>CM055121.1:841026849-842301849 GCA_029206835.1 Rana muscosa | reverse complement strand
GATTGTACTAGGCAAATTTCCCTGCCCCAACTGCTGCACCGCTGGAGGAAGAAGTTCGCTCCCAGCCATCCACATGCCCAGCGGTTGAATGCTAGCTTGGCTAAATTGCTAGCACTTCAACTGCTGCCTTTTCAGTTGGTAGACTTTGCCCCCTTCCGTGAGTTTGTGGAATGTGCGGTTCCTCGGTGGCAGGTTCCCAAACGCCACTTTTTCTCACGGAAGGCGATTCCGGCTCTCTACCGGCATGTGGAAGGCAATGTCTTGGCCTCGCTGGACAGGGCGGTCAGCGGTAAGGTGCATGGTCCAGCAGGAATGGACAGGGACGTTACCTTTCTTTCACGGTGCATTGGGTGACTCTGCTGGCAGCTGGGAAGGATGCAGGACAAGGTGCAGTAGTGTTGGAGGTTGTTCCGCCACCACGCCTCCAAAATGCTACTACTGGAGATTCTGACACAACTCTCTCCTCCACCCCCTCCTCTTCTTCTTCCTCCATGGCCTCTTTCTGTGCTTTGTCCATGGAACCAGCGGTGCTCCGTAGGCATTCAAGGGGCTACGCAAGTACGCAGGCAAAAAGATGCCATGCGGTGCTTGAGCTGGTGTGCTTGGGGGACAGGAGCCGCACTGGGGCAGAGATTCTGTCAGCTCTGCAGGGGCAGGCTCAGAGGTGGTTGCTGCCACGCCAGCTTAAGCCAGGAATGGTGGTTTGCGACAATGGCACCAACCTCCTCTCCGCCCTCCAACAGGGACAACTGACCCATGTGCCCTGTTTGGCGCACGTCCTTAACTTGGTGGTGCAGCCGTTCTTTGGAAGGTACCCGGGCTTACAGGAGGTCCTGAGGCAGGCCAGGAAACTCTGTGTGCATTTCTGCAGGTCATATAATGCCAGTGCTCGGCTGGCTGACCTCTAAAATGAATATAACCTGCCCAAGAACCGCCTAATCTGTGACATGTCTACCAGGTGGAACTCAATGTTGGCCATGCTGCAGTGGCTGCACACGCAGCAGAGGGCCATCGAGTATCTGTGCCAATATGGCACCAGGACAGGGTCAGGGGAGCTTGTTTTTTTTGCCATGCCAGTGGGTCATGATCAGGGATGCATGCACTGTCCTGTCACCATTTGAGGAGGCCACGAGGATGGTGAGCAGTGATGCATGCATGCATCGGTGACACTGTCCCTCTTGACCACCTGTTGGAGCACACGCTGTGTGGAATAATGGACAGGGCACTTGAGGCAGAACAGAGGGAGGAAGACCTCTCAAGGCCCCCTTTATCCAGACAGTGTTCCTGCTGGCCCTCCTATCACACCGGAAGAGGAGGAGGAGGATTGTGTCAGCATGGAGGTGGAGCCTAGCACTCAGCATCAGCAGCAGTCTTCAAGGGATCAATTACAGTCCCAAGAAACCCATGGACTTGTACGTGGCTGGGAGGAGGTGGCTGCGGATCATGTCGTCCTGAGTGACCCAGAGGACTCCGGACCGAATGCCTCAGCAAACCTACGCTGCATGGCCTCCCTGATCCTGCAAACCTGCGTAAGTATCCTCATATTCGTGTGATCAAGGAGAGGGATCATTACTGGCTGGCAACCCTCCTTGATCCACGTTACAAGGGTAAGGTTGCGGACCTTATCTTGCCGTCGCAGAGGATGAAACATCTTCGGGAGGCCTTGCAGAAAGGTTTGTGCAACGCGTTCCCAGAGACTGGGAGGTTACAAAATCCTGGTCCTGGACAACGTGTTGCTGAGGCTTTGGTCAGTCAAAGAAGGAGCGGTGGAGAAGGTGGCCATCTGACCGATGCGTTCAGACAATTTTTTAGTCCGCAGCCCCAAGGTATGATCGGTTCCAGCAACCATCGCCAGCGTCTGTTTTACACGGTGCAGGAATACCTAGGGGCAAGATCAGACTTGGACACTTTTCCCACTAAAAATCCTCTGGGTTACTTGGTCTTGAGGATGGATCACTGGCCAGAGCTTGCACAGTATGCAATTGAGCTACTGGCCTGTCCTGCATCCAGCGTTCTTTCGGAACGCACATTCAGTGCTGCTGGAGGCTTTGTAACCGATCACAGGGGGTGCGCCTGTCCACCGAATCGGCTGACCTTCATAAAAATGAATCAGTCTTGGATCACCAGCTACCAAGCACCTGATGCTGATGTAACCGAATATTTTTTTTTTGAATGGGAGATCCCTTCAAGACTGCCTATGCCTATGCTGACGCTGAGTGACTATCCTGTTATGCTGAGTGACTATCCTCTTCCTCCTCAATGTTCATGCTGATAGCTTGTAAGAACATTTTTTGTTCTGGGCACAATTTTTCAGCCCCTGTTTAACAGGGGCGTGTAATTAAAATTTTTGATGCAATAATTTGCAGCAGGGCTCATTCTTGCGCTCCCATTAGAGTTTCTGTGAGGGTTTGCAGTGTTGTGGCACCAGCACCTGTGCCTAAGGCCCACTTTTTCTGCCCCTGTTCAACAGGGGTATGTACCGTATGTACTCGAGTATAAGCCGACCCGAATATAAGCCGAGGCACCTAATTTTACCACAAAAAACTGGGAAAACGTAATGACTCAAGTATAAGCCTAGGGTGTCCATCTGCATGCCTCACTGTGCCGCATTTTGCCTCACTGTGTCCATGTGCATGCCTCACTGTGCCCATGCCTCACTGTGTCCATGACTAGACTGACGTTTAACATGGGAGTCTATGGAAGGGGTAGAGGAGAAATTGAGCTACATGTGTGCCAAGTTTGGGGTCCAGGGGACCTACGGCCGGCCGGTACCGGGTCCCCAAAGTCCGGGAGATCAGGCGCAAAAAGGTGACTCGAGTATAAGCCGAGGGGGGCATTTTCAGCACAAAAAAATTTGCTTAAAAACTCGGCTTATACTCGAGTATATATGGTAATTACAATTCTTGATCTAATATTTCACAGCAGGGCCCGTTCCTGCGCCCACCAAGAGTAACTGTGAGGCATTACAGTGTTGTGCCAACACCAACACCTAAGGCCCAAATTTCTGCAGAGTATATAGGGCAGGCCCCTACTTTCAAACATCCAACTTACAAACGACTCCTACTTGCAAATGGAGGGAGACAACAGGAAGTGAGAGGAAATCTACCCCTAAGAAGGGAAATTCTCTCCTGTAAGAGTTAATATGGGGAAAACGTGTTTCCTCTCCACGTATGCTTTATCACCAATCCTTGTTTCACTAAAAACCCCAAATTTTCAAAAACCAATTGTCATTTGGACAGAAAGTGAGGTGAAATCTTCTGAATGGGGCACAGACAGCAAAACAAATGTTACAGAGGTGATAACCCTTCACTATGTTTTTTTTTTTATTTGGGTGTGGGGTTCCCCTTAATATCCATTCAAGACACAAATGGGCTGGGGGGGGTGGGTACCCATGCCGATTTTCTCAATGATTTTCATCCACATTGCCGGGACCACACATTACATTAAAGCTGCAAGCAGTTTTAAATTACTTTTTTTCCTTTTAGAAATGTAATTTTGTGCAGGGACAGTTCTAAACACGGGAAACACGTGCCACTTCACAGGAATACTATAGACACCCCCCAGTTACAATATTTAAAGGAATATTTCACTTTTTTTTCACTTTAATCATCATTAAATTCACTGCTCCCAAAAAACGTCCAGTTTTTAAAACTTTTATTTGGATTGATACATGTCCCCTGGGCCAGGACCCGGGTCCCAAAACCCTTTTTAGGACAATAACTTGCATATTAGCCTTTAAAATTAGCACTTTTGATTCCGAACATTCGAGTCCCATAGACTTTAATGGGGTTCGATAGTTCGCGCGAACATTCGGTCCGTTCGTAGGTTCTGGTGCGAACCGGGGTGTGTTCGGCTCATCCCTATTTGGCAGTAACTCTTTTTGTTGAGCCAACTGAGATGTGCCAAGACCGGGGGGTAAGCGTTTTTTGTGGGCAATTAATCGGGGCAATAGCTGGTGTTGACGCTTCAATTCTCACGGTACCATAGTTGGTATGCTGCAGGATGATTGAAGCGCATTATTTCATATATTACATTGTAATATGAAATTAAATACAGCGGAACCTCAGTTTAAGAGTGACGCGGTTAACAAGCGTTTTGATTTACTAGTAACTTTTAAAAAAAAATCTGACTCGGGTTGCGAGGGGTTTGTCTCGCAAGTCAAGAAGAATTTAACCTAATAGGGCCTGCAGTACCGCAATTGGCCTGAGGTGCGGGGGCGCCAGAGCAGAGCCGAATAGCGACAATCACAGCCGATCGGCAATGCTCGGAAAGACACGGAAATACTCAGTTTCTGAGCCTTTCCGACATTTGCCGAGGTCAGCCGACGTGTCCTCGGGCCTTTCCACCCGTTTCCGAGGCTCTCCAGTGCCCCCCCCCCACCTCTGGCCGCATGCGGTATTGCATCCCATTGAAGTCAATGCGTAACTAATTATTTTCCTTTCCATTGACTTCAATAGGGAAACTCGCTTTGATATGCAAGTTCTTTGGATTACGAGCATTCTGCTGGAGCGGATTATGCTCGTAATCCGAGGTTCAACTGTAGTTTAACTCACCATAATGCAGAATCAGTGGGAACCCTGAGCGTGTCACTTTCCACGTCGCCTGTCACCAGATGCAGCTTGTCACTTTCCATGTCGCCTGCCACCAGATGAGGAATGTTACTTGCCACTTGCCATGCCGCCTGCCACCAAATGAGGAATGTCTCTTGCCATGCTGCCTGCCACCAGAAGAGGAATTGTAACAACAAGAGTAATACTCACAAACAAGCGTTTAAAAAAAGGCTTATCAGTTCTCCAGCAATTCAGAACCGTGTCTCTAGACACCTGCAACCTGGACTGGATGTTAGGAGGAGCCAGATGGCATTGCAGACGGCTTACGTGTTACGAGGAAGTACCCTCTTCATCAGGGCCACAGCAATAGTAGACTGACCTCCTCAAATTCCTATAGCCACAGCCACATGTCTAGGTGGACGCCCACAACACCCATCCGTATGGGCGCTGCCCACCATGTCAATCCAACATAACATACAATATAATGCTATAAACCATCTAGGCACTAAAGTTTTTCTACATAGAGTTGACCTTTGTCCCATGAGCAGGGAGCCATATCCCTGTGCTAGCGACAGGCGCAACTTCAGCATGCACTAGGCTGTTGTCCCATAAAGCAATTCGGTCTTGTGTTCCCCATATTACATTGTAGCATAATATTGATTGATTTCCATGGGATACACCTACTCTTTTGCTGTGTTTTTCCACCCCATGCTCTATACCGTTCAAGCGGGGTGGCCCTGCCATCAGATGTGGAATGTCACTTGCCATGCTGCCTGCCACCAGATGAGGAATGTCACTTGCCATGTCCCCTGCCACCAGATAAGGAATGTCACTTGCCACTCTGCCTGCCCCCAGATGTGGATTGTCACTGTTGCAGCCTCCCACTACTACGGTCTGGCCCCAGATGTGGATTGTCACATCTGCGGCCTGCCACCAGATGTGGATGGTCAATGTCACTTGCCACCAAAAAAAAGCAGCTTGTCACTTGTTGAACGCAATGCAATAATATATATATTTATACTCTTGTAATCTATAATATATATCTATTGCGTCTATGTATTAATTGCATTGGATCCCTTGTTTGCTAGTCTAATCTAAGTATGGTAGGCCTAATGATACAATGTTAATTATGAAGACAGACACAGTTGCTTAGTAAAACAAGTCATATTTACTTCCTTTAAAAATAGGAAACATATCCAAACAACAGATATCAGATACAGTCTATATCAACAATAATAATATGAAAGATACTTAACACTCCTCTTGGTAACCCTCACTGGCTGTGCTCAGATGTAACAGAGAATGCATGCCTAGGCCGCATGGCTAGGCCCAAGCATCAGGCTTCTATGAGGCCTTCAAGAGCTTCATGTGGCTTCAGCAAGGTCTTCAAGTCCAGAGAGGGGCTGAGCTCTGTGTTACATACCCTTTTTACAAAACAGTCACCATTCAAATTCCCTCCCATTGCCAGCCCATCTGCCTTCTGGACCAATAATTTTACAGGCCAATCCTTCCTCAGTAGATTACATTACTGAGTGTCCTACCATACTTGGTCACTGGGGGCAGTATTGCAGTCCATTGTCATCAATCTCTTTGAAGCTTCTCGCACACCAGGTGGGCTGGAGATAAGCCCTTTCCTGCTATTCTGCTATGCAGATCCTGTTTGGGGACTGCAAGTGTCATCTGATCTTGGCTGTAAAAACATATGTGTGTACCAGGTTGCCCCCAACGTATGCCGCTTTGCGCCTAAAGAACGCATATCACCCTTCTTCAGACATGGCTCCCATTGGAACAGTTCATATGGTCCGAACAGCCCTTAACTGTCTTCATGTGTTGCATTTTCAAAATGCACCTCAGAAACAGGCCCTGTGGAACAGTCCATAATTGTCTTCCAACATGTGCTTCAGAACCAGTACCTCTGGAACAGTCCATAATGGTTTTATCGTGTTGCGCCTCTCAACATAGGCTTCAGAACCAGCTCCTATAGAACAGTCCATAACGGTTTTAATGAGCTGTGCTTCCCAACACTTGCCGCTTTGCTACTGGGTGACACACCAACATCATTATTCCGTGATGGCTTCCATGTCACCATTTTGTATCTTCTTCTTGACATCTTCATGAAGGGGTATAGTACCCGCAAGGGGTGTCCTTTCACTCACCATTCAATCGCACACACTTAGAGCAACAACTCCACCAGCTTTCAGATACAGAGCTTCGAGGAGGACCTTACTTGACCATATTACTAGCCTAATATATTTTTTTTATCACACTATACCATGACAAAAAATCAACCCATTATCATAATATATGCATATATATTATCTATCCAATTATGCCTCCCGCTCCCAACCTCCTATAACTCTTTATTGTAGATACGGGTCGGGATTAGGCATTCTTGCTCACAGTGGTCTTTCCTACCGCAACTTGGCCCCTCTGCGGTACCACAGGGGTCTAAATTGGCAGCAAGGTCTCTAATTTGTACGAAGAGACCCTACCGTCACTTTGTCCCTCAACTTGCATAGATAAGCGGGAGTGCTTCCTATATAAGTTTTGAATCTAACAACACATATAACTCTCAAACAATGACAATACCCACAACATTCCATCACTGTGACTGGATTTCAGTGACCATGCCCAGGGAATATCATGTACCCCTACCTACTGTTAGGTTCAAGAAACACCCTTGTTTAGTGATGAGCCGAACACCCCCGGGTTCGGTTCGCACCAGAACCCGCGAACGGACCGAAAGTTTGCACGAACTTTAGAACCCTATTAAATACAATGGATGCGAACGTTCGAAATCTAAAGTGCTATTTATAACAACTAATATGCATGTTATTGTCCTAAAAAGGGTTTGGGAACCCGGGTTCTGCACCAGGGGACATGTATCAATCCAAAAAAAAGTTTTAAAAACGGCCGTTTTTCGGGAGCAGTCATTTTAATGATGCATAAAGTGAAAAAAAAGTCAAATATTCCTTTAAATATCGTACCTGGGGGGTGTCTAAAGTATGCCTGTGAAGTGCCACGTGTTTCCCGTGTTTAAAACTGTCCCTGCACAAAATTACATTTCTAAAGGAAAAAAAGCCATTTAAAACTGCTTGCGGCTTTAATGTAATGTCTGGTCCCGGTAATATGGATGAAAATCTTTAAGAAAAATGGCATAGCTACCACATCACAGCCCCCCCTACCCTAGCCCATTACCAGCCCCTTTGGGTCTTGTATGGATATTAAGGGGAACCCCGCACACAAAATAAAAAAGGCCCTATATACTCTGAACAGCCATATACAGGCGGTGCATACAAGACAGGGACTGTAGGTTTGTTCTTATGTAGAATCTGTTTGTAATTTTGAACAGGTACATTGTTTAAGTGTAGCTCCAGCCAAAAAATCTATTTTTAAGCTTTTTGGAAAACATAGGGAAGGGTTATCACCCCTGTAACATTTGTTTTGCTGTCTGTGCAGTGTGCACCTGTTCAGAACAGTTCACCTCACTTTCCGTCCTAATGACAAATGTTTTTTGAAAATTTGGGGTTTTTATTGAAAAAAGAATTGGTGATAAAGCATCAGTGGAGAGGAGACACTTTTTTCCCCATATTAACTCTTACAGGAGAGAATTTGCCTTCCTAGGGGTAGATTTCCTCTCACTTCCTGTTGTATCCTTCCGTTTGCAAGGAGGAGTCGTTTGTAAGTTGGATGTTTGAAAGTAGGGGCCTGCCGTATATACTCAGCTGAAATTTGCCCCTTACATGTTGGTGTTGCCACAACACTGTGAGCCCTCACAGTTACTCTTGGTGGGCGCATGAATGGGCCCTGCTGTGAATTATTAGATCAAGAATTGTAATTGCATGCCCCTGTTGAACAGGGGCTGAAAAATTGGGCCTTTGGTGGTGGTGGTGGTGGTGGTGGTGTTGACACAACACTGTAAGGCCTCACAGTTAGTCTTGGTGGGCGCAGGAATGGGCCCTGCTGTGAATTATTAGATCAAGAATTGTAATTACATGCCCCTGTTAAACAGGGGCAGAAAAATTGGGCCTTAGGCACTGGTGCCAAAACACTGCAACCCCTCACAGATACTGTACTTGGAGCACAGCAATGAGCCCTGTTGCAAAGTATTGCATCAAAAATTGTAATTACACGCCCCTGTTAAACAGGGGCTGAAAAATTGGGCCTTAGCCACTGGTGCTGGTGCCACGACACTGCAACCTCTCCCAGATACTCTAGTTGGAGTGCAGGAATGAGCCCTGCTGCAAAGCATTGCATAAAAAATTGTAGTTACATGCCCCTGTTAAACAGGGGCAGAAAAATTGTGCCTTAGCCACTGGTGCTGGTGCCACGACACTGCAACCTCTCCAAGATACTCTAGTTGGAGTGCAGGAATGAGCCCTGCTGCAAAGCATTGCATAAAAAATTGTAATAACACGCCCCTGTTAAACAGGGGCTGAAAAATTGGGCCTTAGCCACTGGTGGCGGCACCCAGAAACAAAAATGTTCTTCCAAGCTATCATCATCAATCGGCTCATTGAGGAGGAGGAGGATAGTCAGTCAACATAACAGGACAGTCTCTCAGCATCAGCATCAGTCTTGAAGGGATGTGACATTTGAAAATAAATTAGTCTGTTATATCAGCTTCAGGTGTTTGGTAGCTGGTGGTGATCCAAGACTGGTTCATCTTTATGAAGGTCAGTCGATCAACAGAGTCGGTGGACAGGCGCACCCTGTGATCCGTGACAAATCCTCCAGCAGCACTGAATGTGCGTTCTGAAAGAACGCTGGATGCAGGACAGGCCAGTAGCTCAATTGCATACCGTGCAAGCTCTGGCCAGTGATCCATCCTCAAGACCCAGTAAGCCAGAGGATTTTCGGTGGGGAAGGTGTCCAAGTCTGACCTTGCCCCTAGGTAATCCTGCACCATGTATATCAGACGCTGGCGATGGTTGCTGGAACCGATCATACCTTGGGGCTGCGGACTAAAGAATTGTCTGAACGCATCGGTCAGACGGCCACCTTCCCCACCGCTCCTTCTTTGACTGACCGAAGCCTCAGCAACTTGTTGTCCAGGACCAGGAGTTTGTAACCTCCCAGTCTCTGGGAACGCGTTGCACAGACCTTTCTGCAAGGCCTCCCGGAGTTGTCTCATCCTCTGCTCCCTCTTCGACGGTAAGATAAGGTCCGCAACCTTACCCTTGTACCGTGGATCAAGGAGAGTGGCCAGCCAGTAATGGTCCCTCTCCTTAATCCGAAGAATAAGAGGATCCTTCCGCAGACTTTGCAGGATCAGGGAGGCCATGCAGCGTAGGTTAGCTGAGGCATTCGGTCCGGAGTCCTCTGGGTCACTAAGGACGACATGATCCGCAGCCACCTCCTCCCAGCTACGTACAAGTCCACTGGTTTCTTGGGACTGTAAATCATCCCTAAAAGACTGCTGCTGATGATGCTGAGTGCCAGGCTCCACCTCCATGCTGACACAATCCTCCTCCTCCTCTTCTTCCTGTGCGATGGGTGGGACAGAAGGAACACTGTCTGGGTAAAGGGGGCCTTAAGAGGCAAGGAAGTCCTCCTCTTCCTGCCTCTGTTCTGCCTCAAGTGCCCTGTCCATTATTCCATGCAGCGTATGTTCCAACAGGTGGACAAGAGGTACAGTGTCACCGATGCATGCACTGTCACTGCTCCCCATCCTTGTGGCCTCCTCAAATGGTGCCAGGACAGTGCATGCATCCCTGATCATGCCCCACTGGCGTGGTGAAAAAAACCCGAGCTCCCCTGACCCTGTCCTGGTGCCGTAGTCGCACAGGTACTCATTGATGGCCCTCTGCTGCGTGTGCAGCCGCTGCAGCATGGCCAACGTTGAGTTCCACCTGGTGGGCATGTCACATATAAGGCGGTTCTTGGGCAGGTTCAACTCCTTTTGCAGCTCAGCCAGGCGAGCACTGGCATTATAAGATCTGCGGAAATGCACACAGACTTTCCTGGCCTGCCTCAGGACATCCTGTAAGCCCGGGTACCTGCCCAAGAACCACTGCACCACCAGGTTAAGGACGTGAGCCACACAGGGCACATGGGTCAGTTGTCCCTGTCGGAGAGCGGAGAGGAGGTTGGTGCCATTGTCGCAAACTACCATTCCTGGCTTAAGCTGGCGTGGCGTCAACCACCTCTCGGCCTGCCCCTGCAGAGCAGACAGAACCTCTGCCCCAGTGTAGCTCCTGTCCCCCAAACACACCAGCGCAAGCACGGCATGGCATCTTTTTGCCTGCGTACTTGCGTAGCCCCTTGAACGCCTACGGAGCACCGCTGGTTCCGAGGACAAAGCACAGTAAGAGGCCACGGAGGAAGAAGAAGAGGAGGGGGTGGAGGACAGAGGTGTGTCACAACCAGTAGTAGCATTTTGGAGGCATGGCGGTGGAACAACCTCCAACACTACTGCACCTTGTCCTGCATCCTTCCCAGCTGCCAAAAGAGTGACCCAATGGGCCATGAAAGAAAGGTAACGTCCCTGTCCATGCCTGCTGGACCATGAGTCAGCGGTAATATGCACCTTACCGCTGACTGCCCTGTCCAGCGAGGCCAAGACATTGCCTTCCACATGCCGGTAGAGAGCCGGAATCGCCTTCTGTGAGAAAAAGTTGCGTTTGGGAACCTGCCAATGAGGAACCGCACATTGCACAAACTCACGGAAGGGGGCCAAGTCTACCAACTGAAAAGGCAGCAGTTGGAGCGCTAGCAATTTAGCCAAGCTAGCATTCAACCGCTGGGCATGTGGATGGTTGGGAGTGAACTTCTTTCGACGGTCCAGCAGCTGGGGCAGGGAAATTTGCCTGCTAGAATCAGACGTTGGTGTACTGCTAGCAGAGTACCTGCAAGTACTTGGCTGTGACACACCTAAGTCTACACCTTCATTCCTCTCAGTGCAGGTTTCAGAGAGGACTGAAGGTATAGTGGGGTTGGAGATCCCAGCTGATGCGGTGCAAGAAGAGGTCCGCTTTGTTCTTTGGTGTGGGTCTTTAAGGTAGGCTTGCCAACGAGCTGCATGGCAGGTCAACATATGTCTGGTCAAGCATGTGGTGCCCAAGCGGGTGATGTTTTGGCCATGCGATATACGCTTGAGACATATGTTGCAAACAGCAGCTGTGCGATCTGATGCACTCGACTCAAAAAAGGCCCACACCAAAGAACTTTTTGAATAACGGGAAGAGGCAGCGCCCTGCACAGGCAGAGCTCTTCGGTGTGATTCCGTCGGTGTGCTGCCCTTACGCTGGCCCCCCGAGGGCATCCTGCCTCGTTGGAGATGTGCCTCCTCCTCATCCTCCTCCTCCTCCTCTCTCCTATTAGGCACCCACGTGGAGTCAGTGACCTCATCATCCCCTCCCTCCTCATCACTGGAGCCAATCTGGCAGTATGCTGCAGCTGCTGGAACATGACTGCCAGATTGGTGTCCTTCTTGAGCATCCCCTCTCTCTGCTCTCACGCTACTGCCTTCCTCTAGCTGGGTATCATCATCAGACCCATCGAAACACTGGGCATCCTCCTGGAGCATGTACCCAACACTGTGCTCAAACAGTTCGGGGGACTCCTCAGGAGGACATGGTTGGTCTAGGGAAGGAGTGACTGATGATGACATTGATACCAGGGAAGAGGACGCTTTGGCAGCTGCTTTGCCAGTACCCTGAGCCTGGGTGAGAGAGGATGAGGAGGATGAGGAGGGCTTGGTCATCCACTCTACCAAGTCTTCGGCATGATGCGGCTCAACACGTCCAGCTGCCGAAAAGAAGGACAAGCGTGTCCCATGGCCACGTGCTGATGGCGATGCACCGAGTCCACGACCAGCACTGTTGTCTCTAGACACAGAGCCTGCTTGCCCTCTTTTATTGGCTCCTGACTGTCTGCCTCTCCTTGTTTGCCTTCCAGACATTCTAATAGCCTGCAGGGAAATGGGAAAACCAGCAATAAGGCCTAGCTTCAGGAGTATATTTTTCAGGAATCACACTACGCCTGCTGTAGGTGCTGCAAATGCCTGTTGGTTTAACACACCAGGAAAAAGCAGCAATACAGGCTAACTTCAGGTGTAATATGATCAGGAGGCACACTCCGCCCGCTGTAAGTGCCGCAAATGCCTGTTGGTGTAACACACCAGGAAAAAGCAGCAATACAGGCTAACTTCAGGTGTAATATGATCAGGAGGCACACTCCGCCCGCTGTAAGTGCCGCAAATGCCTGTTGGTGTAACACACCAGGAAAAAGCAGCAATACAGGCTAACTTCAGGTGTAATATGATCAGGAGGCACACTCCGCCCGCTGTAAGTGCCACAAATGCCTGTTGGTGTAACACACCAGGAAAAAGCAGCAATACAGGCTAACTTCAGGTGTAATATGATCAGGAGGCACACTCCGCCCGCTGTAAGTGCCGCAAATGTCTGTTGCTGTAACACACCAGGAAAAAGCAGCAATACAGGCTAACTTCAGGTGTAATATGATCAGGAGGCACACTCCGCTCGCTGTAAGTGCCGCAAAATCCTGTTGGTGTAACACACCAGGAAAAAGTAGCAATACAGGCTAACTTCAGGTGTAATATGGTCAGGAGGCACACTCCGCCCGCTGTAAGTGCCGCAAATGCCTGTTGGTGTAACACAACAGGAAAAAGCAGCAATACAGGCTAACTTCAGGTGTAATATGATCAGGAGGCACACTCCGCCCACTGTAAGTTTCGCAAATGCCTGTTGGTGTAACACACCAGGAAAAAGCAGCAATACGGGCTAACTTCAGGTGTATAATGTGCAGGAGGCTTAGCAACAATGACACTGACACTGTCCCCTGCCTATCCTTCTCTCTCCCTGCACACAAGGTTTATCAAAGTATATGACACTGACACTCTCCCTGCCTATCCTTCTCTCTCCCTGCACACAAGGTTTAGCAAAGAATATGACACTGACACTGTCCCCTGCCTATCCTTCTCTCTCCCTGCACACAAGGTTTATCAAAGTATATGACACTGACACTCTCCCTGCCTATCCTTCTCTCTCCCTACACACAAGGTTTAGCAAATAATATGACACTGACACTCTCCCTGCCTATCCTTCTCTGTCCCTACACACAAGGTTTAGCAAAGAGTAGATTTGACACTGTTCCTGCCTATCCTTCACTTTCCCTGCTCCGTAACACACTACACGAGGCCGCCGCGCTGGCGGCATTTTATAGTGTGGGGCGTGTACTAAACCCCCTCAGCTATAATTGGCCACAGGCATCCTGCCTGTGGCCAATCATTGCTCTCCTCGCTGCCGGCGCTGTGATTGGCCAAGCATGCAGGGTCACAGTGCATGCTTGGCCAATCACAGCGCCGGGATTACACTGCGATGGCGCAGTGTATTGTGGGCTGTTCGCGCCACTCAAATTTGGCGCGAACGGCCCAAATCGTTCGTTGTTCGCCGAAAGCGCGAACAGCCAATGTTCGAGTCGAACTTTTGTTCGACTCGAACACCGAGCTCATCCCTACCCTTGTTCCATGACTAACGCTACATCGGTATCATCTAGGACAAAGATACAAACTCGTCTATGTCCTAAATAATATCCAGGTGCTTCCTTCCCAGCAATGATCTCTCCATCCAGAACACAGAGTACCGTGTATTGACCTGGTATGCAAAGGACATCGTGGTCGTGCTTCCGACAGAGGGAAATATCAACCTGCCTCCAGCTTCCATACTCTCTGATCACATGCGGGTCACTTAGCCACAAATGCAACAAGATAGAATCCCCAGTCCGTAAGCTAATTGATGTCACCGAATATACAGACCGAGTCTGCACTCCTGTATATGGGATCATACAGCACCTTTCACAATCCGAACCAGTACAGCCCATCCAGGCATTCGACCATCACTTTGGATTAGTGTAAGCGACGTGTTTTGGCACAGTCTTACTGAGCGGTGATGCTAACTCATCAGGCCACTGCCCCTCATGTAGAGATACTGTCAATCAGCTTGATGCTGGTCGATAACTCCGCCTGCCCCTGCGTGCATGCCAGAGACAATGACATATATCTGTCCTATACCATCTCACACTCTCTACCAACCTCTCACCATGGTTGACAAAATCTTGAGCCACTTTACACTGGGTATTTATGTGACTCTGTTGAATGTTATTAAAGGGGGGGCACCAATCTCTCTGAGTAACAAAGCCCCGCCTGCTGTCTGAAGCTATGGCTGAGAGTTTGTTCCCTAGGAGATCGATGTCCACTCCACCAACACCCATCCCAGCTCCTATTCCCCCAATATAGTGCTGAATACATCCATCCTCTTTCGGGTTACTCCTCAGAAATAAGCGTTCCGCATATCTCTGGGAGAAAGCCACTGATATACTGACCGCACTTGATTCAGAGTATATTCAGCACATATAGGGTAATAGGTTTTTATCAACCACTATGAGATGCTGAAGCGCCATGTGGTGAAGGCATACTGTACCCTGGTAGCCAGTAGTGGTGCAACGGATCGGTGGCGATCACCCTTCTTCAGACATGGCTCCCATTGGAACAGTTCATATGGTCCGAACAGCCCTTAACTGTCTTCATGTGTTGCATTTTCAAAATGCACCTCAGAAACAGGCCCTGTGGAACAGTCCATAATTGTCTTCCAACATGTGCTTCAGAACCAGTACCTCTGGAACAGTCCATAATGGTTTTTTTCGTGTTGCGCCTCTCAACATAGGCTTCAGAACCAGCTCCTATAGAACAGTCCATAACGGTTTTAATGAGCTGTGCTTCCCAACACTTGCCGCTTTGCTACTGGGTGACACACCAACATCATTATTCCGTGACGGCTTCCATGTCACCATTTTGTATCTTCTTCTTGACATCTTCATGAAGGGGTATAGTACCCGCAAGGGGTGTCCTTTCACTCACCATTCAATCGCACACACTTAGAGCAACAACTCCACCAGCTTTCAGATACAGAGCTTCGAGGAGGACCTTACTTGACCATATTACTAGCCTAATATATTTTTTTTATCACACTATACCATGACAAAAAATCAACCCATTATCATAATATATGCATATATATTATCTATCCAATTATGCCTCCCGCTCCCAACCTCCTATAACTCTTTATTGTAGATACGGGTCGGGATTAGGCATTCTTGCTCACAGTGGTCTTTCCTACCGCAACTTGGCCCCTCTGCGGTACCTCAGGGGTCTAAATTGGCAGCAAGGTCTCTAATTTGTACGAAGAGACCCTACCGTCACTTTGTCCCTCAACTTGCATAGATAAGCGGGAGTGCTTCCTATATAAGTTTTGAATCTAACAACACATATAACTCTCAAACAATGACAAAACCCACAAAATTCCATCACTGTGACTGGATTTCAGTGACCATGCCCAGGGAATATCATGTACCCCTACCTACTGTTAGGTTCAAGAAACACCCTTGTTTAGTGATGAGCCGAACACCCCCGGGTTCGGTTCGCACCAGAACCCGCGAACGGACCGAAAGTTTGCACGAACTTTAGAACCCTATTAAATACAATGGATGCGAACGTTCGAAATCTAAAGTGCTATTTATAACAACTAATATGCATGTTATTGTCCTAAAAAGGGTTTGGGAACCCGGGTTCTGCACCAGGGGACATGTATCAATCCAAAAAAAAGTTTTAAAAACGGCCGTTTTTCGGGAGCAGTCATTTTAATGATACATAAAGTGAAAAAAAAAAGTCAAATATTCCTTTAAATATCGTACCTGGGGGGTGTCTAAAGTATGCCTGTGAAGTGCCACGTGTTTCCCGTGTTTAAAACTGTCCCTGCACAAAATTACATTTCTAAAGGAAAAAAAGCCATTTAAAACTGCTTGCGGCTTTAATGTAATGTCTGGTCCCGGTAATATGGATGAAAATCTTTAAGAAAAATGGCATAGCTACCCCATCACAGCCCCCCCCCCCCCCCCAGCCCATTACCAGCCCCTTTGGGTCTTGTATGGATATTAAGGGGAACCCCGCACACAAAATAAAAAAGGCCCTATATACTCTGAACAGCCGTATACAGGCGGTGCATACAAGACAGGGACTGTAGGTTTGTTCTTATGTAGAATCTGTTTGTAATTTTGAACAGGTACATTGTTTAAGTGTAGCTCCAGCCAAAAAATCTATTTTTAAGCTTTTTGGAAAACATAGGGAAGGGTTATCGCCCCTGTAACATTTGTTTTGCTGTCTGTGCAGTGTGCACCTGTTCAGAACAGTTCACCTCACTTTCCGTCCTAATGACAAATGTTTTTTGAAAATTTGGGGTTTTTATTGAAAAAATAATTGGTGATAAAGCATCAGTGGAGAGGAGACACTTTTTTCCCCATATTAACTCTTACAGGAGAGAATTTGCCTTCCTAGGGGTAGATTTCCTCTCACTTCCTGTTGTATCCTTCCGTTTGCAAGGAGGAGTCGTTTGTAAGTTGGATGTTTGAAAGTAGGGGCCTGCCGTATATACTCAGCTGAAATTTGCCCCTTACATGTTGGTGTTGCCACAACACTGTGAGCCCTTACAGTTACTCTTGGTGGGCGCATGAATGGGCCCTGCTGTGAATTATTAGATCAAGAATTGTAATTGCATGCCCCTGTTGAACAGGGGCTGAAAAATTGGGCCTTTGGTGGTGGTGGTGGTGGTGGTGTTGACACAACACTGTAAGGCCTCACAGTTAGTCTTGGTGGGCGCAGGAATGGGCCCTGCTGTGAATTATTAGATCAAGAATTGTAATTACATGCCCCTGTTAAACAGGGGCAGAAAAATTGGGCCTTAGGCACTGGTGCCACAACACTGCAACCCCTCACAGATACTGTACTTGGAGCACAGCAATGAGCCCTGTTGCAAAGTATTGCATCAAAAATTGTAATTACACGCCCCTGTTAAACAGGGGCTGAAAAATTGGGCCTTAGCCACTGGTGCTGGTGCCACGACACTGCAACCTCTCCCAGATACTCTAGTTGGAGTGCAGGAATGAGCCGTGCTGCAAAGCATTGCATAAAAAATTGTAATTACATGCCCCTGTTAAACAGGGGCAGAAAAATTGGGCCTTAGGCACTGGTGCCAAAACACTGCAACCCCTCACAGATACTGTACTTGGAGCACAGCAATGAGCCCTGTTGCAAAGTATTGCATCAAAAATTGTAATTACACGCCCCTGTTAAACAGGGGCTGAAAAATTGGGCCTTAGCCACTGGTGCTGGTGCCACGACACTGCAACCTCTCCCAGATACTCTAGTTCGAGTGCAGGAATGAGCCCTGCTGCAAAGCATTGCATAAAAAATTGTAGTTACAAGCCCCTGTTAAACAGGGGCAGAAAAATTGGGCCTTAGGCACTGGTGCCACAACACTGCAACCCCTCACAGATACTGTACTTGGAGCACAGCAATGAGCCCTGTTGCAAAGTATTGCATCAAAAATTGTAATTACACGCCCCTGTTAAACAGGGGCTGAAAAATTGTGCCTTAGCCACTGGTGCTGGTGCCACGACACTGCAACCTCTCCAAGATACTCTAGTTGGAGTGCAGGAATGAGCCCTGCTGCAAAGCATTGCATAAAAAATTGTAATAACACGCCCCTGTTAAACAGGGGCTGAAAAATTGGGCCTTAGCCACTGGTGGTGGCACCCAGAAACAAAAATGTTCTTCCAAGCTATCATCATCAATCGGATCATTGAGGAGGAGGAGGATAGTCAGTCAACATAACAGGACAGTCTCTCAGCATCAGCATCAGTCTTGAAGGGATGTGACATTTGAAAATAAATTAGTCTGTTATATCAGCTTCAGGTGTTTGGTAGCTGGTGGTGATCCAAGACTGGTTCATCTTTATGAAGGTCAGTCGATCAACAGAGTCGGTGGACAGGCGCACCCTGTGATCCGTGACAAATCCTCCAGCAGCACTGAATGTGCGTTCTGAAAGAACGCTGGATGCAGGACAGGCCAGTAGCTCAATTGCATACCGTGCAAGCTCTGGCCAGTGATCCATCCTCAAGACCCAGTAAGCCAGAGGATTTTCGGTGGGGAAGGTGTCCAAGTCTGACCTTGCCCCTAGGTAATCCTGCACCATGTATATCAGACGCTGGCGATGGTTGCTGGAACCGATCATACCTTGGGGCTGCGGACTAAAGAATTGTCTGAACGCATCGGTCAGACGGCCACCTTCCCCACCGCTCCTTCTTTGACTGACCGAAGCCTCAGCAACTTGTTGTCCAGGACCAGGAGTTTGTAACCTCCCAGTCTCTGGGAACGCGTTGCACAGACCTTTCTGCAAGGCCTCCCGGAGTTGTCTCATCCTCTGCTCCCTCTTCGACGGTAAGATAAGGTCCGCAACCTTACCCTTGTACCGTGGATCAAGGAGAGTGGCCAGCCAGTAATGGTCCCTCTCCTTAATCCGAAGAATACGAGGATCCTTCCGCAGACTTTGCAGGATCAGGGAGGCCATGCAGCGTAGGTTAGCTGAGGCATTCGGTCCGGAGTCCTCTGGGTCACTAAGGACGACATGATCCGCAGCCACCTCCTCCCAGCTACGTACAAGTCCACTGGTTTCTTGGGACTGTAAATCATCCCTAAAAGACTGCTGCTGATGATGCTGAGTGCCAGGCTCCACCTCCATGCTGACACAATCCTCCTCCTCCTCTTCTTCCTGTGCGATGGGTGGGACAGAAGGAACACTGTCTGGGTAAAGGGGGCCTTAAGAGGCAAGGAAGTCCTCCTCTTCCTGCCTCTGTTCTGCCTCAAGTGCCCTGTCCATTATTCCATGCAGCGTATGTTCCAACAGGTGGACAAGAGGTACAGTGTCACTGATGCATGCACTGTCACTGCTCACCATCCTTGTGGCCTCCTCAAATGGTGCCAGGACAGTGCATGCATCCCTGATCATGCCCCACTGGCGTGGTGAAAAAAACCCGAGCTCCCCTGACCCTGTCCTGGTGCCGTAGTCGCACAGGTACTCATTGATGGCCCTCTGCTGCGTGTGCAGCCGCTGCAGCATGGCCAACGTTGAGTTCCACCTGGTGGGCATGTCACATATAAGGCGGTTCTTGGGCAGGTTCAACTCCTTTTGCAGCTCAGCCAGGCGAGCACTGGCATTATAAGATCTGCGGAAATGCACACAGACTTTCCTGGCCTGCCTCAGGACATCCTGTAAGCCCAGGTACCTGCCCAAGAACCACTGCACCACCAGGTTAAGGACGTGAGCCACACAGGGCACATGGGTCAGTTGTCCCTGTCGGAGAGCGGAGAGGAGGTTGGTGCCATTGTCGCAAACTACCATTCCTGGCTTAAGCTGGCGTGGCGTCAACCACCTCTCGGCCTGCCCCTGCAGAGCAGACAGAACCTCTGCTCCAGTGTAGCTCCTGTTCCCCAAACACACCAGCGCAAGCACGGCATGGCATCTTTTTGCCTGCGTACTTGCGTAGCCCCTTGAACGCCTACGGAGCACCGCTGGTTCCGAGGACAAAGCACAGGAAGAGGCCACGGAGGAAGAAGAAGAGGAGGGGGTGGAGGACAGAGGTGTGTCACAACCAGTAGTAGCATTTTGGAGGCGTGGCGGTGGAACAACCTCCAACACTACTGCACCTTGTCCTGCATCCTTCCCAGCTGCCAAAAGAGTGACCCAATGGGCCATGAAAGAAAGGTAACGTCCCTGTCCATGCCTGCTGGACCATGAGTCAGCGGTAATATGCACCTTACCGCTGACTGCCCTGTCCAGCGAGGCCAAGACATTGCCTTCCACATGCCGGTAGAGAGCCGTAAACGCCTTCCGTGAGAAAAAGTTGCGTTTGGGAACCTGCCAATGAGGAACCGCACATTGCACAAACTCACGGAAGGGGGCCAAGTCTACCAACTGAAAAGGCAGCAGTTGGAGCGCTAGCAATTTAGCCAAGCTAGCATTCAACCGCTGGGCATGTGGATGGTTGGGAGTGAACTTCTTTCGATGGTCCAGCAGCTGGGGCAGGGAAATTTGCCTGCTAGAATCAGACGTTGGTGTACTGCTAGCAGAGTGCCCGCAAGTACTTGGCTGTGACACACCTAAGTCTACACCTTCATTCCTCTCAGTGCAGGTTTCAGAGAGGACTGAAGGTATAGTGGGGTTGGAGATCCCAGCTGATGCGGTGCAAGAAGAGGTCCGCTTTGTTCTTTGGTGTGGGTCTTTAAGGTAGGCTTGCCAACGAGCTGCATGGCAGGTCAACATATGTCTGGTCAAGCATGTGGTGCCCAAGCGGGTGATGTTTTGGCCATGCGATATACGCTTGAGACATATGTTGCAAACAGCAGCTGTGCGATCTGATGCACTCGACTCAAAAAAGGCCCACACCAAAGAACTTTTTGAATAACGGGCAGAGGCAGCGCCCTGCACAGGCGGAGCTCTGCGGTGTGATTCCGTCGGTGTGCTGCCCTTACGCTGGCCCCCCGAGGGCATCCTGCCTCGTTGGAGATGTGCCTCCTCCTCATCCTCCTCTCTCCTATTAGGCACCCACGTGGAGTCAGTGACCTCATCATCCCCTCCCTCCTCATCACTGGAGCCAATCTGGCAGTATGCTGCAGCTGCTGGAACATGACTGCCAGATTGGTGTCCTTCTTGAGCATCCCCTCTCTCTGCTCTCACGCTACTGCCTTCCTCTAGCTGGGTATCATCATCAGACCCATCGAAACACTGGGCATCCTCCTGGAGCATGTACCCAACACTGTGCTCAAACAGTTCGGGGGACTCCTCAGGAGGACATGGTTGGTCTAGGGAAGGAGTGACTGATGATGACATTGATACCAGGGAAGAGGACGCTTTGGCAGCTGCTTTGCCAGTACCCTGAGCCTGGGTGAGAGAGGATGAGGAGGATGAGGAGGGCTTGGTCATCCACTCTACCAAGTCTTCGGCATGATGCGGCTCAACACGTCCAGCTGCCGAAAAGAAGGACAAGCGTGTCCCATGGCCACGTGCTGATGGCGATGCACCGAGTCCACGACCAGCACTGTTGTCTCTAGACACAGAGCCTGCTTGCCCTCTTTTATTGGCTCCTGACTGTCTGCCTCTCCTTGTTTGCCTTCCAGACATTCTAATGGCCTGCAGGGAAATGGGAAAACCAGCAATAAGGCCTAGCTTCAGGACTATATTTTGCAGGAATCACACTACGCCTGCTGTAGGTGCTGCAAATGCCTGTTGGTTTAACACACCAGGAAAAAGCAGCAATACAGGCTAACTTCAGGTGTAATATGATCAGGAGGCACACTCCGCCCGCTGTAAGTGCCGCAAATGCCTGTTGGTGTAACACACCAGGAAAAAGCAGCAATACAGGCTAACTTCAGGTGTAATATGATCAGGAGGCACACTCCGCCCGCTGTAAGTGCCGCAAATGCCTGTTGGTGTAACACACCAGGAAAAAGCAGCAATACAGGCTAACTTCAGGTGTAATATGATCAGGAGGCACACTCCGCCCGCTGTAAGTGCCACAAATGCCTGTTGGTGTAACACACCAGGAAAAAGCAGCAATACAGGCTAACTTCAGGTGTAATATGATCAGGAGGCACACTCCGCCCGCTGTAAGTGCCGCAAATGTCTGTTGCTGTAACACACCAGGAAAAAGCAGCAATACAGGCTAACTTCAGGTGTAATATGGTCAGGAGGCACACTCCGCCCGCTGTAAGTGCCGCAAATGTCTGTTGGTGTAACACACCAGGAAAAAGCAGCAATACAGGCTAACTTCAGGTGTAATATGATCAGGAGGCACACTCCGCTCGCTGTAAGTGCCGCAAAATCCTGTTGGTGTAACACACCAGGAAAAAGCAGCAATACAGGCTAACTTCAGGTGTAATATGATCAGGAGGCACACTCCGCCCGCTGTAAGTGCCGCAAAATCCTGTTGGTGTAACACACCAGGAAAAAGCAGCAATACAGGCTAACTTCAGTTGTAATATGGTCAGGAGGCACACTCCGCCCGCTGTAAGTGCCGCAAATGCCTGTTGGTGTAACACAACAGGAAAAAGCAGCAATACAGGCTAACTTCAGGTGTAATATGATCAAGAGGCACACTCCGCCCACTGTAAGTTTCGCAAATGCCTGTTGGTGTAACACACCAGGAAAAAGCAGCAATACGGGCTAACTTCAGGTGTATAATGTGCAGGAGGCTTAGCAACAATGACACTGACACTGTCCCCTGCCTATCCTTCTCTCTCCCTGCACACAAGGTTTATCAAAGTATATGACACTGACACTCTCCCTGCCTATCCTTCTCTCTCCCTGCACACAAGGTTTAGCAAAGAATATGACACTGTCCCCTGCCTATCCTTCTCTCTCCCTGCACACAAGGTTTATCAAAGTATATGACACTGACACTCTCCCTGCCTATCCTTCTCTCTCCCTACACACAAGGTTTAGCAAAGAATATGACACTGACACTCTCCCTGCCTATCCTTCTCTGTACCTACACACAAGGTTTAGCAAAGAATAGATTTGACACTGTTCCTGCCTATCCTTCACTTTCCCTGCTCCGGAACACACTACACGAGGCCGCCGCGCTGGCGGCATTTTATAGTGTGGGGCGTGTACTAAACCCCCTCAGCTATAATTGGCCACAGGCATCCTGCCTGTGGCCAATCATTGCTCTCCTCGCTGCCGGCGCTGTGATTGGCCAAGCATGCAGGGTCACAGTGCATGCTTGGCCAATCACAGCGCCGGGATTACACTGCGATGGCGCAGTGTATTGTGGGCCGTTCGCGCCACTCAAATTTGGCGCGAACGGCCCAAATCGTTCGTTGTTCGCCGAACGCGCGAACAGCCAATGTTTGAGTCGAACTTATGTTCGACTCGAACACCGAGCTCATCCCTACCCTTGTTCCATGACTAACGCTACATCGGTATCATCTAGGACAAAGATACAAACTCGTCTATGTCCTAAATAATATCCAGGTGCTTCCTTCCCAGCAATGATCTCTCCATCCAGAGCACAGAGTACCGTGTATTGACCTGGTATGCAAAGGACATCGTGGTCGTGCTTCCGACAGAGGGAAATATCAACCTGCCTCCAGCTTCCATACTCTCTGATCACATGCGGGTCACTTAGCCACAAATGCAACAAGATAGAATCCCCAGTCCGTAAGCTAATTGATGTCACCGAATATACAGACCGAGTCTGCACTCCTGTATATGGGATCATACAGCACCTTTCACAATCCGAACCAGTACAGCCCATCCAGGCATTCGACCATCACTTTGGATTAGTGTAAGCGACGTGTTTTGGCACAGTCTTACTGAGCAGTGATGCTAACTCATCAGGCCACTGCCCCTCATGTAGAGATACTGTCAATCAGCTTGATGCTGGTCGATAACTCCGCCTGCCCCTGCGTGCATGCCAGAGACAATGACATATATCTGTCCTATACCATCTCACACTCTCTACCAACCTCTCACCATGGTTGACAAAATCTTGAGCCACTTTATACTGGGTATTTATGTGACTCTGTTGAATGTTATCAAAGGGGGGGCACCAATCTCTCTGAGTAACAAAGCCCCGCCTGCTGTCTGAAGCTATGGCTGAGAGTTTGTTCCCTAGGAGATCGATGTCCACTCCACCAACACCCATCCCAGCTCCTATTCCCCCAATATAGTGCTGAATACATCCATCCTCTTTCGGGTTACTCCTCAGAAATAAGCGTTCCGCATATCTCTGGGAGAAAGCCACCGATATACTGACCGCACTTGATTCAGAGTATATTCAGCACATATAGGGTAATAGGTTTTTATCAACCACTATGAGATGCTGAAGCGCCATGTGGTGAAGGCATACTGTACCCTGGTAGCCAGTAGTGGTGCAACGGATCGGTGGCGATCCGTGATCCGAATGGGTCACCCTGTTCGGATCGGAACACCACGCGATCCGCAGAGCGCTCCGGAGCCTCGGCCGTAGGAAAGGCCCTGTCTTCGGCCTAGCTCCAGAGCGGCGGACATCTTGGTATATCCGGCGGCGGCCGCTGTAGTGACGTTTCACCGCCATCTTGCTCCACCCCACACTCCTGCACAGTAATGATAGAGAAGGGGCCAAGCGGACATCTTGTTACACCCAATGGAGTTTTCGATTTTAGTTTATTTGAACACAAAACTGAGCTTATGCTTAAATACATTTGGAAATCCAACGGACTGTTTACATGTTAAATTTAAAAGCAGCAGCAAACCTTACATGCTTGCTAATGTGACGGAACACCTGATTTTCACATTTAACATTTAGTTAAATGTGAAAATCAGAGGTGTTCTGTCACATTAGCAACCATGTAAAGTCAGCAGGTTTGCTGCTGCTTTTAAAATTTAACATGTAAAGAGTCCGTCGGATTTACAAATACTGTATTTAAGCATATAAGCTCCGTTTTGTGTTGAAAATAACTGAAATCTAAAACTCCGGTGGGTGTAACAAGATTTTGTGTTTTTTTTTTTGGCTGATCCGAAAATTGATCCGATCCATGCCTCTGATCCGAGGATCGATCCGATCCGTGAGTTTTTTGATCCGTTGCACCCCTAGTAGCCAGTGTTTATTCCCTTTATTCAACGGAGAATGCTCCTGTGTGTAGTCACTGGCATTACCTGTGCAGGGTTTCAAACCTTTCAGGTGAGACATCAATTAGGTGTATCTCCCAGATGTCCAGTTCTGGTGTCCTACATGTCCACTAACCGAGAGCTTCCCCATAGGACTGCTAAGATTGAGACACCACCCCTACGAGGAAGTTTTCACCCCATTGATGTGTCACCTGGTATCAGACACCTTTATGCATAAGTGTCAATCTCCTAGGTACCTGCACCATACTAATTCAGTTATGTCAATACATGTCACACATTAAAAACATTTCCTTCTTTCAATTCTTCCTCCCAAAATAAAAAATAAAAAACATATATTACATCTCTTGTTCTGAAGGATTGGATAGGTTATATTCCTTCCCCAACCTCCAACCCATTGCATTTGTATTCATAGTCCGTTTGCATTCATAATGACAGGAGAGACTTTGGCAAAATGTTTCACAAGTCTTGTTACTGGGAAAAGTCTTTCAGATTCAGTATCAGCGCAAAAATTGTCCATAAGAAAAAGAAACCTAATATTTCAAGTATTAATCTGAATCTTTTCTCTCCTGAACGTTTATCAGAACAAATTTTCGGTGTGGTATGGCACAGACGAACTGCCAACCAGATGAACATCTTTAATTTCTGTTCCAGAATCCTCTCCAATCTCGCTCCACCAAGATTCTGAAAGTTAAGAACAAGAGCAGAATCAAATTCTTACCAATAATATCTACTAACACAGGAATTTAGTATTCCTGACTTCTGAACAAATTATCAAAACAACCAAGATTCCTTTAGTATGAACCCACTCTAAAATGGATCCCCATGGTACAAGCAAAAATCTAAAATACAAAAAAAAAATGAACGTGAACGTTGCTTCTCAAAAATTCTAAATTTTAAGCATTTAAAAAAACAATGCATTATCTGTTCTTTCAGATCTATGCACTACTCCACTACTCCGCCTTTCATGTGGATAAATCCTAAACCTTTGGAACTTTTCCACCTGAATGAAAAGAAAAGCTAACGAAAAAAAAACCCAACAACCTCTGCAGCTAAAATGGCTTCCTACCAGCTCTTGTCCTAGACAAAATGTAGTCAGCTGCTAATTGAGGACATGACCATCGAGTCAGTTGCTAATGACCCCCCTTTCAGGTGGATTAAACCTAACAATTTTTCCACCTGAACGAAACCAAAAATAAAATAGATGAAACAATAGTAAAAAACAATGAAAATAATACAAAAAAAAAAAAATGTAAAAGAAAAAAAAAATAATAATAAAAAATTACAAAATTCAAAATAATTAATAATAAAAAAACTTCCTAAAAAAAATTACAAAGACAAAGTTAAAGAAAATTTATGAGAAAAAAAAATAAAACTTAAAAAAAAAAATATAAAATTTTTTTTTTTTTTGTAAAATGAAAAACAATAACAATATTTTTTTTTTAAATCTGCCCATCAACACACAACAACATGGCAAGACAATCATCATCAAACAATGACAAACACTCAACTTTAATTAAAGACATCCATGGACTTTTCTCATGAGAAGAGTAAGTGCTCATTTCGATCTGGTAGAGAATTCGTTAATGGGAAAAACAAAAAAACAACATCTGTACTTCATCACAACATTTGTAACTTCATTTGTAACGCTTTACTCCATTAATGTCTGACTATTGTTAAATTTGTTTTCATTGTTTGCAAACAATTACTAATTCATGAGCTCATGGTACCATGTGATCGATTATGCATTTACAATAACCTAACCCCTGCTCTGCAAAATTTGCCTACCGTTGTTTTCACTTTGAAGGATCTGCAAACAAAACACAAACATTAGTATCCAAACCAGTTTAACTTTTTCCCTGGTCTCTAGAAAAGGAACACAGATGGTTATTACACACAATTATCATAACAATTTACTTTTTAAATGCCCCAAGCATTTTCCCATTAATTGTAATGCTAGGGGAACATTTGCTATATTTTCCTATACTAAGCAGGCAGTATTGGAAAACTTTGCCATTAGTGTTGAGCGAACCCGAACTGTAAAGTTCGGGTCCGTACCGAACTTTAGCTTTTTCCCGAACCCGAACCCGGACTTTGCGTGAAAGTCCGTGTTCGAGTTCGGGTTCGGCAATCTAATGGCGCAGTTAGAAATGCTTCAGGGGCCAGCCAATCACCTTTTGATTAGCTGGTGTGCCCTTAGAAGCCATCATAGCCATGCCTACTGATGGCATGGCTGTGATTGGTCAGTGCAACATGTGACCCAGCTTCTATATAAGCTAGAGGCACACAGCACACACGTCACTCTGCTTCAGAATAGATAGGGAGAGGATCTTGTCTGCTGCTGTTGCTTATTGGGAGAGATTGAAAATACATGCGTTAGTCCTGATTCTGGAATCTGAGGGAAAAGATAGAGAGACAGTGTAGTGTAGGGCCAGGTTCCTGTTGGTGCTTTCAGGGAGAGAGATTTATTATATAGGAATAGGAGTCCAGATTCAGAGATATAACTCAGCGATCTGCATAGGTTTACCTGTTTGTGTTGCAGTGCACAGTCTTTTTACACTGCCATGAGCCCAGTGTCAGAGAAAATCTAACGTTTATCTGCAAGCTCAGTGCACCAGCACTGCATATATTACATTGAGAGATACACCGTTTCCATACTGTGGGTGTATTCTGCTCTTGGAAAAAGACCCATTTAGGGCAAAAAAAAAGGCACTTTATTGTGCTCTTTTCCAAAAGACCCATTTAGGGCAAAAAAAAAAATTGCATTTTATTTTGCTCGTGCAAAAAAAGACCCATTTAGAGCAAAAAAATAAATAAAAATTTGCACTTTAATGTACTCTTGCAAAAAGACCCATTTAGGGCCACAAAAAATATTTTGCAGTGTGTTATACATATGTGGAGGCGTGTGAAATAAACCATTTCTATATATTTGTCTTCTACTGTGCTATGCTAAAAAAACAAAATTTTTTTTGAATAGCATTTTCTGCAGTTCTGCAGCTGTGCGATTCAGCGGTTACGTACTGTGGGTGTGTTGTGGTCTTCCAAAAAACACCATTTAGGGCCACAAAAAATATTTTGCAGTGTGTTATACATATGTGGAGGTGTGTGAAATAAACAATTTCTATATATTTGTCTTCTACTGTGCTATACTACTGTAGGTAGAGGCAAGTCCTTTAATTCCCAGTAAAGTCAATGTCCACACCAGCTGAAACTACAACTCTTATTCTCTCATGGCAAAATAAACTCTACTCGGATAGAAAAGGTTAGAGCAAAGAAACAGGACAGCTTAAGGTGTGGAGGAGGTCCAGGCACAAACGTAGCACATTCACTTCACTGCTTAGGTTTCTCAAACAGTTTTAGGTGCACGGTCTCTGCCACAGACCTTGAGGTTGGTCTCTGCCACAGACCGGGTGTACAAGGCCCCTGCCATGGACCTGGAGAACTTTGGTCTCTGCCACAGACCAGGGTGTATAAGGCCCCTGCCACGGGCCGGGTGAATAAGGCCTCTGATACAGTCAAGATGACCTTGAGCTTCTCCTTCTACGAACCTAGCCCATATCAAGGGGAAGACATCTCTCCAGGGAGTCAACAGACCCTTCCTTCACCGTGAATCCCACATCGGTCCATCAGAATGTTCCTCCCTTCCCTGGAACAGGGTCCCCTACACGAGGCGGCACCCTAAGACTCCTCGACCCTTAGCAGACTCCAGACGAAGGCTCTGGACTCCAGGCTTTACTCCCGCCCCTAGGCCTCCATACCCAGGGCAGCAGGAACTCCAGGATAGTACCTCACCCCAGGCTAAAGGTGCCCGAGATGGAACAGGAACACATGCACCCAGGCCGAAGGCACCTGGGCGCGGACCCCACTGGACATCAGCCCCCAGGCCAAAGGTCTGCCCCTTTTATATGCTCTCCCGGCATGCACAGCAGGTTCCCCGCCCCGCTGTACTACTGCCAAGAGGAGACACAAAAGGCACAGCACTGTATCGGCGGTTCAACCCTAGCCTACCATGGCAGTGCCACCTGTAGGCCGCAGGGAACTGCACACCAATACTGTCCCCCGAGGACAAAATGGTCCATGAATCCTACAGAATTAGGGTGTTTGAGCCTATTTACCACTCAAACACTTCCCTTAAATTTAGCACCCCGCTACATTTTTATTTCAAAGTATTTTATTTTCCCACTAGCTTATCCATTAAATTGAATAATTTATTCCAGAAAGGGCGTATTCTGGGGCATTCCCACCATATGTGTGGCATCGTGCCGTTGAGTTTCTGAGGTCCTAATGACTTCCCGTACCTCTTCTGCTGAAAAGGGGGCCTCCAGCATATTTTTTTATTTTTTTTATGTTATTTTAAGTTATTTCACTTGCCATGCTCTTAACAACATTTTGCTGCCATTTGCAGCCCTCTAGCCCTTTCCATTACTTTTTTAGAGCCTTTTTAGTCCTTAGAAGTCCGGGTCCCCATTGACTTCAATGGGGTTCGGGTTCGGGTTCGGGTTAAAGTTCGGTCCCGAACCCGAACTTTTCTCCGAAGTTCGGCCGAACCCGTCGAACCCGAACATCCAGGTGTCCGCTCAACTCTATTTGCCATATTACTCAGGAAAAATAGCAATGCCATTTGCGTCCACCTACATACAAGCCAGAATGGTAGATTAGCCCATATCCTAACAACAGATATCAGATACAGTCTATATCAACAATAATAATATGAAAGATACTTAACACTCCTCTCTGTAACCCTCACTGGCTGTGCTCAGATGTAACAGAGAATGCAGGCCTAGGCCGCATGGCTAGACCCAAACATCAGGCTTCTATGAGGCCTTCAAGAGCTTCATGTGGCTTCAGCAAGGTCTTCAAGTCCAGAGAGGGGCTGAGCTCTGTGTTACGTACCCTTTTTACAAAACAGTCATCATTCAAAATACCCATTGCCAGCCCATCTGCCTTCTGGACCAATAATTTCACAGGCCAATCCTTCCTCAGTAGATTACATTACTGAGTGTCCTGCCATACTTGGTCACTGGGGGCAGTATTGCAGTCCATTGTCATCAATTCTTTGAAGCTTCTCGCACAACAGGTGGGCTGGAGATAAGCCCTTTCCTGCTATTCTGCTATGCAGATCCTGTTTGGGGACTGCAAGTGTCATCTGATCTTGGCTGTAAAAACAGATGTGTGTACCAGTTTGCGCCCAACATCACTGTTATTCATTTTATTGTAAAATCAAGTCCACCCCTCTCCCCAGCAGTGCAGAGTACACTGTACTTACAGTCTCTCAGTGTGGGTCGTGGGTGGTGAGAGATTACGTCATTCTCGCTCTCTCTTTGGCCGCGGCTGCACCTCTGTGTAGAGCAGCCTTCGCGGCCCTGTATGTAATGGCGGGACAGCGGTGTGGGCAATGAGAGATGATGTCATCTGCTCCTGGAACCCGGCTTGCTCACCTCCTGGTGGGCTAAACCTGAGGACCGTGACCTGGTACTAACATGAAGCAAAACCCATTTCCACCATCAGCAGCTCTGGTGACCACCAGTTAATGCTTAGAATCTGCCAGGGTGACCTGCTTGCATACCTACCCTGCTGGTCAGTGAGAGCATTGCTATAGTCCTGGTCTCCACGCTTGAACTCTGATGGTGACAAGCTTTTTCTACTAATCTTCCTCCTTAACTCCATGTCTGGATTCTTAACTTCCCAACTTATAATGCTCTAGGTCAGTGTTCCTCAAGGCGCCCCAACAGGTCATGTTTTCAGGATTTCCCCCTAATGAAACGGCTGTGGTAATTACTAAGGCAGTGAAACTGATCAAATCATCTGTGCAAAATAATGGAAAGCCTGAAAACATGACCTGTTGGGGTGCCTTGAGGACTAGAGTTGAGAAACACTGCTCTAGGTTAGCCACTAGGTCTTTTTGCACTCACTTGCTTTTTGGATTATCTGACATCTTATCTTCAGTCAATACAACACATACATTATACTTTTATACCATCTCTGCTATGGTCTTTTGTTTCTTTTTTATAATGACTGATAAATCATCAATATTGCTTCTGTGAATGAAAAACAATCTATGAATGGAGAACGGACAGATAATTTAAAGTTTCTCCTGCATTCGTAGATAGTTTTTCATTCATATAAGCTATAGTACATCTTCTATGAATGTGAGAGCAGGTAGCAAGTGCGGGTATATTCGTCACTTTTGGTGAGTGCATATGGCAAGTCCCTTTGCTCTATTAGACCCTGCAGCAATGGAAAAAAAAATACATAAGGAGGGTGGATAGGAGATTTACAATGAAGAAGGATCCAGCAGCATCCTTGTGCTGATTTATTTTATTTTTTTAACTGAACGTAGACTTTAAGGGGCATTAATAGTAAACAGTGAATTAATAGTAAACAGCTAATGTGAAAAACAGGCATATGAATGGAACTCTCACTTCACTTTGCAGTGGGATCTGTTTTGTGCAAACACTAGAATAACCAGAAGTCATGTCTGACTCTCTGGCTATTCATTTCACTGCTGAGCCACCTGATGATTTTTCATTGACATCAATATATTCCACAATTTGAACAGCGATCTAATTGACACTGTTCATTTTTCATTTCTGGATGAGAGGGCCAAGAAATGGGCATTGCATGAAGGTGATTTAGTTTCAACCTAGCCTGAGACAGATTATAAATATACATTATTTAAAGGCCTAGTATTGCAAAAAGATCCATTTTGCTATTTTTCCCCCAAAGGTAAAGTAAAGGCCCATATACACGATACGAAAAGTGGAAGTAAAATTTTATCCAAAGAGCAATCTGCCGATTTTCGGATCGTTAGTATGGTGCTTTCGACAGCCGATTCCGGTTTTTCATCCGACAGAAGCTGGATGTGCAGAGTATAAAATTTTAAACGTACGTGAACTCAACGTCTGATTTTCGTTTAATTAGTATGGTTTTCGGCTGAAAAAAATCGTAAGAGCAAGACAACGCATGTTTAGAAATGAAAGAATACATACAAAACACATTACGTCACTTCTGAAGTTGAATTCTGTCATACGAGAATTTTTGTATGGTGAGTTACCTCTTCACTTTCGACATGAGACTAGCATGCAACAAAAAACAGACAAACGTTCGTTCGAAAATCTGATCGTGTGTACGAGGCTTTATACTTTAAAGGCACAAAATCGTTATTCTTTCGCAAAGTGTACTTTTAATACATCTGACACAGATTCCTGTCATCTGTTGTGTAACCAGTTTACAGAGCTTGCTTGGCATGCTGATTCGACATGTTTGCAATTGCACAATTGGCAATAGTATCTTCTATTTATGTTAACACGGTGTTTTTCCACACTGGATCCAGCACACATTTCTGGATACAACTTCCTGAAAGTTTAATTAATAGACCAGCTTTCTGCCCGACGTCCATAATGACTTTCCCTATTTTTTTATTTTATATTGTATCCTGCGTATACTTTGGTTATGCTGAGGTGAAATTCATTGCAGCAGTCTACGAGCATGTGCCGTTCTTTCCAAATCCCATGCAGGCTCCTGTATCGCAAGAGGAGGCTTTGTCTCTTATGAACAAAAATCTTGATGTTTTGGAGACCGCAGTTATAAGAGCAGCACAAAAGGTAATGATTGATTTGAATTGGTATTAGTAGTAATACACACATTTTAAGAAATCTGTTACTTAGTTACTTCTAAAGTGAAATTCTCTTAGTTGTTCCCTTTTTCGTTTCAATCGTTTTATTACGTTTTCAAGGAAGAAAAGAAAATAATATAAGGTAACAATAATCATATACAGTATTTAACCTCCAGCAAGGCAAGTATACATAGTGTTAATGACATCAAGAGGGACTCATGCCGCGTACACACCAGCGGAATTTCCGTCGGAAAAACCTTGGATGGTTTTTCCAACGGAATTCCGCTCAAGCTTGGCTTGCATACACACGGTCACACAAAAGTTCTCTGAACTTTCGACCGTCAAGAACGTGGTGACGTACAACACTACGACAAGCTAAGAAAATTAGGTTCAATGCTTTGGAGCATGCATCGAATTGTTTCCGAGCATACGTTTTTTTTTGCGTGTCGGAATTGCATACAGACGAACGGAATTTCCGATAGGAACTTTTTCCGTCAGAAAAATAGAGAACCTGCTCCCAATCTTTTGTAGGCGGAAATTCCGACAGGAAAAGTCAGATGGAACATACACACGGTCGGAATTTCAGACGAAAAGCTTACATCAAACTTTTCTTGTCGGAAATTCCGACCGTGTGTACGCGGCATAAGTTGTTTCCTTTTTCTATAAGCCTATACTATATTTTCCCATTTTTGCTTGAATATAAAGAATTCTATAAATAAATCAATATCTCTCTTCTCTCTCTCTTCTTTCTCTCGTTATCCTTTTTCTCTTGCTCTTCTCTTTCTCGCTCTCCTCTTCCTACCTCTTTTCTCCCTTCACTCTCTATCTCTCTCTCTCTTTCTGTCTAAAAATTAATTCAAATAGGCTTCAACCAAAAGACCAAAATATTTGGCATTGCTAAAGCGATTGGAGAGTTTGTATGAACTGGACGGAAATGGAGTACATAGTTGCCAACAGTCCCGAATTTCCCGGGACAATCCCGAATTTGGGACCCTCGTCCCGAATTAAGCTTGTCCCGATTATTTTCCCGGGATTTTGCTTTTGTCCCGGGAAAATCGGGAGTGTTTTACGGAAAAAGCAGCCGACGGGCTACAAAAAAATGGCCGCCGTCGCCTCTGCCAGTACATTTCCCCTTGTGTTCAGTGGAGAGAGGATGGGCATCCAATCAGCTTCTCTCTTCAGTGTACAAGTATACACTGAAGCCTAGAGGCCCCTCCTCTCTACACTTAACACACGTGGAAGCCAGGAACTGTGTAGCTGCCGCTGCACATGATGGCAGCCCGGGGAGTCAGAGGTCAGCTCTGTACTAGAGGAGATCACAAACAGTGAGTGTGCATGTGCTCGGTTATAGAGAGGAGGTGTATGAGATCGGCTCATCGTATTACACCTGACTGTCATCACACTGCTACTCCCCGAGGAGGACACCAGCACAGGAGAGAGAGAGAGAGAGAGAGAGAGAGAGAGAGAGAGAGAGAGCTCAACAGTGAGTGTGTGTGCTGCCAGCTCCGGGGATAATGGGCACCAAGCATAGCATTTCCACCCCTACCTACACAACACAGGGCAACCTGCCATCAAGCGTGCTGGGACATGTAGTGCCACAGCTGATCCTCACTCACACCTTATTACCTGCTGCTGAGACATGTAGTGCCACATCTGATCTTCAATCATATTAATTTTCTTAGCTTTTGGACCATGTGCCACCCCAAGCTGCCCTGTGCCACCCCAGCCTGCCCTGTACCACCACAGCCTGCCCTGTATTACCCCAACCTGCCCTATACCACCCCAGCCTGCCCTATACCACCGCCTGCCTGCCCTGTATTACCCCAACCAGCCCTATACCACCCCAGCCTGCGCTATACCACCCAGCCTGCTCTGTGCCACCCAAGCCTGCCCTATACCACCCCATCCTGCCCTGTACCACTCCAAACTGCCCTATACCAACCCAGCCTGCCCTGTGCCACCCCAACCTGCCCTGTGCCAACCTAACCTGCCCTATACCACCCCAACCTGCCCTATGCCACCCTAACTTGCCCTATACTACCCAACCTGCTCTGTGCCACCCTAACTTGCCCTGTACCACCCCAACCTGCCCTGTACCACCCCAGCCTGCCCTATACCACCACAGCCTGCGCTTTGCCATCCAAGCCTTCCCTGTGCCAGTTCAATCTGCCCTGTGCCACTTCAACCTGCCCTGTGCCACCCTAACTTGCCCTATACCACCCCAATACCGCCCTAACCTGCCCTGTACCACCCTAACCTGTCATATACCACCTCAACCTGACACTATACCACCCTATTTTACCCTAATCTGCCACTATACCACCCTATACTATCATTTACAGGGGCTGGTTTGGGGTGCACCCTGTGACCGTGCGCTACCTGAATGGAGCTGGGTAGCCTAGACGGGGGGGGGGGGTGACACCATGTTTTACCCCACCAGGTGACACCAACCCTAGTGACGCCACTGCCGTACACAAGAGAGTGGAGAGTTTGTAAGGACAGACTCTGCTGGGGGCACCTGATGTAAGGATGGACTCTGCTGGGGGCACCTGATGTAAGGACTGACTCTGCTGGGGGCACCTGATGTAAGGATGGACTCTGCTGGGGGCATTTGATGGCATCTGGTGGCAGGCGAAGTGGCAGGTGACACGCTTAGGGGTCCCACTGATTCAGCATTATGGTGAGTTGAATGATTTAATTTTATATTACAATGTAATAATAGAAATAATGCGCTTCAATCACCCTGACACCATAACAAACATGGTGTCGGGATGATTAAAGCGCCAACAGGTGTTTTGGAGTATACTTATCTGCCAATTTTGTTACACATTTCTATTGTGGTGTAGGATCTGGCTTCTTTCTTTCTATTTCTTTCTCTCTCTTTCTCTCACCTCGGACTGTAGCCACACCCCTTTGAACCACGCCCATTTAAGCCACACCCACTATCGTGCGTAAACAACGCCCATTTTTCGCCGCGGCGCATTTTTCATTTCAGCATGACACGCCTACAAACGAATGCCCCGCCCCCTAATTATAACAAGGCTCCGCCTCAATACAAAAAAAGTGTCCCAGATGTTTTTTTTGCAATGTTGGCAACTATGGGAGTAGGGGTGGTGGGATGTTCGGAGTAGCTTTTAGGACAATCTAAAGGGGGGGAAGTAAGGCTTAACATAAAGGGGATAGAGGGTGAGTCCTTGCAGAGGATTTAAAAGTCCACAGTTTTACATGTCCCTCTCAGTCTGTCACATGCTGTGACATATTGTGCATACTATTGGCTCCTCTTCTCTCAGGAGAATTTGGAGTTTCCGCTTTTCTATAGAAGTGAAGTCTGGGATGAGAGCAGAGAGGAAGTAAGTGTCCCCCCCTGCTGAGTACTTGAAGCACCGCAGCAGGAAGTGGTCCTCATCCTCCAGGACCCCCTGGACACTTTGCTAGCACAGTCTTCTCTGTTTGAGATTGTAGGTCTGTCTGTGCCATCCTGATTCAATATTCAGGTTCTGGGTGCTCAGTCTGTACAGGCTCAGGGTCTGTCTGTCTTTGGGGTCTTGTAACACCTCCAGGTATGGGGCCAGTTTGTAGTTACTTTGTAGTGACTGTTAAGTAGTTTGTTTCTTGGAGTTTGTTATTTCATTTCTACATTCCCCAACATTTTTTTTTTTAATAATTCATTGTCTTTTCTTTTAGATTTTGTCAGGTGGCATTGTTAGGAGTTTGCGATGGACAAGGTGCCCCCTCTCGCCGCCTATAAGTACGATCAAGCGGCTGAATAGCCGCTATGATCGTTCTTATGGTGAAGAGAATTGCCGGCTCTAAAAGACGATATCTGATTCATATTGTTCACGCTTGTATATCAGGCACTGGGTTACAGTGCTATGTAAGTTTTACTCCTTTTATACACAATAAAAAGCAATCCTTGCAGAGAGCACTATATATTATTTTTATTACATGCAAACTTGTGGTACTGGAGATCTTGTCCAATTCACTTGGAGGAGTCTGGAGCGCTGAGAGAAGGATCCTTCCTGTCAGCTCAGCCTGGTGATTGTATCCATTGACACATTAATACATACCCTAGAAGAGGAAAGCATTTGTGACTAGGGTTGTCCCGATACCACTTTTTTAGGACCGAGTACAAGTACCGATACTTTTTTCCAAGTACTCGCCGATACCGATTACCGATACTTTTTTTTCAATGTCATGTGACAGTTTGAAAGATGGGGACTGATAGGTGGCACTGACAGGTGGCACTTATGGGCACTGACTGGTGACTGGCTCTGATGGGCACTAATAGGTGGCTGGCACTGATAGATGGCACTGATTGCACTGATAGGTGGCACTTATGGGCACTGATAGATGGCACTTATGGGCACTGATTGCACTGAAAGGTGGCACTTGTGGGCACTGATAGGTGGCACTTGTGGGCACTGATATGTGGCACTTGTGAGCACTGATATGTGGCACTTGTGGGCACTGATATGTGGCAATTGTGGGCACTGATATATGGCACTTGTGGGCACTGATATGTGGCAATTGTGGGCACTGATAGCACTGAAAGGTGGCACTTGTGGACACTGATATGTGGCACTTGTGGGCACTGATATGTGGCACTGAAAGGTGGCACTGATAGATGGCACTTGTGGGCACTGACAGCACTGATAGTGCAATCAGTGCCACCAAGTGCTACCTATCAGTGCCCACAAGTGCTACCTATCAGTGCAATCAGTGCCATCTACCAGTGCCACCTGATACTAGGTGGCACTGGTAGATGGCACTGATTGCACTGATAGGTAGCACTTGTGGGTACTGATAGGTGGCTGGCACTGAAATGCTGCGGGAAAAAAAAATGACACAGGATTTTAAATAAAAAAAACGAGTGCAACGCCCATCTTGGTACACCCTGCACTCGGCTGAAGTAAGCAGCAGCAGACATCTTGTTACACCCAGCCCATATAGCTCAGGCTGGGTGTAACAAGATGTCTGCTGCTGCTTACTGCAGCCGAGTGCAAGGTGTACCAAGATGGGCGTGGGGACGTTCAGCCGCTGACGGCGACCGAATGCGACAGCACCGGTCACCGATCCTGATGCGGCTGCGCCCTGCACCCCTGCCAGCTTACCAGTTTCAACTGCAGGTGAGGGACTCGCTCTCCGCCCTGGTCTCCGACCCCTGCCGCACTCTCCGTCCCGCTCTCCGCCTTGGTCTCCGCCCCCCGCCCCACTCTCCGCCCCGCTCTCCGCCTTGGTCTCCGCCCCCCACCCCACTCTCCGCCCCGCTCTCCGCCCTGGTCTCCGCCCCCCCGCCACGCTCTCCGTCCTGCTTTCCGCCCCCCGCTCTCCACCCCCTCTCTGCGTCCGCTCTGAAAAAAAAAAAAGTATCGGACTGGACATCGGGAGCATTTGCGCGAGTACAAGTACTCGCGCAAATGCTTGGTATCGGTCCCGATACCGATACTAGTATCGGTATCGGGACAACCCTATTTGTGACCCTATTCCTTCAGGGGTCCACTTTGGGAGGTGAGCTGCTAGTAAGTGGTGAAGGTCCCTCACTGAGTCACCTGCATGCTTGTTTATTACAGCACTGTTTTGGACACTTATGTAGCGCCCCTTTACTTTTTAGGGGTGTTATGTGCCTAAATTTAGGGGTTGGTCTGAGCTGGTAGCCAGGCTCGGACCATTTTGATTTCTAGGTATTTGCTTCTGCCTATGTGATGCTGCCTGGTGTGTGGTTCCCTGTGGTCTGTGGGTGGCGCTGCCATATCAGGTCAGGGTTGAGCCATTGGTGGCATTGCTGCGCCTTAGGGTGTCCTCTCTCGGCAGCGGTACATTGGGCGTGGTCGGCCTTCTGTGCATGCCGGGAGAGGGTACATAAGGGGCAGATGCCATCTTTGAGGGGGAGTGGAGGAGGAGAGTGGAGGAGCCAGAGGGGTGTGCCCCTCGGGGGTGCGATGACTGGCCGAGAAGTTTTGGGCACCTTTGGCCCGAGGCTGCAACGTTCCAGGTGGGCCCAGTACCTTTAACTGGGCCTACAATTCGCCCATTGGAGTCCCAGGGTGCCCAGGTGAGGGTACCCAGGTGAGGGTACCCGCTCTGACCGTGAGGAAGCCAGGGGAGGATCGGTCTGAGGAGATGAGTAATGGAAGATTGCTGTCTCTGGAGAGGCCTGGTGACCTGTCAGAGGGAAGGATTCATTGTTCGAGAAGACTAACCTGTAGAGTGCCCATTGGCATTATCCTGTTCTTAAAAGTCTAGAGAGGTTAGAGGATTTCCTGTACCTGTCCCTGGAGGGGATAGGGTGACAGAACAGTTCGAACTCCACACCGGCTGCTAGGACTGTGAGAGAGGACTATCCGGGTGAGCTAAACCCACTCGGGATCGAGTGGCGACGAGGTTACTGGTTGTGCCTGGATCTAATCCCTCACACTATTTTTTATTTCATCCATCTGTCTCTATCTACTACGCAGCAAATAGAAAATAAACTCTCTGTTGGAGTTAAAGTGTTTCTGGACATTGGCTTCTTTGGGGGAAGAAATAGAGACTTGACCCCATACTCTGGGGAAGAGAACCAGTGGAAGAAGGTAACTCGCTGCAGGACCCAAAATTTGTGAACACTGCTTAACCTCCTCAAACAGGAGGGTACGGGCATATAGCACAGTGTGCCTTGACTTGCAAGTGAGCCAGGCGAAAAAAGGTTTGTGCGTTACACTTATAATTGGTGTTTGTGTTCTGCTATATGAACTTTATATTTATTCTAGCGCTGCACTGTTTTATATTATAGAATACTGTAATCACTGAGCAGAAAATTATATCACCTGTGAAGTATTTCAGTTATCTTGCAAACCTGGCCTGTTAGTGGGTCCTGAGGACAGGAGTTGAGAACCTCTGGTGTAAGGAAACATGTGCTGAGGGGTGTGGCTGTTACTCAGCTATACTAGCCTAGAACACTGGATTGGGAGGGTAGAAATCAGAAATTTTACTGGGTGAAATTTTTTTTAGGGCTGGTTCACACCAAAATGCATTGAAAAGGGCCTGTTTAGTGCATGTTTTTTGCACCATGCTCAAAACACACTGGCTTTATGATCTGCTGTGGCTGCCAGTACATTATTAACAGCACCCCAAACTCAGAATGTAAATGCAGTGAGTTTGCAAGCACCAGATTGCATGTTACCACAGTGCCATGCAATTTGGTGCTGAGCATCTTTCGAAAGTAGTACACGCACTACTTTAGGGCTTTTTGTGCATTTCGTTGCAATTTGCAGCCCATTTAAATGAAAAGGCTGCCAAATCACACTACAGGCAGTGCACAAAACCTTGTTCCTGTACATTTATAGTCTGAACCAGCCCTTAAAGCATTTAAAATCAAAAATCATTCACAAATAACCAAACTTCTCTTCTGGGTCGCAGAAGTGCACTTACTTTTGCTCCCCTGTGATTCAGAATCAGCTTACATCAGGCTAAAGCCCACTGTCAGCTGACGTCACAGAGCCATTCCAGGCTCTGAAAGGATCCCAGCCATATTGTCGGGATCCACCCAGCTGCCTGATTGACAGCTGGCTCTGACTCTCAGCATGTGGCTGAATGCTTAAAGCAGGGGTGCCGTGGAAAAAAAATTATTAAAAGCCAGCAGCTGCAAATACAGCAGCTGCTGACTTTTAATATATGGACACTTACTTGTCCTGGAGTCCAGCGACGTCCGCAGCAGAGGACGAACAATCGCTCGTCACTCTGCTGCCCCCACCGCCATCCTCGGTGAGGAAACCAAGAAGTGAAGCCTTGCGGCTTCATACCCGGTTCCCTACGGCGCATGCGCGAGTCGCGCTGCGCCGTTCTGAATGGTCCCCTGTGTTTTGGGAGCCAAGTGTCTCCCAGAACACAACAGGGAATCTGCGGGAAGTGACGTGCTTCCCGCAGATTTCCCGCAGAGAGGACTCCCGGAAGTGGGTGCAAATACCTGTCTTAGACAGGTATCTGCACCCCCCTCCCCCCTGAAAGGTGTCAATTGTGACACTGGAGGAGGGGAGGGTTCCGATCAGCTGGAGTTCCACTTTGGGGTAGAGCTCCGCTTTAAGCTACCTGCACTCTCCCTCTCTCTTGCCCAACACTCCAGTGATAGCAGTGACTGAGAGATCAACCAGAGAACTTGAGTGGTCAACAGTCATGTGATTGCTCAGTTTTTGGGCTTAGTAGGGGCAGTTTCAGCATTAGACTGATGCTGAAGCAAGGGGATGAGTATGTGTGTTTTTTTTCCTTTTCTTTTATTCCTAACCTTCTTAAAATGGTTGAAAACCCTATGGCCCCTTTCACACTTGTGCGACTTGTCCTGTGACTTGGGGCTGCAAAGTCGCATGACAAGTGGCACCCTATGATTTCCAATGAGTACCATTCATATCTGTGTGACTTCAAGTCGCACCGACTTCAAAGTAGTCCCTGTACTACTTTGGTCTGAGTTGAGGTCCATAGACCTCAAGTTTACACAGGCATTCCCTGAAATCGTGTCAAAATCACGGTAAAATCAAAAGGGGCCTCACGTATACCCAGTGAAGTCACTGGCATCCGGTGATACACAATGATAAAACAAAGCCTTCCTACATAAGCTTGACCTGTTCATCTACAGCCACCTGTCTTCCACAGTCATTCAGTCCAGATTTTACACATCTCTCAGCTCTTAATAGCAGGGGTGTGGGGAATCTAAAGTCTCACAGTGTCGATCTCAGTTAGGAGAGCTCTGAGCCCTGATTGGAGGGAAGGGACACTCCACCCCCCCAAAAATCACACAGGAACTGAGCTGTGTCTGTCAATCACAGGCTGTGTGCTGGAGCTCTTGTCCTTCATCAAATTTTTTGCTCTTGGTGTTGGAAAAACCTGACAGAAGTGAATCATGCTGATAGAAGAATGAGGCAGCAGAGCAAAATCACACTCAGTGCTTTGGCTATAGACCAGTACACAGTATAGAAGGATGTGCTTTGTTCATTGTTCATGTCTATGGTATACAACCACTTTAACCAGCTGCAGAATTTTTGGCATGCTACACATGCCCAAAAAACGAATCATTGTACACAGGACGTGTGCGGCACATTCAATATCTGGCCTGCTTTGGGGACCTCACCACCCAGTATACCATAATTGTTGGCTGTGATTTATCAAAGCTGGCATTACAATATACACAGAGAAAAAGTCGACAGCTGTAGCTGTCAAAAAAGCAGTTTGAACTAGGTGTGCATAAACAACACTACTCCAGATGCGAATATACAAAGTAACATATTGTTTCCTTTGTATCTTTCAGTTCATTGATTGTTGCAAGACAATATCATAAAAAGAAAGCCTTTTTTGTTCTTAACCACTTTCCACCCATAGGATGTCATATGAAATCCTTAGGTTAAAGTGGCGATATCTGAATGATGCCTGCAGCTGCAGGCATCATTCAGATATCTCTGTTTTCAGCCGGCGATTCCCTTACTTGTAAAATGCCATCCTAGCAGCTATTCAGCTGCTAGATGGCTTTTACAGGCAGTGGGAGGGGACATCCCCTTCCCCTCCCGCCGCCATCCGGTGCCTCTCTGGGCTCTCCTGTGCGATCAGGAGCCCAGAGATCCGGCGGCGGCGGTTTACCATAGAGCTGGCTGTGAACCTGATGTTCCTCAGCCATTTCTATAACCCTGGGAGGCCGGAAGCGACATCATAACGTCACTTCTGGCTCTGGCAGTTTTTTTGTTTCTGGAAATTGATGTGTTTTTTTGGGGGGGGATCTTATGCTTTCCAGGGTAGAGGAGATATCTGGGGTCTTATTGACCCCTGATGTCTCCATAAAGAGGACCTATCATGCCTTATTCCCATTACAAGGGCTGTTTATATTTCTTGTAATAGGAATAAAAGTGATAATTTTTTTTTAAAGGGACAGTGTAAAAATATAAAATAAAATATATATTTTTTTTTAAAGTGCCCCCGTCCCCTCGTGCTTACTCCCAGAAGCGAACGCATACATAGGTCACATATGTAAATGGTGTTCGCACCACACATGTGAGGCATCGTCACAAATGTTAGAGCAATAATTCCTCTCTAACTCTAAAATGGTAACCTGAAAAAATATTTAAAGTGTAGCCTATGGATATTTAAGTACTGAAGTTTGGAGCCATTCCACGAGTGTGCGCAGTTTTAAAGTGTGACATGTTAGGTATCTATTTACTCAGTGTAACATCATCTTTTATATTTTACCAAATATATACATTATACATTATCTTCTTTACATTAAAATTAAAGTGTATTTTTCCCCCCAAAAAAATGGATTTGAAAAATCACTGCGCAAATACCGTGTGACATATCAAATTGCAACAATTGCCATTTTATTCTCTAGGGTCTCTGCAAAAAAAAAAAGAATATATATATATATATATATATATATATATATATATATTTTGGGAGTTCCGAGTAATTTTCTAGCAACAAATTATGTTTTTTTACATGTAGGAGAGAAATGTCAGAATTGGCCTGGGCTGGAAGTGGTTAAAAAACAAACAAACAAAAAAAAACAATATATGTATTACATTGTTATCTGTAGTATTGACAACATTTTTGCTGAATAAGGAGATCCATAGAAGAAATGTAAAAATTGCTCTGGTCCAGAGGGGGTGAAAGGGTGTGTGAGGTGAAGTGGTTAAACAAAAAATAAACCCATACAGCTGCAATGTGTTGTAAATGTTCTGATTCACAAATTAATTTGCATATTTGCAGAAAGCACACATCATTGTGACTCCTGAATATGCTATATGTTGTTTTGGTTTGAGCCGAGAAGCAGTGCATCCTTACCTTGAAGATATACCTGAACCTGCAGTTAACTGGACTCCATGCAATGATCCACAAAGGTGAGCCTTAAAGTGATAGTAAAGTCTTGTTTTTTTATTTTAAATAACAGACATGTACTTACCTGCTCTGTTGCAATAGTTTTGCACAGAGCAGCCCGGATCCTCCTCTTCTCAGGTCCCTCTTCTGTAATCCTGACCCCTCCCTCCTATTGAGTGCCCCCACAGCAAGCAGCTTGCTATGGGGGAACCCGAGCTGAGCCACAGCTCCGTGTGTCCATTCAGACATGGAGCGGAGGCCCGGCCCTGCCCCCTTTCTCTCCTCATTGGCTTACTGACTTTGAAAGCAGCAGGAGCCAATGGCGCCGCTGCTGTCTTAGCCAATGAGGAGGGGAGTCCCAGACAGCCAAGTCTCTCGTGTAACATCTTGATCTAGATCAGGGATCTCAAACTGGTGGCCCTCCAGCTGTTGCGGAACTACAAGTCCCATTATGCCTCTGCCTGAGGGAGTCTTGCTTGTAACGCCCCGTACACACGGTCGGACTATTGTCTGGCCAAAGGCACATCGGAATTCCTACGGAATTCCATCGGAGTAAAAGAGAACATGTTCTCTATCTAATCTCCGACGGAATTCCTCTGAATTAAGTCCGATGGGGCACACACACGGTCGGAATTTCCAATGAAAAAACTCTGTGTGACTTTTTTCATCTGAAATTCCGTCCGTGTGTACAAGGCATAACTGTAAGCTTTGCAATGTCACATGGGACTTGTAGTTTTGCAACAGTTGGAGCGCCGCCAGTTTGAGACCCCTGTTCCTGATGGATCTCAGGTAAGTATTAAGATTAAAAAAGAACTTCTGCCTTTACAACCACTTTAATCCAACTAAGGATATTATTAAAGGGAGAATAAAAGCATTGGATACCTCACACTAAGTGATACAAATATGGGAGGATTATATATAGTGACCACTAATGGACCATGTTTTGTCTAACAGGCTTCCAGTTATGACCACAGGTGTGTTCTAAAAGTACATTATTTTTCATTGTTCTGTAAAGAGAGGTGGGAGAACTGTTTTTGGTTTATGAGGATATGATTAGAAGATCTGCAGTATGTACCGTAGAAGCATGAAGAGACATGTGTGAAAAATAAATAAATGATAATAACTGCTAAACTTCACTCATCTGGAATTGTATAAGTGTTTATAAGTCTGAATAATTTCTAGTATAACTGAGTCTCGCACTGCTTTTTATATGTGAAATGCAGTCCTTGATTCAGAATATTAAAGAACGCTTGTTTCCTTCTATTCGTACAATGATCTTGTTCATCCCACAGACTTATCATGTGGGTACTTCGGATCATCAGATGACAATAAAGCTTTGTCTTTTTCCATCAGGTGACAACAGACATCATGGCTTTGTAAGGCCCCTCAAATCTTGTTTTGATAAAATTTGTTACTTAAATAGTTTGTTGCTTTTAGGTATGAGGCAATGATTTTACGTGTGAGAATTCAAAGTACAAAGTAAATAAAGTAAGCTTGCCTACAATAAATTCTAATAAAAAACTGTTTCAATACAGTAGTTTAAGTTGGTAGTAAAACGCAGCCTTTAGAAATAAAAACAAAAACCTGCAAGACAATGGCATAATGTGCTAGTATGCATCGCATACTAGCACATTATGAAATGCTTACCTTACAAATAAGCCCTCCAACTTTCACCGCTGACAGGGCTTCCATGTTCACCTGGTCTTTCTTCCGAGTTTGCGTGCTCCGGCTGTCTGAGACCACGGGAGTCACAGCACAGAGCTCTGAAGGGACGGCACAGGTATGTTGTCCCTTCAAATCGAATGCGCCAATGACGTCACAAGCTGCATGCAGACTCCTTAGGAAGAATGGCTTGGGAAGGAAGGTACTAGAGACCATCTATCACTCTGCCATTGAGAGTATATTAATGTATTGTATTCTAGTGTGGTACCCTAGTTGTACGCAGGCAGATAAAGATGCTCTAAAGAGAGTGGTTCGAACATCGCAGAAAATTGTAGGGTGTGAACTTGTTTCTCTAGATGAAATATATGAGACTCGTTGCCTTTGTAGATCCCATCTGGGAGACGTTTTAGGGTGATTAAAACAAGGACAAAAAGATTTAAAGAGAGCTTCTTTCCCAGGGCTATTAAAGCAATCAATGCAGGAATGAAATGAAAGGAGGTCACAAAGTCTTATTTTATTGTCTTGTTTAGTTTTTAATATGAGGACACTTTTTACACTTTTATAATATGGGGACACGTTTATATATAAATTCTGTGTGGTAAATGCATGGTTGATAATTAGGATGTATGAATAATGTGTGGAGTAGAAATGTAATTTCATTGTGAATTTGCTTTTACAATGACAATAAATCAAATCAAATCAAATCAAAATCAAAGAACAGTGCAAGTTTAGGAGATATTCCCTATACCTACAGGTAAGCCTTATTATAGGCTTACCTGTAGGTACAAGTTAAAAAAAAAATACTTTAATACCATTTTAACTAAAGCAGGTCAACTAAAGCAGTATGAAGAACTTTGATCCTTTCTTAAGAAGTCGGATTTCCACTTTCTTTTTCTTCTGATATGCTCCCTCTACACTTCCTTCTCACATTAGTGTTCTGTGTCCTCAAATTGTCCTTGCTTTACCCCTCCTCTCCACCCCACAGCTCATATATATCACACTCACTCCTACCCTCTCCCTATTACTGCACATATCACTTCCTGCAAATACTGAACCCACATGCTGAACACCAGGACAGTGAGGTATGTGCACTCCTGTGCTCACTCTCCTCCTAATTCCTGGGGACATTTCCCTCAACCCTGACTGCCAATTTTCTAACTGCAACCCCCACATCCAGCGACCTTCCTCCCCTGGCAACAGCCGGAATCCACTCAATTTCTATTCTCTTGCTTACTGTCTATAACAAGCTCACATCTGTGCATGATTTTTATCTTGCATTGCTTTAACATACTTGCCATTACTGAAACCTGACTCTGCTTCTCCTGCTGCCCTCTCCCATGGTGGTCTCCACTGGACTCACCCAGACCCAGTGGATGGAAAGTAGGTTGAGTTGGATTCCTTCTATCCCCACTGAGCACCTTTCAAGTCCTTCCTATCCATCCCACTCTATCCCTTTCCTCTTTTAAAACCCAATGTATTTGTCGGTTTTCTCCAATTTCTCTGAAAATTGCAGTGATTTATTGGCCTCCTGGACCAGTATCAAGCTTTTCTGATTACTTCTTTGCCTGGTTGCCCTACTTTCTCTCCTCTGAAATACCCACTGTCGTTCTTGGTGACTTTAACATCCCAGTTAATGTTAACAGCCCAGCTGCATCTTAACTTCTCAACTTAACCTCACCTTTTGACCTAACACAATGGACATAAACGTCCACTCACTCCAATAGTAACACCCTTGACATTGTATTCTTTCATCTCTGCACTCCGGCAACCTCACCATCACCCCCTTTCCTCTCTCTGATCATAACCTCATCAGTTTTTCCGTGTCATTGTCTTCAACCACCTATAAAACGAATACTTGTAGAAACCTTCGCCACTTTACACTACTGTCACAACCTTGGCAAACTGACAACACCAGAAATCTCAAGAGACATAACCATGCTCTTGAGTGATTGTTGCATGAAACCAAATCCCTGCAGGATTTCACCCTGTACAAAAAAATTATTTCTGCCTCCATGCTGCCAAACAAAGCTACTTTGTCACTCTTATTAATACCTTGTCATACAGTCCTCTTTACTTTGTCCCCCTCCCCCCACTAACTCACTTACTGCCCAAGAGATTGGCAATCATTTCAAAAACAAGATTGATGCAAAATGTATATTAGGTGTTGTTATTACAGTGTATTTTTATATAAATATAATGTCAATATATATTAATGCAATTCGTGAGGACACCTCTACTATACAGGTATCTTCCCCACCTAACATATCCTGTCTAACAGCACATTCAACACTTTCTACTTTTGATCTGTCTACTACTGAAGAGGTAGATGCCCACCTATCTAATTGTCCCCTGTATACTGTTTTCTCGCAACTACTCACCTCCTTCTTCTATCCTATGCTTCACTCACATCTTCAATCTCTCCCTATCTACTGGCACCTTCCTCTCCCTCTAAAGCATGCACAGATCACACCCCATACGTAAAAACCCCTTATTGGACCCCACCAACCTGAACAACGTAAGTTCTATCTCCTTGCTCCCATTCACCTCTAAACTTTTAAAACGCTTAGTCTAGATCCGTCGGACCTCCTACCTCACTGAGCACTCCACAGAAACTGCCCTACTATAGCTCACTAATGATTTACTAACTGCTAAAATCAATGGCCACTACTTCATACTCCTATTGCTAGACCTCTCTGCGGCATTTGATACTGTTGACCATCCACTCCTTTTCAAAAAAATCCACCCCTTGGCCTCCAAGATTCTGCTCTTTCCTGGTTCTCCTCTTATATATCACAGTGCTCCTTCAGTGTTACCTATAACTTCTGCAGGGTCCCCCAATGCTCTGTTCTTGGACCCCTTCTTTTATCTATCTACACCTCCTCTCTTGGTCACTTGATAACCTCCCACGGTTTCCAATACCATCTTTACGCCGAAGACACCAAAATCTATCTCTTTACTCCTTGCCTCACTCCTTCAGTCTCCTCTTGCATTACTAACTTACTAACTGACATCACTTCCTCAAACTAAATCTTTCTAAAACCGAGCTTGTAATATTACCCCCCTCCACTCTCCCCCCCTTCACTCGTGCCCATCCTCCCTGGATTTTCCATCAAGATCAAAAATACAACTTTCAGTCCCATTCCCTCACGCCTGGGTAATAGCTGTAATTCTAGACCCTAACCCGGCGGCGGCCAACCAGTGGCCCGCGGGGCCTTCTGATGTGGCCCGCTGGGCCCTCTGATGTGGCCTGCGACCTCCTGCTCTGGGATGGAATAGAATACTGTTAGTAAAGGTCAGTTTATTACTAAAATCACAGTGTATATATGGGAATATCTGTTCCGCAGTGGTTACTGGGCTGCTTTCAAACGAATCCGCAGATGCAGAGCAGTGCTGGTGCGGGTTACCTGCACAGAGCCACATGCTTCTGTTATTACTTGCGAGTTTGGTGAGCTTTCTGAAAATGCACCAAACCTGCAGAATATAATAGAAGTCTAATGCAAAGTGCAGAAAAGCCAAAGGTACACTGCGTTGCACCCACGGTGCGAGTAAACCGCAGCGCATCAGTGTGAAAGCAGCCATGGGCCCCTTTTACACGGTCAGTCCGACCCAATTGGACCCTCCATTCACCTCTTAGGAGTGGCAGATGTAAACTGACTTGTGTCCTACCTCCAATCTGATCCGGCTGTGTCTGCAGAGTGGACACGGACCTGCCATCCGCCCGCTCTGCTCATTGTGGCCCGCGACCAGTTTCCAAGCCGCTTAAGTGGCCCTTGCGCTTCAAAAGGTTGGGCACCCCTGCTCTAACCTGTCCCTCCGTAACATTAAACTTAGAATTTGTTCCTTTTTAACGAACGAATCCGCCAAGCTACTCATTCACTCCCTCGTTATCTCTCACCTTGACTATTGCAACTCCCTTCTCATAGTCCAACCACTTTATAGGCTATGCCCTCTTTAGACTTTTATGAATGGTGCTGCCAGACTCATCTACCTTACCAACCGCTCAATGTGTGCTGCTCCTCTCTGCCAATCCCTCCACTGGTTTCCGATTGGCCAGCAAATGAAATTCAGAATACTAACAACAACCTACAAATATTGACAACTCTTCTGCAAGCTTTATCACCAATCTTGTCTCCAATTATCACCCAAATCATTCTCTACACTTCTCCCAAGACCTCCTGCTCTCATGTCTCTGGATTGTAAGCTCTTATGAGCAGGACCCTCTTAACCCTCTGGTATTCTATTGCATTGTAACTGTACTGTCTCTCTTTGGATTTTAAAGCACTGCACAAACTGTTGGCACTATATAAATCCTGTATAATAATATTAATCATAATTTATTTCTAATTAAAAGTAATTAATTTATTTTAAAATATTTATTTAGATTTGGCAGAACACCAGTACAGAACAGACTGAGTTGCATGGCCAAAAAGAGCCATATTTATCTAGTGGCAAATTTGGGAGACAAGAAACAATGCAATTCTAGTGATTCCCGCTGTCCTGAGGATGGGCATTTATTTTATGACACCACCGTTGCATTTGATCCAGAGGGAAAGCTCATAGCACGATATCACAAGGTAAAAACTGTATACGTATGAATGTGATAAGAAAGAATTCAAAAATCCTCAAAAAATATATTCCTCTTTCTAATACATACACATTTCTCACTTTATTTATCTTTTAAAACATTTCAAGTGTAGCGGGTGGTTACATTTAGGGGGAAGCATCTGAGTGGTAACTAGGCTCAGATGCACTAATTGTTAGGTCTCATGGACCATTTCTATCCCTGGGAGATAGTACTGGTGTGTAAGTTCACTGGGGCCTATGGTTGGCGCTGTTGCCATGGGCCCGGGTTGAACCACAGTACAGGGTTGTGTCCTTTTTGTCCCCTCTCGGCAGCAGTACGGCAGGGCGGGGAACCTGCTGTGCCTGTCGGGAGAGGATATAAAAGGGGGCGGCCATCTTCCAGAGGGGTCGTCGGTTCCGCGCTAAGGCACCTTAAGCCTGGGTGCGTGTGTGTCACCTCCGGGTGCCCTAGGCCCGGAGGCCTGATCGGGTTGTCTCTGAGCTGCTGTTCCATCTCAGACACCTTCAGTCTGGGGTGAGGTACTTTGGAGAAAGGCCCGGAGCCCAGCAGCCTTCGGCTGGGATCCGCCGGGGACTGAGACTCCCAGGGATCTGCCTTGCGAGGGGACCCGTATCCAGGACGAGTAGGCCAGGGAGGTGACCCTTTCTGAAGACCCAGTGCAGAGTCGTGGTGACAGGTGGGGCCTCTGGTAACTCTCCAGAGGGATGTTCTTGTCCTATAAGGGCTAGTTCAATAACGGAAGGAAGTGCGTGTTCTTTAAATCACAGTGGCAGTGATACTACGCATCCAAGGTCAGTAGCAGTGGCTTTCATATTTTTTTTCACCCGTTCAGTGGCAGTGACCAACCTCATGGTCTGTGGCAGAGACCGTTCGCCAAGCCTGTTCATGCTGATCAGAGCAGGAGAAACCCAAATTCAAGTTTGTGCCTGGACCTCCTCCCACCTTATCTGACCTGTGTCTTGTCCCAACCTGTCTGCTCTCAAAGAGACTGTTTATTGTGCAAGAAGGAATAAATAAGTGTTGGACCTTTCAGTTGGTGTGGATAGTTGCTTACTGTGGAGATATAAAGACTTGTTTCTGACTACTGCAGAAATGAGGTCAGCACTGGAGGCCTTTTCTGACACTGGCTGCAAGCAGGCCCGAGAAACTAACATTGCCTCATTCTTTTCCTGCGGAGGAGCAAAGCAGAAGAAAAGCAGGTAAAGTCTGGGGTTGGTGCGCTACACGTGGGGGCTCGAGTCCGGGATGTGTTTGCGGTTACGGAGTGAAACCCCCCCCCCAGAAGCTGAACTTTTATTCCCCAGTGAAGTTCCCTGGAGGTCGGCCATGTTTGGAACTGCGCCACGAGGAGAACCCTGACTGCGTAGTTCGTGGGCGTGTCTATTCAGAAAAGCCAGTGAGCGATGCAGGAGATGGGAGGAGTCTGACCATGTATGGAGTTACACATGGGGACTTTGATGCGAAAAGGTCAGTGCGCGATGGAGCAGCAGATGGTCAGCATGTCGTCTCATGCATCATGGGTTCCAGCTTCTACAACCGTGAAAATGACTTCATTCGCTGCTTCGCTTACGGATACAGGGATTCGGCTCAATCCCCAGAGAAGATTTGCCCTCTATGTGTGCAAGGACGTGGAGGCCCTCGGTGTGATTTGTCCCGGCTGCTCGGGACTGGTGGTTCATCTGAAGCCATTCGGGCGATGTGAAAGCTGTAAGGAGTTTCTGTTCGAGGTGGAGCAACCTACAGAGAGGCCTCGGGCCTTCCACCTCAATTGCCTTACGGGCGCCACTACTCTGGAAGGAGGAATTGAAACTTGTACAGCCACCCCTGCGCGCACTGACGAGACTTCGGAGGAAGTCACAGAGGAGATCGCTTTAGCGAGTGAGAAACCAGAGGATGCTGCCTCGGTAACGACAGAGTCTTTTCTCCCACCGCCCAAGAGGAAGATGGGTCTTGTGAAGGCTTCCCGCGGCCGTGGTGGAGCAACGCCCCAGCGCTTACCCGGAACGGATGTCTCTGAAGGGAAAAGTCCCGGACGTCCGAGTCCTTCTTCAAGCCGAGGTAAGCCAGGGGGAGAGACTTTGTTAAAGGCCCCTAGCTCTGGGGATTCACATGCTAGTGAGTTGGCCAGAGGGGGTGAATCGTCCTTCACCAGGAATTACTTCCCTGCGGAGGAGTACGATACCTCTGACCTAGAGTCCGTCTCGGATCCGGGTGATGATGCCGCGATTGACAAACTATTTGAGAGAAAGGGATGGGATAAGATGCCCCTGTCCTTGTTCCGTAAGCCTAGTAACCCACCCATGTCTACTGGGGAAAGTACACCCCGGGTGGTTGCCACCGAGCCTGAGGAGGGTTCTGTCCCCTTGCCTGCCCTTCCACCGTCGGGAGCACCTGCTTCCGCCACTACCACTACTGCTAGACCGGGCGGGCCCCTGCAACTGGCACAGAGGCAGTTAAAGTGCCTCGACACCCAGATGCTGTTGTTTTGCCTGGCGCAGGAGACCGCGCCACTATGCCACCGCTGTCCCATTTACAGAGACTCTTCAACCAGAAGGTTGCCAGTGAATATGGGTGGGAGTACCCGTACCTACCCAAAGAACTTTTGTTTGAGGTTGAGGCCTGTAGAGATTGGTGGTACTCGGAGTTTGTGTGGACACACATTAAGGTACCCCAGGCCAGAAGGTACTTTTCGTGTTCGCCTGCCGCCATCCTGCGGTTCAAAGATTGCAAAGCTGCTTGGATGTTGGGTCGGCACATTCATGCGGACAAAGTGCTTATCTGCAGGAAGGACAAGGACGATGTGGAGTATCACATAGATACCTTCGATAGACATTGGAAGCCGTTGCTGTTGCCCGACCCACACTACTATTTGTGAGAGACCAGACTCTTGTGGTTTGCGTTTGAACTTTTTTTTTTCCTTCCTTTCCTCTCCAGGAACTTTAATAATATGGTACGGTATACCCGCGCTTAGGAAAAATAAAATAAATAAAAATAAAAAGTGAAAGTAGAAATAAGGTGAATGTTAAGAGCTGCAGCCCCCCCTATTGGGACCCTCAAGTGAGAGTCCTAGCAGTGGATGAAGTGGATAGATGGGGTATGGCGCTGCTCACTAATCCTATATAGGACCAGTAATGTGTAAATATTCCAAATAATATGCTATGACGGAATGTCAAACCATATACAATCGTACCACTCCTAGAAAGTAATAATAAGAATAAGGGGTACTGAACAATGAATGAAAATAATCAAAACCGTGAATAGTGTGCAGTGTCAATAGCCACCAGATTAATAGCCAAAAAATCTCATCTAGTGCATCACATAACTTGTAACATCTAGTACATCACAATGATGTTGTAGCTATATAAGTTTACAAAGTGACAGGCTGTAAGGTGACAGTCCAATGTGCAGTGCCTCCAGGCAAAAACACTAGGTGTAGAAAAGCAATCTAAGTGACTAAACGCTGGCATATATTTTAAAAGTCTATAATGGCAGATGTAGGAGAAAAACTTGAAAGTGAATTAATCAATCCTCTTCAAGTATTAAGCCGTGATGGCAGGTTAGACATCTGATCTTCAACTATTTCAGACAGTTCTTCCCCCACATGAGTCCCCACACACCAGCTTCCTTCACCCCTACAGGGGTAGACAGCGTGAAAAGGTGTATCAGGTGTCCAGGAACTTCCACAGATGCAGGGAAAGATGTTAGCAGTAGGGATGAGCTTCGTGTTCGAGTCGAACATACGTTCGACTCGAACATCGGCTGTTCGATCGTTCGACGAAGATCGAACGATTTGGGCCGTTCGCGCCAAATTCGAGTGACGCGAACGGCCCACAATGCACTACGCCATCGCAGTGTCATCCAGGCGCTGTGATTGGCCAAGCATGCACTGTGACCCCGCATGCTTGGCCAATCACAGCGCCGGCAGCGAGGAGAGCAATGATTGGCCACAGGCAGGATGCCTGTGGCCAATTATTGCTGAGGGTGTTTAGTACACGCCCCACACTATAAAAGGCCACCAGCACGGCGGCCTAGTGTAGTGTGTTCCGGAGCAGGGATAGAGCAGCATAGGCAGGGACAGTGACTTTTATTTCTTTCTTGCTTAACCTGGATTCCTTTAGTTTAGGGAAAGAGAAGGATAGGTAGGGAGAGTGTCAGTGTGTTTTGTGCTTGTGCTATAGTGTGCTTAAAAAAAACATTTTTTCTAGGGACAGAAAACTGTAGGTAGGGAGAGTGTCAGTTTCTTTCACTGTGTAAGTCCTTGTTTCTAGGGACCTGGAAGGACAGTGAGTGAATTCTCCTTGTGCTATATTGTGCTTAAAAAAAACATTTTTTCTAGGGACAGAAAACTGTAGGTAGGGAGAGTGTCAGTTTCTTTCACTGTCAAAGTCCTTGTTTCCAGGGACCTGGAAGGACAGTGAGTGAATTCTCCTTGTGCTAAATTGTGCTTAAAAAAAACATTTTTTCTAGGGACAGAAAACTGTAGGTAGGGAGAGTGTCAGTTTCTTTCACTGTGAAAGTCCTTGTTTCCAGGGACCTGGAAGGACAGTGAGTGAATTCTCCTTGTGCTAAATTGTGCTTAAAAAAAACATTTTTTCTAGGGACAGAAAACTGTAGGTAGGGAGAGTGTCAGTTTCTTTCACTGTGAAAGTCCTTGTTTCCAGGGACCTGGAAGGACAGTGAGTGAATTCTCCTTGTGCTAAATTGTGCTTAAAAAAAACATTTTTTCTAGGGACAGAAAACTGTAGGTAGGGAGAGTGTCAGTTTCTTTCACTGTCAAAGTCCTTGTTTCCAGGGACCTGGAAGGACAGTGAGTGAATTCTCCTTGTGCTAAATTGTGCTTAAAAAAAACATTTTTTCTAGGGACAGAAAACTGTAGGTAGGGAGAGTGTCAGTTTCTTTCACTGTGAAAGTCCTTGTTTCCAGGGACCTGGAAGGACAGTGAGTGAATTCTCCTTGTGCTAAATTGTGCTTAAAAAAAACATTTTTTCTAGGGACAGAAAACTGTAGGTAGGGAGAGTGTCAGTTTCTTTCACTGTCAAAGTCCTTGTTTCCAGGGACCTGGAAGGACAGTGAGTGAATTCTCCTTGTGCTAAATTGTGCTTAAAAAAAACATTTTTTCTAGGGACAGAAAAATGTAGGTAGGGAGAGTGTCAGTTTCTTTCACTGTCAAAGTCCTTGTTTCCAGGGACCTGGAAGGACAGTGAGTGAATTCTCCTTGTGCTAAATTGTGCTTAAAAAAAACATTTTTTCTAGGGACAGAAAACTGTAGGTAGGGAGAGTGTCAGTTTCTTTCACTGTCAAAGTCCTTGTTTCCAGGGACCTGGAAGGACAGTGAGTGAATTCTCCTTGTGCTAAATTGTGCTTAAAAAAAACATTTTTTCTAGGGACAGAAAACTGTAGGTAGGGAGAGTGTCAGTTTCTTTCACTGTCAAAGTCCTTGTTTCCAGGGACCTGGAAGGACAGTGAGTGAATTCTCCTTGTGCTAAATTGTGCTTAAAAAAAACATTTTTTCTAGGGACAGAAAACTGTAGGTAGGGAGAGTGTCAGTTTCTTTCACTGTGAAAGTCCTTGTTTCCAGGGACCTGGAAGGACAGTGAGTGAATTCTCCTTGTGCTAAATTGTGCTTAAAAAAACATTTTTTCTAGGGAAAGAAAACTGTAGGTAGGGAGAGTGTCAGTTTCTTTCACTGTCAAAGTCCTTGTTTCCAGGGACCTGGAAGGACAGTGAGTGAATTCTCCTTGTGCTAAATTGTGCTTAAAAAAAACATTTTTTCTAGGGACAGAAAACTGTAGGTAGGGAGAGTGTCAGTTTCTTTCACTGTCAAAGTCCTTGTTTCCAGGGACCTGGAAGGACAGTGAGTGAATTCTCCTTGTGCTAAATTGTGCTTAAAAAAAACATTTTTTCTAGGGACAGAAAACTGTAGGTAGGGAGAGTGTCAGTTTCTTTCACTGTCAAAGTCCTTGTTTCCAGGGACCTGGAAGGACAGTGAGTGAATTCTCCTTGTGCTAAATTGTGCTTAAAAAAAACATTTTTTTCTAGGGACAGAAAACTGTAGGTAGGGAGAGTGTCAGTTTCTTTCACTGTCAAAGTCCTTGTTTCCAGGGACCTGGAAGGACAGTGAGTGAATTCTCCTTGTGCTAAATTGTGCTTAAAAAAAACATTTTTTCTAGGGACAGAAAACTGTAGGTAGGGAGAGTGTCAGTTTCTTTCACTGTGAAAGTCCTTGTTTCCAGGGACCTGGAAGGACAGTGAGTGAATTCTCCTTGTGCTAAATTGTGCTTAAAAAAAACATTTTTTCTAGGGACAGAAAACTGTAGGTAGGGAGAGTGTCAGTTTCTTTCACTGTCAAAGTCCTTGTTTCCAGGGACCTGGAAGGACAGTGAGTGAATTCTCCTTGTGCTAAATTGTGCTTAAAAAAAACATTTTTTCTAGGGACAGAAAACTGTAGGTAGGGAGAGTGTCAGTTTCTTTCACTGTGAAAGTCCTTGTTTCCAGGGACCTGGAAGGACAGTGAGTGAATTCTCCTTGTGCTAAATTGTGCTTAAAAAAAACATTTTTTCTAGGGACAGAAAACTGTAGGTAGGGAGAGTGTCAGTTTCTTTCACTGTCAAAGTCCTTGTTTCCAGGGACCTGGAAGGACAGTGAGTGAATTCTCCTTGTGCTAAATTGTGCTTAAAAAAAACATTTTTTCTAGGGACAGAAAAATGTAGGTAGGGAGAGTGTCAGTTTCTTTCACTGTCAAAGTCCTTGTTTCCAGGGACCTGGAAGGACAGTGAGTGAATTCTCCTTGTGCTAAATTGTGCTTAAAAAAAACATTTTTTCTAGGGACAGAAAACTGTAGGTAGGGAGAGTGTCAGTTTCTTTCACTGTCAAAGTCCTTGTTTCCAGGGACCTGGAAGGACAGTGAGTGAATTCTCCTTGTGCTAAATTGTGCTTAAAAAAAACATTTTTTCTAGGGACAGAAAACTGTAGGTAGGGAGAGTGTCAGTTTCTTTCACTGTCAAAGTCCTTGTTTCCAGGGACCTGGAAGGACAGTGAGTGAATTCTCCTTGTGCTAAATTGTGCTTAAAAAAAACATTTTTTCTAGGGACAGAAAACTGTAGGTAGGGAGAGTGTCAGTTTCTTTCACTGTGAAAGTCCTTGTTTCCAGGGACCTGGAAGGACAGTGAGTGAATTCTCCTTGTGCTAAATTGTGCTTAAAAAAACATTTTTTCTAGGGAAAGAAAACTGTAGGTAGGGAGAGTGTCAGTTTCTTTCACTGTCAAAGTCCTTGTTTCCAGGGACCTGGAAGGACAGTGAGTGAATTCTCCTTGTGCTAAATTGTGCTTAAAAAAAACATTTTTTCTAGGGACAGAAAACTGTAGGTAGGGAGAGTGTCAGTTTCTTTCACTGTCAAAGTCCTTGTTTCCAGGGACCTGGAAGGACAGTGAGTGAATTCTCCTTGTGCTAAATTGTGCTTAAAAAAAACATTTTTTCTAGGGACAGAAAACTGTAGGTAGGGAGAGTGTCAGTTTCTTTCACTGTCAAAGTCCTTGTTTCCAGGGACCTGGAAGGACAGTGAGTGAATTCTCCTTGTGCTAAATTGTGCTTAAAAAAAACATTTTTTTCTAGGGACAGAAAACTGTAGGTAGGGAGAGTGTCAGTTTCTTTCACTGTCAAAGTCCTTGTTTCCAGGGACCTGGAAGGACAGTGAGTGAATTCTCCTTGTGCTAAATTGTGCTTAAAAAAAACATTTTTTCTAGGGACAGAAAACTGTAGGTAGGGAGAGTGTCAGTTTCTTTCACTGTGAAAGTCCTTGTTTCCAGGGACCTGGAAGGACAGTGAGTGAATTCTCCTTGTGCTAAATTGTGCTTAAAAAAAACATTTTTTCTAGGGACAGAAAACTGTAGGTAGGGAGAGTGTCAGTTTCTTTCACTGTCAAAGTCCTTGTTTCCAGGGACCTGGAAGGACAGTGAGTGAATTCTCCTTGTGCTAAATTGTGCTTAAAAAAAACATTTTTTCTAGGGACAGAAAACTGTAGGTAGGGAGAGTGTCAGTTTCTTTCACTGTGAAAGTCCTTGTTTCCAGGGACCTGGAAGGACAGTGAGTGAATTCTCCTTGTGCTAAATTGTGCTTAAAAAAAACATTTTTTCTAGGGACAGAAAACTGTAGGTAGGGAGAGTGTCAGTTTCTTTCACTGTCAAAGTCCTTGTTTCCAGGGACCTGGAAGGACAGTGAGTGAATTCTCCTTGTGCTAAATTGTGCTTAAAAAAAAAAATTTTTCTAGGGACAGAAAACTGTAGGTAGGGAGAGTGTCAGTTTCTTTCACTGTCAAAGTCCTTGTTTCCAGGGACCTGGAAGGACAGTGAGTGAATTCTCCTTGTGCTAAATTGTGCTTAAAAAAAACATTTTTTCTAGGGACAGAAAACTGTAGGTAGGGAGAGTGTCAGTTTCTTTCACTGTGAAAGTCCTTGTTTCCAGGGACCTGGAAGGACAGTGAGTGAATTCTCCTTGTGCTAAATTGTGCTTAAAAAAAACATTTTTTCTAGGGACAGAAAACTGTAGGTAGGGAGAGTGTCAGTTTCTTTCACTGTCAAAGTCCTTGTTTCCAGGGACCTGGAAGGACAGTGAGTGAATTCTCCTTGTGCTAAATTGTGCTTAAAAAAAACATTTTTTCTAGGGACAGAAAACTGTAGGTAGGGAGAGTGTCAGTTTCTTTCACTGTCAAAGTCCTTGTTTCAAGGGACAGAGAAGGACACCTGAAGGTAGCCCTTATTGCTTTTTTCCCATCTCCCTGCAGGCCATCTATTAGAATGTCTGGAAGGCAAACAAGGAGAGGCAGACAGTCAGGAGGCAATAAAAGAGGGCAAGCAGGCTCTGTGTCTGGGGGCAACAGTGCTGGTCGTGGACGCGGTGCATTGTCATCAGCACATGGCCATGGGACACGCTTGTCCTTCTTTTCGGCAGCTGGACATGTTGAGCCACATCATGCCGAAGACTTGGTAGAGTGGATGACCAAGCCCTCCTCCTCCTCCTCCTCATCCTCTCTCACCCAGGCTCAGGGTACTGGAAAAGCAGCTGCCAAAGCGTCCTCTTCCCTGGTATCAATGTCAGACTCATCATCAGTCACTCTTTCCCTAGACCCACCATGTCCTCCTCCTGAGGAGTCCCCCGAACTGTTTCAGCACAGTGTTGGGTACATGCTCCAGGAGGATGCCCAGCGTTTCGAAGGGTCTGATGATGAAACCCAGCTAGAGGAAGGCAGTAGCGTGAGAGCAGACAGAGGGGATGCTCAAGAAGGACACCAATCTGGCAGTCATGTTCCAGCAGCTGCAGCATACTGCCAGATTGGCTCCAGTGATGAGGAGGGAGGTGATGATGAGGTCACTGACTCCACGTGGGTGCCTAATAGGAGAGAGGAGGAGGAGGAGGATGAGGAGGAGGCACATCTCCAACGAGGCAGGATGCCCTTTGGTGGCCAGCGTAAGGGCAGTACACCGACGGAATCACACCGCAGAGCTCCGCCTGTGCAGGGCACTGCCTCTGCCCGTCATTCAAAAAGTTCTTTGGTGTGGGCCTTTTTTGAGGCTAGTGCATCAGATCGCACAGCTGCTGTTTGCAACATATGTCTCAAGCGTATATCGCGTGGCCAAAACATCAGCCGCTTGGGTACCACATGCCTGACCAGACATATGTTGACCTGCCATGCAGCTCGTTGGCAAGCCTACCTCAAAGACCCACACCAAAGAACAAAGCGGACCTCTCCTTGCACCGCATCAGCTGGGATCTCCAACCCCACTATAACTTCAGTCCTCTCTGAAACATGCACTGAGAGGAATGAAGGTGTAGAATTAGGTGTGTCACAGCCAAGTACTTGCGGCCAGTCTGCTAGCAGTACACCGACGTCCGATTCTAGCAGGCAAATTTCCCTGCCCCAGCTGCTGGACCGTCGAAAGAAGTTCACTCCCAGCCATCCACATGCCCAGCGGTTGAATGCTAGCTTGGCTAAATTGCTAGCGCTTCAACTGCTGCCTTTTCAGTTGGTAGACTCGGCCCCCTTCCGTGAGTTTGTGCAATGTGCGGTTCCTCAGTGGCAGGTTCCCAAACGCCACTTTTTCTCACGGAAGGCTATTCCGGCTCTCTACCGGCATGTGGAAGGCAATGTCTTGGCCTCGCTGGACAGGGCGGTCAGCGGTAAGGTGCATATTACCGCTGACTCATGGTCCAGCAGGCATGGACAGGGACGTTACCTTTCTTTCACGGCCCATTGGGTCACTCTTTTGGCAGCTGGGAAGGATGCAGGACAAGGTGCAGTAGTGTTGGAGGTTGTCCCACCGCCACGCCTCCAAAATGCTACTACTGGTTGTGACACACCTCTCTCCTCCACCCCCTCCTCTTCTTCTTCCTCCATGGCCTCTTCCTGTGGTTTGTCCTATGAACCAGCGGTGCTCCGTAGGCGTTCACGGGGCTACGCAAGTACGCAGGCAAAAAGATGCCATGCCGTGCTTGCGCTGGTGTGTTTGGGGGACAGAAGCCACACTGGGGCAGAGGTCCTGTCTGCTCTGCAGGGCCAGGCCGAGAGGTGGTTGACGCCACGCCAGCTTAAGCCAGGAATGGTGGTTTGCGACAATGGCACCAACCTCCTCTCCGCCCTCCGACAGGGACAACTGACCCATGTGCCCTGTGTGGCTCACGTCCTTAACCTGGTGGTGCAGCGGTTCTTGGGCAGGTACCCGGGCTTACAGGATGTCCTGAGGCAGGCCAGGAAAGTCTGTGTGCATTTCCGCAGATCTTATAATGCCAGTGCTCGCCTGGCTGAGCTGCAAAAGGAGTTGAACCTGCCCAAGAACCGCCTTATATGTGACATGCCCACCAGGTGGAACTCAACGTTGGCCATGCTGCAGCGGCTGCACACGCAGCAGAGGGCCATCAATGAGTACCTGTGCGACTACGGCACCAGGACAGGGTCAGGGGAGCTTGTTTTTTTTTCTCCACGCCAGTGGGGCATGATCAGGGATGCATGCACTGTCCTGGCACCATTTGAGGAGGCCACGAGGATGGTGAGCAGTGACAGTGCATGCATCAGTGACACTGTACCTCTTGTCCACCTGTTGGAGCACACGCTGCGTGGAATAATGGACAGGGCACTTGAGGCAGAACAGAGGCAGGAAGAGGAGGACTTCCTTGCCTCTCAAGGCCCCCTTTACCCAGACAGTGTTCCTTCTGTCCCACCCATCGCACAGGAAGAGGAGGAGGAGGAGGAGGAGGAGGATTGTGTCAGCATGGAGGTGGAGGCTGGCACTCAGCATCATCAGCAGCAGTCTTTTAGGGATGATTTACAGTCCCAAGAAACCAGTGGACTTGTACGTGGCTGGGAGGAGGTGGCTGCGGATCATGTCGTCCTTAGTGACCCAGAGGACTCCGGAGCGAATGCCTCAGCAAACCTACGCTGCATGGCCTCCCTGATCCTGCAAAGTCTGCGGAAGGATCCTCGTATTCTTCGGATCAAGGAGAGGGACCATTACTGGCTGGCCACTCTCCTTGATCCACGGTACAAGGGTAAGGTTGCGGACCTTATGTTACCGTCGCAGAGGGAGCAGAGGATGAGACAACTCCGGGAGGCCTTGCAGAAAGGTCTGTGCAACGCGTTCCCAGAGACTGGGAGGTTACAAACTCCTGGTCCTGGACAACGAGTTGCTGAGGCTTCGGCCAGTCAAAGAAGGAGCGGTGGGGAAGGTGGCCGTCTGACCGATGCGTTCAGACAATTCTTTAGTCCGCAGCCCCAAAGTATGATCGGTTCCAGCAACCATCGCCAGCGTCTGATAAACATGGTGCAGGAATATCTAGGGGCAAGGTCAGACTTGGACACCTTCCCCACCGAAAATCCTCTGGCTTACTGGGTCTTGAGGATGGATCACTGGCCAGAGCTTGCACAGTATGCAATTGAGCTACTGGCCTGTCCTGCATCCAGCGTTCTTTCGGAACGCACATTCAGTGCTGCTGGAGGATTTGTCACGGATCACAGGGTGCGCCTGTCCACCGACTCGGTTGATCGACTGACTTTCATCAAGATGAACCAGTCTTGGATCACCACCAGCTACCACACACCTGATGCTGATATAACAGACTAATTGATTTTAACATGTCACATCCCTTCAAGACTGATGCTGATGCTGAGTGCCTGTGCTGTTATGTTGACTGGCTATCCTCCTCCTCCGAGTCCTCAATGATACGATTGATGATGATAGCTTGGAAGATCATTTTTGTTTATGGGTGCCGCCACCAGTGGCTAAGGCCCAATTTTTCAGCCCCTGTTTTACAGGGGCGTGTAATTACAATTTTTTTAGCAATAATTTGCCATAGGGCTCATTGCTGTGCTCCAAGTACAGTATCTGTGAGGGGTTGGAGTGTTGTGGCACCAGTGCCTAAGGCCCAATTTTTCAGCCCCTGTTTAACAGGGGCGTGTCATTACAATTTTTGAAGCAATACTTTGCAACAGGGCTCATTGCTGTGCTCCAAGTACAGTATCTGTGAGGGGTTGTAGTGTTGTGCCACCAGTGCCTAAGGCCCAATTTTTCAGCCCCTGTTCAACAGGGGCATGCAATTACAATTCTTGATCTAATAATTCACAGCAGGGTCCATTGCTGCACCCACCAAGAGTAACTCTGAGGGCTTACAGTCTTGTGGCAACGCCACCACCACCACCACCACGAAAGGCCCAATTTTTCAGCCCCTGTTCAAAAGGGGCATGTAATTACAATTCTTGATCTAATAATTCACAGCAGGGCCCATTGCTGCACCCACCAAGAGTAACTGTCAGGGCTTACAGTGTTGTGGCACCAGCACCACCATCAAAGCCCCAATTTTTACTACCACTGTTCAACAATTATATGTAATTAAAATTCCTGATATAATAGTTGACAGCAGGGCGTTCCAGCACCAACCAAGAGTAACTGAGTGCTTACAGTGTTGTGCCAACACCAACAACTAAGGGGCCTATTTCTGCAGAGTATATACGGCAGGTCCCTACTTTCAAACATCCAACTTACAAACGACTCCTACTTGCAAACGAAAGAAGACAACAGGAAGTGAGAGGAAATCTACCCCTAGAAAGGAAAATTCTCTCCTGTAAGAATAAATATGGGAGAAAGGGGTCTCATCTGTACTGATGCTTTATCAGCAATCCTTGTTTCAAGAAAAACACCACATTTCAAAAACAGTTGTCATTGGGACGGAAAGTGAGGTGAAATGTTCTGAACAGGGGCACAGACAGCAAAACAAATGTTACAGGGGTGATAACCCTTACCTATGTTTCCCAAAAAGTTTAAAAATAGATTTTTGGGCTGGAGCTACACTTCAACAATGTACCTGTTCAAAATTACAAACACATTCTACATAAGAACAAACCTACAGTCCCTGTCTTGTATGCACCGCCTGTATACGGCTGTTCAGAGTATATAGGGCCTTTTTTATTTTATGTGCGGGGTTCCCCTTAATATCCATACAAGACCCAAAGGGGCTGGTAATGGGCTGGGGTAGGGGGGGGGGGGTGTTGATGGGGTAGCTATGCCATTTTTCCTAAAGATTTTCATCCATATTACCGGGACCAGACATTGCATTAAAGCCGCAAGCAGTTTTAAATGACTTTTTTCCCTTTAGAAATGTTATTTTGTGCAGGGACAGTTCTAAACACGGGAAACACGTGGCACTTCACAGGCATACTTTAGACACCCCCCAGGTACGATATTTAAAGGAATATTTGACTTTTTTTTTTCACTTTATGCATCATTAAAATGACTGCTCCCGAAAAACGACCGTTTTTAAAACTTCTTTTTGCATTGATACATGTCCCCTGGTGCAGAACCCGGGTTCCCAAACCCTTTTTAGGACAATAACATGCATAATAGTTGTTATAATTAGCACTTTAGAATTCGAACGTTCGCATCCATTGTATTTAATAGGGTTCTAATGTTCGTTCGAACTTTCGGTCCGTTCGCGGGTTCTGGTGCGAACCGAACCCGGGGGTGTTCGGCTCATCACTAGTTAGCAGTATCACCCGATTTGACCTCACTCCAGCTTCCCAAGGGGGTTCAAAAAGCATGGATGGAGCTTCCAGTTACTTCAGTGATAAAAACACAGAGATGCTCCCATAGTGCGGTAAAAAATGGGCTTTTATTAAAAATAAAAACTATACAGAAAAGAAAGGAACAGTCCCTGTATCGCGTATGTACCCGCGATAGATAAAGGCTGGTGTTTGCCGCGTGCGTTCCGGCTGCGTTCCAGCTGGACTTCTGGGTAAGAGTAGCGTGGTGTGCGTATTGCATAGCTCCGCCTTACGCGTTTCGTCATAGGATGTCGTCTAGAGGCGGTACCACCATACGGCACCTCCACGCTTATGAAGAAGAACGTCACTTTGAACCCGACCCCAGCCCTCCAGGCCATCAAATCAAAATTGGAAATAGAGGGGGGGCAGAGACCATTAGCCAGGCCCTAATAAGATGGATGGATAGACCATACAAGTATATATTATGATTGCTTTGGTCCCGGGATATACATATTAGCGTGACGCTCTAGTTCCATACAATGAGGTACAGGTTAAAGGGAAAGCAGGTACATATAAACAATAATAAATAATAATAAAAAAATATAATAAAAAAAAACAACACACAGATAAAAATGGGCCGCACATATTATACTAGTTAAGTATACAGCAGTTCCCTAATACTAATATTAAATGCCCTCTCTGGTGCGGACGAGGTACTACACAGAGCTCAAATTATGCAAAGCCAGCTAGTGCCTAGTAAAAATGTTCGGACATCAAATACATGTAAAAACATGGAATAAGTCGGAACTGCTATTGGTAATAATGCAGTAAATATAGAATTACCAGAGATAGATAGTACTGCCCCATGAACCAATATATAAATAAATAAAATAAGGAAAACGTAAGATTAGGCAGAAGGAAAAATTAGAAGAATTGAGGTAGCAATAGCTCCATAAGAATAGCTATAATGGTGGTATTCTCATAGGGAATATGTAGCTAATTATATACCCACAGATATAGATCGTGAGTATATATCTTACTATGGTAAAAAAAATTGTTTTTATATAAAACAGGGAGAGATATAGGAGATGCCCACTAACCATGGGCCCAGATTGAGTTCTCGTCGTGGTGTAACATAGTTCCATGTCAGTGAATGGTATAACTGGGGGGAGTAGCGAGCAAAGGTCAGCTACTATCTCTAAGAACGAAGGAGTGGTTGATCAGGGATTGGCTATGAAGCAATTTAGATCTATGTCTATATTTAACCCTTTGGGCACCAAAGATCCAAGTCGATAGATCCAACTGGTTTCATTTTGGGAAACAAGCGTAGTTCTATTACCCCCCCTCCAGTTTTCTTTTATAAGGTCAATCCCATAAAATATGAGTCCGATTGGGTCTCTCTGATGGAATTGGTCAAAGTGTCGTAAAAAGATTGTGTTTTGGAAACCCTTTCTTTATGTTGTTTATGTGCTCTCTGATCCGTACACACAATGGACGTGTAGTCCGGCCTACATACTGTAGGTGGCATGGGCACTCGATAACATAAGTAACGTGAGTACTATTGCATGTTATCAATTCACAAATTTGATATTCCTTGTAATCTGTTCTAGACTTAAATGTTTCTTTCCTGCGTGGTTGTTTCTTACTGACTCTGCAGGCCAAGCACCTTTGACATTTAAAGAACCCCTTCATTCCTGGAAAAATATTGACTGCTTTAGGTGCGTTAATCACGTTGTGCACAATATGATTGTGCAGAGTTGGGGCCCTCCTGTACACGAAAGCTGGTTTATTAGGTAGAATTGTAGAAAGGACTCGGTCTTCCTTGAGAATGGGCCAGTATTTTTTAATTATGCCCTCAAAGGCCCTATATTGGTTATTATAACCTGTAATAAACGCCATTTCCATTTTGTTCTTCTTGGTAGTTATTTTATTCAACAGACTAATTAAAAAATACTGGCCCATTCTCAATTCAAAGCCTTACTTACTGTTAGAGCGAGCAGGTTTTTCTCTAGGGAGGAACCTGTTCATTCTAAATTACATATTGTTAGATTATGTGTTTTCTTCTTCCTGCAGGTGAACGACAAGCAAGACTGCTGAGTATGGGGTGGGTCTTAGCGAGTTCTGCGGGAAGGAATTGTAAATTTTTACTGTGAAATTTGAGTGATCTTAAAATGTTTTATATACATGTACACCCTCATTCCATTCTGTGTTTTTTCCTTTCCCATGTTAGGTTCCGGCACAAACAAACAAAATTTTAAATTGTCATTTTTCTATTTTGTCTCTGGATCTGGCTTATGTTGACTCAGGTTGAGGAGGCATAAATTGGTTTCAGACACTGGGGACCAGAGTTCACAAGTGAGGAGGATGTGTAGCGGGTGGTTACATTTAGGGGGAAGCATCTGAGTGGTAACTAGGCTCAGATGCACTAATTGTTAGGTCTCTTGGACCATTTCTATCCCTGGGAGATAGTACTGGTGTGTAAGTTCACTGGGGCCTATGGGTGGCGCTGTGGCCATGGGCCCGGGTTGAACTGCAGTACAGGGTTGTGTCCTTTTTGTCCCCTCTCGGCAGCAGCACGGCGGGTGGGGAACATGCTGTACCTGTCGGGAGAGGATATAAAAGGGGGCGGCCTTCTTCCAGAGGGGTCGTCCGTTCCGCGCTCAGGCACCTTAAGCCTGGGTGCGTGTGTGTCGCCTCTGGGTGCCCTAGGCCCGGAGGCCTGGTCGAGTTGTCTCTGGGTGCCCTAGGCCCAGAGACGGAGCTGCTGTTCCATCTCAGACACCTTCAGTCTGGGGTGAGGTACTTTGGAGAAACTAACACCACTCAACCTCCCTATTCAGGAGGGTACAGGCTTGTGGTGCGGTGTGCCTCATTCTTTTCCTGCGGAGGAGCCAAGCAGAAGAAAAGCAGGTAAAGTCTGGAGTTGGTGCGCTACACAAGTACTAAATAAAACCTGTTAATTCTGCCAGGAATCTATTGATACCCTAAATTCCCGTAATGGTGCCTCTGCTGCATGGAATTCTAAGCAGTGTTGTCAGCCCTGCCTGAATTGACCTTTGCTGGACTACATCAGCACCCCCCCCCCCCCCCCCATTTCTCATCTCCATATTTCTGTTTGCCTGCTGTTTCTCCTAGCCTACTGTTACTACAGTGCTGCAGTGGAACTGTTGTCAGGACAGTCAGGACACTACAAGAAGTTAGTAGCTAATTGTTTTTCTGGCAGGATCATTAGATATTTGTCACTACTTGCACTAGTGAAAAGATAACATGGGCAAATGTGCATAGATTTTTTTTAGCTGTGCTTTTTTTCTTTGATTTTGCCCACAAATACACTTTCATTTCTGTTCCCTTCTTTGTATGTGACTTAGTGATATTAAAAAAGTGGGAGCTTTACTAAACAAAATCATTTATACCTTTGCTAATCTAGATCTGTAACTTAGGCCCCTTTCACACTGAGGAGTTTTTCAGGCGTTTTGCGCTAAAAACAGCACCTAAAAAACGCCTGAAAAACTCCTGCCCCTGCAGTCTCAATGTGAAAGCCAGAGTGCTTTCACACTGAGGCGATGCGCTGGCAGGACAAGAAAAAAAGTCCTGCAAGCAGCATCTTTGGAGCGGTGAAGGTGCGTTGTGTATACCGCTCCTTTACCGCTGCTGCCCATTGAAATCAATGGGACAGCGCGTCTATACCGCCCGCAAAGCGCCTCTGCAGAGGCGCTTTGCGGTGGTTTTTAACCCCTTCTCAGCCGTTAGCGGTGGTTAAAACCGCACCGCTTGCGGCCGAATAGCGCTGCAAAAACGACGGTATAGGGGCGCTAAAAATAGCGCCGCTATACCGCCAGCGCACCTCCCGCCCCAGTGTGAAAGCGGCCTAAGTGGCAGTATATACATGCAGTATCAATGAGTCTAATTTGAGTATTGTATCTTTCGAGGAGATTGGGGAAAAGGATTTTACATTGAGAACAAAAATGCTATTTTCTGTTCTTGACACCAACTTGGCAAACCTGTAAGCTGTGTTAGTTATAAACAGTATCAATATATGTATTGACTTTTTCTACTTAAAGCGGAGTTTACCCATAAAATCAACTTTACATAAATCCATAGCATTCTCCTTGAGCAACAACATTTGGAAAAAAAAAAAAAATTACTCACTCAGTAACCACTGTTGCTATGGGGTCCCTTATATTCTGCCACTTCTGTCCCGCGGCGATTGACGTCATATCCCTCGGCGCCTGTGCTCCTGGGAGATGTGTGTCATCTTTCCCCAGGAGTCAGTGGGCAGTTCCGAAGGCTAGAATCGTGTTGTTTAGAAACTGGAAATGACGTGAGCAAAGGCAACAACGGGGCGGGCACTTTCTCCTTTGCTGACTGTTGTTATGGCAACAACATAATAAACCTTTCCCTGTGCCCTGTGTAAACGGTGCACGCACGAGAATGGGAGGTGCATGCTGGGTATCCAGCATCACCATATCCAGGAAGAGAATGCTAGTGGGCTTCGCATGCCCACACTAGAGATGGAAGCGCTCTGCAGAGCAGAAATAAAAAGTACTATAAAAAAAAGGGAATTGAGTGGTGATTTAATTAATAACTTGGATTAATACATCTCCCCCCTCAAGTCTATAGCTCTCCCTCTGTCTTATCTCACTAACTCTGTCTTATCTCACTAACTCTGCTGCTATCTTTATTACCATTGATTTGTATGTGTTTTTTTTCCTTTCCCTCTGAGATTTTTTTCTTGTTTTGTTTCAACATTCTGCTAAAAAAATTGTGAATCAGTACTGCTTGGACCTTGAAGAAGGGGACATACCCCGAAAGCTTGTCCTGAAAAATTCTATGTTAGTGCAAATAAAAAAAGTATCACGGACAGTACTTAATTTTCTCTGTCACAATTGCACTAATACGGCTACAATTACGTCAAGTATTAATAGTGTTTAAAATTGTTTAATAGAATTGATTACCTTTTAAGAAAAAAAAAAATATTCTGGGTGGCACTCTGCTTTAAATGGGAACTAAGTGGGAGAAGCCCAGCAGTAGCACTTGCCACCGGTGGCGGTGCGTCCATAGAGGGCTCAGGAGCGCCGCCCCCTCTCTCCTGCACCCGTCTATCAACAATAGATAGAAACATGCATTGCATGAATCTATCTATTGTCGCCGCTGCCGCCCCCTATTCAGGTGTCCGGCCCCTTGTCGAGCGCCGGCCATCTGAATTACAGCGGTGGGTGTGTTTTGGAAGTGCCTGATTAGAGCCGTCGGCTCTAATAGGCTTCCTGATTAGAGCCTGTGGGCTCTAATAGTCTTCCAAATTGCTAAACAGTGGGTGCACTGCCGTGCGTTCACTGTTTACACAGTGCTGTGTTAGGGAAGCGAATAAATCGCTTCCCTAACACTGACCCGCCTCTCAGCCAATCAGGTGCCTCACAGCTTTAAGCCTTCGATTACAAAAATGTTCCAGCTTGCTGGATAATTTCTGCAACATGTACTAGAAATTCATGTCATTGACAAATGCTCATTCTGGTTAATGGACAAATATACTGTATACAGGGGTCCCCGACTTACGAACGCCCAACCTACGAACCACCCCTACTTACGGACCGGGCGCTGCGGGGACCCTCTGCCGTTCTGCGCGGACCATCTGCTGTTCTGCGCATGCGCGGCCAGACGGAGCCTCGGAAAATGTCGGAAATGTCCGTAATTGCCCGCGCATGCGCAGAACGGCATTCGGCGGAACATCGGAAATGTCCGTAATTGTCGTTCTGCGCATGCGCGGCCGACTTACGAACATTTCCGCATTACAAACAGGAGGAAAGTCCCTAACGGGTTTGTAACCCGGGGACCCCCTGTATATAGAAGATATTTTTTCATGATTTTAGAACAATAACTGAACTGATATTAAATAATTGATGGCACAAATATATCGTCATAGTATTCATCACAGCATGAGTTAATAAATGTGTGGTTTCCTTTCCATAAATGTACTAGAGCTCATTGGGATAGGGTTGTTCACCTAGCTACAGTAGCATACTGTAAGTAAAAAGTGCTGATATGTTATATGAACATGAATATATAGAATGATGAAACCATGTTGCATAGTTAGATTTTCCCTATGACCTCACAAACTTGTGAATTAATATTTTGTATTGTGATAGTAAATATTTTGCTTTTGTCATCCTTATTCTTGCAGTATCACCTCTTTTTTGGGGAAGTACAGTTCAATGTCCCAGATGAACCAGAAATTAGTACCTTTAACACACCATTCGGAAAGTTTGGAATTTTTATCTGCTATGATATAGGGTTTTATAATCCCGCTGTACCTTTAGTGAGTCAACACAATGTAGATACTATTATTTTTACTACAGCTTGGTTTAATTTATTGCCTCACTACAGCGCTATTCAGTTTCATTCAGCATGGGCAATGACAATGAGAACCAACCTTCTGTCATCTAATATACACAACACCAGCTTGGGAATGACAGGTATGGTTTTTTAAAGAACTATTTATAACTGTTTATTGATAAGAAATAATTTGCATTAAAAGCCTTTTTTTTGTTCCCTGGACACTAACTTCTGTAAAGTTTTTTTTCTTTTTTTTTTCCCGCTAGCCGATTGGGAGATTTCACCTCACTCTCTGTCCCTGTGATGGCAGGACAAGAGGGAACCATGGATTAGTGAGGCAGGAAGACAGTAATAATGTTCTGGCAGATGGTCTAAAGCCCCGTACACACGGTCGGACTTTTGCCCAACAAACTTTGTTTTAAGCAAGTTGGACCAACAATCCGACCGTATGTACGCTCCATCGGACAAACTTTTTTCGTTTGGTTTTGGATTTCATCGGACAAAAGTTGGGTCTGCAAATGGACAAACTTTTGCCCAACAAAAGTCCGATGGAGCAAAGTCCGACCGTGTGTACAGAAAACCATCGGACTTTAGTCCGATGGACAAAACAACTAATGTTAAAATCAACCAACAATAGCAGAAGTTGACCAAAGGGTGGCAGTAAAGAGCAGAAAAAACACTCGATGTTGTAAGAAGTTTTAAGAAAGTTTGCAGAAAAGTCAGAGCGTGTGTATGCTATGGGTGTTCCCAACCAACACCGTTCGGACAAAAATCCACAGAAAAGTCAGATGGAAGTCCGACCGTGTGTACGAGGCTTTACGCTTCCCCGTTTTTCTAGAAACAAAATTGTCTTTCTAACACTGTTTGACAGTAATTGAAGGGAAATTTCACCAAGGGGGACACTAACAACAATAAATATGGGTCCTACTACTTTCATATTCTGTCCTAAGGTTTTGACTAGAGTTGAGCTTTTAATTGTGAATGTCAATGCATATTTTCCAATATAAAATCAAGCTGCTGATTTCACAATCTTTAAGCTAGATTGTCATATTAATGCAAGACAGTTGTGAGGTAATATTGAGACTGCTGATGCCCAAACTATTAAAAATAATAATTCAGAACTTTGCCACTAGATGGCAAAGAAGCACAACAGAAATACCAAAGATATTGCATTGTGAATTCAAGCACACTTGGACGGTTTGCAAAGTCACCTGACAAATGAATAGCTGATTGTCTATGCATTATCAAATATTGTACATTGCAATAGTTTTGTGCTATATGATTATGTTTTGGTTTAGCATGTAGGCTTAACTTTTAATAACTTCAGCTGCTTACAGAGTTTAAATCTAGCTTGTAGCTATCAAAATTGGACCTTTAGGATCAGTTGATTAACCCTTTTAGGATCTTTGCTTGACGGCCCTTCATTACAACCTGATGTAGCACTACCCCTGTAGGAGCTGCTGGTTTGATTTTGGGTCTGCACTCTGCCAGTCAACCCCAGAAATTTGGCTCGAACCCCCCTTGGCACAACTGGACAACAATATAAATGTGGAACCCAATAGCAGAGGGGACCACAACAATACCGCACTGTAATGTATATAGTTATTGTTACCTTGGCACTGGACACCTGGTTCACAGGTAGTACTTACCAGTTGTAAAATGTTTACTTGGAAAAGAGTAACAGAGTGGTTATACAAATAAACATTTGACTGTTCACAGATCCCTGCAAAGTCAATGAAACCTAACTGTTTCAAGAATTCTATAACACAAGACCCAATTATCATATACTGAGTCAGATGTAAGTGAGTGTGTGGTAGAGGGATCTCCCAATACTATAGCACCAGCACTGGGGCACCTCTCCACCAAGGCTCACACAAATCACTAAAACAATAAACCACAAATACAAGGCAAACAGTTACATTAGACCTTATAGTTCATATGGCTATATGGCTCCCTCTAGCTGGCAGTTCAAACTGGTACGCATCCCTTTGTAGTGAGCGTTGAAAAGAAAATAGAGTGATGATTGTTCCTTTAAGTTCAGCTTGTCTTCTGCTAGATCAGTTGGTGCACTTTAATTGTATTCCAATCAGTATGTAACAAAAGGGAAAGTGATCACTCAATGAAAGTAGAATAGGAGCAGAAGAACCGCTAGTCCTCCCAGGCCGCTATACTGCACGCGGTCACAAAGGATCCCTGTCTGTGGCACTGCAAGTGTCAGCAACTACAAGTGGGAATATATAGACCACTCTCCTGCAACTCAGTCAACTATGTTGGTAGGCAAGTGCCCTCTCACCCAGCTGGAAGCCTCTGATCACTCATATCCCCATCAGATAAGATGTCGCCGGTTCGCTGCGCGGCTGCTCACAAAGTGCAGATGGACAGATGGTTACAGATGCTTTAGAGAATAGGACGGTCCCTTCTCTGGCTCAGTCAGCAATGCGGTCCACAAGAATCCCTGCATCGGCCATCCACTCTCCAACTTTAGGCCCAGGCTTTTTCCCGGCCTAGGCGCGCTCACAGCAGGTCTCTTGCCTGTTGAAGATGGCGTCCAGAGAGAGCATGCTGAGGCCTTACTAGTCTGTTATATAAGATCCCCCAGCAGGCTGTTTTCTGGTAGCACAGTGGCGCTGTGGGTATTGTAGTCTCAATCCAACCCACGGCAATAGAGTCACTTTCCTCTCGCACTACAATGCCCACCATGCTTTGTGCCATAGTGCAACTGGACTGAACGAACTTCAATATCACAACATAAACAAACCCTAGAGGGAGCCAACCTCATTATAGGAACACAATGTAGTATAGTCTTTAGGATACTTTAGATAATGACCCCTTGCTGCACTGATATGGGGAATTTTTATTAATTTTTACATTTTGTTTTTACTAAAATAAGCATCAACATAAAAATGATTTATTAATCATTTTTATCAAACTATTAAAGCTTTTATCTCTGTTCTGTTGCCCACACTGGGCATTCTGAGTTAACAAGGTAGAAAGCCTAGCACAGTTTGCTTGTAGTCACAGTAGTCCGACATTAGCTGAGGTGATTTCAAGAAATTTTCCACCCAAAAATGGAACTTCCACAAGGCAAGGTGACCCCCTGACATGCCACATTTGGCATGTCATTTTTTTTGGGGGGGGGAGCGGAAACCCTCTTTTTAGAGGGTTCTAGCTCCCACTTCCTCCCTGGGCCGCCTCGGCGGCGGAAGTAAGCTCACCTCAGCCCACTCCCTCTCCGCAATCATCTGGGACACGTCACAGATCCCAGGTGATTGCTCTGCCAGTCATGGTGCACAGTGCGTGCCCGGCTGTGAAGCCACAGCCAGGCGCCCACAGTGACAATGCCGGCGCCATGGAGAGGAGGGGTAGACGAGCGGGGCTTCGTTCCCCCGCATCGCTGGACCCTGGGACAGGTAAGTGTCCGATTATTAAAAGTCAGCAGCTGCAGTATTTGTAGCTGCTGACTTTCAACATTTTTTTTTTGGCGGACCTCCGCTTTAAAAAGACAATCTGTATGAGCAGACTGGGGACATGGCTTCTACAAACAAATGCAGAATGGCATATCCCATACATGCTAGTTACCGATCGGTTCCACAAACGGTACTAAGTATACAAAGAACTGAAGAGTGAGGTTTATTGGCATTTAAGGTTAGTTTTTATTTATCTAATATTTTTCGTTTCTGGGTTTGCAAAGATGTTTGGTGCACACAAAGTACATTTATATCCTCTGTGGCGACTGAGGAATATATATATACAGTATATAAGTTAAAGATTGAATTTAAGCTTTAAGGCTTCCTGACTCCTGACTCTGAGTAACAAGTTGGCCATTTCCAACAAAGTGTATAAACTGGTAATAGGCAATTACCTGTGCTTGTCTTCAAATCTATTTGTGCTTGGTGCTGTTCTAAACCTTACCCCACTGTCATGATCCGCATGCAAGCATATATATATATATATATATATATATACTGTATATATATATATATACACACCGTATCTATATCGCCTTACAAATATGTTGTAGAGACCTCTAGTGGTTCTTTGAGGGAAGTAAATTTTATATTATCACTGTACAATATTTGTTTTATTTATACAAGTTTTCTTTATACACGCTAATTATAATAAATGATGAGAACTCTTTTTAATAGGAGATAAACTGGTATATGTGTGTTAAATGTGTCTATCACCTAAAAAAGTCCCAAATAATACATAAGTTACGAACGACTCCTACTTACGAACGGCCTCAAATGCCGGCGACTTGTGCTGCACGCTGGTCCTGGATACCTTCGAACACCTCCGGACACATCCCACACTGCCGTACTTTGCCCCAGATAACATAACAAGCGCCTGGAACATCCCACATCCATGCACAGGTGGCAATTACACTTACGAACACTTACGAATGCAGTGTTCCGATCTGAAGTTACACTTACAAATGCAGTGTTGTGACAATTTCGACTTACGAACAAACCTACAGTCCCTATTGTGTTCGTAACTCAGGGACTCCCTGTAGTGTATAAATAATTGGGGATGTGGCACATTAATTCCTGGGGCAAGTTCTAAGTTAAAATAATAGCACAAACAAACAGAAGTTTTTCAAGAACACACACCAGCTAGCCTGCAAAAAAAGCAAAACAACAATTTGCATTAAAAAGAGAGTTTTTTTAACTGCTTGCCTACTGGGCACCTATACCCCCTTCCTGCCCAGACCAATTTTCAGCTTTCAGTGCTCTCACACTTTGAATGACAATTACTCAGACATACAACAATGTACCCATATGAAATTGTTGTCATTTTTTTCACACAGACGGAGCTTTCTTTTGATGATATTTATTTTTGGCGCTATAAATGAAAAAAGACTGAAATTCTGCTAATGGGTGGCTGTGTGATGGGTACTCTGCTAATGGGAGGCTGTTGGACAGGTACTCTGGTGATGGGCAGCTGTGTCATGGGTATACTGCTGATGGCGACACTGATGGAAAATGTCGACAGGTACTGACTGGCGACAGGTGCACTGCTGATGGGCCTTAATGAGCTACAGGTGCACTGCTGAGGGCACTGATGGGCAGACAGGGACTCTTTATTGTAGGGCAGTGGGGTGTTGTGTGCACAGTAATACTCTGTAGAATGGTAACTCACAGTTCCCTGGCTCTTCTCCTCACACCGATCTGTGTGTGAGGAACAAAAGCTGGGAACAGCGAGTTACTGGTCTTTGTTTACATTTGTGATCAGCTGTGATTGGACACAGCTGATCACGTGATAAAGAGCTGCTGTCATTGGCTCTTTACCGCGATTGGTTAAGCGCTTTATCCAAGGGACACGGCTCACCGACAATCTCTACTCTGCGCTCAAAGAATGGGAAGACTTTATTTGTCGCCCTCCCAGAAACAGAGCAGTCCTGCTCAACGGTCATTTGACTATAGACCGGGCAGGAATCGGTTAAGCCGCTCTGTAATGTGTGGTCCTAACTTTTATATTTAAGAGTCTCTCTTGTAGTCTGATCCAATAGTAGAGCTACTGTAGCTCAGTTTGCTAAAAAAGTTAATGCTTGTTCTGATCGCAGTTTGTTGTGTATGGGGCTGCGTAGCTTCAGACTAGTCAAGGTTTCCATTCTGACCCATGTCCACAGCCAAAAGTAAACAAAAAAGTGCAGCACTTAATATGTATAACCAATATTGTACAATATGATGAAAAAATCTGTGGTAGAAGTGAAAATATTATATGTTACAATAGTAAATTATAAAGTCCCACGTAGAAAAAGATTTATAAAGTCCCATACAAAAGATCCCGGGTGATTGGTAATCTATTTGACACAGTGAAAGGGTGTATCTCAGAAGGAACTGACTTCCAAACCCCAGTGAATCCCCACAGTGGAGGTAAGATGGGGTTTACCAGATATTAATGACCCTCAATGAATAGAAGTCATAAAAGCATTTGCAAGTTTGTGCTGGCTCTGCAGGAGCAGTATGTGTAACACTGTATCACTACATACGCTGGAAAATAGGGCTCCATACTGTATATCGACATTCCCATGAAAAGAAAAAATGCTCTCCATAGAGCGAATCAATTTAAAACCATGTGGTTTATTAAAAGAGTCGCACTTACAATATTTGTGGTGTTCGGAGGCATTCAAACAAAGCGAGCTCCAGTTTTTTCCCACAAATAAAATGTCCATGGCTGGTTGGTGCATGCGCAGTGGCGTGTATTCTGGTTCCACCATATGCGATTCGTCATATGGTTCATAATCCACAGCCAAAAGTGCCTACAATGGGCGCATTAGCTTTAGAACTGGAGCATGGAGAAATGAAAGAAGGCGTCTTTCGAGGTGTTTACTTGGCCTCCAAATTCTTCAGGTCTCAATCCAACTGAGCATCTGTGGGATGTGCTGGAAAAACAAGTCCAATCCATGCAGGCCCCACCTCACAACTTACAGGACTTAAAGGATCTGCTAATGACAGCTTGATGCCAGATACCACATCATACCTTCAGAAGTCAAGTGGAGCCCATGCCTCGACAGGTCAGGGCAGTTTTGATGGCAAAAGTGAGACTTACTCAGTATTAGGTGGGTGGTCATGTTATAGTGGGTGGTTAAAATGTTATGGCTGATTAGTTAATATAGCAATGGATAAATTAAGGGCAGGTATGAGAATTACCTTTGTTTTTTAACACAAGTTGTTAGTGACATTTTTTTCTTTTTGCAGGCTGGTAGGGATGAGCTTCGAGTTCGAGTTGTTCATGTTCGACTCGAACATTGAGTAAAAAATAAAAAAATAAAAACTTCCGCGCCAAAAAACTAAACAATGCTACCCTATATATGATATGTGATGAAAATAAGCAGCTCCCCTAAAAACAATGAAGTATAAACTCCTATTGAATGATAGTATAAGAATGAAAGGTAGGGGGCGCTAGTTATTAGAAATAAAGTGAAATATCTGTGATCAAACAGTAATTATAACAATCTTATAAACACTAGTGACAGTGCAACATAATGACCGAATTAAAATCTAAAAAGTCCCAATAGTGGAAAAAAAAATTTTTTTGAATGGATATCTCAGTCCAATCCAGAAAAATAAATCACCAAAACAAAAACAAACGAATCTTGCTGTGATGATAAATGTAGATCTTCAAGTAAAGTGCATTCCAAATCCTCCACCACACAGAAATAAGGAAAATTATTCAACACCCAAAGTGCTCAGGTTAAGTAGTAGGCTTACCAGAATGTGTAGACTTCTTTATTTAAAAAGAAAGTCACACTCGCTTTGACAGGTTGGTGCCTGTACACATACAATTGGCTGGATGAAAATGTATTCCCTCTCTCCTCCGACAATTAAGGACATGACATGGAATATAAGCAGAAACTTCTCATAGTGCAACCCATTTATTTAAAAATTGAAAATTAAAATAACACAGCCAAATGGCTTCTTACATTATCCTGTGCCTCTCCCGGCACTGGGGCTGCATGCATGTAATGGATACTCCAGGCTCAAGCCACCTCCGCAGCGGCGTGCGTTCCAATGCAGCGTGTAGGCAACCAGGATATCCGGGTAGGGCGTGGATACAGAGATCACGTGACTAGGCTCGCCGCCGACGTACGTTTCGTTTGGATTAACGTCTTCAGGGGGCGCAACTCGAACATTGCCTGTTCGCCCAACAGCGAACAATTTGGGGTGTTCGCGGCAAATTCGAAAAGTCTATGGGAGAAATCTAAAGTGCTAATTTTAAAGGCTTATATGCAAGTTATTGTCCTAAAAAGTGTTTGGGGACCCGGGTATCAATGCAAAAAAAAGTTTTAAAAACTGCAGTTTTTTCGGGAGCAGTGATTTTAATAATGCTTAAAGTGAAACAATAAAAGTGAAATATTCCTTTAAATTTGTACCTAGGGGGTGTGTATAGTATGCCTGTAAAGCAGCGCTTGTTTCCCGTTCTTAGAACTGTCCCTGCACAAAATGTAATTTCTGAAGGAAAAAAAGTCATTTAAAACTCACTCGCGGCTATAATGAATTGTCGGCTCCCGGCAATACATAGAAAAGTCATTGACCCGCCCCTTTTTTTTTTAATTTGGGGTGAAGTTCCCCTTAAAATCCATACCAGACCTGAAGGGCCTGGTATTGATATTTGGGGGTAACCGCACGCATTTTTTTTTAATTTGCGGCAGGGTTCCCCTTAATATCCATACCCGACCTGAAGGGCCTGGTAATTGAATTTGGGGGAACCCCCACGCATTTTTTTTATTTTTCTTATCAATGACTTTTCTATGTATTGCCGGGAGCCGACAATTCATTATAACCGTGAGGGAGTTTTAAATGACTTTTTTTCCTTCAGAAATGACATTTTGTGCAGGGACAGTTCTAAGCACGGGAAACATGCGCCACTTTACATGCATACTATACACACACCCTAGGTACAAAATTTAAAGGAATATTTCACTTTTATTGTTTCACTTTAAGCATTATTAAAATCCCTGCTCCCGAAAAAAATGATTTTTTTTTAAACTTTTTTTGCATTGATACATGTCCCCTGGGGCAGGACCCGGGTCCCCAAACACTTTTTATGACAATAACTTGCATATTAGCCTTTATAATTAGCACTTTTGATTTCTAACGTTCGAGTCCATTGTATTTAGTAGGGTTCTAAATTTCGCATAAACTTTTGGTCTGTTCGCAGGTTCTGGTGCGAACCGAACAGGGGGGTGTTCGGCTCATCCCTACAGGCTAGCTGGTAAGTGTGCTGGGAAAGGTTTTGTTTGTTTGTGCTGTGCATTGCCCTTCCGTGTGCACGTTACTTCAAAAGCTAGTTATAGATTGTGGTATTTGCCATTTTTGTATATATGAAATCTATGTGTAGCGGGGTATTACATTTAGGGGAAGTGTCTGAGTGGTAATTAAGCTCAGACACATGGATTGTTAGGGTTAATGGACCATTTTTGTTCATGGGAGATGGTGTTGGTGTGCAGTTCCCTGTGGCCTACAGGTGGCGCTGTTGCCATAGGCCAGGGTTGAACCACTGATACAAGGCTGTGCCTTTTTTGTCCCCTCTCGGCAGTAGTACGGCGGGTTGGGGAACCTGCTGTGCCTGTCGGGAGAGGGTATAAAAAGGGGCGGCCATCTTCCATTGGGGTTCGTCCGCGCCCAGGCACCTTCGGCCTGGGTGGGTGTGCGTGTTATCTCCGGGGTGCCCTAGGCCCGGAGGCCTGGTTCCTATTCCATCCCAAACACCTTCAGTCTGGGGTGAGGTACTATTTTGAAGGCCCGGGGCCCAGCAACCTTCGGCTGGGGTCCGCTAGGGATCGAGGGCTCCCAGGGTGCCGCCTTGCGAGGGGACCTGTATCTGAGATGAGGAGGCCAGGGAAGTAATCCTTTCCGAAGACCCAGCGCAGAGTCGTGGTGACGGTGAGGGCCTCTGGTAACTCTCCGGAAGAATGGTTTTCTCCCTGACATGGGCCAAATACTTTGAGAAGGTAGTTCACCAGGCCAGTGGCAGTGACCCTATTCACCAGGTCAGCGGCAGTGACCCGTTCTTCAAGTCAGTGGCAGTGACTTTTATTCACCAGGTCTGTGGCAGAGACCAACTTCACGGTCTGTGGCAGAGATCGTGCGCCAAAACTGTTCGTGAAATCTGAACAGTCTGAAGAAATCATTTGAGTTTGTGCCTGGACCTCCTCCCACCTAAGCTGTCCTGTGTCTTGTTCCAACCTGTCTGCTGTTAAAGAGACTATTTGTTATCCAGTGTGAAATAAATATAGAAGTTGGACTTTCAGTTGGTGTGGACAGTTACATTACTGGGGAAAAATAAAGACTTGCATCTATTCAAGGTAGAGGTGAGAATCATCCTCGGGAGGATTCAACTCCAGCCGCAGGCAGGCCCGAAAACTAACACCGCTCAACCTCCTCACACAGGAGGGTACGGGATTGTGGTGCGGTGTGCCTCTCTCTGCCTGCGAGGAGCCTAATTAAATGCAGGTAAAGACAGGGGTTTGTGCGCTACATATGTGATAGCGCTGCTTATGAAATATAATGCTATATGTGACTATACAAACATAAAATTTGTTACGCCACGTTATGCCACCATCCTCTTGGCTTCATCTGGAGAAACAGATAAAGCCACGTGGATGGGGGCGTACCGCATAGAAGTAGAGCCTGGCGGTGGGATTTTACACGCATTACGTGAGATCCACTGGACTCTGTTTTTACGGAGAATCACACTGTGTTCAGAGCGTGTTTGACCCTTTTAGAGTCACAAGCCTCGTACACACGAATGAGTTTCTCGGCAAAAACCAGCAAGAAACTTGCTGGCAGAGATTTCTTGCCGAGAAATTCGTTCGTGTGTATGGTTTCTCATCAAGAAAATCGACAAGAATCTCGACAAGAAAATAGAGAACCTGCTCTCTATTTTCTCGTCGAGATTCTCGTCAGCCTGTTTCTCGACGAGAAAAGTGTGTGTGTGTACACTTACCTGTCCTCCGGGAAGCCCGCGCATGTTCGAAATGAATTTGACGCATGCGCGGTACCTAGGCATAGGTAGGGTATACCAAGATGGCGGCGACGGCATCGAATGTGACGAGCGCATGCTCGTCGTAGTCGATGACGTCACTGCGTACGCTCCATTCAAAGAACCGCGGGTTCTTTGAATCGAGCGTGTGTACACTCGGCCGGGACAAGTTTCTTGTCCAAGAATCTCGTCGAAAAAAACGACATGTTTTTTTCGACGAGAATCTCGGCCGTGTGTATGAGGCTTAAGAAGGAGGTGAGCTTGCATTTCACCCGGTGAAGGGAGCAGTAGTCACGGAGTGGAGTGGAGTAATTTGTGAAGCACGTTTCTTATGGAAAAGTTTTGTGTGCACGTTATATAAGAAGATTTTTACTTCTCACATCACATATATGAACTGTGTGCACTTATTAATTGTTTGGCAGATTATTTATTGGTACTGACACTTTAATTTTATGTTTGTATTGTCACATATAGCATTAAGTTTCATAAGCAGCACTATCACATAGATTTCATATATTATTGCTGTTGATGTGGGAACACAGCTTTTATATACTATAAACCTTTGTTCACTCACCACTAGGTGGCAGCGCGCAACTATTTTGATTACTTCTTTTGTGCCATTTTTATATAGCTTTTGTTATAATAATAGTCTTTTATACTGAAAAAGCCACTGCCATTAAACCATGCCTAATTAATCATGCCCCATCACAGTAAGCTACACCTACACCAGATCGCTGCATTTTTTGCATTCATATCTTTGATTCACAATAGAGGAAAAATAACACAAAGATAAATTCCTATGGTTTCCAAATACCACTGGGTTTCTTTTTTTGATGTGGGAAAAATTATCACTTAGATCCATTAATTAAGCACTTTCTCTTTAATCCAGGTTTCATGAATTATCTGCTGGAATCTTCTCTTCTGCACCCCCATATGTGAGATTAGCTGTTCCTTCTGTAGCACCCTCTAGTTCCCTAGATGCAAATAGGTTTAGTTGTTAGCATAGGGAACTTTGGCTTGGCTAAGAGCCAGGCTGGGTTGAATCTAGGTCAGGGCTCAGTGACTCAGGGAGGTTTAATGACTCAACAGGCAGCATCTCTGGTACCTCCCCCTGCTTTCCAGAACCTTAGAGAATTTTCTAGAAGTGGTGGGCGGAGGTTAGGAGGAGCTGCTTGGCATATTTATGAGGTCCTGACCAATCCCCAGCAGAAAGAGGCTGGAAGAGGGCCTATTTACCTCAGAAATATGCATGGGTCAGGCCAGCAGGGGTAGTTGGGTGGAAGATGGAGAGTGCTGAGGAAGCTGTCGGTGGCCCTTGAGGGTGCCCCCTAGTCTGGGGGGGTGACTTCGGGCCTAGGGCACAGGTGCTGGAGGCACCCTCTACAACACATGGAGGAATTCTATCCTGTAGGCATAGGAGCAAGGAGAGGACAGCGGGAGAGGGACATCACATCTGGGAGTTTTTCTGAAGAGTCATTCGGGTGGGCTGGTGAATGTTTCAGTCTGGAGAGGACTGTGGAGAAGTTAGCCAGGGGGCTAGTGAAAGGGGCAGCTGCAGACAGGTGGGTTGACAGTGCCTTAGGAGGTCGTGCTGGGATCAGTAGCCACAGGGATGTAAAGATGGACACTGACTTTTTGCTACACACTTAAAGAGGGCCTCGGGTTCCTGCCTGTAAAGGGCTATTGCTTCTAATCTGACTTAAAGTGAGCATCCCAAAATTTCCCAATTCCTATCCAAGTTCTAATCCCTCAATAAAACAAAAAAATACAAAGCACTTGACTCTGGAGTGCCTGTGGAGATTCAGTGTGTCTGGCTGTGCAGGGTGGGGGGATCCCAGTTCTGCTTGCGGCTCCTTAGGGGGTGCGCTGCTCTTCATTTAGGTCTATTCCATTACAACACCAGGTCATTGCCTTTTGACAAAGTCTCTTTCCTCACCGTTCTCACACCAGAGCACTTCATGTGACTTTGGGTAGTTAGCATTAGCATAATGCTTAACTCCCTCATAAATAAAACACGTTTTATTTTGTGGGAACTACACTAGAAACAGGATAACTTTAGGGTGATGAGATATCCCTGCTTTATTAGGGCTGTCCCTGAATGTACAAGATCTCAAATTGAAGGCCTGGGAATTAAAATCTGGTCCTGACAACTGTAGAGACAAATTACTCTTTTATTTAGAACAACTCTGTCCCAAAATATATATGGTCTGTCTGGGAGCCGGAGCGTGTATCTTTGATCTGTGGCAAAACCTGGCCAATAAGGTGAAAGTGGAATGGAGTGCAAAATTGAAAGACAGGAACATATTTTTTACACCCTATATGTTTCTTATTTGTTGTGCAAGACAAACACCACTGGAAGCCTTATCAGACTGTCACATTTATTTCAAAGACAAATAATGGTGGCTGTTCGCCTGATTATTACATTTTTTGCAATGAAGAGAACATTGTTCTGACCGTTAGCAGCTCATATAAACACAACGATAGTAGTTGCTTTTATAATGATGGAAGTTTTTGCTAAGATTGTCAAGTAGGGTCAATGGGGTTCAATTAATTTTAAATAAGCTGTTCAATTTGCAAGAAAATTATCCCAAGAGCTTACTGAATATGGTAAAATTTTACTTTGCAAAAAATACCCAATCACGTGCAAGGACAATAAAAAAAAAAAAAGCCTTTTTGCTTGCACATGATTGGATGATGGAAGCCAACAGAGCTTCAACTCATTCACTAAGCTCTACGCAAAATTCCCTTAAAAAGTGAATACATTTTTTTGCCTTTAGTAAACCAACCTCAATAAGTCCAAAGCTCTACAAAACAGCTGCCACTCTGCAGGTGATCACATGCAACAGGCCCCTTTCACATGGGGCAGATTCCTCCCCGATCAGCAGGGAATCAGCTCATAGATCCCCTGCCCTGCTGATTGGTGCAGAGCGGGCAGATGATGCATCCATGGCTGTCAGTGTCTTCTCTGCAGAAACTGAGCAGAGTCTGATCTGCTCTTTGGGGGTAGGGAGTAAACCCATCCAAACCCATCCTGAATGGAAGAGAAGGGATCCCTTCCTTTTTTTTTTTTTTTTTTTTTTTTTAGCAAGCCAGATTGGTAGACGGGTAGGCGGGTGTAAATGGACACAAGCAAAACTCAGCAAAGAAGTTGTAGCCAATAGGTAGGAGAAATGTTGGACAAAAGAAGGGGCCAAAGGAAATGGGGATCTAACACCCCCAGAAGTATAGGATTTCTGTGAAATTTGTAGCTCATCTATCAAGAAGTTTACAGAGTATAATTTCACAAGAATAGACATACATGTAAGTACCTAGTGTACTTAATAGCTGAATTTAACTGTGGACTTTTAATGTGGTGGTCTCCTTATTAATATCCCATATAGGCTCCCATCCATTTTTGAATAGACACCTACAGTGTGTAATTCCCACTCTAAATCTCTGATCCTCTCCATATTTTAGTGCCCTGCACTCTTCTGAGACCCAGCATAATCATTCTCATGTATAAAGTGCCAGGTCATAGGACAATATCACTGGTAGCTGTAGACAGACACATTAAGGAAGTCTGAAAAGATACATCATTTTTTTCACAGACCGCAAATAGCTCCTTCCAGAGGGCTGAATTTTCCAGCACAAATTCAGTGTTTCCTGATGTTTCATAAATGTGCCACGGTCATGTTACTGTTAGGAGCTGCCTTCTGAATTATAGAAACACACACATTGTACATTATATACTACTGTACTAGAGTGGATTATAGGACTTTACAAGCATTTTAACTCAGTTCACACTGGGGATTCCTGACAGGCAGGGAGAGAGAGGGGGGGAGAAGACAGAACATTGCATGGTAAGACCTACCCCGAAAATAAGCCCTACTGTGTCTTTTGTTGCCAAAATTAATATAAGACCTTGATTGTATTTACTATTTTATTCATATGTAGATTAAATGTGTGATATGTAGATTAAAGTGTTTGTTACCCCAACACTTAATATTGCTGATATGAGCCTGCTGTACCATGTACTTGTATGAAAAAGTATCCCGTTCTCTTTGTATTGCTTCCTTTGTGTGAAATTCTTGGTTTTTCTTGTCAGTCCCTCTGCTTTCCTATTATAAACTGGCCATGCTAAGCAGGAGAGCACACAACGGTCAGTTCTCTAGCTATGCTGGAAGCCTGTTCTCTTCCAATGATCAGACTTGTCCTGACCCCCCCCCCCGCTGCACAGCCATTCACTGGGAAGATCAGTGTACTGTTGCTTCCCCCCCCCCCCCAGCTCTTATGCAGCTGAGAACAGAGGGAATGTGATCACTTATAAAAAAGGGAATAAAATGTATTGGTAATGTTTTAATATCTATACACGCATGTTTTGCCTTTCATTTCTTTTTCAAACTGAATGGATTGTTTTACAAGTTGATTGTTTAAAATCACTTTAAAGAGTGTGTAAACCAAACATTTCATATTTGTGATATGTGGCTGCTGTGCCATGTATTTGTATGAAAAAGTATTATGTTCTCTTTGTATTGCTTCCTTTGTGTGAAATCCCTGGCGTTCCTGTCAGTCCCTCTGCTTTCCTATCAAAAACTGACCACACTTAGACCACTTTAACACTGAGGCGCTTTTCAGGCGCTTCCACGCTAAAAAAGTGACTGAAAAGCTTACGAAAATGTATTTCCATTGAAATCAATGAATGCTTTCACACTGGGGCAGTGCGCTGAAAAAACACCCCTCTACATTGAAATGAATTGAAAGCGCTTCAAAAGCGCCTGAAAAGCACTTAAAAAGCACTCAGTGTTTTACTGGCAGTTTTTCAAGCGCCTCATGCCGTGTACACACGATCGAGTTTCACGGCGGTAAAAACACCGCCGTGAAACCCGATGGGAAAAACGAGGACCGGCTTGGTCCCCTACACACGGCCGGTTTTCATGACAGGTTTTCTCTTGGTCGAGAAAACCGGCCATGTGTAGGCTCCCTAGCAGTGTTTCCCTATGGGAAAACTGCTGAGGAAAAAAATGCCGCGATTCGCGACGGGAAAAATTAGAGCATGTTCTAATTTTTCTCGTCGTGATTCTTGTCGTTTTTCTCGTCGGGAAAATGCTGGAAAGCCTACACACGGCCGTTTTTCTCGTCCAAGAGAAAAAATGTAATTTTTCCAGACGAGAAAAGTGATCGTGTGTATGCAACATCAGTGTGAAAGTGGCCTTAGCAGGAAAGCACACTGTGATCAGTTCTCTAGCTGTCCTGGGAAGTCAGCCTGCTCTCCTCCAATGATCAGACTTGTTCTAACACCCCCCCAACACCTTTCACTGGGAAGTTTAGTGCCCCGTTGTTTTTCTTTTCCCAGCTCTTATGCAGCTGAGAGCAGAGGGAATATGATCACTTATAAAAAAGGGGGAAAAATAGCATTTATGATGTGTTTTTTTTATCTATACACAAATGTTTTGTCTTTCATTTCTGTTTTAAACTGAATGGATTGTTTTACAAGGTGAGGGTTTACATATACTTTAAATGTGTGATATGTAGATTAATGTGCATATGTCATCAGTTAAAGTAAACAAAAATGTCCATAAAATGTATTTCTATGTAACACCTTATAAAGCCTTAAGCCCCGTACACACGGCCGGACTTCCATCGGACTTTTCCGTGGATTTTTGTCCGAACGGAGTTGGTCGGGAACACCCATAGCATACACAGGCTCGGACTTTTCTGCAAACTTTCCCAAAACTTTTGGCAACATCACGTGGTTTTTCTGCTCTTTTCTGCTCTTTACCGCCACCCTTTGGTCAACTTCTGCTGTTGTTGGTTGATTTTAACATTAGTTGTTTAGTCCATCGGTCGGACTTTGCTCCATCGGACTTTTGTTGGGCAAAAGTTTGTCCGTTTGCAGACCCAACTTTTGTCCGATGAAAACAAGAAAAAAGCAAAAAAAGTTTGTCCGATGGAGCGTACACACGGTCGGATTGTTGGTCCAACTTGCTCAAAATGAAGTTTGTTGGGCAAAAGTCCGACCGTGTGTACGGGGCTTTAGTAACGGCAACCCTTATCAGCCCTGTTTAACTCCCTCATTTAATTCTTCCCTTTTTATTTATTTTTTTTTGCCGATTTTTCCTATTCTTTTCAATTATTCTTTTTTTATGTTGCATAAAACAAAGAGAAAAAAAAGATTTATTTCATTTGCAAATAACTTTGCCATGCTTTGTACCAGAAAAATAACTTTAGCGTAATTTTAAAATGGAAATATTACAGCATACATTGTATACTTTTTAGTTAAAGTAAAACATTATTTTTTTAAACTAACACTTTTCACAAACGAAAACATTCTTCCATCGTTTTTGTCTCTTCATTACATAGAAAACAAAACATTTTTTTGGGTATTGATAAGGTTATTGCTGAATAAACAAACCCATAATGGAAATGTAAAAATTGCTATGTTCCATGAGGGATATGGAGGTATAAAGCCCCGTACACACGATCGGATAACCTATGGATTTTCGTCTAATGGATTTGTCCATCGGCTATCCGATGAAACTGTTTTCCATCAGTCTTGCCCACACACCATCAGTCAAAAAACCGACCGTTCCAAACGCGGTGACGTAAAACACTCCGATGAGCCGAGAAAAATAAAGTTTAATGCTTCTGAGCATGCGTCGACTTGATTCTGAGCATGCGTGGGTTTTTGATCCGATGGACTTGCCCATAGACGATCGGAAATTCCCATCGGTTTTTTATCCATCGGAAAATTTTAAAACAAGTTCTATTTTTTACAACCGATGGAAAAAAGACAGATGGGTACCATACACGATCGGTTGGTCTGATGAAAACGATCCATCGGACGGTTTTCATCAGTCAAACCGATCGTGTGTACGGGGCTTAAGAGTTGAAGAAGGTAAATATCAAAGCATACTACAGTTACACTTAAAACAGTTCATAAATCATATCTTGTGCCCTTTATAGCAATAAATCAATAAAAATGAATCAAGATTTGTAATATAGCATAAAACATTGAATGCTAACTGAACTGCTCCATTTTGTCACTCACAAATACATTTGTAGGGTATGTTGTAATGTTGTTTATAGGCATAGAACCTGAACTTGGTTTAGATTTTAGTCATCCATGTCCTAATTAATTTCCTAATAAAGGGAGTGGAGTGTTTTCACCAGATAAACTTGGACCATACTATTATAACAAAGATCTAGATGAAGGACAGCTGGTGATATCGGAACTGAGATCCCATCCAAGACGGAATGCAAACTGTTCTCTGGTCAGCTGGAATTTATTTGCATCTAAAATGAATAAACCACTATCAAAAAACGAAGTCTTCAAAGGAAAGGTTTTTCTAGATGTATTTAACCTTACTGAACTGAAAGACTCCAATGGGAATGTTACAGTTTGTCATAATAATCTTTGCTGCCACCTCAGCTACAGTATGTTGGAGAAGAGGAATGATGAAATATATGTGTTTGGTGCCTATGATGGCTTGCATGGACCTCACCAAGTCTTTTATGTAGAGGTAATCCTTTTATCTTTCAATAACAGAAATTATTAATAAACAGGTTCCCCAGATTTGATATACAACATGGATCAGGTTGATTTGAAAACCGTCGCTATTTGAGAATATTGTCTGATACACTAAATAAGCTATGCTCTTTTTGATCAGGCCGGGTTCTCATATGTGTGGCCGCGGGTTCGTGCCTGTTAAGGTGCACTTCAGGTCCGAATTTTTGCATAAATTCGCACCTGAATCGGACCCAAAAACGCATAGGACCCTTTTTGAATGCAGTTGCCCGGGAAGCTGGAGAGTACAAAATCAGTCTTAGGCTACTTTCACACTGAGGCGCTGGATGCGCTGGCGGTATAGCGGCGCTATTTTTAGCGCCGCTATACCGTATTTTTTGCCGCGATTTGCGGGTGCTAGTGGGGGGATTTTAACCCCCGCTAGCGACCGAAAATGGGTTAAAAACGCCCGCAATAACGCCTCTTTGCGGCATTTTGCGGGCGTTTTGGAGGCGCTACCCCATTGATTTCAATGGGCAGGGGCGCTATAGGAGCGGTATTTTTACCGCTCCTATCGCGCCTCAAAGATACGGCTTGCAGGAGTTTTTTGACCCTCCTGCAAGCGCAACGCTCCAGTGTGAAAGCCCTCGTGCTTTCACACTGGATACAATTGAGCGGCTTTTTTGGGGCGCATTGCAGTCGCTATTTTTAGCGCAATAGCGCCTGCAAAGCGCCTCAGTGTGAAAGGGGCCTTACTTCTGCATAGAAACCAATCAGCTTCCAGGTTGTATTGCCAAAGCTTAATTGAACAACCTGAGGTTAGAAGCTGATTTAGAAGATGATGGGTTTCTCTGCAGAAGCGAGACTGATTTTGTACCAGCTTTAGTAAATAAACCTCTATGGCATCTTAAAACCTGTCCATATATTCTTAACATGTCAAAAAGGGAGTTCAGGAAAAGCTTAAATCGGAAGCCAGGGAAATTACCAGCTGATGCCCTAGTAATCTAATAAAAAGACTTATTGTTCCTATACCTATTTATAAGCACACAGCATAAAATATACTGGTATGTGTGTATATATATATATATATATAAAAATTAGTGTTTTCAGGACCTGGCTTGGCCCCTCCTTACTGGGCAGATCGATAGTAGCGGGAGCCATTGACTCCCACTCCTGTCAATCAACTCCAGGAACAAGGAAGCAGGGGCAGGGCCGAGTTCCCGCTGTCTGTGTCAATGGACGCAGCAGTGGGTCCTGGGAGCAAGTCAGCACAAGTGCTTCTATGGGAATCTGCTTCCTATTGGGGACACCAGCAAGACAGGAGGAGCCTGGAGCGCTTGCGGGGGACCAGAGAAGAGGAGGATCTGGGCTGATCTATGCAATTCTATTGCACAGAGCAGGTAAGTATAGACATGTTTGTTATGTAAAAAATAAAAAATAAATAAAAATAAAACTATTTTCCTTTACAACCACTTTAAAGCAAATCTTTATCTAAACTATGCACAATAAAGTATTTGCATACTCTGACTAAGCCATAAAAACACTTCAAAACAAGACCTAATTTACCTCTTAACCACTTAAAGCGGAGTCCTGCCCAAATTTTATTTTTTTAAAATATGGACACTTACCCATACCTCCCAATATGCACGGATTCTGCGGGTTTCTCCCGCACTGACACATCTTTCCTTCCGCAGTCCCACGAGAGTGTTCAATTTCCCGCACAGCAGGAAGCAGGAATCGGAGGAAGAGGAGCCAGTGGATGAAGCACACGGGAGGGAGGTAAGACGCACCCCCCGCGATCGGTGGCCTCCTGCGGCACCCCCCCTCGCGATCGGCGGACACCCGCGGCAGGACCGAAAACAAATTAACCTGTCCCGCGGTAGCACTTCCCCCCCCCCCCGCTCAACAACTTAACAACTTCAGTGTCAGGGGGTACAAAAAAAATCCTGTGGTGGGACTTTTAAAAGCTGGGAGGTATGCTTACCTGTCCAGGGCGCCCACAATGTCGGCACCCAAAGCCGATCTGTCCCTCGGCTCTCGGTGGAGGCACCGCCATCTTTTGTAAGAGAATCAGGAAGTGAAGCCTTGCGGCTTCATAGCCTGGTTCCCTACTGCGCATGCGCGAGTCGTGCTGCGCGTCCTCACTGGTCCCTGCTGTCTTCTGAGACCTGTGTGTCTCCCAGAATACAACGGGGGGGCGGAGGAGGGGCCGGATGTGGCGTAGATATCCGTGGATACTGAAGCCCGGAAGTGGGAGCAAATACCTGTATTAGACAGGTATCTGGTTCTTCCTCCCCTCTGAAAGGTGCCAAATGTAACACCGGAGGGGGTCAGGATTCCGAAAAGTGGAAGTTCCATTTTTTTCAGACTCAGTATTTACAAGTTAAAATCATTTTTTTGCTGGAAAATTACTTAGAACTCCCAAACATTATATATTTTTTATCAGACACCCTAGAGAATAAAATGGCGGTCGTTGCAATACTTTGTCACACCGTATTTGCGCAGTGGTCTTACAAGCGCACTTTTTTGGGGAAAAATACACTTTCATGACAGACTCCATGGCAGCCTACGTGTGGGTTAACCCCGCCTCCTCTCCAATGCTATAGGACCCCATACCCATAAAAGTAAGCTCACCTCTTAGTACTGTGTTCCTTTTTTGTCCTCCTCCAATGGACAAAGATGCACGTCCGTTCAGATGTCCCAGGATGGATGGCACACCTTTTAGCGGTGCAGCTCGGAACCCAGCCACGGGCGGGTGGAGAGCTTGTAGCAACCATGAACTTCTGGATTGGAGTTGCTGCAGTGTGCCCAAGATCAGGACGTCCTCGGCTGGCAAGGTCTGCAACTTTATTCATATGCTCCATGGCGGTCGCCTCTGTGTATTATATGTATCGTTTGTTTTTCCTTCATGCCCCTGCTCTTCCCTAATGGCGGCTGGAACGCTCTGCGTCCCAGCTCACAGCGGTGACCCGATTCTCGGGTGCCGCCGCCGCATGCACAGTGTCTGCTCTCAGAGTGAGGCTTGGTTCACGCATGTGCGGTTCAGCGGGTCCCTCGGTGGCCGCGCAGGCGCCGAGGATGGCTTTTCCACCGCGCAGGCGCGCTGTGTAGATAGGCGGTGACGTCACAGGCGGGGAATTTAAAAGTTGCTGCTCGCCTGTGTCAGAGGCAATTGGATCACCCTGCTGTTTTCTTCTCAGGTCAGTGTGCTCTTTTACCTTATTACTAAAGGCTTAGGTGTGTTGATATATATATGCTCAGTCTCTCTTAAAGGACAAGTTACCTATTTTATTTTTTTGTATGTCACTATAGGTTTTCTTTTCAACCAGTGCCTATTGTGACCTTTTAGTCCAGAAGTTAGTGACCATTCACCGCTTACATGTGGCCAGTCCTCACGCACAAGGTATGTGCGGTAGAGGGGAGAGCTTGGAGAACGGTCGCAAGTATTTGTGTACTTGATGGCTTGTTTTTTCTCCCAATCCTTTTTCTTTCTTTTAGCCCTTCTGAACCGGATCATCAGATATCGGTCCAGGACGACACAGACCTTGCCAGGCTGCATCTAAAACATTCATCTAAATCCAGACGTGATTCACCGTCTGCATCTCACCACCAGAGGAGACGCTCCCATTCCTCCTCCAGACAACGCTCCCACCGCCATGAGAGTCGCTCTGATCGGAGAGCCTGCTGGGGATGTGGTACACGAGTCCCAGAGGGCAAATCATTATGCAGTCATTGCTATGCCCATGCGGTTGGGGAAAAAGCGACAGAGGATCAACGTATCGAGTCTCTAGTAAAACGGGTGGTGCAACGTTCTCTGAAGGAGATGGATACTTCCCACGCACAAAGCCAGCCCAGCACTACTCGGTCTGGTTCCCCGGCTGATGGGGTCCATGAAGTCCCAGGACCTTCCCAGCCCTACGCTTCCTCCCCTGTTCCCTCGGAGGGAGAATTGGAGAGTGATGAGGAGATCGTGGAATTTGACTTTTCTCTAGTGACTCCGCTTATTAAAGCAGTCAAAGAGGCCCTTATGTGGGATGACCCATCTACTCCCCCAGCCAAGCAGAATTTTTTTTCAAACGTCTGGGGAAAGAGCGCCCAAGTTTTCCGCTCTTAGCCTAACTAAAGGGCATTTTCAACGAGGAGTGGAGTAAAGTGGACAGGAAGTCCTCTATGACAAATAAAGCCTCTAGAATGTACCCCTTCAAAGTGGATGAGGTAAAATACCTGGAGAACATTCCTTCTGTAGACGCGGCTGTAATGCATCTGGCTAAATATGACACGCTCCCGCTAGATGATGCGGTATCCTTTAAGGACAGTCTTGACAGAAGAGTGGATCAGGACCTAAAAAGAATTTACGGTCTTGCTGGTACAGCTTGTAAACCTGCCTTGGTTTTGGCAGCCATGTCCAAGGCTATTGAGGCATGGACTGAGAATGTAGATTCCTTTCTTAAAGGTGTTTCAGAAGAGCTGTCCCAGAATTCGGCAGCAGCAGAGCTAAAACTAGCGGTGGCCTTCCTCAGTCGATCTGATCTGTCTACTGTCCAGAATTATGCTATCCTCAATTACGGCTAAACGAGCCCTATGGCTGCGCCCTTGGCAGGCCGACCCGTCTTCTAAGCAAACTTGGTGCAAGATTCCTTTCGAAGGATCATCGCTGTTTGGTAATAAATTAGATGACGCAGGTGGAAAATCTGACTTTCTTCCACAGGACAAGCGTCCACAGGGTCGAAGGAAGCCCCAGTTCAGAAGACGCAGTCCGGAGCGTTCGAGGGAAGCACGCTCCTATAGACCTGGCCGGGACTTTAGAAGAAACTGGAGTAGAGGCCAAGCGTCCTTTCACAAGCCAGTGAAAAGCCAGGCGTCCAATGGTTGCGATCAGGCTAAATTCTTTTGAGATTTTGTCCGCCCAGGCGGGTCGGGTAGGAGCACGCTTGCTCCTCTTCTGGCACGTCTGGGTGGCCTCAATCTCAGACTTCTGGGTCATCAGGACAGTGTCGTTAGGTCACACATGGTCCTTCTCCAGCATTCCTCCCCCCAGATTTGTCTCCACCCTACTCCCGTGTACGTAAGAACAAAGACAGGCCTTACTGTCCTACGTAGATCTGCTGAAAACCCAGGGAGCAGTGGATCGTGTCCCAGAGGACGAACAGTTCCAAGGGGTATACTCCCCCCTTTTCTTAGTCCAAAAGAAAAGTGGTGCCTGGCACCCGGTAATAGACTTGACGTACCTGAACAAATATATAAGGCACGGAAAATTCAAAATGGAGACTCTGTCAACAATTCAACAAGCCATACAGCTAGGCGACTGGATGATTTCAATAGACCTGAAAGACGCCTATTTCCACGTGCCAGTGGCAAAAGAATTTCTAAAGTACCTCCGGTTCCATGTTGGGCAGGAACATCTGCAATTCATCTGCCTGCCCTTTGGGTTGACGACTTCCCCTCGAGTTTTCACCATGGTCCTCTTGGCTGTAGTGGTCCTCATCAGGCTGAAAGGTATGCATCTTTATCATTATTTAGACGATCTCCTAGTTCTGTCTCAAAACAAAGAACAGCTGCTAATGCACAGAGAACAAGTGATCTCAACCCTTTCCAGCTTCGGATGGCTCCTAAACCTGGAAAAAAGCCACCTGGATCCAGCCCAATGCTTCATATATCTAGGGGCTCAGTTCAACACAGTGGAGAACACCATCTCCCTCCTGGTAGAGAAGATTCCGGTGATTCGGGAGAGGATTTCTCGGGCTCTGAATGCCCCTCGTCTGAAAGCATCACAATGTCTAAGAATCATCGGCAAAAAAATGGTATGGGCCCCACAGTTATTATATGTTTTTCACAACTCCCCTATGTGGATCCCAAATAAATGGTTCAAACGAATAGATACCCTGATGTGGGATTTGATATGGAAAAAAAAAGATAGCCAGGATAAGCTTAACCACCCTGCACTATAGTAAGGGCAGGGGGGGATTGGCAGGACCCCACCCCAAAATGTATTTTCTGGCCTCACAGTTCCAGCAGTTGGCGGGATGGGGCAGGGAAGAAAAAGAGGATCCTACAAGTATCCTGGTGACTACGGTGGCTCCTACACTAAAGGCAGCATCTCATTTGGAGATGGACCTACCTAGTATACCACACTCTGCACCTACGGGTATTCTCCTTAAAAAGGTCTGGGGGGAGATCCGGAAGGCTTTGAGGTTAAGGGGCCCACTGCCCTTTACCCCGATATGGCAAAACCCTAGATACCCAGAGTTACAGGACCTAGAGGGCTTTACCTCCTGGAAAGAGAGAGGGATTCGTTTTTTTTCGCAACTGTACGAGGGAGAAGTGTTAAAAACATACAAACAGATGTGCCATGAATTCCAGTTAGCCCCAAGGGGCTTTTATCAATATCTTCAGCTTCGGCATGCTCTGCAGGCACAGCAAATGACACAATCCTTAGTAATATCATCGTCACGTCTGCTGATGGAGGTCCTCCAGGCGGATACCCGGAGAGGACTAATATCAAAAACATATGCGGAATTACTATCCTCAATACAGGACTATGCCTCCCTTAGATGTCGTAGTAAATGGGCAGAAGACATCGGAGATATAGATGGGGACCAGTGGGATATGGCGTTGGACTCTATTCCGGCGGTATCTGTATCAGCGTCCCACAAATTATCACAATTATTTATTCTGCATAGGGCCTATAGAACACCAGTACAGCTTTACAAGTGGGGAGGAAGGGACTCCCCCTTGTGCCCAAAGTGCAAAGTACAGCAAGGGGACTTTATACATCTAATTTGGAGGTGCCCAAAACTCCACAGATACTGGGAGGTTTCCCAGAACATCACAAGAGTGGCCCAGGTACCTATACCCTTGGACCCTTTGGTGTACCTGCTTGGGGCGATTGAAGCTGAAAAGTTCCCACAAGGAAGGTACTATATGATAACAAGACTGATGTACCTGGCTAGAAAGCTAATAGCACGATATTGGATGGCAGAGACGGTTCCCACAGGGAAGCAGTGGATTGCGTATGTCAATTCCTTGCTTTTCAGAGAACGGCTCGCCTACAGATGTAGAAAGGCAGTGGATAAATTCAATCTTATATGGCAACCATGGCTGGAGGATCCTAGCCTTGTGTCATTACAACTGGTAAAGGATAGGCTCCTGATGTAGAAACCTATGGGGAGGTTGGGGGGGGGGAGGGGAAAATTATAAGTTAAATGCGCTAATGACAATGCACTAGATTTGGGAGAGTTTGCGAACAGGAGAAAAGACCCAGACCAATACCTCATGTATTGATTGAGCAAATGAAAAAAAAAAGGATTTAAAAAAAAAAAGAATCATCGGCACGATGGTCTCCACGACCCCCATGGTCAAATGGGCTCTTTAGAGGCTGCGCCCTTTCCAGTCAGGGTTCCTCCGGCAGTGGAAGTCAGGGGACAAGAGTCAACTTATTCACATATCGGCAACAATGAGGAACAGCCTCTTTTGGTGGCTCCAGCTCAATAATTTGCAAAACTGTCACTCCATTGCCCCTATCTCCTGGATCACAGTCACGACCGACGCCAGCGGTTCCGGCTGGGGGGCTCTATGTGGTCAGAAACTTGCGCAGGGCAGATGGGACGCCCGTCTCCGCAACCCAAGCGGGTGTCCGGTGTGCCCTCCAATCCTTCTCTCGGTTCCTGAAAGGAGAATCAGTGTTGATAAGGATGGACAAAACTACGGCAGTATCATACGTGAAGAGGCAAGGGGGGACACGGAGTTCCACGCTTCTTCTAGAAGTCGAACCTATTATGACTTGGGCCCAGAAAAATCTGGCCAACATATCAGCAGTTTTCATTCCTGGAGTTCAGAACTCCCAGGCAGATTTCCTCTCACGGACTCAACTAGACAACAACGAATGGTCCCTCCATGTGCAGTCATTCAAATGGATTCTGTCCCTGGGAGTCAATCCAGAAGTGGATCTATTCGCTTCCCCCTGCAATTCCAAAGTAGCGAAGTTCTACACTCGGGGCCGTTGCAGCCAGGCATTCGGAACGGATGCCCTGACGGATCGATGGAGGTTCAAGAGGGCATATGCCTTTCCCCCGATCCCAATTATTCTGCAGTTCCTGCGGAGACTCCAAGCGGAATCAGTAGAAGTAACAGTGGTGGCTCCCTACTGGCCGAACAGGCCTTGGTTTCCTCTCTTGATCCAACTGAGCTACCGGGACCCAGTACCTCTTCCCCTCAGGCCGGACCTTCTCTCTCAAGGGTCACTCCTACACCCTTGTCCGGCATTGATGAGACTGACGGTCTGGTTCTTGAGAGGGAGAGGCTGAAATCCCTTGGTTGCGCCTCTAGAGTGATTTCTACACTGTTGAGCTCAAGAAGAGCAAGTACTAACAAGGTTTACGGAAGAATATGGGCCAAATTCGTTGAGTTCTCCTCTGCTTCGGGGAGGTCCTTCAGAAATCCAGGAGTTCAAGATGTTCTCAGTTTTCTTCAAACCGGACTAGACTTACCCTTATCTGTCAGTTCTTTGAGAGTTCAAGTTTCGGCCTTATCAGCTTTCTCTGGGATCTCATGGGCAGTCTATCCCTTAGTCTGGCAATTTTTCTGGGGGGCGTCAAGAATTAAACCCCAAAGGAAACCAAGATTTCCCAAGTGGGATCTTCCTCTCGTTCTAGATTCTCTGACTGGACTCAGTACGGCGGGGCCCTCCCCGTCCTCCATTAAGGACTTTTCAGCAAAAGTAGCCTTCTTAGTCGCCATCACCTCGGCTAAGAGGGTCTCTGAGATCGGGTCACTGGGTCATGAAGAACCTTTTCTAACATTTTTTCCGGATCGAGTAGTCCATATACCCATGTTGGGTTCAAACCTGAAAGTGTCTTCAGTATTCCACGAGAATCAGGAAATTGTTCTTCCTACATTCAAGTCTCCGGAATCTAATGAAACTCATCCATTGGATATAGGCAAAATCCTGAAAGAATATTTGGAGATTACTTCTCCCTTCAGACGATTGATCATCTATTCGTACTGCATTCAGGCAGCAATAAAGGGAAGAAAGCCTCAACCAGGTCAATTGCATCCTGGATTCTCCAAACAATCCAACAAGCATATAGGGCTAAGGGCTTGGTTCCTCCACAGGCGTTGATGGCACACTCCACCAGAGGGATGGCAGCATCTTGGGCGGCGGCCCGACATGTGGTTCCAGATGACATCTGCAGAGCGGCCTCGTGGGCCTCTATCAATACATTTATGGCCCACTACTGTATAGAGCCTGCATCACTGTCTTCTGTTAATTTTGGGTTAAGAATCCTGTCGTTTGACGGGACAAATTAAAACTATTTTCTTTCTGCATACCCACCCGTGTGGTCTGGCTAGTTATTTCCCACACGTAGGCTGCCATGGAGTCTGTCAGGAAATAGGAAAATTTATTACCAAATACTTAATGTAATTTTCCTTTCCTGATGGACTCCATGGCAGACGGAGTTCCCACCCTAAAAGAAAATAATAATGAAAGAGAGAAAGTAAGTGTCCAAGATTTGGCTAGTTACGGAACACAGTACTGAGAGGTGAGCTTACTTTTATGGGTATGGGGTCCTATAGCATTGGAGAGGAGGCAGGGTTAACCCACACGTAGGCTGCCATGGAGTCCATCAGGAAAGGAAAATTACGGTATTTGGTAATAAATTTTCCTATTTTTTTACTTAAAAAATAAGATAACAGTAAAATTAGCCCATTTTTTTTTATATTGTGAAAGATAATGTTACGCCAAGTAAATTGATACCCAACATGTCACACTTCAAAATTGTGCCCGCTCGTAGAATGGCAACACATTTTTACCCTTAAAAATCTCCATAGGCGACGTTTAAAAGTTTCTACAGGTTACCAGTTTTGAGTTACAGAGGAGCTCTAGGGCTAGAATTATTGCTCTCGCTCTAACGATCGTGCTGATACCTCACATGTGTGGTTTGAACACCGTTTTTATACCGTTTATACTTACATATGCATTCGCTTCTGCGTGCAAGTTTGGCTGGACAGTGCGCTTTAAATTTTTTATTATTCTTCTTATTTATTTAACTTTTAATTTTTTATTTTGACACTGTCCTTTAAAAAAAAATTGGGTCACTTTTATTCCTATTACAAGTAATAGAAAAAAGGCATGGCAGGACCTCTTAAATATGAGATCTGGGGCCAAAAAGACCTCAGATCTCATATTTACACTAAAATGCAATAAAAAAATGCAATAAAAAAATTAAATGTCATTTGAAAAAAAAAAATCCCCTTTAAGAGCATTGGGCGGAAGTGACGTTTGACGTTGCGTCCACCCTCCAATGCTATTGAGCAGAGAAGGGGTGATCTTTCCCTCACTCAGCATCCAGGAAGTGAGGGGAGAGGAACTGATCAGCTCTGCCGCAACTGGCGGCTTCGGTAAGCGGCAGAGACAACCGGAGCGTGGCGGGAGGGGGGCCCCTCTCCCTCCACCGATAAGTTATCTTGTGGTGATCACTTTTATCTGAAAGAGGACAGTCCGCCATTTTTAAATATACCGGGGTTATGGCAGCTAGCTGCTGCCATAACAATGGTATTTAACGTCAAAGTAGCGACGTAAAACGACATTGGCTGGTCATTAAGTAGTTAAAGTGTGAAGCAAAGCTGAAGAGTTAGATACTAATTGAGCAATGTCAGCACAAGAAAGTCACCTCTAAAGCCCCGTACACACGGTCGGACTTTTGCCCAACAAACTTTGTTTTGAGCAAGTTGGACCAACAATCCGACCGTGTGTACGCTCCATCGGACAAACTTTTTTCGTTTGGTTTTGGATTTCATCGGACAAAAGTTGGGTCTGCAAACGGACAAACTTTTGCCCAACAAAAGTCCGATGGAGCAAAGTCCGACCGTGTGTACAGAAAACCATCAGACTTTAGTCCGATGGACAAAACAACTAATGTTAAAATCAACCAACAATAGCAGAAGTTGACCAAAGGGTGGCAGTAAAGATCAGAAAAGAGCAGAAAAAACACGTGATGTTGTAAGAAGTTTTAAGAAAGTTTGCAGAAAAGTCAGAGCGTGTGTATGCTATGGGTGTTCCCAACCAACTCCGTTCGGACAAAAAACCACGGAAAAGTCCGATGGAAGTCCGACCATGTGTACGGGGCTTTAGTATATACAGTTTCTCAATATACATTAGGGACTTGATCTCTTTTTTTAAACTGTACACATAAAATAAGGTCATAAACTGCATGATAATTGTAAGCAATGCACAGATTCAAACCACACTTAAAGCGGAGTTTCACCCAAAATCACAACTACAGTGTAACACAACCACTGCAATATGTACATGATCCTAAGGCACAATATTTTTTTTATCATATGTAAATACCTTAGTATTGCCTTTCTAAAGGGACTTCCGGGATTCTCCTCCCGCGGGAGTAGGCGTTTCTAAGCCTTTCCCCGTCGCCGCAGTGTTTTCTGGGAGCACTGTGTCGTGCTTCCCAAGATACATAGTGGGACTCATGCGGCGAAATCTCGAGAGATTATACATATCACGTGACGCGTGACGCCGGTCACGTGACGAGGGCGTCACTAATAGCGCCATTTAAAAAAAGGGCATGCAGGTAAATGGCCATTATCGAGAGAATGAGCAGTGAATGCTGGGAGATCAGCATTCACCGCTTCCAGGAAGAGATTGCTTGTGGGCTTCACAATGCCCACAAGCAAAATGGAAACTCCTTCACATGGATTTTATAACTCCTTCTTTGCCGAGAAAACGGAAAGCGGATATATACAGCTACCAAAGAAGTGAGTGTACCTTAATATTGTTATACCACAGTGAATGCAAAAAAAAAAAAAAAAAAAGTTTTGCCGCGGAACCTCCGCTTTAAGACAATTAATTAAGAATATGTAATGGTTTACTCGATGGTGATAACAAGTAGTTTTGAGGATTGAATCACTTGGTATCATGCAAAGCCACTTTCCAACATTTAGTAAATGATCTAATAGGCTAAACACATTTTCCCTTTTCTGTGGAGAAAACTGAATGAAGTGTTAACAACACATGATCTGAATTCAGACCTCAGCCATGTTTAGTAGATTACTGTGTCTAGTCTCAATGCTTCAGCATTGCATGTGTGGATGGGCAGATCTCTCATCTCTCAGGATGATACTTGTACCTGTCTATGAATATCCAGTACAGTGGTTGATTTTCTTATATGAAATTCTCAGTTGACAATATGACAATTTAATTTAGAAAAGGAGTTCATCCCAAAAAAAAGTTGATTTCTGAAAAATCGTTCAATTTTCTAATTGTTAATGGGGTTAAATTGTTTTCAACCTTAGTGATGAACAAAATCAAAGGAGCAGGATGGGAAATTTCAATTGAATTGAGTAAAATTCTAACTGTTAACGTGGTTTTCATTTGAAAAATTCCATTGATTCCAAGATTGAAAGTTAAAACCAAATGGTATTTTGAAGTACTGTATATACTCGAGTATAAGCTGACCCGAATATAAAAAACTGGGAAAACTTATTGACTCGAGTATAAGCCTAGGGTGTCCATCTGCATGCCTCACTGTGCCACACTTTGCCTTACTGTGTCCATGTGCATGCCTCACTGTGTCCATGCCTCACTGTGCCCATGCCTCACTGGGTCCATGCCTCACTGTGCCCAATCTCCCAACCTGATCTCCGGCGCTGTGTGACTAGACTGACGTTTAACATGGGAGTCTATGGAAGGGGTGCCCGGCTTTGGCCGGGATCAGGCGCACAAAGTTGAAGATGGACACAGACTCGAGTATAAGCCGAGGGGGGCATTTTCAGCACAAAAAATGTGCTGAAAAACCTGGCTTATACTCGAGTATATACGGTACTTTCGAATGACGTTTGTAAAGTCTCTGATGCTATTATTGAATGTACTGACAATTTTTTTTCATATGCAACATTCCTACAAAAACCTATTAAGCCTCGTACACACGGCCGAGTTTCTCGTCGCAAAAAAAACTGTAGTTTTTCTCGACGGGTTTCTTGTCAAGCTTGACGAGATTCTTGTCAAGCTTTCCTTGCATACACACTGCCAATCCAAAATCTCGTCATTGTAAAGCGCGGTCACGTACAACACGTACGACGGCAGTATAAAGGGGAAGTTCTATTCCAATGGCACCACCCCGTGGGCTGATTTTGCTGATCTCGTGTTACCGCGTGTTAGTAAAAGTTTTGGGAGAGACGATTCGCACTTTTCAGTCTTCGTGCTTTCAGTTCGTTACAGCGTGACGAATGTGCTATCTCCATTACGAACGCTAGTTTTACAAGAAGGTGCACTCCCGTCTCATACTTGAGTTTGACCATGCGCGGTTTTTGAAGGAAAGGCATACACACGAACGGTTTTCTCGTCCAAAAACAGTCTGACGAGAATCAAGCCGAGAAAAAATGAGACTCCGACGAGAAAAAAGACCGCAGGTCTTCTTTTTTCTCGTCGAGATTTTGGCCAGTTTTCTCGACGAGAAAGCATACACACGAACGGTTTTCTTGGCAAGAATGCTCTCCCAACAGTTTTCTTGTCGTTTCTTGCCGAAAAAAACGGTCGTGTGTACGCGGCTTCAGTGTATGGCCAGGTTAAAAGGTTAGCTTTTTGTGTTTTCTTCCTAAAGGTAGAAATGACAGCAATACTGTGAGATAAGAATTTTCACTGATGGTGCTACTATTAGACAGGGGCGTACCTAGAGCATTTGGCACCCGGGGCGGATCCAAAATCTGGCACCCCCCCCCACGTTAAAATTTAAAAACACCCCACTGTGCCCCCTGCATACCTCTGCATCCTTCAATATCCCTTACATTACATAGCACCCTGCACCTCTGGACCCCTTTACATTACACAGCACCCTGCATCACTGGACCCCTTTACATTACACAGCACCCTGCATCACTGGACCCCTTTACATTACACAGCACCCTGTATCACTGGACCCCTTTACATTACACAGCACCCTAAACCCCTTTACATTACACAGCACCCTGCACCACTGGACCCCTTTACATTACACAGCACCCTGCACCTCTGGACCCCTTTATATTACACAGCACCCTGCATCACTGGACCCCTTTACATTACACAGCACCCTGTATCACTGGACCCCTTTACATTACACAGCACCCTGCACCCCTTTACATTACACAGCACCCTGCACCACTGGACCCCTTTACATTACACAGCACCCTGCACCTCTGGACCCCTTTACATTACACAGCACCCTGCACCACTGGACCCCTTTACATTAAACAGCACCCTGCACCTCTGGATCCCTTTACATTACACCCTGCATCACTGGACCCCTTTACATTACACAGCCCCCTGCACCTCTGGACCCCTTTACATTATACAGCCCCCAGAGCTCTGGACCCCCTGCATGTTACACAGACCCCCTTCAGTTCACATCCCCCTTCAGTGCAGACACCCCCTAGAGTGCAGACACCCCCAGTGCAAGACCCCCCTAGTTCAAACCCCCCCAGTGCACCCCCCCAGTGCAAGACCCCCAGTGCAAACACCCCTACAGTGCAAGACCCCCCCAGTGCAACCCCCCCAGTGCAACCACCCCCTACAGTGCAGACACCCCCAGTGCAAGACCCCCCAGTGCAAACCCCCCCTAGTGCAAGACCTCCCAAGTGCAAACCCCCCCTAAGTGCAAACACCCCCAGTGCAAGACCCCCCCAGTGCAAGACCCCCCTCAGTGCAAACCCCCCTCAGTGCAAACCCCCCTCAGTGCAAGACCCCCAGTGCAAACACCCCCTACAGTGCAGACACCCCCAGTGCAAGACCCCCCAGTGCAAACCCCCCCAGTGCAAAGACCCCCCAGTGCAAGACCCCCCCAGTGCAAGACCCCCCCAGTGCAAACACCTCTACAGTGCAGACACCCCCAGTGCAAACCCCCCAAGTGCAAAGACCCCCAGTGCAAAGACCCCCAGTGCAAAGACCCCCAGTGCAAACACCCCCCAGTGCAGACCCCCCCAGTGCAAGACCCCCCAGTGCAAGACCCCCCAGTGCAAACCCCCCTCAGTGCAAACCCCCCCAGTGCAAGACCCCCAGTGCAAACACCTCCTACAGTGCAGACACCCCCAGTGCAAGACCCCCCAGTGCAAACCCCCCCAGTGCAAAGACCCCCCAGTGCAGACCCCCCCCAGTGCAAGACCCCCCCAGTGCAAACCCCCCCCAGTGCAAGACCCCCCTCAGTGCAAGACCCCCCTCAGTGCAAGACCCCCCTGTGCAACTCCCCCTCCCCATTCAGTACCTCAGATCAGCACAGCGGCGGCACATGGACAGAAGGTCGGGTCCCCTCCCCCTCCGTACACATAAACAGAGAGGAGGGGGAGGCAGCTTCATACGGCTGTGCTTCTGTGAAGTTAGTCACAGGTGAAGCAAGTGCCACTGTGCCGAACACCGCTCACAGCCCGCGGCCGTGAAAGGAGGGGATGAATGGTGCAGCGGTGTCACCCCGCACCCCTCCCCCCTCCCCCCCCTGTATCGCCGTATCGCCGCCGACTGCCGCTGCCTAAGTCCCGCGGCGCTGATGCTGTCTCTGCGCTTCAGTCACGGGGGGGCGCCGGCCTGACACCCCCCCCAGTGTGTGGCACCCCGGTGCGGCTTGCCCCCCCCGCCCCCCACTTAGTACGCCTCTGCTATTAGATAAAGTAATTTCTATGGGTCTGTCTACTGAGTCAGGAGAGGCTTTGGTGATGACTCTATAGAAGCCTATGACACACATAAAAAAGGACTTTAATTTATTGATTGCAACAGTTGCTCAAAATATTGTAATCTAACTACAAATTCACTTAACTTTCAAAGTTGCATTTATGGTAAGTAAAGTGTGTGAAACAAACAAGAGCCTTACTAATTAATGATGAGAAACTTTACAGTGGAAATCAGCTGCTGCGTGCCAACACATTTTTCTAGTCATGTCTTGCGAAATATTCTATTACTTCATTGTATGGTAAGCCAGTGTCTCTGATATGCATCTCTGTGGCAAACATTCGGCAACCTTGGTGTACACATTACACATTAACAATTTTGAGCCTTTGTAAATACTTTGGCATTTGAACTGATAAGTGAATTGGGAAATAGATGCCTTATTTGATTTTCAGAGTAAAATTATTTTTTTTTATGTTTTTTTATTTTATTTGGCATTTATTCTAAATTTATTTTCTTCTTAATTAGGTGTGTACTTTACTAAAGTATAACAGTCTAGAGTCACTTGCTGAAGCTCCAGAAACTGCTTTAACCAAATTTGAATCATTTTCTGTTAGCGGTACATTTGACTCCTCTCATGTGTTTCCAGAGGTTCTGTTAAGTGGTGTTAAACTGGCACCTGAACTGTTTGAGGTAACTACTATGGGTCACTCATTATGTATTGGTGCTTTATTGGAATATTAACCCTTTCAGAATATGAGCAATTTTTCAAATTTTTTCGCATGATACTGTGCAACAATATCACCCCTAATATAATAATATATAAAATGATGTTGCATTGAGTAAATATATACCAAACATGTCAAACCTCAATTTACGAAACATAAAACAATTGTTTTAGCCTAAATTAACAATGTGTAGCACCCTCATAGAGTAGGATGCTAGGAATATCTAGTTTTGGCTCCTTCTGTATTTAAGGGAGCAGTGATTATTTGTCCTGATCTGTTCAGGGTTTCACAGGCTGGGAGTTTGATTGGTTCCCCCTGCCTCTGGAAGAAACTTCCAGAGCTTAGGGTGGGAGATTCAAAATAACTTGTCTGAATATGTAACAGGTTCCAGCCAATTCCTAGAGAGGAGGTCTGGAATGGTGATAAATGGTCTAAAGCACTGGAGAGCTGGGTTCTTTCTCCCCAGAAGGGTTCCAGAGCCAATGGGACTGATGCCCTCAGGCAGCCTGTGGACGATAACAGCTGCTCTAGAGACCTTGTGGTGTTATGGCTAAGGGTCTGGATGGACTTTGCTTGGAGCCAATTGCAGAACCTAACCACATGGGGTCTGGTCTAGAGAGGTGCCGTCTCACTCATTGAGGAGGAAGCTGGAAGGAGGCAGCTGTTCTGGGGACTTGTTAGTAAAGACACTAAACAGATCCCTGTGACTGTGTAGTGTTTTTGAAACTGCACTGGTTACCAGTAGTTGTGCATTAGTGCAAGGTAACCAGATGCCTAAAAGACTTGCCACATGGTCTTCAGCTGTGGGACCTTAGACCGTTCAATGCCCTCTATTACTCAAGAAGAAGCAGGTTGTCCCATTAACACTGCCGAGCATTTTTATGAATCCCATGCCCTAGCCCCTCTCCTGTTAAAGTTCTCCAAGCAATACATTACAGAAAGACATCCCCTAGACAAATTCATAGGCGCTGGAGTATATGGACTGGTGCAAAGACATAATGAGCTAGTATGCACCACATACTAGCTCATTATGAAATACTTACCTTAGAACGAAGCGTCCGCACCGACTCCCGGTCACCGCTTAAGGAGCTGACATGTTCCCTCTGCATTTCTTCCATGTTCGCGGCTCCAGGGCTGTGAGTGGCCGGAGCCGCGATGACGTCACTCCTACGCGCGGGAGTCCTCTGTTCCTGCAATGTCCAGCAACATCCGCCGGACCTTCAGTGCGCATGGGCCGCTGATGTCAGCGACTGCATGCAAGGTGAATGGTTTAGGAGATATTCATTTTACCTACAGGTAAGCCTTATTATAGGCTTAATAAACAAAGGGAGAGGCGCCTCTGGGTACAGAAGTATTACAAGTTTTAATAGCACTAAAGCTGAACAACTCACATTTAGGAGGTAAAAAGCAGGCATATAGTTTGTCCCACAGTGGGGAGAAGAAGAAGGTGTCCTCAGTTGACGTCCTATCCTGGATAGGAAGCGCTGTATCCTCTTGTTCGCCACTCACTGCTGCTCCGCTGTAGCATGGGCCGGCTATGGTGGAGAGGAGCTCAGAATGAGGTCTGGAATGCTGGTGGTATGCAGGATGAGGACGGACGACGTCACTGGCAAGCGACGCATTTCCCAAGCATGCGCACTGCGAGTGACAAGGCAGTCGTGCTCCTTTATCAAGCTTGATAAAGGAGCACAACTGCCATATCCAGAGTCAAATCCAGAGTGTACGTCTTCTAAAACCAATAGATGCAGGGTTCTATTTCAAGTGCTGCTTTATGCATTGACATACCTCCTTAGACCCAGTCTGTCCAGACAGTATGGCCACCTGCTGACTTGAAACCAACCATAGGCAGCTTAAAGCGGAGTGCCACCCAAAATTGGAACTTCCGCTTTAAGCACTCCTTGCCCCCTGACATTCCACATTTCGTATGTCTTTTTTTGGGGGGTAGTGCTTGCCTTACTTTTAGTGGGACTTCCTGTCCCACTTCCTGCTTCCTTTTTTGGGCCGCCTAGTCGACTCTTCCTCTCGCCCTAGGCGGCCCCTCCCTGCCAGCGATCTTCTGGGATACAACTCAGGTCCCAGAAGATCGGCTGGCCAATAGGAAAGCACAGCGCGACTCGCACATGCGCAGTGCATGCCCGGCCGTGAAGCCGTAAGCTGTCGAGGAGAGGAGGGGGAGAGGAGCGAACCTCCGGGCGGCCGCATCGCTGGACCGTGGGGCAGGTAAGTGTCGGTTTATTAAAAGTCAGCAGCTATGCTTTTTGTAGCTGCTGACTTTAATAAACTGAAAAACGGGTGGAACTCTGCTTTAAGCCCTTAATTGGACACAGGAATTGAATAAACACAATTTTACATCAACAAATTGCAGTACAGAGGATGTTTATTAAGTCTTTTGACGTGTAAGAAGACAATGGGGGTGATTTACTAACAACAGTGCGCTGCGCCGGTTCATACCTTAATTGGTGCGCCGGATAAATCCTTAATTGGGCGCATGAACCGGCAGAGGACTGCTATAGTAAGTAAAAATGTCAGCGGCGCTTGTATCTCTATTCAAAATGAATGGTTCTTTATGGGAGCCCATTGATTTGAATAGAGGTCACGATCCGACTTGTGGGGTGACTCGTGTGCCGGTTGACACAGGGGCAGCGTGACTTTGCGAGGCAACTTGGACACGACTTGAGCGTGAAGCAGACGCTCAAGTCGTGTCCTGGAGGTGACTTGAAGTACCTGCCCGAGAATGTTCTCGGCGACAAGGTACTGCAAGCCTCGCGCTCGCTGTCCCGTGTTTGGTATGAATCATGAAGGGGAACTCCACTCCAAATTAGAAATAAAAAAACGGCATGGGTTCCCCTCCAGGAGCATACCAGGCCCTTAGGTCTGGTATGGATTTTAAGGGGAAACCCCCCCTACGAAAAAACGGCATGGGGGTCCCCCCAAAATCCATACCAGACCCTTATCCGAGCACGCAGCCCGGCAGGTCAGGAAAGGGGGGGCGAGCGCCCCCCCTCCTGAACTGTACCAGGCCGCATGCCCTCAACATGGGGGGGTTGGGTGCTTTGGGGAAGCTTTGGGGAAGCTGCCTAATAAATTACTTTAAAAACCTGTGTTGTGTTTTTTTATTTACTTTTTTTGCCACCAGGTGAATGGGTAGGGGTACGATGTACCCCATACTCATTCACATAGGGTGGGGGGCTGGGATCTGGGGGTCCCCTTTGTTAAGGGGGTCTTCCAGATTCTGATAAGCCCCCTGCCCGCAGACCCCCACAACCACCTGGCAAGGGTTATGGGGATGAGGCCCTTGTCCCCATCAACATGGGGACATCCTCCCCATGTTGAGGGCATGTGGCCTGGTACGGTTCAGGAGGGAGGGGGTGCTCTCTCGTCCCCTTCTCTTTTCCTGCGGCCTGCAAGGTTGCGTGCTCGGATAAAGGGTCTGGTATGGATTTTTGGGGGAACTCCACGCCATTTTTTTTTGTAATTTGGGGTGGAGTTCCCCTTAAAATCCATACCAGACCTGAAGGGCCTGGTATGGATATTTGGGGGAACCCCACGCATTTTTTTTAAATTCGCGGCAGGGTTCCTCTTAATATCCATACCAGACCTGAAGGGCCTGGTAATTGAATCTGGGAGGACCCCCACCCCATTTTTTTTAAGTTTGGCGCGGGGGTTCCCCTTAAAATCCATACCAGACCTGAAGGGCCTGGTACGGATTTTGAGGGGGACCTGCACGTAGTTTTTTTTAAAAAAATTGGCGCGGAGTTCCCCTTAATATCCATACCAGACCTGAAGGGCCTGGTAATGGAATTTGGGGGGACCCCACGCATTTTTTTTCAAAGACTTTCAATGACTTTTTTTCTATATCAGGGGTCTCCAAACTGCGGCCCTGGGGCCAGATGCGGCCCTATGCTTGCCTTAATGCGGCCCTTGGGGCACTATTCCATCCAACTCCATTGGGGCATAATTCTTGTTGCTGACACCAATGGGGCACTATTCCTCCTACTGACACCATCAATTCTTTCCATTGACACCAACGATGGGGCACTAGTCCTCCCACTGTCACCAAATATATGATATTATTTACTCCCACTGGACACTTTCTACTCCCAATGGCCCTAGTCTGGCCCCCTAAAGTCTGAAGGACCGTAAACTGGCCCTTTGTTTAGAAAGTTTGGAGACCCCTGCTCTATATTGACGGGAGCCGACAATTCATTATAGCCGCGAGTGCTTTTAAATGCCTTTTTTTTTCCTTTAGAAATGTCATTTTGCTTTCGGACTGTTATATAATGGCAAGTTTAGGAGGTGCACCTGTTCAATTTATGCAAATTGATTTACGTGACTTGACATTTACTAAGATTTTGCCAGCGCAGTGAACCGGCGCATTTGAACGAGTAAAATTGCTGCGCAGAGCACAAAAAGATCCCTCGCAGCTCTAAACGTAATTGCCGATGCAGCAGGCTGGTTCAGAAAAAGTTACTTTCTCATTCTATTTTGGACATATTTGTTACTTGGGCAGTTGTCACTAAACTTCCTCACATCACCCCCATTATATTGGCACTTCCAGCTTCTTTATATTTTAAATTGAAGATGCCGTGCGCCAGGTCCATAGTGGCGCACTGAGCGCCTCCTCCCGTGCGCCGAGAACACTATAGTAAATAGGATATAGCGCTGCGTTACCGGCGCAAATGTTTCGTAAATACCAAAACTGCCATTGCGCACGCAGATGCGCCGATACTCATGGCGCAAACGTTTCGTAAATCAGCCCCAATGACTTTCCTATGCCCTGTCTGTACTAACACTAAAATGCAATGCAAGGTAATGCATACCACTTATCCTGATTGGCACACTATACACGTATGCTTGGTGCTAATGGACCTGCAGCGGGTTACATTAAAGATTTACTTCAGGTCTAATTTTTGCTGTGTTGTGGTGTGTTGGAAGCCCATTGAAAAGCAGCGTAATGCAATGCTAAATTATGAAGGGGCCCTAAACTGTAGTAAATATAGTGTGCAAATATTCCAGGAGGTAACCTGTTTCAGAGATACTAAAACCACCTTGTCTGAAACCAATAAGAATTGCATGCTTTCTTAGCATATTTTGCTTTGCATTACTGATGCTAACCTCTTTAACATATCAGCATGCTATAGGTATTATAGGCTGCTGCATAATTAAAGTTTGGAGTACATCTTTTTTGGTTTTATAGTTTAAATTACAGCATGAAAGAGTTCCTGACTTGACATAAACAATGAAGCCCATCTTTACAAAACAAACTGCATAACTCATTTCAATTTACAACATTAAAGAGGAAGTAAACCCTTAAAAAAAAAACGAAAAAAAAAACCCTGCAAGACAAAGGCATAATCAGCTAGTATGCATAGCATACTAGCTGATTATGTATTACTTACCTCAGATCGAAGCCCCCGCAGTAGTCCACGTCTCCCCCTCCGGCCGCTGACATGTTGTCCCGTAGTGACTTCCGTGTATCACGGCTCCGGCGCTGTGATTGGCCGGAGCCGCGATGACGTCCCTCCCGCGAATGCGCACGGGAACGGCACAGTACAATTGAAGCAACGGCACATGGTGCGCATGTGCCGCATTACGTCAGCACATGCAAATACAGAGATATCTCCTAAACCGTGCAGGTTTAGGAGATATCCTTGTTAGCTACAGGTAAGCCTTAATATAGGCTTACCTGTAACATAAAGTTGTAAACGAGGGTTTACAACCACTTTAAATAGATACAATAACACATACTTGGGCATCTTTTCTAACCATCCCTCTCCCTAAACACAACACGGTCACGTTGGACAACCATTCAAGTTTAGGCCTATGTAGAGAGGTGGAGAAAAAACTGTAGATACCTTCAGCATTAGCTTATTAGAAGGGAAAACAACAGCAACCATACAAGGAGATTTCACAGATTGGAACTTTTTATGGCCAACTTTAGCTGCACTTCTAAATACAATTACTCTGTAACAGTGTTCTTTTCATTTGGCATGTTCTCCACATAATATTTACCGTAATAAAAAAATGTTTTCTTGTTCACACATTTTATTAAAGAGCAGAGTAAACATACAAATTAGAGGACAAACAAGAATTTTCCCCGAAAAAATATATAAACTTGTTTTAATACGTGACATCTTTGAATGCTTTCTTAATTTTACCATTGGGTTTGTTACAATTCAACTATTTCTAATAATTGATAGTCACTGTAAAATAGATTTAGGGTTTACATACACTTTACTTTTATTATTCAGATTGTTACAATTTAATAATATAATTCATAATTACAAGTAAAATGAAAGATCAGCTGCTAATAAATTCTGTTCTCTTTGTTACTCTAGGTATTAAACGATGGGCGCTTAGTAAGCAATGCAAATATATCTTCACATGCACTTCTCAGCGTCACTCTCCTGGGTAGAAATTATAAGAAGGATCCAGAAGATTTGAATGTTTCTTTGCTGTCTTAAAATAATGGCTTAAAATAATAACTGGAGGAAAGATCAATAATGGCCAGTTTAAAAAAAATCTATTAATAAAATTATTATCTATTATTTTTTACAGTGTTTTGTATGTGTGTTGATGATGAAAGTGACCAAAGATGGTCTTCATGCAGGACTGATGTGGTCCTCACCCCTGAAGGAGCCGTTTTGTCTGGTCCCCAATTCCCAGTCACCACACTCCCCACCACACACATATGGCTTTAAATTGGCTTTAATGAACAGACAAAAGCCCTGCAGAGAAGAAAATGAGTGGAACAACCAGCGATGCTAAAACAATTCGATAGAACATCTAAAGCAGTACAAAATTGTAACAAGAGATACAATATACAAATCCATTATAAAGAACCTGAACTGAAAGTTAAAGAAAACACTATCTAAAAAAACACTGGCCAGTGAGTCTAAGTACAGTTAGCCAGCACTGGGGCCCTGGATCTCCCCTTGGAGTGCTTACTCTCTCACATGAGAGTATTTATAATCCAATAGAAAAAGGTAAAGGAGACTAATTCATTACCTGTCATTACCGAAGGGGGCTTTGCTTAAGGATGACATTGATAGTTCCCCAACTTCAGTGTCATATGTCTCTTTTAACCGATTGCCGACTGCCTCACGCACGTATAAATCAGCAGAATGGCACGGGCAGGCAAAGCAACGTATATATGCATTGCTTTGAATCTGCCGCCTAGCGGGCGCACGTGCCACAGTCTCCGTGACCGTGCCCGCGGGACCCGTGGACTCGATGTCCGCCGGTGTCCCGCGATCGGGTCAGGGAATGGCAGAACGGGGGGATGCCTTTGTAAACAAGGCATCTCCCTGTTCTGCCTAGTGACACACAACAATGATCGTCTGCACCCTCTCATCTGGAGCAGCGATCAGTGATGTGCCACAGTAAGCCACGCCCCCTAACAGTTAGAATCACTCCCTAGGACACACTTAACCCCTTCCCCACCCCCTACTGGTTAACCCCTTCACTGCCAGTCACATTTATACAGTAATTAGTGCATTTTTATAACACTGATCGCTGTATAAATGTGAATGATCCCAAAATAGCGTTAAAAGTGTTCGATGTGTCCGCCATAATGTTGCAGTCACAATAAAAATCGCAGATCACCGCCATTACTAGTAAAAAAAAAAAATGAAAAAAAAAATGCCATAAAACTACCCCCTATTTTGTGGACGCTATAACTTTTGCGCAAACCAATCAATATACGCTTATTGCGATTTTTTACCAAAAATATGTAGAAGAATACATATCGGACTAAACTGAGGAAAAAAATAGTTTTTTATATATTTTTTGGGGATATTTATTATAGCAAAAAGTGAAAAATATTGCTTTTTTTCAAAATTAACGCCCTATTTTTGTTTATAGCGTAAAAAATAAAAACTGCAGAGGTGATCAAATACCACCAAAAGAAAGCTCTATTTGTGGGAAAAAAGGACATAAATTTTGTTTGGGAGCCACGTCGCACATCCGCGCAATTGTCAGTTAAAGCGACGCAGTGCCGAATCGCAAAAAGTGGCCCGGTCATTTGGCAGCCAAATAGTCCGGGGCTGAAGTGGTTAATGCGGCAATAAACAAAATTTTAAGGATTTGGTAAGAATGCTCTTCTAGCTAAAGCAGATTTTAAAGGGGTTGTAAACCCCCATGTTTTTTCACCTTAATGCATCCTATGCATTAAGGTGAAAAAACTTCTGGCAGTAACAGGCCCCCCAGCCCCCCGTTTTACTTACCTGAGCCCCTTCATTCTCTCGGCGGAGACGCACTCTCCCTCTGCACGGGGTCCCGGCTCTTGATTGGATAGATTGATATCAGATCAGCTATTTGCTCCCGCTGCTGTCAAACAAATCCAATAAAGCGGGCGCCGGGAGCGGGCCGAGTCCCGCTATCTGTGTGAATACACGCAGAAGCAGGACTCTGGAGCACGCCCGCACAGGGATCCACCAAGGAGAGCGCTTCTCTGAGGTGGACACCCAATGCAGGGAGGAGCCACCAGCGTCACAGGGGGACTCCAGAAAAGGACGATCGGGGCCATTCTGTGCAAAACAAACTTCTCAGTGGAGGTAAGTATGACATGTTTGTTTTGTTTTTTTAAATAAAAAAGGAGGGTTTACAACCCCTTTTTAAGTCTGCCTTTAGGCATTTACCTATTGCCCCAGAAGCCTTCAATTCATTGGGTTTTTATTTTGATAATTCATACTTTTTAAATGCCTATCAATAGGTTGCTCTGTTTCATGCTCTTCTTTTAAAACTATTTCCACTTTTTTAGGATGGGTGTTTGTTTTTGAATCAGGTTTTGATAGTGTAGTACATTTTATTTCAGGCCCTGTTTACACCCAAGCAATTTTCTGCTTGAAGTTTGGAGCTCTAATAGGTTCAAATAACAAAAGCCCATCCATGCCTTTGTTCACATCTGAGCATTTTGTTGCCTGTAGAAAAATGTTTGTCGCTCAAAAAAGTACATGAGCTTCTTTGAGGCAGATTGGCCCCATAGACTTCAATGGGAATGCCTGTAAAATTCTCAACATGAGTGTTTTACAAGCAGTTTACAAGCGGTTTGTCATGTTTTCTGGAAAACAGCAGCTCTCCAACCCTAATCTCCTTCCCCTAGTGTTTTCTATTGGCTAAAGTAAAAACACCTGAAGTTTGAATACACATGTAAAATGCTTGTAATACACTTCTAAAATGCTTGCAAAACACTTACAAAACTCTCAAATAAAAACGCCTGAAAATCACTCTGCTCAGGTGTGATTGGGGCCTCATTCAGATATTAAAGGGGTGATTCTTGCTATCAATTTCCTTTCTTCAAAATCCCCATTTATTATCAAGTTATTAAGACATTTTGTTCTCCTTTGCCTAAAATTAAATATTTGGGTGAAGTCTAGGCAGACCAAGATGGTCATGTCTGTCCTAACCACCTTTGGGAATTGATTTACCGTATTTATCGGCGTATAACACGCACTTTTTTCCCCTTAAAATTAGGGGAAAATCGTGTGTGCGTGTTATACGCCGATTCTCTGCCGATCCCCCTCGCTGAAACGAGCGAGAGGAGCCGAGATACACGAAGCTGAAGTACACTCGGCTTTACTCGGCTCCTCTTGCAGTCCCGCCCATCTCTGACTGCGCCGCTGACATACAGAAAGCCGAGTGTACTTCGGCTAGTCTTGGCTCCTCTCGCAGTCCCGCCCCTGACTGTGAGCAGAGCCGAGTCTAGCCGAAGTACACTCGGCTTTCTGTATGTCAGCCGGCGCAGTCAGTGGAGATGGGCGGGACTGTGAGAGGAGCCGAGTCTAGCCGAAGTACACTCGGCCCCGCTCGCTCCTCTCCACACAGAAATCGGGGCCAATTTTAAAAATCGCCGAGACTGGCAAGGCTGCAAAGGCACCGGGCAAGGCTGCAAAGGCACTGGGCAAGGCTGCAGATGGACACTGGGCAAGGCTGCAATGATGGACACTGGGCAAGGCTGCAGATGGACACTGGGCAAGGCTGCAATGATGGACACTGGGCAAGGCTGCAGATGGACACTGGGCAAGGCTGCAGATGGACACTGGGCAAGGCTGCAAGGCTGTAGATGGACACTGGGCAAGGCTGCAATGATGGACAAGGCTGCATTTAAATGTATTTTTTTTTCCTTGAATTTCCCTCCTAAAAGTTTTTTTCCTTAAAATTCCCTCCTAAACTTGGGGTGCGTGTTATACGCCGGCGCGTGTTATACGCCGATAAATACGGTAGCTATCATCAATGATTCCATCAGAATTTTCATTAGCTCCCAATACTTGGGCAGATTATTCTGAAGCTTGGAATAAGTGAAACGTTTTAAAGTCTTTATCAGATTTTACATCATACAGGGATTATTGGGGCCTACAGGCTCCCACAAAACAACAATCAGAATGGGCAAGGAGCATGGTTCACATAGAGAAAAAAAGTCAACAGTAAAAACATTGCAGATTAACAAATACAAAGTCCTTTCAAACAGTAGAAGTAGAGTTCCTTTTAAGCCTTGTACTACAAAGTTATACACGATATAAGCCTTGACAAGCTTATATCCTGTATAACTTTGTAGTACAAATGGAAAAAACTAGTCAAAAAGAAAGAAAAAGGGGTAAACAGGAAAGAAAGAGATGGAAAAGGGAAAGGGGGCGGGGGAAGGGGATTGGGGAAAATAAATTAGGTGCGCTGCCCAAATGTAGCCGGTGTTCTGTCAGAATAGGCAACCCATCAGATTAGGTAACTGAAGTGAGGTTCCGTCAGCTGAATACTTACTGGACATCTTCCTACACCCAGCTACATCTTGAATTTCACAGTCATTTAACGAATAAAGTGGGCGCATATACATCAATATAGTATATTGAGATCTGTCATGCTGTTTTCATGTTACATTTTCAAAGCCTAAAGGTTTAGCTCTGACCAGTACGGGGTGTACCAAGATAGCCTCTGCCACCTTTTTATTACTGGCAACCAGCTTCTTTCAAAATGTAACATTGAAAACAGCATTACAGATGTCAATATACTATATTTATGTATATCGGCTCAGTTTATTGCTAAAATGACAGTGAAATTCAATACATAGCTGGGTGTAGTAACGTGTCTGCTGTCTCCTTCCGACTTCAGGTGTTCTGTCCCATTAGCAAACCTGCTACGCATGCGCAGTAAATATTTAGCTGATGGAACGTCAATTCTGTTACCTAATCTGAGGGGTTGCCTATTCTAGGAAGTCTGTTGGGGAAAAAAGCATCACCTCAAAAGGGACGGTCAAGGGAGTCACAGCTGAAAGCCCAGAATATCCCTAAGTGGAAGGTTTTTACCACAGGATAGGGTTTATCTCCAAAGTTAGCATCCAAACAAACCATTTTAGCTTTTTTATCCAATTTGATGCATTGTAAATTGCCCTATGATCATACAGTCAAAACTGGTGTAACGGGGTGTTCCCCTTTAATGCAGAGAGACAAGAAGGTTCAGGTGAGAGGTGAGTTGGGAGGAAGTAGAGAAGAGACATTACTGGAAGTGAAAGCAGAGGAGAGAGACTGCATTACCCAGAACCCCATTCGGCAATGTTTCCACCGCAGAGACTCATGGGAGGGGTTATAAAAGGAGGAGGCGAGGCTGGTCTCGGCCTCTTTGGGACACGAGACTTCAGTGACTGATCCTCCTGTGTGGATGTGTCGGAGTGCAAGGCCTGAAGCCTGAGGCCTTGCGCAGCACCAAAGAGCCTTCCACCCCACTGCGAGCCTGGGTGGCATCTGACTTTGCTTGTCTACAACCTTGGCTGGATCGGGGACCCGATCGCTGGAGACACTGTGTGTGTGTGTGACACAGTCAGTGGAAGTTCCCGGATTGGGACCGCGTCCGGATGGGTGAGAGGGCGTATGCCCAGACCATATACTGTTGTTGCTAATGTGCCTATAGACTGCCGTGGCCCACAAGTTATTTCTGATACTCTCACTGGAGAACCTTATCAGAGCTGAACTCAGAGTTCACATAGCAAAGTGTTTATTTCATCACAACCTTCCCATTGGATTACAAATGGTATTCTGTTAATGTGCACCACCTCATTTAGTCGCTGTGCCACAGGGCGCTCAGCTAACGGTCGCCCATGCGGCGCACCTTCACTGTTCATCTAATGCAAAGTATGTTTATTGCTGCAGGGCTCTGCAACTTATTACCTATGCACTGTTACCACTGTTAACCGTTTACCATAAGTTTAAAGTAAATTTGATACCCCTTTCATTATTGTCTTGGTGTCTAAGATTTCTCATACAGTATAAGAAAATATAGCTGCTATAACTAACTGTGCCAGTAGGGGGTCGAGTACATTGCCGGGGGTTGGCGGAGCTGTTTTCAGGGCCCAAACTAAATCTGCGGCCTTCTTAGTTGGAGGTATCGCTACACGTGGGGTTCTCGTCCGGGATCCTAAAACAGCAAGCGAACACGCCAAAAGTACCGGCATGGACCCGCTAGAAGTAGGACAGTGGTACACAGTGGCTGGCGCAGATCCGGCCGCAGCGGCAGTTATTGAACTCCCGGGGATCTGGCAAAGAGATGCGATAAAGCAGCTAATAACGTCCCTATCACCATGCCAGAAATCATGGGTGATGGATGTGAGACCACATGCTTCGCGTACATACGCATTAATAGAGTGGAAAGGCGAAATTCCAGAGCATTTTAAAAGCCCGAGCATACAAGCTATGGATGGTCAGACCTACCATCTGATACATGCGCTGCCACATAAGGGAGATCGGTTCCAAATAAGAAAAACATCATCTCCACAGATACCTCCCCCGCCATCCCCTAAGGCGGAAAAGCAGAAGGATACAGAGAGTCCCAAATCGTCACCGGCCACCCTTAGCACAGAACTATGCGCTGTCCTGGGAGAGATTGTGGCCCAGTGCAAGAAGAATCCCACAGATTACCCGATGTCGGGGTACAGAAAGCTCCGGATATTCTCAGGGAGGAAACCTGTACCCTATGGGGAAGAGGGATTTGAGGAGTGGCTAGATGGCACCACTCAGGCCTTAGAGGAATGGGAAGTTCCAGAATGCAGCAAGAAACAGAGAATTGCTGAAAGTTTGAAGGGGCCTGCTCTGGATGCCATACGCTACCTGAAGATGAGCAGGAAAGACTGTACTGCACAGGACTACTTGGACATCTTGCAGAATGTGTTCGGTGGGACAGAAAAAGTTACCGAGCTCACCTATCAGCTGGAGCACTGCTACCAGAAAACAGGAGAGAAACTATCAGAATATATGGGACGTCTAGACAAGATCCTGCATAGAATTATCCTGAAGAAGGGGATCGACCCAGGGAAGGTAGACGAGGCCCGGGCTCAGCAGGTATTGAGGGGAGCTCAGCCCCTGGATCCTATTGCATTGGCGCTATGCACCCGACAGGATGGGAAGAACCTGGAATACCCCGACCTCATTCGAATGGTCAGAGAGGAAGAGGCCATGTTGGAGGAGAAAAAGGGGGAACAGCCAGTCGAGCCAACCAAACCTCCGGTGGTGATGGTCAGCTCGGCCATGACCCCCGAAAGAGATGCAGAAGTGGACACCCTGAAATCGCAGATGTCCCAAGTGTTGGGGATGCTGACCTCTTTGATGGAGAAAGATCAAAGGAAACCAGAAAAGGAAAGTCCAAGAAAGGAGTTGTTCCAGAATACCTCAGCGCCCGCTTCTCTACAAGATCAGGAAGAGGTGATTTGTTAAACTGCGGAGGGATTGGTCATTTTGCAAACATATGTTCCAGTCCCAGGAAGAAAACGGACAACCGCAAGCCGGCGGGAAACTTCAGAGGGCCCCGGTGAGGGAGTCAACCGGGTGCCCATCACCTTCAGTGAGCTCCAAGCTGAATGCGAAGCAGAAGAAGAGAGGAAATAAAACACCTCGGAGGAAACACAATATTCCTCAACAGAGATACACCCCAGAGAAAGGGGGCAAGACCCCTCAGAAGGGGCACAGCATTCCCCAGAGGGGATGCACACCTAAGAAAAACAATAATATCCCTCAGCGGGTCTGTACACCCATTGAAAGGAGGGAAATCAATGCATACCAGGCTCAGGAAAGACTAAAGTCCAAAAGGAGCTGGACGAAAGAGAGTCAGAAGGGAAAGGACCAGAAGAAGGTGACCCCTACCAGACCATATCCGGAGAAGCTGGTAAGCCCATCTCCTATAGTGCCCATTCAAGTGGAGGGAGTCTACACCAGGGCCCTCTTGGATACCGGGGCACAAGTGACCCTACTATACCGGGACTTCAACGATAGGCACTTGAGTCATCTGCCTATCCAGAAGATAGAAGAGCTGGAAATATGGGGAATTGGAACCCAGAGTTTCCCTTACGACGGCTACCTGCCCATCAAGATGACCTTTGACCCATCCGTGGCTGGGAAGGCCGAAGTGTTTGACACCCTGGCAGTTGTGTGCCCTAGGCCACCTGGAGCCAACAAGAGTTCCCTTATAATAGGGACGAACACGGACCTGGTCCGAAGACTCCTGACCCCTCTAGTGAAAGAGGAGGGGCAAGCAGCCACCAAGATCCATCCCATGCTGAAGACGGCCTACCAACGGCTGGTCCAAGAGCAGGAGACCCCTGGAGAGGGGATAGGGAAGGTGTGGAGACTTGGAAGAGAAGGGGTAGTGTTGCAGCCCGGCGAAGTAACCTGTCTCAGAGCCACTGTGAAGCTTACTTGGGAGCAGCCTGGCCCCTTTGTCATGTTGGAGTCTGACCCAAGGGAAGAGTCCCCTGGTCTGGAAGTGATACCAGAAGTGATTCCACTGAAGGCCCTGAAGAAGGCCCATTGTAGAGTTCCGGTGAGTGTCAGGAACAATACAGATGACCCCATGGAAATCCCAGCCAGGATGCTGCTGGGCCAGGTGAGCCCTGCTGCCCCGGTCAACTTGTCAGAAGTAAAGGGGGCGGGCAAAGGAGGAGATGCTTGGGAGAAGCTATCCATGGAAAACCCGAATCTGCCCAGGGCTTGGAAAGAGAGAGCCAAGGCCCAGTTGACCAGATGGAAGAAGATCTTCTCTAAAGATGAGTTTGATGTGGGGTGTGCAAGGAGTGCCACCCATCGGATCTGCCTCCAGGAAGATAAGCCCTTCAGAGAGAGGGTCAGGCGGGTCCCACTAGCGGATCTGGAGGATCTAAGGGAGCAACTTGCAGAACTAAAAAGGACTGGTGTGATACGGGAGTCTAGAAGCCCCTATGCCTCCCTGATAGTGGTGGTCAGGAAGAAGAATGGATCGTTGAGGCTCTGTATCGACTACAGGACTCTTAACAGGAGAACCATACCCGACCAGTACACCACTCCGAGGATAGAGGATGCCCTACAGAGCTTGTCTGGAGCCAAGTGGTTCAGCGTTATGGATCTCAAGAGTGGGTACTATCAGATCCCTATGCACCCAGAAGACAAGGAGAAGACAGCTTTCATAACCCCAGTGGGGTTCTTTGAATTCGACTGGATGCCCCAAGGTCTGTCTGGAGCCCCAGCTTCTTTCCTACGTCTCATGGAGAAAACTGTAGGAGACATGATCCTTATTGAAGTCCTTGTATACCTGGACGATGTCATTGTCTTTGAAAGAACCCTGGAGGAACACGAGGAGAGGCTGGAAAAAGTCTTGAGGAGACTCAGTGAGGAGGGACTCAAGCTTTCGCCTGAGAAGTGTCGGTTCTACCAGTCTTCTGTGAACTACCTGGGGCACATAGTGTCTGAAGAAGGGGTGGCCACAGACCCTGAGAAATTGGAGGCAGTTACCTCCTGGCCACGACCCACCACAGTAACAGAACTCAGATCCTTCTTAGGGGTCTGCTCCTATTACAGGAGGTTTGTGGAGGGATTCGCCCGAATTGCTAGACCATTGAATGAACTGCTCAAGACTGAGGGAGAAGAGGACAACTCAGGGCCCAGGAAGCCGGGAGAGTCCGTCAAAGATCAGTAGAACCAGAAATGTGAAGAGGCCTTCCAGGCATTGAAGGAGAGCCTAACCACTGCCCCAGTCTTGGCCTACGCAGACCCAACCAAACCCTATGAACTACATGTAGATGCTAGTCATGACGGTCTGGGAGGAGTACTTTACCAAGAACACGAAGGACAACTGTGGCCTGTTGCCTACGTGAGTAGGAGCCTGACCCCCTCTGAGAAGAACTACCCCACTCACAAGCTGGAGTTCCTGGCCCTTAAGTGGGCGGTAGTAGACAAGCTCAAAGACTACCTGTATGGGGCGGAGTTCACTGTGAAGACTGACAACAACCCCCTTACCTACCTTTTCACCACGGCCAAGCTGGACGCCACTGGACACAGGTGGCTGGCCGCACTGTCTGGGTTCAACTTCAGCCTAAAGTACAGGCCAGGGGCTGGGAATCGAGACGCAGACGCTCTGTCCAGGAGACCTCATGCCCCCACCAGTGACATAGAAGATTGGACCCAAGTGGCACCGGACGGGGTGCGGGCCCTTTGTCAAGGAGCTGAATTCCAAGGAGCAGAGGAGGCTCCAGAGCAGAGGAAATAGGAGTTACCATGGTAGGAGTCCCCAAACAGTACTGTGGAGTAACTCAACTAGAAGAAGACAACCTGCCGAGACTGTCCAAGAAGGAGTTGAGGTGTGACCAATTGGAAGACCCCATGGGGAGATTGGTCCTGGAGGCCCTGGAGAATCAGGATCCAAACAGACTCCAGCGTCATCCCTCAAAGGAAGCTCGCCTGTTGAGGAAAGAGTGGGACAGGTTGCAGGTACATCAGGGAGTGGTCTACCGAAGGGGCCCCTCTGATGACTCAGAAGATAAATGGCAACTGTTCCTCCCAGAGAAACATCGAGAGACTGTTCTGATTGCCTTGCATGACAATCATGGCCACCTAGGGGCTGAAAGGACCTTTCAACTTGTCAGAAGTCGGTTCTATTGGCCCTGCATGAGGGCAGAGGTAGAAGAGTACTGCCACTCATGTGCACGATGCATCCAGAGGAAGACTTTACCCCATCAAGCTGCCCCAATGGGCCATCTACAAAGTCAAGGCCCAATGGATCTGGTATGCATTGATTTTCTCTGCCTCAAACCCGACCTGAGTGGACTAGGAAATGTTCTGGTGATAACCGACCATTTCACCCGGTATGCCCAAGCTTTCCCAACCAAAGACCAGAAGGCCTCCACCGTAGCCAAGGTACTTATGGAGAAGTACTTTGTCCATTATGGGCTGCCACAGCGACTTCATTCAGATCAAGGAAGGGATTTTAAGAGTCGACTGATCCGGAAAACTCCTGGATTCGTTGGGAATCAAGAAGACTCGAACTACACCTTACCACCCACAGGGAGATGCTCAGCCGGAGAGGTTTAACCGGACCTTGCTCAACATGTTGGGGACTCTGGAAAGTGAGAAGAAGCAACATTGGAGCAAACACATAGCGGCCATAGTACATGCTTACAACTGCACCATCAGTGATGCTACAGGCTACTCCCCATATTGACTTATGTTTGGGAGAGAAGCGAGACTACCTGTAGACTTGGCCTTTGGCACCTCTTTAGACCATTCCTCAGCCACATCCCACAAAGGATATGTGGGCAGGCTCAGACACAGCCTGAAAGTAGCCTATGAACAAGCTCAAGCGGCCTCAGATCAAAGGGGAGCTTGAAACAAAAGAAACTTCGACTTGAAGGTCCGGGTACAAGACCTACAGCCCGGGGACCGAGTGCTGCTACGCAATCTGGGGGTCCCTGGAAAACACAAACTTGCAGACAGGTGGAGATCTGAACCCTATGTCATCTGTAGGAAGTTGCCGGGCCTGCCTGTCTACAAGTTGAAGCCAGAAGGAGAGGTAGGACCACTGAAGACGTGGCATCGAAACCACCTGCTCCCACTTGCTGAGGCAGTCAGGATGCCTCCCGTGAGAGACTCCCGTGAACCGGTCTCTATTCTGGATACTCCCAGGCCAAACACTCGGTCACAGGCCTCCCGAGCTGAAGATGGAGAGGCCTCTCAACTTAGTGAAGATGAAGAAAGAGAACTTGATTGGCTGTGGCCTTCCCCAACTCCAGGAACTTCTACTATAGATCTTCCAACCACTGAAGACACTCCAGATGGAACACTGAACCCAGAAGCCACAGAGTTCATCCCATCTAATCCTTCATCAGATTACTGGAAAGATGCCCATGATAGTTACTCAGAGAAAGAGGAGCCTGTGGTGCCAGAGCCAGAAATCCCAAGAGAGCAAAGGGCTTGAAGAGTCATCCGGCCTCCTAAGAATCTGACCTACCCACAAATGGGGAATAGCTCAGAAGACTCTGTAGTTACTGCTAGGAGGAGTGCTGAAAATCCGGATCCCTCCACTGTCCATTTGGTGGAAGGCAACCCCAGCTCACTCTCTGGCACAGTTAGGCAGGCCACCCATGATAATGTGACCTGTGGGCGAGGGAATTCTCCCCCACAGTTTTGGTGGGAATTCCCTATGCCAACATCGTTCGCAGAATTGTCTAGTGTTGTACATAGTCTTTGTTAAGGATTATCTTTGGGGACCAAAGAGTTCAAGTGGGGGGAGTGTGTAGCGGGGTGTTCCCCTTTAATGCAGAGAGACAAGAAGTTCCAGGTGAGAGGTGAGTCGGGAGGAAGTAGAGAAGAGACATTACTGGAAGTGAAAGCAGAGGAGAGAGACTACATTACCCAGAACCCCATTCGGCAATGTTTCCACCGCAGAGACTCATGGGAGGGGTTGTAAAAGGAGGAGGCGAGGCTGGGCTCGGCCTCTTTGGGACACGAGACTTCAGTGACTGATCCTCCTGTGCGGATGTGTCGGAGTGCAAGGCCTGAAGCCTGAGGCCTTGCGCAGCACCAAAGAGCCTTCCACCCCACTGCGAGCCTGGGTGGCATCTGACAACGCTTGTCTACAACCATGGCTGGATCGGGGACCCGATCGCTGGAGACACTGTGTGTGTGTGTGACACAGTCGGTGGAAGTTCCCGGACTGGGACCGCGTCCGGATGGGTGAGAGGGCGTATGCCCAGACCATATACTGTTGTTGCTAATGTGCCTATAGACTGCCGTGGCCCACAAGTTATTTCTGATACTCTCACTGGAGAACCTTATCAGAGCTGAACTCAGAGTTCACATAGCAAAGTGTTTATTTCATCACAACCTTCCCATTGGATTACAAATGGTATTCTGTTAATGTGCACCACCTTTAAAGACTTGCCGGTGAAGAAACCATCATCCCCTATAGACTGAGTTTTAGATATCTGAGCCAGGCATGGCCAGCTAGTTAGTTCATTTAGTCGCTGCGTCACAGGGCGCTCAGCTAACGGTCGCCCACGCGGCGCACATTCACTGTTCATCTAATGCAAAGTATGTTTATTGCTGCAGGGCTCTGCAACTTATTACCTATGCACTGTTACCACTGTTAACCGTTTACCATAAGTTTAAAGTAAATTTGATACCCCTTTCATTATTGTCTTGGTGTCTAAGATTTCTCATACAGTATAAGAAAATATAGCTGCTATAACTAACTGTGCCAGTAGGGGGTCGAGTACATTGCCGGGGGTTGGCGGAGCTGTTTTCAGGGCCCAAACTAAATCTGCGGCCTTCTTAGTTGGAGGTATCGCTACACTGGGATTTAATTTCATTTCTTTTTCTTTAAGATGTTAAATCTTCCTACTTGAATGATTAAACAGGCTCTAAAAACCCATCTTATTCCTGATACCAGACAGATTATTTCTGTTGAATTATTAAAAAAGATTATGATGTGATATGCACTTCTTTGCAAGCAAAGGTGCTCCAGAGCTTGATAAACAAGATGAAGCTTCACTTTGCAAAGAATACCCAATCACATGCAAGGAAACCTAAAAAAAAACACATAATTTTTGTTTGCTCACTGCGACCTGTAAGAACTTTTTTGGAGTGCTGCTCAAATGATCCACAACCAAAGGGGGGGGGGGGGGCTGGCATCTAAAATGCTCATCCCAGCAGCCTAACAAGATATGCTATATGGAGGCACCGCACGCTGTCAGCTCAATGTGTATCAAATAGTAAAGAGCGGCCTCAGCCCCAGCTCCTCCTGAGACCATGCCCTGTGCTAATGCAATTCGCCCTGTCTCTGGGGCTTAGTCATAGGAGTCTATTAGTGTTGAGCGAACCCGAACTGTAAAGTTCGGGTCCGTACCGAACTTTAGCTTTTTCCCGAACCCGAACCCGGACTTTGCGCAAAAGTCCGGGTTCGGGTTCGGCAATCTAATTACGCAGTTAGAAATGCTTCAGGGGCCAGCCAATCATCTTTTGATTAGCTGGTGTGCCCTTAGAAGCCATCATAGCCATGCCTACTAATGGCATGGCTGTGATTGGTCAGTGCAACATGTGACCCAGCTTCTATATAAGCTAGAGGCACACAGCACACACGTCACTCTGCTTCAGAATAGATAGGGAGAGGATCTTGTCTGCTGCTGCTGCTTTTAGGGAGAGATAGAAAAATACATGAGTTAGGCCTCGTACACACGGCCGAGATTCTCGTCGAAAAAAACATGTCGTTTTTTTCGACGAGATTCTTGGACAAGAAAATTGTCCCGGACGAGTGTACACACGCTCGATTCAAAGAACCCGCGGTTCTTTGAATGGAGCGTACGCGGTGACGTCATCGACTACGACGAGCATGCGCTCGTCACATTCGATGCCGTTGCCGCCATCTTGGTATACCCTACGTATGCCTAGGAAGCTACCGCGCATGCGTCAAATTCATTTCGAACATGCGCGGGCTTCCGGGAGGACAGGTAAGTGTACACACACTCACTTTTCTCGTCGAGAAACATGCTGACGAGAATCTCGACGAGAAAATAGAGAGCAGGTTCTCTATTTTCTCGTCAAGGTTACTTGTCGGTTTTCTCGACGAGAAACCATACACACGAACAAATTTCTCGGCAGGACATCTCTGCCAGCAAGTTTCTTGCTGGTTCTTGCCGAGAAACTCGGTCGTGTGTACGAGGCCTAAGTCCTGATTCTGGAATGTGAGGGAAAAGATAGAGAGACAGTGTAGTGTAGGGCCAGGTTCCTGTTTTTTGCTTTCAGGGAGAGAGATATATTATATAGGAATAGGAGTCAAGATTCAGAGATATAACTCAGCGATCTGCATAGGTTTACCTGTTTGTGTTGCAGTGCAGTCTTTTTACACTGCTATGAGCCCAGTGTCAGAGAAAATCTACCTTTTATCTGCAAGCTCAGTGCACCAGCACTGCATATATTACGTTGAGAGATACACCGTTTCCATACTGTGGGTGTATTCTGCTCTTGGAAAAAGATCCTTTTAGGACAAAAAAAAAAGGCACTTTATTGTGCTCTTTTCCAAAAGACCCATTAAGGGCAATAAAAAAAAAAAAAAATCCATTTTATTTTGCTCGTGCAAAAAAAGACCCGTTTAGGGCAAAAAAAATAAAATAAAAAATTTGCACTTTAACCACTTCCCGCCCAGTCAATAGTGAATTGACGTCCGGGAAGTGGTTGCATTATCGATACTGGACGTCATATGACGTCCTGCAGGATAATGCCTTGCGCGCGCCCGCAGTGATCGGGGACGGCATGTGTCCCTCGGACACAGCGCTTCCCCGATCACGGTAAACAGCCAATTTCATTGGCTGTTTACCATATGATCGGCTGTGTCAAAATCACAGCCGATCACCTGTCAAAACAAACTCGGCGGCGCGCTCCGTGCGCGCCGCCACAGGCTTGCAGAGCGGGGATCGGGGAAGGCGAGTGTCCCTTGGACACAGCGCGTCCCCGATCAGAGTAAACAGCCAATGAATTGGCTGTTTACCACGTGACCAGCTGTGTCCAATCACAGCCGGTCACAAATGTAAACAAACTCCACAGGAGTTACTACCTGATCCCTGCTCTCTCCTCACACACCGATCTGTGAGGAGAGAGAAGAGATCAGTAAGTTAGCTCAGTGTAGTTTGTCTACATAAGTTTACAGTGCACAACACGCCCCCCCCCCCCATAAAGAGGACCTGCCACACAGCCCAGCACATCAATCAGCCCAGCCAATCAGCCCATCTGTCAATCAGCCCATCTGTCAATCAATCAGCCCATCTGTCAATCAATCAGCCCATCTGTCAATCAATCAGCCGATCTGTTAATCAATCACCCCACCTGTCAATCAATCACCCCATCTGTCAATCAATCAACCCATCTGTCAATCAATCAATCAGCCCATCTGTCAATCAATCAGCCCATCTGTCAATCATCTGTCACAGGCCCACCTCCATCGGTACCGCCATTGGCACCGCCACACAGGCTACCAGTACCGCCATCGGTACCAGTACCACCACCAGTACCGCCACCAGGCCCAGCATCTATACTGCCACACAGGCCCGCTACCAGTATCACCACTAGTGCCGCCATCGGTACCACCACCAGTACCACCACCCGTACCACCGTCGGTAGTGCCACCACCACCTGTACCACCACCTGTACCGCCATCGGTACCATCACCACCCGTACCGCCATTGGTACCACCACCACCTGTACCACCATCGGTACCACCACCACCTGTACCGCCATCGGTACCACCACCACCCATACCGCCATCGCTACCACCACCACCCGTACCGCCACCTGTACCGCCATCGGTACCGCCGCCACCACCACCACCCGTACCGCCATCGGTACCACCACCACCTGTACCGCCATTGGTACCACCACCACCCATACCACCATCGGTACCACCACACAGGCCCACCACTAATACCTCCATCGGTACTACCACACAGACCGCCACCACTACCACCAGCAGTACCATTACACAGGCCCACCAATAAGCACTGCCATAATGTCCCAAAGGGTTTACACACCTGAGGAGGCATATGCCATTCTTGCCATGTCGGATGATAAGAGCAGCGGGGAGCTCCCATTATCCGATTCTGGTTCGGAATACGAGCCAGTGGAGGATAGTGGCTCAGAGTCCGAGTCCCCGGAGGAAACCGTCCCTCCCAAAAGAATGCGATCGGCACCAAGATCAGCACCAAGATCAGCACCAAGATCAGGAGAACTGCCCACCACCAGCAGCGCCATACCCCAGGAAGAGGAGCCCAGTACAAGCAATGGAAATGTACGCCCAACCCGAAGAATCCAGCCCCAATCCTACCTTCCCGATGCCCTGGCAAACCCCTTATGGTTGCCTGCCAACTCAGGATCCGCTATCATCCCCCCTTTCACCGCCAGGTGTGCAGCCCGACACTACAAATTTTTCTAAATTTGATTATTTTTGTTTATTTTCCCCACAAGATTTGCTGCAGAATATAGTGGATCAAACAAATCTGTATGCATCCCAATTTATTGCTGCCAACCCCGATTCTTCCTACGCCCGCATGTTCCAGTGGCGGCGTCTAACATTGGAGGAATTTAAATTATTTTTGGGCCTTATGTTCAATATGGGGCTTACAAAAAAGAACGAAGTCCATTCATATTGGTCCAAACGCCCCATCCAACACATGCCCATATATTCCGCTGTCATGTCCAGGAAAAGATACGACATGATTATGCGCTTTCTCCACTTCAATGACAATTCACAGTGCCCTCCCCGAGATCATCCCAACTACGACAAATTGTACAAGATACGCCCCCTAATCAATGCCTTTTCCCAGCGATTTGAAGAAGTTTTCATCCCAGACCAAAAAATTTGTGTGGACGAGTCCCTCGTACATTTCACCGGCCGACTGCAGTTCAAGCAGTACATACCAAGCAAGAGAGCCAGGTATGGGTTAAAATTAAATAAATTATGTGATCGAGCCACTGGATACGTCTGCAAATTCAGGATCTACGAAGGCAAAGACTCCCAGCTCCAGCCCCGTGATTGCCCCACATATATTGGAACCAGTGGGCAAATTGTCTGGGAGTTGGCATACCCCCTGTTCGGAAAAGGTTACCATTTATATGTTGATAATTATTATACCAGCCTGCCCCTTTTTCGCCACCTTTACAGTAAACAAACCCCGGCCTGCGGTACCTTAAAAAAAAACGGAAGGGATTCCCACAAAATTTATTGACAAAAAAATTGCGACCTGGCGAATCGGCATCCATGAGGAACGAGGAGGTGTTGGCCATGAAGTGGAGGGACAAGAAAGATGTCCACATCCTCTCTACGATCCACAATGACACCATGGTGGAGATCCCAAGAAGACGCGGCTCCATTGTAAAGCCCGAATGTGTCCACGACTACAATTTGTACATGGGGGGGGGGTGGATTTAAACGACCAGATGCTACAGCCCTACTTATCAACCAGAAAGTCCCGTTATTGGCACAAAAAAGTTGCGTTTCACCTGTTTCACATGGCCCTTTTTAATTCGTTTGTCTGCTACCAAAAAGCAACTCAAAATCACTGACTCCACTACCTCCAATATATCGAAGATATCATCGATGCCCTCATTTACCAACAAGATCCCACCCCAGGAAGCATTCGCTCTGATAGTGTGAGTCGGCTTCACGAGCGACACTATCCCTTTAGCATCCCCCCACAGAATCTGGAAGAAGACGCCAAAAGAAATGCCGTGTATGCAGCAGAGGAGGAGTAAGAAGAGACACCAGCTATTATTGTCCCGATTGTCCCTCCCAACCTGGCCTGTGCATCGGAAATTGCTTCAAAAATTATCATACATCCATTAGTTCCCCTTATTATTAACAGACTGCCATTTCCCTATTTGCCTGCTACCATGTTACTAACTACCTTCCATGTTAATTAACTGACCCTGGCCTGTTTACCGACGATGTCTTTGCTTGCCGATTTAAACCACGTTTCTGACCTCCACGTGCACCAACCTCAGCCTGTTTACCGACGATGCCTCTGCCTGCCGATTTAAACCACGTTTCTGACTTCCACGTGTACCGACCTTGGCCTGTTAATCGACCATGTTTTTGCCTGCCACTTGGACTGATCTTTTGGCCATCTACTTTTAGTACACAGGGGTCTCACATATGTGAGGGGCTTCAGAATAGCGTTCTGAGTAGAGAAAACCAGTTTTTCGTTTTCTGTGCTCCAAGAACAGGGTCTGGTTGCCCGGAGGCTTCAAAGCGATTTGGGTGGGAGAAGCCTCTACCCCTGTCCCCCTGGCCCTAAGCTTGATGGTCCTTCCTGCTGCCTGGACCAATAATTTGGCTGTGCTGACCATATTACTGCCTGTAATGACCCATGACATTATGGACCATGTTTCTTCCTGCTGCTTGGACCAATACTTTGGCTGTGTTGACCATATATCTGCCTGCTGCCTCTACTGACTTTGGACAGCATTTCTGCCGGGACACCTCTGCCTGCTACCTGGACCTGTGCTTTGGCTGTGCTCTGGCTGTGCTGACAGTATCTCTGCCTGTGCGAACTATGGACAGTATTCCTGCTTGCTGCCTGGATGATTGCTTTTGCTGTCGCTGACCTCATCCCTGCCTGCTGCCTGGACCGATGCTCTCCTCTGTGGACCACTGCACTTCTAAAACCACAGGTAATCTTTTGTTATTTGGTATGTACCTGCTATGTGTTAGATATATGAAGGGCCTTCAAAAATGTGATCGGTAGTCAGAAAATGATATGTGCAATTAATGCTGCTAGAATGCCTGGAGGTGCTACTTGGATGTTGGGCCTCTGTATGTGGCCAGGCTGTGTAAAAGTCTCAAACATGTGGTATCGCCATACTCAGGAGGAGTAGCAGAATGCATTTTGGGGTGTAATTTTTGCTATGTACATATTATGTGTTAGAAATATCTTATAAATTGACAACTTTGTGTAAAAAAAATGCATTTAAATTTTTTCTCCACATTTTCCAAAACCTTCTGGAAAAAAATGAACCGTTCAAAAGACTCATAATGCCTCATAGATTATACGTTGGGGTGTGTGCTTTCCAAAATGGGGTCATTTTGTGGAAAATTCTATTGTCCTGGTGCTCCAGGGCCTTCAAAATTGTAATAGGTGGTTGAGAAAGGATATGTGCGATTTATGCTTGTAGAACGCCTGAAAGTGCTACTTCAATGTTGGGCCTCTGTATATGGCCAGGCTGCGTAAAAGTCTCACACATGTGGTATCGCTATACTCAGGAGGAGTAGCAGAATGCATTTTGGGGTGTTATTTTTGCTATGTATATACTATGCGTTAGAAATATCTTATAAATGGACAACTTTGTGTAAAAAAAATGCATTTTCATTTTTTCTCCACATTTTCCAAAACCTTCTGGAAAAAAATGAACCGTTCAAAAGACTCATAATGCTTCATAGATTATACGTTGGGGTGTGTGCTTTCCAAAATGGGGTCATTTTGTGGAAAATTCTATTGTCCTGGTGCTCCAGGGCCTTCAAAATTGTAATAGGTGGTTGAGAAAGGATATGTGCGATTTATGCTTGTAGAACGCCTGAAAGTGCTACTTCAATGTTGGGCCTCTGTATATGGCCAGGCTGTGTAAAAGTCTCACACATGTGGTATCGCTATACTCAGGAGGAGTAGAAGAATGCATTTTGGGGTGTTATTTTTGCTATGTATATGCTATGCGTTAGAAATATCTTATAAATGGAAAACTTTGTGTAAAAAAAATGCATTTTCATTTTTTCTCCACATTTTCCAAAACCTTCTGGAAAAAAATGAACCGTTCAAAAGACTCATAATGCTTCATAGATTATACGTTGGGGTGTGTGCTTTCCAAAATGGGGTCATTTTGTGGAAAATTCTATTGTCCTGGTGCTCCAGGGCCTTCAAAATTGTAATAGGTGGTTGAGAAAGGATATGTGCGATTTATGCTTGTAGAACGCCTGAAAGTGCTACTTCAATGTTGGGCCTCTGTATATGGCCAGGCTGTGTAAAAGTCTCACACATGTGGTATCGCTATACTCAGGAGGAGTAGCAGAATGCATTTTGGGGTGTCATTTTTGCTATGTATATGCTATGCGTTAGAAATATCTTATAAATGGACAACTTTGTGTAAAAAAAATGCATTTTCATTTTTTCTCCACATTTTCCAAAACCTTCTGGAAAAAAATGAACCGTTCAAAAGACTCATAATGCTTCATAGATTATACGTTGGGGTGTGTGCTTTCCAAAATGGGGTCATTTTGTGGAAAATTCCATTGTCCTGGTGCTCCAGGGCCTTCAAAATTGTAATAGGTGGTTGAGAAAGGATATGTGCGATTTATGCTTGTAGAACACCTGAAAGTGCTAATTCAATGTTGGGCCTCTGTATGTGGCCAGGCTGTGTAAAAGTCTCACACATGTGGTATCGCTAAACTCAGGAGGAGTAGCAGAATGTATTTTGGGGTGTAGTTGCAATTATGCATATGCTGTGTGAGAGAAAAAAACTGTTAATATGACCAGTTTGTGTAAAAAAAAAAAAAAAAAATTAAATTTTCCCAAGAATTGTGGGAAAAAAATACAACTTCAAAAAACTCACCACGCCTCTTAGTAAATACCTTGGACTGTCTACTTTCCAAAAAGGGGTAATTTTGGGGTATTTGTACTTCCCTCGCTTGTTAGTGTCTCAAGAAATGAGATATCCCTTCAGTACATCAGGCGTGATCAGATGTGATACATTTTCAGTGATTGCCACCATAGTTTGTAGACTCTATAACTTTCACAAAGACCAAATAATATACACTAATTTGGGTTCATTTTACCAAAGATATGTAGCAGTATACATTTTGGCACAAATTTATGAAGAAAAATTACTTATTTGCAAAATTTTACAATAGAAACTAAAAAAAAGTGTTTTTTTTTTAAAAAAATTGCTGGTTTTTTGCTTATATCGCAAAAAATAAAAAACCCAGTGGCGATTAAATACCACCAAAAGAAAGCTCTATTTGTGAGAAGAAAATGATAAAAATTTTGTTTGGATACAGTGTAGCATGACTAAGTAATTGTCATTCAAATTGTGAGAGTACTGAAAGCTGAAAATTGGTCTGGGCGGGAAGGTGCATAAGTGCATGGTATTGAAGTGGTTAATGTACGCTTGCCAAAAAACGCCATTTAGGGCCACAAAAAAATATTTTGCAGTGTGTTATACATATGTGGAGTTGTGTGAAATAAACAATTTATATATAGTTTTCTTCTACTGTGCTATACTAAAAAAAAAACATTTTTTTTGAATAGCATTTTCTGCAGTTCTGTAGCTGTGCGATTCAGCGGTTACGTACTGTGGGTGTATTGTGCTCTTCCAAAAAACGCCATTTAGGGCCACCAAAAATATTTTGCAGTGTGTTATACATATGTGGAGGTGTGTGAAATAAACAATTTATATATAGTTTTCTTCTACTGTGCTATACTAAAAAAAAAACATTTTTTTTAATAGCATTTTCTGCAGTTCTGTAGCTGTGCGATTCAGCGGTTACGTACTGTGGGTGTATTGTGCTCTTTCAAAAAACGCCATTTAGGGCCACAAAAAATATTTTGCAGTGTGTTATACATATGTGGAGGTGTGTGAAATAAACAATTTATATATAGTTTTCTTCTACTGTGCTATACTAAAAAAAAAACATTTTTTTTAATAGCATTTTCTGCAGTTCTGTAGCTGTGCGATTCAGCGGTTACGTACTGTGGGTGTATTGTGCTCTTCCAAAAAACGCCATTTAGGGCCACAAAAAATATTTTGCAGTGTGTTATACATATGTGGAGGTGTGTGAAATAAACAATTTATATATACTTTTCTTCTACTGTGCTATACTAAAAAAAAAAAAAATTTTTTTGAATAGCATTTTCTGCAGTTCTGTAGCTGTGCGATTCAGCGGTTACGTACTGTGGGTGTATTGTGGTCTTCCAAAAAACGCCATTTAGGGCCACCAAAAATATTTTGCAGTGTGTTATACATATGTGGAGGTGTGTGAAATAAACAATTTCTATATAGTTTTCTTCTACTGTGCTATACTAAAAAAAAAACATTTTTTTTGAATAGCATTTTCTGCAGTTCTGTAGCTGTGCGATTCAGCGGTTACGTACTGTGGGTGTGTTCTGCTCTTCCAAAAACACCCATTTAGAGCAACATCCTAAATTTGGAAAATATGAGGAGAAGGTCAAAGGGACGTGGTGGCCCCGGTCGTGGTGCTGCTGGTGGAGCTCCTGTTGCAGGGAGAGGACGTGGTGGATCTGTGCCAGATACACGCACAAGTGAAACACCTTCCTCAGGTGCGAGTAGGCGACCGAGCCTGCGGCGGTATTTTGTCGCGCCTAATGAGGCTGTACGAATGTTTAGGCCAGGACAAGTACAGGCGATAGTGGATTGGGTTGCTGACAGTGCCTCGGGTTCCTTCACATTGTCTCCCACCCACTCTTCTGATGAAAGATCAGAGTTGGCACCTGAAACCCATGTCCATCAGTCTTTCACCTCACCCCCTTGCAAATCAGCCAAGCAGTCTGAGCCCCAAATCATGCAGCAGTCTCTTCTGCTTTTCGATGACTCTGTTAGCAGGGTTTCCCAGGGCCATCCACCTAGCCCTGCCCCAGAAGTGGAAGAGATTGAGTGCACCGATGCCCAACCACTTATGTTTCATGATGAGTACATGGGAGGACCATCGCAGCACGTCTCGGATGATGGCGAAACACAGGTGCCAACTGCTGCTGCTTTCGCAATTGTGCAGACAGACAAGGAGGGCAGGGGTGAAGACTGGGTGGAAGATGATGTGGAGGACGATGAGGTCCTCAACCCCACATGGAATCAACGTTATGCAGGTGACCAGTGTAGTTTGGAGGAAGAGGCGGTGGTCGCACAGAGCCACCAGCACAGCACAGCAGAAGAGGGAGCAGGGTGCAAAAGCGGAGCGTCCGTCCCCTAGACAGTATGTCTGCTACTGCCCAACGCAGCAAGGGACCGAGCACACCAAAGGCAGATGCTGGCCAGACTGTGCGAGCAGCAGCAGGCGATAGTGGAGTTTCAGCTGCAGCAATCACGCGTGAGTCGCTCTGCGGAACAGCACCACTTCACCACCAATAACTGGGCCTCCATGCTTGTTGCGCTGTTTCGAGTACTCCACCAACATGTCCAGTGCCAATGACGCCGTTCTCAGCGTTACTATCCCAGTTCTATGCCTCCTTGAAAAAACGCTTTGGGCGATGATGGAAGAGGATGTGGCACAGGAGGATGAGGAGGAGGAGGAGGAAGCGGGATCATTTCAAAGGCTTTCAGGGCAGTCTTTCACAAGTGGCTACGAGGGTGGGTTCCTGCACCAACAAACGCCAGGTACACAATTGTCCGGCAGAAAGGGCACAGTTCTGGAGGATGACGAGGTGGAGATGGAGGAGGAGGAGGAGGAGGAGACATTTTCACAGCAGGGTGGCACCCAGACCAGCTCGTGGCCATCACTGGTGCGTGGCTGGGGGGATACAGAGGACACAGACGATACACCTCCCACAGAGGACAGCTTTTCTTTGCCTCTGGGCAGCCTGGCACACATGAGCGATTACATGCTGCAGTGTTTCCGCAATGACCGCCGAGTTTCCCACATTTTAACTGGTGCTGATTACTGGGTGGCCACCCTGCTGGATCCCCGTTACAAGGACAACGTATCGTCCTTAATTCCCTCACTGGAGCGGGATCGTAAGATGCGCGAGTACAAGCGCATGCTGGTAGACGCGCTGCTGGTGGCATTCCCACCTGACAGCGGGCGTACGGTGGAAGCACAAGGCAAAGGCAGAGGAGGAGGAAGAGGTCGCCGGGGCACCGGCAGCACCTCAGAAGGCAGGGTTAGCATGGCTGAAATGTGGAAAAGCTTTGTCAGCACGCCACAACAACCAGCACCACCAGCTGAGATGGAACGTCTTAGCAGGAGGCAGCATTTCACCAACATGGTTGAGCAGTATGTGTCCACAGGCCTACACGTACTGGATGACGGGTCTGCCCCCTTTAACTTCTGGGTCTCCAAATTGGGCACATGGCCTGAGCTTGCCCTTTATGCCTTGGAGGTGCTGGCCTGCCCTGCAGCCAGTGTATTATCTGAACGTGTATTTAGCACGGCAGGGGGCGTTATCACAGACAAGCGCAGCCGCCTGTCCAGAGCCAATGTGGACAAGCTCACGTTCATTAAAATGAACCAGGCATGGATCCCACAGGACTTGTCCGTACCTTCTGCAGAATAGACATGTATACCGGTGTTGTGACAAAAACTGTCCGGCCATCGGATTGTGTCCGGCCCGTACTGCGAAGGCGCAGCGCTTGCGCAGTACAGAGGACAAGGAGATTCACAAAATCTCCGAAGATGAATGCAGGTTCAAGCCCCAACATCCAAGTGGACATACGGTAGCACATAGTAACAGGGCCCCTCACGGGCTCGCTTCGATCGCCACGCTTCGGGCATGGCCTCACTTGGCTCGGCTTGAACCACGGATGGTGTGGCCTTCACCTGAACTCACCACGCAGGCGCCGTTCATCTTGGGAGATTTTCGAAATCCTCTTGTCCTACATACTGAGCAAGCGCAGTACAGGGTGGACACTATTCGACGGGGGACAGAATTCAACACATCACTGGCCTTACCCAGCCATTGTTGTATTTTTGAACCAGTGTTGGCTACCTCGTCCTCCTCCACCACCGCTTCCACCTACACAGCCACATCCACCGCCACCTCAACCTCCTACTCCATATGGACCTCGTCCTCCTAGGTCAAGATTATAATTTTTATTTTATTTTATTGTAGCGCACAGATCCTTTCCCCCTTACCTGCCTTAATGTTGGTTCAACCACCTAGGACCACCTAGGACCAGGAACTAGGCAGATTACGAAATCTGCCTAGTGACAGCCAGATAGAAGAGCTGCTGTGGAGCCCAGCACATTGGTGGATCTGTTTAAGGAGTGACAAGCCAGGACAGAGTAGCTAATGTTACCAATATTACTGAAGGCACATTTGTTTTGTGGTTCCGGTGAGTTTGAACCCCAGAGGGGATTATTTCATCACGCGGTGGAGTGCAATTGAATTCTGTATTGGTGGAAGGTGCACACTTATGGACAATTGTAGATACTCACCTCTTTATTCTCTGGACTGACTCTGTTACAACACCACGTCTAAGACTTTTATCAGTGGCTTGCCCACGAGTTTACTTATTATTTTAGATGTAATAAATTTTTTAGCGCTGTTTGGTGTGAACTAATGTTGCAAGTTTTATTTGTTTTATTAATTCACCTCGTTTTTTACCCACATACTTGCCAAAACTGTGCCAGTAAACAAATATACAAAAAATACATAATATTTTAAATGCATAGAAATAAAAATCATATATAAAGTGTCCAATATTGATGTCTTTTGTTATTTAAAAAAACTGCAAAGTACAAATACAATACCTCACTCTAATTAATAGTCTGTGCTACTCCCAAAGTGCTAACAACAAGCTAAATCTATAATCATCTTCACAGCTGACAAAGGGTGTGTTGTGCAGAAGATCCTAGAAGGAATTTCGTAGTGCTAGCTTGTTTGTTGTGCAATAAACTTTCAAACTGATGTAAAAAAAAAAAACACTTGCATAACCAGAACTGATAACAGTGTAAAGGTCTGAAATCCACCTGACATTCCTTCAGGTATACACAGGCATACACCATGATCGCTACCTATGTTTTGTTTTCATTGCTGCTCTGTGCTGCGGAGAGCCAAACTTTAAAGAAATTCATTGGCGCAGTCTATGAACATGCTGTTATACTTCCAGAAGACACAGCAATACCTGTTTCAGCACAGGAGGCCCTGGACTTAATGAATAAAAACATGGATATTCTAGAGAAGGCAGTGAAGGCTGCAGCTGAACAGGTAACCTCTCTTCCTTTCTTACAGTAAAATGCTCAGTTTACCTCTGAGGTGTGATGATAAATATTTAGTAATTTTTTTATGTTTTATTATTTGATATTTTTGCACTGACTTCAATAAAAGGATAAATAGTACCCTAAACTAATTGACATAGTTCTATATTGGCTCTGCCTCTGAAGTGTCATTGGTTGTGACTGATTCATTCACACTAATATATGCAAAGAGAGAATAAGGCTATATGGGGGGGTACCTCATCCATATGTAATGTATACTAAAAAACTAGAAAATATTGAACTTTAATGGTACCAAGAGAAGGACGGTCACATGTAACTTAGATAAAACAAAATATTTATTACAAAAATGTGAAAGACATTAATAAAACCATATATTTATGTCACCTAGATCTCTGATATATATCAATGTATTGATTATTGTAATCCTTTTTTTCTTGGGTAGGCCAAATCTCTTTTGCTGCCAAGATATTGAGGTCCTGAGGAAGCGAATATGCGAAACGCGTAGATCTCTTGGCATTACTGTTGAGAGAACTGATCCAAAAAGACAGAAACTACTCAAAATTGCCTATTATATTTTTACATTTCCTAAATACTGCATGCCTGGACCACTACTTAACTACAGAATGCATTTAACTATTAAATTCCTTCTGTGAATTGAGTTTAATGCCTTTCTCAAGCGGTATTTACCAAGCGTTTTGCAGTAAATACTACATAGTGTTTTGACAGTTTCAGGATCGCATTCGATATTTAGGCAAAATGTGTCTGGACACCTATGTACCTCATGCGAGTTGCTTTTCTGAATGGAGCCCACTATTGTATCTAAAGTTTAAATCTTTTTACAGCATTTACTAAGCTAATAAACCATCTGGTTTCCAAAGTGAAAATTCGCAACTCCCCCAGTAAACACTTATGAGTAGGGATGAGCTATCTGTTCGAGTCGAATATGAGTTTGACTCGAACATCGGCTGCGTCATTGCAGTGCATTGCTGGATGATGATTGGCCAAGCATGCACTATGACCCACATGCTTTGGCCAATCACAGCGCCGTCAGCGCTGGCCAATTATGGCTCAGGGGGTTAAGTCCTGCATGTCGGCCTGCATGTCGTCCGTGTGTAATGTGTTGGTGGCGTTGTTCAGAGAGAGAGAGAGAGAGAGTGTAATTTCATTTAGTTTGAGCAGGCAGGCGATTCATTTAGCTGCAGTGTATTGTAGACATGTGCACACTGAAATATTTCGTTTCGGAATTTCGTTTTCGTCCGAAAAATAAATTTATTTAGTTACTCCCGAAATTCGTTTTTATTTATTTCGTTTTTCGTTAGAAATTGCATTCGTCCGAAAATCTGAATTAATTAAGGTCGAATCTGTCATTGAAGGCTTATGGTGTCTGTCGAATGTTCAAAGAAGATTCGACGGAGCAGTGAAACTGTACGACGCTGCAATCATACATTTCCGGTCGAATGTTCCGCCCACAAGCTATAGAAGAATTCTAATGTTGTATGACTAGTAATAATTATATTTATTCATTACTATTACTAGTCAACCAACATTAGAATTCTTCTATAGCCTATGGGCGGATGCATTTGACCGGAAATGTACGATTGCAGCGTCGTACAGTTTTGCTGCACCGTCGAATCTTCTAACTTTCGATGCTTTGTCAATTCTTCGTCATTCTAGCTATTTTACTGCTCCACCTCTTTGGTTACAATCAGCCAATAACATTCATCATCAACTTTATTTTTATTTTACTTCCCCCACCCAATTCCAGCAGTGATCTTTTCTCTCTATGTCGAATCTTTTCTCTCTATAATAACAAATCTTTTCTCTCCTATGTCGAATCTTTTCTCTCCTATGTCGAATCTTTTCTCTCCTATGTCGAATCTTTCTCTCCTATGTCGAATCTTTTCTCTCTATAATGTCGAATCTTTTCTCTCCTATGTAGAATAATCTTGGACTAATAGAGTTAAGGTTAGGCACATTCGACCAAAGGTTCGATAGACACAGATTGTTATTGTCAGTGTCACGTCGAATCTCCTATCTATATCGAACTGTTGTAGCAACGAAAACGAAAATAAAGCATTTGTTTATGTTGGATCTTTCGGTTTTCGGATTCTGTGCTTTCGTTTTCGTTTGTTAAAACGATAACGAAAATAGCTGAAATTCGGACGAAAATGCATTCGGACGAAAACGAATGCACATGTCTAGTGTATTGTAGTATATATATACATCCAGGCTTTGTATATATATATATATATATATATATATATACACACACTGTATACAGTTTAGCTTGATCTCACTGCAGACCGTTCCTGGTGTACTGTTTCTAATATACTTCAGGCAGGCAGGCGATATAGTTATCTGCAGTGTATTTAGTATATATATACATCCCCGCCTTGTGTATATATATATATATATATATATATATATATATATATATATATATATATATATACACTGTATCCAGTTTAGCTAGATCTCACTGCAGACCGTTCCTGGTGTACTGTTTCTAATATACTTCAGGCAAGCAGTTGATTCAGCTAGCTGCAGTGCATTTAATATATATATATATATATACAGGCTTGTATATATATAGTCTAGCTAAGCCTATACCTGACTGTAGGCCATTCCTGGAGTACGTGTTCAAAGACACTTTCAGACAGGCAGGCAGGTGACTCAGTGAGTTGCAGTGTATAAAATCTATATCCACTGCATTCTAGTCCAGCAAAAGCCTATACCTGACTGTAGGCCATTCCTAGATTGTGTGTTCAAAGACACTTTCAGGCAGGTGATTCGGTGATCTGCAGTGCATAAAATATATATACAGTCTCCTACATATATATACACTGCGTTATAGTCCAGCCAAGCCTATACCTGACTGTAGGCCATTCCAGGAGTACGTGTTCAAAGACACTTTCAGGCAGGCGACTCAGTGAGCTGCAGTGCATAAAATATATATCCACTGCATTGTAGTCCAGCCAAGCCTATACCTGACTGTGGGCCATTCCTGGAGTGCGTGTTCAAGGACACTTTCAGGCAGGTAGGCAGGTGACTCAGTGAGCTGCAGTGCATTTAATATATATATATATATATATATATATATATATATATATATATATACAGGCTTGTATATATATACCTGTATATATAGTCTAGCCAAGCCTATACCTGATTGTAGGCCATTCCTGGAGTACGTGTTCAAAGACACTTGCAGGCAGGCAGGTGATACGGTGATCTGCAGTGCATAAAATATATATACAGTCCCCTACATATATATCCACTGCATTCTAGTCCAGCCAAGCCTATACCTGACTGCAGGGCATTTGTGGTGTACTGTTTTTAGAAAACTTCAGGCGTTGTTTTGCTAATCTAATTGTACAGTATGTCTGGAAGGCCACCAAGGAGAGGCAGACGCTCACAGGCCACTAAAAGAGGGAAAGTAGGCTCTGTGTCTAGAGCCAACAGTGCTGGTCATTGACACGGTGCATCCTCAGCACGTGGCCGTGGGGCACGCTTGGCCTTTTTTACGGCAGCTGGCCGTGTTGAGCCACAACATGCAGAAGAGTTGGTAGAGTGGATGACCAAGCCATCCTCATCCTCCTCATCCTCTGTCACCCAGGCTCAGAGTACTTTGTCTGCCAATGCAGCTGCCAAAGCGGCCTCTTCCATCGGCTCAATGTCATCAGTCACTCCTTCCCTAGCCCCACAATAGGGGCAAGATCAGACTTGGACACCTTTCCCACCGAAAATCCACTGGGTTACTGGGTCTTGAGGATGGATCACTGGCCAGAACTTGCACAGTATGCAATTGAGCTACTGGCCTGTCCTGCATCCAGCGTTCTTTCGGAACGCACATTCAGTGCTGCTGGAGGCTTTGTAACCGTTCACAGGGTGCGCCTGTCCACCGACTCGGTCGATCGGCTGACCTTCATAAAAATGAATGAGTCTTGGATCACCAGCTACCAAGCACCTGATGCTGATGTAACCAAATTATTTTTTTAGGAATGTGAGATCCCTTCAAGACTGCCTATACTGATGCTGAGTGACTATCCTGTTATGCGGAGTGACTATCCTCTTCCTCCTCAATGTTCATGTTGATAGCTTGTAAGAACATTTTTGGTTCTGGGCACCACCACCAGTGCCTAAGGCCCAATTTTTCTGCCCCTGTTTAACAGGGGCATGTAATTAAATTTTTTGCTGTAATACTTTGCAGCAGGGCTCATTCCTGCACTCCAACTAGAGTATCTGTGAGGGGTTGCAGTGTTGTGGCACCAGCACCAGTGCCTAAGGCCCAATTTTTCTGCCCCTGTTTGACAGGGGCTTGTAATTACAATTTTTGCTGTAATATTAACCAGCAGGGCTAGTTTCTGCGCTCCAACTAGAGTATCTGTGAGGGCTTACAGTGTTGTGGCAACACCACCACCAAAGGCCCAATTTTTCTGACCCTGTTCAACAGGGGCATGTAATTACAATTCTTGATCTAATATTTCACAGCAAGGCCCGTTCCTGCGCTCACCAAGAGTAACTGTGTGGGCTTACACTGATGCTTTATCACCAATCCTTGTTTCCCTACAAACCCCAAATTTTCAAAATCCATTTGTCATTGGGACAGAAAGTGAGGTAAAATCATCTGAACAGGGGCAGACAGCAAAACAAATGTTACAGGGGTGATAACCCTTCCCTATGTTTTCCAAAAAGCTTAAAAATAGATATTTTTTTGGGCTGTCGCTACACTTAAAAAATGTACCTGTTCCAAATTACAAACAGATTCTACTTAAGAACAAACCTACAGTCCCTGTCTTGTTTGCACCGCCTGTATACTGCTGTTCAGAGTATATAGGGCCTGGGGGCCCCACGCCTTTTCTTTTTTTAATTTGGGTGCAGGGTTCCCCTTAATATCCATACAAGACCCAAAGGGCCTGGTAATGGGCTGGGGGGGGGGGATACCCATGCCGTTTTTCTCAATGATTTTCATCCATATTACCGGGACCAGACATTACATTAAAGCCGCAAGCAGTTTTAAATTACTTTTATTCCTTTAGAAATGTCATTTTGTGCAGGGACAGTTCCAAACACGGGAAACACGCGCCACTTTACAGGCATACTAAAGACACCCCCAGGCACGATATTTAAAGGAAATTTCACTTTTATTTTTTCACTTTAAGAATCATTAACCACTTCAATACAGGGCTTTTTGTACACATCATCATTCTTTTGCTAGAAAATTACTCAGAACTCCGAAACATTATATATGATTTTTTTAGCAGACACCCTAGGGAATAAAATGACGGTCATTGCAACTTTTTTTCTTGCACGATATTTGCGCAATAATTTTTCAAACGCCTTTTAAAAAAAAAAAATTGGTTTCATTAATTAAAATATAACAAAACAGTAAAGTTAGCCCAATTTTTTGGGAAAATATGAAAGATGATGTTACGCCGAGTAAATATATACCTAACATGTCACGCTTTAAAATTGCGCACACTCATGGAATGGCGCCAAACTTCGGTACTTAAAAATCTCCATAGGCGACGCTTTAATTTTTTTTACAGGTTACCAGGTTAGAATTAAAGAGGAGGTCTAGTGCTAGAATTGTTCGCACGCGCTCTAACGCACGCGGCGATACCTCACATATGTGGTTTGAACAGCGTTTACATATGTGGGCGACTTACGTGTGCATTCGCTTCTGATCGTGAGCTACTGGGGACAGGGGCGTTTTAATTTTTTTTTTTTATTATTTTTATTTTTTTTTACTTATTTATTTATTTTTTTACAATTATTTTACTTTTTATTCTCTCCTCCAGGCTGGAAAGCATGAGATCAGTAAAAAGATTTTCACTGATCTCATACTTACTAGCCGCAATGGTGGCTTTGTTTACATTTGAGGACCCGTGCGTGACGTCATCACATCGCGCCCGGGCCTCCGACGATCATAGAGATGACTGGTGACCATCTGGTCACCAGTCATCTCTATGCTCATCACGTGACCCACCAACGGCGCCGGAAGATTCTCTCTGCGTCCCGATCGCACAGGAGAGCCCGGAGAAGCACCGGATGGCGGTGGGAGGGGGGGGATTTCACCTCCCGCCGACTATAAGAACGATCAAGCGGCGGAACCGCCGCTATGATCATTCTTATGGTGCACAGAATCGCCGGCACTTCAAAAGGATATCTGAATGATGCCTCTAGCTGCAGGCATCATTCAGATATCCCCCTACAAAGCCAGGACATCATATGATGTCCACCCAGGATGGGAGATCCCATCTGTGGACGTCATTTGACTATGGCTGGGTAGGGAAGTGGTTAAAATGCTCCCGAAAAAACTGATGTTTTTAAAACTTATTTTTGCATTGATACATGTCCCCTGGGGCAGGACCCGGGTCCCCAAACACTTTTTAGGACAATAACTTGCATATTAGCCTTTAAAATTCGCACTTTTGATTTCTCCCATTCGAGTCCCATAGACTTTAACGGTGTTCGAAAGTTCGTGCGAACTATCCGTCCGTTCGCATGTTCTGGATGCGAACCAAACCGGGGGGTGTTCGGCTCATCCCTAATCAACAGCAGTACCTACATTTTTAAGGCCCTAACTAAACCACTAGCCAGTGGAATTATAGATATATGCCTGCCAGCAGTAAAGTGGAACTTTACCCACAACAGCTTGATAAAAATAAAGTTCTTTAGCAAGGATTAGAGATGGGCTTGGGCGTGTTCGAAATCCCACATGCCCGATCCTGCCAGGAAGCTGGCTCTGCACACCGCTAATCACAGCGAGTGAGACATTTCCCGATCTGTGCAGCTGTGGACCAGGAAATGTCTCACTGCCTGTGATTAGCCTTGTGCAGTGTGGGCTCCTTGGCGGGATAGGGCACATGAGATTTTAAACACGTCAAAGCCCATCTCTAGCAAAGATTATACATTCCACATTAATAATTGCTTCCAAAATTAGAGCATGTACACAGCAGGGTGAGACAGGGTATTACTTGATTTTAAACAGTATAGACACTTATTTTTAATTGATAGGAGGGGAGGGGGGGAATGGGTATGATGGGACTGTCCAGAGGCGATGAGTCAACCACCTCACATCCCTAAATTTGGTATTACTGAAAGAAAAAAACAAAAGAGAGCGGGACTTAAATGAAGCATGCGCGGGAGAGGGTTCGGGTTAACAAAGGATAGCAACAAGTCTGGAGTATCTGGTATCATAAAAAAGTTTTTTAATTATTTCTTTCACCTAATGCACCGTCCATGACTATAAATTGCATTAGTAAAGTTTGAATTGATGCGCATATACATCATACAGACTGAGTTTTTAAAAGGGAAACATATAAACTGAGGACTAGGGATGAGCTCGAAGTTCGACTCGAACATCGGCTGTTCACGCGTTCGGCGAACAACGAACGATTTGGACCGTTCGCGCCAAATTTAAGTGACGCGAACGGTCCACAATACACTGCGCCATCGCAGTGTAATCCCGGCGCTGTGATTGGCCAAGCATGCACTGTGACCCTGCATGCTTGGCCAATCACAGCGCCGGCAGCGAGGAGAGCAATGATTGGCCACAGGCAGGATGCCTGTGGCCATTTATAGCTGAGGGGGATTAGTACATGCCCCACACTATAAAAGGCTGCCAGCGCGGCGGCCTCGTGTAGTGTGTTCCGGAGCAGGGAAAGTGAAGGATAGGCAGGGACAGTGTCAAATCTATTCTTTGCTAAACCTTGTGTGTAGGGACAGAGAAGGATAGGCAGGGAGAGTGTCAGTATCATATTCTTTGCTAAACCTTGTGTGTAGGGAGAGAGAAGGATAGGCAGGGAGAGTGTCAGTGTCATATACTTTGAAAAACCTTGTGTGCAGGGAGAGAGAAGGATAGGCAGGGGACAGTGTCAGTGTCATATTCTTTGCTAAACCTTGTGTGCAGGGAGAGAGAAGGATAGGCAGGGAGAGTGTCAGTGTCATATACTTTGATAAACCTTGTGTGCAGGGAGAGAGAAGGATAGGCAGGGGACAGTGTCAGTGTTATTGTTGCTAAGCCTCCTGCACATTATACACCTGAAGTTAGCCCGTATTGCTGCTTTTTCCCGGTGTGTTACACCAACAGGCATTTGCAGCACTTACAGCGGGCGGAGTGTGCCTCCTGATCATATTACACCTGAAGTTAGCCTGTATTGCTGCTTTTTCCTGGTGTGTTACACCAACAGGCATTTGCAGCACTTACAGCGGGCGGAGTGTGCCTCCTGATCATATTACACCTGAAGTTAGCCTGTATTGCTGCTTTTTCCTGGTGTGTTACACCAACAGGCATTTGCGGCACTTACAGCGGGCGGAGTGTGCCTCCTGATCATATTACACCTGAAGTTAGCCTGTATTGCTGCTTTTTCCTGGTGTGTTACACCAACAGGCATTTGCGGCACTTACAGTGGGCGGAGTGTGCCTCCTGATCATATTACACCTGAAGTTAGCCTGTATTGCTGCTTTTTCCTGGTGTGTTACACCAACAGGCATTTGCGGCACTTACAGCGGGCGGAGTGTGCCTCCTGATCATATTACACCTGAAGTTAGCCTGTATTGCTGCTTTTTCCTGGTGTGTTACACCAACAGGCATTTGCGGCACTTACAGCGGGCGGAGTGTGCCTCCTGATCATATTACACCTGAAGTTAGCCTGTATTGCTGCTTTTTCCTGGTGTGTTACACCAACAGGCATTTGCAGCACCTACAGCAGGCGTAGTGTAATTCCTGCAAAATATACTCCTGAAGCTAGGCCTTATTGCTGGTTTTCCCATTTCCCTGCAGGCCATTAGAATGTCTGGAAGGCAAACAAGGAGAGGCAGACAGTCAGGAGCCAATAAAAGAGGGCAAGCAGGCTCTGTGTCTAGAGACAACAGTGCTGGTCATGGACGCGGTGCATCGCCATCAGCACGTGGCCATGGGACACGCTTGTCCTTCTTTTCGGCAACTGGATGTGTTGAGCCGCATCATGCCGAAGACTTGGTAGAGTGGATGACCAAGCCCTCCTCATCCTCCTCATCCTCTCTCACCCAGGCTCAGGGTACTGGCAAAGCAGCTGCCAAAGCGTCCTCTTCCCTGGTATCAATGTCATCATCAGTCACTCCTTCCCTAGACCAACCATGGGTCTGATGATGATACCCAGCTAGAGGAAGGCAGTAGCGTGAGAGCAGAGAGAGGGGATGCTCAAGAAGGACACCAATCTGGCAGTCATGTTCCAGCAGCTGCAGCATACTGCCAGATTGGCTTCAGTGATGAGGAGGGAGGGGATGATGAGGTCACTGACTCCACGTGGGTGCCTAATAGGAGAGAGGAGGAGGAGGAGGATGAGGAGGAGGCACATCTCCAACGAGGCAGGATGCCCTCGGGGGGCCAGCGTAAGGGCAGCACACCGACGGAATCACACCGCAGAGCTCCGCCTGTGCAGGGCGCTGCCTCTGCCCGTTATTCAAAAAGTTCTTTGGTGTGGGCCTTTTTTGAGTCGAGTGCATCAGATCACACAGCTGCTGTTTGCAACATATGTCTCAAGCGTATATCGCGTGGCCAAAACATCACCCGCTTGGGCACCACATGCTTGACCAGACATATGTTGACCTGCCATGCAGCTCGTTGGCAAGCCTACCTTAAAGACCCACACCAAAGAACAAAGCGGACCTCTTCTTGCACCGCATCGGCTGGGATCTCCAACCCCACTATACCTTCAGTCCTCTCTAAAACCTGCACTGAGAGGAACGAAGGTGTAGAATTAGGTGTGTCAAAGCCAAGTACTTGCGGGCACTCTGCTAGCAGTACACCGACGTCCGATTCTAGCAGGCAAATTTCCCTGCCCCAGCTGCTGGACCGTCGAAAGAAGTTCACTCCCAGCCATCCACATGTCCAGCGGTTGAATGCTAGCTTGGCTAAATTGCTAGCGCTTCAACTGCTGCCTTTTCAGTTGGTAGACTCGGCCCTCTTCCGTGAGTTTGTGCAATGTGCGGTTCCTCAGTGGCAGGTTCCCAAACGCAACTTTTTCTGACGGAAGGCGATTCCGGCTCTCTACCGGCAGGTGGAAGGCAATGTCTTGGCCTCGCTGGACAGGGCGGTCAGCGGTAGGGTGCATATTACCGCTGACTCATGGTCCAGCAGGCATGGACAGGGACGTTACCTTTCTTTCACGGGCCATTGGGTCACTCTTTTGGCAGCTGGGAAGGATGCAGGACAAGGTGCAGTTGTGTTGGAGGTTGTTCCACCGCCACGCCTCCAAAATGTTACTACTAGTTGTGACACACCTCTGTCCTCCACCCCCTCCTCTTCTTCTTCCTCCATGGCCTCTTCCTGTGCTTTGTCCTCGGAACCAGCGGTGCTCCGTAGGCGTTCAAGGGGCTACGCAAGTACGCAGGCAAAAAGATGCCATGCCGTGCTTGCGCTGGTGTGTTTGGGGGACAGGAGCCACACTGGGGCAGAGGTTCTGTCTGCTCTGCAGGGGCAGGCCGAGAGGTGGTTGACGCCACGCCAGCTTAAGCCAGGAATGGTAGTTTGCGACAATGGCACCAACCTTCTCTCCGCTCTCCGACAGGGACAACTCACCCATGTGCCCTGTGTGGCTTACGTCCTTAACCAGGTGGTGCAGCGGTTCTTGGGCAGGTACCCGGGCTTACAGGATGTCCTGAGGCAGGTCAGGAAAGTCTGTGTGCATTTCCGCAGATCTTATAATGCCAGTGCTCACCTGGCTGAGCTGCAAAAGGAGTTGAACCTGCCCAAGAACCGCCTTATATGTGACATGCCCACCAGGTGGAACTCAACGTTGGCCATGCTGCAGCGGCTGCACACGCAGCAGAGGGCCATCAATGAGTACCTGTGCGACTACTGCACCAGAACAGGGTCAGGGGAGCTCGTTTTTTTTTCACCACGCCAGTGAGGCATGATCAGGGATGCATGCACTGTCCTGGCACCATTTGAGGAGGCCACGAGGATGGTGAGCAGTGACAGTGCATGCATCAGTGACACTGTACCTCTTGTCCACCTGTTGGAACATACGCTGCGTGGAATAATGGACAGGGCACTTGAGGCAGAACAGAGGCAGGAAGAGGAGGACTTCCTTGCCTCTCAAGGCCCCCTTTACCCAGACAGTGTTCCTTCTGTCCCACCCATCACACAGGAAGAAGAGGAGGAGGAGGAGGAGGAGGAGGATTGTGTCAGCATGGAGGTGGAGCCTGGCACTCAGCATCATCAGCAGCAGTCTTTTAGGGATGATTTACAGTCCCAAGAAACCAGTGGACTTGTACGTGGCTGGGAGGAGGTGGCTGCGGATCATGTCGTCCTTAGTGACCCAGAGGACTCCGGACCGAATGCCTCAGCTAACCTACGCTGCAAGGCCTCCCTGATCCTGCAAAGTCTGCGGAAGGATCCTCGTATTCTTCGGATCAAGGAGAGGGTCCATTACTGGCTGGCCACTCTCCTTGATCCACGGTACAAGGGTAAGGTTGCGGACCTTATCTTACCGTCGCAGAGGGAGCAGAGGATGAGACAACTCCGGGAGGCCTTGCAGAAAGGTCTGTGCAACGCGTTCCCAGAGACTGGGAGGTTACAAACTCCTGGTCCTGGACAACGAGTTGCTGAGGCTTCGGTCAGTCAAAGAAGGAGCGGTGGGGAAGGTGGCCGTCTGACCGATGCGTTCAGACAATTCTTTAGTCCGCAGCCCCAAGGTATGATCGGTTCCAGCAACCATCGCCAGCGTCTGATATACATGGTGCAGGAATACCTAGGGGCAAGGTCAGACTTGGACACCTTCCCCACCGAAAATCCTCTGGCTTACTGGGTCTTGAGGATGGATCACTGGCCAGAGCTTGCACAGTATACAATTGAGCTACTGGCCTGTCCTGCATCCAGCGTTCTTTCAGAACGCACATTCAGTGCTGCTGGAGGATTTGTCACGGATCACAGGGTGCGCCTGTCCACCGACTCTGTTGATCGACTGAACTTCATAAAGATGAACTAGTCTTGGATCACCACCAGCTACCAAACACCTGAAGCTGATATAACAGACTAATTTATTTTCAAATGTCACATCCCTTCAAGACTGATGCTGATGCTGAGAGACTGTCCTGTTATGTTGACTGACTATCCTCCTCCTCCTCAATGATCCGATTGATGATGATAGCTTGGAAGAACATTTTTGCTTCTGGGTGCCGCCACCAGTGGCTAAGGCCCAATTTTTCAGCCCCTGTTTAACAGGGGCGTGTTATTACAATTTTTTATGCAATGCTTTGCAGCAGGGCTCATTCCTGCACTCCAACTAGAGTATCTGGGAGAGGTTGCAGTGTCGTGGCACCAGCACCAGTGGCTAAGGCCCAATTTTTCAGCCCCTGTTTAACAGGGGCGTGTAATTACAATTTTTGATGCAATACTTTGCAACTGGGCTCATTGCTGTGCTCCAACTAGAGTATCTGTGAGGGGTTACAGTGTTGTGGCACCAGTGCCTAAGGCCCAATTTTTCTGCCCCTGTTTAACAGGGGCATGTAATTACAATTCTTGATCTAATAATTCACAGCAGGGCCCATTCCTGCGCCCACCAAGAGTAACTGTGAGGCCTTACAGTGTTGTGTCAACACCACCACCACCACCACCAAAGGCCCAATTTTTCAGCCCCTGTTCAACAGGGGCATGCAATTACAATTCTTGATCTAATAATTCACAGCAGGGCCCATTCATGCGCCCACCAAGAGTAACTGTGAGGGCTCACAGTGTTGTGGCAACACCAACATGTAAGGGGCAAATTTCAGCTGAGTATATACGGCAGGCCCCTACTTTCAAACATCCAACTTACAAACGACTCCTCCTTGCAAACGGAAGGATACAACAGTAAGTGAGAGGAAATCTACCCCTAGGAAGGCAAATTCTCTCCTGTAAGAGTTAATATGGGAAAAAAAGTGTCTCCTCTCCACTGATGCTTTATCACCAATTCTTGTTTCAATAAAAACCCCAAATTTTCAAAAAACATTTGTCATTAGGACGGAAAGTGAGGTGAACTGTTCTGAACAGGTGCACACTGCACAGACAGCAAAACAAATGTTACAGGGGTGATAACCCTTCCCTATGTTTTCCAAAAAGCTTAAAAATAGATTTTTTGGCTGGAGCTACACTTCAACAATGTACCTGTTCAAAATTACAAACAGATTCTACATAAGAACAAACCTACAGTCCCTGTCTTGTATGCACCGCCTGTATACGGCTGTTCAGAGTATATAGGGCCTTTTTTATTTTGTGTGCGGGGTTCCCCTTAATATCCATACAAGACCCAAAGGGGCTGGTAATGGGCTGGGGTAGGGGCTGTGATGGGGTAGCTATGCCATTTTTCTTAAAGATTTTCATCCATATTACCGGGACCAGACATTACATTAAAGCCGCAAGCAGTTTTAAATGGCTTTTTTTCCTTTAGAAATTTAATTTTGTGCAGGGACAGTTCTAAACACGGGAAACACGTGGCACTTCAGAGGCATACTTTAGACACCCCCCAGGTACGATATTTAAAGGAATATTTGACTTTTTTTTTTTCACTTTATGCATCATTAAAATGACTGCTCCCGAAAAACGGCCGTTTTTAAAACTTTTTTTTGGATTGATACATGTCCCCTGGTGCAGAACCCGGGTTCCCAAACCCTTTTTAGGACAATAACATGCATATTAGTCATTATAATTAGCACTTTAGATTTCGAACGTTCGCATCCATTGTATTTAATAGGGTTCTAAAGTTCGTGCAAACTTTCGGTCCGTTCGCGGGTTCTGGTGCGAACCGAACCCGGGGGTGTTCGGCTCATCACTACTGAGGACCCAAATATACAGACATACAAAAAATTTTCTACAATATTGTATATGGTATTGATGCATTTAAAGAGCATGGGACAGCACAAAGTACTTATTACTAATTTAAATAAATAAAACACACACAAAGCTTTATTTTGGCTAATAATTGGCCACAACGTTTATTAAGGGGTTACCCAAATATAAACAATCACCAGTAACATAAAATATAATCTTAAAATTTATAACCAATAAATTATTTAATTTATTAATAACACGTAGTCCATCCAGAACTGAACTGGATGACAAACCCCACTAACAAACGTCATGACAGTACAAAACATTTTATTCATAAGGGAGGGAGGGTGGGAGCAGCACGGTTCCTGCTTCTGCGGCGTCCCCTAAGGCTTTGACACAGAGCGGGAAAGCTGCCGGCTTTTAAAACCACTGCCCAGCTCAATCCCGCCCAAATCAGCCAATCAGGAGCCGTTGCTATGCCGCTCCGAATCCTGCCATCACCCGGAGCAACCCAATTCACCATAAACGGGGGGGGGGGGGGGGGGGCCGGAAGATGGCAGGAACCACAGCAGCACTCTGTACTGTCCCATGTAGCCCCTAGTGATGAGCCGAACACCCCCGGGTTCGGTTCGCACCAGAACCCGCGAACGGACCGAAAGTTCGAACGAACATTAGAACCCTATTAAATACAATGGATGCGAACGTTCGAATTCTAAAGTGCTAATTATAACAACTATTATGCATGTTATTGTCCTAAAAAGGGTTTGGGAACCCGGGTTCTGCACCAGGGGACATGTATCAATGCAAAAAGAAGTTTTAAAAACGGTCGTTTTTCGGGAGCAGTCATTTTAATGATGCATAAAGTGAAAAAAAAAAAGTCAAATATTCCTTTAAATATCGTACCTGGGGGGTGTCTAAAGTATGCCTGTGAAGTGCCACGTGTTTCCCGTGTTTAGAACTGTCCCTGCACAAAATGACACTTCTAAAGGAAAAAAAAGCCATTTAAAACTGCTTGCGGCTTTAATGTAATGTTTGGTCCCGGTAATATGGATGAAATTCTTTAAGAAAAATGGCATAGCTACCCCATGACCCCCCCCCCCCACCCCAGCCCATTACCAGCCCCTTTGGGTCTTGTATGGATATTAAGGGGAACCCCGCACATAAAATAAAAAAGGCCCTATATACTCTGAACAGCCCTATACAGGCGGTGCATACAAGACAGGGACTGTAGGTTTGTTCTTATGTAGAATCTGTTTGTAATTTTGAACAGGTACATTGTTGAAGTGTAGCTCCAGACCAAAAATCTATTTTTAAACTTTTTGGAAAACATAGGTAAGGGTTATCACCCCTGTAACATTTGTTTTGCTGTCTGTGCCCCTGTTCAGAACATTTCACCTCACTTTCCGTCCCAATGACAACTGTTTTTGAAATGTGGTGTTTTTCTTGAAACAAGGATTGCTGATAAAGCATCAGTACAGAGGAGACACCTTTCTCCCATATTTATTCTTACAGGAGAGAATTTTCCTTCCTAGTGGTAGATTTCCTCTCACTTCCTGTTGTCTTCTTGCATTTGCAAGTAGGAGTCGTTTGTAAGTTGGATGTTTGAAAGTAGGGACCTGCCGTATATACTCTGCAGAAATAGGCCCCTTAGTTGTTGGTGTTGGCACAACACTGTAAGCACTCACAGTTACTCTTGGTTGGTGCTGGAACGCCCTGCTGTCAACTATTATATCAGGAATTTTAATTACATATAATTGTTGAACAGTGGTAGTAAAAATTGGGCCTTTGATGGTGGTGCTGGTGCCACAACACTGTAAGCCCTGACAGTTACTCTTGGTGGGTGCAGCAATGGGCCCTGCTGTGAATTATTAGATCAAGAATTGTAATTACATGCCCCTGTTGAACAGGGGCTGAAAAATTGGGCCTTAGGCACTGGTGGCACAACACTGCAACCCCTCACAGATACTGTACTTGGAGCACAGCAATGAGCCCTGTTGCAAAGTATTGCTTCAAAAATTGTAATGACACGCCCCTGTTAAACAGGGGCTGAAAAATTGGGCCTTAGGCACTGGTGGCACAACACTGCAACTCCTCACAGATACTGTACTTGGAGCACAGCAATGAGCCCTGTTGCAAAGTATTGCTTCAAAAATTGTAATGACACGCCCCTGTTAAACAGGGGCTGAAAAATTGGGCCTTAGGCACTGGTGGCACAACACTGCAACTCCTCACAGATACTGTACTTGGAGCACAGCAATGAGCCCTGTTGCAAAGTATTGCTTCAAAAATTGTAATTACACGCCCCTGTTAAACAGGGGCTGAAAAATTGGGCGTTAGGCACTGGTGGCGGCACCCATAAACAAAAATGATCTTACAAGCTATCATCATCAATCGTATCATTGAGGACTCGGAGGAGGAGGATAGCCAGTCAACATAACAGCACAGGCACTCAGCATCAGCATCAGTCTTGAAGGGATGTGACATGTTAAAATCAATTAGTCTGTTATATCAGCATCAGGTGTGTGGTAGCTGGTGGTGATCCAAGACTGGTTCATCAAGATGAAAGTCAGTCGATCAACAGAGTCGGTGGACAGGCGCACCCTGTGATCCGTGACAAATCCTCCAGCAGCACTGAATGTGCGTTCCGAAAGAACGCTGGATGCAGGACAGGCCAGTAGCTCAATTGCATACTGTGCAAGCTCTGGCCAGTGATCCATCCTCAAGACCCAGTAAGCCAGAGGATTTTCGGTGGGGAAGGTGTCCAAGTCTGACCTTGCCCCTAGATATTCCTGCACCATGTTTATCAGACGCTGGCGATGGTTGCTGGAACCGATCATACTTTGGGGCTGCGGACTAAAGAATTGTCTGAACGCATCGGTCAGACGGCCACCTTCCCCACCGCTCCTTCTTTGACTGGCCGAAGCCTCAGCAACTCGTTGTCCAGGACCAGGAGTTAGCAACCTCCCAGTCTCTGGGAACGCGTTGCACAGACCTTTCTGCAAGGCCTCCCGGAGTTGTCTCATCCTCTGCTCCCTCTGCGACGGTAACATAAGGTCCGCAACCTTACCCTTGTACCGTGGATCAAGGAGAGTGGCCAGCCAGTAATGGTCCCTCTCCTTGATCCGAAGAATACGAGGATCCTTCCGCAGACTTTGCAGGATCAGGGAGGCCATGCAGCGTAGGTTTGCTGAGGCATTCGCTCCGGAGTCCTCTGGGTCACTAAGGACGACATGATCCGCAGCCACCTCCTCCCAGCCACGTACAAGTCCACTGGTTTCTTGGGACTGTAAATCATCCCTAAAAGACTGCTGCTGATGATGCTGAGTGCCAGCCTCCACCTCCATGCTGACACAATCCTCCTCCTCCTCCTCCTCCTCCTCCTCCTCTTCCTGTGCGATGGGTGGGACAGAAGGAACACTGTCTGGGTAAAGGGGGCCTTGAGAGGCAAGGAAGTCCTCCTCTTCCTGCCTCTGTTCTGCCTCAAGTGCCCTGTCCATTATTCCACGCAGCGTGTGCTCCAACAGGTGGACAAGAGGTACAGTGTCACTGATGCATGCACTGTCACTGCTCACCATCCTCGTGGCCTCCTCAAATGGTGCCAGGACAGTGCATGCATCCCTGATCATGCCCCACTGGCGTGGAGAAAAAAAACCAAGCTCCCCTGACCCTGTCCTGGTGCCGTAGTCGCACAGGTACTCATTGATGGCCCTCTGCTGCGTGTGCAGCAGCTGCAGCATGGCCAACGTTGAGTTCCACCTGGTGGGCATGTCACATATAAGGCGGTTCTTGGGCAGGTTCAACTCCTTTTGCAGCTCAGCCAGGCGAGCACTGGCATTATAAGATCTGCGGAAATGCACACAGACTTTCCTGGCCTGCCTCAGGACATCCTGTAAGCCCGGGTACCTGCCCAAGAAGCGCTGCACCACCAGGTTAAGGACGTGAGCCACACAGGGCACATGGGTCAGTTGTCCCTGTCGGAGGGCGGAGAGGAGGTTGGTGCCATTGTCGCAAACCACCATTCCTGGCTTAAGCTGGCGTGGCGTCAACCACCTCTCGGCCTGGCCCTGCAGAGCAGACAGGACCTCTGCCCCAGTGTGGCTTCTGTCCCCCAAACACACCAGCGCAAGCACGGCATGGCATCTTTTTGCCTGCGTACTTGCGTAGCCCCGTGAACGGCTACGGAGCACCGCTGGTTCATAGGACAAACCACAGGAAGAGGCCATGGAGGAAGAAGAAGAGGAGGGGGTGGAGGAGAGAGGTGTGTCACAACCAGTAGTAGCATTTTGGAGGCGTGGCGGTGGGACAACCTCCAACACTACTGCACCTTGTCCTGAATCCTTCCCAGCTGCCAAAAGAGTGACCCAATGGGCCGTGAAAGAAAGGTAACGTCCCTGTCCATGCCTGCTGGACCATGAGTCAGCGGTAATATGCACCTTACCGCTGACCGCCCTGTCCAGCGAGGCCAAGACATTGCCTTCCACATGCCGGTAGAGAGCCGGAATAGCCTTCCGTGAGAAAAAGTGGCGTTTGGGAACCTGCCACTGAGGAACCGCACATTGCACAAACTCACGGAAGGGGGCCGAGTCTACCAACTGAAAAGGCAGCAGTTGAAGCGCTAGCAATTTAGCCAAGCTAGCATTCAACCGCTGGGCATGTGGATGGCTGGGAGTGAACTTCTTTCGACGGTCCAGCAGCTGGGGCAGGGAAATTTGCCTGCTAGAATCGGACGTCGGTGTACTGCTAGCAGAGTGGGCGCAAGTACTTGGCTGTGACACACCTAATTCTACACCTTCATTCCTCTCAGTGCATGTTTCAGAGAGGACTGAAGTTATAGTGGGGTTGGAGATCCCAGCTGATGCGGTGCAAGGAGAGGTCCGCTTTGTTCTTTGGTGTGGGTCTTTGAGGTAGGCTTGCCAACGAGCTGCATGGCAGGTCAACATATGTCTGGTCAGGCATGTGGTACCCAAGCAGCTGATGTTTTGGCCACGCGATATACGCTTGAGACATATGTTGCAAACAGCAGCTGTGCGATCTGATGCACTAGCCTCAAAAAAGGCCCACACCAAAGAACTTTTTGAATGACGGGCAGAGGCAGCGCCCTGCACAGGCGGAGCTCTGCGGTGTGATTCCGTCGGTGTACTGCCCTTACGCTGGCCACCAAAGGGCATCCTGCCTCGTTGGAGATGTGCCTCCTCCTCATCCTCCTCCTCCTCCTCTCTCCTATTAGGCACCCACGTGGAGTCAGTGACCTCATCATCCCCTCCCTCCTCATCACTGGAGCCAATCTGGCAGTATGCTGCAGCTGCTGGAACATGACTGCCAGATTGGTGTCCTTCTTGAGCATCCCCTCTGTCTGCTCTCACGCTACTGCCTTCCTCTAGCTGGGTTTCATCATCAGACCCTTCGAAACGCTGGGCATCCTCCTGGAGCATGTACCCAACACTGTGCTGAAACAGTTCGGGGGACTCCTCAGGAGGAGGACATGGTGGGTCTAGGGAAGGAGTGACTGATGATTTGTCTGACATTGATACCAGGGAAGACGACGCTTTGGCAGATGCTTTTCCAGTACCCTGAGCCTGGGTGAGAGAGGATGAGGAGGAGGAGGAGGGCTTGGTCATCCACTCTACCAAGTCTTCGGCATGATGTGGCTCAACATGTCCAGCTGCCGAAAAGAAGGACAAGCGTGTCCCATGGCCATGTGCTGATGACAATGCACCGCGTCCACGACCAGCACTGTTGCCCCCAGACACAGAGCCTGCTTGCCCTCTTTTATTGCCTCCTGACTGTCTGCCTCTCCTTGTTTGCCTTCCAGACATTCTAATAGATGGCCTGCAGGGAGATGGGAAAAAAGCAATAAGGGCTACCTTCAGGTGTCCTTCTCTGTCCCTTGAAACAAGGACTTTCACAGTGAAAGAAACTGACACTCTCCCTACCTACAGTTTTCTGTCCCTAGAAAAAATATTTTTTTTAAGCACAATATAGCACAAGGACAATTCACTCACTGTCCTTACAGGTCCCTGGAAACAAGGACTTGCAGAGTGAAAGAAAAAAAACACTCTCCCTACCTACAGTTTTCTGTCCCTAGAAAAAATGTTTTTTTTAATCACAATATAGCACAAGAACAATTCACTCACTGTCCTTACAGGTCCCTGGAAACAAGGACTTGCAGAGTGAAAGAAAAAAAACACTCTCCCTACCTACAGTTTTCTGTCCCTAGAAAAAATGTTTTTTTTAATCACAATATAGCACAAGAACAATTCACTCACTGTCCTTACAGGTCCCTGGAAACAAGGACTTGCAGAGTGAAAGAAAAAAAACACTCTCCCTACCTACAGTTTTCTGTCCCTAGAAAAAATGTTTTTTTTAATCACAATATAGCACAAGGACAATTCACTCACTGTCCTTACAGGTCCCTGGAAACAAGGACTTGCAGAGTGAAAGAAAAAAAACACTCTCCCTACCTACAGTTTTCTGTCCCTAGAAAAAATGTTTTTTTTAATCACAATATAGCACAAGGACAATTCACTCACTGTCCTTACAGGTCCCTGGAAACAAGGACTTGCAGAGTGAAAGAAAAAAAACACTCTCCCTACCTACAGTTTTCTGTCCCTAGAAAAAATGTTTTTTTTAATCACAATATAGCACAAGGACAATTCACTCACTGTCCTTACAGGTCCCTGGAAACAAGGACTTGCAGAGTGAAAGAAAAAAAACACTCTCCCTACCTACAGTTTTCTGTCCCTAGAAAAAATGTTTTTTTTAATCACAATATAGCACAAGGACAATTCACTCACTGTCCTTCCAGGTCCCTGGAAACAAGGACTTGCAGAGTGAAATAAACTGACACTCTCCCTACCTACAGTTTTCTGTCCCTAGAATAAATGTTTTTTTTAAGCACAATATAGCACAAGGACAATTCACTCACTGTCCTTACAGGTCCCTGGAAACAAGGACTTGCAGAGTGAAAGAAAAAAAACACTCTCCCTACCTACAGTTTTCTGTCCCTAGAAAAAATGTTTTTTTTAATCACAATATAGCACAAGGACAATTCACTCACTGTCCTTACCGGTCCCTGGAAACAAGGACTTGCAGAGTGAAATAAACTGACACTCTCCCTACCTACAGTTTTCTGTCCCTTGAATAAATGTTTTTTTTAAGCACAATATAGCACAAGAACAATTCACTCACTGTCCTTACAGGTCCCTGGAAACAAGGACTTGCAGAGTGAAAGAAAAAAAACACTCTCCCTACCTACAGTTTTCTGTCCCTAGAAAAAATGTTTTTTTTAATCACAATATAGCACAAGAACAATTCACTCACTGTCCTTACAGGTCCCTGGAAACAAGGACTTGCAGAGTGAAAGAAAAAAAACACTCTCCCTACCTACAGTTTTCTGTCCCTAGAAAAAATGTTTTTTTTAATCACAATATAGCACAAGAACAATTCACTCACTGTCCTTACAGGTCCCTGGAAACAAGGACTTGCAGAGTGAAAGAAAAAAAACACTCTCCCTACCTACAGTTTTCTGTCCCTAGAAAAAATGTTTTTTTTAATCACAATATAGCACAAGGACAATTCACTCACTGTCCTTACAGGTCCCTGGAAACAAGGACTTGCAGAGTGAAAGAAAAAAAACACTCTCCCTACCTACAGTTTTCTGTCCCTAGAAAAAATGTTTTTTTTAATCACAATATAGCACAAGGACAATTCACTCACTGTCCTTACAGGTCCCTGGAAACAAGGACTTGCAGAGTGAAAGAAAAAAAACACTCTCCCTACCTACAGTTTTCTGTCCCTAGAAAAAATGTTTTTTTTAATCACAATATAGCACAAGGACAATTCACTCACTGTCCTTACAGGTCCCTGGAAACAAGGACTTGCAGAGTGAAAGAAAAAAAACACTCTCCCTACCTACAGTTTTCTGTCCCTAGAATAAATGTTTTTTTTAAGCACAATATAGCACAAGGACAATTCACTCACTGTCCTTACAGGTCCCTGGAAACAAGGACTTGCAGAGTGAAAGAAAAAAAACACTCTCCCTACCTACAGTTTTCTGTCCCTAGAATAAATGTTTTTTTTAAGCACAATATAGCACAAGGACAATTCACTCACTGTCCTTCCAGGTCCCTGGAAACAAGGACTTGCAGAGTGAAATAAACTGACACTCTCCCTACCTACAGTTTTCTGTCCCTAGAATAAATGTTTTTTTTAAGCACAATATAGCACAAGGACAATTCACTCACTGTCCTTACAGGTCCCTGGAAACAAGGACTTGCAGAGTGAAAGAAAAAAAACACTCTCCCTACCTACAGTTTTCTGTCCCTAGAAAAAATGTTTTTTTTAATCACAATATAGCACAAGGACAATTCACTCACTGTCCTTACAGGTCCCTGGAAACAAGGACTTGCAGAGTGAAAGAAAAAAACACTCTCCCTACCTACAGTTTTCTGTCCCTAGAAAAAATGTTTTTTTTAATCACAATATAGCACAAGGACAATTCACTCACTGTCCTTCCAGGTCCCTGGAAACAAGGACTTGCAGAGTGAAATAAACTGACACTCTCCCTACCTACAGTTTTCTGTCCCTAGAATAAATGTTTTTTTTAAGCACAATATAGCACAAGGACAATTCACTCACTGTCCTTACAGGTCCCTGGAAACAAGGACTTGCAGAGTGAAAGAAAAAAAACACTCTCCCTACCTACAGTTTTCTGTCCCTAGAAAAAATGTTTTTTTTAATCACAATATAGCACAAGGACAATTCACTCACTGTCCTTACAGGTCCCTGGAAACAAGGACTTGCAGAGTGAAATAAACTGACACTCTCCCTACCTACAGTTTTCTGTCCCTAGAATAAATGTTTTTTTAAGCACAATATAGCACAAGGACAATTCACTCACTGTCCTTACAGGTCCCTGGAAACAAGGACTTGCAGAGTGAAAGAAAAAAAACACTCTCCCTACCTACAGTTTTCTGTCCCTAGAAAAAATGTTTTTTTTTAATCACAATATAGCACAAGGACAATTCACTCACTGTCCTTACAGGTCCCTGGAAACAAGGACTTGCAGAGTGAAATAAACTGACACTCTCCCTACCTACAGTTTTCTGTCCCTAGAATAAATGTTTTTTTTAAGCACAATATAGCACAAGGACAATTCACTCACTGTCCTTACAGGTCCCTGGAAACAAGGACTTGCAGAGTGAAAGAAAAAAAACACTCTCCCTACCTACAGTTTTCTGTCCCTAGAAAAAATGTTTTTTTTAATCACAATATAGCACAAGGACAATTCACTCACTGTCCTTACAGGTCCCTGGAAACAAGGACTTGCAGAGTGAAATAAACTGACACTCTCCCTACCTACAGTTTTCTGTCCCTAGAATAAATGTTTTTTTTAATCACAATATAGCACAAGGACAATTCACTCACTGTCCTTACAGGTCCCTGGAAACAAGGACTTGCAGAGTGAAAGAAAAAAAACACTCTCCCTACCTACAGTTTTCTGTCCCTAGAAAAAATGTTTTTTTTAATCACAATATAGCACAAGGACAATTCACTCACTGTCCTTCCAGGTCCCTGGAAACAAGGACTTGCAGAGTGAAATAAACTGACACTCTCCCTACCTACAGTTTTCTGTCCCTAGAATAAATGTTTTTTTTAAGCACAATATAGCACAAGGACAATTCACTCACTGTCCTTAGAGGTCCCTGGAAACAAGGACTTGCAGAGTGAAAGAAAAAAAACACTCTCCCTACCTACAGTTTTCTGTCCCTAGAAAAAATGTTTTTTTTTAAGCACAATATAGCACAAGGACAATTCACTCACTGTCCTTCCAGGTCCCTGGAAACAAGGACTTGCAGAGTGAAAGAAAAAAAACACTCTCCCTACCTACAGTTTTCTGTCCCTAGAAAAAATGTTTTTTTTAAGCACAATATAGCACAAGGACAATTCACTCACTGTCCTTCCAGGTTCCTGGAAACAAGGACTTGCAGAGTGAAAGAAAAAAAACACTCTCCCTACCTACAGTTTTCTGTCCCTAGAAAAAATGTTTTTTTTAATCACAATATAGCACAAGGACAATTCACTCACTGTCCTTACATGTCCCTGGAAACAAGGACTTGCAGAGTGAAAGAAACTGACACTCTCCCTACCTACAGTTTTCTGTCCCTAGAATAAATGTTTTTTTAAGCACAATATAGCACAAGGACAATTCACTCACTGTCCTTCCAGGTCCCTGGAAACAAGGACTTGCAGAGTGAAAGAAACTGACACTGTCCCTACCTACAGTTTTCTGTCCCTAGAATAAATGTTTTTTTTAAGCACACTATAGCACAAGCACAAAACACACTGACACTCTCCCTACCTATCCTTCTCTTTCCCTAAACTAAAGGAATCCAGGTTAAGCAAGAAAGAAATAACAGTCACTGTCCCTGCCTATGCTGCTCTATCCCTGCTCCGGAACACACTACACTAGGCCGCCGTGCTGGCGGCCTTTTATAGTGTGGGGCGTGTACTAAACACCCTCAGCAATAATTGGCCACAGGCATCCTGCCTGTGGCCAATCATTGCTCTCCTCGCTGCCGGCGCTGTGATTGGCCAAGCATGCGGGGTCACAGTGCATGCTTGGCCAATCACAGCGCCTGGATGACACTGCGATGGCGTAGTGCATTGTGGGCCGTTCGCGTCACTCGAATTTGGCGCGAACGGCCCAAATCGTTCGATCTTCGTCGAACGATCGAACAGCCGATGTTCGAGTCGAACGTATGTTCGACTCGAACACGAAGCTCATCCCTAGTAGCCCCGCATGAACGCTAGGGGCTTGTTCATGGGACAGCACAAAGTACTTATTACTAATTTAAATAAATAAAACACACACCAAGCTTTATTTTGGCTAATAATTGGCCACAACGTTTATTAAGGGGTTACCCAAATATAAACAATCACCAGTAACATAAAATATAATCTTAAAATTTATAACCAATAAATTATTTAATTTATTAATAACACGTAGTCCATCCAGAACTGAACTGGATGACAAACCCCACTAACAAACGTCATGACAGCACAAAACATTTTATTCATAAGGGAGGGAGGGTGGGAGCAGCACGGTTCCTGCTTCTGCGGCGTCCCCTAAGGCTGTGACACAGAGCGGGAAAGCTGCCGGCTTTTAAAACCACTGCCCAGCTCAATCCCGCCCAAATCAGCCAATCAGGAGCCGTTGCTATGCCGCTCCGAATCCTGCCATCACCCGGAGCAACCCAATTCACCATAAATGGGGGGGGGGGCGGAAGATGGCAGGAACCACAGCAGCACTCTGTACTGTCCCATGTAGCCCCGCATGAACGCTAGGGGCTTGTTCATGGGACAGCACAAAGTACTTATTACTAATTTAAATAAATAAAACACACACCAAGCTTTATTTTGGCTAATAATTGGCCACAACGTTTATTAAGGGGTTACCCAAATATAAACAATCACCAGTAACATAAAATATAATCTTAAAATTTATAACCAATAAATTATTTAATTTATTAATAACACGTAGTCCATCCAGAACTGAACTGGATGACAAACCCCACCAGCTGAAAGCTGCTCAGCAACTGAGTGGCTGAAGCCCCCCAAACGCCGTGGCCTGCTCAATCATATTTTGTAGACTCAGGATGAAAATGTCTAAACCAACATCCGAAAGGTGTACAAAATCCACTCTATAAAAACCAGGAAGAAAACCTTCCAAATCTGCGTGGCGGTAAGCAAAACCACCTTGTGAAATCACTAAATTACGAATAATTCTGTTTACCCGTTTCCTAATTTTATCTAAATAATGCAGATTACTGGACGCTGACCAAAGGAGTCTCGGTATCATCTCCGAGAAAACTATCACCGTAAAAGGAAACAATAACTTGAAAGAAGATAAATCTCTCTTCATTTCACAAATCAAATCCCAAGTTTTAACCCTGCCCAGGTCATTAGCCCCGGCATGAATGATAAGAACATCCGGCGAAGGCCATTGGCCTGTCAAGAAAATCAACTGTTCCTTTAAATTCCCCCATCTCAAACCTCTTACACCCCACCATAAAACCTGAAAACGTCCTTTATCCAAACCAAGATTGGTTTCGAAATTCTTGATGGAAGTTCTCCTTTTGGCCCAAAAATAAAATAATGTCCTATTATCCAAACGACATGCTTGGAAAGACCTAGAAAATTAAATAATAATACGATCAGGGCGGACATACAACTTAAATCTATCACTATAACAACGCCCCAATTGTTTAAGACCTTCATTAGAAAAACCAAGAAGACTGGCCTCAGTAGCCGCACCTATCCTAAAGGAATGCGAGGAAAAGTGAAAACCAGAAAGATTAAGTTTTTTAAGGCAAGAAGACAGGACAGATGAAAACTGGAATCTTGTCAGAGGAGACAAATTATTGTGAACAAAAAACGAACCTGGATAAACGGGGCGAATAGAAAGATATTGCGAGACTCTGAAAACTAAACAAATGCTCTGAACAGGAGCTCTATGAAGGGTTATCCAGCGCCCCTTCCCTAATTGGTCCATCTTAGATCTACGGAGAAAAATCTTAATTGAACCTTCGTTAACAGAAATATCCGAAAACTCTAAAAAAGATGATGAAAGCTTATTAGGTGCTGTAAGCTCACCCACTCTAAAAGCACCAAAGAATGCTATAACAAAAACCGCTCTGAACAAAGAAATCTCATATGGAGAAAAACACACTAATTCCAACGTGGACATCAGTTTAAGCAATAATTCAGAAGAAATGGGCCGTCTATTGTCAACAGCTGTCACAGACCTTCTGAAACCCTTCATTGCTTGCTTAACTGGAAAAAAGGAAGAGAGAGCAGGCAAACCAGACATTTTTAGAAAAAATGAAACACTGGCTAAAATCTTATGCACTGTAGCCGGGCTAAGATTATCCTTGATTAAGGAAGAAACAAAGCATAGAGCAGTATATGCATCCACTGAACCAACTGAACAATCAGCTTCTGTACAGAAGTTACACCACCTAGACCATGATTGAGAATATTCTTCCCAAGTCTTAGGGGCAACAGAATTCCTTATGTTCACCTCAATTAATTCCAGATCAGGTCCCAGAGAGAAACTGGGCATGACAATCCTTCTTGATCCGCATCTGGAGCGAGACTACCCGAAACCTCTGGAACTGCGAACGAGATAAAGAATCGGCAATCTCATTAGTAAGACCAGGAATATGTTTTGCCTTTAGCCAGATATTAAAAATCATGCATTGCAACACCAAAAAACGAAGTAACTTTATAACTAATTCGGATTTTGATGAAAGGCAATTAATAGCAAAAAACACACCTTTATTATCCGTATGAAGGATTACCCGCCTATTCTCCAAATGTTTATGCCAAATAGTAATAGCCACCACCGCCGGGAATAATTCCAGCAAGACTAGGTTATGGATAATATCTGGCGACCTCCAGGATTCCGGCCATTTATCAGCACACCAATGACCGTCGAAAAAAGCGCCAAAACCAACCGAAACTGATGCATCAGTAAACAAGCGGATATCTAGGTCTTCCACAAAATCACTCTGCCATACCATACTACCATTAAAATGTAACAGGAATTGGTCCCAAACCTTCAAATCCTCCTTAATAGGAAGTGTAATAGAAACATGTGAAAGAGGGTTTTTTAACCCTTTAGTGGCCAGAGCGAATCTACGAGAAAAAACTCTGGCCACTGGGATTACCCTAGACTCAAAAGCGAAAAGTCCCAGTAAAGACTGAACCTCGCGCAAAAGCACTTTTCTCCTAGTCAAAAAATTAGCAATGAGTACTCTCATTCTCAAAATTTTTGACATTGGAAGACGGAATTCCATAGCAACTGAATCAATTGTTATGCCCAGGAATTCAATCACTGTCACCGGACCCATTGTTTTTTCATGGGCTATAGGGATCCCGAATGATCTGCAGATGTTGAAAAAACAAACCATCATTTCAGAACAAACTTGAACTCCAGGTGGGCCAATAAACAAAAAATCGTCCAAATAGTGGATGACTCCACCTTGAGGGGAATTTTGTGATAAAACCCACTGTATAAATGTTGAAAATGCCTCAAAATAACTACATGACTTGGAAAACCCCATGGGCAAACACTTATCAAAATAAAAGTGATCTTCAAAATAAAAGCCCAGAGAGTTAAAACCTGTTGGATGGACCGGTAAAAGACGAAATGCAGATTTTATGTCTGCCTTTGCCATAAGAGATGCCTTGCCAAATTGTTTCAACAAAGCTAAAGCTTCATCAAAAGATGAATAAGACACAGAAGACTCCAAATCTGATATTTCGTCGTTCAAGGAATTACCATGAGGAAAGGATAAATGGTGGATTAAACGAAAAGAGCCTGTCTCTTTTTTGGGGACCAGGCCTAACGGAGATAAACGAAAATTCAAAAATGGGGGGGATAAAAAAAGGACCGGCTATTCTATCTTCATGCAGCTCCTTCAAAAAATTTTCCTTCACTATAACTGGGTTTAACAGAACTGAATGAAGATTTCTAACCGGGGTGCAACCTTGACCTAAAAAGGAAGGGACCAAAAACCAAATTTGAACCCTTCATATAGAAGGACAGCCATCTTGCGGTCTGGGTATTGATCTAGCCATCTAGTCAAAACTGCATTTCTGACAGTCTCACTGACGTCCATGCCTTTGCATTAGTGTCCCTTGACTGGACTGCAGCAGCTGATTTTTTGAAACAACGGGATGCTGAGTGTGCACCCGCGCAGAATGGGCATTCGTGCTTATACCTGCAATTGGATAAGAATCTACATTGGGAGTCATTAAATGTGAAACATACTCGTTTACGAAAATTAGCCTGAGAACTATTTGTAGTTTGAGGCCTCTGAGTGTATTGCTGCCTTTGTGGCAGCATCAAATTTAGCCACAAACCTACATCTTTGACCCCCCAACGGAGGGAAGGATGGACTGAAAGCTTCTGCCTGAAGCTCTCATCATAGCTGAACCAGGAGATGCTTCCAAAATGACGGTAAGCCTCCGCCACTATATACAGATGTTGGAATAATCCTGAGCACTTGTCAGGGAAACGCTCACCAATTACTGAGGAAAAAATACAAAAGGCTTGAAGCCAATTCTGAAAAGTCCTAGGACATGCCCTTCTCCTATCTTCCTCAGATCTATCATCTAATCTTTTCTCAGATTCCAATAAGAATTCTTTAGAGGAAGGAAGCAATGATAGTATATCTATAAAATCCCCCCGCCAAATTTTTTCCTTCACAGCCACAGTCAAATGAAAACCCAGGGGGGACAGTTCACAAGGAAGGGCCTCTTTAAGGCATGTTTCAGACACTAAAGATTTTACAGGTAAAGAGTTCAGTGAAGAAGAAGAAGGCAAAGAAAAAACTGTATTAAAGTCATTCACAGGTAATTTCTCAATCATAGAGACCCTTGTATTCAAAGGGTTAACACTTACTGGAATTGCAGGGTTACCCTGTGAAAAAACTGTTTTATCAGACATATGCATACCGCTAGAGCCACCGCTATTCCATACAGTACCAATATTGGATTCATTTATCTTAGCAAGTACATTGGCTAAAGAACCAACTACTTTACCTAATTCAATTAAGTTTAAATAATTTCTCTCACCATGGCTGCGGTCCACGCTGACAGGCTGCCCAGACACTGTCACCTCACTAGAACAGCCCGCACCTGCTGGCTGAGGTGATCCACTTCTGGCTCTGTTACAGGAGCGTGACATTGCCTGCTTCACATTCACCTTTTCAGGAGAAGAGGGAGAATCTTCACTTCTCAACCTCTTTCCCGTTACCTTTCTGTCCATAATGGCAGGTAACTTCAGCAGCACGGTTCCTGCTTCTGCGGCGTCCCCTCAGGCTGTGACACAGAGCGGGAAAGCTGCCGGCTTTTAAAACCACTGCCCAGCTCAATCCCGCCCAAATCAGCCAATCAGGAGCCGTTGCTATGCCGCTCCGAATCCTGCCATCACCCGGAGCAACCCAATTCACCATAAACAGGGGGGGGCCCGGAAGATGGCAGGAACCATAGCAGCACTCTGTACTGTCCCATGTAGCCCCGCATGAACGCTAGGGGCTTGTTAATGAGTTGGTAGCTCTACGCGTTTCATGACTTTTGTCGCTCATCAGGAGCAGGCATGCATTTTCTTTCTGTAATGACACAAATAATATCTTGGGCTTGAACCAGGGCATCAGACATACATGGGACCATAGATGAAAACAAGGTCCTAGATCAGTGATGGCGAACCTTGGCACCCCAGATGTTTTGGAACTACATTTCCCATGATGCTCAACTACACTGCAGAGTGCATGAGCATCATGGGAAATGTAGTTCCAAAACATCTGGGGTGCCAAGGTTCGCCATCACTGTCCTAGATGGTACTCACCAGGCTGCCAATTGCTGCCGGTATGGAAGTGGGACCCAGACAGGCCCCAATGGGCTGGGACAACTCGCGCCAGGGACTGTGGCAGGGAAATGCAGGACGTATGGCCCCCACACAGGACGCGTCCAGGCCGGTCAGGCATTCGGAAATGAGTGGTGTATGCAGGATCAATGATGGATGGAAAAAAACTAGTGAAAATGGGAAAATAAGAATAATAGAAATAAGAAAGTGCTGAGAGGAAATGGGAATTGTGTAGTGGGAACGAAGGGGAGTGAGAATGTAAGATGAAGAATAGGATATGTGCGGTGTGGGCAATACCTGTGAAGACAGTCTGAACAGCATAATGGTCAGTGAAGTGAATGTAAGTCCAATGCCTGCACCAGCAATGGATGGCGCCCTTATGTAGGTTCCAATGTCAGGAAGTTCCCGCCAACGCCACGCACGCGAGGGGGTGGGGAGAAGAGGCGCCTACACCAATGCGGAAGAGCCGCCTAGTAGTTGGGCGCCAAAGATGCTCCCCAAACACCCCTCGTAGCTGTGAAGCCATGGTCGCATGGAAAGAGTTCCCAGTGTGCACCAGGGGGGGGCGTGATGTCGATACGCCAATGCCCGCCCACACATCCCTGCACCAGTAAAGCATGGGACGGGGGGCGTGGTCAGGGCGCGTCGCAGCCCCCGAACTGGAGCTGAGCCCGCAAAGGGGCCGGGAAGGCCCAAATACCAACCAAATGCAGCAATGGTAAAGCCTGTGGTGGGATGAAAGTGTCCCGGGAAAGGTCCAAGACCAAGGGCCATACTAAATAATATTCCATAAAACACTGAAACAAATAGCTGGTACAAAATGATACAATATAAGAAAGAAATGAAAGAATAAGGTTAAATACCATATAATAGACCAAAAATTATGGTAAAGTTGGTCCCAGTGCACATGCTTCCATCCCTATATATAATATAATTGATAAGAGGGGAGGGGGGAATGGGTATGATGGGACTGTCCAGAGGCGATGAATCAACCACCTCACATCCCTAAATTTGGTATTACTGAAAGAAAAAAAACAAAAGAGAGCGGGACTTTAAATGAAGCATGTGCTGGAGAGGGTTCGGGTTAACAAAGGATAGCAACAAGTCTGGAGTATCTGGTATCATAAAAAAGTTTTTAAATTATTTCTTTCACCTAATGCACCGTCCATGACTATAAATTGCATTAGTGAAGTTGCGTCCTGCATTTCCCTGCCACAGTGCCCGGCGCGAGTTGTCCCAGCCCATTGGGGCCTGTCTGGGTCCCACTTCCATACCGGCAGCAATTGGCAGCCTGGTGAGTACCATCTAGGACCTTGTTTTCATCTATGGTCCCATGTATGTCTGATGCCCTGGTTCAAGCCCAAGATATTATTTGTGTCATTACAGAAATAAAATGCATGCCTGCTCCTGATAAGCGACAAAAGTCGTGAATCACGTAGAGCTACCAACTCATGCTCTTTAAATGCATCAATACCATATACAATATTGTAGAACATTTTTTGTATGTCTGTATATTTGGGTCCTCAGTTTATTTGTTTCCCTTTTTAAACTCAGTCTGTGTGATGTATATGCACATCAATTCAAACTTCACTAATGCAATTTATAGTCATGGACGGTGCATTAGGTGAAAGAAATAATTAAAAAACTTTTTTATGATACCAGATACTCCAGACTTGTTGCTATCCTTTGTTAACCCGAACCCTCTCCCGCACATGCTTCATTTAAAGTCCCGCTCTCTTTTGTTTTTTTCTTTCAGTAATACTTATTTTTAATGTTTTATATTATTTTGCTATACCTGCAAAGTGTGTAACAGGATGGGTGTAGCAGTCTCCTTAAGGTAACTCTGCTGGCAGGAGTTAAATCCCTGTAAAGCCAAGAAGACAAAACTATATAAGGGTGGTCAGAGGCTTCTCACCACCATTGCTGGATAAGTGTCCTCCTATTGGAAGTCAGTCCACATATCCACATATCCACCACGCCCCCACAGCCATGTAAGGTCTTGTCCCATTTCAGGCCTGTTCTTTCTCCCTTTATAGAGTCCTCAACCTAAGTCCCAGTAGGCTCTCTATGGTTTTCTCCTCTACTTTCAGGACTTGATACAGCACAGTAGCCTCCCCTACACTCCACTCTATCTGGGGCTAGCTCTTCTGCTCCCAATGCAGCTTCTCATAGATTTGTACACCACAGCTGTCCCCACAGTGCAGCTCACAGCACTCCACACACCAGCCTTATGGCTCTCCCCTAGGTTTTTTCTCCATATGTGCTGTTGTGCAAGGCTAACGGTCAGACCACCTAATGCAGCCAATCAGTACCCTTCTCTGGTCTCCAACAAAATAGCCCCTCCTATACTGAGGAAACTTCCTTCTCTCACATGAAACTTCCTCTCTGAATGTTACATCAGCTCCTGATATATTGCCACCCATCTCATTCACTTTAAATTGTATTATTTTCCTAGATTTCCTAGTCTCTGTTCTGCAGTAACAAGCAGCATGTTTTAACAGGTTTGCTTTTTATGTTACAGAAACACATCATGTTGAAGGCTTAATATGAATTATCTTCACTATTTTGTATCTTACTACCTTTTCAGGGTGCTCATTTGATTGTCACACCAGAAGATGGTATCTATGGTTGGAGATTTACTAGAGAAACAATTTTACCATATCTTGAGGACATTCCAGACCCCAGTGTCAACTGGATTCCGTGTACTGATCCTGAAAGGTGCTTTGTCTGTTGGTGACATAAACAATTACATTTTTGTATAGAAAAGAGCTTGCTATCAAAAACCTTCCAACTGGAATTCAGGAGAATTGAATGTCTAGTTGAAAAAATTGAAGTGATTGTAAAGCCTCGTTTTTTATTCTATAAAAATAACAAACATGTAATACTTACCTGTAGGGATGAGCTTCGTGTTCGAGTCGAACATACGTTCGACTCGAACATCGGCTGTTCGATCGTTCGACGAAGATCGAACGATTTGGGCCGTTCGCGCCAAATTCGAGTGACGCGAACGGCCCACAATGCACTACGCCATCGCAGTGTCATCCAGGCGCTGTGATTGGCCAAGCATGCACTGTGACCCCGCATGCTTGGCCAATCACAGCGCCGGCAGCGAGGAGAGCAATGATTGGCCACAGGCAGGATGCCTGTGGCCAATTATTGCTGAGGGTGTTTAGTACACGCCCCACACTATAAAAGGCCGCCAGCACGGCGGCCTAGTGTAGTGTGTTCCGGAGCAGGGAAAGAGCAGCATAGGCAGGGACAGTGACTTTTATTTCTTTCTTGCTTAACCTGGATTCCTTTAGTTTAGGGAAAGAGAAGGATAGGTAGGGAGAGTGTCAGTGTGTTTTGTGCTTGTGCTATAGTGTGCTTAAAAAAAAAAAAATTTCTAGGGACAGAAAACTGTAGGTAGGGAGAGTGTCAGTTTCTTTCACTGTGCAAGTCCTTGTTTCTAGGGACTGGGAAGGACAGTGAGTGAATTCTCCTTGTGCTATAGTGTGCTTAAAAAAAACATTTTTTCTAGGGACAGAAAACTGTAGGTAGGGAGAGTGTCAGTTTCTTTCACTGTGCAAGTCCTTGTTTCTAGGGACTGGGAAGGACAGTGAGTGAATTCTCCTTGTGCTATAGTGTGCTTAAAAAAAACATTTTTTCTAGGGACAGAAAACTGTAGGTAGGGAGAGTGTCAGTTTCTTTCACTGTGCAAGTCCTTGTTTCTAGGGACTGGGAAGGACAGTGAGTGAATTCTCCTTGTGCTATAGTGTGCTTAAAAAAAACATTTTTTCTAGGGACAGAAAACTGTAGGTAGGGAGAGTGTCAGTTTCTTTCACTGTGCAAGTCCTTGTTTCTAGGGACTGGGAAGGACAGTGAGTGAATTCTCCTTGTGCTATAGTGTGCTTAAAAAAACATTTTTTTCTAGGGACAGAAAACTGTAGGTAGGGAGAGTGTCAGTTTCTTTCACTGTGCAAGTCCTTGTTTCTAGGGACTGGGAAGGACAGTGAGTGAATTCTCCTTGTGCTATAGTGTGCTTAAAAAAAACATTTTTTCTAGGGACAGAAAACTGTAGGTAGGGAGAGTGTCAGTTTCTTTCACTGTGCAAGTCCTTGTTTCTAGGGACTGGGAAGGACAGTGAGTGAATTCTCCTTGTGCTATAGTGTGCTTAAAAAAAAACATTTTTTCTAGGGACAGAAAACTGTAGGTAGGGAGAGTGTCAGTTTCTTTCACTGTGCAAGTCCTTGTTTCTAGGGACTGGGAAGGACAGTGAGTGAATTCTCCTTGTGCTATAGTGTGCTTAAAAAAAACATTTTTTCTAGGGACAGAAAACTGTAGGTAGGGAGAGTGTCAGTTTCTTTCACTGTGCAAGTCCTTGTTTCTAGGGACTGGGAAGGACAGTGAGTGAATTCTCCTTGTGCTATAGTGTGCTTAAAAAAAACATTTTTTCTAGGGACAGAAAACTGTAGGTAGGGAGAGTGTCAGTTTCTTTCACTGTGCAAGTCCTTGTTTCTAGGGACTGGGAAGGACAGTGAGTGAATTCTCCTTGTGCTATAGTGTGCTTAAAAAAACATTTTTTCTAGGGACAGAAAACTGTAGGTAGGGAGAGTGTCAGTTTCTTTCACTGTGCAAGTCCTTGTTTCTAGGGACTGGGAAGGACAGTGAGTGAATTCTCCTTGTGCTATAGTGTGCTTAAAAAAAAACATTTTTTCTAGGGACAGAAAACTGTAGGTAGGGAGAGTGTCAGTTTCTTTCACTGTGCAAGTCCTTGTTTCTAGGGACTGGGAAGGACAGTGAGTGAATTCTCCTTGTGCTATAGTGTGCTTAAAAAAACATTTTTTCTAGGGACAGAAAACTGTAGGTAGGGAGAGTGTCAGTTTCTTTCACTGTGCAAGTCCTTGTTTCTAGGGACTGGGAAGGACAGTGAGTGAATTCTCCTTGTGCTATAGTGTGCTTAAAAAAAACATTTTTTCTAGGGACAGAAAACTGTAGGTAGGGAGAGTGTCAGTTTCTTTCACTGTGCAAGTCCTTGTTTCTAGGGACTGGGAAGGACAGTGAGTGAATTCTCCTTGTGCTATAGTGTGCTTAAAAAAACATTTTTCTAGGGACAGAAAACTGTAGGTAGGGAGAGTGTCAGTTTCTTTCACTGTGCAAGTCCTTGTTTCTAGGGACTGGGAAGGACAGTGAGTGAATTCTCCTTGTGCTATAGTGTGCTTAAAAAAAACATTTTTTCTAGGGACAGAAAACTGTAGGTAGGGAGAGTGTCAGTTTCTTTCACTGTGCAAGTCCTTGTTTCTAGGGACTGGGAAGGACAGTGAGTGAATTCTCCTTGTGCTATAGTGTGCTTAAAAAAAACATTTTTTCTAGGGACAGAAAACTGTAGGTAGGGAGAGTGTCAGTTTCTTTCACTGTGCAAGTCCTTGTTTCTAGGGACTGGGAAGGAGAGTGAGTGAATTCTCCTTGTGCTATAGTGTGCTTAAAAAAAACATTTTTTCTAGGGACAGAAAACTGTAGGTAGGGAGAGTGTCAGTTTCTTTCACTGTGCAAGTCCTTGTTTCTAGGGACTGGGAAGGACAGTGAGTGAATTCTCCTTGTGCTATAGTGTGCTTAAAAAAAACATTTTTTCTAGGGACAGAAAACTGTAGGTAGGGAGAGTGTCAGTTTCTTTCACTGTGCAAGTCCTTGTTTCTAGGGACTGGGAAGGACAGTGAGTGAATTCTCCTTGTGCTATAGTGTGCTTAAAAAAACATTTTTTTCTAGGGACAGAAAACTGTAGGTAGGGAGAGTGTCAGTTTCTTTCACTGTGCAAGTCCTTGTTTCTAGGGACTGGGAAGGACAGTGAGTGAATTCTCCTTGTGCTATAGTGTGCTTAAAAAAAACATTTTTTCTAGGGACAGAAAACTGTAGGTAGGGAGAGTGTCAGTTTCTTTCACTGTGCAAGTCCTTGTTTCTAGGGACTTGGAAGGACAGTGAGTGAATTCTCCTTGTGCTATAGTGTGCTTAAAAAAAACATTTTTTCTAGGGACAGAAAACTGTAGGTAGGGAGAGTGTCAGTTTCTTTCACTGTGCAAGTCCTTGTTTCTAGGGACTGGGAAGGACAGTGAGTGAATTCTCCTTGTGCTATAGTGTGCTTAAAAAAAACATTTTTTCTAGGGACAGAAAACTGTAGGTAGGGAGAGTGTCAGTTTCTTTCACTGTGCAAGTCCTTGTTTCTAGGGACTGGGAAGGACAGTGAGTGAATTCTCCTTGTGCTATAGTGTGCTTAAAAAAAACATTTTTTCTAGGGACAGAAAACTGTAGGTAGGGAGAGTGTCAGTTTCTTTCACTGTGCAAGTCCTTGTTTCTAGGGACTGGGAAGGACAGTGAGTGAATTCTCCTTGTGCTATAGTGTGCTTAAAAAAAAACATTTTTTCTAGGGACAGAAAACTGTATGTAGGGAGAGTGTCAGTTTCTTTCACTGTGCAAGTCCTTGTTTCTAGGGACTGGGAAGGACAGTGAGTGAATTCTCCTTGTGCTATAGTGTGCTTAAAAAAACATTTTTTCTAGGGACAGAAAACTGTAGGTAGGGAGAGTGTCAGTTTCTTTCACTGTGCAAGTCCTTGTTTCTAGGGACTGGGAAGGACAGTGAGTGAATTTTCCTTGTGCTATAGTGTGCTTAAAAAAAACATTTTTTCTAGGGACAGAAAACTGTAGGTAGGGAGAGTGTCAGTTTCTTTCACTGTGCAAGTCCTTGTTTCTAGGGACTGGGAAGGACAGTGAGTGAATTCTCCTTGTGCTATAGTGTGCTTAAAAAAACATTTTTTCTAGGGACAGAAAACTGTAGGTAGGGAGAGTGTCAGTTTCTTTCACTGTGCAAGTCCTTGTTTCTAGGGACTGGGAAGGACAGTGAGTGAATTCTCCTTGTGCTATAGTGTGCTTAAAAAAAACATTTTTTCTAGGGACAGAAAACTGTAGGTAGGGAGAGTGTCAGTTTCTTTCACTGTGCAAGTCCTTGTTTCTAGGGACTTGGAAGGACAGTGAGTGAATTCTCCTTGTGCTATAGTGTGCTTAAAAAAAACATTTTTTCTAGGGACAGAAAACTGTAGGTAGGGAGAGTGTCAGTTTCTTTCACTGTGCAAGTCCTTGTTTCTAGGGACTGGGAAGGACAGTGAGTGAATTCTCCTTGTGCTATAGTGTGCTTAAAAAAAACATTTTTTCTAGGGACAGAAAACTGTAGGTAGGGAGAGTGTCAGTTTCTTTCACTGTGCAAGTCCTTGTTTCTAGGGACTGGGAAGGACAGTGAGTGAATTCTCCTTGTGCTATAGTGTGCTTAAAAAAAACATTTTTTCTAGGGACAGAAAACTGTAGGTAGGGAGAGTGTCAGTTTCTTTCACTGTGCAAGTCCTTGTTTCTAGGGACTGGGAAGGACAGTGAGTGAATTCTCCTTGTGCTATAGTGTGCTTAAAAAAAAACATTTTTTCTAGGGACAGAAAACTGTATGTAGGGAGAGTGTCAGTTTCTTTCACTGTGCAAGTCCTTGTTTCTAGGGACTGGGAAGGACAGTGAGTGAATTCTCCTTGTGCTATAGTGTGCTTAAAAAAACATTTTTTCTAGGGACAGAAAACTGTAGGTAGGGAGAGTGTCAGTTTCTTTCACTGTGCAAGTCCTTGTTTCTAGGGACTGGGAAGGACAGTGAGTGAATTTTCCTTGTGCTATAGTGTGCTTAAAAAAAACATTTTTTCTAGGGACAGAAAACTGTAGGTAGGGAGAGTGTCAGTTTCTTTCACTGTGCAAGTCCTTGTTTCTAGGGACTGGGAAGGACAGTGAGTGAATTCTCCTTGTGCTATAGTGTGCTTAAAAAAACATTTTTTCTAGGGACAGAAAACTGTAGGTAGGGAGAGTGTCAGTTTCTTTCACTGTGCAAGTCCTTGTTTCTAGGGACTGGGAAGGACAGTGAGTGAATTCTCCTTGTGCTATAGTGTGCTTAAAAAAAACATTTTTTCTAGGGACAGAAAACTGTAGGTAGGGAGAGTGTCAGTTTCTTTCACTGTGCAAGTCCTTGTTTCTAGGGACTGGGAAGGACAGTGAGTGAATTCTCCTTGTGCTATAGTGTGCTTAAAAAAAACATTTTTTCTAGGGACAGAAAACTGTAGGTAGGGAGAGTGTCAGTTTCTTTCACTGTGCAACTTCTTTTCAGCAGCTGGACATGTTGAGCCACATCATGCCGAAGACTTGGTAGAGTGGATGACCAAGCCCTCCTCCTCCTCCTCATCCTCTCTCACCCAGGCTCAGGGTACTGGCAAAGCAGCTGCCAAAGCGTCCTCTTCCCTGGTATCAATGTCAGACTCATCATCAGTCACTCCTTCCCTAGACCCACCATGTCCTCCTCCTGAGGAGTCCCCCGAACTGTTTGAGCACAGTGTTGGGTACATGCTCCAGGAGGATGCCCAGCGTTTCGAAGGGTCTGATGATGAAACCCAGCTACAGGAAGGCAGTAGGGTGAGAGCAGACAGAGGGGATGCTCAAGAAGGACACCAATCTGGCAGTCATGTTCCAGCAGCTGCAGCATACTGCCAGATTGGCTCCAGTGATGAGGAGGGAGGGGATGATGAGGTCACTGACTCCACATGGGTGCCTAATAGGAGAGAGGAGGAGGAGGAGGATGAGGAGGAGGCACATCTCCAACGAGGCAGGATGCCCTTTGGTGGCCAGCGTAAGGGCAGTACACCGACGGAATCACACCGCAGAGCTCCGCCTGTGCAGGGCGCTGCCTCTGCCCGTCATTCAAAAAGTTCCTTGGTGTGGGCCTTTTTTGAGGCTAGTGCATCAGATCGCACAGCTGCTGTTTGCAACATATGTCTCAAGCGTATATCGCGTGGCCAAAACATCAGCCGCTTGGGTACCACATGCCTGACCAGACATATGTTGACCTGCCATGCAGCTCGTTGGCAAGCCTACCTCAAAGACCCACACCAAAGAACAAAGCGGACCTCTCCTTGCACCGCATCAGCTGGGATCTCCAACCCCACTATAACTTCAGTCCTCTCTGAAACATGCACTGAGAGGAATGAAGGTGTAGAATTAGGTGTGTCACAGCCAAGTACTTGCGGCCACTCTGCTAGCAGTACACCGACGTCCGATTCTAGCAGGCAAATTTCCCTGCCCCAGCTGCTGGACCGTCGAAAGAAGTTCACTCCCAGCCATCCACATGCCCAGCGGTTGAATGCTAGCTTGGCTAAATTGCTAGCGCTTCAACTGCTGCCTTTTCAGTTGGTAGACTCGGCCCCCTTCCGTGAGTTTGTGCAATGTGCGGTTCCTCAGTGGCAGGTTCCCAAACGCCACTTTTTCTCACGGAAGGCTATTCCGGCTCTCTACCGGCATGTGGAAGGCAATGTCTTGGCCTCGCTGGACAGGGCGGTCAGCGGTAAGGTGCATATTACCGCTGACTCATGGTCCAGCAGGCATGGACAGGGACGTTACCTTTCTTTCACGGCCCATTGGGTCACTCTTTTGGCAGCTGGGAAGGATGCAGGACAAGGTGCAGTAGTGTTGGAGGTTGTCCCACCGCCACGCCTCCAAAATGCTACTACTGGTTGTGACACACCTCTCTCCTCCACCCCCTCCTCTTCTTCTTCCTCCATGGCCTCTTCCTGTGGTTTGTCCTATGAACCAGCGGTGCTCCGTAGCCGTTCACGGGGCTACGCAAGTACGCAGGCAAAAAGATGCCATGCCGTGCTTGCGCTGGTGTGTTTGGGGGACAGAAGCCACACTGGGGCAGAGGTCCTGTCTGCTCTGCAGGGCCAGGCCGAGAGGTGGTTGACGCCACGCCAGCTTAAGCCAGGAATGGTGGTTTGCGACAATGGCACCAACCTCCTCTCCGCCCTTCGACAGGGACAACTGACCCATGTGCCCTGTGTGGCTCACGTCCTTAACCTGGTGGTGCAGCGTTTCTTGGGCAGGTACCCGGCCTTACAGGATGTCCTGAGGCAGGCCAGGAAAGTCTGTGTGCATTTCCGCAGATCTTATAATGCCAGTGCTCGCCTGGCTGAGCTGCAAAAGGAGTTGAACCTGCCCAAGAACCGCCTTATATGTGACATGCCCACCAGGTGGAACTCAACGTTGGCCATGCTGCAGCGGCTGCACACGCAGCAGAGGCCCATCAATGAGTACCTGTGCGACTACGGCACCAGGACAGGGTCAGGGGAGCTTGGTTTTTTTTCTCCACGCCAGTGGGGCATGATCAGGGATGCATGCACTGTCCTGGCACCATTTGAGGAGGCCACGAGGATGGTGAGCAGTGACAGTGCATGCATCAGTGACACTGTACCTCTTGTCCACCTGTTGGAGCACACGCTGCGTGGAATAATGGACAGGGCACTTGAGGCAGAACAGAGGCAGGAAGAGGAGGACTTCCTTGCCTCTCAAGGCCCCCTTTACCCAGACAGTGTTCCTTCTGTCCCACCCATCGCACAGGAAGAGGAGGAGGAGGAGGAGGAGGAGGATTGTGTCAGCATGGAGGTGGAGGCTGGCACTCAGCATCATCAGCAGCAGTCTTTTAGGGATGATTTACAGTCCCAAGAAACCAGTGGACTTGTACGTGGCTGGGAGGAGGTGGCTGCGGATCATGTCGTCCTTAGTGACCCAGAGGACTCCGGAGCGAATGCCTCAGCAAACCTACGCTGCATGGCCTCCCTGATCCTGCAAAGTCTGCGGAAGGATCCTCGTATTCTTCGGATCAAGGAGAGGGACCATTACTGGCTGGCCACTCTCCTTGATCCACGGTACAAGGGTAAGGTTGCGGACCTTATGTTACCGTCGCAGAGGGAGCAGAGGATGAGACAACTCCGGGAGGCCTTGCAGAAAGGTCTGTGCAACGCGTTCCCAGAGACTGGGAGGTTACAAACTCCTGGTCCTGGACAACGAGTTGCTGAGGCTTCGGCCAGTCAAAGAAGGAGCGGTGGGGAAGGTGGCCGTCTGACCGATGCGTTCAGACAATTCTTTAGTCCGCAGCCCCAAAGTATGATCGGTTCCAGCAACCATCGCCAGCGTCTGATAAACATGGTGCAGGAATATCTAGGGGCAAGGTCAGACTTGGACACCTTCCCCACCGAAAATCCTCTGGCTTACTGGGTCTTGAGGATGGATCACTGGCCAGAGCTTGCACAGTATGCAATTGAGCTACTGGCCTGTCCTGCATCCAGCGTTCTTTCGGAACGCACATTCAGTGCTGCTGGAGGATTTGTCACGGATCACAGGGTGCGCCTGTCCACCGACTCGGTTGATCGACTGACTTTCATCAAGATGAACCAGTCTTGGATCACCACCAGCTACCACACACCTGATGCTGATATAACAGACTAATTGATTTTAACATGTCACATCCCTTCAAGACTGATGCTGATGCTGAGTGCCTGTGCTGTTATGTTGACTGGCTATCCTCCTCCTCCGAGTCCTCAATGATACGATTGATGATGATAGCTTGGAAGATCATTTTTGTTTATGGGTGCCGCCACCAGTGGCTAAGGCCCAATTTTTCAGCCCCTGTTTAACAGGGGCGTGTAATTACAATTTTTGAAGCAATACTTTGCAACAGGGCTCATTGCTGTGCTCCAAGTACAGTATGTGTGAGGGGTTGGAGTGTTGTGCCACCAGTGCCTAAGGCCCAATTTTTCAGCCCCTGTTTAACAGGGGCGTGTCATTACAATTTTTGAAGCAATACTTTGCAACAGGGCTCATTGCTGTGCTCCAAGTACAGTATCTGTGAGGGGTTGCAGTGTTGTGCCACCAGTGCCTAAGGCCCAATTTTTAAGCCCCTGTTCAACAGGGGCATGTAATTACAATTATTGATCTAATAATTCACAGCAGGGCCCATTCCTGCACCCACCAAGCAAGAGTAACTCTGAGGGCTTACAGTGTTGTGGCAACACCACCACCACCACCACCACCACGAAAGGCCCAATTTTTCAGCCCCTGTTCAACAGGGGCATGCAATTACAATTCTTGATCTAATAATTCACAGCAGGGCCCATTGCTGCACCCACCAAGAGTAACTGTCAGGGCTTACAGTGTTGTGGCACCAGCACCACCATCAAAGGCCCAATTTTTACTACCACTGTTCAACAATTATATGTAATTACAATTCCTGATATAATAGTTGACAGCAGGGCGTTCCAGCACCAACCAAGAGTAACTGTGAGTGCTTACAGTGTTGTGCCAACACCAACTAAGGGGCCTATTTCTGCAGATTATATACGGCAGGTCCCTACTTTCAAACATCCAACTTACAAACGACTCCTACTTGCAAACGCAAGAAGACAACAGGAAGTGAGAGGAAATCTACCCCTAGGAAGGAAAATTCTCTCCTGTAAGAATTAATATGGGAGAAAGGTGTCTCCTCTGTACTGATGCTTTATCACCAATCCTTGTTTCAAGAAAAACACCACATTTCAAAAACAGTTGTCATTGGGACGGAAAGTGAGGTGAAATGTTCTGAACAGGGGCACAGACAGCAAAACAAATGTTACAGGGGTGATAACCCTTACCTATGTTTTCCAAAAAGTTTAAAAATAGATTTTTGGGCTGGAGCTACACTTAAACAATGTACCTGTTCAAAATTACAAACAGATTCTACATAAGAACAAACCTACAGTCCCTGTCTTGTATGCACCGCCTGTATACGGCTGTTCAGAGTATATAGGGCCTTTTTTATTTTATGTGCGGGGTTCCCCTTAATATCCATACAAGACCCAAAGGGGCTGGTAATGGGCTGGGGTAGGGGGGGGGGTCATGGGGTAGCTATGCCATTTTTCTTAAAGATTTTCATCCATATTACCGGGACCAGACATTACATTAAAGCCGCAAGCAGTTTTAAATGGCTTTTTTTTCCTTTAGAAGTGTCATTTTGTGCAGGGACAGTTCTAAACACGGGAAACACGTGGCACTTCACAGGCATACTTTAGACACCCCCCAGGTACGATATTTAAAGGAATATTTGACTTTTTTTTTTTCACTTTATGCATCATTAAAATGACTCCTCCCGAAAAACGACCGTTTTTAAAACTTCTTTTTGCATTGATACATGTCCCCTGGTGCAGAACCCGGGTTCCCAAACCCTTTTTAGGACAATAACATGCATAATAGTTGTTATAATTAGCACTTTAGAATTCGAACGTTCGCATCCATTGTATTTAATAGGGTTCTAATGTTCGTACGAACTTTCGGTCCGTTCGCGGGTTCTGGTGCGAACCGAACCCGGGGGTGTTCGGCTCATCACTACTTACCTGCCCTGTGTAGTGGTTTTGCAAAGAGCAGCCCAGATCATCCTCTTGTCGGATACCTCTTCAGCTCTCCTGGTCCCGCCTTCTTGTCGAGTATCCCCACAGCAAGCAGACAGCTATGGGGGCACTCGAGCTGAGCTGCAGCTCCATGTGTCAAATCAGTTTGGCCCTGCCTCCTCTCTCTCCTTATTGGCTAACTGACAGCAGTGAGAGCCAATGGCACCGTTGCTGTGTCTCAGCCAATCATGAGGGAGAGAGATGGGGCTCAGGTAAGTATTAGGGGTGCTGGGGCAGCTGTTGCACACAGAAGGCTTTTTATCTAAATGCATAGAATGCATTAACCACTTCAGCCCCGGACCATATGTCAGCTTAAAGACCGGAGATCTTTTAACAATTTGGCACTGCGTCGCTTTAACTGACAAGTGCGCGGTCGTGCGACGTGGCTCCCAAACAAAATTGACGTCCTTTTTTTCCCAAAAATAGAGCTTTCTTTGGTGGTATTTGATCACCTCTGCGGTTTTTATTTTTTGCGCTATAAACAAAAACAGAGCGACAATTTTGAAAAAAAAGCAATATTTTTTACTTTTTGCTATAATAAATATCCCCAAAATATATATAAAAAAACTTTTTTTTTCCTCAGTTTAGGCCGATACGTATTCTTCTACATATTTTTGGTAAAAAAATCGCAATAAGCGTTTATTGATCGGTTTGCGCAAAAGTTATAGCGTCTACAAAATAGGGGAAAGTTTTATGGCATTTTTATTAATATTTTTTTTTTTTTATACTAGTAATGGCGGCGATCAGCGATTTTTATCGTGACTGCGACATAATGGCCGGACACATCGGACACTTTTGACACATTTTTGGGACCATTGTCATTTTTACAGCGTTCAGCGCTATAAAAATGCACTGATTACTGTGAAAATGACACTGGCAGTGAAGGGGTTAACCACTAGGTGGCGCTGTAGGGGTTAAGTGTGCCCTAGTGAGTGATTCTTACTGTAGGGGGGATGGGCTGTGTGTGACATGACACTGATCTCCGCTCCAATTACACGGAGTGGAGATCAGTGTCATTGTCACTAGGCAGAGCGGGGAGATGCTTGTTTACAGTACATTAGCATGTCCCCGCTCTATCTCTCCGTGAGACGATCGTGGGTATCCGCGGGACCCACGGTCGGGCTCTCGGCAGGATCGCGACCACACGGCGGCATCTTAAAGGGGACGTACCTGTACGCCCTTATGCCTGTCCTTGCCATTCTGTCAACGTAAATAGGCGTGCGCTGGTCCTTAAGTGGTTAAGATTAATAAACCTTCTGCCTTTACAACCCCTTTAATTGTTCTTAAAGTAGAACTATAGACAAATCTTTTTTTTTTCATTTTGGATAGAGCAAGAGAGGTTTAAAACTCCTGTCAGGTTTTTTTCTCACAATCAATCCCATTAGGGAGATTTCCCTCCACTTCCTGTCCCATAGACAAACAGGAAGTGAGAGGAAATCCCTGCAAACTAACAGAATTCATTGGGAACCCCCAGATCACCAGAACTAGTGTCTCCATTGGAAGATTTCCCCTCTATTACTTTGCGATTTTCTTTTACTTTTGCTTTCAATGATAATGCTAAACAGGACAAATAGAGAGGGTAAATCTCCTTAACGGGGGCACAGAAAACAATAAAAACTGACAAGTGCTCTAATCTCTCTCCATTCTATCCAAAACAAAAAAAAAAGTTTTGCCTTTAGTGATACTTAAACTTTTAATTGTACATAACACTATAAAAATAAAATCTGGAATCGGGTTGCTGAAGAATTATATACAAATCCTTATCTTTTATAGTCAGACCTGGTTTTAATTGTATGCTAGATTTATTACAGGTATTTATAGTGTTGAAAATTTAGACTGTGATTTAAATAGTGTACAGTATATATTTTTTGTAATTCCTTATTAACAAAAAGTTGCATTTTCAAACATACGCAACTCGGTCACGTGAATAGACAGACTTGCAAAATCAATGGTAATACAATAAGGTCTGCACAGCATCGAGAACCACCCAAGAAATGACAATCTGCAAAGCAAGCGACTACAGACATAAAATATGAAAGTCTCAGAAAGAGGTGTCAGGTGCAAGTTTCCAACACGTACAGATGAAGTGCAGCATAGGGATGCAACAATGTTCAATATAACGTTGGCGCACATCACGGCCGCTTTGGGGGGCCAAGCCTGTAGTAGACATGTGCGATTAGTTTCGTACGAATCGGAAATTCGTACGAATTTTTCGAAATTCGTACATTTGTATTTTCGTTTACGAATTTCGGCTCTCAAACCAACACCAAGACTCACACATCCATTCTCACTCCCAGACATTCTAATTTCACCAAAAGCACCAAACCACACAAAAACAACCACAAATTCAACAATACCACTCTCTGCTCTGCTCTCTGCTCTGCTCTGCTCTCTGCTCCTCCCTCACCACACCACACTATACGGCCTCTCAAAATGACATACAGGGGCGGAGACTATAGCCAGTGCCACATGTCAAAAACGAAAGTAAAAAAATCGAGATTTCGAATAGTTACGAATAACCGCGATGTATTAGAAAAGTACGAATCCATTCGAAGCATGCAGCGCCGCAGCGCCACTGTCAGACATGTAAATTTACGAATCAACGAACCAAAAAAAGTTACGAATGTACGAATCCATTCGAAGCACGTTAGACAGCGCCATTGTGAGAGACACGTAAAATTACAAATCAACAAACGAAAAAAAGTAACGAATTTACGAATCCATTCGAAGCACGTTAGGCAGCGCCATTGTAAGAGACACGGAAAATTACGAATCAACAAACAAACAAAAAAAGTTACGAAAGTAGGAGTTGTGTCCAGAATCAACTAAAACAATGTACTCTACCGAAAGTACGAATTATAAATCAACTAAAAATAAGGCTTTCAGAAATACGACTCATTCCGATTCAACGAAAAACGTTGCTTGCGAAAATACGAATTAGTCCGAACACGAAAATCCAGTTTTACGAAATTACAAATTTTTTAGTTATGCACAAGTCTACTCTAGTCTACACAATAGACTTGTTTTATGTAACCTTAATACATTTTCAGATAATTCGTTATTATTCGTAGAGTGTCGATATTCGTTATCAAAATTAACGATTCGTACGAAATTCGTATTTCGTACGAATCCGAATTAAATTCCGTACACGAATTACGAATTACAATTTTTTTTAAATACGAAACGGAACGGAACGAAACAAAACTGATTTTTTGACGGCTCCCATGTCTAGCCTGTAGGGCAAGCTTCCTGGGCTGGCAATGCTATATCTGAATAGGGAGTGGCCTCAAGCCCAACTGAAGAAAAATTATTTGGAGAGTGTTTTTTTTAATTATGTAGGATGCAACAGCACATTACAATGTGATTCCACTTGTACTCCGCCATATTTATTGAGGTCTGAAAGAGGCGGAAACGTCTGGCCATGATGCCAAAGGCATTTTCAACCACCCTTCTGGCTCTGGCCAGCCTGTAATTAACCACTTGTCCACCGCCCACTGTCAATTGACGGCGGGCGGAGGATACTCTCGTTCTGGGAGGATGTCATATGACGTCCTCCCTTTAAAACGAGCCAGAAGGCGCGCGCTCGCCGCCAGCGGCGCGCGCCCGCCGCGTTCACAAGGCCCCGGTGCGCGTGCCCGGCGGCCGCGATTGCCGCCGGGCACCCGCGATTGCCCGGGAAACGAGCAGGAAAGTGGGTCTCTGTGTGTAAACACAGAGATCCACGTCCTGTGAGGGAGAGGAGGCTGATGGTGTGTCCCTTGTACATAGGGACAACCATCAGTCACCTCCCCCAGTCAGTCCCCTCCCCCCACAGTAAGAACACATTGAGGGAACATATTTAACCCCTTCCCGCCCCCTAGTGGTTAACCCCTTCCCTGCCAATCACATTTATACAGTAATCAATGCATTTTTATAGCAGGGATCGCTGTATAAACGTGAATGGTCCCAAAAATGTGTCAAAAGTGTCCGATGTGTCCGCCGCAATATCGCAGTCACAATAAAAAATCGCAGATCGCCGCCATTACTAATAAAAAAATAAAAAAATAAATCTATCCCCTATTTTGTACACGCTATAACTTTTGCGCAAACCAATCAATACGCGCTATTTTACCAAAAATATGTAGAAGAATACGTATTGGCCTAAACTGAGGAAAATTTTATTTAAAAAAAAAAATGGGTATTTATTATAGCAAAAAGTAAAAAATAGTGTTTTTTTTCCAAACTGGACGCTCTTCTTTTGTTTATAGCGCAAAAAATAAAAACCGCAGAGGTGATCAAATACCACCAAAAGAAAGCTCTATTTGTGGGAAAAAAAGGACACAAATTTTGTTTGGGAGACACGTCGCACGACCGCGCAATTGTCATTCAAAGTGTGACAGCGCTGAAAGCTGAAAAATGGCTTGGGCAGGAAGGGGGTTTTCGTGCACAGTAGGGAGGTGGTTAAAGACCCTCCTCTCAGGGGTGAGGGTCCTTTGGGGAAAAGGCCTCATCAGATGTGGACCTAGCGCAAACGCCTAAAATATTCCATGGACTCGACATGCCTCTCAGCAAATAGCTTGGGGTGTCTACTTTCCAAAATGGGGTCATTTGGGGGAGTTTTGAACTGTCCTGGCATTTTATACACAACATTAGGAAGCTTATGTCACACATCATCCACTCTTCTAACCACTTGAAGACAAAGCCCTTTCTGACACTTTTTGTTTACATGAAAACATTTTTTTTTTTTTTTTGCAAGAAAATTACGTTGAACCCCCAAACATTCTATATTTTTTTAATGCAAAGGCCCTACAGATTAAAATGGTGGGTGTTGCATTTTTTTTTTCACACAGTATTTGAGCAGCGATTTTTCAAATGCATTTTTTTGGGAAAAAATACACTTTTTTTAATTTGAATGCACTAAAACACACTATATTGCCCAAATTTTGGATGAAATAAAAAAGATGATCTTAGGCCGAGTACATGGATACCAAACACGACATGCTTTAAAATTTCGCACAAATGCGCAGTGGCGACAAACTACATACATTTTTAAAAGCCTTTAAAAGCCTTTACAGGTTACCACATTCGATTTACAGAGGAGGTCTGCTGCTAAAATTACTGCCCTCGATCTGACCTTCGCGGTGATACCTCACCTGCATGATGCAATTGCTGTTTACATATGACGCCAGACCGACGTTTGCGACAGGTAGTGACAGGTACTATTTTTTTGAAAAAAATGGGGTCTATTAGACCCTAGATCTTTCCTCTGCCCTCAAAGCATCTGACCACAGCAAAATCGGTGTGATAAAATGCTTTCCCAATTTCCCAATGGCGTTTTTTATATCCGGGGGGGGGGGGGACATTCCCTCCCACTGCTTGTAAAAGCAGTCCAGAGGTTAATTAGCTTTTACATGAAAGCCGGCCGCTGGCTGAAAATAATGATACCAATATGATACCTAAACCCACAGGCATCATTCTGGTATAACCATTCAAAGTCCAGCAACATACCAGTACTTTGCTGGTCCTTGTTGGACATGTATTGTAATCTTTTTTTTCATGCAGCCTGTTGGCTAAACGAAAAAAAGAGATTGATCGGTGGGTATGCCCACCATTAGAATACCTCCCTTCATTCACCCACTTCTAATGATGGGCATACATGCACCATTTATATATGCCGAAGCATGGGGGCATACTCCCGCAAAACTTATGCCGCGTACACACGGTCAGACTTTTCCACGGGCAAGCCTCCGTCGGAATTTCGACCATATGTACGAGGCATTAGGAGCAAAATCGCTCCTCCGCCCCTGCTGCCCCCATGCTTAGGCATATATGCTTTTTTTTTTAAATGTGGTGGTGAAATCACCTCCTACAGCACTGGAGTCGCAGGGATCAGGCCTGTCTCTGCGAACGCTGCAGTTATGTGTGTTGTGTTTTGTAAGTGACAGTGATCGATCGATACTGCACTTGGGTGGCCTGGGCTGGACGGAGGGGCAAAACGCAGGTGCTAGCAGGTATCTGGGCTGATCCCGCTAACACTGCGTTTTTGGGAACCCTAAACTTCTGGGGACGCTAGTATAGATCTGATCAGATCAGATATTGATCTGTTCAGATACTATACCACTAATGGAGGTGTATGCTTCACGCGTGGGTGTTAGCGCTACTGGCACTAACCTGACGCTGCCTGGGGTGTGACGCAGACCCTCTCTGACACTAAAACCTAATTGATATCACCCGCCGGGCGATCAGGGGGTTAAACCTTTATTGGGTTATATACGGCGGGTGCCCTGACACTATAAAAAGCAAACTAACTAACCAGCGTCACCCGTAACACTTATACAGTGATCACTGGTGAAAGGGTTAACTAGGGGCAATCAGGGGGTTAAAACCTTTATTAGGTAATATATGGGGGTACCTGACGCTATATAAAAACCTGACGGGGAACCTAAATAACAAAATAACTAACTGGCTAACCAGTGTCACCAGTGACACTTATACGGTGATCACTGGTGAAAGGGTTAACTCTAGGGGCAATCAGGGGGTTAAAACCTTTATTAGTTAATATATGGGGGTACCTGACGCTATAAAAACCAAGCGGCGAACCTAAAAAAATACCAGACTACCTAGCGGGACCAGCATACCTAATACAGCGATCATAAAAATGATTGCTTAGTGACACTGGCAAAAGGGGGTGAAAGGGTTACCTGGGGGACGATCAAGGGGTTAAACCTTTATTAGGTAATATATGGGGGTACCTGACGCTATAAAAACCTGGCGGCGAACCTAAAAAAATAACAGACTACCTAGCGGCACCAGCATACCTAATACAGCGATCAGAAAAATGATCGCTTAGTGACACTGGCAAAAGGGGGTGAAAGGGTTACCTGGGGGGCGATCAAGGGGTTAAACCTTTATTATGTAATAAATGGGGGTACCTGACACTATAAAAACCTGACGGCGAACCTAAAAAAATCACTGACTACCTAGCGGCACCAGCATAACGAATATAGCGATCAGAAAAACGATTGCTTAGTGACACTGGCAAAAGGGGGTGAAAGGGTTACCTGGGGGGCGATCAAGGGGTTAAACCTTTATTAGGTAATATATGGGGGTACCTGACGCTGTAAAAACCTGGCTGCGAACCTAAAAAAATAACTGACTATCTAGCGGCATCACCGAAGCTAATACAGCGATCAGAAAAACGATCGCTTAGTGACAGTGGTGCTAGGGGGTGAAAGGGTTACCTGGGGGGTGATCAAGGGGTTAAACCCTTATTGGGGGGTTAGGGGGCTAACCTGGACCTAAAGGGACCTACACTAACTGCCCTGAAACTTTTACAGTTACAAATGTCACTGTTTGCAGTGATCAGTAAATAAATGATCACTGCAATCAGTGACACTGTGACTGGGGGCTTGGGGTGATCTGGGGGGTGATCTGGGGGTGACTGGGGGGGCGATCGTGTTCCTAAGTGTTTCGGAGAGAGAGAATATGTTGTATCAACCACAGAGTGGTAACTGTGGATATCAACAAAGAGTACCTGGCGTGCCACGTCCTAACATTTGAATATAGAAAAAGCTAGATGGAGGGACTTGGACTTTTTAGGCACCATACACGATTTATATAAAAAATAATTTTATTGTATAATAATCTAACATATCAATATTTCTGTATAAAAATTGTTCACAAGTTCTGAAAGAGACGATACAACAATACCGATATAGTACAACACCATAGCTCCAATGCAGATCATATAGGGCCAATATTCATCCATAGGCCAGTTAGATGCATTCCCAAAAGTTGAGGTATGGTTGAAACGGCATAAGTCGTAGGAATAGATGTAATTATTTCACTCTCGCTCGACAAGTTCCGCGTCCAATGACGCTTCTTCAGGAGCGTGTCATGTGAACTAAACAGGAAATATATTTAAACATACAACATATATCATGAGTTTGTAATTTGTCATCATGCATTCAATAATGCTGTAATACATTTAGAAACCCTTATAGAAAGGGAAAATATGTTAACACTTTTGTAAAGGAACTCGGAGAAGACCTAAAATGTATACTGACCTAGGAGACAGGAAAAGAGGTATAGAACGAACCCGACGGACACTGTGGAGGCGTGCACCTATTATTCAATTGATAACATTAGATTAGTGAAAACGCTTACTGTTAAGAACATCTGGTTACTAGAAACCAGGATGTCTGATGTTGTATAAGTAATTTGGCTTCATATGAAAAAGACAAATTCCAAATTCCTATCGAGCAGAAATAGAATCCCTTAGAGATGGCAGGAGAGGAGGGGGAAAAAAAAAAAAAACACAAAGACCGAAAAGGAAGCCCCATAAAGTAATATGTTGGAAGTATGCTGGAAAATAGTTGTAGAAAAACTCTCCAACAGTCTGGGAATCAAACAAATGGATCCCAGAGTGTATATGCAGGTAGAATGTATAATGACCACAGCCATATTTTTTAAAAAGAGGAAAGTAACAACAGAGGTAAATAAGACAATGGTTCTAATTGATTGATGTCCATGACCTTAGCTTGTTGCTAAGGGGTATAGCTTACCCGCTAATGCAGTTTATGATCTAGGGAATTAATCAGCTATATTATAGAGGATTCGCCAGGGGATCAAGTCGAAGTTGCCCATGTGTAGAAAGACAGTGAAGGCAAAAAGCGTCAAGTACATCCACTTGTTGCCATTAGCCTCACGATACGTTTTCAATCAGGATACAATGTAACAGTTAATCTAGACAATGGGTCTAGAATGAAAGAAAAACCACAAATGGTAATTACTTCATATGATCCAATAGTTTGACTAATTGAGGGTAACACTCAAAAGAATAGTATTACCTGGCAATAGATTCCCATCTGGTAAATTTGTAGCCAGGACGCCGTCCTGGGCGTCCTTAACAAGAACAGCTGAATTAAATAATATAATAATTGCTATTAGGACATCTAATTAGTCAAAACAGGTAATGTCTATAATTAAAAAATAGCGCTGGGAGGCTTTTTAGACGGACCGGAAGTGGCGGGTGGAATGCAAACACACCCGCACTTCCTGGTCTGTTGGTTAGAGGCGTGCTGTGTATAGGGGAGCGGAACTGACGTCTCGGCAGAACCGGAAGTCTCGACAGAACCGGAAGTGCGGGCTGGAACGCAGGAGGTACCCGCACTTCCTGGTTGTTAGACAGCGTGCGTCCCAGCGGATTAGCAGGGACGTCTGCAGTGACAAATACAGCCACCGCTTATGCCGCGCCAGGAGGAACTGTTTCTGCTTCCATTTTTTGGGGTAAGATCTTTCCGGTTCCTACTGCCCTCTACCACACTATATATGTTGATATTGGTCTACACCAATACCCCTCCCTCTACACACCCCCGGTATATGAGGTGATTACATCCTAATAGGCCATTCTCTTGGAGGGTATCCTTATGGAGGACACGCATTGCTGTATTGGCGGCCTGCTTCACTAGAGGACATGATGGCTTAATAATAGCCAGTGTTTCTAGAAGGTGGGGATATAATGCCCATTCTTTCCTGCTAATCTTTTCTAAAGGGTCCAGCCCCCCCCCCCAGGTCATCTTTGAGTGGTTGCTGGGGTGTCTTTTATTTGTGTGGGAAGGGGGTTAGTGGAAGCCCCACCCATAAGGGTGGGGCTATTTAGGAGTGGGAGGCGGGACTTGCTAATTGGTGGTCACCTGAGCTGATGGCTCTGCATGTGTGCACACACACATATAATGGAGGTCTTTGTGGGGGAGAGCTATTATGGACCATCTAGGCTCTGAGGAAAGGGGTGCGCCCCTGAAACGCGTCAGCTATTCAAAGGTTTGAGGTATTGTCAGACCCTCTCTGTCATTGAGTCCAGTCGGCAGGTGCCGAAAAATTCCAGCTGATTTTTCCGATAAGCTTTCATTTAAGCTTTGATTGTGAGTAGGATTACTACTTTTTTTATAATTTAAATAAAACGTTTAAGTGGTAATGCACTAGGTTGGTGCGCCCTCCTTTCTCCTTTGTTTTTTATAATTATATTAGATGAACATAACCATAAAAAAACATATATGCTCCAACTTACTTTAAAACATAGATAATTCCCTTAGAAACGACAGGAGAGAGGCCCCCAGGGGAGTATATAAATTGTATCACAGTAGAAAGGAGGGAAGGATCGAATCTCCAAGGCTCTATACAGAAATGGTGAACCCTAAGATATGTATATAGAAAATATATATATAAAAATGTATATATATATAATAACCAGAGCATTCATATAAGTCATAGTGTTTAAATAAGTAATACTGGTGCTAAAGTGCCTCAGTCGTTTATCTTAATACAGAGGGGTAAAAAACGTACCCACTACTAAACTTTGAATGTAAATAGATGGTCAACTGAATCATGCAGCAAAGCACGCTGTCTGTGTAGCAGAGTGGAGACAATAACCCACAGGTGCATCCACTTGTTCACATCAACCCTGGGGTATTACGGTATATTTCCAGTGAACTGAGCCTGGATAGTAGAGACCACAAATAGAGTTTACTAAATGCGGTTCAAGAAGGTCAACTAGTTAAATTGGACTCAGAGAATATGTGTCCATACCTGGCATACTGTTCCCATTTGATCGCCTCCCAGCAGCAGCGCCGTATCAGAGATGTCAGCTCGATATAAAACACGCTATAATAGCGTGATTTTAAAGGTGCGCGCCTCTTCCGTAGTCTCCGCCTGAGCCAATGAGGAGGCTCGGCGTGACGTCATTCGGAACGGCCAGAGGATCAGCGTAGCCGCGTGCAACGCAAGGACACGCCCATGTATCGGAAAGAATTTCCGAACGTGATGCGTGATTGGTTGCAGCGGCTTAAAGCTGAGCCAAGCCATCTCAAAGGGAGACAGGAATTGCGTCACCCGGAGACGGCTAATGCGCTGCCTGGCAATTGCCTGACAGCGCTCGGGTGGCCACACAGCGGCCATACATGGTCCTGTTCATTAACCCAAACCCTGCCAGATGTGAGGCCGGCATAAAAAGGTCCTGGATTCTCCGAATTGCAAAACAAAAGTAGAAAAACATAAAAGTATACATTGAGTTTGTATGTTCAAAAAACAATAATAGACAAACAAGTTATTAGTATTCAATTTTGCAATGTAAAACCAAAAATAATTCCCATTTGATCTAATGTAGGGATATAAATCACTTTCAATTTTAGCTCAGAGTGTTTTTTAAAAATATATAGAACATGAATAAATGGTTCTATGAGTAGCCTATGTTTACATAGCTCTTGATTCATTAACTGGGAAGGGGGAAAATAAAGATGAAGGGAGCCCCCCTATGGACATTTTGTTCAGTTAATTTGTACAGTATTCTATTGTTATTTATGCTTGATAAGCACTAAGTTTCTACACAACGATTTACCCTACGGATTGTTTTGTCTAAAGAAATGCTTTTTTATTTTTTATTTTTTTTTATTTTATTTTATTTTTTTTTCCCCCTCCTCTCCTGCCATCTCTAAGGGATTCTATTTCTGCTCGATAGGAATTTGGAATTTGTCTTTTTCATATGAAGCCAAATTACTTATACAACATCAGACATCCTGGTTTCTAGTAACCAGATGTTCTTAACAGTAAGCGTTTTCACTAATCCAATGTTATCAATTGAATAATAGGTGCACGCCTCCACAGTGTCCGTCGGGTTCGTTCTATACCTCTTTTCCTGTCTCCTAGGTCAGTATACATTTTAGGTCTTCTCCGAGTTCCTTTACAAAAGTGTTAACATATTTTCCCTTTCTATAAGGGTTTCTAAATGTATTACAGCATTATTGAATGCATGATGACAAATTACAAACTCATGATATATGTTGTATGTTTAAATATATTTCCTGTTTAGTTCACATGACACGCTCCTGAAGAAGCGTCATTGGACGCGGAACTTGTCGAGCGAGAGTGAAATTATTACATCTATTCCTACGACTTATGCCGTTTCAACCATACCTCAACTTTTGGGAATGCATCTAACTGGCCAATGGATGAATATTGGCCCTATATGATCTGCATTGGAGCTATGGTGTTGTACTATATCGGTATTGTTGTATCGTCTCTTTCAGAACTTGTGAACAATTTTTATACAGAAATATTGATATGTTAGATTATTATACAATAAAATTATTTTTTATATAAATCGTGTATGGTGCCTAAAAAGTCCAAGTCCCTCCATCTAGCTTTTTCTGTGTTCCTAAGTGTGCCTATGTGTCAGTGTAGTGTTTGTGCTCTAACCTGACATCTTCTCTCCACGGCGCTCGGTATATGTGAGTGCCGCAGGAGAGATGACATCACTTCCTCTGCCTGTGTTTACATTACACAGGCAGAGGAAGCATTTCATTCGCCGGGAGCGATCTTGAGGGGGTGGCCAGAAACCAATGGCCGCCCCCTCATCACTGATCGCTCCCGGAGCGATACCGACCGCTCACTGTACCGGAGGGGGGTCCGATCGGACCCCCCACCCATACGAAGACAGTCACATACAGGTACGTGATTGTGCCTGTCCGTGCCATTTTGCTGACTTATATATACAGTGAGCGGTCGTTAAGTGGTTAAAAATGTTCTTGAGGGCAGTGACTTATGTAAATATATGTAAAGCACTGCTTAAATTTTCATGTGGAAATTCCTGTAATAAATAAATGTGCAGGCACTGCTTTATGCTTACAGTTTAAAGTGGTATTAAACCCCAAATCAAAAATGTAACATATTGCAGCTTATCCTTACTTAGATGTGGCTATATTAGTTTTCTTTTTTTAGGCCTTTTCCCTCTGTTTTCACCTTGTGATCTGGTCAGTAACACACCTCCTGTATTATGCCTTGTGCACACAACCATTTTTCCCGGTAGGAAAACTGCCACAACAGCTTTTCGCCAGGAAAAACAGCCGTGTGAATGCTCCATGGCAGTTTTCCCAACGAGAAAACTGCAGGGAAAAAAAAGAGAACTTGTTCTCTATTTTCCTTCCAGGATTCCCGGCAGTCTTTTTCCCGTTGTGAAAACCGTTGTGTGTATGCTTTTCTGAGGGGAAAAAAATGTGCTTGCTCGTAAACAATTTGACGCATGCGCGGAAGCATAGAACGTAATTTTCTCGTCTCATCGTAGTCTTTTACGTCACCGCGTTCTTGGCAGTCAAAAGTTTACCAGACTTTTGTGTGACTGTGTGTATGCAAGGCAGGCTTGACAGGAATCCCGTCGGGAAAACCATCACTTTTTTTCCAGACGGGAAAACTGGTCGTGTGTACGAGGCATTAGAGTGCCCCCACCCTGGATGAAGTAAAACAGGGGGCAGCAGCATTGGCAGTCTGGGGGGGAGGGGGAGTGTTAGTTATACTAGCAGATTTAGATACACTAACAAATTGAAGCCAAATTCCAGCAAAACAGTTACAGCTGTTTTCTTCCTTTTGAAATAAAGGTTTCACATTAATAAATAAAAATTGTTCTTTGTAAGCACCTCTGCCAGTGGTAAATGGTTTGTCTCAACCCTGTAACCGATGCACCTGCAAGAGAGCTTGTTCTTTTGAAAAACAACAGACCTACTGGCTGAAAGATGAAAGTAAAAGAAAGAAAAGCCTAAACAATAAATCTAATGCAGCCATCACATTTAAGAATTGGTAAGCTGCGATATAACAAATGTTTTCTTGTGGGTTTAATACTGCTTTAATTCTGTAACCAACCTGCACATTTGTTATTACTGATAGGCATAAAACATCCAACTGATCAATGTTGTACATAAGCCAACTAAGACCAAAGAATGAACTAAACAACCCTGCAATTACTGCCAATATTCACTGAAAATTCTAGTATTAAAGTTTATATACTCATTAAAGTCTTATTTGTTTATGTAGGTATGGTTCGGCACCAGTGCAGACAAGGTTGAGTTGTATGGCTAAACATAACTCTATATACGTGGTTGCAAACTTTGGAGACAAAAAGTTGTGTAATACCTTTGATGCTGGATGCCCAGATGATGGTCAGTATAATTATAACACTGCTGTTGTGTACGACTCTCAAGGAAAATTAGTAGCACGTTACCACAAGGTATGTCGTTTCACATCATTGCTATTATTATTGCTATTATTATTATTATTTTTTTATAATTGTCATTTTTATTGAGTTTTAAAAGAGCATACAAAATATTGTTACATAATGCACAATACACAGATATCGAAAACATAGTGAGAACAGGGAAGAAAACACACAAAAAAGAAGAAGAAGAGAAAATAAAAAAAATAATAAAAAAAATAGGAGAAACAGTTAAGCGATGTCCATATGTACAGAGCACAGGGGTGCTCGGTACAGCATATCAAAGATATATAAAGTAAACAACTTGTAGGTTTACAGTAGGGATCAATAACCAAAGTGCAATCGTAGCCATAAAAGACAGGGTTGCTCATGTAGGGTATACAATAGGCAGTAAAAAACTCAGGAAGGCACCAAGTGGCAAACATAGAAACAGGGAGGAGGGGAAGGGGACATGATTGGAAAGAGAAGGCAGATCAGAAAAAATACAATGTTAATACATTTCAAGGTGCGGTAAGTGGCGCAAGGGTTCCATATTCCGATCTACCCCAGGGTTCCCATACTTTATCAAATTGGGGGATTATATCATGTACAGAGGCCGTCAAGTATTCCATCCTCCGAATCTCAGACACCAGATGTAGAAACCTGGGCCAAGGAGGAGGTGCACCAGACAGCCAACATAATGGAACCAGCATTTTTGCAGCTAACAAAATATAGGAGACAAGCCGATTTACCTTTTTGGGTATGCCCGGAAAGGGGAGACCCAATAAGTAATGTAAGGGATCGAGCGGAAGGGACACACCCACCACCCTCTGTAGCAGCAGCCTCACATCATACCAAAAGGGTTGGATCATAGAACACTGCCAAAAGATATGAAATAGGGAGCCTGTATCAGTCCCGCATCGCCAACAGCGCGACGAGACTTAGGCCTCGTACACACGGCCGAGATTCTCGTTGAAAAAAACATGTCGTTTTTTTCGACGAGATTCTTGGACAAGAAACTTGTCCCGGCCGAGTGTACACACGCTCGTTTCAAAGAACCCGCGGTTCTTTGAATGGAGCGTACGCGGTGACATCATCGACTCTGACGAGCATGCGCTCGTCACATTCTATGCCGTCGCCGCCATCTTGGTATACCCTACGTATGCCTAGGAAGCTACCGCGCATGCGTCGAATTCATTTCGAACATGCGCGGGCTTCCGGGAGGACAGGTAAGTGTACACACACTCACTTTTCTCGTCGAGAAACATGCCGAGGAGAATCTCGACGAGAAAATAGAGAGCAGGTTCTCTATTTTCTCGTCGAGGTTTCTTGTCGGTTTTCTCGACGAGAAACCCGATAGCCGCGTACACACGACCGATTTACTCGGCAAGACCTCTCTGCCAGCAAGTTTCTTGCTGGTTCTTGCCGAGAAAATCGGTCGTGTGTACGAGGCCTGAGGGGTCATATTTGTGGATCACATCAGGTGTTTTCGTTTCAAATATTTTTATTGAAAGTTTTCAATGATAACAGAAGATTGTCAAACACGTAGGTTGTACAGTACAAACACTGAGTGAGCTTCCTTAGTAATATACGTTCCAACAAATACCTAAATGAGTCTTGCAGGTTAACTCCTGCTACAATGACATAGCATTACTGCCAGTGATTAAGCAAGCTCCACCTCAACCAACTAGAGGAATACCTAAAATTATTCAACCACAGTGTCTCCAACCCCCGGGACGCCCCTACGGGATCATGCTGCATCCCAGTAGGCGGAGAGACAGGGCCCTAGTAAATGTCCATCAACATTGTATGCTTGACATGTAGTATAGAGGGAGCACCTCATCTATACTATTAAACATAAGGTAGTATGTCCGAATAGGAGGCTACTATGTTCAGTAATTAAAGAACCCGTCAATAAGAAGAGAACGTAAACCAAAAATCAGAAAAATAATTATAAAGGAGAACCGTGTGAACCCATGGGTTGCATTACCCCAGGAAAGCCAAGAGAGGCAGCAGAGAGAGGAAGAGACATAAACGTGTGAAAGAGAGAGACAGAGGTACTCGCATGCTATTTCTGTGGAACGAGAGCGCTCAAAATTCCAGGTTGAACGCCAGAAATAAGAGAAACATTGCATGAGGTGGCCCAAGGCTCCCAGGTGGCTATACATTTTTCAGTTTTATCATTAAGTTTAGCTACAATTTGCTCTTGAACCATTATCCAGGAGACTTTCCTCCTGAACCCTTGAAATGAAACGGTGGGTTTCTTCCAGGCTTTGGCTACGGTCATTTTGGCTCCCAGTAATATAAAATACGAAAGTGTCTGGGCAGGTTTGGGCAAGTTGGGAATAGTATGATTTAGAAGTGCTATACTGGGTTGTGGGGTTATCTGTATCCCCGTCAGGGCTCCAATGGAGCGAAATACTTTGCGCCAAAATGTTCTGATTCGTGGGCAGGACCACCAAGTGTGGTACATGGAACCTTCAAGCTCACACCCTCTGAAGCATACTGGGGAGGTGCCTGTATACATCTTCGCTAGCCTGGAAGGAACATAATACCAACGTACTAGAACTTTTATACTGGCTTCTATTAGGGAGACATTGAGTATACCTTTAAACGCTCGCCTTGATGAGCGGAACCATACCTCAGTGGCCCAGGAGCTGTCCATATCCTCCTCCCAAATCTGAGCATATGAGGGCTTGGTCAGCCTAGTCGACAGAGCAGTGTAAATTAAAGAGATACCTCCCCTCTGATCCATAGCGTTCGAGCACCAGTGTTCATAGGGTGTCATTTTAGGTGGGTCAGATTTGTTGTTCCACATAGAGTGCAGGAAATGGGAGATTTGGGAGAATCTAAAACATTCGGAGTCGGGCATATCTAGTTTCTTCTTGCAATGGGATAAAGAAATTGGGCCCGCCGGAGATAGAAAGTGCCCTATTCTGTATAGGCCCTTATCTGTCCACCATTTAAAAGCCCCAATGTTCATTCCCGGAAGGAAAGCAGTGTTATGGAACAGATGAGCCAGTGGTTTTAAAGGAGATGTCAAGGTTGTACGCTCATAAAGCCGGGAGCATAGAGCAACCGAGTGTGAGAGTGTGGGGGATAAAATTGCAGGTCTCGCTTTAGTGTCACACCATAGCAAATAGTCAATGGTGTTCGCTGGGACAGCTTGCCTTTCCATAGACAGCCAGTCCGGTTTCGGGCCCCTCGAGAAGACTATGGAGATTTGTGCCAGTTGTGCTGCCTGATAGTAATTCCAGAGGTTCGGAAGACCCAATCCTCCCTGCGATTTTAGGCGAAAAAGGATTCCCGAGGGACATCTATAACCTTTTTTACCCCATACGAAGCGAACAACATCAGATTGAAATTTACCTATGACCTGTTTCTTAATCGGGATTGGAAGGGAGCAGAATAAGTACAGTATACGTGGGAGAAGAGTCATCTTAATTGCATGAATTCTACCAAGCCATGATAGACCGCTTCTTGACCAGTTATTCATGTCATCTCTGCATTTCAACAGCATAGGGGGGTAATTTGCCTTAAAGAGGCTACTGATGTCCGGCGTCAGCTTGATGCCTAAGTAAGGTATCGCCCCGGGTGCCCAAGCAAATTCAAAGTTGTTAGAAAGTTGTTGAAGCATGTCCGGTTGGACCGTAATGTTCAGGGCTATTGATTTAGTCATATTTACTTTCAAGCCTGATACCTCACTGAAAACCTTCAATATTTTAAGGATTACTGGGGTAGATGTCAATGGGGAGGTAACAAAGAGGAGGAGATCATCAGCGTACAGTGCGCACTTGTGCTCTCGGGGTCCGCAATTGACTCCCCTAAAATCAGGATTCGATCTAAGCGCTATAGCTAAAGTCTCGATGGCTATTGCAAAGAGGAGGGGGGAGAGTGGGCATCCCTGTCTGGTGCCCCTATGTATGAAGAAGGGTTCCGAATATCTCCCCATCAGGCTTATCTGAGCAGTGGGTTTAGAATAAAGTGAGTGGATAAGATTTAGGAAACACGGTCCAAAACCCCACCTCCCCAGGACACCAAACAGGTACGCCCAATCTATAGAATCAAAGGCCTTGTGTAGATCTATCGAGAGCAAATAACCTTTTTGTTGGGTTCCCCCATCCCACTGAGACTGTAAAAGTGAAATGATGTCAATGGTCCGACGAATCTGGTCCGGGCCCTGTCTCCCGGGGATGAAGCCCACCTGATCTTTGTGAATGTATGAGGCGATGAAACCAGACATTCTGTTAGCTATAATCTTGGTCATGATTTTGATATCGTTATTAATAAGCGAGATCGGACGATAATTTCCCACCTCACTTGGGTCCTTATCAAGCTTGGATATAACCGAGATATAAGCAGCGTTTAGATCTGTACCCAACTTTGCTCCATCCCTGAGAGAGTTGAACAACCGGGCCAGATGCGGAGCCAGACTAGGGCCAAATTTTTTATAATACCCATTGGTGAAGCCATCCGGGCCAGGGGAGGATCCCACTTTAAGAGATTTGATGGTATCTATGATTTCCTCTTGAGTGAATGGACTCTCGAGGATGTCCCTATGATGTTCCGTCAGGGAGGGCAACGGTAGGTCCTGTAAAAAATTTATTTTAAGCGGTCCGGGGGTCTGAGGGGTCTGTTTGTACAGATCAGAGTAGAACCGTAAACATGTGTCCATAATCTTAGTTGGATTCTGTGTCAAATCTCCCGACGCTGTCTGAATTTTAGGGAAAGCCAAAGAGCGGTGCTTAGGAGTGAGTTTTACGGCTAGTTTAGAGCCTATCCTATCCTTCTGGGAATAGAATCTTGCCCCAGTCCATCTAAGGTGCTGTTCTGCGGCTGTCGTCAGATTCAGGTTAAGAAGAACCCGAGCTCTGTCCAGGTTTGCTAAGGTACCGGCCGAGGGGTTACGTTTATGAGCTTTAGCCAGGAGGCGGAATTCTTCCATGAGTCTCAGTGTGTCTGCCCTGCGTTCCGCCTTAAGTTTTGAGGACATCTGAATTAGTTTCCCCCTGATGACCGATTTATGCGCCGCCCATATGGTAGAGGGAGAGACCTCCTCTGTGGTGTTTAAGAGAAAATATTCCTTTATGGCCACCTCCACTAATGAACATTGCATGGGGTCACTTAAAATAGAATCTTGCAACCGCCAGCGAGGGAGTTCTCTCACTCCCGAGGAACGCAGAGTGGTCACAGTGACCATCGAGTGATCCGACAGAGGGGATTCTATTATCTTGGAACCCCTAAGCAGAGGGATTGTGTAAGAGCGGGTGAAAATGTGATCTATCCTGGCGAATGAGTTGTGTGGGGCTGAGAAGTGTGTGTAGTCTTTTGTGTGTGGGTTGACCTCCCTCCATACGTCCACTAGTCCTGCCGCATGGAGCAGTTTAGCTATGTTCGTACTCTGTTTGGAAGGGCGCCTGGGTTTGGTTTTCCCATCTGCCAGTTTGTCTAGGGAGAGATCAAATGCGGTATTAGAATCACCGCCAAAGAAGACCGATCCCTTGAGGTGCGGTGTCAGTTTCCGTATAAGAGAATCAAAGAAGGGTTTTTGGCCCTTATTTGGGGCATAGTATGACACAAATGTATAAAGCTCTCCATCTATGTGTCCGGAAATCAAAATATAACGCCCCTGTGGGTCTACTACAGTTTCTGGCTGCGAGAGATTAATGTGTTTGGCGAAGCATATCGCTACCCCTTTCGTCTTGTTATCTGCCGAGGCCAGGAAAAATTGTGGGTAACATTGATGTAGAAAAGAGGGTTTGAATGTGGATGGGAAGTGGGTTTCTTGCAATAGGAGTATATCAGCATGCATGGAGTAGTATTGCTGAAATACTTTCCTGCGTCTCACGGGGGAATTGAGACCCTGAGTGTTATGCGAGACTATTTTAAGCGTGTGTATAGGATGGCGTGTGTTAGACATGGATCAGAGGGGAAGAATCTGTAAGAAGGCTCAGTGACTTACCTTGTCCCTTGGAGAGGAACTCCCTGATATGCCGGGGGAGCAGGCTTAGCGAAAACCTGTTGCCAAGGATGGGAGGAAGGATGCAGTCATGTATCCTAAGAGTATTCCGTCGAGCATGCGTGAAAAGAAAAGAAAGAATGAAAAAAGAAAGAAAGAAGAAAAATGGGGTTACACACTTGTAAACCAATAGTAACCGTTTGTCATTTAAAAGCAGCTGAAACAAACTCCTACCTGGGGGGTCCCCCAACCCCCTCCCCCCCCGGAGTGGGATGGGCTAGCCATCACCTACTCCTACAACCTGAGAGGTCCAGAAAACCCCAATGACGGGGAGTCCAGAACGGAACCTAGGAGCACTGACAGCGCTCTCGGTTCCTAGGGTAGGTGCACTGAGTCCACCACAGCCCAGCCACCTTTTAACACATAGATCTTAAGGCACAAGGGAGCCCATAATAGAAACTAAACAGAGCGCCCCAACTAAGTTATTAACCCTTTCAGGGGTCAGCCCCCGGCACTCCTCCCGAGACCCCCCCCCGATCCCCACCCATAAACCAGGTGGTCGAGGGGGGTTAGGCAGGGCCCGAGAGAAATAACCTCCGGAAATTCATGACCTAAAACATGGGGTTCCCTTCTAAGCCACGAAATAGTATTCCCTCGTCCAGCGGGAGGATAGTCCCAAACTCGCTGGAGGAAGGAGCATCCCAACCGAATAAAAATAAATTTGACCACATAGCAACTATGAACTTATAACAAAAATGAACGGTGAGGAATAGCAGTCTACTAAGAGTAAAATTGTAAACAAAAGGGGAGGCCTAAGGAGGCATTCCGCAGTCCAGAAAGTTCACTGCGGCTTGCAAGAGAAAATGTCCCCCATCTCACCCCCAGCCCCGGACACCCGACCCGTACTTTCAAACTGTAACCTTCAACAAGAGCAGGCGAAAGCCTTTGACCAGTCATTTCAAGCAGGGGGTCAGGTCACCCTAGGGCCATCCGTAAGGGGGTAAGCCTAGAAGTCTCGAGCACTTAGGGAAGGTGGAAGTGTCACCGATCAGAGCCCTGATCCGGTACAGGGTAGTTGACTATCAAGGTGGGTTTTCTTTAGGCCTCTTGGAACTTTGATGTAGCCAGGTGTGTTGCAGTGGACTTGCTGGAGGTGGTCTCTTCGACGAGGATGGGGTGTTCCTGGTGATCCGCATAGAGGGCGGTTCCTGCGACAGGATCCCAAGGTGTAGCAGGAGGTGCTCCCCCTCCACTAGGGAGGAGAAGCCATAGCTTTTGTTCTTGAATGAAAAGTTCAGGCGAAGGGGAAACGACCATCTGTATGTGATCTCCTTTTCCATTAGAATCAGGAGTAAGGGCTTAAGCGATCGTCTTTTTTGAATTGTATACGGTGACAGATCAGCAAAAATTTGTATTTTGCGTCCTTGGAAAGTGAGGGTATCTGAGCTCCTGGATTTCTTCATCACCTCTTCTTTAACTGAATAGTAGTGGGGTTTTACTATGATGTCTCTGGGGAGACCGTCAGAGCGTGGGGGTTGAAGGGCTCTGTGAGCTCTGTACAGTTCCAGGCGGATTTCAGTAATATCAGGAATCAGGCTGCGAATGAGCGCTTTTACAGTTCCCTGCACCTCCTTTTCAGATTTGGGGATCCCCTTATCCTGAAGTTGTATCGTCTCGATCTATTTTCAAGGTCGTCGATCTTTGCGAATGCTGTTTCCAATTGATCCTGCACATCTTGCAGTCTAGTTGTATTTTGGTTAATGCGGGAGACTGCATAATCAGCTTTTTGTTCTATAGTGTCCATTCTCATTCCTATTTGCTGTAAGTCAGCATGGATGGATGCCGTGATCTGAGCAGCGTTCTGTGCCAGCCCTTTAGAGAGCATTTGAGCAAATGCAGCCATCATGGATGGGAAGTCAGAGGGAACAGGGAAAGCTCCTGTGGCCTCACCGGCTTCCATGAGGAGGCCTGTATGTGTATCCAGCATGGGGGTAGTGGGGATGCCTGTGCTCATCCTGCTCAGCAGCGATTTTGTGGAAGCTGGAGAAGCGGCCAGGGGCAGGGGTGGAGAGTCTGTACCTGAAGGGGAGTGCGGCATCAGGTACTGGTCAGCAATAGAATCCCCATTGAGCTCCGTGCTGTGAGGGCCTCGTGTCGCCGCCGCCATCTTGGCACAGCTGAGGGGGCCGGGGATCGCGGACATCTGGCGTGACAGGTTCTTCCTCGCCGACGCTGCTAACATCCGGAGAACCGGGGGGGGCTTCCCCTACTCGAAAATCCCGTTTAGGGAGCGAGGGGGGCGCTCTGTGAGCTCCGATGGCTAGGGACGGGCCGTGGTGGAGCGGAGCTCTAGAAGCCGGCGGCCATCTTGGGAGCTGCCGCGCATGCGCCTCCCACATCACGTGTTTTATACCAAAACATGAGAATCTTAATGGACGTTTCCCTTTGGGTCACACATTTGGAGGATTTGAATGTAGAGGACCATATCCTATCCCACGCCTGGACCGCAATAGGTCTGCCTAATAAAAGAGACTATCTCTTCATGTAGTGGTGCGTCATCTCGGTTAGAGGGGTAGACTCATGTAGAATACGATGAATGGAAGAGATTAAATGTAGTTGGTGTGGACCCTGTGTGCATAAGTACTCAAAGGTAGTTGGTTTGTCAAGAGTCAAGGATGGAGACTTGGAGTGGAAGAAATGTCTAACCTGTAGATAAAAATGGAAAAGTTGGGTGGGTATATTGAATTTCTTACGCAGGGTATCAAAAGTAAGTAATTGCCGTGTGATAGGGTGAACCAAATTCCGGAGTTGAAAAAGCGGGGCATCAAGCAACGGGAAAACCCTGCTCAGGGACAAACTGTCAGGTAAGTTTGGGTTAAACAGCACGTTCACAAGGGGAGGGCAAGGTGAAGCAAGATGGTGGTTCTTAAGGCACTTGCGCCAAATGGTTAAGGTGAAAGTCATCGGAGCAGTACATTGTCATTTGAAAATGGTATCCATGGATGGGACGGCGTCCCAAACCAAGGAACATGGGTGTACCGGATATAGCACCCCCTTTTCAATGGCAGACCATTGATTTGGCGCGTGTAATGAGGACCACGAAACAATAGCCCTCAAGTGTGAGGCGTAATAATATTTAAAAATGTCCGGGGCACCCAATCCCCCCCTGGATCTTGGGGCAAATACCACTGAACACGCAATACGATGAGCCCTATCGCCCCAAATGAACTTTAGAAAACTCCTCTGAATCGCTTTTAGTTGAGAGGAAGGTAGGGCAACTGGTAATGTTTCAAAGTGATAGAGTAGTCTAGGTAAAATAGACATTTTCAGGACGTTAATCCTACCTAACAGGGACAGGGGATATTTTGTCCAAGCCATCGGGGATTTGTTGATGTCTAGGACAAGAGGGGGAAAGTTAGCATGATAAAGAGAAGAATAAGAGGGGGTAAGAAGGACACCTAAATATTTAAGGGAGGCAGTGCACCATTTATAAGGATAAGACCCTTTAAGCTGAGATAATAATAATGCCGGGATGTGTATGGGGAGGGCTTCAGTTTTGGAAGTGTTAACCTTGTAACCTGAAATGGCACCGAAGGAGGTTAGTAATTTATGCAAGGAAGGGAGAGATATCAACGGATTAGTAATAGTAAGCAGAATATCATCCGCAAAGAGTGACAATTTATATTCCCCCTGTCGCATCACCACTCCACGAATATCCGGATGAGTGCGGATGGACTCGGCCAGGGGTTCTAGACATAAAATGAAAAGCAATGGTGATAAGGGACACCCCTGCCGAGTTCCGTTTGTCATGGGGAAGCCAGGCGACAGGAAGGAAGACATCTGAACTTGAGCTGTGACTGTGGAATACAGGGCCTCTAGAGCTTTTAGAAAAGGGCCTTTGAAACCAAACGTTTTTAAGACAGCAAACATATAAGGCCAACTCAACCTGTCAAAGGCCTTTTGGGCATCTAAGCTCAAGATTAACGCCGAACGGGAGGACCTATCCAAAAGATCTATCAGATCTATTGTACGGCGAGTGTTGTCCCCCCGCATGCCTGCTGGGGACAAAGCCCACCTGATCTCTATGGATCAATTTGGGAATGAGCCTAGACAATCTGGATGCAAGAATTTTGGTGAATATTTTATAATCTGAGTTTAAAAGGGCTATGGGCCTATAGTTATCTGGAGTAGAAGGGTCTTTACCAGGCTTCGGGATGACTGAAATGTAAGAGTGGGAGAAATGTGGGTGTGGGGCTGAACCCTTAAGCAGTGAATCATATAAAGTCAGCATGTGAGGGGACAAAATGTTGAAAAAAGTTTTGTAGTAAAAGTAGGGCAAACCATCAGGGCCAGGTGATTTGTGCAGAGGCAACTCCTTAACTATAGCCAAAAGTTCCTCAGCCGAAATAGCTGCATTCAAGCCGACCAGATCCGCTGAGGATAGTCTTGGAAGTTTTATGTTAGAGAAAAATGTCTCAAATTTTTCTTGAGTAAAGTTAAAGTGATTCTCTGGAGTGAGACAGTTGTACAATTTATGGTAAAATTTGCCAAAAACGTTTGACATTTCACGGGGGCAATGTACTCTAGACCCGTCAGCCTGTACGAGGAAATCGGGGAAAGAATTGAATGGTCGTGGACGTAATTTGTGAACTAGCATCCTATGGGGCTTATTAGAAAATTCATAGAATTTTTGTTTTGTCCACAGTAGGGATCTAGCTGCCCTGTCAAGCTGTAGAGACTTGATTTGTTCCCTGAGGGAAGTAACCTTTTGAAGTTTCGCCACCGTGGGGCCACACAACAGCTTCTGCTCCGTGACTACCAGAGCAGATGTAAGGGACTTTAGTAGTCCATTCCTATCCTTTTTCAATCGGGAGCTCTCAGCTATGCAAGCACCCCGAAAAACTGCCTTGTGTGCCTCCCACAGCGTGGAAAATTCGGAAACCGAGCCCATGTTAAGCTGGAAAAATTCCTCCAAACTTTTTGCTAAGATAGAACGTGGAACTTCAGATTGTAGGCGGTGGTCATTAAGGCGCCAGTGACAGGATTTGGTATAGGCCTGAGAAAGCATAAGGTCTATCATAATGGGAGCATGGTCAGACCATGTAATGGGTGATATGTCAGACTCGACCACATAGGGGATGAGCGGGGTTGTGACAAAAAATAGGATTTTTATAACAGCTTACCTGTAAAATCCTTTTCTTGGAGTACATCACGGGACACAGAGCGACATAGTCATTACTAATGGGTTATATAGATACCGTCAGGTGCTGGCACTGGCAACTTCCAAAACCGGAAGTACCCTCCCCTATATAAGCCCCTCCCATCCGGGAGCACCTCAGTTTTGTAGCAAAGCAATAAGTGTCCCCAAAGAGGGGCGGGAGCTCTGTGTCCCGTGATGTACTCCAAGAAAAGGATTTTACAGGTAAGCTGTTATAAAAATCCTATTTTCTTTCTCGTACATCACGGGACACAGAGCGACATAGTCATTACTAATGGGATGTCCTAAAGCAATGCCAAATGAGGGGGGGGATACACCATATATAAGCTGAGCGCTATCAGACATGAGGATCTTTTGCGGCCTGCAACACACTGCGCCCAAAGGCGACATCCTCCTGACTTCTAACATCCACCTGGTAGAACCTAGTAAACGTGTGAACTGAAGACCATGTTGCAGCCTTACAGATTTGAGCCAGGGAGGCCTGGTGATGCACTGCCCATGAAGTCCCAACTGCTCTCGTGGAGTGCGCTCTAACTTTGAACGGAGGCGGTCTCCTTCTCAAGCCATAGGCTTGTATTATGACCTGTCGAATCCACTTGGCTAAAGTAGATTTTGACGCTGCCTGACCCTTTCTGGGGCCTTCCGGCAGAATAAACAAAGTATCCGTTCTGCGAATCTGAGCAGTGGCTTTTTAGATAAGCTTTAACTGCTCTTACTACATCCAAAGAATGCAATAACTTTTCCTCTACCGAAGTAGGTTTAGGGAAAAAAGAAGGAAGAACCACATCTTGGTTCAAATGAAACCTCGATACCACCTTAGGAAGAAAGGCTGGATGAGGACGTAACACTACTCTGTCCTTATGGATAACCAGATATGGCTCCTTACAGGACATAGCTGCTAATTCCGACACTCTTTTAGCCGAACAAATGGCTACTAGAAAAATCAATTTCCTGGTGAGAAGAACCAAAGAAATATGCTGTAATGGTTCAAATGGTTGTTTCTGTAGAACCGACAGAACCAAGTTTAGATCCCATGGACATATGGGAATATTAACCGGAGGACTAATACGCATCACTCCTTGTATAAAGGCTTTGACTAGTGAATGCGAAGCCAAGGGCCTTTGAAAAAATATTGACAAGGCCGAAATCTGACCCTTGATAGTACTCAAGGCAAGCTTCCTATCTACAGCCCATTGTAGGAAGTCCAGAATCCTACCTATTACGTATTTACGTGGATGCCATTTCTTGGCCTCACACCAGGCGATGTACGCCTTCCAGATTCTATAGTAGATCTGCCTGGATACCGGCTTCCTGGCATTGATCATGGTAGATACCACAGAATTAGAGAGCCCTCTCTTTTTTAGAATGTGGGCTTCAATAGCCAGGCCGTCAAACCTAGGGCTGGTAAGGAAGGGTGGTATATCGGTCCTTGCGAAAGCAGGTCCGGACGACGTGGGAGAGTCCAAGGACTCCCCACTGATATTTTACAATCTCCGCGTACCACGCTCTTCGGGCCACGCTGGAGCCACCAGAATCACTGGTTTCTTTTCTACCCTGATTCTGCGGAGTAATCGAGGTAACAATTGTGGCGGTGGAAATGCATATATCAGCTTGAACTGATCCCAAGGGAACACTAGGGCATCCGAGCCGCAAGCTAGGGGATCCCTTGTCCGAGAGACAAACCTGTCCACCTTTGCGTTGAATCTGGATGCTAGAAGATCTACATCCGATGTTCCCCACCGCTGACATATTGTCCAGAAAACCTCGGGGTGAAGGGACCCTTCCTCTGGGCATAATTGCTGGCGACTTAGAAAGTCCGCCTTCCAATTCTCCACTCCTGGAATGAATACCGCAGATATGGCTGGGACATATCTTTCTGCCCATTTCAGGATGTAATTTACTTCCCTCTGGGCTGCACGACTCCTGGTGCCCCCCTGATGATTGATATATGCTACTGCTGTGGCATTGTCTGATTGAATTCTGACAGGGGACCCTTGGAGTTTGGATGTCCATGCTACTAGGGCATACCGGGCTCTCGTATCTCTAAGAGATTGATGGGCAGGGCCTTTTCTGCATCCGACCATCTGCCCTGGAGAGACTATTGCTCCAGTACAGCTCCCCAGCCTATAAGGCTGGCATCTGTAGTGACCACCTTCCAAGAAATCGGACTGAAGGATTTCCCTTTTTCCAGATTCTGGGGAACCAACCACCAACGGAGGCTCTTGCGAACGGAAGGGGACAAGGACATTGTAAGTCTAGGGCCTGAACTTTTTTGTTCCAGGCTGACAGTATGGCCCCTTGCAAATTCCTTGAATGGAATTGACCGTAGGGTACTGCTTCGAATGATGCCACCATTTTTCCCAGCAGCCTCATGCACAGGCGTATGGACGGCTGTCTTTTTTGTACCCACTAAGTGGATCAAATCTTTCAAAGACAACACCTTTCCTCGAGGCAAGAATATTTTTCTCTGGCCTGAATCCAACCTTAGCCCCAAGTATTCCAGACTTTTGACTGGTTTTAGGGCTGACTTGTCTCGGTTGATAATCCAACCGTGATATTCCAGATACTTGATTGTCTCGTGAACAACCACTTCTAGTTTTTTCACTGAGTGGTCTATCAGCAACAAGTCATCTAGATATGCCATTATCATTACACCTTGTGTTCTTAGATTGGCCAATAAAGGGCCAGAATTTTTGTAAACACTCGTGGTGCTGTGGCCAAACCGAAGGGTAAGGCTCTGAACTGAAAATGGCGCCCTTCTACTGCAAAGCGTAGAAATTTTTGGTGGACTGGAAAGATGGGAATGTGCAAATAAGCATCTTTGATGTCGATCGCGGCTAACCAATCCTCCCCTTGTAGGGTAGTGGCCACCGATCGGATCGACTCCATCGGAAAGTCCCGATATACAGGAATTTGTATAGCCCTTTTAGAATTAATATGGGCCTCCCGTCCGCGTTTGCTTCGGGACTGTAAAGAGGTTTGAGTAAAACCCGAACCCTCATTCTTCCAGGGGAACCTCCATAATTACTCCTTGGAGCAATAGTTGTTCTAGTGCCACAGGAGGGACTCTCTCTTCCGGGGATCCCTTGGCACGTTTGACCTCAAAAATGGGAAGGAGGAGAGTCTTTTAACTCCAAACTGTATCCCAAACATACCGCGGAGAGCACCTATCTGTCTTGATCGTGTCCCGCCAGGTCTCTTGCGAACAACTGGAGTCCTCCCCCCACCCGACTGAGTGGGGGCAACCCTTCAATGAATTTAACTTTGGGGGAGGTTTTGTACCTCCCCTGACCCAGGGTTTCTCATTACCCTGCTATTGTCCCTGTTTTTTACCCCCGGGAATTGACCGAGGAGGCCGTCGGAACTGTTACACAGCCGATGCCTCAGGGATTGGAGAAGCAGGCCTCTTAAAGAGGGACCTCTAACTCCGTTTTTAACCGGCAAGAGCGTATTTACCGCTGGAAATTTTCTGGATATATTTGTCCAGGTTTTCCCTGAATAAGCGTTCACCATGAAATGGGACGCTAACCAGCCATTCTTTACAGGGAGCATCAGCAGACCAGTTTTTGAGCCATAGAAGCCTACGCATATGTACTATAGACAGCGTAAGGCGGGAGGCGTGATGGACTGAATCCTTTATGGCGTCAACCGCAAAGCCTAAGGCTCTAGGTAGATCAGCTAGGGCAAAGCCTGCTGATCTGTCAAGTCCCTCAAGACCTGTTTCAACTGATCCTTCACTGCTTAGCAGACCCCAATAGCTGCTACTGCTGGTTGTGTCACCAAGCTTGCTGTAGAAAGAAGCAGACTTTCATAAGGACTCCAATCTTTTATCTATTGGGTTCTTGAACATTTGGACATTATCCACTGGACATGTCAGTGATTTATACATACAAGAGATGGCTGCGTCCACTGTAGGGACCTTCCATTTTTTTTTTTTTGATGAACTTATCCTCCATGGGATAGACCACCGGAAATCTCTTGGGGGAATAAATATTTTCTCAGGACGTTCCCAATCCTGGTAAATAAGCCCTTTCAGTAAAGGGTGAAGTGGAAAAGAACAGACAGTCTGGGGGCTTCTAGCGACCCCAACGAGGATACAGTAGTGGTTGATGGTTCCGCAAGGTGCATTTTTAAATGCTGATCGGACCATGTTAGTCAGAGACTGAACCCATAATCTTTCAGCTTGAGATGCTGAGAAAAGGTTCCCCCACTGTTGACTCCTCTATAACAGAATCAACCTTATCCTGATCCCCTTCAGGCAGGTCGATCCCTGTATGGGACTGTTGCTCTGCTAACAGGCACTCTGAAGGAGGAGACGGAGATCGGGCGTGCTTTCCCTGACAGGGAGGCAGCGATCAATGTTGACAATCTCTCTCTAATCCTCCCAGAGCTGAGGAAAAAACCTCCTCTGTTACATACACAGGAGCAGGTGAACTGAGGACAGCCACAGTACCAAGTACCCCTGCGGGGTCTCTACGGTCACTTACCTCTGAACTTCAGGGGAGACTGGTGCAGCAGAAGTATGCCCAAGATCCTCAGAGCCCGATGAGACCCCCTTCGCTCCCTGGAAGATTCAGTTCCGGAGCTTCTGGACGGCATATTCCTAAGCCTAAAGCTGAGGTATTCCAGCCGTAATACACCACTTTTACTGAGAATAGTCTAGCACAATTGCTGCTATATCACAGTTGGTGTCTACTAAAGTGCCTTTCTAGGGGATGCCTGCATCAACCGCCTCTGTGTGCCTTTATATTGTTGCTAGCTCTGTCTGTGCACTTCAACAGCCAGCTATAATGTGCTTTAAAACACGCTGGACGCCCGCACATGCGCAGTAGCGCCGCGGCGCACACCTGAGCGTCATCCACCCGCTCCGCCCCTTTTTCCAGATCGCCTCTATGAATAGAGGCGCGTGCACGCGCTCGCGCGCGGGCACGTGCGCCTTCGGCGCCTTTTTTGAAAACAACAAGGAGCTAGATGGGAGCCAGGGTCCCTTTGCCGCAGGGCCCAGGGATGGATGAGCGCAGCAACAGGGCAGAGGAGACAGCTTCCCAGGAGAGAACATACCAACTGCCTGGATTTGATTCTGGAAGAAAAAAATCCACATTACAAGAAAAAAGAACCATAGCGGCCTCTAGTGTCTAACACAGGTACCGCGGTCTTACACATTTTTTTTTTATTTTTTTTTATTGCCTACTATTAAAATTTTTACATTTTCTCAGTAGTAACAGGCATACACAGAATATTAGCGGGAATACCTTAGGTAACAGGCAGAAAGACAAAATAGGCTTGGGGGTCCCTCAATAGAACCAAGTTCCCGAGGGCCCCCACTTACCTTTTCCTCGCCGCAGGACTCTGTTTGGTCCACAGAAGCCCAAACTTCACCTATCACGGCAGGCATTGTAATCAAACCTTCAGGGACCGGGTTCCCAAGGATTCCACTCCCCTGGACCTGTATAGCACCGTGCACAGAAAACATCTTGGTCGTGGGTATGACCAGAGCTCTGGATCCCAGGGTCCAGCTCTCCTAAGAGAAGCATTACAGGCAAAACCTTGCTCTTCTCTGCAAGGCCCGGGTACCGACCGTTTAGCTATGAAGCTTTTTTGGTCGGATCCGGAATAGCTTACTGAGGCCCAAAAGAACCTGTACGCAAGCTCAGTGAAAAACACATGTTTCTTCTTGGCCAACACCTTAGACACTGGCAAAAAACTGAGGTGCTCCCGGATGGGAGGGGCTTATATAGGGGAGGGTACTTCCGGTTTTGGAAGTTGCCAGTGCCAGCACCTGACGGTATCTATATAACCCATTAGTAATGACTATGTCGCTCTGTGTCCCGTGATGTACGAGAAAGAAAAGTGGTCAAGGCGCGAATACATTTTATGAGCTGGGGAATAAAATGTAAACTGCTTAGCAGAGGGATGTTTGATTCTCCACGTGTCGAATAGTTGATGGGACCTAATACATTTGCGGAAGGAATTAGCAAACGATATAACCTTTTTGGAAGGTGTAGAACTAAAGAGTGTCTGTCTATCTCTAGTGGGTGACATAACCTGGTTGAAGTCCCCATCAATAATCATAAAAGGTTGTGAACAAAATTGAGGGGAATCAAAAAGTTTGTTGAGAAAATCAATCTGACCTGTATTGGGGGCGTATAGATTCACAAGGGAAAAAGAAGTAGTCACATATTCACAGTCTAGTATGAGGAATCTCCCATGTGGATCAGCATATGAGCTTTTAACCTTGATAGGGCCCGTTTTCTTAATCAGAATCACCACTCCCGCCTTGCCCGTGGAATCAGAGGCAAGAAAGGAGGTGGGGAAGAACTTCGAGGCAAATTTGAGTGAACCACCAGCCCGGAAGTGAGTCTCCTGGATCATCACCACGTCTGCGCCTGAGGCCCTGAAATCCTTCAGGGCCATCCAGCGCTTGCGGATGGAGCCCAGACCCTTCACATTATACGACATGATCTTTAAAGCCATATGGGCAGGACATTCAGATATGCTCGTGTAGGGACAATAAATTCGAAGAGCAACAAAATATAGAAAACATACAAATAAAAACAAAAGTGTGTACAGAAGCCATGACGCGTATAAATCTCGCAGATAAGAATAACCTTCCAGTACGTAAGTATCAACAGATGAGCCCTGTAATAAAATTGCAGTAGGTTAGGAAAAAAAGAAAAACATTGCACTGTTGACCCACAAAGCTGGCTTATAACCATGGACATAAAAAAAATTGAAATCAACAGAAAAAAAAAAGAAAAGAAGAATTTAAGTTCTTGAAGGCCTGAGAGGCATTTGCATCTCATGATACCCTGGAAGTGAACCAAGGCCATGTGGGAGAACATACGGACTTCCATCAGAAGACTCTAGGAAGGGAGATGAGAAGGATCGGCTGCTCTCCTTAAGAACTCGGTAGCCTTTAAAGTAAGTCTGACAGTAGGAGGCCTGTTGATGGCGAGTAGCAAAAGTCAGCAGATAAACAGGAGCAACTGTCAACTGAAGTACGATGACCAACAAGGAAAACACCGTCAACAATGATAGTAATAATTTTACCCCAAGGGTTGGGAAATAACTCTACCCCAAACAGGAAACAGGGTAAACTCAAAACTTTGTGAACCAGAGCAGTGATCTTCGTTTCTATCTTTGAACTATGGAGAAACGGAGATGCAATGAGCATTGCAGTATGGATCCTCGTGAGAACATACGGATGAATCAGGGAGGTTGCTTGGAGGTACGTAGACGTTGGGGTGTGGAGAGTTGTTTCCTGGATTTGCCCCTCACGGGGGTCCAGATGCGGCTGGGAGTGTTGGGAGGTAGGCGATCCTGGGCAAGTGGAGGGGTCGAATCATCTTCTGGCAAAGGGGGCAGTCCTAGGTGTTTTAGGAATGATTCTCCCTCCTGCAATTCACGCAGGGTGTACTGAACTCCATCTTTGGAGACAATAAGGCGGAAAGGGAATCCCCAGTAGTATGGAATCTTATGATGCTGTAAGTGGGAGGTGATTGTGTGCAGATTTCTACGCTTAGCAAGGGTAATTGGGGAGAGATCGCTAAAGATCTGCAATTTTGCCCCCTTGTACTGAAGCTGGGATTTATTGCGTGTGGCCAAGGTTAGTGCCTCCTTGCTTTCAAAAAAGTGGAAACGAACTATAACATCCCTGGGTCTAGCTCCAGCCGGAGGTTTTGGGCCCAAAGACCGGTGGACCCTATCTAGGCGCCAGTCTATATCCACTACTGTGGGGGCCAGAGTATTGAAAAGACCCAGAAGATAAGTGCGTAAGTCAGAGTCTCCTATCGTTTCTGGGAAACCCCTGAAGCGCAAGTTCTGTCTCCTTTCCCTGTTCTCCAGGTCCTCTTGTTGTAATTGTAGTTGAGAAACTGAAATACGTAGGTTAGGTTGTCCTCCTCCACAGCCTGAACATAACTTATCATCTCATCAAATTTATTTTCAAGAGTATCAGTACGTACCCCAATTTGGTTAATTTCCCCTCTCAGTTCTGCAGCTAACTTGCTCACTTCTGCCAAAACGTTGCATGTGATTTGTTGAAGTAGGAGCTGCAACTTAGCGCCCAATTTGGCATCCAGGATATCTGGGGTAAGGATCTCATGAGGAGAGGGTGTAGTGAAATCTGGACCCTGGGTGATGGCCAATGGAGGAAACATAGCATTCTCCATTCCCAGGGATGGATCCATAGAGGCGAAAGGGTCTGTGGTGGAACTCGAGGTCGCAGGATGCGACCTAGTTACAAAACGTTCCATATTTGATTCCTCCTGTGACCCAAACGGCTTATAATATCGCTGCTGCTGGCCAACTTTTCCCATGGGATGCCCAAGAGGTGTAGTGAATAGTCAAGCTTATCCCTGGGGCTAAAAAATGGCTAAGGAAGCATCTCGGGGATCTTAGAGAGCAGCCGGGATCCTGAGCTCCCTCAAATGGCATCCCCTATGTTAGCTGGGGCGGCTGCCAGTTTGTTTGTTAAGAGCATCAGTCAGGTATGTAAATGACTACTTCAGTGGTTGTATGAGGAAATTGTTAGTCCCAGTGATGATGCCCAATTATGCACTAAGCCTGAGGGGAAGGGAGCTGGGCGTCAGATGTGGTGGGACAGGGTTAGGTGGGGTGCACTAGGAGTAGCAAGATGGCCGCCAGCCTCCGTAGGTAGGCCGGAGCTGCGGACTTTCCTGAGAGCGCATGCCGGCCGGGTGAATCCCGCTTCGTGCAGGCCAAAATTTCCCCCACCCAGGACCGCGATCAGGGCCCCGCCGGTACACCCGTAAACAGTCACTCCCAGGCGGATCCCGTATGTAAGGGGCAGAAGACTGCCTTGTTACTCACTGTGCCCGAGAGTAGGAGAAGCCAGGACAGCAGGCCGCAAAATGGCGTCCGGTTGCGGGATACAGGAGGGAAATACAGGGATCCTCAGACGACTCATCCACTGCCCGGATGTCCCTCAAAGGTGAGGCAGCTGAAGAACCTTGAAAGGGCAGGATTAGGAGTGGAAGGGTCCCGGTGGATCCGCAGGCCCCAAGATGGCGACGTGTCTCTGCAATGCGGACCCAGTTGCAGGCCCAGAGCAAGTAATGGTAGCCAAAGTCCACAAATAGTCAGCTGGGGCTGTAGAAGATGAAGCCCAGGTACCGATGGAGGTGGATTTGAGTTTCCCCGGAGAGAAATAGAGCAGGGATGGCAGTAGATTTTCACTGCCTGTGAGGAGCTCAGTACCCACACGTCCTCCTCGCTCCATGTCTGGACACGCCCCCCCTTTTTTTATTGCTATTATTTTTATTGGTACATCAAGTCAGATTGTTCATGCATAATTTGATACCCTTTTGGTTTAATTAAAGAAAAAATAATATTGCTCTTTTAGCATGAGCTGTACTAACACTAGCAACATTCAGTAAAGTGTTTATTGTCTGACCTGAATAATTTAGTTTTATTTAGCAGTTGTTTTATAAGTATTGATGTATTTTTTTTTATATAATTTGCAGTATAACTTGTTCCTTGGGGAAAAGCAGTTCAACGTGCCCAGTGAACCTGAGCTTGTGACATTTGACACACCTTTTGGAAAATTTGGCATTTTTATTTGCTTTGATCTGCTATTTTATAACCCAGCTGTTGCTTTGGTTGTCGAGCACAATGTAGACACTATTCTTTTCCCTACTGCATGGATGAACCTTCTCCCTCATCTGACCGCTGTTGAATTTCACTCTGCATGGGCCATGGGAATGGGTGTAAATCTGCTGTCTGCAAATACCCATAATACTAGCATGAGGATGACAGGTAAGCAGCAATAAGTATTTCACTTAGGCCTCATTCACACCTTGGTGTTTTTGGAATGTGAACAGAAACTCGTGGAAAATCATGCTTTTGGTGCCTTCACGGCACTCCAAACGTTGGCAGCAGCTGAGTGACAAAACGCATTAGAGGCTCACTGCAAAAAAAAGTGCAGGAGGTACTTTGCTGCATTTGTTACACAGTGCAGTGTATCCCTCAATCCTATCTCAAAAATGTAAGAGGTGGGCAAATGATTAGTCACCATTATTGCCTGTGGTCCCCCTGCAACTGATCTTTCTACTACTAGTGACTTACCATGCCTTGTTCTACACTGTGTACCTGTGTGGAGGCAGCCATCTTAATAGAGACATGAGAACAAAGAACTATACCTAAAACTAGGGTTGGGACTTTAGATGAGGCAATAAGTATATACAGGGGTCAAGTCCTGGGGAAAAAAGTGTGGGAACTCCCACCCAAGATCCACTCCCCCACCAAAAAAACAAAATGATACGCTCATATGCATATATATTTCACAGAAAATACAGTGCAACATTTATTGTAAAGTGCCAGTTTACAAAAACAAAATAAATTAACTTGTCAAACTAACAGAATAATCACACACACCTCGGGGTACTCGGTACTGACCTGGCAGGTGTCGGTGCTGGCCTGGCTGGTCTCGGTACTGCCCTTGGTGCTGGTCTCGGTACTGGCCTGGCTGGTCTCAGGGTGCTGGCTGGCTGGCTGGCCTCAGGGTACTCTGCCCCCAATCCACCTCTGTACCCCCCCATGTCCACCTCTGTTCCACCTGTGTTCACCTCTGTACCCTCCACGTCCACCTCTGTACCCCCTCCACCTCTGTTCTCCCCATGTCCACCTCTGTACCCACTCCACGTCCACCTCTGTACCCCCTCCACCTCTGTTCCCCCCATGTCCATCTCTGTACAACCTCCATGTCCACCTCTGTACCCCCTCCATGTCCACCTCTGTACCCCCTCCACGTCCACCTCTGTACCCCCTCCACCTCTGTTCCCCCCATGTCCATCTCTGTACCCCCTCCATGTCCACCTCTGTACCCCCTCCACGTCCACCTCTGTACCCCCCATGTCCACCTCTGTACCCCTCCACCTCTGTACCCCCCCATGTCCACCTCTGTACATCCCCATGTCCACCTCTGGGTTCATCTCTGTACCCCCCCATGCCCACCTCTGTGTTCACCTCTGTACCCCCTCCACCTCTGTTCCTCCGTCCACCTGTGTTCACCTCTGTTCCCCCCATGTCCACCTCTGTACCCCCTCCACCTCTGTTCCCCCCATGTCCATCTCTGTACCCCCCATGTCCACCTCTGTACCCCCTCCACCTCTGTTCCCCCCATGTCCATCTCTGTACCCCCCATGTCCACCTCTGTACCCCCCCATGTCCACCTCTGTACCCCCTCCACCTCTGTTCCCCCCATGTCCATCTCTGCACCCCCCCATGTCCACCTCTGTACCCCCCCATGTCCACCTCTGTACATCCCCATGTCCACCTCTGGGTTCATCTCTGTACCCCCCCCCATGTCCACCTCTGTGTCCCCTCCATCTCTGTTCCCCCGTCCATCTGTGTTCACCTCTGTACCCCCTCCACCTCTGTTCCCCCCATGTCCATCTCTGTACCCCCCATGTCCACCTCTGTACCCCCTCCACCTCTGTACCCCCCCCCCATGTCCACCTCTGTACATCCCCATGTCCACCTCTGTACATCCCCATGTCCACATCTGGGTTCATCTCTGTAACCCCCATGTCCACCTCTGTACCCCCTCATGTCCACCTCTGTGTTCACCTCTGTTCCCCCCATCCACCTCTGTACCCCCCATGTCCATCTCTGTACCCCCTCATGTCCACCTCTCACTTCTGTAGCCCCATGTCCACCTCTGTACACTCCTCAATTATTAGTACAGACCCCCCCTCCATTATTAGTAGAGAGACCCCCACCATTATTAGTACAGATCCCCCCCCCCTTCAGGACAACCCCCCCTCAGGACAAACCCCACCCGAGCGGCAGCTGGCGAGGAGAGGTGTGGAGCCGCGCTGCCCGGGGGGGAAGAAGATCGTGACAGAGAGAACAAATTCATTGCCGGTGTCCTGCACTGCCCCGCCCCCATCGACGTCACTGAGCGGGTCTCTCCGAACAGAGACAGCCGCTTCGATCTCCACTGATAGGAGGGGCTTGGGCAGGAAACAGGGCGGCGGTGACCGGCGGAGACAGCGGCTGCGCTGTGGTGACCAGTGGTGTCCAGGGGGATGCCAACAAGGAGAGGAGGAGGAGGGAGGGGAGTACTTTGGCGCTTGAGCGCCCCCACCTCTGTGGAGCCTGGGTGAACTGCACGGCAGCTCTAGTCCTGCAAAGGGAACGGCGTTCCTGCTGTAAAAAAAGTGCAGGGACGCCGTTCCCATGCGTTCCCGCAGGACTCGAGCCCTGTGTATATATACCTCCATCCCTGATATTTTGAACAGGAAGACTAAATGGTGGGACTTTATATGAGGCACACAACTAAGTAAATGGATCAATCAATATACACATTGTATTTATTGCAAAAGGGGCATACATAGACATATAAGGAAACAGGTAAAGAGGTAAAAAGGTAATTGTTAAATTGCTGGGTCTCAATGAATAAGATCTAGACAGTTCATAGAAGTACACAATAATTTCAACATATTATACATAAAAAGGGTAAAACAATATATTGATAGGTCTCAATAGATAAAGTCTAGACAGGTCATGATGGTAGCAATTAGTCTCAGCATAATATACTAGACATGTGCGATTAGTTTCGTACGAATCGAAAATTCGTACGAATTTTTCGAAATTCGTACATTTGTACGAATCCGAATTACGATTTTTTTCGAATACGAATTCTGTACGAAATTTCGTATCCAAATTATCCGAATCCAAACTACCAAATAAGACATGAAAATTCGACAGCGATAGGTAAATATTTTTCGGTCGAATGTGACTAACCTTAACTCTATTAGTCCAAGATTATTCTACATAGAGAGAAAAGATTCGACATAGAGAGAAAAGATTCGACATTATAGAGAGAAAAGATTCAACATTATAGAGAGAAAAGATTGCTGCTGGAATTGGGTGGGGGAAGTACATTTCCGGTCGAATCATTCGTTCGTTCCGATTCGACATTATAGAGAGAAAAGATTTGACATTATAGAGAGAAAAGATTCGACATTATAGAGAGAAAAGATTGCTGCTGGAATTGGGTGGGGGAAGTACATTTCCGGTCAAATCATTCGTTCGTTACGATTCGACATTATAGAGAGAAAAGATTGCTGCTGGAATTGGGTGGGGGGAAGTATATTTCCGGTCGAATCATTCGCTATACGTGTCGTACAAAATTCGTATTTCGTACAAATCTGAATTGAATTCCGTACACGAATTACGATTTTTTTTTAATACGAAACGGAACGGAACGGAACAAAACTAATTTTTCGATGGCTCCCATGTCTATAATATACATATTGGTAGCCTAGAGTATGTAAACCAAAATTGCACTTGTAGCATATAAACATGATAGCAGTGGTGGATTGGTACATTATAATAGAATAAACTTCAGCATCGTACAGATATAAACCATGGACATTGTAGCATAGCATCATAGGAAAGCTCTACGCGTTTCGTGGTTATCATATACCACTCGGCAGGAGCAGATGCAGGATGTGGGGGTATCTATGGTAGAATAAAAAGAAATATAAGGTTGCCCGACTAATATGGTAATAAAAGAAGGGAGATATATAAAAAACTGAAGAAAGAGAGGGGACATGGAAAGTCCCAAACGGTCTCACCTATCTGTAGTATACTGTATAGGTACAATTGTAGGTATTGTGAATAGTGGACGGCAACTAAAAACGTCAAAACCGGGAGCTGAGATGGCATCATCAGCGGCACGGCAGGCATCAGTAACAATTGTAGACATAAGGATGGAATATTCAATTATCAGCTGTGCTTGGCATATTAGATGGTAGAACTGGTTTATTATATAGATATTTCCCAGGGGTGTCTGGGGAAATTAATAAATTGACAGTAGACTAATTACACAGTTGATAAATTGGAAGGAGAGATGCCAGAATATGTTAGAAAAGAAACAGTGGTAGAGAGAAAGAAATGTTAGCCAACTAACAATAACATAAATAAACCCAAAGTGGCAAAAGTGGGTATAAAAAGTAAATAAGATAACCCATAACCTAGTGCAGGGTTAAGGTGAAATCCACAGTGCAGCTAGGATAGCTGTGCAAGGAGGGGGCCCAAATCAAGAGCCCAAGGTAGCAGTGTAGGGGTAGATGGTGAAATGTAATAAACCATAAATACCTGTAGAAATGCATGGAAGGAAAGAATCCAGAACAGTACACCAGTGTTAGATGAGTGAAACAGAGTGACTTGTGAGCGCTAGGCATGTGTGATGTAAGTACCGGCCGTTAACCAATGATGGCCATCAACGTCACGCTGGCGCCATAAGGGGGGCGGAACCACCGGCAGAGCAACAAAATGTGCTTGCGTTTGGCGCGCAAACCTCCCTCGTGGAGGACGCAAGATGGACAAACATGTCAGCGGCGCGGCGCCAAAAGAATAATATCAGCCGCTAGGCATGTGGGTGTGGTGTCGACACGCAGCGAGAGCCCACCCCGCCCCCAGAGGGGGGGGGAAGGGGGAACCTCGGTGCGCGTCGCAGCTCCCGGGGATTGACGAGGTGTAGCCTGTCCCCAACTGGTCCCTAAAAAACGCAATCTATTGGCAAAAAATTAGTCACAGGTTATATCAAAGGTAAAAAATGATACAGTCGTGTGCTTCCATCCCCGATAGTATGAGAACAAAGAACTATACCTAGAACTAGGGTTGGGACTTTAGATGAGGCAATAAGTATATATACCTCCATCCCCGATATTTTGAACAGGAAGACTAAATGGTGGGACTTTATATGAAGCACACAACTAAGTAAATAGACCAATCAATATACACATTGTATTTATTGCAAAAGGGGCATACATACACATATAAGGAAACAGGTAAAGAGGTAAAAAGGTAATTGTTAAATTGCTGGGTTTCAATAAATAAAATCTAGACAGTTCATAGAAGTACACAATAATTTCAACATATTATACATAAAAAGGGTAAAACAATATATTGATAGGTCTCAATAGATAAAGTCTAGACAGTTCATGATGGTAGCAATTAGTCTCAGCATAATATATATATTGGTAGCCTAGTGTATGTAAACCAAAATTGCACTTGTAGCATATAAACATGATAGCAGTGGTGGATTGGTACATTATAATAGAATAAATTTCAGTATTGTACAGATATAAACCATGGACATTGTAGCATAGCATCACAGGAAATCTCTACGCGTTTCGTGGTTATCATATACCACTCGTCAGGAGCAGATGCAGGATGTGTGGGTATCTATGGTAGAATAAAAATAAATATAAGGTTGCCCGACTAATATGGTAATAAAAGAAGGGAGATATATAAAAAACAGAAGAAAGAGAGGGGACATGGAAAGTCCCAAATGGTCTCACCTATCTGTAGTATATAGGTACGATTGTAGGTATTGTGAATAGTGGACAGCAACTAAAAACGTCAAACCGGGAGCTGAGATGGCATCATCAGGGGCACGGCAGGCAACAGTAATATCAGTTTATATGCTACAACTGCAATTTTGGTGTCAGACTTACACGTATCTGGTCGACGAGCCCAACGGAGCAGAGGAAGTTCCCCCGTACGGATCCGACTCGCGGCCCCTGGTAGTGCAGACAGGAGGCACAGGAGTACGGAAGGGTAAGAGAGCCTGGTGGATATTTGCTGGAAGACTGCTCAGGATCCGGATGCAGAAGGGAAGATGAGCCTCACAGACTGCAGACAGGCAGGCAGGGATGCTGGAGGGTGAAGCTGAGCAGGAGCAACACAGAATGGTCAAATAACAGGCAGGGTTTGGCAACGGTCAGGCAACGTGGTACAGAGGAGCAGACAGGTTCAGGGTCAAAGGCAAGCCGTGGTCAGATGCAGGCGGAAGGCAGGAGAAGTCCAAGTAACAAGCCGGGTGGTCAGAGGGTCAGATTTCAGGCAAACAGCAGGGGCAGGATACACAGGGAGCTGCAGATCAGACAGCACTGGGCTGAAGTGTTCCAGGGATTTAAATAGGCCGTTTGGCGCACATCGGCACGCACACACACGCACCCGCGCTCACAGGAGAGCGCACAGGAGAACGCACAACAGCAGCTCGCGTTGGCGCGCGCGCCCCAAGGCGATAAACAGCATGTCCGGCAAGGTGAGTTCTCTGACAGTGCCCCCCCTTAAGGGCAGCCTCCGGATGCCCAATTGGGCGATTTTCACGGCATGGGACCTCTTGAAGGCTTGCATGAGTTCTTCAGCATGTATGCTGCTTTCGAGCTCCCAGGAATTATCCTCTGGTCCATAGCCCTTCCATTTTATTAAATATTGGGTCTGGTTGTATCTTCTCCTACAATCCAGAATCGCCTCCACCTCAAATTCCTCCTCATTGTCAACCACAACAGGCTCAGGTGGGCCGGTGTTACGGCCAGCGAAGGGGTTAAGGACAACCGGTTTTAACAGTGTCACGTGAAAAACTGGATGGACCTTCAGGGTGTTAGGTAAGTCGAGCTCATAAGCCACATTATTGATCTTCCTCTTCACCGAGAATGGTCCCATGAATTTAGGACCCAGCTTCCTTGATGGACAGGCCATTTTTAAGTTGGTTGTGGATAACCACACCTGGTTGCCAGGTTCCAGAGTGAGTTCCCCTCGCCTTTTCCTATCGAACATTTTTTTGTTGTAATCCGGAGTTTTGGACATGGTTTCCTGTAGGAGTTTGTTATTTGAGATGAAAAAGTCCATTGTTTCAGACACAGCAGGGATAGTACATTCTGGTACGGTACTAGGTAAAAAGGAAGGATGGAAACCATAGTTGGCAAAAAACGGGGTCTGTTTAATGGCAGAGTGCAGAGAGTTGTTGTATGCGAATTCAGCAATGGGTAATAGCGAGGCCCAATCGTCCTGAGAAAAGGAAGAGAAGCACCGGAGGTATTGTTCTAACGTCTGGTTGGTTCTTTCTGTTTGACCATTCGTCTGAGGGTGGTAAGCAGATGAAAATGCCAACTCAACCTCAAGGGAACCACACAGAGCCTTCCAGAACTTGGAGGTGAACTGGACACCTCGGTCCGAGACAATACTTGCTGGAACTCCATGGAGCCTCACTACCTCCTTGATAAAGACCTTCGCTGTCTCCATGGCCGAAGGTGTGTCTTTCATAGGCAGAAAGTGAGCAATTTTGGATAGCCTGTCGAGGACAACAAAAACCGAAGAAAATCCTTCGGACAGGGGGAGTTCCACGATGTAGTCCATCGACACCATCTTCCAGGGTATTTCAGGGACAGGTAGGGGTTTTAGTAGACCCCAGGCCTTCATCCGGCTATTCTTGTTCCGAGAGCAAGTGTTGCACGAGTCCACATAGCTCCTGCAGTCGCTACCCAGGTGAGGCCACCAGAACGTGCGCTTAATCAGCTCGGCCGTCTTCAGGGTACCAAAATGTCCGGCCAGTTTATGGTTGTGGCAAAGTTCCAGGACTGTCACCCGTAGGTTCTCTGGGACCACAATTTTGCCCTCATGCCTGATCAGACCATCTTGTGCCTTAACACAATTCTCCGGGAGAAGCCCGCTTAATTTGGGACATGAGATCCTCTTGGAGCAATAGGAAGTTCCCAGCAGGGAGGATGGTATCAATGGTTAAGGTCTCTTCAGAGTCGCTGAACATGCGGGAAAGTGCGTCCGGTTTAATATTTTTTGATCCAGGTCTGTAAGTGATGTGGAACAGAAATCTTGAGAAAAAGAGTGCCCACCCTGCCTGCCTTGGTTTCAACCTCTTAGCTGTCCTCAGGTACTCCAAGTTCTTGTGGTCCGTGTAGACCAGAATAGGATGAGCAGCACCCTCAAGCAGGTAACGCCACTCTTCTAACGCGGCCTTGATAGCCAGGAGTTCCCGATCTCGCACGTCATAGTTTCTTTCCGCAGTGGAAAGCTTGCGAGAGAAGAAGGCCACTGGAAAGAGTAGGGCTTTGGCCCCTTGTCGCTGGGATAGCACAGCCCCCATTGCGATTTCAGACGCGTCCACTTCGAGGACGAAGGGTAATGCAGGGTCAGGGTGTTTCAGGATGGAGGTAGAGGTAAATAATTCCTTCAGCTTTTCAAAGGCAGACTGAGCTCTAGTAGACCAGGAAAATCGAGTTCCCTGTTTGGTCAATTCGGTAAGGGGGGCGATTATTCCAGAAAAGCCCCTGATAAACTTCCGATAAATGTTGGAAAATCCAATGAAGCGTTGGACCCCTTTCTTATCTGTGGGAGCAGGCCAGTCCAGGATAGCAGACACCTTCTGAGGGTCCATTTTGATGCCTTTAATGGAGATGATTAACCCGAGAAACTGGATACATTGAAGTTCAAATTCGCATTTCTCCGGCTTGGTGTAAAGTCCATGTTGTCTGAGCCGAGCAAGAACATTTCGGACATGCCTGCGGTGGTCGTCTACTGAAGAGGAGAAGATTAAGATGTCATCCAGGTATACTATGACATATAAGTCCAGGTAGTCATGGAAAATGTAATTGACAAAATGTTGGAAGGTGGCCGGGGCATTACACAGTCCAAACGGTATAACTAGATACTCATAGTGACCGAATCGGGTACGAAAGGCTGTTTTCCATTCGTCTCCTTCTCGAATGCGGATCAGATTGTAAGCCCCCGGAGATCAAGTTTGGTGAAGATGACCGCAGTTCCCAACCTCTGGAAGAGTTCGGGCACAAGAGGTAACGTTTTTTTATACTGATTTTATTCAACTCCCGATAGTATATACAGGGGCGTAGGGAATGATCCTTTTTTTCCACAAAAAAGATACCCGCACCGGCTGGTGAGGTGGAAGGGCGCATAAACCCTTTCTTCAGATTGTCATCTATGTAGACCTTCAGAGTGCCCAGCTCCTGCTCAGTCAAGAGGAAGATTCTCCCAAAGGGCACTTCCGTTCCAGGTAGAAGTTCTATAGGGCAGTCATACGGTCTATGGGGAGGAAGAGTTTCGGCCCCCTTCTTACTGAACACATCCAGGAAGTCGTGGTAGGGTTCGGGGATGGATTGTTGGAGTTCAGGGTCTATATCCAGACAGAGCAGATGAGAAGAGTTGGTTGGGGCTGGTTGCAAACAGTGTTGCTGGCAGTAGTTTGAGAGGAACTTGAGAGGAACTTGACCCTCCCCAGAGTCCAGTCAATGCTGGGATTATGGGCTTGCAGCCAGGGCATCCCCAAAATGATAGGGAACAACGGTGAGGAGATGGCATCCAGACTTAGGAACTCCTGATGGTGGGTTGCCATGGAAGCAAGCAAGGGCACAGTTTCCTGAGTGACAGGACCAGATTTTATGATGGAACCATCAGCGAGGTGCACTGCAAGTCCCCGGGATTTTGGTTGAAGAGGGATATGATGGTTGGCAGCAAACGTCAAGTCAATAAAGCAGCTGCATGCTCCAGAGTCAATTATAGCGGACACTGGGATTGCGGTAGTCCTTCCTGAAAGCTGTAATGAGATGGAAAGAGCTAGGTGAGCGGTTGGGTTAGGAGACATAGAAGCACAGGTAGAAGAAAAGGGCAGGCACTTACGCATCTTAGCTGGGCAAGTCCTTACGTAGTGTCCTAGTTCACCACAGTACATGCAGAGATTGTTGCTTCTCCTGTGTTGGCGTTCCTCCGGGGAGAGAGAAGGGTGAAGTAGGCCCAGCTGCATGGGTTCAGGGACGTCCAGAGCTGGGGACGGAGGAACCAGCGGTGCCAGGCTGGCCGGGCTAGGAACCTTAGGGAGCAACCAGGTGGGTCGGTATTGGCTGGAGGTCCTTTCGGAGCGACGCTCTCTCAGTCGCCGGTCGATCTGGATCGATAGCTCAATGAGCTTGTCCAAAGTTAGGGGAACCCCGACACGTGCTAGCTCATCCTTGAGCTGGTCTGACAAGCCCATCCGGAATTGACAGCGCAAGGTGGCATCATTCCATTCAGTGTCGGAGCTCCACCGCTTGAACTCGGCTGCATAATCCTCAGCGGCTCTACGTCCTTTCTGGAGGGAATAGAGAACGGATTCTGCCGAGGCAGCTTGTTGCGGATCCTCATATAGCTGGGACATGGCGGCAAAGAAGTTAGCTAGGTTCTCCAGAGATGCGTCCTTTTGCTCCAGGAGGCGGTGGGCCCAGGTCAGTAGAGAGATGACGAAGCCCACCTTGGTGACCTCCAAAGAAAAGGTGCGAGGTTGCAGGGCAAAGAAAAGTTTGCAGGCATTGCGGAAGGAGCGATATTTGCTGCGTTCGCCCGCAAACTTCTCGGGCGTGGGGACCCTGGGCTCTGGAGGAAGCATCACTACGGACGGTGCAGCTGAGTATCCAGCGGACGTAGCTCCTTGTGAGCTGGCAGGTGTGGACAGAACTTGAACTCTCTCCTCCAGTCTGGTGTAACCGGCTTGAAGGTCCTTCACAGCTTGCGTCAATCCATTTAGGTGCCTGCACAGTTCCTCCATGGGATCCCTTCCCTGCTCGGACTCGGACATGGCTGTCTCATACTGTCAGACTTACATGTATCTGGTCGACGAGCCCAACGGAGCAGAGGAAGGTCCCCCGTACGGATCCGACTTGCGGCTCCTGGTAGTGCAGACAAGAGGCACAGGAGTACGGAAGGGTAAGAGAGCCTGGTGGATATTTGCTGGAAGACGGCTCAGGATCCGGATGCAGAAGGGAAGATGAGCCTCACAGACTGCAGACAGGCAGGCAGGGATGCTGGATGGTGAAGCTGAGCAGGAGCAACACAGAATGGTCAAATAACAGGCAGGGTTTGGCAACGGTCAGGCAACGTGGTACAGAGGAGCAGACAGGTTCAGGGTCAAAGGCAAGCCGTGGTCAGATGCAGGCGGAAGGCAGGAGAAGTCCAAGTAACAAGCCGGGTAATCAGAGGGTCAGATTTCAGGCAAACAGCAGGGGCAGGATACACAGGGAGCTGCAGATCAGACAGCACTGGGCTGAAGTGTTCCAGGGATTTAAATAGGCCATTTGGCGCGCATTGGCGCACACGCGCGCGCACGCGGCACGTGCGCAAATGCACCCCCGCGCACAGGAGAACACACAACAGCAGCTCGCGTCGGCGCGCGCCCCAAGACGATGAACAGCACGTCCGGCAAGGTGAGTTCTCTGACATTTGGTTTACATACTCTAGGCTACCAATATGTATATTATGCTGAGACTAATTGCTACCATCATGAACTGTCTAGACTTTATCCTTTGAGACCTATTAATATATTGTTTTACCCTTTGTATGTATAATATGTTGAGATTATTGTGTACCTCTATGAACTGTCTAGATTTTATTCATTGAGACCCAGCAATTTAACAATTACCTTTTTACCTCTTTACCTGTTTCCTTATATGTGTATGTATGCCCCTTTTGCAATAAATATAATGTGTATATTGATTGGTCCATTTACTTAGTTGTGTGCCTCATATAAAGTCCCACTATTTAGTCTTCCTGTTCAAAATAATTGGTAGAGACATGGCTTTTATTCCTCATTTCAGAGTCTGGAGGCAGCCATTTTGATAGAGACATGGCTTTGCTTCCTTATTTCAGCGTCTCCAGCAAGGAGAACAGTAAAAGGCACAGTGGTGACATCAGCAAATCACACTCCATATCTCCTTGGGCTGGCAGTCAGAGACAGCAGTGCCTTAGATTTCACACTACCGATTAACAGCTATAAGGCTGTAGGCACACTCACATACCAGGATGTGCACTGCTATTTCCATGAGGTTGTAAATTGTTCAGTGTACTGTATAGGCACAATTAACATTTTAAATGTTCCCTTTGTAGCAGTACTCCTGGAAGGAACTGCTTGGTAATTATGGATTCTATGTTTTGTGCCTCATCTGCAAAAACAACCTCAGCCCCTCTGGCACCCCTGATTGAATGAAAATCACTGCAAGCACATATAAGGATATGAGTATAGATACCTTTAACCTGGCAGTAGGCTACTACCAGAAAATAGACACAAGACCGTTTAGTGGTAGATGAACTCAATTTATTGATCCAAGTCAGAATAACTGGCAGATTGGACATATATGAGCACACGCAGCTAAATTTGGACACAGTCTGCTAGACAGAGTAAAAGCTACGCCAAAAATAACTTAGAATCAGGTTCTGTACCACTAAATGGGAATCAACATGTGAATCAGCAAATTCGACAATAAACAGTGCATAAAAATGTTGATCAATGTGATCATTGGTCAATGCAATGTGAATCATAACACTACAACTGAGTTAGAGTGCACTCTAATAGGATGGCTAGGTAATGGTGTAGCATCCACTGAGAGTTACCACTCAAGCAAGAAAGGGGCAAGAGTCTCTGGGCAGTAACTGTAAGGGCAGTTTTTAGTTCTGATTCTTTAGCGGCTAGCGTTAGGGCCTAAAAACACCATTGACACAATTGAGGATAGTCAATAAGGCCTGTAGCTACCTATATAGCTATAAAGTAGCTGTGTAGTCAGTTCCTAAGGGCTCAGTTTCTAATGGTAGCAACAAGTCATGGCCGCAAGGCCCTCACCTGGTGATACAGTAGCAGTGGTCCCTCTGGTTAGCTTCCTGCTCACTCTGGGTTGCCTGGGGCGACTCCAGTCTGTAGCACAGCAAAGTCGGTATCCTGGCATTGGCTCCGTCCCTCCACACTCAGGTCACAGCTCTCCAGACTCTGGTTTTCCCCACACAGTAATGCCTTTCTAGGGGCTCAGTCTCTCTCTTTCTATCTCTTTTTGAGATGGTACCTACAGCACAATCCTCCCATTGTCTCTGCCCACACTACACTAACTCACTGGTGACATTTTACCTGGGAAAATCCTGCTCACTCCCCCTCTGAGTCAGCAAGGGATCCTGGGTAATGTGTATCCCAGCGTCCTTTGCCTGCTTGCATCATCGGGGGAAAGGGGAGAAGGAGTGGCTGCAGCCTGCACTTCAGTCCTTTTCCTTTCCATAGGTCTTGCAGCTGCTGACAGGAGGAAGGTGGGGGTGAATGGGGGATTTCACACAGAGCCCACAGCTGCACCTCTCTCATGTTAAAGTACAGACGCTCTGCCATATTACACGGTGTGGGGGTAAAGTGGGTGGAAAAACACAGAGTGAACGGTAGCACCAGGCTACACCTTTAAAAGAGAAATTCTTTACTTTTTATATCCAGATCCAATTTAAAGCAAAACTTAAACTTTCCCTGCTCTGTCATTTCTAAAGTGGGGCATGCCTCCATTTGCTAGACTGAGACAGCCCAAGGATGACTTCAGCAATGCAGGAGCTTCTCTGTGGTCAGGAGTTCTTGCAAGATAATGGCAGTCCTTGCAATATCTTGACAAGTGCATTAGCTGACCCGGCATTACAAATTCATTCTTGGCATCCAACAGATACCAGGAATGGAGTCATGGAACTACAGTTCATTTTAAATTGAACCTTTCATAAGAGAAGCACAAAATCTGCCTTGCATATGTCCTCCTTACCTGGCTTTTACACTAACTTAATGGCTTCTACGACTGTGTCACTGGCCTGGAATGAGTATGCAGTTCAGGAAAATCAGAATGAATCAAGAACTACTTTAAGAACTAATACAAGCTGGGGGCTTGTTCCAGGTCAGCAACTCAAAATAATGATATAGAGACTAGGGGCATTATAATAAAAGGGCAGGAATGAAATATTCCACAGGCTTACACACCTAATGCCTTTTAAATCGATTCAGGTTCACTTGATAGCCACATTATGGGATAAAGGGAGGAAGGTCAGTGCTGAATATTTCACATGGCTCCTGCAGAAGAAAGTCTGGCAGGGAACATAGGGAGGGAGGCAGTGGAAGCTGGTGCTCCATTTTTGTTTGGGGGGGGCGCAAACAAAGCCCCAATTAACCCCATATCCCCCATCACTAGCTCACTATAGGGCCTACAGACAGACAGGCAGATAGATATGTAGCAGTACCCCCATAGGGGCTGCTGAGTAATGTGGCCCATCTGTCACCCTGCCCAGCCCAGCTTTCACTTCCAGACACTCCAAGACAATGAGCAAGTCCATCAGCTTTGTTTTTGTATTTTATTGAGGGATTAGAACTTGGATGGGGTTAAGGATTTAATGGGTTGCCCAGAAAATTATTCTTGTATGGTTTGAGGCAATTCAGATATTCTCCTCCTACACAACACTTGCTGCAGACTATCTCTCCTTCTCCCTCCAGCACAATTCTTCAGGTGCAGCTAGCACATGGTTAGGCCTAACTCTGGTTTCAAAGTTCCTTATTACAGGCAGGGAACATGGGCCCCTATAGTGTAGCAAAAGACAGTTCTGGTGGACTACTGATCCCAGTCAGCCCTTTGCAGGCCCTGACAGCCCTCCTGACTGCAGAGGTCCAACTTCACTGCCAGTAACATCACAGTCTCTTCTGCTGGCTCTACATCCATCTCTGACTGCACACTCCCAGTCCTCTCCGGCATGCCTGTCCCAGCTCTCCCGACTGTGTCTGACACCCACCGACACCTGATGAATCCCTCCTGGACACTTGCCCGGCAGTATTCCTCACTGTCCTCTCCTGCTCCTGTTCAAGACACTCTTGGGTTGTGTGGGGTTCTTGCTGTTAAGCTCTGAGCCCCTGGCCCAAGGCCCCGACAGCCTAATACTCCATCTCTAGTTCTTCCACCCGAACAACTCCTCCCCAGCTGGGCTGTCTCTGAGTATTTAAGGAAGCCTGCCCCCTGCCAATCTAGGTTGGGGATTGGTCAGGGCTCCTTAAAACACCCCAGACAGCTCCACCTTTTTTCCCCACCTTCCTTATAGAAGCAGAAGGAAGTTAACCGAAAGATGAAACTAGCTCTGAGTCACCAGCCTACTCTAAGCCACTCCCAGCCCACAGATCAAGACAAACAGGCCTAGCTTCTGGCTAGGCCTGCTTAAATTTACCTGCACTAAAAAATATCTCACTCTAGCACCTACACTAGATGGAGGGTGCAGTAGATGGATAGATAGATAGATAGATCGATAGATAGACAGACAGAGAGATAGATATATAAATAGACAGGCAGGCAGATAGATAGATAGATAGATAGATAGATAGACAGACAGACAGACAGACAGACAGACAGACAGACAGATAGATAGATAGATAGATAGATAATTATAACTAACTCAACCAGCTAATAATACATATGTCTATATTGGGACTTGGCACATGTTTAAGTAGGATGCCCAATAGCCACCTAAAGGCATCCGCAATTATATAATTCTTCAAACAAAGGTAGATAGATAGATAGATAGATAGATAGATAGATAGATAGATAGATAGATAGATAGATAGATAGATATGTAGCACACAAACCCTTTTTCCTGCTTACCTTCACTTGCAAGGTAAGGCACACCATGCCACATGCTCGTATCCTCCTGGTATAAGAGGTTGAGCGGTTTTCATACTATTGTTGGGTCCTGCAGCGAGTTACCTCCTTCCATTGGTTCTCGTCCCTAGAGTATAGGGAAAAGTCTATTCTTTCTCCCAAAAGAAGGCCAATGTCCAGACGGTGTTTAAACTCCAACAGATGAGTTTATTTTTCCTTGCTTGAAACAGATTGGGAAAAGGTTGAAACAGAGATAGAGTTGGGTAGGGAGACAGGTTCAGGCACACGGCACCCAGTTACCCTATTCTCCACTCAAGCCTGAGTGGGTATTGCTCACCCAGATAGTTCCCTCTCACAGTTCTAGCAGCCGGAGTGGAGCACAAACAATTACTTTAGATTTAGTCCCTTTCAAAGACAAGCTCAGGAGATCCTCTGCCACAGAATCCTATTGTTCCTGAATTTAGAACTCTTTAACGCCTGCAACCTTTAGAGATCATAGGTGCCAATGGGGCACATCACAGGTGCTACTGTGCAACTCACGGAATCCTTCCCTCTGATAGGAAACCAGGACTCTCCTGAGACAGTGACTTCTTCACCGATCCTCCGGACAGGTCCTCCCCTGGTTTCCTCTCTTTCAGAGAGGGCCACCCTCCCTCGGGTTCCCTGGGACTCCAGTGGTTGAGCTGTAGACCCAGTTGAAGGTACTGGGCCTACCTGGAACACTATAACCTCAGGCTAAAGGTGCCTGAGACTTCTCGACCAGTTCATGCACCCCTGGCCAGCAGGCTAACGGGTGTGACTCTCGCCACCAGGGGTTCACCCTTGGAATCCCCCGGCCAACCTCCCCAGATCATGGTGTCTGCGCCTTATGTACCCTCTCCCAGCATGCACAGCAGGTAGACCACGCCCACCGTATGGCTGCCGAGAGAGGACACCCAATCATGCTATAATGTCACCTGTGGTTCAATCCAAGACCTGAGCGACAGCGCCACCCGCAGGCCAAGAGGAACTACACCCAGGCAACACTACAGCAGAGCAGAGTCCAATCTATAGGATCAGAATAACCTGAGCCAAACTATGGCTCAGGCTGCCCTTAAATTTAAGGCATAGCAATCCCAATTTTGGGGGTCCACTACAGATAGATAGATAGATAGATAGATAGATAGATAGATAAACGGATGGACAGGCAGACAGACAGACATATAGATAAATAGATAGATAGATGAGAAAACAAAGACCCGGTAAAGGTGAGGATATACTGTAAACCATGGCTCTAGGACATGGGTGCTTAACCTGTAGCCCTCGAGCTGTTGCAGAGCTACAAATCCCATGAGGCATTGCAAGTCTGACAGGTACAAGCATGACTCCAAAATGCAGAAGCATAATGGGACTTGTAGTTTTGCAACAGCTGGAGGGCCACAGGTTGAGCACCCATGCCCTAGGACATAGTGCTGGGGCCCCTCATGGTATATACACAGTATACAGGAGATGTGTATTGAAATGATTCCCCCTTGTAGAACAATGGTGTGTATTAGATGGATGGCAGTTGGAGGGCAGCACAGTCGAGTGTCTTCAGGCTAGACAATGTCAGTGGTGGCTGACAACCCCCCACCCGCGGCACGTGACTGGCAAACCCCCCCGGCCCATAGCGCGGAACTGAGAAAGCCCCCCTGCCCATCGGGCAGCCAGCAGTAAGGCACCTACCCGATCTAGGGCTGTGGTCTCCTCTCCTCCTCTCCTTGGGTGCGGGCAACGGCTTCGATGTCCGCTCCTCCAACATTTCTTCTCTGCTCTCCAAAGCGCTAGGCATCCAATAGGATCGCCTGACACTTTGGCCAATTGGGAAACAGGTCTAACAGCCTGCCTCCTGATTGGCAGGGAGGAACGTTAGTGTGAAAATAGCAAAAATTAATTTGCTATTGTCACACAATTGGGTGGCATCGGGGTGCACTCTCTTCGCCCCAAGCCTGCCTTTTCTTGAAGCCTATTAGAGCCCCTGGCTCTAATCAGGTGCTTAAAAAAAAAAACACCAAAAAACACACCCGCCATAGGAATTCATGCGCCCGGTATCCTGAAAAGGGGCCGGGCAAATGGATATGGGGGTGGCGGCAGGGATAGGTGGGGTGATGCCCGTGCGCCCTCAATGCACGGGCTGCCACTGACTATCAAGTGAACTTGCTGGTTCAAGCTCTCTTTATATCTGAGACACTAGGGAGGAGATTTGTGCATAGTAGCCAATGAAGAAGCACAGTCCCACACGTACCGACAATTCAGGATCAGTCTAGGGGATGTCTTTTTAGTATTTATTGCTGAAAAACTTAAACAGGGGAGGGCTTTAGAGTCGCAGGATACTCCAAACAGTTGCAACAATAGGAGGGCAAACTTCTCTCTAATCTTCCAATAGCAGCTTTTCTGGATGTAGCAGGAAATAGCCTGTATGTCTAGGATATACAGCAGCAGTCCATCTGGCCAAATCTGACACTTGTACAACCAATAGTCGCTAGCAAGATTTTAACTGACAGTGTCCCAAGGGCTGTCTGACACACAGAAGTACCCTCCAGAGTCCAGCAAACACACATTGGCAATCTCCTCCAGTCCCTCAGTCTAGCAACTGCTAAGGCCTAGGCTGCAGTTTTTGTCTCAGTAAGACTGCCTGCAGTGGCAGCAGCTCCAAGAGACCCCAGAACCATTCCTGAAGGGAAAAGAAAACCCTAGTAAGGCTTCCAAAACATTTATCAACTCCCCAGCCACCTTCTGGATGCCACCTTCCAGGGATTGGCTGGGGCATGATAAACATTCATACTGTTAATTTGAATCTCCCGCTCTATACTCTGGAAACTTCTTTCTAAGGCAAGTGTGGGGAATCATATCCTCAGCGGAGGAGACCCTGAACAGATGAAAACAATCACTGCTCCACTCTACAGTAGAGTCAAAGCCTAAATTTAACCTAGCAACCTAACTAGAGGAGGAAGCTACATACCTAATGAATTTTTGTTATATTGCATTTTATTTGAGAAGGTAAAGACTGTATTCTGAATTGGAAAATCCCTTGTATAATCTGTATTTTAATTCTGTTTTAGTTTGTATTTCCTGCTAGAAAAACTGGCACATTTCCCAGCAGTTCTCAAACTAATCAATTTATTGTTTCCTGTTTTCAGGCAGTGGAATCTTTTCCCCAGATAAAGTTGTGCCATACTTCTATAATATGGAGAATGAGAAAGGCCAACTGCTTATCTCTGAACTGAGCTCCCATCCACGGAAATCTGCAACATACTCCCCTACCAAATGGAACTTGCATGCCTCTATGATTCAGAATTATCCTTCTGGCAGCAATGTTTTTAATGGATACCTCTTTTCTGATAACTACACTTTCACGGAGCTCACAGACCTACAAGGAAAATATACGGTTTGTCAAAACCAACTGTGCTGTCATTTAGACTTTAAAATGGCAGACAAACACGAGAGTGAGATTTACGTATTAGGTGTTTTCAATGGTCTACATGTAGTTGAAGGGGAATACTATCTACAGGTAATATAACTGTAGTTACGTTTTTTTTTTTTTTTTTGTGATAATGCTTGCTTAGTGTGCTTAAAGTGAATAATTTTGCCTTTACTAATAAATTGGTCAACATAAAGTAGCAATCATACTTGAATTCAAAATAGGAAACTGCTACAGTCTGGACTCACTGTCTTTGAATAGTTAATGTATAACTTCAAAACCTTTTTTTCTCAGGAGTGGTTAGACTGGTGGAAGACTAGAACTCTTTTTGGCTTCTTATTGCTGTTTAAGATCTTGTTGAGGAGACTTCTTCTTTTCACTTCCTATCACAGTAACAACATAGCCTGAAGAGGAATTGAAGGAAGCTCTCCACGGGGATACAGACAATAATAAAATACTAAAAGGGGTTCTAGCCTTCTCCTACTCAATAAAAAAACAAGCGTGGACAAGTTTGCTTCAGGGCAGAAAAAAAACACAAAACAGCTCTGCCCTAACTAACCGTAATCATATCTCTCTTTGGATCCAGTAGGCTATGTGAAGAATGACTCTACCTCTATTTACAGTAGTTTGATAATTATTTATACCTTCTGGATGACGGTCACATTGTTTCATGGGGCCAGCTGAATTGGTTATTACTTGAAAGTGGCAGGTCGATTACTTATGTGGTGGCATTTATTTTAAGTAAACAGTTTGCTGAAGCCAAGGTAGTGTGCTGTAATAATATTTAGGCATAAACACACTAGGCAAATGAAATGGGTGCAACCACAGTTATGTCATACATGGGCCTCTCTACATTGACTTGGGTCAAAATAACACACTGGGGGGGGGGGGGGGGGATTTACTAAAACTGGAGCGTGCAAAATCTGATGCAGCTCTGCACAGAAACCAATCAGCTTCCAGGTTTTATTGTCAAAGCTTAATTGAACAAGCTGAAGTTAGAAGCTGAATGGCTACAATGCACAGCTACATCAGATTCTGAGTGCTCCAGTTTTAGTAAATCTCCCTCACAGTGTGCTTACTGTCAATGGCGTCCCTAGGGGGTGCAGAGGGGGCCCTGGCCCCCCAACATTATGCTGTGCCCCACCATGTGCCCCCCAAAAAACTTTTTTTATTTTTTTTGTATTTTGTTTGGGCCGCCACTGGAGTAACACAGTCTCACCTGAGAGGGAGAGCATCCCCAGTCAGCTCCTGCGGGGGATTCCTCCCCTCTCCCTCTGCTTGCTGACACTGCATAATGCGAGAGCTCACACAACCACAGCCGCCCGATCTGTTCCTTCCCCTGCATCCTCATTGCCACGGAGAAGAGCAAGTTGTAGGAAGGACTCCACGAGCACTGTGGGGGGGGGGGGAGGAAGGCCCAAGCCTTCATCTCAGTTACTGAAAAAACAGACTGATTTCTCTCATCCTTAGAACAGGAGAACCAGCCTGTAAATTCCAAGAGTGGTGACTGCAAACTGAGCCGAGTGTCAGTCTATGACACTCTTTCACAGCGCAGCGAGTCCAGCCACCCCCTCACTCTCCTCACATACGAGCAGGGAGGAATACAGCTCCTCCTCCTCCTTCCAGTCCCGCGCACACTATCCCAGCGTGCTGTATCTGAAGAGAGGGGATGTGTGGGTGGGAAATATGAAAATCAGCAGCATTCCTGGCTGTGTGTGAATGAATGAATGAATGAATGAGTGACTTGTATAGCGCTCACATGCGAACTGAATCGCCTCTAGGCGCTTTTTGCAGCCAGTGTCTGCTTGGCTGGTGCGGTCATTTTACCCCTTAGGATCTCGACGCACTTGGGACACACAGTCGTACACACATATATACTGGACCAATTTGGACAAGATCCAATTAACCTACCAGCGTGTGAATGATGCCTGAGATTCTAGCCTGGACGGATAAGTGTGTGCACTGCAGACTGCAGTACACTGTAATCACTGAACTGCATTATCTCCATCCCCTCTCTCCCCCATCTGTCTCCCTCCCCCTCTCCTGTTCTTTCAAGACATTCACAATTTACTTTCACTTTCAGTTAGGCAGGTAATATACGGTGCTTATTTCTTTCCTGCATCCACAGATTGCAGGAAAGAAACTTGCATGATTCCCCCATCAACACAGACAATGCTGACAGGGGAATATCCCTCCTGCCCAGCAATTGTATTCTCCCGACAAACAGTGATTATCACTAGTGGCTATAGCAACCACTAGTGATAATCATAAGAGAATCTGCTCATTAATGGTTCGAATCTCAGCCAGTTCCTGCTGAACCAGCTGAGATTTAAACTGTCTATGGCTGGTCTTAGCTCTTAGGCAGCCCATACATTGATCACTTTTTTTCATTCAACTATTAGGTTGAATGAAAAAAAAAAGCGTGGACCAGTGCTGGAACAACCAGAGTTGCTGTCCTGTCCCGGATATTCACAGCGCTGATCTCTGTCTCCATGGCAGTGGCGGCAGCACATTGTTACCAAGTGCTGGTTACTTTATGGGACTGATGTACAGGAGGGCCAGCACAATTTGTTGTTAGAGATGGGCTGGGCATGTTCAAAATTCCACATGCCAGAGCCTGCCAGGAAGCCCACACTGCACAGCGCTAATCACAGGCAGTGAGACATTTCCCAGTCTGCAGCTGCACAGATCAGGAAATGTCTCACTGGCTGTGATTAGCACTGTGGGGTGTCGGCTTCCTGGCGGGAGATCGGGCATGTGGGATTTCAAACACACCCGAGCCCATCTCTATTGGTTGTAGACAGTTGAGCTCCCTGCAGGTTGCTTAGCAGCAGTGAAGCCTTCTCTGACATGCTGATGGTGATGCAATCCAGGTGATGCTCCTAGTCAAATCCTAGTGTTAAATATCAGTGATTTTATTGATCAAAGCCCACACCTTACAGGCATAGAGCCCACGTGGCTGCTGAACATACGGTTGATTATATATATGTGGTTGTACTCTTGATGCTAATAAATACTGTGTTTATTAGATCTGACTGGGAGCATCACCTGGATCACATCCCGATCAGCATGTCAACAGAGAAGGTTATACAGCATTACTTGTATATAAAAAGTATTTCCGCGCTACTATGAGGTAATAGGTGATAGTGCAACTGCTACTAGACACTGAAAAAGGTAAAAACCATAACCTTATAAGAAATAGAGTATAAAAGATAGTGCCGAGCTGTTGTAATTGACTCTAGGTCAATAATTAATATTTCCACATAAATTAGTGTACACAAAGTACTAATATAAACAGTAGAAAGAATAAAGTGCAAATATGCAAAAAAAACTTATAACGTCAAAATTCTTGAATACAAGCAACAGGTGCAAAAGTGCAAGTGCAGATAATCCAAAGCCTTAATACACTGCTTGTATAAATAAGGTGCCTTGTTTTGCCAGCAAATAAAAGTGCTACGTGATAGGGTGTATAAAATAATCGCAATTAATATGAAATATCAAAAAAAACAACCTTAAAATACAATTAACCAATGATTGCTAAATAAAATACAATGGTGCAGAATGTGACAATAAAGCGTGACAGTATATTGATGTTTCCAGCATCTGCTGGAGCAATAAAACAGTGCAGATGTGTGCAGGACTAAAATATCAAATAGTCCAGATACAGCTGATATAAGCTGAGTGCAGCTATTTCCATGCAGAATGGTGACTTGGTATATTCTGAGGTAGTGAACCGTGAACCATAAAGATGGTATTTAAAAGTCTGGAATTGGCAAATGAAGTGATGAGTGCTGGGATTAAGTGCTGAATGGTGTTTGTCTTCTATGGCTTCCACGCTGTGAATAACTTGCTGTTAAGTGAATGGGTGGCCTCTTACCTCACTGCTGTGAGGTTACAGCGTGTGTATAATTTCTATACTGATCAGCCTGGTGCTGCCTGGATAGATCCTTGAACCTGGGTGTATGGCGCCTGGATGTGTTCACCATAAAATCCTCCCTGTGTGGTGTGTGTTCTCCAGATTGGCGTACATACGTTGTAGCAGGGGAAAAGAATGAAACAATTCCCAATATAGTGTAGTATGTTCAAACAAAGGGGTCCTTTTATTCTTACAAATGAAAACGTACTCACATTTAAAATATCGATACATGCAAAACAAAATACGAGCGCCGAGCTCGTCCACGTCACCTCCGGTGCCTGTAGTGTCCCTACGCGTATCGTCACCGATCACGTGACTTCATCGGGGGATAGAAAACAAGCAACGGAGATGTCCTTATATTGGTATGTAATAAGGTAATTACGGTGGCCATTTTCCTGGAGTCCAATCACAGGAAGTGGTCGGCGGCCATATTCCTGGAGGTGTATGACATGATGAGCGCGGCCATTTTAATGGTGGTTATACTATTAATATAATGAGCATGAATAAAAGACCTTGCATACTTTTAAAACTTGGTGTCTGGGGAATACAAAACCCATATTAATTGACAGCAGCAAGGTTATTTGAAATAAAAATAAAAAATGGGAATTTAAAAATGTTTTAAGAAAGATTGGTAATTTAATAAAATATATTAAAAATTATTAAAAAATATTAAATATTTAATTAAAATTGGCACCGGATGTGACACGGGTGACAATAAATGAACTCTCTAATAAATTGATAGTAAACATCAGATAAAATACTTAATCTTATCCTATATTGTAGATGAGGAGTGAGGAAGAGAAATAAAACCCGAGTGGGGGGTGGTAAAAATGAGCCGACAGAAAAAAGGGGTGGTAAAATTGAGGAACGGAAGCTAAAAATCACTGAGGAAGCAATTTAAATCGAATTCCACATTGAGGCCTCGAGGTACAAAAGTATCCAATAAGAATATCCATTTGGATTCCTGTTGGCTAAGTGTCCTTACTTTATGACCTCCTCTCCAGTGTCTATTGTAAGGCTCAATCCCCCAGAATTTGAGCTGGGTGGGGTCCTTGTTGTGATGCAATAGGAAATGTTTGGAAACATTATGCTTATCGAATCCTTTTATGATATTTTGCACATGTTCTTTTATTCTGACCCTCAATGGTCTCTTTGTGCGTCCTACATATTGTAGTCCGCAACTGCATTCCAATACGTATACTGCGCCTTCTGTATTGCAACAGATACATTATTTTACTTCATGTGTGTTGCCCATGCTGGTTGCGGTAAATTTGAATTTTTTCTCATTTGTTTTTTTTTTTGTTTTTGTGCATGCAAAGCAGCGTTTACAGGGAAAAAATCCTTTACCAGTAAAAAAGGTTAGGATTTTATTCGGAGGGTCTGGTATATTCTTTACTAGCTTATCTCGAAGTGTGGGAGCTTTTCTATAGATAAAATTGGGATGTTTAGGTAATACTCCTTGTAATTGTTTATCGGATAGTAAAATACTCCAATGTCGCTTAAAAATTTGTTCTATTTTCCTATGTTGTATATTAAAATCTAGAATAATGGGGACCTTATCCATGGTAAAATCTTGTTTTTCTTTATCTTTAATCAAATCACTGCGATTCATTGTTGTTACTTCTTTTATTTTTCCTTCGATGTCTTTGGGGTTGTAGCCTTTTCTAATAAATCTCTCTCCTATATGTTTTGCTTGAAAGGTGAACATGTCTATATGGCTACAGTTTTGTCTCAATCTCATGAGTTGTCCTTTTGGGATATTGCACAGCCAATTTCTATGGTGGCAGCTTTCGAGGGGTAGGTAGCTGTTCCTATCTACATTCTTGAAGTGTGTCTTTGTAGTAATATTCAGATTTTCCTGTATGATTTCCAGATCTAAAAAGGTGACTGTTTTGTCGCTGATGTCCCAGGATAGTTCGATATTCCTGTCGTTTTTGTTGAAGTTTTCGAGAAATAGGACCAGTCGGTCTCTTTCTCCCTTCCATAAAATGAAAATATCATCAATATATCTTCGGAAAATGATTAGTTCACTTGGAATTTCTGAAAACACTGCTTCTTCCTCCCACTGTGCCATAAATAGGCCTGCAACGCTCGGTGCAAATTTTGCTCCCATTGCAACTCCTGTTCTCTGATGATAGTACCTGCGATTGTACCAAAAATAATTATTCTTGAGACAAAAATCTAGACTTTTTACCAAATATTTTCTCTGTACGCATGGCAGAGATGTATGTTTTCTTAGTCCCCATTTCACAGCCTCACATGCTAGATGATGTGGGATGACCGTGTAAAGCGACGAGACATCGGCCGTGGCCATAATCCACGGTGTTTCTGTTGTTGGTGTCTTCTCCAAGATTTGCAGCATTTGTTTCGTGTCTCTTAGGTAAGCCTGTGTCCCTTGTACTGCTGGCTGTAGGAAATGGTCAATATATTCCCCCATTCTAGATGTAAGGGAATCTATCCCATTGACTATCGGCCTTGATGGTGGGTTAGTACTGCCACCATAAAAATTGGCTGTGCAATATCCCAAAAGGACAACTCATGAGATTGAGACGAAACTGTAGCCATATAGACATGTTCACCTTTCAAGCAAAACATATAGGAGAGAGATTTATTAGAAAAGGCTACAACCCCAAAGACATCGAAGGAAAAATAAAAGAAGTAACAACAATGAATCGCAGTGATTTGATTAAAGATAAAGAAAAACAAGATTTTACCGTGGATAAGGTCCCCATTATTCTAGATTTTAATATACAACATAGGAAAATAGAACAAATTTTTAAGCGACATTGGAGTATTTTACTATCCGATAAACAATTACAAGGAGTATTACCTAAACATCCCAATTTTATCTATAGAAAAGCTCCCACACTTCGAGATAAGCTAGTAAAGAATATACCAGACCCTCCGAATAAAATCCTAACCTTTTTTACTGGTAAAGGATTTTTTCCCTGTAAACGCTGCTTTGCATGCACAAAAACAAAAAAAACAAATGAGAAAAAATTCAAATTTACCGCAACCAGCACGGGCAACACACATGAAGTAAAAGAATTTATCTGTTGCAATACAGAAGGCGCAGTATACGTATTGGAATGCAGTTGCGGACTACAATATGTAGGACGCACAAAGAGACCATTGAGGGTCAGAATAAAAGAACATGTGCAAAATATCATAAAAGGATTCGATAAGCATAATGTTTCCAAACATTTCCTATTGCAACACAACAAGGACCCCACCCAGCTCAAATTCTGGGGGATTGAGCCTTACAATAGACACTGGAGAGGAGGTCATAAAGTAAGGACACTTAGCCAACAGGAATCCAAATGGATATTCTTATTGGATACTTTTGTACCTCGAGGCCTCAATGTGGAATTCGATTTAAATTGCTTCCTCAGTGATTTTTAGCTTCCGTTCCTCAATTTTACCACCCCTTTCTTCTGTCGGCTCATTTTTACCACCCCCCACTCGGGTTTTATTTATCTTCCTCACTCCTCATCTACAATATAGGATAAGATTAACTATTTTATCTGATGTTTACTATCAATTTATTAGAGAGTTCATTTATTGTCACCCGTGTCACATCCGGTGCCAATTTTAATTAAATATTTAATTAATATTTTTTAATAATTTTTAATATATTTTATTAAATTACCAATCTTTCTTAAAACATTTTTAAATTCCCATTTTTTTTTTTTTTTTTTTATTATTTAAAATAACCTTGCTGCTGTCAATTAATATGGGTTTTGTATTCCCCAGACACCAAGTTTTAAAAGTATGCAAGGTCTTTTATTCATGCTCATTATATTAACCACTTCTCTACTGTGCACGAAAACCCCCTTCCTGCCCAAGCCATTTTCAGCTTTCAGCGCTGTCACACTTTGAATGACAATTGCGCGGTCGTGCGACGTGGCTCCCAAACGAAATTTGCGTCCTTTTTTTCCCACAAATAGAGCTTTCTTTTGGTGGTATTTGATCACCTCTGCGGTTTTTATTTTTTGCGCTATAAACAAAAGAAGAGCGTCCAGTTTGGAAAAAAAACACTATTTTTTACTTTTTGCTATAATAAATACCCATTTTTTTTTTAAATAAAATTTTCCTCAGTTTAGGCCGATACGTATTCTTCTACATATTTTTGGTAAAAAAAAAAAATCGCAATAAGTGCGTATTGATTGATTTGCGCAAAAGTTATAGCGTGTACAAAATAGGGGATAGATTTATAGCATTTTTATTTTTATTTTTTTTATTAGAAATGGCGGCGATCTGCGATTTTTTATTGTGACTGCGATATTGCGGCGGACACATCGGACACTTTTGACACATTTATGGGACCATTCACGTTTATACAGCGATCCCTGCTATAAAAATGCATTGATTACTGTATAAATGTGATTGGCAGGGAAGGGGTTAACCACTAGGGGGCGGGAAGGGGTTAAATATGTTCCCTCAATGTGTTCTTACTGTGGGGGGAGGGGACTGACTGGGGGAGGTGACCGATGGTTGTCCCTATGTACAAGGGACACACCATCGGTCCCCTCTCCCTCACAGGACGTGGATCTCTGTGTTTACACACAGAGACCCACTTTCCTGCTCGTTTCCCGGGCAATCGCGGGTGCCCGGCGGCAATCGCGGGCACGCGCACCGGGGCCTCGTGAACGCGGCGGGCGCGCGCGCGCCGCTGGCTTCAAGCGCGCGCCTCCTAGCTCGTTTTAAAAGGGAGGACGTCATATGACGTCCTCCCAGAGCGAGAGTATCCTCCGCCTGCCGTCAATTGACAGTGGGCCGGGGACAAGTGGTTAATAGTATAACCACCATTAAAATGGCCGCGCTCATCATGTCATACACCTCCAGGAATATGGCCGCCGACCACTTCCTGTGATTGGACTCCAGGAAAATGGCCGCCGTAATTACCTTATTACATACCAATATAAGGACATCTCCGTTGCTTGTTTTCTATCCCCCGATGAAGACACGTGATCGGTGACGATATGCGTAGGGACACTACAGGCACCGGAGGTGACGTGGACGAGCTCGGCGCTCGTATTTTGTTTTGCATGTATCGATATTTTAAATGTGAGTACGTTTTCATTTGTAAGAATAAAAGGACCCCCTTTGTTTGAACATACTACACTATATTGGGAATTGTTTCATTCTTTTTCTCTGCTACAACGTATGTACGCCAATCTGGAGAACACACACCACACAAGGAGGATTTTATGGTGAACACATCCAAGTGCCATACACCCAGGTTCAAGGATCTATCCAGGCAGCACCAGGCTGATCAGTATAGGAATTATACACACGCTGTAACCTCACAGCAGTGAGGTAAGAGGCCACCCATTCACTTAACAGCAAGTTATTCACAGCGTGGAAGCCATAGAAGACAAACACCATTCAGCACTTAATCCCAGCACTCATCACTTCATTTGCCAATTCCAGACTTTTAAATACCATCTTTATGGTTCACGGTTCACTACCTCAGAATATACCAAGTCACCATTCTGCATGGAAATAGCTGCACTCAGCTTATATCAGCTGTATCTGGACTATTTGATATTTTAGTCCTGCACACATCTGCACTGTTTTATTGCTCCAGCAGATGCTGGAAACATCAATATACTGTCACGCTTTATTGTCACATTCTGCACCATTGTATTTTATTTAGCAATCATTGGTTAATTGTATTTTAAGGTTGTTTTTTTTGATATTTCATATTAATTGCGATTATTTTATACACCCTATCACGTAGCACTTTTATTTGCTGGCAAAACAAGGCACCTTATTTATACAAGCAGTGTATTAAGGCTTTGGATTATCTGCACTTGCACTTTTGCACCTGTTGCTTGTATTCAAGAATTTTGACGTTATAAGGTTTTTTTGCATATTTGCACTTTATTCTTTCTACTGTTTATATTAGTACTTTGTGTACACTAATTTATGTGGAAATATTAATTATTGACCTAGAGTCAATTACAACAGCTCGGCACTATCTTTTATACTCTATTTCTTATAAGGTTATGGTTTTTACCTTTTTCAGTGTCTAGTAGCAGTTGCACTATCACCTATTACCTCATAGTAGCGCGGAAATACTTTTTATATACATCTGTCACCCTTTACCCATTCATTTTCGCAGCCACTATGGAAGTATTCTCCTTTTTAGAAAAAAGGAAAATTAATCTAGAAGAGGTATTTAATGCTGAAAATCCAATTAATACAAAAAATGACAACCTAGAAAGCCTAATGCGGAAATTAGGCCAAAATATGGAAAAAAAGATTAGTCTATGGTGGGACACCATAACTTTTGAAAGATATTTGAAGGACAGTATAGTTCCAAGACGTCTACGGTGGGATGTACCACCCAATGATGGACTTATAGACCAAGAGTCAAATGACGACTGGTTTAAATTTTTTAATGGCAAGGGGTTGGAGCTTCTAACATTTCTATTAGAAAGGAAACATAAGAAGATGAAAAAGATAGATCAAACCATAGCAGAAATAAAAGAAGAATTAGATAAATATAAAGAGACAGCTGAATTTGTTACACTCACATCACAATTAAATAGAGATCTTACAAAAAAAGACAAAGATGTACAACAGAGAAAAAGCAAAAAATATACAAGAGACATGAATTATTTTAGAAATGACCAGACATTTAAGTGGCAGAGCCAACTAGGACAAACTGAACCTACCTCAACGTTTTCAACACCTGAGAAAACAGTTCGGATGCAATCACAACAAATCAATCCAAATCAGACTCAGAATACACCAAATAGACCAAATCAAGACTCCAGAAATAGGGGACAATCACCAAGACATCCAAAAAACAGCACAGGAAATGGGAATCAACAATACCACACCCCCTATAGAGGAGACAGAAGACCTCACAATAACAGAACCCCACAAAATGGTTGGAAGAAACCACATTGGAAGAATAATAAAAAACCAAATCCGGGACACAACAACTGGCACCAAACACAATATGACCAAAGGGAATATAGGGGACACCCACAAGAATATGGAAACAACAAAGGATGGCAATATGAACAAAGAGGACCATATTATGAACAAAGACCAAGAGGTAGAAGTCCTGCACCATACCAGGATAATGGATATGGTGAGAGGAAGGTCCCCTATCCCCAAGGCCCCTATCGACAATATGAACGTAGCCCAATCCCAACTCACAATTACTATGCCCCTCTGAGGAATCAACATGATGATTATAGACAAGAGGGACAACATTCAGAAACCAACTACAGTAGGTCTTTTTTAGAGAGAGGTCGGGATCACTATCCACCGAGGAATTCGGAAGAAATGAGGAATGGAAGGCGAAGTCCAGAAACAAGAGAGGATGCCGGTCAGGCAAGAGACAACAAAAGAAAAAGGATGTCAAGGGAGAGGGCATCTTCAACCTCAGCGGACAAACATTAACGCATGAAGAAATAGGAGTCCTGGACAAAGGTTTGAAGTATGCCCCGACTAAGAATCTGGATAAATTCCAAACCTATATTGGCATACAAAAATATATCAGAAAAATAAATATTAAAAAATATATTGCAAGTAATATAGCCAAACCAAAACTAATCACTCATAAGGAAGAGATGGTACATAGCAATTTAAGAAATAAATCGGTCTTCAACCCCCCACCAAAAGATAACAAACACATCAAAGTTTTTAAAAAGCTAGTAGTAAAAGATTTATTGAACTTAAAAATACGGAAAAAAGAAGAACCTAAACATATCCAAAGTGGCATAAGGAAACTCACAAAAAGGAAAGATCTGGTTATCCGCCCAGCGGACAAAGGAGGAGGAATAGTAATCTTTACAAAAGAACAATATAATGAAAAGATGAATGGACTACTACAAGATGAAAATACGTATATTAATTTATTGGGGAATCCTATGTTCAAATGTAGAAGAGCATTGGAACAAATAGTACATTTAGGCCTCAAAAAATATATTCTTAGCAAAAAGGAAGCAAAATATCTAATTCCTGAATCATGTCGCACTCCAATTATATACTCTATACCCAAAATACATAAAGACAGTACTAACCCACCATCAAGGCCGATAGTCAATGGGATAGATTCCCTTACATCTAGAATGGGGGAATATATTGACCATTTCCTACAGCCAGCAGTACAAGGGACACGGGCTTACCTAAGAGACACGAAACAAATGCTGCAAATCTTGGAGAAGACACCAACAACAGAAACACCGTGGATTATGGCCACGGCCGATGTCTCGTCGCTTTACACGGTCATCCCACATCATCTAGCATGTGAGGCTGTGAAATGGGGACTAAGAAAACATACATCTCTGCCATGCGTACAGAGAAAATATTTGGTAAAAAGTCTAGATTTTTGTCTCAAGAATAATTATTTTTGGTACAATCGCAGGTACTATCATCAGAGAACAGGAGTTGCAATGGGAGCAAAATTTGCACCGAGCGTTGCAGGCCTATTTATGGCACAGTGGGAGGAAGAAGCAGTGTTTTCAGAAATTCCAAGTGAACTAATCATTTTCCGAAGATATATTGATGATATTTTCATTTTATGGAAGAGAGAAAGAGACCGACTGGTCCTATTTCTCGAAAACCTCAACAAAAACGACAGAAATATCGAACTATCCTGGGACATCAGCGACAAAACAGTCACCTTTTTAGATCTGGAAATCATACAGGAAAATCTGAATATTACTACAAAGACACACTTCAAGAATGTAGATAGGAACAGCTACCCACCCCTCGAAAGCTGCCAACATAGAAATTGGCTGTGCAATATCCCAAAAGGACAACTCATGAGATTGAGACGAAACTGTAGCCATATAGACATGTTCACCTTTCAAGCAAAACATATAGGAGAGAGATTTATTAGAAAAGGCTACAACCCCAAAGACATCGAAGGGAAAATAAAGGAAGTAACAACAATGAATCGCAGTGATTTGATTAAAGATAAAGAAAAACAAGATTTTACCATGGATAAGGTCCCCATTATTCTAGATTTTAATATACAACATAGGAAAATAGAACAAATTTTTAAGCGACATTGGAGTATTTTACTATCCGATAAACAATTACAAGGAGTATTACCTAAACCTAAACCCAATTTTATCTATAGAAAAGCTCCCACACTTCGAGATAAGCTAGTAAAGAATATACCAGACCCTCCGAATAAAATCCTTACCTTTTTTACTGGTAAAGGATTTTTTCCCTGTAAACGCTGCTTTGCATGCACAAAAACAAAAAAAACAAATGAGTAAAAAATTCAAATTTACCGCAACCAGCATGGGCAACACACATGAAGTAAAAGAATTTATCTGTTGCAATACAGAAGGCGCAGTATACGTATTGGAATGCAGTTGCGGACTACAATATGTAGGACGCACAAAGAGACCATTGAGGGTCAGAATAAAAGAACATGTGCAAAATATCATAAAAGGATTCGATAAGCATAATGTTTCCAAACATTTCCTATTGCATCACAACAAGGACCCCACCCAGCTCAAATTCTGGGGGATTGAGCCTTACAATAGACACTGGAGAGGAGGTCATAAAGTAAGGACACTTAGCCAACAGGAATCCAAATGGATATTCTTATTGGATACTTTTGTACCTCGAGGCCTCAATGTGGAATTCAATTTAAATTGCTTCCTCAGTGATTTTTAGCTTCCGTTCCTCAATTTTACCACCCCTTTTTTCTGTCGGCTTATTTTTACCACCCCCCCACTCGGGTTTTATTTCGCTTCCTCACTCCTCATCTACAATATAGGATAAGATTAAGTATTTTGTCTGACGTTTACTATCAATTTATTAGAGAGTTCATTTATTGTCACCCGTGTCACATCCGGTGCCAATTTAATTAAATATTTAATTAATATTTTTTAATAATTTTTTATATATTTTATTAAATTACCAATCTTTCTTAAAACATTTTTAAATTCCCATTTTTTTTTTTTTTTTTATTTAAAATAATCTTGCTGCTGTCAATTAATATGGGTTTTGTATTCCCCAGACACCAAGTTTTAAAAGTATGCAAGGTCTTTTATTCATGCTCATTATATTAATAGTATAACCACCATTAAAATGGCCGCGCTCATCATGTCATACACCTCCAGGAATATGGCCGCCGACCACTTCCTGTGATTGGACTCCAGGAAAATGGCCGCCGTAATTACCTTATTACATACCAATATAAGGACATCTCCGTTGCTTGTTTTCTATCCCCCGATGAAGTCACGTGATCGGTGACGATACGCGTAGGGACACTACAGGCACCGGAGGTGACGTGGACAAGCTCGGCGCTCGTATTTTGTTTTGCATGTATCGATATTTTAAATGTGAGTACGTTTTCATTTGTAAGAATAAAAGGACCCCCTTTGTTTGAACATACTACACTATATTGGGAATTGTTTCATTCTTTTTCCCTGCTACAACGTATGTACGCCAATCTGGAGAACACACACCACACAGGGAGGATTTTATGGTGAACACATCCAGGCGCCATACACCCAGGTTCAAGGATCTATCCAGGCAGCACCAGGCTGATCAGTATAGGAATTATACACACGCTGTAACCTCACAGCAGTGAGGTAAGAGGCCACCCATTCACTTAACAGCAAGTTATTCACAGTGTGGAAGCCATAGAAGACAAACACCATTCAGCACTTAATCCCAGCACTCATCACTTCATTTGCCAATTCCAGACTTTTTAATACCATCTTTATGGTTCACGGTTCACTACCTCAGAATATACCAAGTCACCATTCTGCATGGAAATAGCTGCACTCAGCTTATATCAGCTGTATCTGGACTATTTGATATTTTAGTCCTGCACACATCTGCACTGTTTTATTGCTCCAGCAGATGCTGGAAACATCAATATACTGTCACGCTTTATTGTCACATTCTGCACCATTGTATTTTATTTAGCAATCATTGGTTAATTGTATTTTAAGGTTGTTTTTTTTTGATATTTCATATTAATTGCGATTATTTTATACACCCTATCACGTAGCACTTTTATTTGCTGGCAAAACAAGGCACCTTATTTATACAAGCAGTGTATTAAGGCTTTGGATTATCTGCACTTGCACTTTTGCACCTGTTGCTTGTATTCAAGAATTTTGACGTTATAAGTTTTTTTTGCATATTTGCACTTTATTCTTTCTACTGTTTATATTAGTACTTTGTGTACACTAATTTATGTGGAAATATTAATTATTGACCTAGAGTCAATTACAACAGCTCGGCACTATCTTTTATACTCTATACAGCATTACTGCTGCTAGGTGACCAGCTGGGGGCTCGGCTCTCTATAACCAATAGTGCCAGCCTTCCGCTGCATGCACCCATAATGTCACCAGCACTAGGTCCTAATAGACTGCCGCTGCCAAGGAGACAGATGCCAGACCAGCGCTGACAATAGCTGGGACAGGACAGCTGGGGAACCCCACAGTGGCAGAACACCAGGGCCCGGTGGCAAGACAACCTTTGCAACCCTGATAGTTCTCCCACTGCTTTGGACCCTTATATTTTCTTGGTGTGCTGGTGACATATATCTCTTGTTTTCTGCCACCCTGGGGGGCCCAGTATAGTAGGAAGGGAGCTCACTGCAGAACATGTGAAAGGGCCCATTGTGGGATCGTAGTAAAGGGCCCCAGGATATATATATATATATATATATATATATATATATATAATTGCATTTTATAGTTGCCCCCCCTACTTTTGTCCCTGTCCCCCCATGTGCCCCCCCCCCCGTAAATATGAAAGCTGGAGACGCCACTGCTTACTGTATAGTTCGCAAGCAGTTTAACACATAAACAACCTAACCTCTAAACATTAACATTGCCATTTTCCCCATGTAGGAATACTATTTGCTATTCAGTTCAGGTGAACATAGGAGAAGGTGTGTAACCTAGAACTAATATGGTTAGAAATGGCTTGTTAATATGAAAAAAAAGAATACTAGTTATATGCTACTATCATATTTGCTCCATAGCGTTTTATAATCAGTTGCTAATAACACAACTTTGTAAGTATTTTAAAGATAAGCCTTATATATATTATGACTTTTGTTATTCAGGTATGCACATTATTGAAGTGTCAAAGCACAGATATTGCATCATGTGGAGAATCTGTTGAGCAAGCTTCTACTAGATTTGAATCATTTTCTCTCAGTGGGAATTTCTCCACTTCCTATGTCTTCCCAGAAGTTTTGTTGACTCAAATTCATTTGGCTCCTGACCTGTTTCAGGTTTGTAACTGCATATACTGTATAGTTTTGTTTTACTTTTTTTTTTATGTGTGATTTGGACAAAATATCCTGAAATAAGAACTAATCCCATTTGTTTTGGGTTATGTGACGCAATAGGAATAGGACATGTAAATACCTTCTGTACTAAGAAAACTCTGGTGTGCCACACAGTGGTTTAGCTGTGGGCTTTTTGGTTCCTTTCATCCCTTCTCACCTTAACCTTCTAGGTTTTACTACAATTTGCAGTTTAGACCTTGCAGCACTTGGGTTATTAGTCCCAACCATGAAATTACCTGCATTGAATTTGCATATTTTCCTATGTTAGCATGGGTTTCCTCCTAAATTCCAAATACATTTTTTTGGTGGATTAATTGGTTCCCGTCCAAATTGGCCCTAGTATGTGTATTTTTGCATGTGAGGTAGGGACCATACTTTGTAAGTTCCTTGAGGGCAGAGACAGATGTGTATGTACAATATATGTAAAGTGCTGCGTAAATTGACAATGATATATCAATACCTGTAATACTGGGTGCTTCCGCAAAGATACAACTTCCTCCAGTCTGGAACCAGGAATTAGGTATTATAGCTGAGCACCCAAGAACTAGAAGACACTAGCTTAGGTGAAAACTAGAACTCACTTTATTGTAAACTCACACAAAATATATAGCACACAAGATCAGGTGAGAGCCTGATCACATTACTTTAACAATGCAAACTGTAAACAGTAGTCTCATTAGCACATCTAAGGAACAGCCAACAGCTAACAGTGATCTAATTAACAACTAGTTACCTAGACAAGCCTAGGCGACTCAGGTCACTACCCACCCAGACAATACTTTTTTTAATCATTGATCCAACCCCACCTCAGACTGTCTGGCACCAGTCTACAACAGTCTATGAGACAAAGCTCATACAATGTTCCAGCAGTCTGAAAAAGTGGAATTAATTTATCTTCATAGATTTCTTGAGGGATATTGTTGATAAATATTTCTGTCCCAAGTGGAGGGGCTCCAATTCAGTCTGCAGGAGGGCCACCATATTTCCTCTGACCATTAACCTGTACAAGATTAATATTACATCTTTCCATTCACTCTAGAAGAGAAACATTATTCTCCTTATTCAGAAATATAATCCAAGCCTCTTTTCAAATCAAATAATTTATTTTTATTTTTTTAAACCCAAGCCTCACTCTCAGTGGTAATCACATTGTTGTCCATCATTAGATAATGATCTGCTTTCTCCATAAGATCAAAAGCTGAACTGAGCTCTTTACCATGCTCTGACTGGAAGAAGCAGACAAAATCTCCAGCCTCCTCCATGGGCCATAATCAGTGGGTAGGAAACTTGCCCCTAGTACCCTCAAAAAGCCTCTGTCCCAGTTTGGTCTGCCACACTGTAGATAGGAATAAAGTAATGGTGAAAGCATTTAGGTGACTATAGTTACTTAAAAAAACTCAGTTCAGGTCATTAATGGCTGACACCAGCTGGCCCTTGAAGTAAATAAATTGTGTGATGCTAGGTTATTGCTGTTGCATTTTTAAAAGAAAACTAGTTATTTAATGGTTTTCCCCCTGCTTATAATTCTTTTAGAAAAGAAGGCCTATGTTTTTAAATTTTCAGCACAATGCATTTTATGTTGAGCAGATGTCTGTTGCCAGGTTTGCCCAGAGGTAGGTGAGGGGGTCTTTTACATATTCTTCTTCAGCACTAAGTACGGTACCTGATTGTCTAAGCTCTGCTGCTCAGTCTTTAAGGTGAGCACAGTATTGTTTAACATCCCAGGGGTGTATGCTTTATAGGAGTCTAGTATAATGCCCGTACACACGGTCGGATTTTCCGACAAGAAAAGTCCGATGTAAGCTTTTGGTCGGAAATTCCAACCGTGTGTAGGCTCCATCAGACTTTTCTTGTCGGAATTTCTGGCAACAAAAATTTGAGAGCTGGTTCTCAAATTTTCCGACAGAAAAAAATTTGATCGGAAATTCCTATCGTCTGTAGCAATTCCAACGCATGCTCAGAAACAATTCAACGCATGCTCGGAAGCATTGAACTTAATTTTCTTGGCTCGTCGTAGTGTTGTACGTCACCACGTTCTTGACGGTCGAAAGTTCAGAGAACTTTTGTGTGACCGTGTGTATGCAAGCCAAGCTTGAGCGGAAATCCGATCGTGTGTACGCGGCATACATCAGTAGTATCAAAAAAAGTAGGCCATGGAAGTAAGATCAGTGTCCTCTGTGAACAAGGAAAACTAAAAGGAGTTACATTTCCATAATGTTAGAGGGGGGCTTGTAAGGGGTAGTAGGTGCCGTGGTGGGGTGCAGTTGGTCGTCACGTCCTCCATGTTCCCCTCTTCGTTGGGCTCTAAGCAAGGGTCACATGAGAGTCCTACCCCTGGGGCACACTAGGCACTTTTGAAAGGGTTCACTGCCTTGCACATAGGGTACCTTTAATGAAACAACTGTCTGATCTCTAATAAACACAATGTTACTGTACATCACCACAATCACCTTGTCTTCTCCACCTGTCCAGCATATCACCACTACCTCACTCCCAGTATGGGGTCCTGCCATGCACCTAGAGCGGAATCCATACATGCACTTCACTTAGCTCTCTCTATCTTCTGTAACTGTGTACAGGTTGAGAGCACCGGCAGTGCAGATCTACTCCCATTGCCCTGGGAGATGGATCACTGCTGAAGAAATGCCAACAACATCTCCCTCACTACAAGAGGCTATCTCACGTGCCACATGTACATACTTAAAACAGGCTGCTAAAGAGACCTTCATTACCTGTGGTAACCACTTGTATCCTCACACTGCTTAAACTCTTATACCATTATCTTCATACCCCGATGTGATGAGTGACCCGAGCTGGAAATGTGCCGGTTATTTGCATTACATCCCTTTAGTAACGTTAGACCAGGCAAAGGCAATGTTTCAAAAGCTTTATATGAGGAAATTACCATGGTGACATAGATAGTCTGGGATAAAGTGCAAACATTTCCCTAACATCCCTAACTCAGGCTTGTGGCTGCCCAGTGTACCTGCACAGGAAAGAGTTCTTCTTTGGCAGAGTCCATGGTTGGTGTCTTCATGAAAGTCTGCAAGCCCCAGCAATCCTCCTTGGCAGTGGGAACCCTGACCTCATATTACTGGCAATCCAGACTCCAGCAACTGCAGTGAACAGGTCCTACCTAAACAAACCGGCCATAACCGAACCAACAGAACAGCAACAAGAATCCACTTGGCAGCAGCCCTAGGGTCTGGGCCTCTTGCATAATTCCTATAGTAGGAATTATGCAAAGCTTCCAACTGTCCATATTTTCGAGGAAATGTCCCTGATTTGGAACAAACTCTGTCCCTCATTTTCTCATTTTGGTCTAATCTATATAGTTGCATATAAATGCACTTTTTTATCATTCAAAAAGTGTTTGCCAGAGGTAAACTGTTCATCCAAATTTAAAATTGCTGCATTTGTAATTTTCAAATTTTCAAAAACCAGTATAAAGGAATAGTAGTGTTAAAAAGAGCACTTGTGGGTTTAACTGATATTTGTTTTTGTATAATTCTCCTTTGCCTACATACTGTTGCTAATAGGTGTCCCTTGTTCCATCTCAAAAAAATGAAATGTATAATTATGTGAATGTAGCCCAGGCATTAACATTTTGAAGTAGGGGTAGGGTGGAATAGACTACAAGGGCATAGTCTATCCTAGATAATGTGGAGTGGGTGCTGGAATGAAAGGATTATTGATGGGAGCCTGAGTGAAGCCATCTCCATGCATCTACTAAGCCCTGTAAGGCCAGAGGTAAAGCAAATGGGGTAGGTCTACCCAGAATTGCATAAAGCAACTGTAGTATGGTCAAACATAGTACAAAGACCCAGAGAGAACGAATGCAATTTGCAGACGGAAGATAGGTCTGACAGATGATGTGTGTGGAGCTCAGATACTCTCTTTCTATTCTGGTGACAGTTTTAAACGATCACCAGAACAAAATAGAAAGTGAATATTCCCCCTTTATCCTCTATATAGGAGGTTCCAAATCCTATACAGAAATTAATCAATAATAAATAAAATAAATAATGAATTTCGGCACACTTTAACTTGTGAAACTTTGTATATGTTTGTGGTGGGTAATAGCAATATGCACATTATCACTGATCGTTTTAAAATTAGTCTGTGTTCAGTCACACACTGCCAATGCAATATTTGGGTAACATACAGTATACCTGTTCATTTCCATGTGGTAATATTTTAACATAATTATTGTAATTACATTGTTTTTATTCAGGTTTTAAATGATGGAAGGCTTATTAGTAAAGTTGGTATTTCTTCTCATCCACTACTAAGTGCAACTCTGTTTGGAAGATGGTATGAACAAGACCCAAGAGAAAAGTTAAAGAAAGTGAAAACTGATAAATATTCAAGAAATATGCTGCTTGATTAGTAGAATTTGCTGCATGTTTGTTATGTTCACCTTTAAAGTCACTTTAAAGTATTTGAACCAGAACCTTTGTACAATAAAGAATGTATGCTTCAATATATAATTACTGGTAGTTTCATGAATACGCATGTAGCGCTTACTCCGTAGGGGCCATTGAAAATGTGCCCAGGTTCCCTTTTCCCAGTGATTGCCCTGCAGCCAGGCACACATTCTAAGTCACTCCTTGGCTCAATGATCAGTCTAGGGGTGTTCCTTTTGGTGTTTTTATTTTTGCGTAACTTGGATAGGGTTGGGGAATTGAGTGAGATACTCAAAAAAGAACAAGTACAAAGTGAGGACTGTAAACTTCCTTCCTGTGGAACTGTAAGCAAAGTCCTTGTAAAAGCATTCAGTGGACTTTGAAGTAGTGGTAGCTAAAGGCACAAAAACCTCCTTATTTGAGCAATCACAGCAGAGTCCCTTCACAGAAAATTAGAAAGACTGAGCTCTTCAGGACACCAGCTGATGTCCCCTTTATACACACACACACACACACAACTGACTCTCTAGCACCAGAGAGGAGGCAGTAGCCCACAGTCTCTAAGATCTCTCACAGCAGTTTGTACTCATAAAATGTCCTTGGAAAGTTGGTTGCCTCCTTCGAACATCCATGCAACACCCGTTTTCCTGTGATACCATGCTAGATCTTCAGACGACAGACCCTCAGTCTACTTTCAGTAGCTTTCATCAAAGCAGGCCCTCCGGTTGCACACCTGAGGCCTCATGAACAGCATGCACATGGCAAAGTTTCCTAAAGGGGAAACCAACCCCCTTTAGGCTATGTTCCTCTCCTACAGGAAAAGAACTGGAATCTCTGTGTCTTATAGTATTTATACAGACTCTCAGCAGCCTTCAGGTCCACCCTTTGCTAAACCGGCCAAGATTCGATCTTTCTATGGCTGGCTTTACTCACTTATTCAAACTTTCTTTAGAAAGGTTGTACATGCTAAAATGCAATGCAATACTTATCTCTCCTGCTGCCTGCACCACTGAACACCTCACCACTCCAGTTTTGAAAAATAAATTCATCTGGGTATTACTCTGCATCTCACTTATATAGGCAAGGCAGGATGAGATGTAAGTATTAAATTGCTTCATTGCTGCTACAGTCTTTTCAAAGAAATTTTGGGTAATCTTTACTACTGATCTCTGGACTCCCCTTTCACTGCACTACTTTCATGACATGGACATTTCTTTTTTGCTATCCAGTGTTGGGAATCCCTCAGGATGCATAAAACAAGATCTATGGTAATGACATCAATAGTACAATGGGCTGTTGGGGATTGGTCAGTGCAGGCACGTCTACAGCACTGGATCAGCAGACCACAGCATCCAGTAATGAACCTAGATGACAAACATATATAAGGTGCAGGATGGGTTTTTTAATATTTGCTCAGAGCTGAGGTTAAGCCCAGGTTCACACTGGGCTGCGGGAGTGAAGCCGTGCGAGTTCAGCTGAACTCGCACGATTTCACTCTCGCTGGCAGTCCCGATTTCAGCCGCGATTACAAAGACATCTGACACAGATGTCAATGTAAATTCCGGCCGAAATCGCAAAAAGTAGTACAGAAACTACTTTTTGAAATCGGTGCAGCGCCGCAGATGCGGCGTCGCACCGATTAGGACGGTGCCATTGCCCGCAATTTGCGGCAAATATCGCCAATTTGACATGCGATTTGACATGTCAAATCGCATGTCAAATCGCACCAGTGTGAACCAGGGCTTAAGGATGTTTTGACACTACTTGTGGCCTGAAATTACCTTATCTGCAACCTACAGATGCCAATTTAGCTAATGCTTGCATCACTCTTGCTTCCTCCTGAAAGAACAGAGTAAATAATAGACTAGTTACTGTAATACGTGTAAGGAAAGATAAAAATGTTGCTGTAAAAACAAATATGTATTGTTTAAACCTTTTTTACGTAGACTTGAACAGATGCAAAATTTTCTATAAACCCAGAAATCATTCTGAGGTTGAATGATAATTATTGACTAAATTGTGCACTACAAATAATTTTATAGAGCACAGTTCATCATGATTTTTTTTAGAACATGAAAATGTACCTAATTGAATTTATTTAAAAGGAAGTTAGAGAACAGAGTGTTATGTATCTTGTTGGTTAAATATTAAAGGAGATGCACAGTGTAAATGTAAATCCCCTATGTGATTGGGGCTTGTAAACCCAGAAGTGTCTGTTTTTCAGGCATTTAGAGCTGTAATTCTAGTTATTAGAAGCAGCATTATCATTGCTAAGAAGCATGACGTTACGGCTGGGTTCATATAAAGTATGCTTCGTCTGTGGCTCACAGCAGGGGGTTCTTAGTGTCCCTGTTCACTGATTTAGGTACGAAAAAGGTCTGAATTTTTGCCTGAATTCGCACCTGAATCCAAATGCCGACTGCGGCCATCCCAAGGTGCTCCATTGGGGCCCAGGCAAACTCTCACATAAGTGTTAACTCAGCCTAATAGGGAGGAGAGACATCTCCAGAAAAGGTCACAGACAAATAGGGAATTATGAGAAGGGTTCTATTTTATGCCACATCCTAATATAGACATTAAATCATTGGAAAAATTAATGGGAATTTTAAGGTATGACCCCTCAGCAAATGATTCACACATAGAGGAAAATGAAAAAAATCTATGTAATGTAAAAAAGCATCATACATGGCTGACAATGGTTGCATTCATTAACACTCTATAGGGGCTACATCAAGGACCAGCAAAAACAAAAAAACTTCACTGTGGCTTTGGTATATACAGTATAACCCAGTACAAATACATTTAAACTAGTGGCTTGATGAAGGGACGCCTCATACTCAACATGTTTCAGATCTAAGCTTCCTTAGGATTTGGGTTTTTATAACAAAAGAAACACAATATAACAGATTATATTGTCAGTACAACAGTGTAAAGTAAAACATGGATAACCCATGTGGGGAAAGGCGGGACTCACAACAGATTGATTTCTCCAAAACTGAAGATCAAATAAGAACATTAAAAGCACACTTGTCCAAAAAGGTCCAGGTGTAGCACAGGAGCCACACATCCAGTCCATGGCACCATAAAGGGGAACCACCCAGAATTTGGAACCGACAATCAGGGCAGAGCTGGAACATTGAAAAGTAATGCTGAAAATGTATAGGGGAAAAGCAACATACAGTATCTCACAAAAGTGAGTACACCCCCTCACATTTTTGTAAATATTTTATTATATCTTTTCATGTGACAACACTGAAGAAATTACACTTTGCTACAACGTAAAGTAGTCAGTGTACAGCTTGCATAACAGTGTAAATTTGCTGTCCCCTCAAAAAAACTCAACACACAGCCATTAATGTCTAAACCGCTGGCAACACAAGTGAGCACACCCCTAAGTGAAAATGTCCAAATTGGGCAAAATTAGCCATTTTCCCTCCCCGGTGTCATGTGACTCATTAGTGTCTCCGGTGTGAATGGGGAGCAGGTGTGTTAAATTTGGTGTTATTGCTCTCACTCTCTCATACTGGTCACTGGAAGTTCAACATGGCACCTCCTGGCAAAGAACTCTCTGAGGATCTGAAAAAAAGAATTGTTTCTCTACATAAAGGTGGCCTAGGCAATAAGAAGATTGCCAAGACCCTGAAACTGGGGTGCAACACGGTGGCCAAGACCATACAGTGGTATAACAGGACAGGTTCCACTCAGAACAGGCCTCGCCATGGTCGACCAAAGAAGTTGAGTGCATGTGCTCAGCATCATATCCAGAGGTTGTATTTGTGAAATAGACGTATGAGTGCTGCCAGCATTGCTGCAGAGGTTGAAGGGGTGGGGGGTCAGCCTGTCAGTGCTCAGACCATACACTGCACGCTGCATAAAATTGGTCTGCATGGCTGTATTCCCAGAAAGAAGCCTCTTCTAAAGATGATGCACAAGAAAGCCCACAAATAGTTTGCTGACAACAAGCAGACTAAGGACATGGATTACTGGAACCATGTCCTGTGGTCTGATGAGACCAAGATAAACGTATTTGGTTCAGATGGTGTCAAGCGTGTGTGGCGGCAACCAGGTGAGGAATACAAAGACAAGTGTGTCTTGCCTACAGTCAAGCATGGTGGTGGGAGTGTCATGGTATGGGGCTGAATGAGTGCTGCCGTCATTGGAGAGCTACAGTTCATTAAAGAACCATGCCAACATGTACTGTGACATACTGAAGCAGAGCATGATCCCCTCCCTTCAGAGACTGGGCCGCAGGGCAGTATTCCAACATGATAACGACCCCAAACACACCTCCAAGACAACCACTGCCTTGCTAAAGAAGCTGAAGGTAAAAGTGATGGGCTCACCAAGCATGTCTCCAGACCTTAACCCTATTGAGCATGTGTAGGGCATACTCAAATGGAAGGTGGAGGAACGCAACGTCTCTAACATCCGCCAGCTCATGGAGGAGTGGAAGAGGACTCCAGTGGCAACCTGTGAAGCTCTGGTGAACTCCATGCCCAAGAGGGTTAAGGCACTGCTGGAAAATAATGGTGGCCACAAAATATTGACAATTTGGGCCCAATTTGGAAATTTTTACTTAGGTGTGTACTCACTTTTGTTGCCAGCGGTTTAGACATTAACCACTTCCTGACCGACTCACGTACATATACATCGGCAGGTTGACAGCCCTGCGCAAAACGATGTGCAGGTACGTCGGCTCCTTTAAGAGCCTTAGCAGGCACGTGTGTGCTCCCGCTGCGCGGCGGGGACCCGAATTGCATGGCCGACAGTCGCAATGACTGCCGGCCACCCGTGACCGTGGGCACACGAGACAGAACGGGGATCTGCATGTGTAAACACACAAATGCCGGTTCTGTCAGGAGAGGAGAGACAGATCGTGTGTTCCTATTAATTAGGAACAGCGATATGTCTCCTCCTCTAGTCACTCCCATCCCCCCACAGTTAGAACACTGTTTACACACAGAGACCCACTTTCCTGCTCGTTTCCCGGGCAATCGCGGGTGCCCGGCGGCAATCGCGGGCACGCGCACCGGGGCCTCGTGAACGCGGCGGGCGCGCGCGCGCCGCTGGCTTCAAGCGCGTGCCTCCTAGCTCGTTTTAAAGGGAGGACGTCATATGACGTCCTCCCAGAGCGAGAGTATCCTCCGCCTGCCGTCAATTGACAGTGGGCGGGGGACAAGTGGTTAATAGTATAACCACCATTAAAATGGCCGCGCTCATCATGTCATACACCTCCAGGAATATGGCCGCCGACCACTTCCTGTGATTGGACTCCAGGAAAATGGCCGCCGTAATTACCTTATTACATACCAATATAAGGACATCTCCGTTGCTTGTTTTCTATCCCCCGATGAAGACACGTGATCGGTGACGATATGCGTAGGGACACTACAGGCACCGGAGGTGACGTGGACGAGCTCGGCGCTCGTATTTTGTTTTGCATGTATCGATATTTTAAATGTGAGTACGTTTTCATTTGTAAGAATAAAAGGACCCCCTTTGTTTGAACATACTACACTATATTGGGAATTGTTTCATTCTTTTTCCCTGCTACAACGTATGTACGCCAATCTGGAGAACACACACCACACAAGGAGGATTTTATGGTGAACACATCCAAGTGCCATACACCCAGGTTCAAGGATCTATCCAGGCAGCACCAGGCTGATCAGTATAGGAATTATACACACGCTGTAACCTCACAGCAGTGAGGTAAGAGGCCACCCATTCACTTAACAGCAAGTTATTCACAGCGTGGAAGCCATAGAAGACAAACACCATTCAGCACTTAATCCCAGCACTCATCACTTCATTTGCCAATTCCAGACTTTTAAATACCATCTTTATGGTTCACGGTTCACTACCTCAGAATATACCAAGTCACCATTCTGCATGGAAATAGCTGCACTCAGCTTATATCAGCTGTATCTGGACTATTTGATATTTTAGTCCTGCACACATCTGCACTGTTTTATTGCTCCAGCAGATGCTGGAAACATCAATATACTGTCACGCTTTATTGTCACATTCTGCACCATTGTATTTTATTTAGCAATCATTGGTTAATTGTATTTTAAGGTTGTTTTTTTTGATATTTCATATTAATTGTGATTATTTTATACACCCTATCACGTAGCACTTTTATTTGCTGGCAAAACAAGGCACCTTATTTATACAAGCAGTGTATTAAGGCTTTGGATTATCTGCACTTGCACTTTTGCACCTGTTGCTTGTATTCAAGAATTTTGACGTTATAAGGTTTTTTTGCATATTTGCACTTTATTCTTTCTACTGTTTATATTAGTACTTTGTGTACACTAATTTATGTGGAAATATTAATTATTGACCTAGAGTCAATTACAACAGCTCGGCACTATCTTTTATACTCTATTTCTTATAAGGTTATGGTTTTTACCTTTTTCAGTGTCTAGTAGCAGTTGCACTATCACCTATTACCTCATAGTAGCGCGGAAATACTTTTTATATACATCTGTCACCCTTTACCCATTCATTTTCGCAGCCACTATGGAAGTATTCTCCTTTTTAGAAAAAAGGAAAATTAATCTAGAAGAGGTATTTAATGCTGAAAATCCAATTAATACAAAAAATGACAACCTAGAAAGCCTAATGCGGAAATTAGGCCAAAATATGGAAAAAAAGATTAGTCTATGGTGGGACACCATAACTTTTGAAAGATATTTGAAGGACAGTATAGTTCCAAGACGTCTACGGTGGGATGTACCACCCAATGATGGACTTATAGACCAAGAGTCAAATGACGACTGGTTTAAATTTTTTAATGGCAAGGGGTTGGAGCTTCTAACATTTCTATTAGAAAGGAAACATAAGAAGATGAAAAAGATAGATCAAACCATAGCAGAAATAAAAGAAGAATTAGATAAATATAAAGAGACAGCTGAATTTGTTACACTCACATCACAATTAAATAGAGATCTTACAAAAAAAGACAAAGATGTACAACAGAGAAAAAGCAAAAAATATACAAGAGACATGAATTATTTTAGAAATGACCAGACATTTAAGTGGCAGAGCCAACTAGGACAAACTGAACCTACCTCAACGTTTTCAACACCTGAGAAAACAGTTCGGATGCAATCACAACAAATCAATCCAAATCAGACTCAGAATACACCAAATAGACCAAATCAAGACTCCAGAAATAGGGGACAATCACCAAGACATCCAAAAAACAGCACAGGAAATGGGAATCAACAATACCACACCCCCTATAGAGGAGACAGAAGACCTCACAATAACAGAACCCCACAAAATGGTTGGAAGAAACCACATTGGAAGAATAATAAAAAACCAAATCCGGGACACAACAACTGGCACCAAACACAATATGACCAAAGGGAATATAGGGGACACCCACAAGAATATGGAAACAACAAAGGATGGCAATATGAACAAAGAGGACCATATTATGAACAAAGACCAAGAGGTAGAAGTCCTGCACCATGCCAGGATAATGGATATGGTGAGAGGAAGGTCCCCTATCCCCAAGGCCCCTATCGACAATATGAACGTAGCCCAATCCCAACTCACAATTACTATGCCCCTCTGAGGAATCAACATGATGATTATAGACAAGAGGGACAACATTCAGAAACCAACTACAGTAGGTCTTTTTTAGAGAGAGGTCGGGATCACTATCCACCGAGGAATTCGGAAGAAATGAGGAATGGAAGGCGAAGTCCAGAAACAAGAGAGGATGCCGGTCAGGCAAGAGACAACAAAAGAAAAAGGATGTCAAGGGAGAGGGCATCTTCAACCTCAGCGGACAAACATTAACGCATGAAGAAATAGGAGTCCTGGACAAAGGTTTGAAGTATGCCCCGACTAAGAATCTGGATAAATTCCAAACCTATATTGGCATACAAAAATATATCAGAAAAATAAATATTAAAAAATATATTGCAAGTAATATAGCCAAACCAAAACTAATCACTCATAAGGAAGAGATGGTACATAGCAATTTAAGAAATAAATCGGTCTTCAACCCCCCACCAAAAGATAACAAACACATCAAAGTTTTTAAAAAGCTAGTAGTAAAAGATTTATTGAACTTAAAAATACGGAAAAAAGAAGAACCTAAACATATCCAAAGTGGCATAAGGAAACTCACAAAAAGGAAAGATCTGGTTATCCGCCCAGCGGACAAAGGAGGAGGAATAGTAATCTTTACAAAAGAACAATATAATGAAAAGATGAATGGACTACTACAAGATGAAAATACGTATATTAATTTATTGGGGAATCCTATGTTCAAATGTAGAAGAGCATTGGAACAAATAGTACATTTAGGCCTCAAAAAATATATTCTTAGCAAAAAGGAAGCAAAATATCTAATTCCTGAATCATGTCGCACTCCAATTATATACTCTATACCCAAAATACATAAAGACAGTACTAACCCACCATCAAGGCCGATAGTCAATGGGATAGATTCCCTTACATCTAGAATGGGGGAATATATTGACCATTTCCTACAGCCAGCAGTACAAGGGACACGGGCTTACCTAAGAGACACGAAACAAATGCTGCAAATCTTGGAGAAGACACCAACAACAGAAACACCGTGGATTATGGCCACGGCCGATGTCTCGTCGCTTTACACGGTCATCCTACATCATCTAGCATGTGAGGCTGTGAAATGGGGACTAAGAAAACATACATCTCTGCCATGCGTACAGAGAAAATATTTGGTAAAAAGTCTAGATTTTTGTCTCAAGAATAATTATTTTTGGTACAATCGCAGGTACTATCATCAGAGAACAGGAGTTGCAATGGGAGCAAAATTTGCACCGAGCGTTGCAGGCCTATTTATGGCACAGTGGGAGGAAGAAGCAGTGTTTTCAGAAATTCCAAGTGAACTAATCATTTTCCGAAGATATATTGATGATATTTTCATTTTATGGAAGAGAGAAAGAGACCGACTGGTCCTATTTCTCGAAAACCTCAACAAAAACGACAGAAATATCGAACTATCCTGGGACATCAGCGACAAAACAGTCACCTTTTTAGATCTGGAAATCATACAGGAAAATCTGAATATTACTACAAAGACACACTTCAAGAATGTAGATAGGAACAGCTACCCACCTCTCGAAAGCTGCCAACATAGAAATTGGCTGTGCAATATCCCAAAAGGACAACTCATGAGATTGAGACGAAACTGTAGCCATATAGACATGTTCACCTTTCAAGCAAAACATATAGGAGAGAGATTTATTAGAAAAGGCTACAACCCCAAAGACATCGAAGGGAAAATAAAGGAAGTAACAACAATGAATCGCAGTGATTTGATTAAAGATAAAGAAAAACAAGATTTTACCATGGATAAGGTCCCCATTATTCTAGATTTTAATATACAACATAGGAAAATAGAACAAATTTTTAAGCGACATTGGAGTATTTTACTATCCGATAAACAATTACAAGGAGTATTACCTAAACCTAAACCCAATTTTATCTATAGAAAAGCTCCCACACTTCGAGATAAGCTAGTAAAGAATATACCAGACCCTCCGAATAAAATCCTTACCTTTTTTACTGGTAAAGGATTTTTTCCCTGTAAACGCTGCTTTGCATGCACAAAAACAAAAAAAACAAATGAGAAAAAATTCAAATTTACCGCAACCAGCATGGGCAACACACATGAAGTAAAAGAATTTATCTGTTGCAATACAGAAGGCGCAGTATACGTATTGGAATGCAGTTGCGGACTACAATATGTAGGACACACAAAGAGACCATTGAGGGTCAGAATAAAAGAACATGTGCAAAATATCATAAAAGGATTCGATAAGCATAATGTTTCCAAACATTTCCTATTGCATCACAACAAGGACCCCACCCAGCTCAAATTCTGGGGGATTGAGCCTTACAATAGACACTGGAGAGGAGGTCATAAAGTAAGGACACTTAGCCAACAGGAATCCAAATGGATATTCTTATTGGATACTTTTGTACCTCGAGGCCTCAATGTGGAATTCGATTTAAATTGCTTCCTCAGTGATTTTTAGCTTCCGTTCCTCAATTTTACCACCCCTTTTTTCTGTCGGCTTATTTTTACCACCCCCCCACTCGGGTTTTATTTCGCTTCCTCACTCCTCATCTACAATATAGGATAAGATTAAGTATTTTGTCTGACGTTTACTATCAATTTATTAGAGAGTTCATTTATTGTCACCCGTGTCACATCCGGTGCCAATTTAATTAAATATTTAATTAATATTTTTTAATAATTTTTTATATATTTTATTAAATTACCAATCTTTCTTAAAACATTTTTAAATTCCCATTTTTTATTTTTTATTTTTATTTAAAATAATCTTGCTGCTGTCAATTAATATGGGTTTTGTATTCCCCAGACACCAAGTTTTAAAAGTATGCAAGGTCTTTTATTCATGCTCATTATATTAATAGTATAACCACCATTAAAATGGCCGCGCTCATCATGTCATACACCTCCAGGAATATGGCCGCCGACCACTTCCTGTGATTGGACTCCAGGAAAATGGCCGCCGTAATTACCTTATTACATACCAATATAAGGACATCTCCGTTGCTTGTTTTCTATCCCCCGATGAAGTCACGTGATCGGTGACGATACGCGTAGGGACACTACAGGCACCAGAGGTGACGTGGACAAGCTCGGCGCTCGTATTTTGTTTTGCATGTATCGATATTTTAAATGTGAGTACGTTTTCATTTGTAAGAATAAAAGGACCCCCTTTGTTTGAACATACTACACTATATTGGGAATTGTTTCATTCTTTTTCCCTGCTACAACGTATGTACGCCAATCTGGAGAACACACACCACACAGGGAGGATTTTATGGTGAACACATCCAGGCGCCATACACCCAGGTTCAAGGATCTATCCAGGCAGCACCAGGCTGATCAGTATAGGAATTATACACACGCTGTAACCTCACAGCAGTGAGGTAAGAGGCCACCCATTCACTTAACAGCAAGTTATTCACAGTGTGGAAGCCATAGAAGACAAACACCATTCAGCACTTAATCCCAGCACTCATCACTTCATTTGCCAATTCCAGACTTTTTAATACCATCTTTATGGTTCACGGTTCACTACCTCAGAATATACCAAGTCACCATTCTGCATGGAAATAGCTGCACTCAGCTTATATCAGCTGTATCTGGACTATTTGATATTTTAGTCCTGCACACATCTGCACTGTTTTATTGCTCCAGCAGATGCTGGAAACATCAATATACTGTCACGCTTTATTGTCACATTCTGCACCATTGTATTTTATTTAGCAATCATTGGTTAATTGTATTTTAAGGTTGTTTTTTTTGATATTTCATATTAATTGCGATTATTTTATACACCCTATCACGTAGCACTTTTATTTGCTGGCAAAACAAGGCACCTTATTTATACAAGCAGTGTATTAAGGCTTTGGATTATCTGCACTTGCACTTTTGCACCTGTTGCTTGTATTCAAGAATTTTGACGTTATAAGTTTTTTTTGCATATTTGCACTTTATTCTTTCTACTGTTTATATTAGTACTTTGTGTACACTAATTTATGTGGAAATATTAATTATTGACCTAGAGTCAATTACAACAGCTCGGCACTATCTTTTATACTCTATACAGCATTACTGCTGCTAGGTGACCAGCTGGGGGCTCGGCTCTCTATAACCAATAGTGCCAGCCTTCCGCTGCATGCACCCATAATGTCACCAGCACTAGGTCCTAATAGACTGCCGCTGCCAAGGAGACAGATGCCAGACCAGCGCTGACAATAGCTGGGACAGGACAGCTGGGGAACCCCACAGTGGCAGAACACCAGGGCCCGGTGGCAAGACAACCTTTGCAACCCTGATAGTTCTCCCACTGCTTTGGACCCTTATATTTTCTTGGTGTGCTGGTGACATATATCTCTTGTTTTCTGCCACCCTGGGGGGCCCAGTATAGTAGGAAGGGAGCTCACTGCAGAACATGTGAAAGGGCCCATTGTGGGATCGTAGTAAAGGGCCCCAGGATATATATATATATATATATATATATATATATATATATATATATAATTGCATTTTATAGTTGCCCCCCCTACTTTTGTCCCTGTCCCCCCATGTGCCCCCCCCCCCTAAATATGAAAGCTGGAGACGCCACTGCTTACTGTATAGTTCGCAAGCAGTTTAACACATAAACAACCTAACCTCTAAACATTAACATTGCCATTTTCCCCATGTAGGAATACTATTTGCTATTCAGTTCAGGTGAACATAGGAGAAGGTGTGTAACCTAGAACTAATATGGTTAGAAATGGCTTGTTAATATGAAAAAAAAGAATACTAGTTATATGCTACTATCATATTTGCTCCATAGCGTTTTATAATCAGTTGCTAATAACACAACTTTGTAAGTATTTTAAAGATAAGCCTTATATATATTATGACTTTTGTTATTCAGGTATGCACATTATTGAAGTGTCAAAGCACAGATATTGCATCATGTGTAGAATCTGTTGAGCAAGCTTCTACTAGATTTGAATCATTTTCTCTCAGTGGGAATTCCTCCACTTCCTATGTCTTCCCAGAAGTTTTGTTGACTCAAATTCATTTGGCTCCTGACCTGTTTCAGGTTTGTAACTGCATATACTGTATAGTTTTGTTTTACTTTTTTTTTTATGTGTGATTTGGACAAAATATCCTGAAATAAGAACTAATCCCATTTGTTTTGGGTTATGTGACGCAATAGGAATAGGACATGTAAATACCTTCTGTACTAAGAAAACTCTGGTGTGCCACACAGTGGTTTAGCGGTGGGCTTTTTGGTTCCTTTCATCCCTTCTCACCTTAACCTTCTAGGTTTTACTACAATTTGCAGTTTAGACCTTGCAGCACTTGGGTTATTAGTCCCAACCATGAAATTACCTGCATTGAATTTGCATATTTTCCTATGTTAGCATGGGTTTCCTCCTAAATTCCAAATACATTTTTTTGGTGGATTAATTGGTTCCCGTCCAAATTGGCCCTAGTATGTGTATTTTTGCATGTGAGGTAGGGACCATACTTTGTAAGTTCCTTGAGGGCAGAGACAGATGTGTATGTACAATATATGTAAAGTGCTGCGTAAATTGACAATGATATATCAATACCTGTAATACTGGGTGCTTCCGCAAAGATACAACTTCCTCCAGTCTGGAACCAGGAATTAGGTATTATAGCTGAGCACCCAAGAACTAGAAGACACTAGCTTAGGTGAAAACTAGAACTCACTTTATTGTAAACTCACACAAAATATATAGCACACAAGATCAGGTGAGAGCCTGATCACATTACTTTAACAATGCAAACTGTAAACAGTAGTCTCATTAGCACATCTAAGGAACAGCCAACAGCTAACAGTGATCTAATTAACAACTAGTTACCTAGACAAGCCTAGGCGACTCAGGTCACTACCCACCCAGACAATACTTTTTTTAATCATTGATCCAACCCCACCTCAGACTGTCTGGCACCAGTCTACAACAGTCTATGAGACAAAGCTCATACAATGTTCCAGCAGTCTGAAAAAGTGGAATTAATTTATCTTCATAGATTTCTTGAGGGATATTGTTGATAAATATTTCTGTCCCAAGTGGAGGGGCTCCAATTCAGTCTGCAGGAGGGCCACCATATTTCCTCTGACCATTAACCTGTACAAGATTAATATTACATCTTTCCATTCACTCTAGAAGAGAAACATTATTCTCCTTATTCAGAAATATAATCCAAGCCTCTTTTCAAATCAAATAATTTATTTTTATTTTTTTAAACCCAAGCCTCACACTCAGTGGTAATCACATTGTTGTCCATCATTAGATAATGATCTGCTTTCTCCATAAGATCAAAAGCTGAACTGAGCTCTTTACCATGCTCTGACTGGAAGAAGCAGACAAAATCTCCAGCCTCCTCCATGGGCCATAATCAGTGGGTAGGAAACTTGCCCCTAGTACCCTCAAAAAGCCTCTGTCCCAGTTTGGTCTGCCACACTGTAGATAGGAATAAAGTAATGGTGAAAGCATTTAGGTGACTATAGTTACTTAAAAAAACTCAGTTCAGGTCATTAATGGCTGACACCAGCTGGCCCTTGAAGTAAATAAATTGTGTGATGCTAGGTTATTGCTGTTGCATTTTTTAAAGAAAACTAGTTATTTAATGGTTTTCCCCCTGCTTATAATTCTTTTAGAAAAGAAGGCCTATGTTTTTAAATTTTCAGCACAATGCATTTTATGTTGAGCAGATGTCTGTTGCCAGGTTTGCCCAGAGGTAGGTGAGGGGGTCTTTTACATATTCTTCTTCAGCACTAAGTACGGTACCTGATTGTCTAAGCTCTGCTGCTCAGTCTTTAAGGTGAGCACAGTATTGTTTAACATCCCAGGGGTGTATGCTTTATAGGAGTCTAGTATAATGCCCGTACACACGGTCGGATTTTCCGACAAGAAAAGTCCGATGTAAGCTTTTGGTCGGAAATTCCAACCGTGTGTAGGCTCCATCAGACTTTTCTTGTCGGAATTTCTGGCAACAAAAATTTGAGAGCTGGTTCTCAAATTTTCCGACAGAAAAAAATTTGATCGGAAATTCCTATCGTCTGTAGCAATTCCAACGCATGCTCAGAAACAATTCAACGCATGCTCGGAAGCATTGAACTTAATTTTCTTGGCTCGTCGTAGTGTTGTACGTCACCACGTTCTTGACGGTCGAAAGTTCAGAGAACTTTTGTGTGACCGTGTGTATGCAAGCCAAGCTTGAGCGGAAATCCGATCGTGTGTACGCGGCATACATCAGTAGTATCAAAAAAAGTAGGCCATGGAAGTAAGATCAGTGTCCTCTGTGAACAAGGAAAACTAAAAGGAGTTACATTTCCATAATGTTAGAGGGGGGCTTGTAAGGGGTAGTAGGTGCCGTGGTGGGGTGCAGTTGGTCGTCACGTCCTCCATGTTCCCCTCTTCGTTGGGCTCTAAGCAAGGGTCACATGAGAGTCCTACCCCTGGGGCACACTAGACACTTTTGAAAGGGTTCACTGCCTTGCACATAGGGTACCTTTAATGAAACAACTGTCTGATCTCTAATAAACACAATGTTACTGTACATCACCACAATCACCTTGTCTTCTCCACCTGTCCAGCATATCACCACTACCTCACTCCCAGTATGGGGTCCTGCCATGCACCTAGAGCGGAATCCATACATGCACTTCACTTAGCTCTCTCTATCTTCTGTAACTGTGTACAGGTTGAGAGCACCGGCAGTGCAGATCTACTCCCATTGCCCTGGGAGATGGATCACTGCTGAAGAAATGCCAACAACATCTCCCTCACTACAAGAGGCTATCTCACGTGCCACATGTACATACTTAAAACAGGCTGCTAAAGAGACCTTCATTACCTGTGGTAACCACTTGTATCCTCACACTGCTTAAACTCTTATACCATTATCTTCATACCCCGATGTGATGAGTGACCCGAGCTGGAAATGTGCCGGTTATTTGCATTACATCCCTTTAGTAACGTTAGACCAGGCAAAGGCAATGTTTCAAAAGCTTTATATGAGGAAATTACCATGGTGACATAGATAGTCTGGGATAAAGTGCAAACATTTCCCTAACATCCCTAACTCAGGCTTGTGGCTGCCCAGTGTACCTGCACAGGAAAGAGTTCTTCTTTGGCAGAGTCCATGGTTGGTGTCTTCATGAAAGTCTGCAAGCCCCAGCAATCCTCCTTGGCAGTGGGAACCCTGACCTCATATTACTGGCAATCCAGACTCCAGCAACTGCAGTGAACAGGTCCTACCTAAACAAACCGGCCATAACCGAACCAACAGAACAGCAACAAGAATCCACTTGGCAGCAGCCCTAGGGTCTGGGCCTCTTGCATAATTCCTATAGTAGGAATTATGCAAAGCTTCCAACTGTCCATATTTTCGAGGAAATGTCCCTGATTTGGAACAAACTCTGTCCCTCATTTTCTCATTTTGGTCTAATCTATATAGTTGCATATAAATGCACTTTTTTATCATTCAAAAAGTGTTTGCCAGAGGTAAACTGTTCATCCAAATTTAAAATTGCTGCATTTGTAATTTTCAAATTTTCAAAAACCAGTATAAAGGAATAGTAGTGTTAAAAAGAGCACTTGTGGGTTTAACTGATATTTGTTTTTGTATAATTCTCCTTTGCCTACATACTGTTGCTAATAGGTGTCCCTTGTTCCATCTCAAAAAAATGAAATGTATAATTATGTGAATGTAGCCCAGGCATTAACATTTTGAAGTAGGGGTAGGGTGGAATAGACTACAAGGGCATAGTCTATCCTAGATAATGTGGAGTGGGTGCTGGAATGAAAGGATTATTGATGGGAGCCTGAGTGAAGCCATCTCCATGCATCTACTAAGCCCTGTAAGGCCAGAGGTAAAGCAAATGGGGTAGGTCTACCCAGAATTGCATAAAGCAACTGTAGTATGGTCAAACATAGTACAAAGACCCAGAGAGAACGAATGCAATTTGCAGACGGAAGATAGGTCTGACAGATGATGTGTGTGGAGCTCAGATACTCTCTTTCTATTCTGGTGACAGTTTTAAACGATCACCAGAACAACATAGAAAGTGAATATTCCCCCTTTATCCTCTATATAGGAGGTTCCAAATCCTATACAGAAATTAATCAATAATAAATAAAATAAATAATGAATTTCGGCACACTTTAACTTGTGAAACTTTGTATATGTTTGTGGTGGGTAATAGCAATATGCACATTATCACTGATCGTTTTAAAGTTAGTCTGTGTTCAGTCACACACTGCCAATGCAATATTTGGGTAACATACAGTATACCTGTTCATTTCCATGTGGTAATATTTTAACATAATTATTGTAATTACATTGTTTTTATTCAGGTTTTAAATGATGGAAGGCTTATTAGTAAAGTTGGTATTTCTTCTCATCCACTACTAAGTGCAACTCTGTTTGGAAGATGGTATGAACAAGACCCAAGAGAAAAGTTAAAGAAAGTGAAAACTGATAAATATTCAAGAAATATGCTGCTTGATTAGTAGAATTTGCTGCATGTTTGTTATGTTCACCTTTAAAGTCACTTTAAAGTATTTGAACCAGAACCTTTGTACAATAAAGAATGTATGCTTCAATATATAATTACTGGTAGTTTCATGAATACGCATGTAGCGCTTACTCCGTAGGGGCCATTGAAAATGTGCCCAGGTTCCCTTTTCCCAGTGATTGCCCTGCAGCCAGGCACACATTCTAAGTCACTCCTTGGCTCAATGATCAGTCTAGGGGTGTTCCTTTTGGTGTTTTTATTTTTGCGTAACTTGGATAGGGTTGGGGAATTGAGTGAGATACTCAAAAAAGAACAAGTACAAAGTGAGGACTGTAAACTTCCTTCCTGTGGAACTGTAAGCAAAGTCCTTGTAAAAGCATTCAGTGGACTTTGAAGTAGTGGTAGCTAAAGGCACAAAAACCTCCTTATTTGAGCAATCACAGCAGAGTCCCTTCACAGAAAATTAGAAAGACTGAGCTCTTCAGGACACCAGCTGATGTCCCCTTTATACACACACACACACACAACTGACTCTCTAGCACCAGAGAGGAGGCAGTAGCCCACAGTCTCTAAGATCTCTCACAGCAGTTTGTACTCATAAAATGTCCTTGGAAAGTTGGTTGCCTCCTTCGAACATCCATGCAACACCCGTTTTCCTGTGATACCATGCTAGATCTTCAGACGACAGACCCTCAGTCTACTTTCAGTAGCTTTCATCAAAGCAGGCCCTCCGGTTGCACACCTGAGGCCTCATGAACAGCATGCACATGGCAAAGTTTCCTAAAGGGGAAACCAACCCCCTTTAGGCTATGTTCCTCTCCTACAGGAAAAGAACTGGAATCTCTGTGTCTTATAGTATTTATACAGACTCTCAGCAGCCTTCAGGTCCACCCTTTGCTAAACCGGCCAAGATTCGATCTTTCTATGGCTGGCTTTACTCACTTATTCAAACTTTCTTTAGAAAGGTTGTACATGCTAAAATGCAATGCAATACTTATCTCTCCTGCTGCCTGCACCACTGAACACCTCACCACTCCAGTTTTGAAAAATAAATTCATCTGGGTATTACTCTGCATCTCACTTATATAGGCAAGGCAGGATGAGATGTAAGTATTAAATTGCTTCATTGCTGCTACAGTCTTTTCAAAGAAATTTTGGGTAATCTTTACTACTGATCTCTGGACTCCCCTTTCACTGCACTACTTTCATGACATGGACATTTCTTTTTTGCTATCCAGTGTTGGGAATCCCTCAGGATGCTTAAAACAAGATCTATGGTAATGACATCAATAGTACAATGGGCTGTTGGGGATTGGTCAGTGCAGGCACGTCTACAGCACTGGATCAGCAGACCACAGCATCCAGTAATGAACCTAGATGACAAACATATATAAGGTGCAGGATGGGTTTTTTAATATTTGCTCAGAGCTGAGGTTAAGCCCAGGTTCACACTGGGCTGCGGGAGTGAAGCCGTGCGAGTTCAGCTGAACTCGCACGATTTCACTCTCGCTGGCAGTCCCGATTTCAGCCGCGATTACAAAGACATCTGACACAGATGTCAATGTAAATTCCGGCCGAAATCGCAAAAAGTAGTACAGAAACTACTTTTTGAAATCGGTGCAGCGCCGCAGATGCGGCGTCGCACCGATTAGGACGGTGCCATTGCCCGCAATTTGCGGCAAATATCGCCAATTTGACATGCGATTTGACATGTCAAATCGCATGTCAAATCGCACCAGTGTGAACCAGGGCTTAAGGATGTTTTGACACTACTTGTGGCCTGAAATTACCTTATCTGCAACCTACAGATGACAATTTAGCTAATGCTTGCATCACTCTTGCTTCCTCCTGAAAGAACAGAGTAAATAATAGACTAGTTACTGTAATACGTGTAAGGAAAGATAAAAATGTTGCTGTAAAAACAAATATGTATTGTTTAAACCTTTTTTACGTAGACTTGAACAGATGCAAAATTTTCTATAAACCCAGAAATCATTCTGAGGTTGAATGATAATTATTGACTAAATTGTGCACTACAAATAATTTTATAGAGCACAGTTCATCATGATTTTTTTTAGAACATGAAAATGTACCTAATTGAATTTATTTAAAAGGAAGTTAGAGAACAGAGTGTTATGTATCTTGTTGGTTAAATATTAAAGGAGATGCACAGTGTAAATGTAAATCCCCTATGTGATTGGGGCTTGTAAACCCAGAAGTGTCTGTTTTTCAGGCATTTAGAGCTGTAATTCTAGTTATTAGAAGTAGCATTATCATTGCTAAGAAGCATGACGTTACGGCTGGGTTCATATAAAGTATGCTTCGTCTGTGGCTCACAGCAGGGGGTTCTTAGTGTCCCTGTTCACTGATTTAGGTACGAAAAAGGTCTGAATTTTTGCCTGAATTCGCACCTGAATCCAAATGCCGACTGCGGCCATCCCAAGGTGCTCCATTGGGGCCCAGGCAAACTCTCACATAAGTGTTAACTCAGCCTAATAGGGAGGAGAGACATCTCCAGAAAAGGTCACAGACAAATAGGGAATTATGAGAAGGGCTCTATTTTATGCCACATCCTAATATAGACATTAAATCATTGGAAAAATTAATGGGAATTTTAAGGTATGACCCCTCAGCAAATGATTCACACATAGAGGAAAATGAAAAAAATCTATGTAATGTAAAAAAGCATCATACATGGCTGACAATGGTTGCATTCATTAACACTCTATAGGGGCTACATCAAGGACCAGCAAAAACAAAAAAACTTCACTGTGGCTTTGGTATATACAGTATAACCCAGTACAAATACATTTAAACTAGTGGCTTGATGAAGGGACGCCTCATACTCAACATGTTTCAGATCTAAGCTTCCTTAGGATTTGGGTTTTTATAACAAAAGAAACACAATATAACAGATTATATTGTCAGTACAACAGTGTAAAGTAAAACATGGATAACCCATGTGGGGAAAGGCGGGACTCACAACAGATTGATTTCTCCAAAACTGAAGATCAAATAAGAACATTAAAAGCACACTTGTCCAAAAAGGTCCAGGTGTAGCACAGGAGCCACACATCCAGTCCATGGCACCATAAAGGGGAACCACCCAGAATTTGGAACTGACAATCAGGGCAGAGCTGGAACATTGAAAAGTAATGCTGAAAATGTATAGGGGAAAAGCAACATACAGTATCTCACAAAAGTGAGTACACCCCCTCACATTTTTGTAAATATTTTATTATATCTTTTCATGTGACAACACTGAAGAAATTACACTTTGCTACAACGTAAAGTAGTCAGTGTACAGCTTGCATAACAGTGTAAATTTGCTGTCCCCTCAAAAAAACTCAACACACAGCCATTAATGTCTAAACCGCTGGCAACACAAGTGAGCACACCCCTAAGTGAAAATGTCCAAATTGGGCAAAATTAGCCATTTTCCCTCCCCGGTGTCATGTGACTCATTAGTGTCTCCGGTGTGAATGGGGAGCAGGTGTGTTAAATTTGGTGTTATTGCTCTCACTCTCTCATACTGGTCACTGGAAGTTCAACATGGCACCTCCTGGCAAAGAACTCTCTGAGGATCTGAAAAAAAGAATTGTTTCTCTACATAAAGGTGGCCTAGGCAATAAGAAGATTGCCAAGACCCTGAAACTGGGGTGCAACACGGTGGCCAAGACCATACAGTGGTATAACAGGACAGGTTCCACTCAGAACAGGCCTCGCCATGGTCGACCAAAGAAGTTGAGTGCATGTGCTCAGCATCATATCCAGAGGTTGTATTTGTGAAATAGACGTATGAGTGCTGCCAGCATTGCTGCAGAGGTTGAAGGGGTGGGGGGTCAGCCTGTCAGTGCTCAGACCATACACTGCACGCTGCATAAAATTGGTCTGCATGGCTGTATTCCCAGAAAGAAGCCTCTTCTAAAGATGATGCACAAGAAAGCCCACAAATAGTTTGCTGACAACAAGCAGACTAAGGACATGGATTACTGGAACCATGTCCTGTGGTCTGATGAGACCAAGATAAACGTATTTGGTTCAGATGGTGTCAAGCGTGTGTGGCGGCAACCAGGTGAGGAATACAAAGACAAGTGTGTCTTGCCTACAGTCAAGCATGGTGGTGGGAGTGTCATGGTATGGGGCTGAATGAGTGCTGCCGTCATTGGAGAGCTACAGTTCATTAAAGAACCATGCCAACATGTACTGTGACATACTGAAGCAGAGCATGATCCCCTCCCTTCAGAGACTGGGCCGCAGGGCAGTATTCCAACATGATAACGACCCCAAACACACCTCCAAGACAACCACTGCCTTGCTAAAGAAGCTGAAGGTAAAAGTGATGGGCTCACCAAGCATGTCTCCAGACCTTAACCCTATTGAGCATGTGTAGGGCATACTCAAATGGAAGGTGGAGGAACGCAACGTCTCTAACATCCGCCAGCTCATGGAGGAGTGGAAGAGGACTCCAGTGGCAACCTGTGAAGCTCTGGTGAACTCCATGCCCAAGAGGGTTAAGGCACTGCTGGAAAATAATGGTGGCCACAAAATATTGACAATTTGGGCCCAATTTGGAAATTTTTACTTAGGTGTGTACTCACTTTTGTTGCCAGCGGTTTAGACATTAACCACTTCCTGACCGACTCACGTACATATACATCGGCAGGTTGACAGCCCTGCGCAAAACGATGTGCAGGTACGTCGGCTCCTTTAAGAGCCTTAGCAGGCACGTGTGTGCTCCCGCTGCGCGGCGGGGACCCGAATTGCATGGCCGACAGTCGCAATGACCGTGGGCACACGAGACAGAACGGGGATCTGCATGTGTAAACACACAAATGCCGGTTCTGTCAGGAGAGGAGAGACAGATCGTGTGTTCCTATTAATTAGGAACAGCGATATGTCTCCTCCTCTAGTCACTCCCATCCCCCCACAGTTAGAACACTGAGGGAACACATTTAACTCCTTGATCGCCCCCTAGTGTTAACCCCTACCCTGCCAGTGACATTTATACAGTAATCAGTGGCTATTTTTAGCTCTGATCGCTGTATTAATGTCAATGGTCTCAAAAAAGTGTCAAAAGTGTCCGATCTGTTCGCCTCAATATTGCAGTCCAAATAAAAATCACTGATCGCCGCCATTACTAGTAAAAAAAAAATTACATAAATCTATCCCCTATTTTGTAGATGCTATAACTTTTGTGCAAACCAATCAATATACACTTATTGCGATTTTTTTTTACCAAAAATATGTAGATTAATATATATCAGCCTAAACGACGTGCAATAGTCAGTTAAAGCGACGCAGTGTTGTATCGCAGGCAGGGGGCAAATCCTTCCGGGGCTGAAGTGGTTAAAGTGGTTGTAAACCCTCCAATACAACTTAAGCTCTTTGCAATCTAGTTAGCACAGGCAGCTGATCGCTGCCTGTGAAAGTGTACTCGCTGTGTTAGTTTCCATAGAAATCGTCCTACAATCTTGAGTGACGTCAGGAGCGATTGTGCACTAGGTATATTCTTTAACGGCACACTATGTGTGCCGTTTCTGTCTCCTCTCCTTATTATCTTCCTCTTAAGCCCCGTACACACGATCGGTTTGACTGATGAAAACCGTCCGATGGACGGTTTTCATCAGACCAACCGATCGTGTATGGTACCCATCGGTCTTTTTTCCATCGGTTGTAAAAAATAGAACTTGTTTTAAAATTTTCCGATGGATAAAAAACCGATGGGAATTTCCGATCGTCTATGGGCAAGTCCATCGGTTAAAAAACCCACGCATGCTCAGAATCAAGTCGATGCATGCTCAGAAGCATTAAACTTCATTTTTCTCGGCTCATCGGAGTGTTTTACGTCACCGCGTTTGGAACGGTCAGTTTTTTGACTGATGGTGTGTGGCCAAGACTGATGAAAAACAGTTTCATCGGATTTCCGATGGACAAATCCATTGGACGAAAATCCATAGGTTATCCGATCGTGTGTACGGGGCTTTAGAGTGGCACAGAGGGAAGTCTTGCGATGCTGTAATGTGATCATTTCGTTCCTGCTTCTCCCCCTTGCAAGTGATTTGCCGTCAGCTATGGTTTATCTCTTTTGACGTAGTAACGGCAATCGAGTAAGAGGCTTGGTTTCGGCGCTACGGTGCATGCGCGAGAATTGTAAAGGGAAACCTAGTAAGGGCGGAAATTACGTCCAAAAAAGATTCTACAAACAGCAGTAGTAATGGCACGGCCAATACACAGAAGCAGTGGCAGCTGGTGCTCAAAAATTTTGGGGGGGCGCAAACAAACTGAAAAAAAACAAAACAATTGCCGCCACTGTGCCCATTAAACGCAGCCACTGTGCCCAAACGCCACCAGTTTGCCCCCTCAAATACAGCCAGTTTGTTTCCATATACAGCCAGTGTGCCCCCATATATATAACCAGTGTGCCCCCATGTATACAGCCAGTGTGCCCCCCATATACAGCCAGTGTGCCCTCATATACAGCCAGTGTGCCCTCATATACAGCCAGTGTGCCCTCATATACATCCAGTGTGCTCCCATATACAGCCAGTGTGCCCCCGTATATAGCCAGTGCGCCCCCCATATACAGCCAGTGTGCTCCAATATACAGCCAGTTTGTCCCCATATATATAGCCAGTGTGCTCCCATATATAGCCAGTTTGTCCCCCATATACAGCCAGTGTGTCCCCCATATACAGCCAGTTTGTCCCCCATATACAGCCAGTGTGTCCCCCATATACAGCCAGTGTGTCCCCTATATACAACCAGTGTGTCTCCCATATACAACCAGTGTGTCTCCCATATACAACCAGTGTGCCCTCATATACAACCAGTGTGCCCTCATATACAACCAGTGTGCCCCCATATACAACCAGTGTGTCCCCCATATACAACCAGTGTGTCCCCCATATACAACCAGTGTGCCCCCATATACAGCCAGTGTGTCCCCATATACAGCCAGTGTGTCCCCCATATACAGCCAGTGTGTCCCCCATATACAGCCAGTGTGTCCCCCATATACAGCCAGTGTGTCCCCCATATACAATCAGTGTGTCCCCCATATACAACCAGTGTGCCCCCATATACAACCAGTGTGTCCCCATATACAACCAGTGTGCCCCCATATACAGCCAGTGTGGCCCCCATATACAGCCAGTGTGTCCCCCATATACAACCAGTGTGCCCCCATATACAGCCAGTGTGTCCCCATATACAGCCAGTGTGTTCCCCATATACAACCAGTGTGCCCCCCATATACAGCCAGTGTGTCTCTCATATACAACCAGTGTGTCCCCCATATACAGCCAGTGTGCCCCCCATATACAGCCAGTGTGTCTCTCATATACAACCAGTGTGTCCCCCATATACAACCAGTGTGTCCCCCATATACAACCAGTGTGCCCCCATATACAGCCAGTGTGTCTCTCATATACAACCAGTGTGTCCCCCATATGCAGACAGTGTGCCCCCATATACAGCCAGTGTGCCCCCCTGTCACGTACCTGACGGTGACGAGCCCGGATCTGCAGAGGGAGGCCTCTCTTACGGCTTCCACCGGCGGCCCCTGGTACTGAAGACAGGAGGCACGGAGGTAGAAGGGGTACGAGTGCCTGGCAGGATGGATCAAGGTAGAGTAGAGTCTGAAGACTGGGACGGATCCAGGCACCCAGGAAGTATGGCAGGCTGAACCGGAACCAGGAACACAGCAACTGGACTGGAACTGATGAGACTGACTGGACTGGAACCAGGATACAGCAACTGGACTGGAACTGAAGAGGCAGACTGGACTGGAACCAGGAACAAGCAACTGGACTGGAACTGATGAGGCTGACTGGACTGGAACCAGGACACAGCAACTGGAGAGATTGGTCGGACAAGCCGGGTCGGTAGAATTGGCTGGCGGCAAGGTACTGGAGGATCAGGCAGAAGATTGGTCAAACAAAGCCGGGGGTCAGAGGCAGGCAGGAAACTGGAAGGGTCAAGGTAAGCCGGGTCGGATGCAGGTAAATTCACGAATCAGGTCTCTTTGGGTACTACACGCTGTAGAGCAGACAGCAGGGACTGTCTGTCACAGGCATGTTTAAATAGCTCTTCTGGCGCGCTTTGTGGAGCGTGCGCGCGCCCCCGCTAAGCGCGTGCGCGCGCACGTGCTCGCCATCGCGCGCGCCCGCGCGCGTGGACGTGCCCGAGATTCGGAATCAGGAAGTCCAGGAATCCTGTAGCTGACAGGATTTCTATGACATTGCCCCCCCCAAGGGGCAGCCTCCGGATGCCCAGCCGGGTGAACCTTCCAGGGTGAGTCCTTTTGAAAGCCTGTACCAAACTCCTGGCATGGATATTCTCCTCGGGTTCCCATGAGTTTTCCTCGGGTCCGTAGCCCTTCCATTTAATTAGGAATTGGTTCTGGTTATTTCTTCTCCTGAAGTCCATGATAGCTTCTACTTCGAATTCCTGCTCACCGTCAATAATGATCGGATCAGGGTGATCCGGCTTCCGATCTGGAAACGGATTAGAGACTGTGGGTTTTAGGAGAGAGACATGAAAAACTGGATGGATTCTAAGAGAGTCAGGAAGTTCCAATTCATAAGCTACTTCATTAATTTTCCTCTTAACAGGGAATGGACCTAAAAATTTGGGGCCCAGTTTTTTAGAAGGGCATGCCATTCTTAGGTTTGTGGTAGATAGCCATACTTGGTCGCCGGGTACCAACACTAATTCACCCCGTCTCTTCTTGTCATAGATTGTCTTGTTGCATTCTTGAGTCTTGGTCATGGTCTCTTGTAGAAGCTGGTTATTGACCGAGAAAAAATTTAACTTTTCCTGGACTGCAGGTACAGGACACTCAGGAAGGGAATTAGGCAGAAAAGTAGGATGAAAACCATAGTTTGCAAAGAAAGGAGTCTGGCAGGTAGCGGAGTGAATGGAATTGTTATACGCAAACTCGGCCAACGGAAGTAGGGAAACCCAGTTGTCCTGAGCAAAAGAGGAGAAGCATCGCAGGTATTGCTCGAGCGTCTGATTCGTTCTCTCCGTCTGTCCGTTGGTCTGTGGATGGTAAGCAGAGGAAAACGATAATTCGATTTCCAAGGTTTTGCAAAGGGATCTCCAGAATCGAGAGGTAAATTGAACCCCGCGATCGGAAACAATATTGGCTGGTACCCCGTGGAGTCTGACTATTTCTCTGATGAATACCTGTGCTGTTTCAGGAGCGGAGGGAGTCCCTTTCATAGGGATGAAGTGTGCCATCTTGGACAGACGGTCCACAATAACGAAGATGGTGGAATGGTTCTCAGCCGGGGGTAACTCGACAATGAAGTCGATGGACAACATTCTCCAGGGCCTATCTGGAACGGGTAAGGGTTTTAGTAGTCCCCAGGCCTTGGATCTGGAACCCTTGTTTCGGGTGCAAGTTGTACAAGAATCTACAAACCTCCTACAGTCTTCACGTACTCAAGGCCACCAGAAGGTGCGCTGTACCAGGTCAGTGGTCTTGGCAACGCCAAAATGCCCGGCCAGGGCGTGGTCGTGGCAGAGTTCTAATGCGGTTACTCTTAGTTTTTCAGGTACGTAGATTCTGTCTTGGTACCACAATAGTCCATCCTTAACCTGCAATTCCGGCTCGGAGAACTGTCTCTGTCCGGTGGAAGCTTGTTTGATTTGAGTGAACAGGTTCTCCTGTAGAAGAAGGAAATTTCCGGGGGCAAGGATGGTATCAGGCGGAGAAGTCTCCTTGGACTTATGGAACATCCGAGACAGGGCGTCAGGCTTAATATTCTTGGCCCCAGGACGATAAGTAACATGAAAAGAGAACCAGGAGAAGAAGAGTGCCCACCTGGCTTGCCGTGGATTCAATCTTCTCGCGGCTTTCAGGTACTCCAGGTTCTTGTGGTCAGTGAATATCAAAATCGGATGAGCCGCGCCCTCCAGCAGGTACCGCCATTCCTCTAGTGCAGACTTGATCGCTAGTAGCTCCCGATCCCCCACGTCGTAGTTCCTCTCCGCTGCAGAAAGCTTGCGGGAGAAGAAGGCTACTGGGTGGAGCAAGGCTTTGACTCCCTGTCTTTGGGACAGTATTGCTCCTACCGCTATTTCGGAGGCGTCTACCTCAAGTACGAATGGTAGTGAGGAGTCTGGGTGTTTCAAGATAGAGGCTGAGGTAAATAGGGCCTTCAGGCGTTCAAAAGCTTCTTGGGCTTCAGGAGACCAGTGAAAACGTGTTCCTTGCTTGGTGAGTTGAGTAATGGGTGCGATAATAGCTGAAAACCCCCTGATGAACTTGCGGTAGAAGTTGGCGAATCCAACGAAACGTTGGATTCCCTTCTTGTCCACCGGTTCTGGGCAGTCCAGGATTGCGGTAATCTTTTGAGGATCCATCTTGATGCCCTCGCTGGAAACGATTAACCCCAGAAATGATATACTCTCTTGCTCGAACTCGCATTTTTCGGCCTTCGTATACAGGCCATGCTAGCGGAGCCGACCCAACACATTTTTGACATGTCTGCGATGAGAATCAAGGGAGGAAGAAAAAATTAAGATATCATCAAGATAAACAATAACAAAGAGGTCTAGGAAGTCCCGTAGAACAACGTTGATAAAATACTGGAAAGTGGCAGGGGCGTTACACAACCCGAATGGCATTACCAAGTACTCAAAATGTCCATACCGGGTACGGAAGGCGGTCTTCCATTCGTCCCCTTCTTTGATACGGATCAAGTTGTAGGCTCCGCGGAGGTCAAGTTTGGTAAAGATGGTGGCAGTTCCTAGTCTCTGAAATAGCTCTGGTACCAGGGGGAGAGGGTAGCGATTTTTTACTGTCATTTTATTAAATTCCCGGTAATCCACACAAGGTCGAAGGGTGTGGTCCTTTTTCTCTACAAAAAAGATGCCTGCGCCTGCTGGGGATGTGGAAGGGCGGATGAACCCCTTTTGCAAGTTCTCATCAACATAATTTTTTAAAGCCCCTTGTTCCACCTCCGTTAAAGGGAAGACTCTACCGAACGGAATCTTTGCTCCAGGAAGTAGGTCGATGGGGCAATCGTAGGCCCGATGGGGCGGTAGAGTCTCTGCCTTTTGTTTACTAAATACGTCAAGAAAGTCGTGGTAAACTTCTGGGACGGATTGACGGGTGCCATCTTCTGTGTCAATGCATAGTAACGAGGCCGGCCTAGGAGGTTTATATGAGCCACAGGACTGCTGGCAATAGGAAGAAGGAAAGGCAACTATTCCTGTAGTCCAGTTGATAGTGGGATTGTGGGCTTGTAACCAAGGCATACCAAGGATCAAGGGAAACAACGGAGAAGAGATGATGTCCAGACATAAGCATTCTTGGTGGGTTCCAGAGGTGGTAAAGATGGTAGCGGGTATAGGGGTGGTCTCCTGGGTCACAGGTCCGGACTTAATGACGGAACCATCAGCCAGATGGACACGAAGTCCGTGGGTCTTGGTACAAAGGGGAATTTGGTGTTTAATGGCAAAGGTTGAGTCTATAAAGCAGCTGCATGCTCCGGAATCAATAATGGCGGGTACTTGCAAAGTCCTTCCTGGGAGCTGTAATGAAACAGAGAGGGCAAGGTGAGATGTGGTTTTGGCTTGTAGGTTAGTCATGTTAGAAGAAACTGAAAGAAACTTACGAAGCTTCAGGGGACAGGTTCTAACGAAATGTCCGGGGTCCCCGCAGTACAGGCACAGATTATTTATTCGGCGGCGCTGGCGTTCCTCAGGAGCGAGGGATGGGCGAAGGAGCCCGAGCTGCATTGGTTCAGGCGTGTCAGATGTGGGAGTTGGAGGTGTAGCAGGAGCCGAGTACAGGTGACTAGGAGCCCGAGGAAGCATCCAGGTTGGGCGGGAGAAGCCAGTGGTCCTCTCAGCCCTCCGTTCCCTCAGACGTCGGTCAATCTGGATGGTTAGATCAATCAACAGGTTGAGTGTCTGTGGTACACCGACTCTAGCTAGCTCGTCCTTCAAGGAATCGGAAAGTCCTAAGCGAAACTGATGGCGGAGGGCGGCATCATTCCAATTGGTATCCGCACTCCACCGCCTGAATTCTGCCACATAGTCCTCCGCTGGTCTGCGTCCTTGTTGAAGGGAACGCAAGGCGGCTTCTGCGGTTACTGAGAGTTGGGGATCTTCGTATAGCTGGGCCATGGCATCGAAAAAAGCAGCGAGGTTGTTTAGTGATACATCCTTCTGTTCAAAGAGATGGTGGGCCCAGCTCTGAGGGTCTCCAGCGAGCAAAGAGACCACAAAGCCCACCTTGGTGGCCTCTAGAGAAAAGGTACGGGGCTGTAGGGCAAAATAAAGTTCACACGAATTCCGGAAGGCCCTAAACTTGCTCCGATCCCCGGAAAATCTTTCGGGTGTAGGAACCTTAGGTTCAGGAGGAAGCATGACCACTGTGGGTGAGGAACTTGTTCCGGCTGTGGAAGCAGAGGCGTGGGGCCCCTCTTGGATGGCAGAAGGATTGGAGAGGGCCCGCACTTGTTCTTCCAAGCGGGTGTATCCTTGTTGAAGACTCTTGACTGCTTCAGACAAACCTGCCAGGTGCCGACAGAGTTCCTCCATAGGTGAGGCTCCCTGCCCAGGCTCAGACATGGCTGTCTGCTACTGTCACGTACCTGACGGTGACGAGCCCGGATCTGCAGAGGGAGGCCTCTCTTACGGCTTCCACCGGCGGCCCCTGGTACTGAAGACAGGAGGCACGGAGGTAGAAGGGGTACGAGTGCCTGGCAGGATGGATCAAGGTAGAGTAGAGTCTGAAGACTGGGACGGATCCAGGCACCCAGGAAGTATGGCAGGCTGAACCGGAACCAGGAACACAGCAACTGGACTGGAACTGATGAGACTGACTGGACTGGAACCAGGATACAGCAACTGGACTGGAACTGAAGAGTTAGACTGGACTGGAACCAGGAACAAGCAACTGGACTGGAACTGATGAGGCTGACTGGACTGGAACCAGGACACAGCAACTGGAGAGATTGGTCGGACAAGCCGGGTCAGTAGAATTGGCTGGCGGCAAGGTACTGGAGGATCAGGCAGAAGATTGGTCAAACAAAGCCGGGGGTCAGAGGCAGGCAGGAAACTGGAAGGGTCAAGGTAAGCCGGGTCGGATGCAGGTAAATTCACAAATCAGGTCTCTTTGGGTACTACACGCTGTAGAGCAGACAGCAGGGACTGTCTATCACAGGCATGTTTAAATAGCTCTTATGGCGCGCTTTGTGGAGCGTGCGCGCGCCCCCGCTAAGCGCGTGCGCGCGCACGTGCTCGCCATCGCGCGCGCGCGTGCCCGCGCGCGTGGACGTGCCCGAGATTCGGAATCAGGAAGTCCAGGAATCCTGTAGCTGACAGGATTTCTATGACACCCCCATATACAGCCAGTGTGTCCCCATATACAACCAGTGTGTCTCTCATATACAACCAGTGTGCCCTCATATACAGCCAGTGTGCCCTCATATACAGCCAGTGTGCCCCCCATATACAGCCAGTGTGTCTCTCATATACAACCAGTGTGCTCCCATATACAGCCAGTGTGTCTCTCATATACAACCAGTGTGTCCCCATATACAGCCAGTGTGTCCCCATATACAACCAGTGTGTCTCTCATATACAACCAGTGTGCCCCCATATACAGCCTGCCCCCCTACCCCCAGCCCTGCACTTACCTTCCTCGGGTCCGCGCCGTCCTCGATGTCTTCTCCCGCCCTCGATATCGCTTCAGCCAATCAGGTTACCGGTAACCTGATCCGGTGAACCTGATTGGCTGAAACCTCCACAGTCTTCTCCAAGGAACGCACCCCCGTGCGTACCTAGGAGGAGTTTTTGGAAGCCGAATACAGCGTGAGAGCTGTATTCGGAAAGCCTATCAGAGCCGCTGGCTCTGATAGACACTTCCAAGCCACACCCACCGCCGGCCACCACTCTAATTCATATGGCCGGCGCTCACCAGGAGGCCGGCCATATGTATAGTGGGCAGCGCGGCAGCGGTGACAATACACAGATTCATGCAATGCATGAATCTGTGTATTGTCTTTCAGTGGCGGTGCGGGAGCGAGAGGGGGCGGCGCTCCGGCGCCCTCTATGGATGCACCGCCACTGCACAGAAGTCAAGAAATAATACATAAGCTAAATAAGGTATTTGACAACCTCGTTTTTGGCCGATTTAAATGTGTTTAAATTTGCAATAGTTTACAGCATGTATATATTGAAAAAATCGTACTGGGTTTAATGGCTGTGTGTTGAGTTATTTTGAGGGAACAGCAAATTTACACTGTTATACAAGTTGTACACTCACTACTTTACATTGTAGCAAAGTGTCATTTCTTCAGTGTTGTCACATGAAAAGATATAATAAAATATTTTAAAAAATGAGGGGTGTACTGTGAGATACTGTATATTTGTTTAGTGATGTTTCTATAAAGCCTAACCAAGCAATTACTTATGTAAGTTCAGGCATGTCCAAATCAAACATACCAAGAAATGGAGGGGGTGGAAGTGAACAAAGTTCAGAGGGTACATAAGATAGAAAGCTTCAGGTCCAAAACGAAATAAAAATCTAAACAAAAATAAGGCCCATAGGGGTCAGTTCCCTCCCTCCATTTGCATCCTCTTTCCTTTCCAATATAAAAAGGAAAGAGTGTACATACCGGTATCTGGTAAAAAGCAGAGCAGCACTAACAAACTCACGCAACCATTTACGTACAGGCACGACACGTATGTGCCACTGGGCAAGCACTGATGCCCCAACTAAGATGGCAGCAGCTGCACATGCCCAGTGTGTGCTCCACCCAGTGATGCGACCTAAAGCAATGTGTCCCACATTAGGGAAGCATTCCAAAGGAGGAAAAAGCAGAGGGCATCACAGAGCACAGGGGAACACAGGCAAGTGGGTAACCCCACACTACCAGGAGGCAAAACAAACTCCAAGGAAGGAGGCCCAGACCCCCGCTCCACGTTATGTGCCCCATCCAAACAGCGGTGGCATTGCAGGGGGAGAGGAAGTCAAGATGAACATGGTTCCTGTATGGTTTCCAGGGTCACTGGGGAAGCTTTCCGATTGGATACTGCTGCCCCATAAGACTCTAGCATCCATCTTGGGCAAGGCAGAGTCTATTTCTCATGTGAGTAGTGTAGGGATAGGTCACCCATCTGACATACAGTGATTAGCGGCAGTGAAAGGTTCCAAAGAAGTAGAGAAAGGATAGGGACATGCCATCCTTCTGGAGACCTTCCTATTTGGGTTCAGACTGGCCAGGCCGCATTTCACTCCTTGAGAAAGATGCTGTCGCTGCATCTGAGACCTGCTCTGCTGCTCTACCTGCTCTACTAACATTGTTGTTACATGCCGTGAGTGTTACCAGTTGAGTGCTTTCCCATCGGGTCAGTTGAGAACTACTGGATTCTACATTAACCACTTAGGGTCCGCTCCTGCTGTGATTACACACAGCTGGAGCCAATCCATGTCTGGCAGCCCCCACCGATCATCAGGCAGAGAGGCAGAATGGCGATGTGCCTATGTAAACAATGCAGATCGCTATTTTGACAGGAAGTAAGAGATGAAATTTGTGTCCCTGCAAAGCAGGGAATGAATTTAATCTCTTCCCCTAGTAAAAACACTTCCCACAGTGTAGTAAAAAACTGATTAGACACACAGTTAACCCTTTGATCACCCCTGATGTTAACCCCTTCCCAGCCAGTGTCATTAGTACAGTGACTAGGGGTGCAACGGATCAAAAAACTCACGGATCGGATCGATTCTCGGATCAGAGCCACGGATCGGATCATTTTCGGATCGGCAAAAAAAATTAAAAAAAGGAAAAAATAAAAATGTTACACCCACCGAGTTTTTCGATTTCACAGTTATTTTCAACACAAAACTGAGTTTATAAGCTTAAATACATTATTTGTAAATCCAACGGACTGTTTACATGTTAAATTTTAAAAGCAGCAGCAAACCTGCTGACCTTACATGGTTGCTAATGTGACAGAACACCTCTGATTTTCACATTTAACTAAATGTTAACTGTGAAAATCAGAGGTGTTCCGTCACATTAGCAATCATGTAAGGTTTGCTGCTGCTTTTAAATTTTAAAATGTAAACAGTCCCTTGGATTTCCAAATGTATTTAAGCTTATAAGCATTTAAAATACCTGAAATCTAAAACTCTGTTGGGTGTAACAAGATGTCCGCTGGGCCCCTTCACAGTAATGAGAGTGAGGAGTGTGGGGTGGAGCAAGATGGCGGAAAAACGTCACTACAGCGGCCGCCGCCGGGTGTACAAAGATGTCGGCCGCTCCGGAGCTAGGCCGAAGCCGCGGCCTTTCCTATAGCCGAGGCTCCGGAGCGCTCCGCTGATCGCGTGGTGATCCGATCCGAACAGGGTGACCCGTTCGGATCACGGATCACCACCGATCCGTTGCACCCCTAACAGTGACAGTGCATATTTTTTAGCAATGATCACTGTATTAGTGTCACTGGTCCCCAAAAAGTGTCAAAAGTGTCAGTTAGTGTCAGAATGTCTGACGCAATATCGCAGTCCCACTATAAGTCACTGATCGCTGCCATTACTAGTAAAAAAAGTTGAAATAAAAATATCCAATAGTTAATATTTGCGTAAACCAATCAATATACGCTCATTGGGATTTTTTTATTGGATAGGTTTTATAGCAGAATTTAAAAAAAAATATATATTGTGACAGCAGGAAGGTAAAGTCACCTGGTTGCATCCAGGGGGGTAGATATATTTCTCCCAGATTCAGGCTTTATGCTGACTTATACAACTAGGGTGGAGAGTTGTATAAGCCCAGCTGAGGCTAGTAGGCTCATGGATGACTCATACCTCTAGGGAGAGTGTGGGGCGTCGTGCAGACAGAGATGAGACCAGCTGAACCTTGTCAGCTCATTTAGGCCTCTATAAGGAACTCCCAGCTTCATTAGATGTTAGCTCATGCCTGGAACCAGACCTGTGTGGACTGTCTAGGGAGAGTGAACCCCTGTGCGGTGAGGCAAAGCCTGTGTGGCTATTTGTTTGGACTTTTACTAAACCAGGGACTTAGGGACTAGGACAGCACCAGGCTGATCCCAGTTGTTAGTTTAGGAAACCTGCATGTTTAGTCAGAGGTCAAACTGACCAGGATTTATTTTGTTTGTTTCTTTTTGGCTTTGCTGTGTTTTTGTCACTGTACATAGAGAAATAAACCGCACCTTTTGATTTTGAAAACCACAACCTCCGTCTGCTGGCCCTGTTTTTGTGTGGGGAGCCCAACCAGGGGGTCACACACACCCGCTACCGAGTTAACCCCCTCACAGTTGGTGGAGAACCAGTGGCAGTTTTTTTAAGCCAGCATGGAGGAGATACTGAAACAGCTGGCTCTAGCAAATGCCAATCAACAGCAGACAAATGCAGGTTTGCAAAGGAGCCTTGCAGCCCAGCAGCAAGCTCATCAACAAGCCCAGCAGCAATCTGAGGCCCGCTTCATAGACCTGTTACAGAAGCAAGAGCAGAGACTACAACAAATGGAAGCAGTAATGCAGCAACGTCCGCAGACCAGTGAGGAAAGCCGTCCCACTAATACCGCGTCCTTTGGGGTGAGTCGTTTATTGACAAAAATGACTGGAGAGGATGATCCAGAGGTATTTTTGACCACATTTGAAAGGACTGCTGAAAGAGAAAAGTGGCCTGAGGAGCAGTGGGCTGGACTGGTGGCTCCTCTGTTAACTGGTGAATCGCAGAAGGCTTACTATGACCTAGAGCCTGACCAAGCAAAAGACTATGTGATGCTAAAAGCTGAAATATTGGCAAGGCTGGGTGTCACCCTGGCTGTCCGGGCTCAGCGTGTGCATAACTGGACTTTCCAGCTTGGAAAACCCCCCAGGTCTCAAATGTATGATCTCATTCACCTGAGCAGGAAGTGGCTACAGCCAGAGACTTTGTCCGCACCAGAAATTGTGGAACGTGTTGTAATGGATCGGTTTTTGAGAGCTCTTCCTACTGCCATCCAAAAGTGGGTAAGCCATGGAGACCCAGAGACGGCCGGTGGTCTTGTGGATCGTGTAGAGAAATACTTGGCTACAGAGAACCTGACGGCCTCTTCCAGAGACACTCGGACTTTCCACCCTAAGACCAGACCATCCCCAGGGGCGGATAAGAGGATTCCAAGGGGTGAGGGTGGAGAGAGTGAGAGGGTGGGAGCTCTACCCCAAGTTTGGCGAGAACAGCCTGGGAAATCAGCGGCTCAAGAGGCCGCAAGAAGGATCGTTTGCTACCGCTGCCGGCAAGCGGGACATATTGCAGCCAATTGCCCGGTTGTGGAGGAACCCATGCAGTGTGACTTTCTGACGGACAGACATCAGTCGCTGTGTGCGACAGTCGCATGCACTGCCATTCGGGGAACTGAGAAACATTTATGCAAAATGTGTATTAATGGTAGAAATGTTGTGGTATTGCTGGATTCAGGTAGCCTTGTGACCCTGATAAAGGCTGAATTAGTTAAAACAGAGGTCTCTGGGAATAGCAAGGTAGCTGTTATTTGTGTGCATGGGGACACCCGAGAGTATCCAGTGACTACAGTGTGTTTCGAGACCCCCAAAGGTACCCTCTCTCATCCAGTGGGGTTAGTATCTCAATTACCGCATGATGCCATTGTGGGAAGGGATTTTCCGAAGTTCTGGGAACTGTGGGATGATCCTGAGCCCCCCACTGGTGCCCCTATGTACCAGGAATGTGATAGCCAGAACTCCTCTGAGAGTGGGGAGGACTCTCCAGAATTTCCCTTGTCAGTATTGGCAGGGGAGACTCAAGAAACTGGAGAGGAGCCCACCTCCTCAGACGAAAACCTACCGTCTGTGGAGTTTTCTGATCTGGAGGTTCACAGGGAAAATTTTGCCACAGAACAGTTAAAAGACCCCGCCCTAATAAAGGCACGGGAAAACGTAGTGGAAATAGATGGCGAGTTAGTGAACCCAGATAATACCTGCACTTACCCATACTTCAGCGTAGAGAAGGACCTACTGTATCGGGTGGCAAAAAGGGCAGAAGAAACCGTTGAGCAGCTGGTGGTGCCCAAACCTTACAGGAAGTTGGTGTTGGAGTTGGCCCATGGGCACATTCTTGGAGGTCATCTGGGGACAGAGAAAACCCGAGAGAGGGTATTACAGAGATTCTATTGGCCTGGGGTGATGAAGGACATAGAAAATTATTGTTCCTCCTGCCCTGTGTGTCAGAGGTCGGCCCCGATGCCACATTTCCGTAGCCCGCTGGTCCCTCTACCCATCATTGAGGTCCCGTTTGAGAGAATCGCAATGGATTTGGTAGGTCCTATAATCAAGTCCGCTAGGGGGCACCAGTACATATTGGTTATAATGGACTATGCCACCCGTTATCCAGAAGCGATCCCTCTCAGAAATACCTCGGCCAAAACCATAGCCAAAGAGCTATCTCTTGTTTTTAGCCGGGTGGGTATTTGTAAAGAACTGCTTACGGACCAAGGTACACCCTTTATGTCCCGGGTTATGAAAGAGCTGTGTAAATTGTTCAAAGTGACGCAATTGCGTACATCTGTGTATCACCCCCAAACCGATGGGCTGGTTGAAAGATTCAACAAAACCCTAAAACAAATGTTGAAGAAAGTGGTGGATAGAGATGGAAAGGATTGGGACTGTCTACTTCCTTATTTGATGTTTGCTATTAGGGAGGTGCCCCAATCCTCTACGGGATTCTCCCCCTTTGAGTTACTGTATGGGAGACACCCAAGAGGGCTGTTGGATATTGCCAAGGAAACTTGGGAAAGTGAGAGTTCTCCCCACAGGAGTGTGATTGAGCATGTCGCCCTGATGCAAGATCGAATTGCACAGGTAATGCCCATCGTGAAGGAACATTTGGCCCAAGCGCAGTTGGCACAGCAGAGAGTGTACAACCGTGGAGCAAAGACCCGTACCTTTTCCCCGGGGGATAGGATATTGGTACTTGTCCCTACGGTTGAAAGTAAATTCCTTGCCAAATGGCAAGGCCCCTACGAGATAATGGAAAAAGTGAGCGAAGTGAATTACAAGGTCAGACAACCAGGAAGGCGAAAGCCCGAACAGATATATCACGTTAATCTGTTGAAAGCCTGGAGGGATAGAGAGTCCCTAGTCGCAGAAACTTGGTCACCAGCTCAAACTGGTTGCGTGATTCCGGAGGTTGGAATAGCAGCCACCTTGTCACAACCCCAACAACAGGAGGTTAAGGAGTTTGTGCTTCGCAACAAGGAGGTGTTCTCTGAGCTGCCGGGACAAACATCTGGGGTAGAGCATGATATTATTACCCCGCCCGGTGAAAGGGTGAAGTTAAAACCCTATCGGATCCCAGAGGCCCGACGGGAGGCAATACGGGAGGAAGTACAGAAAATGCTGAACTTAGGGGTGATAGAGGAGTCCCAAAGTGATTGGTCTAGTCCCATTGTGTTGGTGCCTAAACCGGATGGGAGCTGGCGATTTTGTAACGATTTTCGTCAGTTGAACAAAGTTACAAAATTTGACACCTACCCCATGCCACGTATAGATGAGTTGATCGACCGGCTGGGAACAGCCCGATACATGACGACTCTTGACCTCACAAAAGGGTATTGGCAAATTCCCCTGGCCAAGTCGGCCAAAGAGAAAACCGCATTTGTAACCCCAGACGGGGCGTTCCAATATAAGAGAATGCCGTTCGGGTTACAGAATGCGCCGGCCACATTCCAGCGGAAAATGGACCAGATACTGAGGCCCCATCGGAAGTATGCTGCGGCTTACCTGGATGACGTAATTGTCCATAGCACAGATTGGGCCTCACATCTGCCAAAAGTGCAAGCAGTCCTAGACTCTATCCGGGAAGCGGGGTTTACGGCTAACCCCAAGAAGTGTACCATTGGGCAGGAGGAGGCCAAATATCTTGGGTACACCATTGGCAGGGGAGTGATAAAACCCCAACTCAACAAAGTCGAGGCCATCCAGAGTTGGCCACGTCCCAACAGCAAGAAGCAGGTACGGGCCTTTCTGGGAATCGCGGGTTATTATCGGCGCTTCATTCCCCACTTTGCTTCTAAGGCTGTGCCCCTAACCAACCTGACGAAAGGGAAAGGGTCGGTCATGATTAAATGGACCCCCGAGGCTGAGGCAGCATTCCAATTCTTGAAACAAGCCTTATGTAGCCAGCCAGTGTTGTACTCACCCGACTTCTCTAAAGACTTTGTCGTACAAAGTGATGCGTCAGATGTGGGGTTAGGAGCAGTATTGTCCCAGGTCTGGAACGGGGAAGAGCACCCAGTCATTTACCTCAGCAGGAAGTTGAAGTCCCATGAGGTAAATTACGCCACGGTTGAAAAGGAGTGTTTAGCGGTGAAGTGGGCTCTAGATTCCCTTCGGTACTATCTGCTAGGTAGGCACTTTGACATGGTTACGGATCACGCTCCGTTAAAGTGGATGGCTCAAAACAAGGAGACAAATAGAAGAGTGAATAGGTGGTTCCTGGCCCTACAGGAATTCAACTTCACAGTAAAGCATCGCCCTGGCGTTCAAATGGGGAATGTGGATGCTTTGTCTCGAGTACATGAATGCCTGATTGCTGGTGTTCCAACCCCAAGGTTAAAACAAGAGGGGGGGGGTATGTGACAGCAGGAAGGTAAAGTCACCTGGTTGCATCCAGGGGGGTAGATATATTTCTCCCAGATTCAGGCTTTATGCTGACTTATACAACTAGGGTGGAGAGTTGTATAAGCCCAGCTGAGGCTAGTAGGCTCATGGATGACTCATACCTCTAGGGAGAGTGTGGGGCGTCGTGCAGACAGAGATGAGACCAGCTGAACCTTGTCAGCTCATTTAGGCCTCTATAAGGAACTCCCAGCTTCATTAGATGTTAGCTCATGCCTGGAACCAGACCTGTGTGGACTGTCTAGGGAGAGTGAACCCCTGTGCGGTGAGGCAAAGCCTGTGTGGCTATTTGTTTGGACTTTTACTAAACCAGGGACTTAGGGACTAGGACAGCACCAGGCTGATCCCAGTTGTTAGTTTAGGAAACCTGCATGTTTAGTCAGAGGTCAAACTGACCAGGATTTATTTTGTTTGTTTCTTTTTGGCTTTGCTGTGTTTTTGTCACTGTACATAGAGAAATAAACCGCACCTTTTGATTTTGAAAACCACAACCTCCGTCTGCTGGCCCTGTTTTTGTGTGGGGAGCCCAACCAGGGGGTCACACACACCCGCTACCGAGTTAACCCCCTCACAATATATATATATTTTTTAAATTGTCGGTCTTTTTTTGATTATAGCACACAAAAAAAACGAAAAACGCAGAGGTGATCAAATACCAACAAAAGAAAACTCTATTTGTGGAAAAAAAGGACATCGATTTTATTTGGGTACAGCGTCGCACGACTGCACAATTTGGAGTTGTTAAAATAATGCAGTGCCGTACTGGTTGGAGGTGTGGAAGATCTCCCAACAATTCACAGACTTTCTGATTCCGGAGGATCCTGCCTTTTTCCGTCTCCACTCTTCACAAATTCAGATTTGGACATTCAGGAAATCAGTTCTCCGTCATTTTATTAGTGCCGCCAAAGCTTGTGTTACCTTGTGTCAGCTTGTAGACCCCTGTAGCGGGGTCTCCTTTAAGGTCCCGGGACTACGTTACCCAGAACCCCGTTCGGCACCCAGAGTGCAGTTAGCCACCACAGAGACTCATGGGAGGGGTTATTTAGGGGGAGGCGAGGCGGAGCTCGGCCTCTTTGGACACCGCGCTGCAAGCAAGATTGTCTTCCTGTGCGGATCTGCTGCAGTGCAAGGCCGGAAGCCTGGGCCTTGCGCAACTTCCAAAGAGCCTTCCACCCCACTACGGAGCCTGGGTGGCGTCTGACTTGTCGAGTGAGGACATCAGTTGGATCGGGGACCCGATCGGTGCAGACGCTGTGTGCAGATACACAGCAGGGTGGTCGTTCCGGACTGGGATCGCATCCGGAGTGGTGAGCGGGCACCTGCCCAGACCAATAGACTGTGCCTTGTTCAGGCCTGTAGACTTCATAAGCCCACAGTTTTGTTTCTTTGCTGTTCCCCGGGGGGGACCGGTGACAGGACAAAGTTGAAGTGTCCCCCCCAGTATAGTATTTCCAAGTATTGCCTGATTGTGGATTACAAATTGCTATTCATCAAGTGCACCACCGAAAGCTGGCATGCGAAGAAATCCGTATAGGAGGTGACTGAGATTTACTCCATGTCAGGCCTGACCGGGGTGGGAAGTTAGGATTTTGTTTAGTGCGCCATAGGGCGCGCATACCATAATAGCTACACGTGGTGAAGTACCGCGCAGCGCCATTATTGTATGCTGTATTGAATTCTGCAGGGTTCTACTAACCAATTGCATATGTTGTGTTCTGTCTATGCTACCTTCGATACAAGAGTAAACTGTTATATTTCATCTCTGCCTCAGTGTGTTGTCTTACTGTTGGGAGATAATTTCTTGCAGTAATATTTGAATGTGATACAAATATAACCCCTAGACTAACTGTGCCAGAGTGGGTCGAGCAGATTGCTGGGGGTTGGTGGTGCTGCACACAGGGCCCGAAAACAAATCCAGCGGCTCTCTTAACTGGGGGTAGCGCTACACGTGGGGGCTTTCGAGTCCGGGATCCTGTTGCAGCAAGCAACGCGCCAAAAGTACCAGCATGGACCCACTAGAAGTAGGACACTGGTGTAAAACTGTCAACATAGATACACGGGGTAGTAGTCATAGAACTCCCAGGGATCTGGCAAGAAGAAGCGGTGAAGCAGCTAGTGATGTCACTGTCACCGTATCAGAAAGCATGGGTGGTGGATGTCAGGACGAATTCCTCACTGACCCACACATTAGTGGAATGGAAGGACGGAGTCCCAGAACATTTCAAGAATCCAAGTGTAGAAGCTATAGATGACCAGACTTATAGCCTGATACACGCGCTGCCAATTAAGCCAGGAGAACGGTCTCAGACACCGAAACTGTCTCCATCACCCACCCCAAAAGAAGCAAAACAGGTGAAAAAGGAAAGTCCCGGGTCGCCATCTACCATTCTTGGTGCAGAGATGTGCGCGGTCCTGGGGGAACTTGTAGCCCAGTGCAAGAAAGATCCTACAGATTACCAGATGTCAGGATACAGAAAGCTTAGAATATTCTCAGGAAGGAAACCTGTACCCTCAGATGAGGAGGGGTTCGAAGAGTGGTTAGACGGTGCCACCCAAGCCCTTGAAGAATGGGAAGTCCCAGACCACAGAAAGAAGCAGAGAATTGCTGAGAGCTTGAAGGGGCCTGCTCTAGAGGCCATACGCAATCTCAAGATGAATAGGACAGACTGTTATGCCGCGTACACACGATCATTATTCACGGCGGTTAAAAAACCGCCGTGAATAATGACATTAAAAACGAGGGAACGGCTTGTTCCCCACACACGGTCGTTTTTCACGTCATTTTTTCTCTTGTCGAGAAAAACGACCGTCTGTGGGCTCCGCGGCAGTGTTTCCCTATAGGAAAACTGCCGCAGAAAAAATGTCGGAAAAAACGACGAGAAAAATTAGAACATGTTCTAATTTTTCTCGTAGTTTTTAATGCCGTTTTTCTCGTCGAGAAAAACGACAAAATGCCCACAGACGATCGTTTTTCTCGTCAAATGGAAAAAAAATTTCGCCGAGAAAAACGGTCGTGTGTACACGGCATAATGCTCAGGACTATCTGGACATTCTGCAGAATGTGTTCGGTGGAACAGAGAAAATCACTGAGCTCACCTATTAGCTGGAGCACTGCTAACAGAAGACAGGAGAGAAGCTGTCAGAGTTCATGAGGCGCCTGGATAAGATTCTGCATAAGATGATTCTTAAGAAGGGGATTGACCCACGGAAGGTGGATGAGGCCCGTGTTCAACAGGTGATGAGAGGATCTCAGCCCCTGGACCCCATCGCATTGGCGCTACGCACAAGACAGGACGGGAAGAGCCTGGAGTACCCTGACTTGATCCGAGTAGTCAGAGAGGAAGAAGCTATGCTGGAGGAGAAGAAGAGGAGCTTACCAGTTGAGTCGGTAAACCCTCCTCCAGTGATGGTCAGGACGGCCATGACCCTGGAAAGAGACTCAGAGGTGGATACCTTGAAGTCACAGATGTCCCAAGTGTTGGGGATGCTGACCTCCCTGATGGAAAAGAAGTCAAGGGAACCAGAGAGGGAAAGTCCGAGGAAGGAGCTGTTTCCCAACACCTCAGTGCCCGCATCCCTGGAAGATTGGGGGGATGTGATTTGTTTCAATTGTGGAGGAGCTGGCCATCTCGCCAAAGTGTGTGCCAGCCCGAAGAAAAAAAAGATGAATAACCGCAAGCTGCCGGAAAACTTCAGCGGGCCCCGGTGAAGGAGTCAACCGGTGCCCATCATCTCCAGTGAGCTCCAAACTGAATGAGAAGCACATGAAAAGAGTGGAGAAGACCCCTCAGAAGAAACGCAAAGTTCCTCAGAAGGAACGCACCCCAAAGAAAGAGAGTAATGTCCCTCAGCGGGTAGTTACACCCATCAAAAGGAGGGAGATCAATGCATACCAGGCCCAGGAGAGGCTTAAGTCCAAAGAGAAATGGAAGAAAGAAAGCCAAAGGGGAAAATGCAAAGATCAAAAGAAAGAGACCCCTACGAAACGATATCCAGAGAAGCTGGTGGGTCCCTCCCCGATAGTACCAGTTCAAGTGGAGGGAGTCTACACAAGAGCCATATTGGATACTGGGGCGCAAGTGACCCTGTTGTACCGGGACTTTTATGACAAGCATTTAAGTCACCTACCCATCCAGAAGATAGAAGAGTTGGAGATATGGGGAATTGGGACAGAGAGTTTCCCTTATGATGGCTACCTGCCTATAAAACTGACTTTTGACCCGTCCATAGCCGGAAAGGCTGAAGTGTTCGACACCTTAGCTGTGGTGTGCCCTCGACCGCCTGGAGCTAACAAGAGTTTCCTGATAATAGGGACAAACACGGATCTGGTCCGAAGACTCTTGGCCCCTCTGACAAGAAGGAAAGATCCCACAGTCACTGAGATCCACCTAATGTTGAAGACAGCCTACCAATGGCTGATCTTGGAACAGAAGGCCCCGGAAGAGAGGGTAGGGAAGGTCTGGAGGCTGGGAAGGAGGGGAATAGTGCTACAGCCCGGTGAAGTAACCTGCTTGAAAGCCACAGTGAAACTCACTTGGGAGCAGCCCGGCCCTTTTGTCATGTTGGAACCCGACCCAAGGGAAGAACATTCGGGCCTAGAAGTAGTCCCAGAAGTGGTTCCAGTGAGGGCCCTGAAGAAGGCTCATTGTAAAGTGCCTGTGAGCGTCAGAAATACCACGGATGGTCCCATGGAAATCCCAGCTAGGCTGTTGCTGGGCCGGGTGAGCCCATCTACCCCAGTTGCTTCGTCAGATGTGGAGAAGACAGATGGAGAAAGTACTGTGTGGGAGAAAATTTCCATGGAGAATCCAAATCTGCCCAGGGCTTGGAAGGAGAGAGCCAAGGCCCAGTTGACCAGGTGGGAAAGGATCTTTTCCGAGGATGAATTTGATGTGGGGTGTGCTAGGAGTGCCACCCACCGGATCCGCCTCCAGGAAGACAAACCCTTCAGGGAAAGGGTTAGGCGGGTTCCGTTAGCAGACCTCGAAGACTTGAGGGAGCAGCTCGCCAAGCTCAAGCGAACAGGGGTGATTTGAGAATCTAGAAGTCCCTATGCCTCCCCTATAGTGGTGGTCCGGAAGAAGAATGGGTCACTGAGGCTGTGCATAGACTATAGGACCCTCAACAGGAGAACCATACCGGATCAATATACCACTCCAAGAATAGAGGATGCCCTACAGGGCTTGTCTGGAGCCAAGTGGTTCAGTGTTATGGACCTTAAGAGCGGGTACTATCAGATCCCGATGCATCCAGAAGACAAAGAGAAGGTGGCTTTCATAACCCCGGTGGGTTTCTTTGAATTCAACCGAATGCCCCAAGGTCTGTCTGGAGCTCCAGCCACCTTCCAACGTCTCATGGAGAAGACTGTGGGAGATATGAACCTCGTCAAAGTACTTGTATACTTGGATGACATCATTGTCTTCGGAAGAACCTTGGAAGAGCATGAGGGGAGACTGGAGAAAGTTTTGAAGAGGCTGAGTGAGGAAGGACTCAAGCTCTCACCTGAAAAGTGCCAATTCTATCAGTCATCAGTCAACTATCTGGGACATATAGTGTCTGAAGATGGGGTAGCCACAGACCCCGAAAAAATTGCAGGCAGTCACCTCCTGGCCCAGGCCCACCACGGTGACAGAGCTCAGATCCTTTCTGGGGTTCTGTTCCTCTTACAGGAGGTTTGTGGAGGGGTTTGCTCGGATAGCCAGGCCTCTGAATGAGCTGCTAAAGACGGAGGGGGAAGAGGATAACACAGGCCCCAGGAAGCCAGGGGAGTCAGTCAAAGACCAGTGGAACGAGAAGTGTGAGAATGCCTTTCAGATGTTGAAGAAGACATTAACCACTGCCTCTGTCCTGGCCTACGCAGACCCTAAGAAACCTTATGAACTTCATGTAGATGCCATTCATGATGGTTTGGGGGGAGTGCTGTACCAGGAGCATGAAGAGCAACTGAGGCCTGTTGCGTATGTGAGCAGAAGTCTGACTCCCTCCGAGAAGAACTACCCCACCCATAAGTTGGAGTTCCTGGCCCTTAAGTGGGCGGTAGTTGACAAACGTAGAGACTATTTATATGGGGCGGAATTCACAGTGAAAACCGACAACAACCCCCTCACCTATCTCTTCACCACAGCAAAGTTGGATGCCACAGGACATAGGTGGCTGACGGCGCTGTCTGCCCTTGACTTCGGCCTGAAGTACAGACCTGGGGCTGGAAACCGAGATGCAGACGCTTTGTCTAGAAGATCTCATGTCCCCACTTGCAGTACAGAAGACTGGGCCCAAGTGGCACCCGACGGGGTGTGGGCCCTCTGTCAAGGGGCTGAACTCCAAGCCAGTGGCGGCTCAAGAGCAGAAGAGATAGGGGTTGCCTAGTAGGAGTTCCCAAGCAATACTGTGGAGTAACCCAACTGGGGGAAGATAACTTGCCAAAACTGTCTAAGAAGGAGCTGAGATCCGACCAATTGGAAGACCCTATGGGGAGATTGGTCCTAGAGGCCCTGGAGAATCAGGACCTGAGTAGACTCTTACGCCACCCTTCAAAGGAAGCTCGCCTGTTGAGGAAAGAGTGGGACAAGTTACAGGTGCATCAGGGAGTGGTCTACCGAAGGGGCCCCTCTGATGACCTAGAAGACAAATGGCAGTTGTTCTTGCCTGAGATGCACCGAGAGACAGTCCTGGTTGCTCTGCACGACAACCATGGTCACCTTGGGGCGGAAAGGACTTTCCAACTCGTTAGGGACCGTTTCTATTGGCCCTGCATGAGGGCTGAAGTTGAAGAATCTTGCCACTCATGTGCACGATGCATCCAGAGAAAGACTTTACCTCATCAAGCTGCCCCAATGGGCCATCTGCAAAGTCAAGGCCCACTTGATCTGGTATGCATTGATTTTCTCTGCCTCGAACCCAACCTGAGTGGACTAGGAAATGTTCTGGTAGTAACCGACCATTTCACCCGGTATGCCCAGGCCTTTCCAACCAAGGACCAGAAGGCTTCCACCGTGGCCAAAGTGCTGATGGAGAAATACTTTGTACATTATGGGCTACCACAATGGCTCCATTTAGATCAGGGAAGGGATTTTGAAAGTCAATTGATCCGGAAACTCCTGGATTCTTTGGAGATCAAGAAGACAAGAACTACCCCCTATCATCCACAAGGTGATGCTCAGCCGGAGAGGTTCAACCGAACCCTGCTCAACATGCTGGGGACCCTAAGTAGTGAAAAGAAGCAGCATTGGAGCAACCACATAGCGGCAGTTGTGTATGCATACAACAGCACCACCAGTGATGCTACAGGATACTCACCCTATAGACTCATGTTCGGGAGAGAAGCAAGACTACCCGTAGATCTGGCCTTTGGCACTTCCATAGACCATTGTTCTGCTGCTTCCCACAAGGGATATGTGGATAGGCTTAGACGCAATTTGAAATTGGCCTATGAACAGGCACAGGTGGCCTCAGAGCAAAGGGGGGCCCGCAACAAGAAAAATTTTGACTTAAAAGTTAGGATCCAAGACCTACAACCTGGAGACAGAGTGTTGTTGCGGAATTTGGGGATCCCTGGAAGACACAAGCTTGCAGACAGATGGAGACCTGAACCTTATGTTGTTTGCAAAAGACTGCCGGGCCTACCCGTTTACAGACTTAAACCAGAAGGGAAGGTGGGGCCCTTGAAGACTTGGCATCGGAATCACCTACTCCCACTAGTGGAGGCAGTTCAGATACCCCATGTGACGGATTCCCCTGAACCAACTTCCATCCTGGATACTCCCAGACCGAACACTTGGTCTCAGACCCCTCAGATTGGGGATTCAGAGACCCCAGAGATGAGTGAAGATGAGGGAGAATAACTTGATTGGCTTTGGCCTTCTCAGGCCTCAGGAACCTCTGCTTTTGATCTCCCACCTGAAGAAGACACCATAGATCAGACACTGAATGCAGAAGCTATTGAGTTTGTTCCATCCAGTCCTTGGTCGGATTCTTGGGAGAGTACTTGTGAATTACCCCCAGAAGAAGATCCAAGGGAGCCCCTGTACCTCCCTGCCCCGGTGTCCAGTGCTCCCGAACCAGAAGTAATTCCGGAGTTGGTTCCAGAGGAGGAACCTGTTCTACCAGAGAGCCCAGGAGGACAGAGGAAGCAAAGAGCCATAAAGCCTCCTAGGAGATTGACTTACCCACAGATGGGGAGAAGTGCGGAAGACACTGTAGTTACTGCCAGAAGGAGTATGGAAGAGCCTGAGCCTCCCACTGTTCATTTGGTGGGAGGCAACCCCAGCTCACTCTCTGGCACAGTTAGGCAGGACACTGATGATAGTGTGACCTGTGGGCAGGGGAGTTCACCGCCTCGGTTTTGGTGGGAATTTCCTCTGCCAACATCATACAAAAGTTTGATTGATGTTATACGTTCTGTGATTTAAGTTTATGTTATCTTTGGGGACCAAAGAGTTTAAGTGGGGGGAGTGTGTAGCGGGGTCTCCTTTAAGGTCCCGGGACTACGTTACCCAGAACCCCGTTCGGCACCCAGAGTGCAGTTAGCCACCGCAGAGACTCATGGGAGGGGTTATTTAAAGAGGAGGCGAGGTGGAGCTCGGCCTCTTTAGACACCGCGCTGCAAGCAAGATTGTCTTCCTGTGCGGATCTGCTGCAGTGCAAGGCCTGAAGCCTGGGCCTTGCGCAACTTCCAAAGAGCCTTCCACCCCACTGCGTAGCCTTGGTGGCATCTGACTTGTCGAGTGAGGACATCAGTTGGATCGGGGACCCGATCGGTGCAGACGCTGTGTGCGGATACACAGCAGGGTGGACGTTCCGGACTGGGATCGCGTCCGGAGTGGTGAGCGGGCACCTGCCCAGACCAATAGACTGTGCCTTGTTCAGGCCTGTAGACTTCATAGGCCCACAGTTTTGTTTCTTTGCTGTTCCCCGGGGGGGGGACCGGTGACAGGACAGAGTTGAAGTGTCCCCCCAGCATAGTATTTCCAAGTATTGCCTGATTGTGGATTACAAATTGCTATTCATCAAGTGCACCACCGAAAGCTGGCATGCGAAGAAATCCGTATAGGAGGTGACTGAGATTTACTCCATGTCAGGCCTGACCGGGGTGGGAAGTTAGGATTTTGTTTAGTGCGCCATAGGGCGCGCATACCATAATAGCTACACGTGGTGAAGTACCGCGCAGCGCCATTATTGTATGCTGTATTGAATTCTGCAGGGTTCTACTAACCAATTGCATATGTTGTGTTCTGTCTATGCTACCTTCGATACAAGAGTAAACTGTTATATTTCATCTCTGCCTCAGTGTGTTGTCTTACTGTTGGGAGATCATTCCTTGCAGTAATATTTGAATGTGATACAAATATAACCCCTAGACTAACTGTGCCAGAGTGGGTCGAGCAGATTGCTGGGGGTTGGTGGTGCTGCACACAGGGCCCGAAAACAAATCCAGCGGCTCTCTTAACTGGGGGTAGCGCTACACCCCAATCCTCCTTCCATTGCTATGTGGCTTAACCGCTTGCCGACCGATGCACAACTGTTTACTTCGGCAAAATGGCACGGCTGCGCATATGGACGTACCTGTACGTCCCCTTTAAGATGCGGCATTGTGGGCGCGCGCACACAGCTGTGAGCTCCATGAGTGTGACCACGTGTCCCGCGGACCCGATGTCCGCCAGGTGCCCACGATCGTGTCATGGAGCGGCAGAACTGGGGGATACCAGTGTAAACAAGGCATCTTCCTGTTCTGCCTTGTGACAGGACACTGATCTTCTGCTCCCGATGTCATCGTCAGCAGTGATCAGTGTCGTCTCACATGTAGCCCAGCCCCTACACAGTTAGAATCCCTCCCTAGGACACACGTAACCCCTTACTTGCCCCGTACTGGTTAACCCCTTCCCTGCCAGTGTAATTTACACAGTAATCAGTGCATTTTTATGATCTTCTGATCTTCTGCTCCCGATGTCATCGTCAGCAGTGATCAGTGTCGTCTCACATGTAGCCCAGCCCCCACACAGTTAGAATCCCTCCCTAGGACACACGTAACCCCTTCCTCGCCCCGTACTGGTTAAAAGGGTTGTAAAGGTTTGTTTTTTATTTTCTAAATAGGTTCCTTTAAGCTAGTGCATTGTTGGTTCACTTACCTTTTCCTTCGATTTCCCTTCTAAATATTTTTTTTCTTTGTTTTCTTTGTCTGAATTTCTCACTTCCTGTTCCTCCTCAGTAAGCTGTTCAGTAAGCTGTTCTGGCTGACTCAACACCACTCGGATGATGGTGTGAAGTTTAGTGTGGAGAAACAGGAAGTGAGAAATTCAGACAAAGAAAAAAACATTTAGAAGGTAAATCAAAGGAAAAGATAAGTGAACCAACAATGCACTAGCTTAAAGGAACCTATTTAGAAAAAAAAACGAACCTTTACAACCCCTTTAAACCCTTCCCTGCCAGTGTAATTTACACAGTAATCAGTGCATTTTTATAGAACTGATCGCTGTATAAATGACAATGATCCCAAAATAGCATCAAAAGTGTCCGAAGTTGTCCGCCATAATGTCGCAGTCACAATAAAAATTACAAATCGCTGCCATTTCTAATAAAAAAAAGAATTATTAATAAAAATGCCATAAAACGATCCCCTATTTTGTAGACACTCTAACTTTTGTGCAAACCAATCAATAAACTCTTATTGCAAGTTTTTTTTAACGAAAATATGTAGAAGAATACATATCGGCCTAAACTGAGGAAAAAAATGTTTTTTTTTATATTTTTTGGGGGATATTTATTATAGCAAAAAGTTAAAAATATTGCTTTTTTTTTCAAAATTGTGGCTCTTTTTTTGTTTATAGCGCAAAAATAAAAACCGCAGAGGTAATCAAATACCTCCAAAAGAAAGCTCTATTTGTGGGAAAATGAAGGGAAGTCCCTCCTAGAGAGCTGCTCTGGAGATTGAGGTCCTCCTGCCTTTCGCACTTTTGCGCCCACGCACCTCATCACCCTGGTTCCCCTCCCCTCCCTCCCCCAACCCCCCTCTTTTTTTTTTTTTTTTACTTATTTCCTCTCTTCTCTCCCTCTCCCCCCTCTTTATTTATTTCTGTTTTGGCACCCTCTTGGGTGACCCTAAGCTTTTTTATCTCAGTTTCCTTTTCTCTAAAATACCAAAGTGTCCACCCGTGCAAACACGAGCATATAATTCATGGTTACCGTTCCATCTTGGGCAATTAGAAATTAGTACGGGTATCAGTGATGTTAAATTAATTTGCTACTCTGCAATCTTGCTTTATACTTTATTACCTTGTCATTTTGGATTGTCTTTTTTTTTTTTTTACAAATGCTTTATTTGGAAGTTCAAGTGTACATACATATAAAAATGTTAATAAAAGTAATCGACAATATTCTATATCTCAGGAAAATATAACATCTTGTTACATACAAAATTAGTTAATAAAAAGGGTACAAATCAAGATTATATGCCGAGTGAAGGTAATATTTAAACATGAAGAGTTGTATTGGTAAGGAGTAATATGAGATTCTAATGGATAGGTTAAATGATAAAATAATTAGTTAGGTTGTGTCCCAGTAAGACCACTTTCTCTCATAAATGTGAACGGTATCATGTAAAGTATGGTAGATCCTCTTTGATAGTTTTAACATTTCCATTCTAGCTAGTACCTGTGGCCATGGGAGGTTGTCGGACCTCCAGTTTAAAGCGATCATCCATTGAATGGAGCTGCATAATGAGTGGAAAAGTCTCATGCAAGGTAGTTGAACATTAGGTATTTTTGCATACAATAGACAAATCTGGGGGGTGGGAGTGATTTTCTGTTTTGATGAGTTTTCAATGTTATCTATTGCATTGCGCCAGATATGGTTCAGATGTTTGCATCTCCAAAATGTGTGCAAGATTGTGCCAGGTTCTGGGCAACCCCTAAAGCAGTTTGGGGAGACAGAGAGATAAAAGGTATGACATTTGGAAGGGGTAAGGTACCATCTGGAGAATAGTTTTATAGGGGTTTCCCTGAAGGAGATGGCTTTGTTGCTTTTGTGAAGATTGTCAAACATGATGTGCCACATATCTGTTGTGAGGGAGCAATCCATATCCAATTCGTCTGGTAGACCAAAATCATTAAGGTAGCAGTACACTCGTAATATGAGGCCTTTGTCTCTAGTTGAAGAGATACAGATTTGCTCAAAGAATGTGTTTGAGGGGTGAGTTGAGAGTGAAAAATGCTCTGCATAAAAAGCTTTAATTTGATTGAAATGTTGGAGCTCAGAGGAAGAGAGATTGAACCTAGCTTGCAGGTTAGAAAATTAAAAAAATTCCCATTTTGTCTGTAGGGATTTTAATGTGGTTAGTTTTTTATTTATACAAAGGGAAAGAGAATGACTGTTACCATATGCCAAATTAAATCTAGAATCGCCTAAGAATGATGCTAGAGGGGGAGTGGATGAGGACAGATTGAAAGTGTTTTTGACCTTGAGCCAGAGCTGGCAAAAATGTGCTACAATTGTGTTATATTTAATAAGTTTGCTATAAGATGTAGAATTAGACAACAAAATCCCTCATAGGTACAGTGGGGAAATTGAGCTAGCTTCAAATTGTATCCATGGCGCATCCTGGGTCGGTGTGAACCATTGAGTTAGTTGTGTTAGTCTGGCAGCAAGGAAATAGTGCCATAGGTTGTGAAGATTGCCTAGATTGTGATCTGTGCATGAGAGCCTAGCTGCATCTAGGGTTTTTCTCTGCCCAAATGAATTTGTTGAGTTCTCTTTGGAGAGAAGCAAGTTTCGATTTTGAAACATTAATAGGGAGGGCACGGAAATAATATAGCAGTTTAGGGAGAATCTTAATTTTTACGGCACATATTCTACCCAGGAATGAGATATGGAAGGTTGACCAAGATTTAAAAAGGGAAGTGATGTGGGAGAATAGGGGTAGATAATTAGTTTTATATAGGAGGTTATGAGAAGTGACAAGGATGCCAAGATATCTGAAAGATTGAGAGCACCACATAAATGGGAATTTTTTTAGTAAAAGGGCCAGTGTGTGATCAGTGTAGTTAATAGGTAGCACAGAATATTTGTTAATTTTAAGGCCAGAGATATCATGAAAGGTTTTCAGTTCTTTGAAGAGGGACGGTATAGATGTGAGGGGTTCAGTGAGAAAGATAAGGGCATCATCTGCGTATAAACTAAGTTTGAAGTCTCTATCACCTTGTAAGGAAAGTTTCCATCCGCTGGTAATATCTATCATCTGCCGTGCAGTACTGAGGTCCACCTGCAGGGGAACTTCTCTCTGCTGGTGTTATGTCATCCTTGGGCCGCAGTACTGGTGTCCACCAGCGGATGGATCCTGGCAGTGTGGTGCAGATGTTAATTCCTGCAATCAGGGGTCACCTGAGCCTGTTAGCAGGTATAGTATAAATACCCGACAAGTGCACACACACACTGCCCTGGTATCGTCCTCGTGCCCTGACCTGCAGCCTGTCTACCTGAACTCTGACTCCTGTCTCCTGAACCTGAACCTGGATCTGGACCTGAACCTGTTGTTCCTGTTCCTTATCCCTGCATCCTTGCTCTGCAGCCTGATTGCCCCCTGTTGTCCCTGTCTGTCCAATCCTGGACCCCCATCTGCTGATCTCCCGTTAATGATTCTGGCCTGGCTTGACTACGATTCTGGTTCCCCCTTTACTACTTATGCTGGTTGGTTATTGTCACTGTTTAGTTGTTTGGTTGTTCACTTTTGTACTGGTGGTGTATTTACATTTATATTTATTTATCTTAAATAAACTACTTACTTCACCTATTTCTGTTTGTGGTTTCCTCTGTTGCAGTCCACATAGTTCTGATCATGTCTGAATCCTAACACACCTTTTGTGTAGACTTTTATATCATTGCTATTTCTGATCTTTTGGGCCAATGGTTTGATTACTAGCGCAAATAGAAGTGGGGATAGAGGGCAGCCCTGCCTAGTTCCTCTGCTAAGAGGAAATAATTCAGAGTTATATCCTGGGATTATAATTCGGGTCTGGGGAGAGTGATATAGTGCATTAAAGCCTTGCAGGAATTTATCAGAAATACCAAACTTAGGCAAAAGGTGGTTAAGATAGGACCAGTTGACACTGTCAAATGCTTTGTGGATGTCTAAGCCAAGGAGGCAAAGCTGGCGAGAATGTAAGTTGGCGTCCTGAATAATATTGGTAACCAACCTATTGTTGTCAACTATCTGACGACCAGGGATAAATCCTGTCTGGTCAATATGTATTAAATTGGTGATGACTGCTGCCAACCTGTCAGCGAGTAGTCTCCCCAAAAATTTTAGATCGTTATTAAGGACTGAGATAGGGTGGTAGTTTTGAGGGAGGGAATGGTCTTTAAGCGGCTTGGGAATTAAGGAAGGATTGGCCAGGAGCATTTCATCTGGGAATTGATTACAGTCAAGAATATGATTAAAAAGTTTAGTCAGATTGGGGGCTAAGAGAGTAGCAAATTGTTTGTAATATGAGGAGGAGAAACCATCCGGACCTGGGGCTGTGGAGGTTTTAAGTGATTTAATTATGTTAATAATTTCTGTATCTGTGCAAGGTGCGTTGAGAGATTCTATTTGATGGACACTAAGGGAAGGTAATTGTATGTCATCCAACCAAAGTTTTGAAGTCTGGTTGGGATGGTGTTGAGGGCCAGAAAGGAGGTCTCTGTAAAAGGAAGAGAAAATATTTAAAACTTCTTGTGGGTGCGTAACTAGGTTGCCAGCCTGGTCTCTTAGTTTGTAAACGCGAGGAGGTTTGTGTTCTTGGTTGAGTTTTCTGGCGAACATGGCTGAGGGAAAGTTGCTATGGAGCAAAAATTTTGCCTTTGAGAATCTTAGGGACTTTTCTGTGTTCGCTGATAGAATAAGGTCTAAGGCCTGGCGTTTGATTTGTATCTGTCTAGTAAGTTCTTGGGATGGGGTATGTTGTATTTTATTGTATAGATAGTCAAGATCTTTGGTAAGACATCTAATGTCTGTAAGCCTTTCCCTATTTTTCTTAGCAGCTAGACTGATCAATTGCCCGCGTAGGACTGCCTTATGAGCAACCGAAAGCGTTGTGGGAGGAGTTTCATCATTTGTGTTTTCTGTAAAATAGTTCTCTAAGTGTGTACAGATGGATTGAATAGTTGAGGGGTCAGTTAATATGGAGTCGTTTAGTCGTCAATTGAAAGGAGAGGGTGCAAGGCCAATATATGCGGTTTCAAATGAGGTAATGTCATGATCAGAGCAGGGGCACAGGTGAATGAGAGCCTTTGAGGAATTCGCTAACAATATGGGGGGTACAAAAAATATAGTCAAGTCTGGCATAAACATCATGGGGGTGTGAATAATGAGTGAAAACTTTTATACCGACATTATGGGCCCTCCATGCGTCAATGAGTTGAAAATTGCTGATGGAGCGGTTAAGAGATTTAGAAAATGCTTTAGACGAAGGGGCCACCTTACTTCTATCCAGAGCTGGGTGTGATTCGATTAAAATCCCAGCCTAGAATTATATGGGGAGAGCTAAAACGGTCAAGAATCTCGAAAAAACGAGTGAAGAAGGAAGACTGAGATTCATTAGGGGCATAAACCGATGCTATAATTTAAGCATGGTTGTTTATTAAGCCCTTAAGAATGATAAAGCGACTCTCAGTATCTTTGTATATATTCTGTATTTCAAAAATAACAGAGTTACGGATAAATATGGCAACTTTGCGTGTTTTATTGTTGAAGGTAGTATAGTAAAATTGGTTGAAGGCCTTATCAAAGTAGTTGGGATGGTTGGAGGAGGAAAAATAGGATTCGTGCATGATTTTAATGTCTGCGCCTAATCTCTTATATTGTTGAAAGGCTTTCTTGCGTTTGTGGCAGGAGTTGAAACCTTGCACGTTGTGCGAAATTATTTTAAGACCTATAGGTAAAGGTCAAGTAGTGACGTCTTATGGAGAAACTCAATCATGATAACATAGAATATAAAGATAAATAAGGGCTCAAAACCAATACCAGGGGGCTCCATATATTTAACTTCTATAACTAGGGGGGTGATCAGTGGTGCCGTTTGAATAGATGAAAAGATCTGAATAGAATACCTTGTGAATAAAATGTAGTTACAATGTGATGAATGGATTGTCTTTTTTTTTTATTAGGTGAGACGTTGCACCTTTTCTGTTATATTTTACTCTCTTTTATAAATAAAGAGTTTTAAAAAAATAATAATGAAGTGCCGTATCACAAAAAATGGCCTGGTCATGAAGGGGGGTAAATCTTCCGGAGGTCAAGTCCTGTCCTCTGCAACCCTGTGTTTGTGTGTTTACAACTGCCTGTGTGTTTACTGCCACCGCACCAAGCTGCACCTCCCCATGCACAACTTAAATATTTGTGTAGCAGCTTGTGATGTCAACTGTAATAATATTTGTCATTGATCTTAATATAAATTGTGCCAAAATAATCAAGGTAAGGTAGCAGAAAAGCTGTCAGTATACTCAGACTACTGGGGACCAGTGGATACAAGTTATAGCTGTAGCAATAATGATAATAATAATAACCATAATGATATTTTATATTAAAGTGGAGTTCCCCCCAAAAGTGGAGCTTCCGCTTATCTGTCTCTTCCCCCCCTCCAGTGACCATTTGGCACCTGCCGACATTGCGGAAACCCTGGACAGGTAAGTGTCCTAATATTAAAAGTCAGCAGCTACAGTTTTTGTAGCTGCTGGCTTTAATTTTTTTGTGGGTGGGTGTAATACCTCTTTAAGCCTGGGTTCACACTGAAGCCTCGTACACACGGCCGAGATTCTCGTTGAAAAAAACATGTCGTTTTTTTCGACGAGATTCTTGGACAAGAAACTTGTCCCGGCCGAGTGTACACACGCTCGATTCAAAGAACCCGCGGTTCTTTGAATGGAGCGTACGCGGTGACGTCATCGACTACATTCGATGCCGTCGCCGCCATCTTGGTATACCCTACCTATGCCTAGGAAGCTACCGCGCATGCGTCAAATTCATTTCGAACATGCGCGGGCTTCCGGGAGGACAGGTAAGTGTACACACACTCACTTTTCTCGTCGAGAAACATGCCAACGAGAATCTCGACGAGAAAATAGAGAGCAGGTTCTCTATTTTCTCGTCGAGATTACTTGTCGGTTTTCTTGACGAGAAACCATACACACGAACGAGTTTCTCGGCAAGACATCTCTGCCAGCAAGTTTCTTGCTGGTTCTTGCCGAGAAACTCGGTCGTGTGTACGAGGCCTGATGCAAATTTACAGCGGATTTGATGCGTTTAGGAACACACAGATTCACAGGTCATGTAAAAAGCATAGTATTCCATGGCTTTGGTTCACATCTGTGCATTGTGAATTAGGTGCGAGAAAAAAAAGGGGTCCTGTGCATGTTGAAGGCGGGTGCGATGCAAATTCCTATGGTGCAGTGCAAATTTTATCTTCATAGGCTTCATTTGAACTTGCAGTAAACTCGCAGCACACAGTTCACAGCTCTGCGAATTGTTCACTGTCTGCCTCCTGAAATTCACAGTAAAATTGTGGTAAATTTACGGTAAAATTGTGGTAAATTCGCACATGTCCACCTCAAAACGCAAGGCAAATTCGCACCTCACACAGGACAAAAAAACAGATCAAACTCGCAGTACATTGCACACACAGTAGTGTGAACCTAGGCTCAGTCAAATTATTAATGCTCTAATGCCGCGTACACACAACCGTTTTTAATGTCATTGAATAAAACGTAATTTTTCTCGACGTGATTCTTCTCAAGCCTGCCTTGCCTACACACTATCGTTGAAAAAAATGCTTGAGTAAAGCGCGGTGACGAACAACACATACGACGGCACTATAAAGGGGAAATTCCATTCGGATGGCGCCACCCTTCATGTTAGTAAAGTTTGTTGAGAGACGATTCGTGCTTTTCAGCCTCGTGCTTTTCAGTCCGTTACAGCGTAACGAATGTGCTATCTCCATTACGAACGCTAGTTTTACCAGAACGAGCGCTCCCGTCTTATACTTGTGTAGCGGGGTGTTCCCCTTTAATGCAGAGAGACAAGAAGTTCCAGGTGAGAGGTGAGTCGGGAGGAAGTAAAGAGACATTATGGAAGTGAAAGCAGAGGAGAGAGAGACTACATCTCCCAGTACATCTTGCAGCACCCAGGGTACATTGCTCCGGAACAGAGACTGCTGGGGCAGACTTTATAAAGGGGAGGTGGAGTTTGTTCGCTCTCTTTGGACACCCCCTCTCCTAGCAAGAGGATCTCTGTGCTGAACTGCTGTGTGCACAAGGCCTGAAGCCTGGGCCGTGTGCTCCTTTCCAAAGAGCCCCTCTGCCAGCCTAGCAGAGCCTTAGAGACATATAATCCTCCTTGCTGCAGTACACCAGAAGGATTGAAGACTTGGATGTCGGTGGATTCCTGTTCCCAGACGAATCGATGGAGGAAACGGACTTGGACTTGTCCGGGTGGTGAGAGCTGTTTAAAGACAGATACTTTTATCTTTACTATTCGTTTGGATTACAAAGTTGTTCTTCAAGTGCACCACCAAAGATTGCTAGCGAACATTGTTTCACTGAACTTCCATTTAGATCAGTCAGGCCTGACTGCATAGGTAGACATTGCTGGGTGTTAGTCTACCCATGAGGGGAAGTAGCTGTAAAAGGGCAGCGCTAGAGTTGCATAGCAATACTTTATTATTCTGATTACTCTGTTTATCTTTATTACTGTTTATTGCAGGGATCTGCAACTTGTTATACTGTTGTTTATTACTTGCCCATTAGCCTCAGTAAAATATCTGGGTCAAGTACATTGGTGTCAGTTTCACTTACTTTAAAAGTTTTAAAGTATATCACTGTGTGTGTTTGCCATAGGACTGCGTCACCTAGAGTTGCGGTCACGTGGTCCTATCGCCCCTTACTAGCTGTGCCACGGGAGGGTAGAGCCGATTGCCAGGGGTTGACAGCGGTGCACTACAGGGCCCAAAACAAAACCAGCGGCTCTTTTAACTGGGGGTAGCGCTACACGTGGGGGCTCGTCCGGGATCCTTGTACGTTGCACGCTGCAATCAAGCCGGTCAGAAGTACCAGCATGGACCCGCTGGCAATGTCACAGTGGTGCGCAGCGATTGGCGCCGATCCAACCGCGGCGGTAGTCATTGTACTCCCGGGGGAAAGATGGAAGGAAGAGGAGATAAAACAGCTCGTATTGTTACTGTCTCCGAGCCACAAAGCATGGGTGATGGATTTTAGGCCAGATCCAGTGATCTCGTTTACATACGCACTGGTAGAATGGAAAAACGAAATCCCAGAGCATTTTAAAAGTCAGAGTATACAAGCCATAGATAATCAGATCTATCACTTGATACATACGCTACCAGTGAAGGAAGAATGGTTTCAGACACCAAAGCCATCACTCCCACAATTATCTCCACCACTATCCCCTAAAGCAGAAAAGCTTAAGGAACTATTAAGCCCGGGATCACCGCTGGCCGCTATAGGGCCTGAATTGTTGAATGCTATAGGAGACCTTGTAATTAAGTGCCAGAAAAGCAGTACGGTGCATGTGGAGGCCGGTTACCGGAAGCTTAGCACCTTCTCAGGGAAGCTCCCCGTCCCTGCGGGGGAGGAAGATTTTGACACTTGGGTGGAACAGGCATTGCAGGCAGTAGAAGCATGGGAGGTGCCTGAGGCACAGAAGAGACAGCGAGTCTTAGAAAGTCTGAAAGGTGCCGCGGCAGAAGCGGTGAAGAGCTTCCGGTTTGGAAATGAAAACTGTACAGCTCAAGATTGCCTGGCCATGCTGCAGGAAGAGTTTGGTCAGCTGGAGAAGGTGTCAGAGATGATTTATCAAATTGAACACACTCTCCAGCAGCCGAATGAGAAACTGTCAGAATATGTTAGAAGGCTGAACAGGCAGTTATGCAAGATTGTACTGAAGAAGGGAATGCTGCCCAAAGATGCAGATGAAGCACGCATGAAGCAGATCATGAGGGGAGCGCGGCGCTCAGACCCGGTCTGGCTGCACCTGAAAACCTCAGGAGGAGGAATGTCACTAACCTACTCTGATCTAATAAAAATTATTAGGGACGAAGAGGCGCTGCAGGAAGATCAGCAGGTGGCCAAGGCGAATGTCACACCTGTACCAGTGTTGGTCCATTCGGTCAAGAGCCCGGAAAGAGATGCGGAGGTTGACACTCTGAAATCGCAAATGGCCCAAGTGTTGGAGATGCTGACCTCTTTGATGGAGAAAGATCAGAGAAGACCAGAGAAACCAAGCCCAAGAAAGGAGTTGTTCCCGAACACCTCAGCACCGGCCTCCCTACAGGACCGAGAAGAGGTGATTTGCTATAACTGCGGAGGGAGTGGCCACTTTGCTAACGTATGCTCCAGCCCAAAGAAGAAGAGAACAGATAATTGCAAGCCGGCGGGAAGCTCCAAAGGGCCCCGGTGAAGGAGTCAACCGGGTGCCCATCATCTTCAGTGCGCTCCAAACTAAAAAAAAGGCCAAGAATGGAGGAGACAAAACTCCTAGGAGGAGGTATAGTACACCCCCACCAAGATGTACCCCAGAGGGAGGGGGCAAGACCCCTCAGTGGAAGTACAGCACCCCAAAGAAGGAACATCCACCTAAAAGGAACAATAACATCCCTCAGCGGGTTTGTGCCCCATTGAGAGGGAGAGAGTCAATGCATGCCAGGCTCAGGAAAAATTAAAGTCCAAAAGGAGCAGGGCAAGGGTCGAAAGCCCAAAAAAAGAGGTGACCCCAGTCCGGCCATACCCAAAGGAACTGGTGGGCCCGTCTACTACTGTGCCCATTCAAGTGGAAGGAGTCTATACTAAAGCTCTTTTGGACACCGGAGCACAGGTGACTTTACTATACCGGGACTTCTATGATAGGCACTTGAGTCATCTGCCTATCCAGAAGATAGAAGAGCTGGAGATATGGGGACTTGGAACCCAGAGTTTCCCTTATGATGGGTACCTGCCCATAAAGATGACATTCGACCCATCCGTGGCTGGGAAGGCTGAAGTGTTTGACACCCTGGCAGTTGTGTGTCCCCGGCCGCCTGGAGCCAGCAAGATTTCCCTGATCATTGGGACAAACACGGATCTAGTCAGGAGACTCCTGACCCCTCTAGTGAAAGTGAGAATCCATTCAGCCACCAAAATCCATCCCATGCTAAAGACGGCCTACCAACGACTGGTCTTAGAGCAGAAGACCCCGGGAGAGGGGATAGGGAAGGTGTGGAGACTTGGCAGAGAAGGAGTAGTGCTACAGCCCGGAGAAGTAACCTGTCTTAGGGCCACTGTGAAGCTTTCGTGGGAACAACCTGGCCCCTTTGTCATGCTGGAATCAGACCCAAGGGAAGAGTCCTCAGGCCTGGAAGTGATACCAGAAGTGATTCCGTTCAAGGCCCTGAAGAAGGCCCATGGCAGAGTTCCGGTGAGTGTTAGGAACACTACGGGAGGACCCATGGAGATCCCTGCCAGAGTGTTGCTTGGTCAGGTGAGCCCTGCTGCCCCGGTCACTTGGTCCGAAGTCAAGGGGACGGGTGACGGAGGAGATGTTTGGGAGAAACTGTCCGTGGAAAACCTGAACCTACCCAGGGCTTGGAAAGAAAGAGCCAAGGCCCAGCTGACCAGGTGGGAGAAGATCTTTTCCGAAGATGAATTCGATGTGGGGTGTGCAAGAAGTGCCACCCATCGGATCCGCCTCCAAGAAGATAAGCCCTTCCAAGAGAGGGTCAGGCGGGTCCCCCTGGCAGATCTGGAGGATCTGAGGGAACAACTTGTAGAACTAAAGAAGACTGGTGTGATCCGGGAGTCTAGAAGTCCCTATGCCTCCCCAATCGTGGTGGTCAGAAAGAAGAATGGGTCGTTGAGGCTTTGTATCGATTACAGGACTCTCAACAGGAGAACCATCCCTGACCAATACACCACGCCAAGGATAGAAGATGCCCTACAAAGTTTGTCTGGAGCCAAATGGTTCAGTGTGATGGACCTCAAGAGTGGGTACTATCAAATCCCTATGCACCCAGAAGACAGGGAGAAGACAGCCTTCATAACCCCGGTGGGATTCTTCGAATTCAATAGGATGCCTCAGGGTCTGTCTGGAGCTCCTGCTACCTTTCAACGCCTTATGGAGAAGACTGTTGGAGACATGAATCTTATAGAAGTCCTTGTGTACTTGGACGATGTCATTGTCTTCGGGAGAACCTTGGAAGAACATGAAGCCAGGTTGGAGAAAGTATTGAGAAGACTCAGCGAAGAGGGACTTAAGCTTTCCCCCGAGAAGTGTCGGTTCTACCAGTCTTCTGTGAACTATCTGGGGCACATAGTGTCTGAAGAAGGGGTGGCCACAGATCCTGAGAAGTTGGAAGCAGTCACTTCCTGGCCACGACCCACCACAGTAACAGAGCTCAGATCCTTCCTGGGGTTCTGCTCCTATTATAGGAGGTTTGTGGAGGGGTTTGCTCGGATTGCCCGCCCGTTGAATGAATTGCTAAAGGCAGAAGGGGAAGAGGATGACTCAGGGCCCAGGAGGCCTGGTGAGTCAGTTCAAGATCAGTGGAACCCAAGGTGTGAAGAGGCCTTTCATGCTCTGAAGAGGAGCTTAACCACTGCCCCAGTCCTGGCCTACGCCGACCCTACCAGACCTTATGAATTACATGTGGATGCCAGCCATGAGGGTCTAGGTGGTGTACTCTACCAAGAACATGAAGGACAACTGCGACCAGTGGCCTATGTGAGCAGGAGCCTGACCCCCTCAGAAAAGAATTACCCCACTCATAAGCTGGAATTCCTGGCCCTCAAATGGGCGGTAGTAGACAAGCTAAAAGACTACTTGTATGGGGCAGAGTTTACTGTGAAGACAGACAACAACCCCCTGACCTACCTCTTCACCACCGCGAAACTAGATGCCACCGGACACAGGTGGTTGGCCGCATTGTCTGGATTCAACTTCAGTCTAAAGTACAGACCAGGAGCCGGAAATAGGGATGCAGATGCCCTGTCCCGGAGGTCTCATGCCACGACAAATGACTGGGAAGATTGGACCCAAGTGGCACCGGACGGGGTGCGGGCCCTTTGTCAAGGGGCTGAATTCCAAGCCAGAGGAGGCTCCAGAGCAGAAGAAATAGGGGTTACCTTGGTAGGAGTCCCCAAACACTATTGTGGGGTAACTCAACTGGAGGAAGACAATCTACAGAGACTGTCCAAGAAGGAGTTGAGGTGTGACCAATTGGAAGACCCCATGGGGAGATTGGTCCTCGAAGCCCTGGAGAATCAGGATCCCAACAAACTCCTACATCACCCCTCAAAGGAGGCTCGCCTGTTGAGGAAGGAATTGGACAGGCTACAGGTACATCAGGGAGTGGTCTACCGAAGGGGCCCCTCTGATGACTCAGAAGATAAGTGGCAGTTATTTCTTCCAGAGGAGCACCGAGAGACTGTACTAATTGCCCTGCATGACCATCATGGTCACCTAGGGGCAGAAAGGACCTTCCAGCTTGTCAGAAATCGGTTCTATTGGCCCTGCATGAGGGCAGAAGTAGAGGAGTATTGCCATTCCTGTGCACGATGCATTCAGAGAAAGACCCTACCCCATCAAGCTGCCCCAATGGGCCACTTACAGAGTCAAGGCCCAATGGATCTGGTATGCATTGACTTTCTCTGCCTCGAACCCGACCTGAGTGGATTGGGGAATGTTCTGGTAATAACCGACCATTTCACCCGCTATGCTCAAGCTTTCCCAACCAAAGACCAGAAGGCATCCACCGTGGCCAAGATACTTATGGAGAAGTATTTTGTCCATTACGGACTACCACAGAGACTCCACTCAGATCAAGGAAGGGACTTTGAGAGTCGGTTGATCCGAAGACTTTTGGATTCGTTAGGAATAAAGAAGACCAGAACCACGCCTTACCACCCACAAGGAGATGCTCAGCCGGAGAGATTTAACCGGACCCTGCTAAACATGTTGGGAACCTTAGAAACAGAGAAGAAGCAACACTGGAGTCAGCACATATCAGCCCTAGTACATGCCTATAACTGTACCACAAGTGACGCCACTGGCTACTCCCCTTATCGACTTATGTTTGGGAGAGAAGCAAGGCTACCTGTGGACCTGGCCTTTGGCACTTCTATAGACAATACCTCAGCTACATCCCACAAGGGATACGTGGACAGACTTAGACGTAGCTTGCAGGTGGCCTATGAACAAGCCCAGGCGGCTTCGGATCAAAGGGGGGCCCGCAACAAGAGAAATTTCGATCTGAAGGTTCGAGTGCAAGATCTGCAGCCCGGGGACCGAGTACTGCTACGCAATCTGGGGGTCCCTGGAAAACACAAGCTTGCCGACAGGTAGAGATCTGAGCCCTATGTTGTCTGTAGGAAGTTGCCCGGTTTGCCTGTCTACAAACTAAAGCCAGAAGGAAATGTGGGTCCACTGAAGACGTGGCATCGGAACCACCTGCTCCCACTTGCTGAGGCAGTCAGAATACCTCCCGTGAGAGACTCCCCTGAACCGGCCTCTATCCTGGATATTCCTAGGCCGAACACTCGGTCCCAGACCTCTCGAGCCAAAGATGGGGAGGCCTCCCAATTGAGTACAGATGAAGGTGGAGAACTGGACTGGCTGTGGCCTCCCTCGACTCTGGGAACGTCCGCCATAGATCTCCCAAATGGAGGGGATACCCCAGATGCAACGCTGAATCCGGAGGCTACTGAATTCATACCCTTCAGTCCCTCAGCTGATTACTGGGAAGATGTTCCTGACACTTGCGCAGAGGAGGACTCTAGAGATTCCATACGTCAGTCGACTTCTGAATCAGAGGTTCCAGAACCAGCAATGTTACCTGAACTTACTCCTGAAGAAGAGCCTGTGGTGCCAGAGTCAGAAGCACCAAGAGAGCAGAGGGCTCGCAGAGTCATCAGGCCTCCCAAGAAACTAACTTACCCCCATATGGGGACGAGCTCAGAGGACTCTGTTGTAACAGCTAGGAGAAGTGTTGAACAACCTGATCCTTCCACCGTCCATTTGGTGGAGGGCAACCCCAGCTCACTCTCTGGCACAGTTAGGCAGGCCACTCATGGTAGTGTGACCTGTGGGCAAGAGAGTTCCATCCCAAAGTTTTGGTGGGAATTCCCTATGCCAACATCATGCTCGACATTGTCCAAAATGGTAAACATTATTTGTTGAAGTTTATCTTTGGGGACCAAAGAGTTCAAGTGGGGGGAGTGTGTAGCGGGGTGTTCCCCTTTAATGCAGAGAGACAAGAAGTTCCAGGTGAGAGGTGAGTCGGGAGGAAGTAAAGAGACATTATGGAAGTGAAAGCAGAGGAGAGAGAGACTACATCTCCCAGTACATCTTGCAGCACCCAGGGTACATTGCTCCGGAACAGAGACTGCTGGGGCAGACTTTATAAAGGGGAGGTGGAGTTTGTTCGGTCCCTTTGGACACCCCCTCTCCTAGCAAGAGGATCTCTGTGCTGAACTGCTGTGTGCACAAGGCCTGAAGCCTGGGCCGTGTGCTCCTTTCCAAAGAGCCCCTCTGCCAGCCTAGCAGAGCCTTAGAGACATCTAATCCTCCTTGCTGCAGTACACCAGAAGGATTGAAGACTTGGATGTCGGTGGATTCCTGTTCCCAGACGAATCGATGGAGGAAACGGACTTGGACTTGTCCGGGTGGTGAGAGCTGTTTAAAGACAGATACTTTTATCTTTACTATTCGTTTGGATTACAAAGTTGTTCTTCAAGTGCACCACCAAAGATTGCTAGCGAACATTGTTTCACTGAACTTCCATTTAGATCAGTCAGGCCTGACTGCATAGGTAGACATTGCTGGGTGTTAGTCTACCCATGAGGGGAAGTAGCTGTAAAAGGGCAGCGCTAGAGTTGCATAGCAATACTTTATTATTCTGATTACTCTGTTTATCTTTATTACTGTTTATTGCAGGGATCTGCAACTTGTTATACTGTTGTTTATTACTTGCCCATTAGCCTCAGTAAAATATCTGGGTCAAGTACATTGGTGTCAGTTTCACTTACTTTAATAGAAGTTTTAAAGTATATCACTGTGTGTGTTTGCCATAGGACTGCGTCACCTAGAGTTGCGGTCACGCGGTCCTATCTCCCCTTACTAGCTGTGCCACGGGAGGGTAGAGCCGATTGCCAGGGGTTGACAGCGGTGCACTACAGGGCCCAAAACAAAACCAGCGGCTCTCTTAACTGGGGGTAGCGCTACACTTGATTCTGAGCATGCGCATTTTTTTTCACGTCGTTAAAGCCTACACACGGCCGTTTTTCATGATGAGAAAAACGACGAGGTGAAAAACGACGAGAAAAATTAGAGCATGTTCCAATTTTTTATGGCCATTATTCACGCCGTGAAAAATGCTCTGAAGCCCACACACGATCATTTTTAATGACCATTTTAAAAAATTGCATTTTTCTCGTCATTAAAAACGTGTGTATGCGGCATCAGAAGTTTTAATTAGCGTTATGGAGTGTTTTGTATAAATAAAGTGATTGTAATAGCAGAAATCAAGTGCTTGCATGAATCTGTGGAATAGCAAAGGAAGCCAACGCAACATGAGGTCAGAAGATAGGTGTTTGTTTAGAAAGTTATATAAACCTCAGACTGTCCAAAGCTGGTATCAGTATAGAACTCCTATCCTTCATGGGAACGTGCCTGTGGATGGAGCTTTTTCTTCCATAATTGGTCCTGATTAGGGATGAGCCAAACACCCCCCGGTTCGGTTCGCACCAGAACCTGCGAACGGACCGAAAGTTCACGCGAACTTTAGAACCCTATTAAATAGAATGGACTTGAACGTTTGAAATCAAAAGTGCTAATTATAACGGCTAATATGCAAGTTATTGTCCTAAAAAGGGTTTGGGGACCCGGGTCCTGCCCCAGGGGACATGTATCAATGCAAAAAGAAGTTTTAAAAATGGCAGTTTTTTCGGGAGCAGTGATTTTAATGATGCTTAAAGTGAAAACAAAAAAAGTTAAATATTCCTTTAAATATCATACCTGGGGGGTTTCTAAAGTATGCCTGTGAAGCGGCACATGTTTCCCGTATTTAGAACTGTCCCTGCACAAAATTACATTTCTAAAGGAAAAAAAGTCATTTAAAACTGCTTGCGGCTTTAATGTAAAGTTTGGTCCCGGCAATATGGATGAAAATCATTGATAAAAATGGCATGGGTAACCCCCCAGCCCACTACCAGTCCCTTTGGGTCTGGTATGGATATTACGGGGAACCCCGCACCCAAATTAAAAAAAGACCCTATATACTCTGAACAGCAGTATACAGGCGGTGCAAACAAGACAGGGACTGTAGTAGGTTCGTTCTTAAGTAGAATCTGTTTGTAATTTGGAACAGGTACATTTTTTAAGTGTAGCTCCAGCCAAAAAATCTAATTTTAAGCTTTTTGGAAAACATAGGGAAGGGTTATCACCCCTGTAACATTTGTTTTGCTGTATGTGCAGCTGTTCAGAACATTTCTGTCCCAATGACAAATGTTTTTTGAAAATGTGAGTTTTTTATTGAAACAAGGATTGGTGATAAAGCATCAGTGGAGAGGAGACACCTTTTTCCCATATTAACCCTTACAGGAGAGAACTTCCCTTCCTAGGGGTAGATTTCCTCTCACTTCCTATTGTCTCCCTCCATTTGCAAGTAGGAGTCGTTTGAAAGTCGGATGTTTGAAAGTAGGGGCCTGCCGTATATACTCTGCAGAAATTTGGCTATTAGGTGTTGGTGTTGCCACAACAGTTACTCTTGGTGGGCGCTGGAATGCCCTGCTGTGAACTATTATATCAAGAATTGTAATTACATGTCATTGTTGAACAGTGGTAGTAAAAATTGGGCCTTTGGTGGTGGTGCTGGTGCCACAACACTGTAAGTCCTCACAGTTACTCTTGGTGGGTGCAGGAATGGGCCCAGCTGTGAAATATTAGATCAAGAATTGTAATTACATGCCCCTGTTGAACAGGGGCATAAAAATTGGGCTTTTGGTGGTGGTGGTGGTGGTGGTGGTGTTGCCACAACACTGTAAGCCCTCACAGTTACTCTTGGTGGGTACAGGAATGGGCGCTGCTGTGAATTATTAGATCAAGAATTGTAATTACATGCCACTGTTGAACAGGGGCAGAAAAATTGGGCCTTAGGCACTGGTGCCACAACACTACAACCCCTCACAGATACTGTACTTGGAGCGCAGCAATGAGCCCTGCTGCAAAGTATTGCATCAAAAATTTTAATTACACGCCCCTGTTAAACAGGGACAGAAAAATTGGGCTTTAGCCACTGGTGGCGGTGCCCAGAACCAAAAAAGGTTCATTCAAGCTATCAGCATGATCATTGAGGAGGAAGAGGATAGTCACTCAGCATAACAGGATAGTCACTCAGCATCAGCATAGGCAGTCTTGAAGGGATCTGACATTTAAAAAAAATAATACTCGGTTACATCAGCATCAGGTGCTTGGTAGCTGGTGGTGATCCAAGACTGATTCATTTTTATGAAGGTCAGTAGATCGACCGAGTCGGTGGACAGGCGCACCCTGTGATCGGTTACAAAGCCTCCAGCAGCACTGAATGTACGTTCCGAAAGAACGCTGGATGCAGGACAGGGCAGTAGCTCAATTGCATTCTGTACAAGCTCTGGACAGTGATCCATCCTCAAGACCCAGTAACCCAGAGGATTTTCGATGGGAAAGGTGTCCAAGTCTGATCTTGACCCTGGGTATTCCTGCACCATGTAAACCAGACGCTGGCGATGGTTGCTGGAACCGATCATACCTTGGGGCTGCGTACTAAAAAATTGTCTGAACGCATCGGTCAGACGGCCACCTTCTCCACCGCTCCTTCTTTGACTGACTGGAGCCTCAGCAACACGTTGTCCAGGACCAGGAATTTTTAACTTCCCAGTCTCTGGGAACGCGTTGCACAGACCTTTCTGCAAGGCCTCCCGAAGATGCTTCATCCTCTGCTCCCTCTGCGACGGCAAGTTAAGGTCCGCAACCTTTCCCATGTAACGAGGATCAAGGAGGGTTGCAAGCCAGTAATGATCCCTCTCCTTGATCGCACAAATACTAGGATCCTTCCGCAGGCTTTTCAGGATCAGGGAGGCCATGCAGCGTAGGTTTGCTGAGGCATTCTGTGCGGAGTCCTCTGGGTCACTGAGGACGACATGATCCGCAGCCACCTCCTCCCAGCCACGTTCAAGTCCACAGGTGTCTTGGGACTGTAATTGGTCCCTTGAAGACTGCTGCTGATGCTGAGTGCTAGTTTCCACATCCATGCTGACACAATCTTCCTCCTCCTCCTCCTCTTCCTCTTCCTCCTGTGTGATAGCCGGGCTAGCAGGAACACTGCTGGATAAAGGGGGCCTTGAGAGGTAAGGAAGTCCTCCTCTTCCTGCCTCTGTTCTGCCTCAAGTGCCCTGTCCATTATTCCACGCAGCGTGTGCTCCAACAGGTGGACAAGAGGGACAGTGTCACTGATGCATGCACTGTCACTGCTCACCATTCTCGTGGCCTCCTCAAATGGTGACAGGACAGTGCATGCATCCCTGATCATGGCCCACTGGCGTGGGGAAAAAAATCCAAGCTCCCCTGACCCTGTCCTGATGCCATATTGCAACAGATACTCATTGATGGCCCTCTGCTGCGTGTGCAGCCGCTGCAGCATGACCAACGTAGAGTTCCACCTGGTGGGCATGTCACAGATTAGGCGGTTCTTGGGATGGTTGTAATCCTTTTGCAGGTCAGCCAGTCGAGCACTGGCATTATATGACCGGCGTAAATGTCCACAGAGTTTCCTGGCCTGCTTCAGGACCTCCTGTAAGCCCGAGTACCTGCCCAAGAACCGCTGCACCTCCAAGTTAAGGACGTGAGCCAAACAGGGCACATGAGTCAGTTGTCCCTGTCGGAGGGCGGAGAGGAGGTTGGTGCCATTTTCGGAAACCACCTTTCCTGGCTTAAGCTGACGTGGCGTCAACCACCTCTGAGCTTGCCCCTGCAGAGCTGACAGAATCTCTGCCCCAGTGTGGCTCCTGGCCCCCAAGCACACCAGCACAAGCATCGCATGGCATCTTTTTGCCTGCGTACTTGCGTAGCCACTTGAATGCCTATGGAGCACCGCTGGTTCCGAGGACAAAGCACAGGTAGAGGCCATGGAGGAAGAAGAAGAGGAGGAGGTGGAGGAGAGAGGTGTGTCAGAATCACCAGTAGTAACATTTTGGAAGCGTGGTGGCGGAACAACCTCCAACACTACTGCACCTTGTCCTGCATCCTTCCCAGCTGCCAGCAGAGTCACCCAATGCACCGTGAAAGATAAGTAACGTCCCTGTCCATGCCTGCTGGACCATGAGTCAGCAGTAATATGCACCTTACCGCTGACCGCCCTGTCCAGCAAGGCCAAGACATTGCCTTCCACATGCCGGTAGAGAGCCGGAATTGCCTTCCATGAGAAAAAGTGGCATTTGGGAACCTGCCACTGAGGAACCGCATATTCCACAAACTCACGGAAGGGGGCAGAGTCTACCAACTGAAAAGGCAGCAGTTGAAGTGCTAGCAATTTAGCTAAGCTAGCATTCAACCGCTGGGCATGTGGATGGCTGGGAGCGAACTTCTTTCGGCGGTGCAGCAGCTGGGGCAGGGAAATTTGCCTAGTACAATCGGACGTCGGTGTATCGATAGCAGATTGCCCGCAAGTACTTGGCTGTGACACACCTAATTCTACACCTTCATTCCTCTCAGTGCAGGTTTCAGAGAGGACTGAATGTATAGTGGGGTTGGAGATCCCGGCTGATGAGGAGCAAGGAGAGGTACGCTTTGTTCTTTGGTGTGGGTCTTTTAGGTAAGCTTGTCAACAAACTGCATGGCAGGTCAACATATGTCTGGTCAAGCACGTGGTGCCCAAGCGGCTGATGTTTTGGCCACGCGAGATACACTTTAGACATATGTTGCAAATGGCAACGGCACGATCTACTGCACACATCTGAAAAAAGGCCCACACCAAAGAACTTTTGGAATAACACGCAGAGACAGCAGCGCCCTGCACATGCGGAGCTCTGCGGTGTGATGCAGTCGGTGTGCTTCGCTTAAGCTGGCCCCTGGAGGGCATCCTGCCTCGTTGGAGATGTGCCTCCTCCTCCTCCTCCTCCTCTCTCCTATCAGGCACTCACGTGGAGTCAGTGACCTCATCATCCCCTCCCTCCTCATCACTGGAGCAAATCTGGCAATATGCTGCAGCTGGGGGAACATGACTGCCAGATAGCTGTCCTTGTTGGGCACCCCCTCTCTCTGGGCTCACATTACTACCCCCTCTCTCTGGGCTCAAGTTACTGCCTTCCTCCAGCTGGGTTCCATCATCTGAGATTTCAAAACGCTGGGCATCCTCCTGGAGCATGTACCCAACACTGTGGTCAAACAGTTCGGGGGACTCTTCAGGAGGACATGGTGGGGCTAGGGAAAGAGTAACTGATGCCATTGAGCCAAGGGAAGAGGCCGCTTTGGCAGCTGCTTTGCCAGACAAAGTATCATGAGCCTGGGTGAGAGAGGATGAGGAGGAGGAGGACGGCTTGGTCATCCACTCTACCAAGTCTTGAGCATGTTGCGGCTCAACATGGCCAGCTGCCGAAAAGAAGGACAAGTGTGTCCCACGGTCACGTGCTCATGAGGATGCACCGTGTCCATGGCCAGCACTGTTGCCTCTAGACACAAAGACTGCTTGCCCTCTTTTATTGCCTTGTGACTGTCTGCCTCTCCTTGTTTGCCTTCCAGACTTACTAATGGCCTGCAGTGAGATGTAGCTGCACAAGGGTGGGATGTATATATATATATATATATATATATATATATATATCTGTACTGATAATGCAGCTATCAGAATCAACTGCCTGCTCTGGTATTAGTATGGGAAAAGCAGCAATTATTTTCAGTTAGTTTTAGGTAAAAACTGTGCAGAGGACAAAGTACACTGAAAATACTTGCAGCTCTCTGCCTGTGGTTTTATTATGAGAATACCACTATAATAATCATCAACTGTATTCAGGTAAGCTTTAGGTGAACGCTATGCAAAGCACACAGTACACTAAGTGAAACATTGACTGCAGCTAGCACAATCACCTGCCTGCCTGTCACAGTATAGAGAATAACGGGAACGGATCTAGCTAAACTGAATACAGTGTATAAATATATATACAACACCTAGGATGCACATATATCCTCTACACACTGTAACTGCAGCTAACTGACTCGCCTGCCTGCTCTATCTAATTCAATATAAATGACACTGTCTCTCTCTGATATCTCTCTCTTTTAACAACTCCAACACACTACACAAGGCCACCAAGCCGGCAGCCTTATATAGTGCGGGGCGTGTACTAAACCCCCATAGCCATAATTGGCCAAAGCCACCCTGGCTTTGGCCAATTACGGCTCTCCGTTTTTTCCGCGCTGTGATTGGCCAAGCATACGGGTCATAGTGCATGCTTGGCCAATCATCAGCCAGCAATGCACTGCGATGCTGCAGTGAATTATGGGCCGTGACGTGCCACTCGAATTTGCCGCTAACGGCCCATAATGTTCGCAATTCCGCGAACAGCCGATGTTCGAGACGAACATGGGTTTGACTCGAACACGAAGCTCATCCCTAGTCTTGATCATTCGTCCCACTTGCATACATTTGTAAATACATGTATCAGCTATGCTGTTAAAGCTGCTCTTATGCCATGCATTCCTGCTCTTACTTATAAGGGCATTAACATGGGACTTATTTAGCATTGACGTGGACACTTCCTATTGGCTGTCCAGCAGTGGGGACATCTCAGGCTTCTCAAGACTTGTAGAATGGTGTGAGCAGGGAGGATGCTGTGGGGTGGATATTAGGGATGGAAGTACCTTACATTTTTTGGGGTTTTAAACCTATATTTATAGGCAAAAATATGTTAATTCATTTTTCAAAAAAGCAACATAAACAGTCAATAATCAATTAGAAACAAAGTGTGGTCAGGCATGTATCAAACTACATGTACCACATTGTATCTTTTCAAGGTAATAATGCCACAAAAAATATTTACACTGTAGAAATAGTAAACCATGACAGGAACACAGTGAAAGGGCATGATACACCAAAAAGATTACTAAAACATCTCAGACAATGCTAGTATACCACATCTATAGAAACCACATCTGACTTAGTTTGACATAGTCAAAGAGAATAAAGTAGAGAAAAAGACAGGCCCAGAGGCCCAGGGAAACAGAAAAAGAGAAAGAAAATAAGTAGAGTGGAGAAAGAATAAGAGAGTTAGATCCTGGGTTATGTTTACAGGTAAAACTACAGGGGAGTGTGTGGTATTTGTAGGGTAAAAGAGAAAAAGTAAAATTAAGATCGGCAGAACATAATCAGCTAGCTTGAACATCCAGATGTCTATTGTCTAACCATAGGGAGTCAGGGTTGCAAGGGGAAGTACAAGATGCAACGGTAGAAACCATGGTCTGCAGAGTATCTGAGAAAGGAAAGTGCATCCATATGTACAAGAGCATTTTAAATCTGTCAAAAGAGTTGGTCTCTAAGGCTAAAGTCTCTTCCATTCTTATGATGTCATTGACCTTGGATACCCGTTGCAAAAGGGGTGGGACAATGGGGGATTTTCAATAAGTAGGTATAACCTGCCTGGCTGCAGAGAGAAAATGTCCAGTAGGCTTTGCTTCTGGGATCTCACAGACCCCGACAGGATGGATAACAAGACAATTTCAGGGGAAGGAGGTAAGGACTCATCATAGATCTTGTTGTGTATTGCAAACACTGCAGAACAAAAAGGTTGTATTTTGGGGATATTCCCACCAGATTGTAAGATAGGTTCCTTGATCTTGGTCACATCTTCAACATTTTGCAGGTTCTGAAGGAAATAAACAGAAGAGCGGATCTCTGTACCATCTAGTGAGTATTTGAAAAATATTTTTCCTGGGCATAGCAGGAAATAGATGATTTATGCGTGAATAAGAGCAACGTATGCCAATCCTCAGGAGGTATATCATGGCCAAGATCCCTGGCCCATAGCCATGTGTATGCGGGTAAGGAACTATTTACACAAGATTGTAAAACATATATAAAGTGAACAATGCAAGCCGGGGAGCCTCTGAGAGGGAGCACAGCTTTCAAGTGCAGGCCAATGAGCCAGTCAATTTGACCTGTATCTACAAAGGGGGAAAAAAATAGGAAGACCAGACTGGAGGTGGATGAATGAACAGGCAATTGGCTTTGTCGACCTCAAGAAAGGGCCTATCATACGGGCTTCAAGACTCATTTGGAGTGCAGAATTGTCAAACAACGGAGTCAAAGGACAGATATCAGAAGATAAGACACATTGGTATTTGAAAAAATACCCGGAGGGAGGCAGTAGATAGGGGAGAGGCTTTTGACTTCAAACCCCAGGGCAAAGCTCTTATGTTTAAATGTGATAAGTCCAGCTCCTCCATAATAGAAGCTTTAGTAAAAGGATGTGGGAACCACTCAAAAATATGAACAATCAAGGCTGAAGGGTGGTAGAGCTCAAAGTCAGGTAAGCCAACTCCTCCAACCAATTTGGGACTTTAATCGAGAAGATATATGATTCCAGCCAACATGGATAGCTAAGCAATGGAGTATGCAAGAAAGGGAATGTGGGAGATAAATGGGAATGGGAAAAGTATAGGAGCTTAGGAAATTTGTCCATTTTATGTGTGGTATTTCTACTGGACCAAGGTAGTGAAGATAAGGTCCATCCATTGCATCCAGTTCATTCTGAATTACAATAAGAGGCTAAAATCAAGGGAGAAGGTGCCACTTAGGTTCTAAGGGATAGTTGTCCCTGGGTGAGAAATCCCTCAGGATTGCCATTGGAATGAAAAACTAGCTACGAAAGGGAAAGGAGGTCTGAGGAAGTGAAAGTCCTCAGTATTAGAGATGTTTAACTTAAAGTTACAGAATGCTCAGAATCTTTGGAACTCCTGCAGGATTGGTGGAAAGAAATATGGGGTTGTTGCACATCCAAAATTAAATAGTCAGCATACAGGGAGAGTTTGTAATGGGCGAAAGGGGTTTGTATGCCCGAGATGGAGTTGAGAAGTCTAAAGCCTCATACACACGGCCGAGAATCTCGTCAAGAAAAAACACGTCGTTTTTCTTGAAGAGATTCTTGGACAAGAAACTTGTCCCGGCCGAGTGTACAGACGCTCCATTCAAAGAACCCGCGGTTCTTTGAATGGAGCGAACGCGGTGACGTCATCGACTACGACGAGCGTGCGCTCGTCACATTCGATGCCGTCGCCGCCATCTTGCTACACCCTACCTATGCCTAGGAAGCTACCGCGCATGCGTCAAAGTCATTTCGAGCATGCACAGGCTTCCCTGAGGACAGGTAAGTGTACACACACACACTTTTCTCGTTGAGAAACCTGCTGACAAGAATCTCGACGAGAAAAAAGAGAGCAGATTCTCTATTTTTCTCGTCGAGATTCTTGTCGTTTTTCTTGACGAGAAACATGATAGCCGCGTACACATGACCGATTTACTCGGCAAGAAAGCTCTGCCAGCAAGTTTCTTGCTGGTTCTTGCTGAGAAACTCGGTCGTGTGTACGAGGCTTAAGAGCTTAGGCAAAGTGCTATATGACAATGACAAATAAAAGGGGAGATAATGGGGACCCATATTTGAGAGCATGAAAGGGTCAGAGATCATCCTGTTTACCAACACCTAGGCCAAGGGAGGGAAGTCATGTGACCTTATTTTAGAGATAAAGGGTTGCTCAAGACCTACTTGTTCTAGGGACAAGTAGAGAAATCTCCAGTCAACTCTATCAAAGGCCCATTTGGGATCAAATGATAGAAGACAATCTTTCAACTTGTGTCGTTGTATATACGAGATGTGATGGAGAGTCTTTGCTGTGTTGTCCCAAGCTTCATGACCCAAAAGCCACCTGGTCTTGGTGTATGATGTCAGGGAGGAGAGGGGAGAGTCGGGAGGCGGGCACCCTGGCAAAGACCTTCAAGGCAGAATTGAGGAGTGAGATTGGGCAGTAACTACCTTATAAGGATTGTTCTTGTCCGGTTTTTGATATAACTGCTATGTGGGCTTTGAGGAGTTGAGTTGAAGGGGTAGAAGCAGCTGCATACTTGCGTACCAATTTGCAGACACAGTTGCGCTGGGAGCGCGTCTCCTGCGCGCTCCCATTATAGTCACCAATGACTAACAGAAAGCTCTCAATCACAAGAAGCGATTGGGAGCTTTCCAATCATATGACCGCCGTGACAGCCAATCATAATAGTCACAGGATCATAAATCCTGTTCCGCCTCCCACTATCTGAAACCCCTGAAAGGGCCATAAGGCGCCAGCCCCAAGGGGTTAATTTAAAAGCGTATTGGACAGATGTTTACTGGCAAGTATGGTTGAGGAATTGTGTGTTGTTTGATGCACTTGAATTACCCCTCCCATTGTTCACCACAAGCACTAAGATTAAATTGAGCATCTGACATTTATTCTGTTTTACAGCTATTAATTATTTTTATTGCAAAGGTTGCAGCAGAATTTTTTTAAATTTGCACTAGGAAAATAAATGATACATAAAAGGTATGTTTCCGTAGTACATCTTGAGGAAGTAATATTTTTATAGAACAGAACTCTGCATAAAAGAAAATTGCATAGATTTAAACAGGTGTTTTGTTTTTTACTTAACAGATCAGTGTTTTAAGCAGATGGACACGTTCTCATATTGGTTGCAAGCCAATCGTCATATATTTGCTTTTACATTTATCTACAATAACAGGTAACTGAGTTAGAATCATATCTTAAAATCATACTATAATCAGCTCGCTGTGCTCTCTTGCCAGTATTCACGATAAAGTCAGTAGCAGTAGTTGAAGCTTAAAGTATATTTACACTTTTACAGATAAATTGGAATAACACCTATTTTATATTTGTTATGTTACATGTTCCCATTCACATAGCATAACTAAAAAATATTTAAAAATTGCTGCTTACCTTTTTAGATTCTCTTTTCTGACTCTCTGGCAGCTGTCTTTATCAATTGTAAACTATATCTGAACAATGTTTTTCCTAACAAAGGGTTAAAGATTTAGAAGATGCATTGTATGTTCATGAGAAGGAAGTAAGGCTGACCATACATAATACAATTTTCTTGTACAATTTTCCTTTATATTTTCCAAAACCATATAATATGAGGTCAAATCTAAACACTTTCATTGTATACAGACAGGCAGGCTGTTACACTACATAGTTGAAGGTAAATCTAAAGGAAATTGAATAAGAAAATTGTATAATGTATGGCCTGCTTAACCACTTAAGCCCCGGACCATTTGGTAGCTAAAGGACCAGAGGTGAATTCAGAATTTTGCAATGTTGTACTGAAACGAAATTTGCGTCCTTTTCTTCCCACAAATAGAGCTTTCTTTTAATGGTATTTGATTGCCTCTGCGATTTTTATTTTTTGCGATATAAACGGAAAAAGACCGAAAATTTTGAAAAAAAATGATATTTTCTACTTTTTGTTATAAGAAAAATCGAATAAACTCAATTGTAGTCATACATTCAGGCCAAAATGTATTCAGCCACATGTCTTTAGTAAAAAAAAAATGTCAATAAGCGTATATTTATTGGTTTGCGCAAAAGTTATAGCGTCTACAAACTAGGGTACATTTTCTGGAATTTACACAGCTTTTAATTTATGACTGCCTATCTCATTTCTTGAGGTGCTAAAATGGCAGGGCAGTACAAAACCCCCCCAAATGACCCCATTTTGGAAAGTAGACACCCCAGGGAAATTGCTGAGAGGCATGTTGAGCCCATTGAATATTTTTTTTTTTGTCCCAAGTGATTGAATAATGACAAAAAAAAAAAATTACAAAAAGTTGTCACTAAATGATATATTGCTCACACATGCCATGGTTATATGTGGAATTGCACCCCAAAATACATTCTGCTGCTTCTCCTGAGTACGGGGATACCACATGTGTGGGACTTTTTAGGAGCCTAGCCACGTACAGGACCCCGGAAACCAAGCACCGCCTTCAGGATTTCTAAGGGCGCAAATTTTTGATTTCACTCCTCACTACCTATCACAGTTTCGAAGGCCATAAAATGCCAAAATAGCACAAAACCCCCCCCAAATGACCCCATTTTGGAAAGTAGACACCCCAAGCTATTTACTGAGAGGCATGATTAGTCCATGGAATATTTTATATTTTGCCACAAGTTGCGGGAATATGACAAACTTTATTTTTTTTGCACAAAGTTGTCACTAAATGATATATTGCTCACACATGCCATGGGCATATGTGAAATTACACCCCAAAATACATTCTGCTGCTTCTCCTGAGTATGGGGATACCACATGTGTGGGACTTTTTGGGAGCCTAGCCGCGTACGGGACCCCAAAAACCAAGCACCGCCTTCAAGGTTTCTAAGGGCATAAATTTTTGATTTCACTCCTCACTACCTATCACTACCTATCACAGTTTTGAAGGCCATAAAATGCCAAGATGGCACAAAACCCCCCCAAATGACCCCATTTTGGAAAGTAGACACCCCAAGCTATTTGCTGAGAGGCATGTTGAGCCCATTGAATATTTTTTTTTGTCCCAAATGATTGAATAATGACAAAAAGAAAAAAAAAAGAAAAAATGTACAAAAAGTTGTCACTAAATGATATATTGCTCACACATGCCATGGTTATATGTGGAATTGCACCCCAAAATACATTCTGCTGCTTCTCCTGAGTACGGGGATACCACATGTGTGGGACTTTTTGGGAGCCTAGCCGGGTACGGGGCCCCAAAACCAAGCACCGCCTTCAGGCTTTCTAAGGGCGTAAATTTTTGATTTCACTCCTCACTACCTATCACAGTTTCGAAGGCTATAAAATGCCAAAATAGCACAAAATCCCCCCAAATGACCCCATTTTGGAAAGTAGACACCCCAAGCTATTTACTGAGAGGCATGTTCAGTCCATGGAATATTTTATATTTTGCCACAAGTTGCGGGAATATGACAAACTTTGTTTTTTTTGCACAAAGTTGTCACTAAATGATATATTGCTCACACATGCCATGGGCATATGTGAAATTACACCCCAAAATACATTCTGCTGCTTCTCCTGAGTACGGGGATACCACATGTGTGGGACTTTTTGGGAGCCTAGCCGCGTACGGGACCCCAAAAACCAAGCACAGCCTTCAAGGTTTCTAAGGGCATAAATTTTTGATTTCACTCCTCACTACCTATCACAGTTTTGAAGGCCATAAAATGCCAAGATAGCACAAAACCCCCCAAAATGACCCCATTTTGGAAAGTAGACACCCCAAGGAAATTGCTGAGAGGCATGTTGAGCCCATTGAATATTTATTTTTTGTCCCAAGTGATTGAATAATGACGAAAAGAAAAAAAAAATGTACAAAAAGTTGTCACTAAATGATATATTGCTCAAACATGCCATGGTTATATGCGGAATTGCACCCCAAAATACATTTGGTTGCTTCTCCTGAGTACGGGGATACCACATGTGTGGGACTTTTTGAGAGCCTAGCCGCGTACGGGCCCCCGAAAACCAAGCACCGCCTTCAGGATTTCTAAGGGCACAAATTTTTGATTTCACTCCTCACTACCTATCACAGTTTTGAAGGCCATAAAATGCCAAAATAGCACAAAACCCCCACAAATGACCCCATTTTGGAAAGTAGACACCCCAAGCTATTTGCCGAGAGGCATGGTGAGTATTTTACAGCTCTCATTTGTTTTTGAAAATGAAGAAAGACATTTTTTTTTTTTCTTTTTCAATTTTTAAAACTTTGTGACAAAAAGCGAGATCTGCAAAATACTCAACATACCTCTCAGCAAATAGCTTGGGGTGTCTACTTTCCAAAATGGGGTCATTTGGGGGGGTTTTGTGCCATCTGGGCATTCCATGGCCTCCGAAACTGTGATAGGCAGTGAGGAGTGAAATCAAAAATTTACACCCATAGAAATCCTGAAGGCGGTGCTAGGCTCCCAAAATGTCTCACACATGTGGTATCCCCGTACTCAGGAGAAGCAACAGAATGTATTTCGGGGTGCAATTCCACATAAAGCCATGGCATGTTTGAGCAATATATAATTTTGACAACTTTTAGTAATTTTTTCTTTTTTTTTTCTTTTTGTCATTATTCAATCACTTGGGACAAAAAAAAAAAAAATATTCAATGGGCTCAACATGCCTCTCAGAAAATAGCTTGAGGTGTCTACTTTCCAAAATGGGGTCATTTGGGGGGTTTTTGAACTGTCCTGGCATTTTATGCACAACATTAGGAAGCTTATGTCACACATCATCCACTCTTCTAACCACTTGAAGACAAAGCCCTTTCTGACACTTTTTGTTTACATGAAAACATTTTTTTTTTTGCAAGAAAATTATGTTGAACCCCCAAACATTATATATATTTTTAAAGCAAAGGCCCTACAGATTAAAATAGTGGGTGTTGCATTTTTTTTTCCACACAGTATTTGCGCAGCGATTTTTCGAACGCATTTTTGGGGGGAAAAACACACTTTTTTTATTTTTAATGCACTAAAAAACACTATATTGCCCAAATGTTTGATGAAATAAAAAAGATGATCTTAGGCCGAGTACATGGATACCAAACACGACATGCTTTAAAATTGCGCACAAACGCGCAGCGGCGAGAAACTACATTCATTTTTAAAAGCATTTAAAAGCCTTTACAGGTTACCACATTAGATTTACAGAGGAGGTCTACTGCTAAAATTACTGCACTCGATCTGACCTTCGCGGTGATACCTCACATGCATGATGCAATTGCTATTTACATATGACGCTAGACCAACGCTTGCGTTCGCCTTTGTGCAAGAGCAGGGGGGGACAGCGGTGCTTTTTTTTTTTTTTTATTATTTATTTCGCTTTTTTATTTTATTTTTAAATTGTTCCTTCCATATTTTTTTTTTTATCATTTTTATTGTTATCTCAGGGAATGTAAATATCCCCTATGATAGCAATAAGTAGTGACAGGTACTCTTTTTTTGAAAAAAAATGGGGGTTAGACCCTAGATCTTTCCTCTGCCCTCAAAGCATCTGACCACACCAAGATCGGTGTGATAAAATGCTTTCCCAATTTCCCAATGGCGCTGTTTATATCCGGGGGGGGGGGCATTCCCTCCCACTGCTTGTAAAAGCAGTCCAGAGGCTAATTAGCCACTAGGATTGCTTTTACATGAAAGCCGGCCGCTGGCTGAAAAGAATGATACCCGCAGGCATCAATCTGGTATAACCATTCAAAGTCCAGCAACATACCAGTACGTTGCTGGTCCTTGTTGGACATGTATTGTAATCTTTTTTTTCATGCAGCCTGTTGGCTGAACGAAAAAAAGAGATTGATCGGTGGGTATGCCCACCATTAGAATACCTCCCTTCATCCACCCACTTCTAATGATGGGCATATATGCCGAAGCATGGGGGCATCCTCCCGCAAAAAAGTTATGCCGCGTACACACGGTCTGACTTTTCCACGGGCAAGCCTTTGTCGAAATTTCGACCGTATGTACGCGGCATAAAAGGTTATGCCGCGTACACACAGTCGGACTTTTCCACAGGCAAGCCTCCGTCTGAATTTCGACCGTATATACGCGGCATTAGGAGCAAAATCGCTCCTCCGCCCCTGCTGCCCCCATGCTTCGGCATATATGCTCTTTTTTTAACTGTGGTGGTGAAATCACCTCCTACAGCATTGGAGTCACGGCTTTATGTATCGTGGGAGCAAACGCTGTTGCTGTCAAGATAAATAAATCCGCGATGCAACTGAATGGCGTACCTGCTAAGCAAATGATGGTTAACATTAAAACAAAGTAACATTACAGTACAACAGTAAGACCATACCATACCATACCTGCAAAGCAAATACCAAAACAAAACTTAGTAAAAAATAAAACATTTTTTTTAACGCAACCTGTGCCTAAAATATATATATGCCGAAGCATGGGGGCATCCTCCCGCAAAAAAGTTATGCCGCGTACACACGGTCGGACTTTTCCACGGGCAAGCCTCCGTCGGAATTTCGACCGTATATACGCAGCATTAGGAGCAAAATCGCTCCTCCGCCCCTGCTGCCCCCATGCTTCGGCATATATGCTCTTTTTTTAAACTGTGGTGGTGAAATCACCTCCTACAGCGTTGGAGTCACGGCTTTATGTATCGTGGTAGCAAACGCTGTTGCTGTCAAGATAAATAGATCCGCGCTGCAACTGAATGGCGTACCTGAAAACAAAAAATTACATACCTGAAAAGCAAGCATGATAAAACATTGCAGAATAGAATACAGTAAAAAAGAGCAGAACAATAGAGAGAAAATAGAGAGAGAGAGAGAACAATAAAACAACAACTATTTTTGTTTTTTTTATTTTATATTTTTTTTGTGTTTTGTTTTTTACGTTTTTTTTTTTTCTTTTTTACACTTTTTTTTGTAACTTTAACAACTGTAATGGTTCGGGTCTCTCAAAATGTAATGGCATCTTGGGAGACCCTGTGTAAGTGTGTCCTAGTCTGTGAAATGCTGTACCCTACGCTAAAACTTCACTTTTGAGTGGTAGCGATCAAAACATTCATTAAGGCAAAGACCAGGTTTGTCAGGACAGAGTGGACAAAAAACACGGATGTCACGCCTAAATCCGCGCTTGCTACAGACACGACATCTTTTTTGGGGGGTTCGTTGGGTAGGGGTACTCGGGAGGGCATACGGATAATGCCTCTCATGCAGCCGGCTTACTGCATTTGGTAGGGGATGGTGAGGTGCAGAACCGCCTGGATACAGGAGTTCTGTGACTATCTCATTCTGGAATTTTAGAAGAGATAACGTCCCGCCTGAAGCTCTGTATAGCACATGAGCGTTCAGCAAAGCCAATTGGAATAAGGATAGAGACACTTTTTTGTACCAGCGTCTCGCCTTACGGTCAATTAGATACGGCGCCATCAACTGGTCGTTGAGGTCCACCCCTCCCATATTTTTGTTATATTCGTGGACACAGAGGGGTTTCTCCACAACACCAGTCGCCGTACGAATTTGGACTGTCGTGTCTGCATGAAGGGAGGTAAGAAGGAAAACATTCTTATTGTCCCTCCACTTCATAGCGAGCAAGTTATTACACTTCACGCAGGCTCTCTCCCCCAGCCTAAGACGGGCATCTACAAGCCACTGGGGAAAGCCCCGGCGATTAGGTCGCACGGTGCCACATGCTCCAATCTGATGATCAAACAAGTGACTAAACAGTGGCACGCTCGTGTAATAATTGTCCACATACAAGTGGTACCCCTTTCCGAATAAGGGTGACACCAAGTTCCACACTATCTTGCCAGCGCTCCCTATGTAATCCGGGCAGTTGACCGGCTCAACCTGACTATCTTTTCCCTCATAAACCATAAAGCTCCATACATAGCCTGTTGCCCTGTCACAGCACTTATAGAGCTTGACCCCGTATCTGGCACGCTTGCTGGGAAGGTACTGCTTGAAAGCCAAGCGGCCAGAAAATGTAATCAGGGACTCATCAACGCAGACAGCTTGATCGGGAATAAACAAGGCTGCAAAACGTTCGTTGAAGTGGTTTATGAGGGGCCGAATTTTATAGAGCCGGTCGTACTCAGGGTCCCCACGTGGACGACAAAGTTCATTGTCGTTGAAGTGCATGAACCGCAAAATCTGCTCGTATCGTGTCCTGGGCATGGAGGCAGAGAACACGGGCATGTGGTCAATTGGGTGCGTGGACCAATAAGCACGCAATGACGGGAATTTATGTGTGCCCATGTTGAGGGAAAGGCCCAGAAAGGTCTTAAATTCGGAAACCGTAATTGGTTTCCAATCTTTGGCAATTTTAGGCAACTGGGGGTTAGCGGCGATGAATTGACCAGCATACAAATTACTCTGGTCCACAATAGATCTATAGAGATCTTCCGTGAAAAACAGCGAATAATAATCGATTGGCATAAAATCAGCTGTTTCCACCTGAATACCGGGTTGGGCAGTGAATGGGGGAAGTACGGGTTCTGCAGAAGTGGTGGGGACCCAATCAGGATAGGCGAATTCTGCAGGAAGGGCACTATGGGCACGACGGGCCTGCCTTTGTCTTCTTGGTGGCAGCGGGACACTACTTGTGCTTGCCACCTCGCCAGCTTGAACTGCACTTATGGGACTCGCCACGTCACCACGTGATACTGCAGTGCTGGATGTACGCCCAGGCTGTACTAGGCCGCTGGTGCTTGCCAATTCACCAGAAGGAATAGCGGCGCTTGTACTACTCTGCTCCATGATACGAGAGCCCTGCGGTTCTTGCTCCTCAACAACCTCAGAAGATCGGGATCGGGTACACCTGACCTTAGCAGGGACCTCAACTTCGTCGTCAGAGCTATCTGACGTGGGGCCGCTGACGTCACTGTCTTCTACGGGAAGATATTCTGAGCCTGAATCTGACAGATACGTGACCTCCTCTTCACTATCTGTCATGCTCAGAATCTCGTAGGCCTCTTTACTAGTGTACCTTCGACTTGCCATTTTGGGCTCTAAATTTAGGGGTACACTAGTAAGATTCACAGGTAAAAAAAGCACCTGACTGTCACCAAATGTATCAAACGCTACCAAAAAAACTGTTAGCGATCGCAGGGATCAGGACTGTCTCTGCGAACGCTGCAGTTATGTGTGTTGTGTTTGGTAAGTGACAGTGATCGATCGATACTGCACTTGGGTGGGCTGGGCTGGGCTGGGCTGGGCGGAGGGGCTAAACGCAGTGTTAGCAGGTATCTGGGCTGATCCCGCTAACACTGCGTTTTTGGGAACCCTAAACCGCTGGGGAGGCTAGTATAGATCTGATCAGATACTATACCACTAAGGGAGGTGTATGCTTTGCGCGTGGGTGTTAGCGTTACTGGCACTAACCTAAAGCTGCCTGGGGCAACGCAGACCCTCTCTGGCGCTAAAACCTAATTGATATCACCCGCCGGGCGATCAGGGGGTTAAACCTTTATTGGGTTATATACGGCGGGTGCCCTGATGCTATAAAAAGCAAACTAACCAACCAGTGTCACCCGTAACCTTTATATGGTGATCACTGGTAAAAGGGTTAACTAGGGGCAATCAGGGGGTTAAAACCTTTATTAGGTTAAATATGGGGGTACCCGACGCTATATAAAAACCTGACGGGTTACCTAAATAACGAAATAACTCACTGGGTAACCAGTGTCACCAGTGACGCTTATACGGTGATCACTGGTGAAAGGGTTAACTCTAGGGGCAATCAGGGGGTTAAAATAATATATGGGGGTACCTGACGCTAATAAAAACCTGCGGCGAACCTAAAAATAATTAACTGGCTATCTAGGACACCAGCGACAAGAAAAAAGCGATCGGAAAAACGATCGCTTAGTGACGCTGGCGTTAGGGGGTGAAAGGGTTACCTGGGGGGCGATCAAGGGGTTAAACCTTTATTAGGGGGGGTTAGGGGGCTACCTTGGACCTAAAGGGGCCTAATCCTAACTGCCCTGCAACTTTTTACAGTCACAAATGACACTGATTGCAGTGATCAGTGAAAAAAATGATCACTGCAAACAGTGCACTGTGACTTGGGGTACTGGGGGTGATCTGGGGGGTGATCTGGGGGTGACTGGGGGGTGATTTGTGTGCCTACGTGTACTGGTGTCAGTGGGCTGTTGGTGCACTTACTATGTGATGTCTTCTCTCCTCGCGCCGGATCGAAAAGACCGACACGAGGAGAGATGACATCACTTCCTCCTGCCTGTGTTTACATTACAGGCAGGGGAAGCTCTCTCATTCGCCGGGAGCGATCGAGAGGGGGTGGCCGGAATCGAACGGCCGTCCCCTCATGCCGGATCGCTCCCGAACACTTAACCACCGCTCACTGTACAGAAGGGGGGTCCGATCGGACCCCCCAACTATACAAAGGCGATCACGTACATATACGTGATTCTGCCTGTCGGTGCCATTCTGCTGACGTATAATTACAGTGGGCGGTCGTTAAGTGGTTAAAAGAGAACTAAAGGATTTTTTTTTCAGTATCATACTTACCTCGGTGGATGCAGCATCGGTCCGATGCTGCATCTGTCCCCTGGCGCCTCTGCATTGAGAACCGAGTGATCAAACATCGTCGATGGTTCGGTTCTCACAGCTCCCCGAGCAGAGAGCTGCTGATTGTCAATCAGCAGCTCGGTGCTCTGCTCCTCCACGCTCACTGGAGAACTGAGCTGTGGAGGGGGCAGAGGGGCCGTCTCAGGCTCTCAGTAGCTCGCTGAGAGCCTGAGATGGATATCGGTCTAGGCACCTGGCGGATCCAGGCTTCCATTGTCGGGATGACGTGGTGCCTGGACTGATTTCTGTGACGTCAGCAGAGAGAGGACTTCAGACCGCTCCCTGCTGAAAATGGGTCACAGGAGTGCAAAACCTGTGATCCATAGGAGAAGCCCAGCCAATTGAGCTTTGGCTGGACTTCTCCTTTAAGCCAATCATTGGGACTGTCTCACTCTGAAAATGTCCAGAAATACTTCCAGTCAACCATGAGGCCCTCTGAGAAACATATAAAGAAAAAAGACCTAGCCAAGGAGACGGACAGCCACAAGAGAGAGCCACTGGGATATAGCAATCATGAGTGCAGGACAACGATGTAACAAATTGAAAAACACAATTTTATTAATAAAAATACAGAATGAAAAATAAAAACCATATTCCTCCACCTACAAGCATCTAAAAAGACAACGTTGTCTAGGACAAAAACATCTGGGCACCGTCATGCATCCACATACCCATACAATAGAGCAATGACCATATAACATGGAATGTATAGCTAGGTGTAACCCATGCTGGCAAAAATCCCTATAGGCCGATAGAGTGAAGGGCAATGAAGGATGCAAATGCAATAGTTCAGATATCCAAAGGGACACAGATCATGGCAGGATCACTAGCACATCAAGCAGGTAATGCAATTATATATGTGTGCCTCCCTTAGGCATGGATAAATGTCAGTGATACAGATGGGAAAAGCTGGCAGCGCAGCAGAGGCAATGAGCTTATTAACATATCCATGTATCAGCTGATGTATTTCTTGTATCCAACAGAATCCTTTTACCGTATAGTAGGTCGAGACTCCTGGAGGGGCACCTGGTGGTTAGGGTGACCACATTTCCAAACTACCATTCAGGGACACCCTCCCTTCCCAAAAATCAGCTTGTGCTGTAACGAATCACAGCACAGTGATTGGACACAAGAGGCAGGATTTATGATTTCTCCAATCACAAGCAGGGGTGGGGATTGTGCTTCTCCAGGCATTCCCGGCCAGGACAAGTACTGTCAGTGAGTAAAGTGGTGATGTGGCAGCCTTTTTTGGGGGCATCAGATTGGCCCGGGGGGTGGCTATGTCAGTTTCATTCCGGGACACTGTATTGTCCTGGAGTGAATGTGCCCGGGACAGACCTGTAAAATGCGGGACTGTCCCGGGCAATCAGGGACACGTGGTCACCCTACTGGCGGTGTGAGCAGCCAATCCTCACAGGTGCACCCCTATGCCTGATGGATGGATGACTCAGGTCAGTCAAAAAGGATCAAAGGCCACCTCCCACGATCAGCCGCAGCAAAGTCCTGGTGCTAGTAAAGGATCCACGCTGTATCAGCCATACTGCATCAGAGACAGGGGGATGCAACAGACAAAAATCCAAAAGGCAAGCCTTATTTATTTTTTAGGTGTGCTGTGTAAATGGGAAAAAATAACAAACATAGCCTACAAATATACGTAATATTTTCTGAACCCTCTGAAAAGCTGCCTGTATTGGTTGTGACATGGCATATTCACTTAAATGTGTTGCGTTTGATGGCGGGTACTAGCAGATGGAAGCCAAACTCCAGCTCACACGTTATAAGCAGTTACAGAAAACAGTTTTTTTTTTCTTTTTGGGATAAAGGTTTTACATAAATAAATAAAAGCTGCCCCTGCCAGTGTTAAATGGTTTGTCTCATCTCTGTAACTTATACATTCTGCTGGAGAGCTTGTTCCTTTCAAAAACAACAGACTTACTGGCTGGATCACCAGGTGAAAATAAAAGAAAAATTCTAAAAAAGAAAATGAATGCAGCCATGACATCTAAAATGTGGTGAGCTGCAATAAACATTGCTTTTGGGTTTAACTACTTCCTTACTGGGCACATATACCCCCTTCCTGCCCAGGCGAAATTTCAGCTTTCAGCACCGTCACGCTTTGAATGACAATTGCGCGGTCGTGCAACGTGGCTCCCCAAAAAAATTGACGTCCTTTTTTTCGCACAAATAGAGCTTTCTTTTGGTGGTATTTGATCACCTCGGCGGTTTTTATTTTTTGCGCTATAAACAAAAATAGAGCGACAATTTTGAAAAAAAAGCAATATTTTTTGATTTTTGCTATAATAAATATCCCAATTTTTTTTAAAAAAAAATATTTTTTTCCTCAGTTTAGGCTGATACGTATTCTTCTACATATTTTTGGTAAAAAAAAATTGCAAACGGCGTTTATTGATTGCTTTGCGCAAAAGTTATAGCGTTTACAAAATAGGGGACTGCTTTATGGCATTTTTATATATTATTTTTTTTTTATTAGTAATGGCGGCGATCAGTGATTTTTTTTGTGACTGCGACATTATGGCGGACACATCGGACACTTTTGACACTATTTTGGGACCATTCACATTTATACAGCGAACAGTGCTATAAATAGGCACTGATTACTGTATAAATGTGACTGGCAGGGAAGGGGTTAACACTAGGGGGCGAGGAAGGGGTTAAATGTGTTCCCTGGAGTGATTGTTACTGTGGGGGGAGGGGAGTGACTGGGGGAGGAGACCGATCTGTGTCCCTATGTACAAGGGACACAGCATCAGTCTCCTCTCTCCCTGACAGGACATGGATCTCTGTGTTTACACACAGAGATCCACGTCCTGCCTCTGTAACTGCCGATCGCGGGTACCTGGTGGACATCGCGGCCGCCAGGCACGCGCATCGGCATTGCAGTGACGCGCCGGGCACGTGCTTGCACCGCCGGCGGCGCTCGCGCGTCCTCCGCCGGCGGCGCTCGTGCGCCCCCCAGTGGCCAAATTAGAGGAGGCCGTATAATAACGGCCTCCCGACATTTGACAACCACCTTGCGGCCGTATATACTCGTACGGCGGGCGCGAGGTGGTTAATACTGCTTTAAAGTTTTCACACCACGCCTTTTCAGAAGAAATTCAAGTTTTCTGGGTTGTATTTGTTTATGAAACTGGGTGGTAATGGGTGTACCTGCTTTCATTATAATCACCTGAGATATTCCAGTGCTGTATTAAAAAAACGAAGCATCAGCTGTATCACTTCAGCCACAAAGAATCTTAGGCTTGATTCACACTAAGCCCAAGTTCACACTGGGGCTGCGGGAGTGAAGCCGTGCGAGTTCAGCTGAACTCGTACGATTTCACTCTCGCTGGCAGTCCCGATTTCAGACGCGATTACAAAGACATCTGACACAGATGTCAATGTAAATCGCGGCCGAAATCGCAAAAAGTAGTACAAAAACGACTTTTTGAAATCGGTGCAGCGCCGCAGAAGCAGCGTTGCACCGATTAGGTCAGTGCCATTGCCCGCAATTTGCGGCAAATATCGCAGATTTGACATGCGATTTGACATGTCAAATCGCACCAGTGTGAACCAGGGCTGATGCATTTTTTTATGCTTTTTGCATTTTGCAGAAATGCAGGTAATTTTTTTAACATGGGTTCCTATGGAGCACATTCACGTCAATGTATTTTTGTGCCTCTGCATTTTTGGAAAGGGTCTGGGAATTTTTTCCTGCAAAATGAAGCGTTTTGCATGTAATAGACTTCAATCGACAGAAAAATAGGGATATGTGGTACATTAAATGAGAACGCAACGGGGGATTTTGCACCTCCATCCCTAATTGCTATGCAAAAAAAGTCCCACCCTCCCCCCTTCTTTTTTGCACAGACTTGAATCGACCCGCATCCAAAATGCAAGTACTGCTTTTTTACCCTGATTTTACCACAATTTGTGATTTGCGTCTTTTCTTTTTTATTATTACATTTACTGTATATAGCTGGTTGCTAAGGAGCAGGTCGGGAAGCCGGCCGCCACGTTCTGAATGTACCCCCCCCCCACAGTTCATATTAGGCCCTTCAGTCTGGTATTGATTTGAAAGGGACACCCCACGCCCAAATAAAAAAAAAAGATGGTGTGTGTCCCCCCATGATCCATACCAGACCCTTATCCATGCATGCAGCCTGGCAGGTCAGAAAAGGGAGAGGACGAGCGAGCACCTCCCCACCTCCTGAACCATACCAGACCGCATGCCCTTAACATGGGGGGTGGATGCTTTGGGGCAGAGGGGCTCTGCGCCCCCCCACCTTAAAGCACCTTGGCCCCATGTTGATGGGGACAAGGGCCTTTTCCCGACAACCCTGGCCGGTGGTTGGCGGGGTCTGTGGGCGGGGGCCTTCTCAGAATCTAGAAGCCCCATTTAACAAGGGGGCCCCCAGATCCCACCCCCAATGTGAATGGGTATCGGGTACATCGTACCCCTACCCATTCACCAAAAATTCAGTGATATGTAAAAAAAACAAGAGCTGGTTTTTGACAAGTCCTTTATTAAAAAAAAAGCTCCGTCTTCTCCCTGAACCATCTTCTCCTGTCGCCGTCTCTCCCAGTGCCGCCTTGTCTCCGAGCCGTCTTCTGCCGCCGCCGTCTCTCCTGGAGATGTCTTCTCCTGCGCCGCTGTCTTCTTCCTCGCCGCTGCTGTGTTCTTCCTCGTCACCCAATGGGTCACAAGGGGGCAGGCTTTCCAGTGATGTCATCGAATAGCCACGCACCATGGCTACATAAGAGATGTCAGACAGCGGGGGACGTCACAACGGAGGAAGAGACAGCATCAGGACAAGAGCGACCTTTTTTGTTTTTAGCGTGTAACCGGTGGAGAGGAAGAAGACAGCGGCACGGCAGAAGTCATCTCCGGGAGAGATGGCGGCGGGAGAAGATGGCTCAGGGAGAAGACGGCACCAGGAGAGACGGCGGCGGGAGAAGACGGTTTGGGGAGAAGACACTGCAAAAAAGAACCTGGACTGAAGTCTGTTTTAAAAAAAAAATGCTGATAAGTAGGCTTTTTATGACAGAAGATACTTTGTAGGTCTCTCTTTTAGAAATGCTACTTCTTGCTTGTCAGCATTTTTTAGGTGTTTTTTCTCTAAGATGATGTAACTTTTGCACAAATGCATGGGAGTTATGTCTTCCTAATCCACAGTTGTACAGTATCTTGTTCCTGGGTTGCAGGATTCAGCCAGCTAATGGCGGGGCCCAATCTATATGGTGGTGAAATTGATCACCATCTCTTTAAATCTGCATTCAGTGGATTGCATCCTCGTTGTCTCAGTCCTTGTAATTAGGTCCTCAAAGCCTCGCCTCAGCTCCTCAAGCCTCGTACACACGACCGAGTTTCTCGGCAAGAAACTTGCTGGCAGAGATTTCTTGCCGAGAAATTTGTTCGTGTGTATGGTTTCTCGTCAAGAAAAGCGACAAGAATCTCGACGAGAAAATAGAGAACCTGCTCTCTATTTTCTCGTCGAGATTCTCGTCAGCCTGTTTCTCGATGAGAAAATTGAGTGTGTGTACACTTACCTGTTCGCCGGGAAGCCCGCGCATGCTCGAAATGACTTTGACGCATGCGCGGTAGCTTCCTAGGCATAGGTAGGGTGAACCAAGATGGCGGCGACGGCATCGAATGTGACGAGCGCATGCTCATCGTATTCGATGATGTCACCGCGTACGCTCCATTCAAAGAACCGCGGGTTCTTCTAAATGAGCGTGTGTATACTCGGCCGGGACAAGTTTCTTGTCCAAGGATCTCGTCGTAAAAAACGGCATGTTTTTAACAACGAGATTCTCGGCCGTGTGTACGAGGCTTCAGTCCTCACAAACTCAGTCCCTTTACTCCCGTCTCTGCACAGTCTCAGCAACAGTGCTCCAGTCTCTGAACAGGCTCAGTCTCTGCAAATCAAGAACCCCACAGACCCAGTCTCAGCACACTGACCCTGGCACACCAAAGGTAAATGTGACTGCTGTGGTTCCCATATAGCAAAGACCCTGCTCTCCCTCAGAAAGCCTGAGAAAAATAAAACCTTTACGCCTCCCCCTGTTTTCAGTGATTTATCTGGGTTAAAGTCTGCATCCCATCCACTTCCTAGTGCAGTGTTTCCACCGAACTACATTTCCCATGGGCTTTTGTGGCTGAATCATCAGGTCTCCTATTGCCACGACAGACACTCCAGCAGGGGTGGGGGGTGGTTTTGTAAACAAAGGAGTGGGCGGTCACACACATACACAGCAGCCCCTGTGCCCGTCCACGCTACTGAGCACTCTGCTATAATAGAAAAAAATACCACTTCATATATTAAAAGGTACAACCAATGCTGTGTTAAAGGTTGGAAAAATGTGCTAATGATCCATTATTTAATTTATATGTTATGCAAAGATAATGAGCCCCTTTTAATACCCAGTGACAAGTCAGTATTGAATCTCTTTTAGTTATTTTTTTATTTTTTATTTTTAATAGTGCCCAGTACCTTGCATTAAATTAATCCATTTTAATGTTATTAAGACCTGTAATACTATTAATAAAAAACCAGTGAGATCTAAATGTCAGACATTATCCTTTGTTGTCATTGATTAAGCTGTTATTGATTAGTTTATCTTGGCACAACAGAATTTTAGTGATGCATAATATGGTATTTATGTTGTTATTACATAATTACTGGTTTCCTTAAAATGTTAAGCTAGGTGAAGCTTACAGTGTTATTGACTTTTCTGCATATTGACAGTGATGCAGAGATCAGGAACTGCAGCAGCTGCACAAATGCTACAGAAATATCTTAAATAAAAATTGACAACTCTGTACAGTATGTCAAATTAATATTATTAATTTCACTTAATCATTGTAATTCTGTTATAATTTAATCATATTCCCAGAGGATAACATTGTTTTCTTGGAAAATGTGACTGTGAGGCACACTGTACTATAATGTTAATTTCTTGTAATTGTCTTTTGTAGATCTGTACTTTAATAATGAATGATGCATATCTGTGTATGACGCTTTTACCTCAGTTGACCCTGTTTATTAAATTTTAACTGGAGCATATATCAATGTGTTTGAAATTTGCTATTCATTGTTTCTTTACATTTTTTAAATATTAAAAATGTAAGTGCACACCTGCTACTGGTGCCTGAAAACAGCTAAAAACAAGGGTGTCACTACATACAAACCTCCTTACTATGCAAGGCACTGTGTATCATAAAAAACTTTAGTCTTTTTTTTATGATTGAACATTGCTTTTACCTTTTTTTAAATTCCTTTTAGAATCTTAGTACTGATTTTCTCTACCCTCATTCAGCTAGTTCCTGCCTACATGCATTTACTGCACATCATGTTTTGGATCACCTCTCTGATTTTGACAATGATAGACTGTGCCTGTGCAATGAATGTTGGCACAGCTTCTTGTAGTCTCCACCAGGGGAAAATGTGACAGAGTGACAACACAAGGGCCCGGTTTGCAGAGGGGTATGGTCCATAGGAAGCACCCAGTGGTGTATTTAGGTTTTGTGCTGCCCTAGGCCTGACTAAACTCGTGCACCCCCTAATTTAAATATGACCCACCCTTTCCTGTCAAGGCCACACCCCTTTCTGTTTAAGACACTCCCTGAAATTTTCGAGTGGGGACACTAGTTCTTAGGACCTGGGGGGGGGGGGGCATTGGATTCCCTTAATTTGCATACATTTCCTCTCACTTCCTGTTTGGCTATGGGGCAGGAAGTGAAGGGAAATCTCTGTTATGGGACAGGGATGGTAAAAAAATAAACTGACAGGGGATATAACCCTCCCTTACTCTTTATCCAAAATGAAAAAAAAAGTGTTGCCTATAGTTCTAATTTAAGCACAAACTTCTGATAATTTTATGGAGAGGACTAAGAAGATATAACCATGCCAATGGTGCAGCAGAAAACATATAACACAGTGAGGGAGGTTTGTGGTCCAGGATGATAGGACAGTCAAAATTAGAAGCAGCTTGCGTTACACTAACAGCTTAGCGCAACTTGGCGGGCACTTTTTCCGTGCTGCCCCCCTGCAAAGTGCTGCCCTAGGCCTGGGCCTTTTTGGCCTAGGCCAGGATACAGCATTGGAAGCACCTGAGCCTTCATGGCAGGATGACTAGGTACTCTTTTAATGAAAGACATAGATTAAAAAGCATAGAAACAACTTTTGAAATTACAAATTCTAGGAAGGGTTAAAAGTTGGGGAGGAGGATTTGAAGATGGTGCACCTTTAAATATGCCAATAATTTATTATTAATTAATCACATTTTAGTAAAACATAGGCATCCAGAAAATTCCTAAAGTTTCACAATTCACAATTGTAGAACATCTACTGAAGTATATACAGTAGGTGCATCTCATAAAATTTTTATATCATTAAAAAGTTAATTTATTTCAATAATTAAATTCAAAAAGTGAAACTCATATTTTATATAGAAAAAGAGTGATATATTAATTTTTTTTAATTCTTTATTTATATAAGATATTAAAGCACCCATCAGAGCAAAGTACAACAGAAAAGGTGCAATGTCTCACCGAATATAAAGATGATCGAAAATGACAAGGTAATATAATATAACGCGAGATTGCAAAAAAGGAAAGAAATTAATCATCACTAAAACCCATAATAATTTCTCACTTCCGAAAATTAGGCGGTAACTATGAACAATATGCCTGAGTTTGCACGGGCGGACACTTCAGATTTTTAGAGAAAAATAAACTAAATAACAGAAGCAGAGAGTCACTCAAGGGGGTACCGAAACAGAAAGAGATAAAGAGGTAGGGGGGAGAGAACTCACAACTTCATAACACACAGTGGACCAACACCAGCAGATGACATGGCTCCCCAAATCATCACTGACTGTGTAAACTTCACACTGAACCTCATACAACTTGGATTCTGTGTCCTCTCCACTCTTCCTCCAGACTCTGGGACCTTGATTTCCAAATGAAATGCAAAATATTCCACAGTCTGTGATGATTTGGGAAACCATGTCATCTGCTGGTGTTGGTCCAATGTTTTTTATCAAGTCCAAAGTCAACGCAGCCCTCTACCAGGAAATTCTTTGGCACTTCATGCTTCCCTCTGCTGACCAGCTTTATGAAGATGCTGATTTCATTTTCCAGCAGGCATTGGCACCCGCCCACACTGCCAAAAGTATCAATACCTGGTTTAATGGTCATGGTATCACTGTGCTTGATTGGCCAGCAAACTCACCTGACCTGAGAGAATATGTGGGGTATTGTCAAGAGGAAAATAAGAGACACCAGACCCAACAATGCAGACGAGCTGAAGGCCACTATCAAAGCAACCTGGGCTTCCATAACACCTCAGAAGTGCCACAGACTGATCGCCTCCATGCCACACCACATTGATGCAGTAATTCATGCAAAAGGAGCCCCGACCAAGTATTGGTATGGAAAAGGAGTTTGGGACTTTATATGAAGCATGCGGCCGAAATGAACAACATGAACAGAGAGTGACTGGTGGGTATATGATGGTAGATAACCCAATCACATAATGTTATGGCATGTACATAGTAACATAACATGAACCAGTAACATGATTAGGGATGAGCCGAACACCCCCCGGTTCGGTTTGCACCAGAACATGCGAACGGACCGAAAGTTTTCACGAACTTTCGAACCCCGTTAAAGTCTATAAGACTCGAATGTGAGAAATCAAAAGTGCGAATTTTAAAGGCTAATATGCAAGTTTTAGTCCTAAAAAGGGTTTGGGGACCCGGGTCCTGCCCCAGGGTACATGTATCAATGCAAAAAAAAAGTTTTAAAAACTAATGTTTTTTCGGGAGCAGTGATTTTAATGATGCTTAATGTGAAAAAATAAAAGTGAAATATTCCTTTAAATATCGTACCTGGGGGGTGTCTATAGTATGCCTGTGAAGTGGCGCATGTTTCCCGTGTTTAGAACAGTCCCTGCACAAAATGACAATTCTAAAGGAATAAAAGTCATTTAAAACTGCTTGCGGCTTTAATGTAATGTCTGGTCCCGGCAATATGGATGAAAATCATTTAGAAAAATGGCATGGGTACCCCCCCCCCAGACCATTACCAGCCCCTTTGGGTCTTGTATGGATATTAAGGGAAACCCGCACCCAAATTAAAAAAAGGAAAGGCGTGGGGCCCCCAGGCCCTATATACTCTGAACAGCAGTATACAGGCGGTGCAAACAAGACAGGGACTGTAGGTTTGTTCTTAAGTAGAATGTGTGTGTACTTTTGAACTGGTACATTTTTAAAGTGTCCAGTCAAAAAATCAATTTTTAAGCTTTTTGGAAAACATAGGGAAGGGTTATCACCCCTGTAACATTTGTTTTTCTGTCTGTGCACCTGTTCAGAACATTTCACCTCACTCTCTGTCCCAATGACAATTGGTTTTTGAAAATTTTGGGTTTTTAGTGAAACAAGGATTGGTGATAAAGCATAAGTGGAGAGGAGACACATTTTTCCGATATTAACTCTTACAGGAGAGAATTTCCCTTCCTAGGGGTAGATTTCCTCTCACTTCCTGTTGTTTCCTTCCGTTTGCAAGTAGGAGTCGTTTGTAAGTTGGATGTTTGAAAGTAGGGGCCTGCCCTATATACTCTGCAGAAATTTGGGCCTTAGGTGTTAGTGTTGCCACAACACTGTAAGGCCTCACAGTTACTCTTGGTGGGCGCAGGAACGGGCCCTGCTGTGAAATATTAGATCAAGAATTGTAATTACATGCCCCTGTTGAACAGGGGCAGAAAAATTGGGCCTTAGGCACAGGTGCTGGTGCCACAACACTGCAACCCCTCACAGAAACTCTAGTTGGAGAGCATGAATGAGCCCTGCTGCAAATTATTGCAGCAACAATTGAAATTACACGCCCCTGTTAAACAGGGGCAGAAAAATTGGGCCTTAGGCACTGGTGCCACAACACTGCAACCCCTCACCGATACTATAGTTGGAGCGCAGGAATGAGCCCTGCTGCAAAGTATTTCATCAAAAATTTTAATTACACGCCCCTGTTAAACAGGGGCAGAAAAATTGGGTCTTAGGCACTGGTGCTGGTGCCACAACACTGCAACCCCTCACAGAAACTTTAGCCACTGGTGGCGGTGCCCAGAACCAAAAATGTTCTTACAAGCTATCAACATTAGGGATAAGCTTTGAGTTCGAGTCGAACTCATGTTCTCATGTTCGACTCGAACATTGCCTGTTCGCCAGTTCGCCGAACAGCGAACAATTTGGGGTGTTCGCGGCAAATTCGAAAAGCCGCGGAACACCCTGTAAAAGTCTATGGGAGAAATCTAAAGTGCAAATTTTAAAGGATATATGCAAGTTATTGTCATAAAAAGTGTTTGGAGACCTGGGTCCTGTCCCAGGGGACATGTATCAATGCAAAAAAAAGTTTTAAAAACTGGAGTTTTTCGGGAGCAGTGATTTGGGGACATGGTGCTTTGAGGGGTCACAGAACCCCAAAGCATCCTCCCCATGTTGAGGGCATGTAGCCTGGTATGGTTCAGGAGGGGGAGCTCTCTCGTCCCCCCCTCTTTTCCTGTGGCCTGCCAGGTTGCGTGCTCGGATAAAGGGTCTGGTATGGATTTTTGGGGGGAACTCCACGCCATTTTTTTTTATTTTGTGCGGTGTTCCCCTTAAAATCCATACCAGACCTGAAGGGTCTGGTATGGATATTTTGGGGGGAACCCCACGTCATTTTTTTTTATTTGACGCAGGGTTCCCCTTAATATCCATACCAGACCTGAAGGGCCTGGTCATTGAACTTGGTAGGACCCCCACGCATTTTTTTTTTATCAATGACTTTCAATTACTTTTCTCTGTATTGCTGGGAGCCGACAATTAATTACAGCCGCGATTACTTTTAAATTACTTTTTTTCCTTCAGAAATTACACTTTGTGCAGGGACAGTTCTAAGCATGGGAAACAAAAGCTACTTTACAGGAATACTATACACACCCCCTAGGTACGAAATTTAACCACTTAAGCCCCGGACCATTTGGTAGCTAAAGGACCAGAGGTGAATTCAGAATTTTGCACTGCGCTGCTTTAACTGTAAATTGTGCGGCCATGCAATGTTGTACCCAAACGAAATTTGCGTCCTTTTCTTCCCACAAATAGAGCTTTCTTTTAATGGTATTTGATTGCCTCTGCGATTTTTATTTTTTGCGATATAAACGGAAAAAGACCGAAAATTTTGAAAAAAAATGATATTTTCTACTTTTTGTTATAAGAAAAATCGAATAAACTCAATTTTAGTCATACATTTAGGCCAAAATGTATTCAGCCACATGTCTTTAGTAAAAAAAATGTCAATAAGCGTATATTTATTGGTTTGCGCAAAAGTTATAGCGTTTACAAACTAGGGTACATTTTCTGGAATTTACACAGCTTTAAATTTATGACTGCCTATCTCATTTCTTGAGGTGCTAAAATGGCAGGGCAGTACAAAACCCCCCCAAATGACCCCATTTTAGAAAGTAGACACCCCAAGGAAATTGCTGAGAGGCATGTTGAGCCCATTGAATATTTTTTTTTTGTCCCAAGTGATTGAATAATGACAAAAAATAAATAAACAATTACAAAAAGTTGTCACTAAATGATATATTGCTCACACATGCCATGGTTATATGTGGAATTGCACTCCAAAATACATTCTGCTGCTTCTCCTGAGTACGGGGATACCACATGTGTGGGACTTTTTAGGAGCCTAGCCACGTACGGGACCCCGGAAACCAAGCACCGCCTTCAGGATTTCTAAGGGCGCAAATTTTTGATTTCACTCCTCACTACCTATCACAGTTTTGAGGGCCATAAAATGCCAAAATAGCACAAAACCCCACCAAATGACCCCATTTTAGAAAGTAGACACCCCAAGGAAATTGCTGAGAGGCCTGTTGAGCCCATTGAATATTTTTTTTTTTGTCCCAAGTGATTGAATAATGACAAAAAAAAAAAAATTACAAAAAGTTGTCACTAAATGATATATTGCTCACACATGCCATAGTTATATGTGGAATTGCACCCCAAAATAAATTTTGCTGCTTCTCCTGAGTACGGGGATACCACATGTGTGGGACTTTTTAGGAGCCTAGCCGCGTACGGGACCCCGAAAACCAATCACCGCCTTCAGGATTTCTAGGCACAAATTTTTGATTTGACTCCTCACTACCTATCACAGTTTCGAAGGCCATAAAATGCCAAAATAGCACAAACCCCCCCCCAAATGACCCCATTTTGGAAAGTAGACACCCCAAGCTGTTTGCTGAGAGGCATGGTGAGTATTTTACAGCTCTCATTTGTTTTTGAAAATGAAGAAAGAACATTTTTTTTTCTTTTTTTTTTTTAATTTTCAAAACTTTGTGACAAAAAGCGAGATCTGCAAAATACTCACCATACCTCTCAGCAAATAGCTTGGGGTGTCTACTTTCCAAAATGGGGTCATTTGGGGGGGGGGAGTTTGTGCCATCTGGGCATTCCATGGCCTCCGAAACTGTGATAGGCAGTGAGAAGTGAAATCAAAAATTTACACCCTTAGAAAGCCTGAAGGCGGTGATTGGTTTTTGGGGTCCCGTACGCGGCTAGGCTCCCAAAAAGTCTGACACATGTGGTATCCCCGTACTCAGGAGAAGCAACAGAATGTATTTTGGGGTGTAATTCCACATATGCCCATGGCATGTTTGAGCAATATATCATTTAGTGACAACTTTGTGCAAAAAAAAAAATATATATTTTTTCCGCAACTTGTGTCAACATATAAAATATTCCATGGACTCGACATGCCTCTCAGTATATAGCTTGGGGTGTCTACTTTCCAAAATGGGGTCATTTGGGGGGGGGGGGGGTTTGAACTGTTCTGGCATTTTATACACAACATTAGGAAGCTTACATCCACTCTTCTAACCACTTGAAGTCAAAGCCCTTTTTGACACTTTTTGTTTACATGAAAACATATTTTTTTTTGCAAGAAAATTATGTTGAACCCCCAAACATTATATATATTTTTAAAGCAAAGGCCCTACAGAATAAAATGGTGGGTGTTGCATTGTTTTTTTTCTACACAGTATTTGCGCAGCGATTTTTCAAACGCATTTTTTGGGGAAAAAATACACTTTTTTTAATTTTAATGCACTAAAGCACACTATATTGCCCAAATGTTTGATGAAATAAAAAAGATGATCTTAGGCCGAGTACATAGATACCAAACACGACATACTTTAAAATTTCGCACAAACGCGCATTGCCGACAAACTACATACATTTTTAAAAGCCTTTAAAAGCCTTTACAGGTTACCCCGTTAGATTTACAGAGGAGGAGATCTGACCTTCGTGGTGATACCTCACATGCATGGTGCAATTGCTGTTTACATATGACGCCAGACCGACGCTTGCATTTGCCATTGGCAAGAGCAGGGCAGGACAGGGGTGCTTTTTTTTTTTTTTTTTATTATGAATTTTGCTTTTTTATTTTATTTTTAAACTGTTGCTTCCATATTTTTTTATTTTTTTTAATCATTTTTATTGTTATCTCAGGGAATGTAAATATCCCCTATGATAGCAATAGGTAATGACAGGTACTCTTTTTTGAAAAAACTGGGGTCTATTGGACCCTAGATCTTTCCTCTGCCCTCAAAGCATCTGACCACACCAAGATCGGTGTGATAAAATGCTTTCCCAATTTCCCAATGGCGCTTTTTATATCCGGGGGGGGGGACATTCCCTCCCACTGCTTGTAAAAGCAGTCCAGAGGCTAATTAGCCACTAGGATTGCTTTTACATGAAAGCCGGCCGCTGGCTGAAAAGAATGATACCAAGATGATACCTAAACCCACAGGCATCATTCTGGTATAAACATTCAAAGTCCAGCAACATACCAGTACGTTGCTGGTCCTTGTTGGACATGTATTGTAATCTTTTTTTTCATGCAGCCTGTTGGCTGAAGGAAAAAAAAAGATTGATCGGTGGGTATGCCCACCATTAGAATACCGTCCTTCATCCACCCACTTCTAATGATGGGCATACATGCACCATTTATATATGCCGAAGCATGGGGGCATCTTCCCGCAAAAGTTATGCCGTGTACACATGGTCAGACTTTTCCACGGGCAAGCCTCCGTCGGAATTTCGACCGTATGTACGCGGCATTAGGAGCAAAATCGCTCCTCCGCCCCTGCTGCCCCAATGCTTCGGCATATATGCTTTTTTTTTTTTTAACTGTGGTGGTGAAATCACCTCCTACAGCACTGGAGTCACAGGGATCAGGCCTGTCTCTGCGAACGCTGCAGTTATGTGTGTTGTGTTTTGCAAGTGACAGTGATCGATCGATACTGCACTTGGGTGGCCTGGGCTGGACGGAGGGGCAAAACGCAGGTGCTAGCAGGTATCTGGGCTGATCCCACTAACACTGCGTTTTTGGGAACCCTAAACTGCTGGGGATGCTAGTATAGATCTGATCAGATCAGATATTGATCTGTTCAGATACTATACCACTAAGGGGGGTGTATGCTTAACGCGTGGGTGTTAGCGCTACTGGCACTAACCTGACGCTGCCTGGGGTGACGCAGACCCTCTCTGACGCTAAAACCTAATTGATATCACCCGCCGGGCGATCAGGGGGTTAAACCTTTATTGGGTTATATACGGCGGGTGCCCTGACACTATAAAAAGCAAACTAACTAACCAGCGTCACCCGTAACACTTATATGATGATCACTGGTGAAAGGGTTAACTAGGGGCAATTAGGAGGTTAAAACCTTTATTAGGTAATATATGGGGGTACCTGACGCTATATAAAAACCTGACGGACGAACCTAAAAAAAAATTACTGGCTACCTATCGGCATCACCGACACTAAGACAACGATCATAAAAACGATCGCTTAGCGACAGTGGTGATAGGGGGTGAAAGGGTTACCTGGGGGCGATCAGGGGGTTAAACCTTTATTAGATAATATATGGGGGTACCTGACGCTATAAAAAGCTGCGGTGAACCTAAAAAAAATTACTGGCTACCGATCTGCATCACCGACGCTAAGACAGCGATCAGAAAAATGATCGCTTAGCGACAGTGGTGATAGGGGGTGAAAGGGTTACCTGGGGGGTGATCAAGGGGGTTAAACCTCTATTAGGTAATATATTGGGGTACCTGACGCTATAAAAACCTGCGGCGAACCTAAAAAAAAATTACTGGCTACCGATCTGCATCACCGACACTAAGAAAGCAATCAGAAAAATTATCGCTTAGTGACAGTGGTGATAGGGGGTGAAAGGGTTACCTGGGGGGCGATCAAGGGGGTTAAACCTTTATTAGGTAATATATGGGGGTACCCGACGCTATAAAAACCTGCGGCGAACCTAAAAAAAATTACTGGCTACCGATCAGCATCACCGACGCTAAGACATTGATCAGAAAAATGATCGCTTAGCGACGGCGGTGCTAGGGGGTGAAAGGGTTACCTGGGGGGTGATCAAGGGGGTTAAACCTTTATTAGGTAATATATGGGGGTACCCGACGCTATAAAAACCTGCGGCGAACCTAAAAAAAATTACTGGCTACCGATCAGCATCGCCGACGCTAAGACATCGATCAGAAAAATTATCGCTTAGTGACAGTGGTGATAGGGGGTGAAAGGGTTACCTGGGGGGCGATCAAGGGGGTTAAACCTTTATTAGGTAATATATGGGGTACCCGACGCTATAAAAACCTGCGGCGAACCTAAAAAAAATTACTGGCTACCGATCAGCATCACCGACGCTAAGACATCGATCAGAAAAATGATCGCTTAGCGACGGCGGTTATAGGGGGTGAAAGGGTTATCTGGGGGGTGATCAGGGGGTTAAACCTTTATTAGGGGGGGGGGTTAGGGGGCTACACTGGACCTAAAACTAAATGTAGTGACACTTTTACAGTCACAAATGTCACTGATTGCAGTGATCACTAAATAAATGGTCACTGCAATCAGTGACACTGTGACTGTGGGCTGGGGGGTGATCTGGGGGTGTCTGGGGGGGGCCTGGGGGGGCGATTTATGTGCCTATGTGTCCTGGTGTCAGTGTAGTGTTGTGTGCACTAACCTGCATCTTCTCCTGTACGGCGCTCGGTATATGTGAGCGCCGCAGGAGAGATGACATCACTTCCTCCTGCCTGTGTAAACAGTACACAGGCAGGGGAAGCTCTCATTCGCCGGGAGCGATCGAGAGGGGGGGGGGCGGAATCGAACGGCCGTCCCCTCATGCCGGATCGCTCCTGAAGGTAAAACGGCCACCCACTGTAAAGAAGGGGGTCCGATCGGACCCCCCAACTATACAAAGACAATCACGTATATGTACGTGATTCTGCCTGTCGGTGCCATTCTGCCGACGTATATTTACAGTGGGCGGTCGTTAAGTGGTTAAAGGAATATTTCACTTTTATTGTTTCACTTCAAGCATTATAAAAATCACTGCTCCCAAAAAAACATCAGTTTTTAAAACTTTTTTTTTGCATTGATACATGTCTCCTGGGGCAGGACCCGGGTCCCCAAACACTTTATTTGACAATAACTTGCATATAAGCCTTTAAAATTAGCACTTTAGATTTTTCATGTTCAAGTCCCATAGACTTTAATGGTGTTCAGATGTTCGAACAAATGTATTGCCTGTTCGCATGTTCTGATGCAAACCGACCTGGGGGGTGTTGGCTCATCCCTAATCAACATGAACACTGAGGAGGAATAGGATAGTCACTCAGCATAACAGGATAGTCACTCAGCATCAGCATAGGCAGTCTTGAAGGGATCTCACATTCAAAAAAAATGTATTCGGTTACATCAGCATCAGGTGCTTGGTAGCTGGTGATCCAAGACTGATTCATTTTTATGAAGGTCAGCCGATCGACCGATTCGGTAGACAGGCGCACCATGTGATCGGTTACAAAGCCTCCAGCAGCACTGAATGTGCGTCTCGAAAGAATGCTGGATGCAGGACAGGCCAGTAGCTCAATTGCATACTGTGCAAGCTCTGGCCAGTGATCCATCCTCAAGACCCAGTAACCCAGAGGATTTTCGATGGGAAAGGTGTCCAGGTCTGATCTTGCCCCTAGGTATTCCTGCACCATGTGAATCAGACGCTGGCGATGGTTGCCGGACCTGATCAGACCTTGGGGCTGCAGACTAAAAAATTGCCTGAACGCATCGGTCAGACAGCCACCTTCTCCACCGCTCCTTCTGTGACTGACCGAAGCCTCAGCAACACGTTATCCAGGACCAGGAATTTGTAACCTCACAGGCTCTGGAAACGCGTTGCACAAACCTTTCTGCAAGGCCTCCCGAAGATGTTTCATCCTCTGCTCCCTCTGCGATGGCAAGATAAGGTCCGCAAGCTTACCCTTGTAACGTGGATCAAGGAGGGTTGCCAGCCAGTAATGATCCCTCTCCTTGATAGCACGAATATGAGGATCCTTCCGCAGGCTTTGCAGGATCAGGGAGGCCATGCAGCGTAGGTTTGCTTAGGCATTCGGTCCGGAGTCCTCTGAGTCACTAAGAACGACATGATCCGCAGCCACCTCCTCCCAGCCACGTACAAGTCCATGTGTTTCTTGGGACTATAAATGATCCCTTGAAGACTGCTGCTGATGCTGAGTGCTAGGCTCCACCTCCATGCTGACACAATCCTCCTCCTCTTCCTGTGTGATCAGCGGGCCAGCAGGAACACTATCTGGATAAAGGGGGCCTTGAGAGGTAAGGAAGTCCTCCTCTCTCTCCCTCTTTTCTGCCTCAAGTGCCCTGTCCATTATTCTACGCAGCGTGTGCTCAAACAGGTGGACAAGAGGGACAGTGTCACTGATGCATGCACTGTCACTGCTCACCATCCTCGTGGCCTCCTCAAATGGTGACAGGACAGTGCATGCATCCCTGATCATGACCCACTGGCGTGGCAACAAAAAAACAAGCTCCCCTGACCCGGTTCTGGTGCCATATTGGCACAGATACTCATTGATGGCCATCTGCTGCGTGTGCAGCTGCTGCAGCATGGCCAACGTTGGGCATGTCACCTGGTGGGCATGTCACAGATTAGGCGGTTCTTGGGCAGGTTGTATTAATTTTGGAGGTCAGCCAGCCGAGCACTGGCATTATATGACCGGCGAAAATGCACACAGAGTTTCCTGGCCTGCCTCATGACATCCTGTAAGCCCGGGTACCTGCCCAAGAACCGCTGCACCACTAAGTTAAGGACGTGAGCCAAACAGGGCACATGGGTCAGTTGTCCCTGTCGGAGGGCGGAGAGGAGGTTGGTGCCATTGTCGCAAACCACCATTCCTGGCTTAAGCTGCATGGCGTCAACCACCTCTGAGCCTGCCCCTGCAGAGCTGACAGAATCTATGCCCCAGTGTGGCTCCTGTCCCCCAAGCACACCAGCTCAAGCACCGCATGGCATCTTTTTGCCTGCGTACTTGCGTAGCCCCTTGAACGCCTACGGAGCACCGCTGGTTCTGAGGACAAATAAGCACAGGAAGAGGCCATGGAGGAAGAAGAAGAGGAGGGGGTGGAGGAGAGAGGTGTGTCAGAATCACCACTAGTAGCATTTTGGAGGCGTGGTGGCGGAACAACCTACAACACTACTGCACCCTGTCCTGCATGCTTCCCAGCTGCCAGCAGAGTCACCCAATGCGCCGTGAAAGATAGGTAACGTCCTTGTCCATGCCTGCTGGACCATGAGTCAGCGGTAATATGCACCTTACCACTGACCGCCCTGTCCAGCGAGGCCAAGACATTGCCTTCTACATGCCGGTAAAGAGCCGGAATCGCCTTCCGTGAAAAAAAGTGGCGTTTGGAAACCTGCCACTGAGGAACTGCACATTCCACAAGCTCACGAAAGGGGGCAGAGTCTACCAACTGAAGAGGCAGCAGTGGAAGTGCTAGCAAATTTAGCCAACCTAGCATTTAACCGCTGGGCATGTGGATGGCTGGGAGCGAACTTCTTTTGTCGGTGCAGCAGCTGGGGCAGGGAAATTTGCCTGGTACAATCTGACATTGGTGTACCGATAGCAGATTGCCCGCAAGTACTTGGCTGTGACACGCCTAATTCTACACCTTCATTCCTCTCAGTGCAGGTTTCTGAGAGGACTGAAGGTATAGTGGGCTTGGAAATCCCAGCTGATGAGGAGCAAGGAGAGGTCCGCTTTGTTCTTTGGTGTGGGTATTTTATGTACGCTTGCCAACGGACTGCATGGCAGGTCGACATATGTCTGGTCAAGCATGTGATGCCCAAGCGGCTGGTGTTTTGGCCACGCGAGATACGCTTGAGACATATGTTGCAAATAGCAACGGTGCAATCTGATGCACACGTCTCAAAAAAGGCCCACACCAAAGAACTTTTGGAATAACGCACAAAGACAGCAGCGCCCTGCACATGCGGAGCTCTGCGGTGTGATGCAGTCAAGCTGGCCCCTGGAGGGCATCCTGCCTCGTTGGAGATGTGCCTCCTCCTCCTCATCTCTCCTATCAGGCACCCATGTAGAGTCAGTGACCTCATCATCCCCTCCCTCCTCGTCACTGGAGCAAACCTGGCAGTATGCTGCAGCTGGGGGAACATGACTTCCAGTTTGCTGTCCTTCTTGGGCACCCCCTCTCTCTGGGCTCACGTTACTGCCTTCCTCAAGCTGGGTACCATCATCGTAGCCTTCAAAACGCTGCGCATCTTCCAGCATGTACCCAACACTGTGGTCAAATAGTTCGGGGGACCCCTCAGGCGGACATGGTGGGGCTAGGGAAGTAGTGACTGATGCCATTGAGCCGAGGGAAGAGGCCGCTTTGGCAGACAAAGTACCCTGAGGCTGGGTGAGAGAGGATGAGGAGGACGAGGACGGCTTGGTCATCCACTCTACCAACTCTTCAGCATGTTGCGGCTCAACATGGCCAGCTGCTGAAAAAAAGGACAAGTGTACCCCACGGCCACGTTCTGATGAGGATGCACCGTGTCCATGACCAGCACTGTTGCCTCTAGACACAGAGCCTGCTTGCCCTCTTCTATTGGCCTGTGTATGTCTGCCTCTCCTTGTTGGCCTTCCAGACATACTTTATTTGATGTATTGGAATAGGTAGGTACACAAGGAATTGTCTGCAGTCAGCTTTAGCTGCACACTGTGGCCAGACTACACTACACTGACTTAAGAAACTGCAGGTTAGCTCAACCAACTGCTTGTATTATCAGTAATAGAAAAGCAATAGTCTGCAGTGAGCTTTACGTTCACACTGTGGCCAGACTACACTACACTGACTTAAGAAACTGCAGGTTAGATCAATCAACTGCTTGTATTATCAGTAATAGAAAAGCAATAGTCTGCAGTCAGCTTTACGTGCACACTGGTCAGACTAAACTACACTGACTTAAGAAACTGCAGGTTAGCTCAGCCAACTGCTTGTATTATCAGTAATAGAAAAGCAATAGTCTGCAGTGATCTTTATGTTCACACTGTGGCCAGACTACACTACACTGACTTAAGAAACTGCAGGTTAGATCAATCAACTGCTTGTATTATCAGTAATAGAAAAGCAATAGTCTGCAGTCAGCTTTACGTGCACACTGGCCAGACTAAACTACACTGACTTAAGAAACGGCAGGTTAGCTCAATCAACTGCTTGTATTATCAGTAACAGAAAAGCAATAGTCTGCAGTCAGCTTTACATGCACACTGAGCCCAGTATACACTACACTGACTTAATATACTGCAGCGAGAATAACACAGGAACACTCTGAAGTGAAATCTAGCTAATCTGAATACAGTGTGTATATATATATATATATATATATATATATATATATATATACAACTCCTAGGATGCATATATATATACTAAATACACTGACTAAAGCTAACTCAATTGCCTGCCTGCTCTATCTAACTGAAATGAAATGACACTCTGACTCTCTATCCATCTCTCTCATACGCCGCGACACACTACACAAGGCTGACACGCAGGCGGCCTTATATAGTGTGGGGCGTGTACCTACTCTCCTGAGCCATGATTGGCCAAAGGCACCCTTCCTTTGGCCAATTACGGCTCTCTGTACTGACGGCGCTGTGATTGGCCAAGCATGCGGGTCATAGTGCATGCTTGGCCAATCATCAGCTAGCAATGCACTGCGATGACGCAGTGAATTATGGGCCATGACGCACCACTCGAATTTGGCGCGAACGACCCATATTGTTCGAAATTTGGCGAACGCCCGAACAGACAATGTTCGAGTCAAACATAAATTTGACTCGAACACAAAGCTCATCCCTAAACATGATTATAAGGTTTATTAGACCTAACAACCATATAGTAAGAAATATAACTTAGGTAACATGAATAGTACATGACATTAACAGCATGGTAACAAGAAAGAGGAAAACCACCAGATTCCAAATTCTATGCTCACGTATTGTAACAGGTTCATACATAACTTGGTAGAGGCCAATAAAAACAACCGGATAATGAACATGTTGTGGAATATCGCTCTTGGATAAAATTAGTATTCTAGGCATCTATATAGCTCAACCCGTTTCATGGATATTTTCAATCTTCAGGAGCAGATGCAATAATCTATAAATGTAACATAAAAAAGATTGGTGAAACTAGCCAATTACAAGAAGGGGATTTAAGAAAAGAAGGGCTAAGGAGGCAGATGTAACAGGGGTTGATATACATGAAAACGATGATATAGAAATATAACCCATAGACAACCTACAATTGAGCTGTGATTGTATGTAACAGCACAATGGGCGAGGACCAACTGGGGAAAGTGGTCATCTTCCCGGGAGCCAAGTATTGAGTGCATAGTATACTGTACATGGACATACTTTTCAGTAAGCCAACATTTTTTACTGGTCTTATGTAATTTTCTAATTTCATGAGATGCTGAATTTGGGCTTTTTTTTTTATAACTTGTACTTTATTAGAATTTCAAAAGGTACATACATGTTATAGCCACAACATTAATACGAACAGAAACAGATGTTCAAAATAGAGACAAGCTCTTTTGACAAGCATTATCTTATTAAAGCAAACATTGAAATGCTAACAAGGGTGGGTAAACCTGGATAGTCGATTGAAAAGAGGTCCTAAATGGAGAAAGGGTGGGAAGGAGGGGTAAGGGGTAGGGGTAGAAGGAAGGAGGACAAAGAGGGCACCAGCGAACCTGAGATAGGGAGAAAGGTCAGTAATGAGCATTTCATAACGGTATAGTTATACTTGAACAGTGCATTTTGGGGGGTGTAACCATAGCGACCACATAGCCATAAATTTCTCTAAGTGCAGGTTTTTCCTAGCTACAATTCGTTCCATTTCACACTGGATATTCAGATTGGCGACAGTACTTGAAATGGAGGGGATTGTAGTAGTTTTCCATAATCTAGTAATGTTCAATTTGGCAGCATAGTGTAAGTGTAGGACTGCATATCTAGATTGGGGTGGAAGTTTTTCTATGCCAATATGTAGCAGGGCCAGTGCAGGATTCGGGGACCAAGGTGTCCCAGTAATAGATGAGATCAGAGCGAATACTTGTTTCCAGAAGGAAGTCAAAGATTTGTAGTACAAAAAGGGTATGTGCGATTGAGCCTATACTGCCGCAGCTTCTCCAGCAGGATGATGGGTGACCTTTTAGATAATCGATAGGGCGTTAAATACCATCTATGGATCTATGGATAGTCTTTTGGTAGGATTCCCAGTGGTTGGAGCAGTGAGATGCTTTAAAGGTTTACGTAAATGCCCGTTGCCATTGGGTTTGGTTGAAGGGAACATTCAATTCTTCAGCCCACTTCGCTAAGGAGTGTACTTGGGAGAAGGCATGTGTGCATCAGGGAGATACCTCTGCTAGGGTAGGGGGTAGAGGAGTAGTATGGTATATTGGTACAGGGGTATTTACCTTGGAGGGCAGTTTAGATGCTCTTAAGAAGTGGGAGATTCTCGTGTAAGTGAAGGTTTCTGAACTTGGGAGTTTAAACTTATTTTGGAAATATTTAAATGTTTGCGTCTGGTCTTGGTTCATCATGTCATCAGTGGTTAAGATACCTGCGAAGTGCCATTGGGAGAGGTTCAAATCAGGAATGCAGGACGATAGAGCTCTCAGAGGTATTGGTATCGACCTACTAGGTGAGTTTTGGGGATATACATTTAGAAGTTTTTTCCATGCCAATATTGAGGCTGAGATCATGGGGTTAAGCTTTGGCAGGGATGGAGAGCCTCCTGCTGTTGTTAGAAAGAGGTGGTCCAATAGGGTGCATGGCTGTGGGTATGAGGCTTCTATGGTGGACCATATTTTTTCCTGTGTAGGTTGCCACCAAAAGTAAAGTTGGTCCAAAATAGAGGTAGTAGTTGCCTATATGGGGCAATCCTACTCCGCCGTGTCTGTGGGGCCTAGTGAGTATGTAGCTAGCACATCTAGGTGGTTTAGAGTTCCAAATATAATTAGTTAGTTGTCTCTGAATATAGGTAAGGAGGGACTGAGGGAGAGGCAGGATAAGTGTCCGAAATAGGTATAGGAGCTTAGGTAGTACAATACATTTTGACGGTAGCAATACGGCCTAGAGTGGAGAGGCCTGCGCTGTGTAGTGATTTCAGTAAGGTGGGTACATTTTGGGAGAAGGTTAGGTAATTTAAGTCAATCAGTCGTTTTGTGTTGGGGGTAATCTGAACTCCCAGGTATGGGATAGATGTATTCGCCCACATGTAGGGTATGTCGGATTTCAGCTGGGCTGCCATTTGTGGGGAGAGATGTATGGGAAGGATTGTGGATTTTGTGGTATTCAGTTTGTAGTAAGATACAGAGCTAAATAGGTGTATGGTATCATGAATGGCTTGCAGGGATTGGGAGGGGTTGGTGACCATTAGAACCACGTCGTCCGCAAATAGGCAAATTTTGTTGTCCACGCCATTGCAGGGAACGCCTGATATGCGTGGGTCTGATCTGATTTTAGAGGCCAAAGGTTCCATCAGGAGGGCAAAGATGAGCGGGAATAGGGGGCATCCCTGTCGAGTACCGTTAGAGATCTCGAAAGGGGTAGAAAGGGTCCCTCTTGAGAGTACCTTAGCTGATGGGTTGGAGTATAAGGAGAGAATTACATCTTGGAACCACCCTGTAATACCAAATTTAGTCAGCACCTCTTGAAGAAATGACCAGTGGACTCTATCAAACGCCTTCTCTGCGTCTAGGGATAGTAGAAGAGAAGGCGTTTGAGAGTGTGCAGCATGGTGAATGAGGTTGAATACTCTTCTGGTTGCGTCTGGGGCTTGTCTACCTGGGACAAATTCAACCTGGTTCGGGTGTATTAACTCAGGGATAAACATCATCAATCTGTTAGCAATAACTTTGGCAAGTAGCTTGATGTCAGTGTTCAAGAGAGATATCGGTCTGTAGTTAGAGGCAACAGAGGCATCTTTTCCGGGTTTTGGGATGGTAGTTATGATAGAGAGTAGGCAAGGAGCCCGATGAGCCAGCAGCATTGAAGAGGTCCGTCAGTCTAGGGGCTAAGATGTCAGCAAATTTTTTGTCAAACCCATTAGAGAAGCCATCTTCTCCTGGGGACTTATGCAGTGGGAGAGCTGTAATTGCTCTGAGGACTTCCTCCTTTGTGAATGGTTTAGATATATAGTCAAATTGGGTCTCTGAGATTTTGGGTAGGTTAATTGGGGTAAAAAAGATATGTGTCTGCTCTGCTGTAGGCTGGGGAGTGAGAGGGTCTCGTTTGAGGTTATATAGGGATGCATAGTAATCACAAAATGCATTAGCAATTTCTTGAGGGTTGGTTAAGAGTTGTTTTGAGGTCGGGTGGCGGAGAGATAGGATTTTTGTTTTTGTGCGTTGGGCTTTAAATTGTTTTGCTAAAAGTGACCCGGCTCTGTTGCCTAATGCATAAAAAGTGGCCTTGGAGAATTTACAGTTACGTTCGAATTTGTGGAGCAGGAGGGTACTTAAAGCGGAGGCTCACCCAAAAGTGAACCTCCACTTTTCAGAAACCTCCCCCCCTCCGGGGTCACATTTGGCACCTTTCAGGGGGGAGGGGGATGCAGATACCTGTATAAAACAGGTATTTGCACCACTTCCGGGTATAGACTCCCGCGGGAGTCCCTCCCCTTCGCGTCACCCCCGTTGTGTTCTGGGAAACACACGGCTCCCAGAACACAGCGGGACCAGTGAGGACGGCGCAGCGCAACTCGCGCATGCACAGTAGGGAACCGGGCAGTGAAGCCGCAGCGCTTCACTTCCCGATTCCCTCACCGAGGATGCCGGCGGGGGGAAGCTGAGAGCCGAGCGGTAGCGACCTGGACAGGTAAGTGTCCATTTTTTAAAAGTCAGCAGCTGCAGTATTTGGAGCTGGATGGCTTGTGCAGGAGAGGAGGATTTGTTTCATTTTTCTATGGAGGATATTTGGGACATAACCTCGTCAAACTGCTGGGTCCTCTGGTGTCTCACTCTTTTACTCATCTTTATGAAAATTCCTCTGAGGTAAGCTTTGTAAGTTGACCAGAGTGTAAATGTATCAGTATTAGGCAGTTCATTAATGTCAAAGGATTGGTGCTCAGTTTCAATTTCCCTTCGGACTTTGGGGTCATCTAGCCAGGAGGAGTCTAGTCTCCATAGTCTCGCTGGGCCAGGCCGTAGGTCTCCTAGGGTTATGGAGATAGGGGCGTGGCCGGACCACGAGATGAGACCAATGTCAGATTGCACAATGTTTTGAAGGGTCCATTTATCCACCAGGAAGGAATCAATGCGTGAATAGGATAGCTATGAGTGTGAGAGGTATGTGTAGTCTCGTTCCGAGCCATGTTGTGCTCTCCATACATCAAAGAGATCTATGTCGTGGAGTAGTGGGTTCAGAGCCGGTCGGTGTTTGCTTTTATTAGTGGAGGTGTCCATGTGTGGATCACCAACAATATTGAGGTCGCCACCCAGGACCACATTTCCTTGGCGCAGGCTTTCAACCTTCTTGTAGAGTTGTCGAAAAAAGCGGAGTTGCCTGGAGTTGGGACCGTAGATATTTTCCAGGGTGTAGTTATGAGGTATTGGCCCTGTGGATCAGCATAGGTGTGGAGGTGTTGGAACTGAAGGGTATCTCGGACAGCCGTCAATATTCCATTCTTCTTCTTTGGACCGTATGCGAGATAGACGGTGCTATAACCTTTGATTTTGAACTTTGGGGTTTTCGATTCTGCTAAGTGCGTCTCCTGTATGAATACAGCGTCCGTGTTTTGTTTGGTTATTTCCCTTTGTAAATTAGCTTGTTTGTGCGGGCTGTTCAGGCCCATCATATTCAAGGAGGTCAGCTTTATAGGCATGTTAAAGCAGTTGGAATGACTTTGAATGACAAGTCAGTGGTGGTGAGTGTGGGAAGACACTTGCTGGAAGTGGCAATGAACAGAAGATTATGGGCTTGGGTGATCGGATCAGTCCGTTCAGTAGAAAAGTGAGTTGAAGAAGCAGGATCAAGATTCAAATGGAGGCTGGTGGGGGGCAGGGAGGGGGAAGTAAAAAGAGAGATCCCGTGAACAATACGGGTTCAATGTGCAGAATTACTGATGTCAATTTCCAAACAGGGGGGATTTTCTCCAGTGACGTCCCGAAACTCGGAGCCAGTGGATTGAAAGAAAGGCTTGAAAGACGTAATGTTCCGCTGTAACCAGGTTATGGACAGTCGGGTTGTGTGCACGAACGGGAAATTTCAGGCATCTTGAAGCGACCAGTCAGCCTCCATTTGAGAAGGAGTTGTTGCCTTATGGGATATGTATAATCTGCATTGAAGAGCGTTAAAAAAAAGAACTCTTATTTAACCCATATCATATCTTTGAGATATTAAATCTTAAATATAGATATTATTCGGCAACAGAGGGGAAGGAGGTGGTCTTGGATTTTCCTCAGGAATTATGCGCCAGAGCCTCAGAAGCTGGAGGCCAGCCTGGAGTGTGCGTAAAATATGGGTTTTACCCTGGAACGTGATCATCAGCTTGGTGGGGAACCCCCATTTGTATGGTATATGATGATTTTGGAGTGCTTTTGTGATCGTGGATAGTTGTCGACGATTCTCCATTGTGGCTTTGGAGAGGTCAGTATAGAGCGTCATGGCTGAGAAGGGGTCTGGGAGGTTTGAGTTTCTCTTGGCCGCAACCATCACTCTCTCTTTTGCGCAGTAGAAATGTATGCGCGCAGTAGAAATCTCTGCTGGAAGATGAGGTGGTTTTGGTAGCCTATGGGCTCTATCGATTTCCAGATTCCTGTCAGACAGGTCAGGTACTATCGCTCTCATTAGGGATTGCAGGAATCGCACTAGCTCGGGCTGTTGGATCGATTTGGGAATGTTGCGGAATTTATTATTGTTTCTGCGAGAACGATCTTCAAGGTCCGCGAGTTTAAGATTGATTGTCTGCTTCTCATCCTCATGTACAGTGCATACATCCACTATATCATTGTGGGCAGTGAGGAGATCAGACATTTTGGTTGTAACATGATGAAGACGCTGGTCCTGCTGATGTACTACATTAGCTAGCGAGGACACTGCAGCGGAGAAGTCTGAGTACAGAGTCTGCTTAAGGGAGATAAGCATGTTCTTCATTGTGTGTTCAGATATGGGCTGGTCTGAGGCAGGGAAGTTATCGATGGCTGAGGGATGCTGTGTGTTAGGAGGAAGCAAGGAGAAGGGTATATTGGGGCCATGTCCAGGGATGTCATTGTCTCTCCTGGGCTTGGATTTAACTGGTGAGGCTAAGGAAGGTGAGCGTGGAGGAGAGTACTCACAGTTAGCCAGCGTAGCGAGTCCTGGGCTCTGTAGTCCGCCACCGCCAGCGTGAGGAGAGAGCTGAGCTGCAGCACTGTGTGAGAAGCCGGCACCATCTTGTCCACGGCCCGCTCCAGCTAATGGGTAGAAATCCGTCAGCTTTTGAGGCATATTTAGCTGTTTTCTCCTTTTCAGCATTGTGCCTGGTTGTTGAGAGATCCTCTGAGGGGATGATCGGGTGTTTTTTGTCCCGTTTCTCACGCTGTGGAGCCGCTGATAGCCGAGTTTTGTGCAGAGGTTTCACTTCAGGCAGCCATCTGTGATGCTGGCAAGCCACGCCCCCCCCTGAGTTCTGGCTTTTCACTAGCTGTAAACCATAATCATCAAAATTACAAGAACAAAATGCTTGAAATATATCACTCTGTGTATAATGCATATACAGTCATGCTTGAAATTGTTGGCACCCCAGAAATTTTCCCAGAAAATCAAGTATTTCTCACAGAAAAGTATTGCAGTAACACATGTTTTGCTATACACATGTTTATTCCCTTTGTGTGTACTGGAACAAATCAAAAAAAGGGAGGAAAAAAAGCAAATTGGCCATAATGTCACACAAAACTTCAAAAATGGGCTGCTCAAAATTCTTGGCACCCTTTAAAAATTGGGGATAAATAAGATTGTTTCAAGCATGTGATGCTCCTTTAAACTCACCTGGGGCAAGTAACAGGTGTGGGCAATATAAAAAAAACACCTGAAAGCAGATAAAAAGGAGAGAAGTTCACTTAGTCTTTGCATTGTGTGTCTGTGTGTGCCACACTAAGCATGGACAACAGAAAGAGAAAAAGAGAACTGTCTGAGGACTTGAGAACCAAAATTGTGAAAAAATATCAACAATCTCAAGGTTACAAGTCCAACTCCAGAGATCTAGATTTGCCTTTGTCCACTGTGCGCAACAGTATCAAGAAGTTTGCAACCCATGGCACTGTAGCTAATCTCTCTGGGAGTGGATGGAAGAGAAAAAATTGATGAAAGGTTGCAACGCAGGATAGTCCGGATGGTGGATAAGCAGCCCCAAACAAGTTCCAAAGAAGTTCAAGCTGTCCTGCAGGCTCAAGGAACATCAGTATCAGCCAAAATTATCCGTCAACATTTAAATGAAATGAAAGGCTATGGCAGGATACCCAGGAGGACCCCACTACTGACACAGAGACATAAAAAAGCAAGACTACAGTTTGCCAAAATGTACTTGAGTAAGCCAAAATTCTTCTGGGAAAACGTCTTGTGGACAGATGAGACCAAGATAGAGCTTTTTGGTAAAGCACATCATTCTACTGTTTAAAAAAAATAGAATGAGGCCTACAAAGAAAAGAATACAGTACCTACTGAGAAATATGGTGGAGGTTCATTGAAGTTTTGGGGTTGTTTTGCTGACTCTGGCACTGGGTGCCTTGAATGTGTGCAAGGCATCATGAAATCTGAGGATTAATAAAGGATTTTGGGTCGCACTGTAGAGCCCAGTGTCAGAAAGCTGGGTTTGAGTCCGAGATCTTGGCTCTTCCAGCAGGAAAATGACTGTCAGTCTAGGGGCTAAGATGTCAGCAAATTTTTTGTCAAACCCATTAGAGAAGCCATCTTCTCCTGGGGACTTATGCAGTGGGAGAGCTGTAATTGCTCTGAGGACTTCCTCCTTTGTGAATGGTTTAGATATATAGTCAAATTGGGTCTCTGAGATTTTGGGTAGGTTAATTGGGGTAAGAAAGATATGTGTCTGCTCTGCTGTAGGCTGGGGAGTGAGAGGGTCTCGTTTGAGGTTATATAGGGATGCATAGTAATCACAAAATGCATTAGCAATTTCTTGAGGGTTGGTTAAGAGTTGTTTTGAGGTCGGGTGGCGGAGAGATAGGATTTTTGTTTTTGTGCGTTGGGCTTTAAATTGTTTTGCGAAAAGTGACCCGGCTCTGTTGCCTAATGCATAAAAAGTGGCCTTGGAGAATTTACAGTTACGTTCGAATTTGTGGAGCAGGAGGGTACTTAAAGCGGAGGCTCACCCAAAAGTGAACCTCCGCTTTTCAGAAACCTCCCCCCCTCCGGGGTCACATTTGGCACCTTTCAGGGGGGAGGGGGTGCAGATACCTTTATAAAACAGGTATTTGCACCACTTCCGGGTATAGAATCCCGCGGGAGTCCCTCCCCTTCGCGTCACCCCCGTTGTGTTCTGGGAAACACACGGCTCCCAGAACACAGCGGGACCAGTGAGGACGGCGCAGCGCAACTCGCGCATGCGCAGTAGGGAACCGGGCAGTGAAGCCGCAGCGCTTCACTTCCCGATTCCCTCACCGAGGATGGCGGCGGGGGAAGCTGAGAGCCGAGCGGTAGCGACCTGGACAGGTAAGTGTCCATTTTTTAAAAGTCAGCAGCTGCAGTATTTGGAGCTGGATGGCTTGTGCAGGAGAGGAGGATTTGTTTCGTTTTTCTATGGAGGATATTTGGGACATAACCTCGTCAATCTGCTGGGTCCTCTGGCGTCTCACTCTTTTACTCATCTTTATGAAAATTCCTCTGAGGTAAGCTTTGTAAGTTGACCAGAGTGTAAATGTATCAGTATTAGGCAGTTCATTAATGTCAAAGGATTGGTGCTCAGTTTCAATTTCCCTTCGGACTTTGGGGTCATCTAGCAAGGAGGAGTCTAGTCTCCATAGTCTCGGTGGGCCAGGCCGTAGGTCTCCTAGGGTTATGGAGATAGGGGCGTGGTCGGACCACGAGATGAGACCAATGTCAGATTGCACAATGTTTTGAAGGGTCCATTTATCCACCAGGAAGGAATCAATGCGTGAATAGGATAGCTATGAGTGTGAGAGGTATGTGTAGTCTCGTTCCGAGCCATGTTGTGCTCTCCATACATCAAAGAGATCTATGTCGTGGAGTAGTGGGTTCAGAGCCGGTCGGTGTTTGCTTTTATTAGTGGAGGTGTCCATGTGTGGATCGCCAACAATATTGAGGTCGCCACCCAGGACCACATTTCCTTGGCGCAGGCTTTCAACCTTCTTGTAGAGTTGTCGAAAAAAGCGGAGTTGCCTGGAGTTGGGACCGTAGATATTTTCCAGGGTGTAGTTATGAGGTATTGGCCCTGTGGATCAGCATAGGTGTGGAGGTGTTGGAACTGAAGGGTATCTCGGACAGCCGTCAATATTCCATTCTTCTTCTTTGGACCGTATGCGAGATAGACGGTGCTATAACCTTTGATTTTGAACTTTGGGGTTTTCGATTCTGCTAAGTGCGTCTCCTGTATGAATACAGCGTCCGTGTTTTGTTTGGTTATTTCCCTTTGTAAATTAGCTTGTTTGTGCGGGCTGTTCAGGCCCATCATATTCAAGGAGGTCAGCTTTATAGGCATGTTAAAGCAGTTGGAATGACTTTGAATGACAAGTCAGTGGTGGTGAGTGTGGGAAGACACTTGCTGGAAGTGGCAATGAACAGAAGATTATGGACTTGGGTGATCAGATCAGTCCGTTCAGTAGAAAAGTGAGTTGAAGAAGCAGGATCAAGATTCAAATGGAGGCTGGTGGGGGGCAGGGAGGGGGAAGTAAAAAGAGAGATCCCGTGAACAATACGGGTTCAATGTGCAGAATTACTGATGTCAATTTCCAAACAGGGGGGATTTTCTCCAGTGACGTCCCGAAACTCGGAGCCAGTGGATTGAAAGAAAGGCTTGAAAGACGTAATGTTCCGCTGTAACCAGGTTATGGACAGTCGGGTTGTGTGCACGAACGGGAAATTTCAGGCATCTTGAAGCGACCAGTCAGCCTCCATTTGAGAAGGAGTTGTTGCCTTATGGGATATGTATAATCTGCATTGAAGAGCGTTAAAAAAAGAACTCTTATTTAACCCATATCATATCTTTGAGATATTAAATCTTAAATATATATATTATTCGGCAACAGAGGGGAAGGAGGTGGTCTTGGATTTTCCTCAGGAATTATGCGCCAGAGCCTCAGAAGCTGGAGGCCAGCCTGGAGTGTGCGTAAAATATGGGTTTTACCCTGGAACGTGATCATCAGCTTGGTGGGGAACCCCCATTTGTATGGTATATGATGATTTTGGAGTGCTTTTGTGATCGTGGATAGTTGTCGACTAGACTTGTGCACAACGGAAAAATTTGTTCCGTTTCGGTTCGTTTCTTTCCGGTCCTGTTGATTTGTAATCATTCGTAATTTTGCTAGACGGGATTTTTCGTGTTCGGACTAATTCGTATTTTTGCAAGCGACATTTTTCGTTGAATTTTTTGTTGCTTTATAATTCGTACTTTCGGTAGAGTACGTTGTTTTTCGGTGATTCTGGACACAACTCCTACTTTCGTAACTTTTTTTGGGTTCGTTGATTCGTAATTTTCCGTGTCTCTCTCACGACGCTGCCTATTATGCCTAATGTGCTTCGAATGGATTTGTACTTTTCTAAATACATAGCGGTTATTTGTAACGATTCGAAATCTCGTATTTTACTTTCGTTTTTTACATGCGGCTATAGGCTCCGCCCCTGTACACCATTTTGAGAGGGAGTTCAGCACGGTGAGGGAGAAGCAGAGAGCAGAGCAGAGTGAGTGTTATTGTGCTTCGAATGGATTCAAAATCTCATATTTTACTTTCGTTTTTTACATGCGGCTATAGCCTCCGCCCCCTGTACACCATTTTGAGAGGGAGTTCAGCATGGTGAGGGAGAAGCAGAGAGCAGAGTGAGTGTTATTGTGCTTCGAATGGATTCGTACATTCGTAACTTTTTTCATAACGAATTATGCCGAAGACATTCGGGCATTCGCTATTTTGCGGTATAATTTATTTCGGATTTGGTTTTATTCGTAATTGCTATGTTCGGAAATTCGAATGCTTCCGAATGTCCGAAAGTTGCTAAATTCGGACGAATTTCGATTCGTTACGAAAAGAATTGCACAAGCCTATTGTCGACGATTCTCCATTGTGGCTTTGGAGAGGTCAGTATAGAGCGTCATGGCTGAGAAGGGGTCTGGGAGGTTTGAGTTTCTCTTGGCCGCAACCATCACTCTCTCTTTTGCGCAGTAGAAATGTATGCGCGCAGTAGAAATCTCTGCTGGAAGATGAGGTGGTTTTGGTAGCCTATGGGCTCTATCGATTTCCAGATTCCTGTCAGACAGGTCAGGTACTATCGCTCTCATTAGGGATTGCAGGAATCGCACTAGCTCGGGCTGTTGGATCGATTTGGGTATGTTGCGGAATTTATTATTGTTTCTGCGAGAACGATCTTCAAGGTCCGCGAGTTTAAGATTGATTGTCTGCTTCTCATCCTCATGTACAGTGCATACATCCACTATATCATTGTGGGCAGTGAGGAGATCAGACATTTTGGTTGTAACATGATGAAGACGCTGGTCCTGCTGATGTACTACATTAGCTAGCGAGGACACTGCAGCGGAGAGGTCTGAGTACAGAGTCTGCTTAAGGGAGATAAGCATGTTCTTCATTGTGTGTTCAGATATGGGCTGGTCTGAGGCAGGGAAGTTATCGATGGCTGAGGGATGCTGTGTGTTAGGAGGAAGCAAGGAGAAGGGTATATTGGGGCCATGTCCAGGGATGTCATTGTCTCTCCTGGGCTTGGATTTAACTGGTGAGGCTAAGGAAGGTGAGCGTGGAGGAGAGTACTCACAGTTAGCCAGCGTAGCGAGTCCTGGGCTCTGTAGTCCGCCACCGCCAGCGTCAGGAGAGAGCTGAGCTGCAGCACTGTGTGAGAAGCCGGCACCATCTTGTCCACGGCCCGCTCCAGCTAATGGGTAGAAATCCGTCAGCTTTTGAGGCATATTTGGCTGTTTTCTCCTTTTCAGCATTGTGCCTGGTTGTTGAGAGATCCTCTGAGGGGATGATCGGGTGTTTTTTGTCCCGTTTCTCACGCTGTGGAGCCGCTGATAGCCAAGTTTTGTGCAGAGGTTTCACTTCAGGCAGCCATCTGTGATGCTGGCAAGCCACGCCCCCCCCCTGAGTTTTGGCTTTTCACTAGCTGTAAACCATAATCATCAAAATTACAAGAACGAAATGCTTGAAATATATCACTCTGTGTATAATGCATATACAGTCATGCTTGAAATTGTTGGCACCCCAGAAATTTTTCCAGAAAATCAAGTATTTCTCACAGAAAAGTATTGCAGTAACACATGTTTTGCTATACACATGTTTATTCCCTTTGTGTGTATTGGAACACATCAAAAAAAGGGAGGAAAAAAAGCAAATTGGCCATAATGTCACACAAAACTTCAAAAATGGGCTGCTCAAAATTCTTGGCACCCTTTAAAAATTGGGGATAAATAAGATTGTTTCAAGCATGTGATGCTCCTTTAAACTCACCTGGGGCAAGTAACAGGTGTGGGCAATATAAAAAAAACACCTGAAAGCAGATAAAAAGGAGAGAAGTTCACTTAGTCTTTGCATTGTGTGTCTGTGTGTGCCACACTAAGCATGGACAACAGAAAGAGAAAAAGAGAACTGTCTGAGGACTTGAGAACCAAAATTGTGAAAAAATATCAACAATCTCAAGGTTATAAGTCCAACTCCAGAGATCTAGATTTGCCTTTGTCCACTGTGCGCAACAGTATCAAGAAGTTTGCAACCCATGGCACTGTAGCTAATCTCTCTGGGAGTGGATGGAAGAGAAAAAATTGATGAAAGGTTGCAACGCAGGATAGTCCGGATGGTGGATAAGCAGCCCCAAACAAGTTCCAAAGAAGTTCAAGCTGTCCTGCAGGCTCAAGGAACATCAGTATCAGCCCAAATTATCCGTCAACATTTAAATGAAATGAAAGGCTATGGCAGTATACCCAGGAGGACCCCACTACTGACACAGAGACATAAAAAAGCAAGACTACAGTTTGCCAAAATGTACTTGAGTAAGCCAAAATTCTTCTGGGAAAATGTCTTGTGGACAGATGAGACCAAGATAGAGCTTTTTGGTAAAGCACATCATTCTACTGTTTACAAAAAATAGAATGAGGCCTACAAAGAAAAGAATACAGTACCTACTGAGAAATATGGTGGAGGTTCATTGAAGTTTTGGGGTTGTTTTGCTGACTCTGGCACTGGGTGCCTTGAATGTGTGCAAGGCATCATGAAATCTGAGGATTAATAAAGGATTTTGGGTCGCACTGTAGAGCCCAGTGTCAGAAAGCTGGGTTTGAGTCCGAGATCTTGGCTCTTCCAGCAGGAAAATGACCGTCAGTCTAGGGGCTAAGATGTCAGCAAATTTTTTGTCAAACCCATTAGAGAAGCCATCTTCTCCTGGGGACTTATGCAGTGGGAGAGCTGTAATTGCTCTGAGGACTTCCTCCTTTGTGAATGGTTTAGATATATAGTCAAATTGGGTCTCTGAGATTTTGGGTAGGTTAATTGGGGTAAGAAAGATATGTGTCTGCTCTGCTGTAGGCTGGGGAGTGAGAGGGTCTCGTTTGAGGTTATATAGGGATGCATAGTAATCACAAAATGCATTAGCAATTTCTTGAGGGTTGGTTAAGAGTTGTTTTGAGGTCGGGTGGCGGAGAGATAGGATTTTTGTTTTTGTGCGTTGGGCTTTAAATTGTTTTGCTAAAAGTGACCCGGCTCTGTTGCCTAATGCATAAAAAGTGGCCTTGGAGAATTTTGTAAGAGAACTGATAGGAACTCTCCTGCGCAGGCGCGCGTTCGCCAGCAGTCTCTGAATACTGGCGCGCACCCCCGGGCTGCAGCAGCCCTTCCAGAGTGCTAGTACACATGCGCGTGCGCGGGGACGACGTGCACGCGCGGGTGCGCGCCCCTAATCTCCTTTGGCGCCAGTCTGCAAGGATCTCACCTGCTGGTGGTAATGCATGTTCCACGGACTGTAGTACCGGTGTCCACCAGCGGGTGTATTCCGGCAGTGTGGGACAGGCAGCACTTCCTGCCCTCAGCTGTGACCTGAAGCCTGATTACAAGACTTCCTATCTATTTAAGGAAGTCCTGACTCTCAAGCAAGTGCTGACTGGTCTTCAGCTGTGTCCTGAAAACTTCCTGGTTCCTGTTATGCTGCTTGATAACCGTTGCTGACTGTGGCTTTCCCTGACTCTGTCTTTGGACTCTGAAACACTTCCTGATTACTGGCTTCTGATCCCGGCTTCCACTGACCCTGCTTCTGATTGATCCTTTGTACCGTGCCGCCTGTCTGTTGCTGAACCCTGGCTATCCTCCTGACCTCTGTTCCTGTGAGCTTCGTTCCCAGAACCTGCAAGTGGGTGGGAGTTCCCCTCAAACCTCTACCCATCCTCCAGGTGTTCCTGTGTCCAGTGTCTGTCCGGCTGTCTGGGTCTCCAAGCCACATCTGTTCCAGCAAGTCCTGCAAGCAACTTCCTCAGGCACTCGTGTTCCTCCTGGCCCTAGCCACCATCTGTTCCACCCTCAGTGGGGCTTGGACTGGAGATACAAGAGAGGCCGACCTCATCATATCAGACTCCTACCAGGTACGTGACAGTACCAGTCAGCCAGGGATGGAGTCTGAAAGGGAGGTCTCTCCACCAGAGGACTTGTTTGAGACAATCTCTACACTCACACATGTCGTGCAGAGTTTACAGAGCGATCTCAGTCGCATGGAGGAGCGACTCTCTGACAAGATAGGAGTCGCATCAGCTTGCGTTTCTCCCTCTGTCGCAGATCCCTCTGCTCAAACCGATTCAAGTTCCTTCCATGGAATTATTCCTCTCCCGGAACCCAGAGTGCCTATTCCCGAACGATTTTCCGGAGATCGTACGATGTTCAGAACCTTCCGGAACTCCTGCGAGCTCTACTTCTCCCTGCTGCCCCGGACCTTTAGATCTGAAGACATTAAAGTGGGATTTGTGATCACCCTTCTCGTGAACGAACCACTCTCCTGGGCTCATCACCTCCGGGAGCAGCATGACCCAGTTCTGGCAACCACAGTTTCGTTCTTCTCGGCTATGGCTCAGCTATATGCTGACCCCTTCCGCCAGCAGTCTGCAGAATCCAAGCTTGGCAGGTTACAACAGGGGTCAAGGCCTGTTGAGGAGTATATCACTGACTTCCGTGTCCTGAGTGCTGACACTCGATGGAACGATCCTGCTCTTCGCCATCAGTTTCGGCTTGGTCTTTCCGACACTCTCAAAGATGAACTGGCCAGAATTGAAGTTCCTACATCCTTGGAAAGACTGATTAGCTCAGCCATCCAAATCGACCGGCGACTACGTGAGAGGCAATACGAAAAGACTCAAGGAATCCTTTCTGTGACTTCTACACCCAGCATATCTGCTGCCCCGTTGAGCATATCTTTTGGAAAGAAGGCTCAGCATAAGACATGCCACAGGAGTTTCCCCAGATCGCCTCTTTCCCCGGCAGAACGTCTCAGACGATTACGTGCCAATCTATGCCTCTATTGTGGAGAAGCAGGTCACTTCATACAGACTTGCCCGGCAAAAAAGAGTAGAACCTGCCTTCGTCAGCTTCCTGTGGAGCATCCTTCTGGAGAGGTTCGGTCTCACATCTCTCTCCCAGTTAATCTTTTTGTTGCCGGAAGGACACTCTTAGTATCCGCCATAATAGACTCAGGGGCCTGCAGCTGTTTTGTGGATTCCTCATTTGTTTCTTTACACCAGCTTCCCGTGTGCCCCAAGAAACAGGGATTCCGGGTTCACCTGGCCGATGGCTCTGGTATTAAATCAGGCCCGGTCACACAAGAGACTGCACCTATTTCCTGTCAAGCCTCCTCTGGTCACCATGAATTCCTTCGGTTGGATGTCATAACCTCACCTATGTTCCCCATCATTCTTGGCATTCCCTGGCTAAAGGCACATAATCCGCACATTGATTGGCTTACAGGAGACGTCACCTTTTCCTCCAGCTATTGCCAGACGCACTGTTTCCCTGAAAGGACTGCTAGTACCACTCCTCTCCTGAGTCTACAGCCTGACCCAGAAACCATTAATCTGGTTCCTGCTGCTTACCACGAATACCTGGACGTATTTAACAAGAAGGGTGCGGACACCCTTCCACCTCATAGGACTTATGATTGCCCTATTGATCTCTTACCAGGGGCGGAGATTCCTTTTGGTCGGATCTATCCCCTCTCCGAACCTGAACTGGAAGCCTTACGTGTCTATATCGACGAGAGTTTGAAAAAGAAGTTCATTCGGCCCTCCACGTCACCAGCAGGTGCCGGTATCTTCTTTGTAGAGAAAAAGGATCACTCCTTAAGACCTTGCATTGACTACCGGGACCTTAACAAAGTTACAGTCAAGAACCGGTACCCCCTTCAGTTAATTCCTGAACTTTTCCAGAGGCTGCGGGGTGCACGGATATTCTCCAAGCTAGACTTAAGGGGTGCGTATAATCTCGTCAGAATCAGGAAAGGGGACGAGTGGAAGACGGCTTTTCGAACTCGCTTTGGCCACTTCGAGTACTTGGTCATGCCATTCGGGCTCTGCAACGCCCCAGCTACGTTTCAACACCTAGTGAATGACGTTTTTCGGGATTATCTTGATCTATTCGTCATAATCTACTTGGATGACATCTTGATATTCTCTGAATCCATGGAATCTCATCAAGCTCATGTTAAGAAAGTGCTGGCCCGACTCCGAAAACACTGTCTTTATGCCAAAGCCGAAAAGTGTGACTTTGAGAAACAAACTGTTAATTTCTTGGGACTTGTCATCTCTGCCGACGGTATCTCCATGGATCCGCAGAAAGTTACTTCTGTTCTGGAATGGCCTGCCCCTACAGACAGAAAAGCTGTTCAGAGGTTTGTGGGGTTTGCTAATTTTTACAGAAAATTCATCAAGAACTTTTCTGGTATCATCGCTCCCATCACACAACTAACTAAGCAACACATCCCTTTCTGTTGGACACCAAAAGCTCAAGAGGCCTTTGAACAGTTAAAACTCTTATTTACCTCAGCTCCCATCCTGAAGCACCCTGATCCATCCTTGGCCTATGTATTGGAGGTTGATGCTTCTGAAAGTGCAGTCGGGGCTATATTGTCCCAACGTCAGGGCCCGAAATCCTTACTCTACCCTGTGGCTTTTTTCTCCAAGAAATTAAATCCTTCCGAGAGGAACTATGATGTGGGAGACCGGGAACTGCTGGCCATCAAGGCCGCACTTGAAGAGTGGCGGTACCTCTTGGAGGGTGCTGCCCACCCAATCCTCATATTCACGGATCACAAGAACCTAGAGTACTTGAGAACACCTAAGCGATTAAGACCTTGACAAGCAAGATGGGCGCTGTTCTTCTCCCGTTTCTCATTTCATATTACTTTTCGTCCTGGTTCTAAGAATGGCAAACCAGATGCCCTGTCCCGTATGTTTAATGATCCTGTGAGTCCCTTGGAGCCTGATACCATTCACCCGGCCAAGAATTTTTTGTTTCTTCAAGCTGATCTGTTATCTCAAATTAAGACCAGTGTGGTTAACCAACCACCCTCCCAGGACTTGGCTCTTCAATCAAGGAATGGCCTTTTCTTCCATAAGGAACAAATCTTTGTCCCGGAGCAGTTTCGAGTGTCCATTCTGAGTCGCTGTCATGACCACCCTCTAGCAGGACATTACGGGATCCGCAAGACTGCCGATCTGGTCTCCCGTACCTTCTGGTGGCCCGATTTAATGCAGGACTGTAAAAATTACGTTAGATCCTGTATTACATGCCTTCAAAACAAAACCGACAGAACTAAAACTTGGGGTCTCTTGGAGCCTCTTCCCATACCTCAGAAACCATGGAGTATGATCTCAATGGACTTTATTGTAGAACTCCCTCCGTCTGAAGACTTCACTACCATCTTTGTCGTGGTAGACCGCCTGACCAAGATGGCGCACTTTGTACCCTTACAAGGAACTCCTTCCGCTACTGAGACTGCCTCAGCCTTCATCAAAGAGGTCGTTAGATTGCACGGTATTCCTGATAGCATTATCTCCGACCGTGGGGTGCAGTTCACCTCTAGATTCTGGAGGGCTCTATGCGAAGCACTTAATATTGAACTCTGCCTCTCTACAGCTTACCACCCACAAACCAATGGACAGACTGAGAGGACGAATCAAACCCTTGAACAGTATCTACGGTGTTTTTCCTCTTTTGCTCAAGATGATTGGTTATCCCTCCTTCCGCTTGCGGAGTTCTCATATAATAATACCATCCACTCAGCAACCAAACAGTCCCCCTTTTTTGCCAATTTTGGGTACCATCCCTCTTTTCTGCCGGAAATACCTGTTGAGTCTTCTTTACCTGCTGTGCAAGACCGATTAGACTTCTTCAGTACTAACAATCAGGTTTTACAGGAGACGATCTCCAAGACCCAGGCTAGCAACAAGAAGTTTTTCGACAGAAAGAAGAGGGGTAACCTGGATTTAAAACCTGGGGACAAAGTCTGGCTGTCCACGGCAAATCTAAAGTTAAGCTGTCCTTCTAAGAAACTCGGTCCAAAATTTTTGGGCCCTTTTCCTGTCAAGCAGAGGATCAATGCAGTAGCTTTTGAATTGGTGCTACCCAAAAGCATGAAGATACATCCAGTATTCCACGTTTCTTTGTTGAAACCCACCACGCCTAATCCCTTCCCTGATTGGGTGTCTGGAACCCCTCCTCCGATTCTCATCGAAGGTAATGAGGAATTTGAAGTGGAGGCCGTGCTGGACTGTAGACGTAGGAGTAACCAGATGCAGTTCCTTGTTAAATGGAAGGGCTACGGCCCTGAGGAAAATTCTTGGGAACCAGCTTCTGATGTTCATGCCCCAAGACTGGTACAAGCCTTCTTTCAACGCCACCCGGAAAAGAGAGACTTGAGGGGCATCCGGAGGCTGCCCCTAAGGGGGGGGCAATGTAAGAGAACTGATAGGAACTCTCCTGCGCAGGCGCGCGTTCGCCAGCAGTCTCGGAATACTGGCGCGCGCACCCCCGGGCTGCAGCAGCCCTTCCAGAGTGCTAGTAAACATGCGCGTGCGCGGGGACGACGTGCACGCGCGGGTGCGCGCCCCTAATCTCCTTTGGCGCCAGTCTGCAAGGATCTCACCTGCTGGTGGTAATGCATGTTCCACGGACTGTAGTACCGGTGTCCACCAGCGGGTGTATTCCGGCAGTGTGGGACAGGCAGCACTTCCTGCCCTCAGCTGTGACCTGAAGCCTGATTACAAGACTTCCTATCTATTTAAGGAAGTCCTGACTCTCAAGCAAGTGCTGACTGGTCTTCAGCTGTGTCCTGAAAACTTCCTGGTTCCTGTTATGCTGCTTGATAACCGTTGCTGACTGTGGCTTTCCCTGACTCTGTCTTTGGACTCTGAAACACTTCCTGATTACTGGCTTCTGATCCCGGCTTCCACTGACCCTGCTTCTGATTGATCCTTTGTACCGTGCCGCCTGTCTGTTGCTGAACCCTGGCTATCCTCCTGACCTCTGTTCCTGTGAGCTTCGTTCCCAGAACCTGCAAGTGGGTTGGAGTTCCCCTCAAACCTCTACCCATCCTCCAGGTGTTCCTGTGTCCAGTGTCTGTCCGGCTGTCTGGGTCTCCAAGCCACATCTGTTCCAGCAAGTCCTGCAAGCAACTTCCTCAGGCACTCGTGTTCCTCCTGGCCCTAGCCACCATCTGTTCCACCCTCAGTGGGGCTTGGACTGGAGATACAAGAGAGGCCGACCTCATCATATCAGACTCCTACCAGGTACGTGACAAATTTACAGTTACGTTCGAATTTGTGGAGCAGGAGGGTACTTAAAGCGGAGGCTCACCCAAAAGTGAACCTCCGCTTTTCAGAAACCTCCCCCCCCTCCGGGGTCACATTTGGCACCTTTCAGGGGGGAGGGGGTGCAGATACCTGTATAAAACAGGTATTTGCACCACTTCCGGGTATAGACTCCCGCGGGAGTCCCTCCCCTTCGCGTCACCCCCGTTGTGTTCTGGGAAACACACGGCTCCCAGAACACAGCGGGACCAGTGAGGACGGCGCAGCGCAACTCGCGCATGCGCAGTAGGGAACTGGGCAGTGAAGCCGCAGCGCTTCACTTCCCGATTCCCTCACCGAGGATGGCGGCGGGGGAAGCTGAGAGCCGAGCGGTAGCGACCTGGACAGGTAAGTGTCCATTTTTTAAAAGTCAGCAGCTGCAGTATTTGGAGCTGGATGGCTTGTGCAGGAGAGGAGGATTTGTTTCATTTTTCTATGGAGGATATTTGGGACATAACCTCGTCAATCTGCTGGGTCCTCTGGCGTCTCACTCTTTTACTCATCTTTATGAAAATTCCTCTGAGGTAAGCTTTGTAAGTTGACCAGAGTGTAAATGTATCAGTATTAGGCAGTTCATTAAAGCGGAGGTTCACCCACATTTTTAAGTTTGCTGTCAGCAGTCACTCTTAGCATGAATATAAAGAGAAGACTAACCTTTTTTTTTTTCCTCTGCAGTTTTCTTTATTCGTATTTCTTTATTCCTACTTCCGGGATTTCCTCCCGCGGGAGTAGGCGTGTCCTTTGCTGGGCTATTATCCTGCAATGTCTCCTGGGAGCAAATTGTCCTGCTTCCCAGGAGTAATATAGTACCGCCTTCCTTTCAAATATCACGATAATATAATCGTCACGTGACTCGTCTACCCGGTCACGTGACGAGGGCAGATCTAATTCCGCCATTTTAAATAAGGGCACGCAGGTGTATTTTGCCCGTTGTGATGGCAACCAGGAAGTGTTGACGGCGCTGCTCGTCGTCAACACTGCGCATGCGCGAGATCCAGCGATGAATGCCGGGATACAAGCATTCATCGCTACCCGGAAAAATATGCTTGTGGGCTTCAAGATGCCCACAAGCAAAATGGGAAATACAGGAAAAGATTTATAAAGTGTTTTTTATTCGCAAAACGGACGGGGGATGAAGTGAAGCGCGGGAGAAGTGAGTAATTAAAATGCATACGTTGTAGCATAGAATGCATAGAAAAAAAAAAAGTATGGACCGCGGAACCTCCGCTTTAATGTCAAAGGATTGGTGCTCAGTTTCAATTTCCCTTCGGACTTTGGAGTCATCTAGCAAGGAGGAGTCTAGTCTCCATAGTCTCGGTGGGCCAGGCCGTAGGTCTCCTAGGGTTATGGAGATAGGGGCGTGGTCGGACCACGAGATGAGACCAATGTCAGATTGCACAATGTTTTGAAGGGTCCATTTATCCACCAGGAAGGAATCAATGTGTGAATAGGATAGCTATGAGTGTGAGAGGTATGTGTAGTCTCGTTCCGAGCCATGTTGTGCTCTCCATACATCAAAGAGATCTATGTCGTGGAGTAGTGGGTTCAGAGCCGGTCGGTGTTTGCTTTTATTAGTGGAGGTGTCCATGTGTGGATCGCCAACAATATTGAGGTCACCACCCAGGACCACATTTCCTTGGCGCAGGCTTTCAACCTTCTTGTAGAGTTGTCGAAAAAAGCGGAGTTGCCTGGAGTTGGGACCGTAGATATTTTCCAGGGTGTAGTTATGAGGTATTGGCCCTGTGGATCAGCATAGGTGTGGAGGTGTTGGAACTGAAGGGTATCTCGGACAGCCGTCAATATTCCATTCTTCTTCTTTGGACCGTATGCGAGATAGACGGTGCTATAACCTTTGATTTTGAACTTTGGGGTTTTCGATTCTGCTAAGTGCGTCTCCTGTATGAATACAGCGTCCGTGTTTTGTTTGGTTATTTCCCTTTGTAAATTAGCTTGTTTGTGCGGGCTGTTCAGGCCCATCATATTCAAGGAGGTCAGCTTTATAGGCATGTTAAAGCAGTTGGAATGACTTTGAATGACAAGTCAGTGGTGGTGAGTGTGGGAAGACACTTGCTGGAAGTGGCAATGAACAGAAGATTATGGACTTGGGTGATCGGATCAGTCCGTTCAGTAGAAAAGTGAGTTGAAGAAGCAGGATCAAGATTCAAATGGAGGCTGGTGGGGGGCAGGGAGGGGGAAGTAAAAAGAGAGATCCCGTGAACAATACGGGTTCAATGTGCAGAATTACTGATGTCAATTTCCAAACAGGGGGGATTTTCTCCAGTGACGTCCCGAAACTCGGAGCCAGTGGATTGAAAGAAAGGCTTGAAAGACCTAATGTTCCGCTGTAACCAGGTTATGGACAGTCGGGTTGTGTGCACGAACGGGAAATTTCAGGCATCTTGAAGCGACCAGTCAGCCTCCATTTGAGAAGGAGTTGTTGCCTTATGGGATATGTATAATCTGCATTGAAGAGCGTTAAAAAAAAGAACTCTTATTTAACCCATATCATATCTTTGAGATATTAAATCTTAAATATAGATATTATTCGGCAACAGAGGGGAAGGAGGTGGTCTTGGATTTTCCTCAGGAATTATGCGCCAGAGCCTCAGAAGCTGGAGGCCAGCCTGGAGTGTGCGTAAAATATGGGTTTTACCCTGGAACGTGATCATCAGCTTGGTGGGGAACCCCCATTTGTATGGTATATGATGATTTTGGAGTGCTTTTGTGATCGTGGATAGTTGTCGACGATTCTCCATTGTGGCTTTGGAGAGGTCAGTATAGAGCGTCATGGCTGAGAAGGGGTCTGGGAGGTTTGAGTTTCTCTTGGCCGCAACCATCACTCTCTCTTTTGCGCAGTAGAAATGTATGCGCGCAGTAGAAATCTCTGCTGGAAGATGAGGTGGTTTTGGTAGCCTATGGGCTCTATCGATTTCCAGATTCCTGTCAGACAGGTCAGGTACTATCGCTCTCATTAGGGATTGCAGGAATCGCACTAGCTCGGGCTGTTGGATCGATTTGGGTATGTTGCGGAATTTATTATTGTTTCTGCGAGAACGATCTTCAAGGTCCGCGAGTTTAAGATTGATTGTCTGCTTCTCATCCTCATGTACAGTGCATACATCCACTATATCATTGTGGGCAGTGAGGAGATCAGACATTTTGGTTGTAACATGATGAAGACGCTGGTCCTGCTGATGTACTACATTAGCTAGCGAGGACACTGCAGCGGAGAGGTCTGAGTACAGAGTCTGCTTAAGGGAGATAAGCATGTTCTTCATTGTGTGTTCAGATATGGGCTGGTCTGAGGCAGGGAAGTTATCGATGGCTGAGGGATGCTGTGTGTTAGGAGGAAGCAAGGAGAAGGGTATATTGGGGCCATGTCCAGGGATGTCATTGTCTCTCCTGGGCTTGGATTTAACTGGTGAGGCTAAGGAAGGTGAGCGTGGAGGAGAGTACTCACAGTTAGCCAGCGTAGCGAGTCCTGGGCTCTGTAGTCCGCCACCGCCAGCGTGAGGAGAGAGCTGAGCTGCAGCACTGTGTGAGAAGCCGGCACCATCTTGTCCACGGCCCGCTCCAGCTAATGGGTAGAAATCCGTCAGCTTTTGAGGCATTTTTAGCTGTTTTCTCCTTTTCAGCATTGTGATTGGTTGTTGAGAGATCCTCTGAGGGGATGATCAGGTGTTTTTTGTCCCGTTTCTCACGCTGTGGAGCCGCTGATAGCCGAGTTTTGTGCAGAGGTTTCACTTCAGGCAGCCATCTGTGATGCTGGCAAGCCACGCCCCCCCCTGAGTTTTGGCTTTTCACTAGCTGTAAACCATAATCATCAAAATTACAAGAACGAAATGCTTGAAATATATCACTCTGTGTATAATGCATATACAGTCATGCTTGAAATTGTTGGCACCCCAGAAATGTTTCCAGAAAATCAAGTATTTCTCACAGAAAAGTATTGCAGTAACACATGTTTTGCTATACACATGTTTATTCCCTTTGTGTGTATTGGAACAAATCAAAAAAAGGGAGGAAAAAAAGCAAATTGGCCATAATGTCACACAAAACTTCAAAAATGGGCTGCTCAAAATTCTTGGCACCCTTTAAAAATTGGGGATAAATAAGATTGTTTCAAGCATGTGATGCTCCTTTAAACTCACCTGGGGCAAGTAACAGGTGTGGGCAATATAAAAAAAACACCTGAAAGCAGATAAAAAGGAGAGAAGTTCACTTAGTCTTTGCATTGTGTGTCTGTGTGTGCCACACTAAGCATGGACAACAGAAAGAGAAAAAGAGAACTGTCTGAGGACTTGAGAACCAAAATTGTGAAAAAATATCAACAATCTCAAGGTTATAAGTCCAACTCCAGAGATCTAGATTTGCCTTTGTCCACTGTGCGCAACAGTATCAAGAAGTTTGCAACCCATGGCACTGTAGCTAATCTCTCTGGGAGTGGATGGAAGAGAAAAAAATGATGAAAGGTTGCAACGCAGGATAGTCCGGATGGTGGATAAGCAGCCCCAAACAAGTTCCAAAGAAGTTCAAGCTGTCCTGCAGGCTCAAGGAACATCAGTATCAGCCCAAATTATCCGTCAACATTTAAATGAAATGAAAGGCTATGGCAGGATACCCAGGAGGACCCCACTACTGACACAGAGACATAAAAAAGCAAGACTACAGTTTGCCAAAATGTACTTGAGTAAGCCAAAATTCTTCTGGGAAAACGTCTTGTGGACAGATGAGACCAAGATAGAGCTTTTTGGTGAAGCACATCATTCTACTGTTTACAAAAAATAGAATGAGGCCTACAAAGAAAAGAATACAGTACCTACTGAGAAATATGGTGGAGGTTCATTGAAGTTTTGGGGTTGTTTTGCTGACTCTGGCACTGGGTGCCTTGAATGTGTGCAAGGCATCATGAAATCTGAGGATTAATAAAGGATTTTGGGTCGCACTGTAGAGCCCAGTGTCAGAAAGCTGGGTTTGAGTCCGAGATCTTGGCTCTTCCAGCAGGAAAATGACCCCAAACATATGTCAAAAAGCACCCAGAAATGGATAGCAACAAAGCGATGGAGAGCTCTAAAGTGGCCAGCAATGAGTCCAGATCCAGATCCCATTGAACACCTGTGGAGAGATCTTAAAATTGCTGTTGGGAAAAGGCACCCTTCCAATAAGAGAGACCTGGAGCAGTTTGCAAAGGAAGAGTGGTCCAAAATTCCGGGTGAGAGGTGTAAGAAGCTTATTGATGGTTATAGGAAGCGACTGATTTCAGTTATTTTTTCCAAAGGGTGTGCAACCAAATATTAAGTTAAGGGTGCCAAGAATTTTGAGCAGCACATTTTTGAAGTTTTGTGTGACATTATGTCCAATTTGCTTTTTTTCCTCCCTTTTTTTGATTTGTTCCAATACACACAAAGGGAATAAACATGTGTATAGCAAAACATGTGTTACTGCAATACTTTTCTGTGAGAAATACTTGATTTTCTGGAAAAATTTCTGGGGTGCCAACAATTTCGAGCATGACTGTATATATATAAAATATATGCGATTCACTTTTTGAATTTAATTACTAAAATAAATGCACTTTTTAATGATATTCTAATTTTATGAACCTGTATATTACTATTTATATTACTGTTTATATATTTTAAATATACTTTTTAGTATATCTACTGTTAAAGGAAAACTTTGCTTTTTCAGACCTCTTTCTGAAAATATTTTTTTTGGTCTTAATATCGTGAAAATCACTGGACTAGAACAGGCATGCAGTCATTGATTGGAGGAAATTCACAACTCCTGAATAAAATATTTGTTGACTTCATCCAAGACTGCTCATAGCTGGGGAGAAGACAAAGTGAAAGAGAGACCCAATATGCCATGTGACTTTGCAGATCACAAATGGAAAATGTACATAAAAAAAGAAAAAAAACAAACATAAAATATAGCTAGCAGGGACCTCAATGGGGGAGGGAAGCCACAACTTTACCTCTTGCCAACTGCGCACTGTAGCTTTACTGCTGGCGTATATACATGTATGTAGCGGGGTGTTACTTTTAGAAGCCCCAAAGACTACCATACCCAGTGTCCGACCTTCACGGGAGAACCCAGGAGTCATCTTGTTCATCATCCTCCCAAGGACTATCGGGAGGATCAGAGACTGCGGGTGTCAGGAGACTCCTGTGCTGAAGTCCCATCTATGGAAGTCGGTTGTACGGACTGGTCCGGTCGGGTGAGAGAGCACTTGCTCAAAGTACTATTGACTAATCATAGGCCCAGTGTTCCTTGTTCAGGAACCGCCACTACCAGAGAGTGTCACATCGCACGCCAGCAGGACAGTGTGTCGTGCAGCATTAGTTAGACATTCTTATTTGCCAAGCCGACAGCTGTGGGGTTACCTGTGAATTACAAATAACCTACAAAGTACACCACCATTGCTAGCGAAGATCCTTCCCAACGGAAGCACTGTATCCGTAATAGTCAGGCCTGACTATAGACTGCTAGATACTGTTTGGGCGCCATCTTGCCCACGAGGGGATAGCTCGCGAGCATAGTTAACAGACATTTAGCGTGTGTGGTACTAGTGGGTTTAGCGATTGTTATATACTGTGTGTTTAACCTTGCAGGGCTCTGCATACATAAGTGTATTACTGTTTTAACTGCATGCTTCATATCCAGTAAAATAACTTGTGGTTCAGCCTATTACTGTGTGATTACATGTTTGTTGTGGCATTGTGATCCCCATAGCTAACGGGTTTCACAATCCCATCTTATTGCTATCTGTGCCAAGGGAGGTTAGAGCCAGTTACTGGGGGTTGACAGCAGCGTGTTACAGGCCTGAAACATCTATACCAGCAGCCCTCTTAGCTGGGGGTATTGCTACACGTGGGGGCTCAGAGTCCGGGATCCTGTACACTGCAATCAAGCCTGCCAGAAGTATCGGCATGGATCTGTTGGTAGTGACACAGTGGTGCGTAGCAGCCGGCGCTTGTCCAGACATGGCGGTAGTTATTGAACTCCCCAGGGAAGACTGGCTGGAGGACGATGTGGAGCGGCTCATGGTGTTGCTGTCCCCGAGACAGAAGGCGTGGGTAATGGCTCTGAAGCCAGACCCAGAGACCTCCTTTATCTACGCATTGGTGGAATGGCATGAAGGGATACCAGGGAGCTTTAGAGGTCAGAGTGTACAGGCCATAGACCAGAAGATATACGGTCTATCGCATGCAAAGCCCATGAAGAAAGAACCACCCGAACTAACAGTAAAAGAGGCAACAACCGCTGCGGCGCCCCTGACCGTTATAGGCCCTGAACTCCTTAATGCTTTAGGGGACCTTTTTGCCAAATGTCAGAAGAGCAACACGGTATGTGTGGAGACTGGGTACCGGAAACTCAGAATATTTTCAGGTAAGCAGCCCGTGCCACTTGGGGAAAAGGACTTTGACACATGGATAGAGCAAGCAATGCAGGCTGTAGAAGGATGGGAAGTGACAGAAGCCCAGAAGAAACAGCGCATTAATGAAAGTTTAAAGGGGCCGCTGCAGAAGTGGTGAAGAACCTCAGATTCAGCAACACTTCTTGCACTGCTTATGACTACCTAACCATGTTGCAGGAGGAGTTTGGCCAGCTGGAGAAAGTTACTGACTTAATGTACAAGTTTGAACATACTCTTCAACAGCCAGGAGAGCAGTTTTCAGAATATGTTCGAAGGTTGAACAAAATGCTTTGCCAAATAGTCCTGAAGAAAGGAATGGTGCCTCAGGCTATAGATGCAGCCAGGATGCAGGTCATGAAGGGAGTGCTATGCTCTGACCCAGTCTGGCTTCACCTGAAGAAAACTGGGGGAGTCATGTCTTTGAACTATCCAGATCTTGTGCGAATAGTGAGAGATGAAGAGGCATTGCTCAAAGACCAGCAGACACCCGAGAAACTCATTTTTCCTCCCACAGCTAAAGTTAGGTCTGTCATGGCCTCGGAACGGGACTCTGAGGTGGCGGTTTTGAAGTTACAGATGACCCAAGTTCTAGAAATGCTGACTTCCTTAATGGCCGGGAGTCCAGGAGTCATACACAAAGAGGAAGTGAAGAAGGAGGTGTATCAGAGTGCCTCAACGCCAGTTTCCCCACAAGCCAGGAGAGATGAGGTTTGCTTCAACTGTGGAGGGGTTGGACATTACAGCCTAAAGTGTCACAGCCCGAGGAAAAAACAAGGTTCATACCGCAAGCCGGCGGAAAACTTCAGAGGGCCCTGGTGAAGGAGTCAACTGGGTGCCCGTCACAAGATTGAAAGAGAGTTTGACCACTTCCCCCGTCTTGGCCTATGCAGACACTAAGAAGTCATATGAGTTGCATGCGGATGCCAGTCACGATGGTCTGGGAGGAGTGCTGTACCAGGAGTACGTTGGCCAGCTGACATTGCTTATGTGAGCAGAAGCTTGACCCCAGCTGAAAGGAATTACCCCGCCCACAAGTTGGAATTCCTCGCCTTGAAGTGGGCTGTGGTGGACAAGCTTAAGGACTACCTGTATGGTGCCGAATTTGTGGTTAAAACAGACAATAACCCACTCACTTACCTTCTGACCACCGCCAAGCTGGATGCCACTGGCCACCGCTGGCTAGCAGCTCTCTCTGGGTTCACCTTTAGTTTGAAATACAGACCTGGGGCTGGAAACAGAGATGCAGAGGCCTTGTCAAGAAGGGCCCATGCTCCAACTAAACTGACTGAGGACTGGACTCGACTGACCTCAGAGGGAGTGCAAGCCCTGTGTCAAGGGGCGGAACTTCAAGCCAATGGAGGGTCAAGGGCCGAAGAAATTGGAATCTCAGTAGTGGGGGTACCCAAGTATTATTGTGATGTGATGCAGATTGGAGAAGAGAACCTGCCCAGACTCTCGAAGAGAGATCTGCGAAGAGATAAACTGGAAGACCCGCTGGGAAGGCTGGCCCTGGAGGCATTAGAGAACCAAACCCCAGACTCACTTCTGAAGGACCCATCAAAAGAGGCTCGCCTACTGAGGAAGGAATGGGATTGGCTACAGATACATCAAGGGGTGGTCTACCGAAGGGGCCCCTCTGATGATCTGGAGGATAAGTGGCAACTGTTTTTGCCTGAGAAATATCGGAAGACTGTCCTGACTGCCTTACATGATGATCATGGTCACTTAGGATCGGAAAGAACTTTTCAGCTAGTGAGGAACCGGTTTTGCTGGCCCTGCATGCGGGCTGAAGTGGAGGAATATTGCCATTCATGCGCAAGTTGCATACAAAGGAAGACTCTGCCTCATCAAGCCGCCCCAATGGGCCACCTACAAAGCCAAGGGCCCTTGGATCTGGTATGCATTGATTTTCTTTGTATAGAATAGGGATGAGCCGAACACCCCCCTGTTCGGTTCGCACCAGAACCTGCGAACAGACAGAATGTACGTGTGAACGTTAGAACCCTATTAAATACAATGGACTCGAACGTTCGAAATCTAAAGTGCTAATTATAAAGGCTAATATGCAATTTAATGTCCTAAAAAAGTGTTTGGGGACCCGGGTCCTGCCCCAGGGGACATGTATCAATGCAAAAAAAGGTTTAAAAAATAGACGTTTTTACGGGAGCAGTGATTTTAATAATGCTTAAAATGAAAAAATAAAAGTGAAATATTCCTTTAAATTTCGTACCTGGGGGGGTGTGTATGATATGCATGTAAAGTTGCGCATGTTTCCCGTGCTTAGAACTGTCCCTGCACAAAGTGTCATTTTTGAAGGAAAAAAAGTCATTTAAAACTCACTCGCGGCTATTAATGAATTGTCGGCTTTTATCAATACATAGAAAAGTCATTGATAAAAAAAAAAAAAAAGCGTAGGGGTTCCCCCAAATTCAATTACCAGGCCCTTTAGGTCTGGAATGGATATTAAGGGGAACCCCACTGCAAATTTTAAAAAAATGGCGTGGGGTTCCCCCTAAATATCCATACCAGGCCCTTGAGATCTGGCATGGATTTTAAGGGGAACTCCACCCCAAATTTTTAAAAAAATGGCGTGGAGTCCCCCCAAAAATCCATACCAGACCCTTATCCGAGCATGCAACCTGGTCGGCCGCAGGGGAAGAGGGGGGGACGAGAGAGCGGCCCCCCCTCCCTCCTGAACCGTACCAGGCCACATGCCCTCAACATGGGGAGGATGTCCCCATGTTGAAGGGGACAAGGGCCTCATCCCCACAACCCTTGCCCGGTGGTTGTGGGGGTCTGCGGGCAGGGGGCTTATTGGAATCTGGAAGACCCCTTTAACAAAGGGGACCCCCAGATCCCGCCCCCCCCTATGTGAATTGGTAAGGGGTACATTGTACCCCTACCATTTCACGAAGAAAGTGTCAAAAAATGTAAATAAAAACACACACACCTTGGAAAAGTCCTTTATTAAAAAATAAAAAAATAATAAAAAAATAAAAACATTCCAGCGATGAAATCCAGTGTCCCGCGGCGAACCCGATGTCCAGTGCTGTCTGTCATTGGTTGTACCTGTGCGGACCTGATGGGGAACTTCCTCCGCTGTGTTTTAAATGTATAGACCCGCCCCTTCTAAAGTTCCCCATCAGGTCCGCTCAGTCCTTTTATTTGTAGGCGTACGGACATTTACTGAGCATATACAAATTCAAATACCTATTCTGGAACTAAAATGGCAGTTTAATTGTTATTGGTTTTAAGGGAGCCAGTGCAAAAGAATAAGAAATTATACCAAAAACAGGAATATTACCATGTAAAGTCCTATATTTGCACATTCAACACTTCAGAAAATGTCCCTCAATAGTAAAAGAAGTGACTCGAGGGGAAATAAAACCTTCCAGCCCTTTTTAGGCTGTGTTTCTAAAGGTAATGAAATGTGTTCACTGTGGCATGGTCAGGTTGCGTGCTCGGATAAGGGTCTGGTATGGATTTTTGGGGGGCTCCACGCCATTTTTTTTAGAATTTGGGGTGGAGTTCCCCTTAAAATCCATGCCAGATCTCAAGGGCCTGGTATGGATATTTAGGGGGAACCCCACGCCATTTTTTTTTTATTTGCGGCGGGGTTCCCCTTAATATCCATTCCAGACCTAAAGGGCCTGGTAATTGAATTTGGGGGAACCCCCACGCTTTTTTTTATTTTTATGTATTGATAAAAGCCGACAATTCATTAATAGCCGCGAGTGAGTTTTAAATGACTTTTTTTCCTTCAAAAATGACACTTTGTGCAGGGACAGTTCTAAGCACGGGAAACATGCGCCACTTTACATGCATATCATACACACCCCCTAGGTATGAAATTTAAAGGAATATTTCACTTTTATTTTTTTCATTTTAAGCATTATTAAAATCACTGCTCCTAAAAAAACGGCCGTTTTTAAAACTTCTTTTTGCATTGATACATGTCCCCTGGGGCAGGACCTGGGTCCCCAAACACTTTTTAGGACAATAACTTGCATATAAGCCTTTATAATTAGCACTTTAGATTTCTCCCATAGACTTTTCGAATTTGCCGCAAACACCCCAAATTGTTCGTTGTTCGGCGAACGTGCGAACAGGCAATGTTCGAGTCGAACATGAGTTCGACTCGAACTCGAAGCTCATCCCTAGTATAGAACCTGATTTGAATGGAAATGGGAATGTTCTGGTGATAACCAATCATTTCACTCGTTACGCCCAGGCGTTCCCAACCAAAGACCAGAAGGTCTCCACTGTGGCCAAAGTACTTGTCAAGAAGTTTTTCGTACATTACGCCTACCTCAACGCCTTCACTCGGACCAGGGAAGGGACTTCGAAAGTCGGCTGATCCGTAAATTGTTGGATTCCCTGGGAATAAAGAAGACCCGAACCACCCCCTACTACCCACAAGAGGATGCCCAGTCGGAGCGATTTAATCGGACATTGTTAAACATGCTGGGGACTCTGAGCAGTGAGAAGAAGCAACATTGGGGAAAGCATGTGGCCGCCATTGTGCATGCGTATAATAAATAGTACAGTGACGCTACCGGGTACTCCCCGTAGAGGTTGATGTTTGGCAGGGAAGCAAGACTACCAGTAGATCTGGCTTTCGGTACCTCAATAGACTATACCTCAGCAGCTTCTCACAAGGGATATGTGGATCAGTTACGACAGAGTTTAAGACTGGCATATGAGAAGGCCCAAGCAACTTCTGATCAAAGAGGAGCCAGGAATAAGCAGAATTATGACCTAAAGGTTCGGATCCATGACTTGCAGCAAGGAGACAGGGTGCTGTTGTGGAAATTGGGGATAACAGGGAAGCATAAGCTGGCCAACCGGTGGAGGTCCCAACCCTATGTGATCTGCAAACAACTACCAGGTTTACCAGTATACCAACTTAAACCAGAAGGAAGTGTGGGGCCATTGAAGACATGGCACAGGAATCACCTACTGCCCCCTGCCTCAGATCCTTCCGAGCATCTTCCAGTCTCAAATATCCGTAGGCCTGTTACTAGATCCCAAGCAGCCAGTTCAACAGAGATGGATGCCCAAGACTAGAGTGAAGAGGAGGAATTAGAACTTGAATGTCTTTGGACCCCACCAATACCTGAATCCTTGACCACAGCCTCTCCATCACCTGAGGTTGTCGCTAGAGACACTTTAAATGCGGAGGCTGCTGAGTTTGTACCGCTTGATACTCTTACTGAGGAATGGGAGGATGCTCAAGAGTCTTTTCCAGAAGAAGATCCCAGAGATTCCTTATACCTTTCTGCACCCGAAATGGACGCCCCTGAGCCATGTGAATCCAATACACCTGACTTGGCAGAAGGAGAATTGGAGGAAACCCCTGCAGTTAAAACCCCGGCTCCCATGGAACAAAGGGAGAGAAGAACTATCCACCCCCCAAGAAGACTAACCTATTCTCAGATGGGGGAGTGCTCAGAAGAGACTATTGTCACTGCAAGAAGGACAGTAAATAAGCCTGTCCCCTCTACTGTAAATTTGGCGGAGGGCAACCCTAGCTCAGTCCCTGGCACAGTTAGACAGGCCACTTCCACTATTGTGACCTGTGAGCAGGACAACCTCTCTCCTAGAGCTTGGTGGGAGGTTCCTCTGCCAGGCTCCTTTGTAGCCGTGAATTGTGTTGCTTGTTCATGTACTAACAAATCTCGTTAACAGCCATCTTTGGGGACCAAAGATTTTAAGTGGGGGGAGTGTGTAGCGGGGTGTTACTTTTAGAAGCCCCAAAGACTACCGTACCCAGTGTGCAGCGGGTAACCCAGAGTGCATTGCCCGGCGCAAGGTCTGCTGAGGAAGGGCATTATAAGGAGGAGCGGAGCGACACGCGGGTCTCTTGGACGCCGCCCCTCTAGCAAGTGGAACCCACACCAAGTCTACCATTGGACTGGGCCAAAGAGTTGGGCCCCTGAGATCCGAAGAGCCCTCCGACCTTCACGGGAGAACTCAGGAGTCATCTTGTTCATCATCCTTCCAAGGACTATCGGGAGGATCAGAGACTGCGGGTGTCGGGAGACTGTGTGCTGAAGTCCCATCTGTGGAAGTCGGTTGTACGGACTGGTCCGGTCGGGTGAGCGAGTACTTGCACAAAGTACTATTGACTAATCATAGGCCCAGTGTTCCTTGTTCAGGAACCGCCACTACCAGAGAGTGTCACATCGCACGCCAGCGGGACAGTGTGCCGTGCAGCATTAGCTAGACATTCTTATTTGCCAAGCCGACAGCTGTGGGGTTACCTGTGAATTACAAATAACCTACAAAGTGCACCACCATTGCTAGCGAAGATCCTTCCCAACGGAAGCACCGTGTCCGTAATAGTCAGGCCTGACTATAGACTGCTAGATACTGTTTGGGCGCCATCTTGCCCACGAGGGGATAGCTCACGAGCATAGTTAACAGACATTTAGCGTGTGTGGTACTAGTGGGTTTAGCGATTGTTATATACTGTGTGTTTAACCTTGCAGGGCTCTGCATACATAAGTGTATTACTGTTTAAACTGCATGCTTCATATCCAGTAAAATAACTTGTGGTTAAGCCTATTACTGTGTGATTACATGTTTGTTGTGGCATTGTGATCCCCATAGCTAACGGGTTTCACAATCCCATCTTATTGCTATCTGTGCCAAGGGAGGTTAGAGACAGTTACTGGGGGTTGACAGCAGCGTGTTACAGGCCTGAAACATCTATACCAGCAGCCCTCTTAGCTGGGGGTATTGCTACATGTATATATGTGATTCTGCTTTTCTGGGTAGGGGACAAGCACGCCCACTGGCCTTACGGTGCTATGAATCATCACAGCACATTCTGATCACCGGATCTCAGTCAATGACTGACTGCCGGCACCTGGTGCTCTGATCTTCCCCGAACACAGCACTGTGAGTGTAAACAACACATAGCTGTGCTCAGTGACAGGACATCTCATTGCTTTTCCGTTGCTTTTTCATTCCCTGCTAAGCAATCTCTTAATGTCCTGAAAAGCTAGTCTGTCTTTTCCTTTTATGTGCTCAGCTTCAGTTTTCTGACAAATATCCTTGAGGTTTGATTCTTTATATTTTCGAATTTGGCATTGAACATTTCATTCATTTGTTTTACTAAGGCAGGCCAAAGATGGTGCAAATCTCTTTCCTACAACCAGAGGTTGCAGGAAAGAAATTCCCAAAATTCCCTCATCAACACAGACAGTGTTGACAGGGGAATCCCTCCTACTGAGCAATTGTCTGCTCCCAGCGGGGGGCAGGAGCAAGTGCGGGAAGTCGTCCACGCCTGGAGAACACAGTGAATAAACTCGCAAACGAATCTGGCAGGCTGGTTGTACCCACGTTGATCAACTTGGTACATTCAGCCTGCCTATTAATGGTTGACCTGGTTTGTTTAAAATCCTCGCCGCTCGTATCTCTGAGCCGGGACGTTTTCGACCTGCATACCACCTAGATCGTACGTTACAAAACTGGAAATACCAACGCTACAAGGACCTCAATGCATTTCACCGGAAGGTGTCACCAGAAAGTCATGCCTTCTGGTGAAAATGCATCAAGGTCCTTGTAGAGGCGGTACTTCCGGTTTTGTCACATCTGATTTAGGTGGTACACAGGTGTAACGCACGCCGACTCATAGATACGAGCGGCGAGGATTTTAAACAAACCAGGCAATTTACAGTGGGTGCCACTACACGGCACATGGAAATGTGAGTTTACTGCCTTATGTTTTTATGGTAAACGTTTTTAATAAACGTACTGCACGATTATTTGGTACTGTTTTTTCATCTTTGTATATCCCTGCTGTTGACATTGGATGCTTGCTGAGCCTATATCAATAGAAAGGAATTATGTAAAAAAAGCTGTGAGGGTCCTGGTGGCCCAAAGTTATATGGGTATACTTGCTGATGAAACTGGATGGATAGTGAGCCCATGCCAATATAAAATAATTCCATATAAGCTGTGAGGGTCCGGGTGGCCCAAAGCTATCTGGTGAGTGGCCCCCTCGCTACAGATAGTGGTGCACATTTGAAAAAAGGAGCACTTTTAAAGTGGAGTTCCACCCTAAAAAAAAAACACACCAAAATCCTGCAAAAAAAATAGAAAAAAAAATAGAAAAAAAAATGTTTACTCACCAGAAAAGGCGGTTGCTATGCGGATGTTCCTAATCTGCCTCTTCCTAGTCCGCGGCAGGTCTTCTTCCTCGTCTTCCTCGCGTTGTCTTCTGGTGAATGGGGCGCGCTGCCTTCTGGGAACTGTGTGTATCTCAGAAAGCAGCCGCCCATTCATAAAGCCGCAAGGCTTCACTGCCTGTTTCCCTTAGTGAGGATGGCGGCACCGGGACCTGCCAGGATCGAGGGATCGGCCTCGGGGGGGCCAACATCGTGGGCGCCTAGGACAGGTAAGTGTCCTTATTAAAAGTCAGCAGCTACAGTGTTTGTAGCTGCTGACTTATAAAAAATAAAAAAATTGCGGGTGGAATCCCGCTTTAAGTAAGAAGAGCATAGTTCACAAATGAACACGTGGTGACGTAAAGAAATTGCAAAAAGCACTGTTATTGCTGTAATTGATTACAGGGCATATTTTTATTTTTTATTTCCATTCACTTCTGTTTTTTTTTTTTTTTAAGTGGATTTATGTGTTAGAATTATGGCGTATACTTTAATAGCTAGAGCCTCAACAGACAAAATCATATGAAACAACGATAAGTTGAACCATCTGAGGTTTCTGGAGCTCCACCATGACGCAAATGACACACTGGAAAACAACACTAAACGTATCTATAATAGGTAAGTATATTTTCAAGCAGTGGCTTTATACCTGATTTAACAAGCAAGCTACCAGTGCCATGGAAAATTCTGTCCTTTTGTTTCAATTCTCTTAACAAACAGACAAATGTTTTTCTAGTGTTTTGTTTCCAAATAGTATTCAAAAAAGGCCCATGGTGTGTCAACAGAGAGCCTAATTGAGGAAGTTTCCTTGTTTCTCTAATACAAAAAGCAGCCATGTGTCACTGTTTACCAGCTTCGTATTATGATTTTGTAATCTTAAAATGTTTTCAGCTTTAACCTGTACATTATGTACCAGAGGGATCCTTTATGTATTCTTTAAACTGTAGTGACATATAAAAGCACAGATTTGAATTATTCAGTGATTTGAATGCAGATGAGTAGACAATCCAGGGTGTGGTGTGCCTGAAGACAATAAAAGGAGTGAGAGATATGAACCAGAGATATGGAGATCACAGTGTCAAATATTATGAATTTAAATAAGCTCAAAGACAATTTTTTTTTAATCACGGATAAAGTAGGGAAGAGTGTAAACCTTTGTCTGTTTTTTTGAACGTGTCCCCATGGGGGAAATTCACCTTCTGTATTTATCCAGGTCAGGTGATCACTGTCAAATGAACCGAAAGTTATGCCGCGTACACACGACCGTTTTAAATGTCATTGAAAAAAACTGCATTTTTCTCGACATGATTTTTCGTGTTTCCTCTCAAGCCTGCCTAGCCTACACACTATCGTGGAAAAAAATGTTTGAGTAAAGCGTGGTGACGTACAACACGTACGACGGCACAATAAAGGGGAAGTTCCATTCGTATGGCGCCACCCTTCATGTTAGTAAAGTTTGAGCGACGATTCGCGCTTTTCAGCCTCGTGCTTTTCAGTCCGTTACAGCGTGACGAATGTGCTATCTCCATTATGAACGCTAGTTTTACCAGAACGAGCGCTCCCGTTTTATACTTGATTCTGAGCATGCACATTTTTTTTTCACGTCGTTAAAGCCCACACACGGCCGTTTTTCATGACGAGAAAAACGACAATGTAAAAAACGACGTGAAAAAATAGAGCATGTTCCAATTTTTCTCGTCGTGATTCTCTGCATTTTTCTCGTTGGGAAAACTGCTGGAAAGCCCACACACGGTCATTTTTAATGACCATTTTAAAAAATTTCATTTTTCTCGTCATTAAAAACGGTCGTGTGTACGCGGCATTAGAGAAAATAAAAATGTTTGCTTTATCGACAGAAAAGGAATAGTGACATTGCAAGTGATGCATGAAGTGTAGTGCCAACCTTGGTCAAGAGTGTGAGAGGTAGAGTGGCTTCAGAGATAAAAGAACTATATTATATTTAGGACATGGCCCAGGTGCAGTTGGACCCCTTTCGATGTGATCAGTGCATTGCTAAAGCGATAATTCCTACTAGTTAACTAGGGTTAAGCCTAGTACACACACCACCATTTTTTTTTTCAGTTTAACCCAGCTGGTTGAATGAAAAAAAAACTAAAAGCTCCAGTCGGAGGCGCTGTACTAACAATCCGCTGAGCTATTGTGTTCTGATAGGGGAATGCCCCCCCACCAGAACACTCCGGTCAGCTGATGGCTGAGATCACTGATCAGGAGCCGGTCGGCTGCTGTTTTTCCAGCATGCACGTCCGACAGAAGCTGGCTGAAAGGTCAGCTTCTGTCGGACTGGCTGCCATACACAGGCCGAATGTTGGATTTTTTCAACCGCCTGTTGTTGCCCGGCATTCGTCCTATGTGTACTAAGCCTTAATCAAATAAGTAATGAGCTTTGTCTTATCAGCTGATCATATACTAATAGATTTATTTTGTTTAGCCTTCACGAAAGAAAGCTAACAGATTCCTCCATCCACACAAGCGACTTGGATGGATGAATCCCCCTTGCTGGGTTATTGTATTCTGACAGCCACTAGCACCGGCTGTCAGAATACCTGAACAGTGTCTGCAGCTACCTGGCTGCAGACACTGTATGGCTGACAATTTTTAGCCTGACTCCTTCAAAAAAAAGGTGATTGATTAATCATCTTTTGTCAAGCTGGCAGGGAGACCCACCCACTGATTACTCAATCAGCACATTCCTGTAGCTTTTGGTGTGTTGCTGTACCTAGCCTTTAAAGTGGAAGGGATTGCCTCCAGGTAGGCCTGCTTTCAGTTTGTGCATTGTACAAATGAAGTCATGGAATAATTATGTTCAATAAAAGTTTATCCTATTTTATTTTTATTTAAGCGGTGACCTTTTTCAGATATTGCTGGAATAATGGCTAAGTGGTTAGCACTTCCGCCTAGCAGCAATGAGGTCGTTGTTGAGAATCCCAACCACGGCACTACCTCCCATCATTCCCCGGGACTGTGATGTCATATGGGGGCGGGGTCACTGGGTGGCATCACCAGATGACCACGCCCATGCCTATATAAGTGAATGCGTTCCGCTCACACGGCATTACAGCCGGAGACAGCGACGAGTCAACATCTCCAGGAGAGAAGAGGGAAGAAGGCGACGAAGAAGACCGGGCCCCCGCTAGCAAAAGAGCTGGAAGAAGATAGCGGAGGCCTGGCAGAAGGAAGAAAGAACTGGAGAGCGAGAGAAGAACCGGAGAGTGCGGAGACGACACCGGAGACCCACGAAGTTGGAAGAAGACCCCCGAAGTTGGAAGAGACCCCTGAAGTCGGAAGAAGACCCCCGAAGTCGGAAGAAGACCGCCGGAGCTGACTAATAAATTACTTAAAAAACCTGTGTAGTGTTTTTATTGCCATTTTTTTTCCACCAGGTGAATGGGTAGGGGTACGATGTACCCCATACTCATTCACATAAGGTGGGGGGCTGGGATCTGGGGGCCCCCCCTGCCCCAAAGCACCCACCCCCCATGGTGAGGGCATGCGGCCTGGTACGGTTCAGGAGGGGGGGGCACTTGCTTGTCCCCACCCCCTTTCCTGACCGGCCGGGCTGCGTGCTCGGATAAGGGTCTGCTATGGATTTTTTTGCGGCGTAGGGGTTCCCGTTAAAGTCCATACCAGTCCTAAGGGCCTGATATGCTCCTGGAGGGGAACCCATGCTGTCTTTTTATTTAAAATTTGGCGTGGAGTTCCCCCTCATGATAACAGCGGCAAGACTTCCCAGGTCGGCAAGTCCGCAGCTAAAAATGTGATGGAACCGCTGAACGACTGATTGCGAACTTGGCAAAGACTCCAAGCTCAAAAACGCAACGCATAGGTGTGAACTCAGCCTAAGTGTGTTACTGACAGAATCACCAGGTGAGAAAAAAAAAAAAGGCTTGAAGAAGGAAAATAATACAGCCACCACATCTATGGACTGGTAAGTTCCAATATTAGACATTTTAATTGAATTCCCATGTAGTCTCTTGTAACCTTAAAGTAGAACTATAGGCAAAACTTATTTTTTCCTTTTGGATAGAGAAAGGAAGGATTATAACCCCTGTCATATTTTTTTTTTGCAATCTGTGTCCCATTACAGAGATTTTACTTCCGGTCCCATAGCCAAACAGGAAGTGAGAGGAAATCCCTGCAAATTAAGAGAATTCCTTGGGGACCCCCAGGTCACCCGAACTCGTGTCCCCATTGGAAGATTTCCCATCTATTACTTTTGTGAGGATAACCCAAAATTTTGGATTTTCTTTTACGTTCAATAAAATGGTAAACAGGACAAATAGAAAGGGCAGGGGCGGATCCAGGGGGCAATGGGGCAATTGGCGCCTAAGAGTCTGAGCGGGCAGTAGTTGCGGAACTTACAGGTGCCTGAGAGTCTGAGCGGAAGGCTCCGCGTGCAAATGTGACAGAGCGGGCGGCTCCACGGGCGGGTGACAGCGTGGGCTGCCGGGTGCCTCGGTGTGTGGGTGGGCGGCTCAGCGGCGAGTGAGAGTCAGAGAGTGGGCAGTCAGCTGGTCGGCAAGCAAAACACCACCTTAGCAAGTGACAATCCGCAAGGTGTGGCAGGTGAGGTGGCAAGTGACAATCTACATCTGGTGGCAGGCAAGTGACATTCCGCAACTTGTGGCAAGTGACAATCTGCAACATGTGGCAAGTGACAATCTGCAACTTGTGGCAGGTGACGTGGCAAGTGACAATCTGCATCTGGTGGCAGGCAAGTGACAATCCGCAACATGTGGCAGGTGACGTGGCAAGTGACAATCTGCAACGTGTGGCAGGCGATGTGGCAAGTGACAATCCGCAACGTGTGGCAAGTGACAATTCGCAACGTGTGGCAGGTGACGTGGCAAGTGACAAGCTGCATCTGGTGGCAGGTGACGTGGCAAGTGACACACTCGGGGCCCCCACTGATTCTGCATTATGGTGAGTTGAACCATTTAATTTTATATTACAATGTAATAATATAAATAATGTGCTTCAATCATCCTGACACCATAACAACCATGGTGCCGTGATCATCAATCATCAAGCGTGAACACCAGTAATTTCCCTGATAAATTTCCCCCCCAAAAAAATATTTTCTGGTAGTGCCCCTCCCGTGACTAGACTCTGGATCTGCCCCTGAGAGAGGGTGAATCTCCTTAACGGGGGGACAGACCGCAATAAAACCTAACAGGGGGTCTAATTCCTCTCCACTCCATCCAAAAAAATAAATACATTTTGCCTTTAGTTATACTTTAATCTACAAATGTAAACAACATACAGGCGGTCCTCTACTTACAAACATCCAACTTACAAACGACTCCTACTTGCAAACGGAAGGAGACAACAGGAAGTGAGAGGAAATCTACCCCTAGGAAGGGAAATTCTCTCCTGTAAAGCCTCGTACACACGAACGAGTTTCTCGGCAAGAAACGACAAACGACAAACGACAAGAAAACTGCCGAGAGAGCTTTCTTGCCGAGAAAAACTTTCGTGTGTATGGTTTCTCTATTTTCTCGTAGAGATTCTCGTCAGCCTGTTTCTCGACGAGAAAATTGTGTGTGTGCCTGTCCTCCGGGAAGCCCGCGCATGCTCGAAATTACTTTGATGCATGCGCGGTAGCTTCCTAGGCTTAGATAGGGTGTAGCAAGATGGCCGCGACGGCATCGAATGTGACGAGCGCGCGCTCGTCGTAGTCGATGACATCACCGCGTTCGCTCCATTCAAAGAACCGCGGGTTCTTTGAATTGAGCGTCTGTACACTCGGCCGGGACAAGTTTCTTGTCCAAGAATCTCGTCAAGAAAAACAACGTGTTTTTTCTTGACGAGATTTTCGGCCGTGTGTACGAGGCTTAAGAGTTAATATGGGAAAAAGGTGTCTCCTCTCCACTGATGCTTTATCACCAATCCTTGTTTCCCTAATAATCCAAAATTTTCAAAATCCAATTGTCATTGGGACGGAAAGTGAGATGAAATGTTCTGAACAGGTGCACAGACAGCAAAACAAATGTTACAGGGGTGATAACCCTTCCCTATATTTTCCAAAAAGCTGAAAAATAGATTTTTTGGCTAGATCTACACTTACAAAATGTACCTGTTCCAACTTACAAACAGATTCAACTTAAGAACAAACCTACAGTCCCTGTCGGTTTGTAACCGGGGGACCGCCTGTACTTAAAGCGGAGGTTCACCCAAAAGTGAACCTCTGCTTTTCGGAACCCTCCCCCCCTCCGGTGTCACATTTGGCAACTTTCAGGGGGGAGGGGGTGCGGATACCTATATAAAACAGGTATTTGCACCACTTCTGGGTGCAGACTTCCGTGGGAGTCCCGCCCCTTCGCGTCAACCCCCCCGTTGTGTTCTGGGAAACACACGGCTCCCAGAATACAATGGGGACCAGCGAGGACGGCGCAGCACAACTCGCGCATGCGCCGTAGGGAACCGATTCCCTCAACAACGTTGACATGGACAGGTAAGTGTCCTTTTTTTAAAAGTCAGCAGCTGCAGTATTTGTAGCTGCTGGTTTTTGAAAAAAAAAAATTTTGGTGAACCTCTGCTTTAATATTAAAAGTGCATGTAGCGCTGGCCACTAGACTCAATACAGTAATAAAATCCTTGATTGACTCTGATCAAACGGGCTTTATGCCCGGCAGGTCTACGGACATTAATATCCGTAGATTGTTCTCCAATATACATGCACCCCATACTAACCTGGGTACTAGGACCATTGCCTCCCTGGATGTGGAGAAGGCATTTGACACGGTGGAGTGGGTCTATCTGTGGGAGGTGCTTAGAAGAATGGGTTTCCCGCTGAAAATTATAGGTTGGATGCGCACACTCTATACTGGTCCCACGGTGTGCATTAAGCTGAATGGCTCCCTGTCTCCTCCGTTCCCCCTGCAGAGGGGCACCAGACAGGGATGTCCTCTCTCCCCGGCCCTCTTCGCCCTGGCCATGGAACCTATTGCTGAGGCCCTCAGAGCTCGGCCGAGGTCCGTGGTCTTAGGGTGGGCTGGCTGGAGGAGAGAGTGGCTCTCTATGCGGATGATCTGCTGCTTTTTTTGAATGACGCTGGTGACTCTCTGCGGGGCGCACTCGGTGTCATAGATGCCTTCTCCGCCTTCACGGGGTTGAGAGTGAACTGGCACAAGTCTCAGTTGTTTCCAGTGGATGCGGGGGCCAGGTCCTCCTCACCCTCCTCTCTCCCACTTCAGTGGGTTGAACAGTTCACTTATTTAGGGGTTGTTGTCTCAAGGGAGAGTGGGGACTTTGTGCGGCTCAATCTTGACCCTGTCTTGGCAGTCATTAAAACGAAGCTAAAGGCGTGGCGTAATCTTCCTCTTTCTCTCATTGGGCGCATTAATCTTCTCAAGATGAAAGTCCTCCCTAAACTTACATACATCTTTCGGAACTCCCCACAATGGCTGACTAAAGTTTTCTTTAATTCCTTCAGGCAACTCTTCCTCTCCTTTATTTGGGGGCCCAAACCACCTAGATTCAAATATACCACCTTGACCAGGCCTGTGGATAGTGGGGGCTTGGCTCTCCCCGATTGCCACAAGTATTACTTGGCTACTCAGCTTGTGACCGCCGACTGGTGGCTGCAGCCGGACCTGACCAACTCTGCAACGGTGTTGGAGGCGGCCATAGTGGGGTCTTTGGAGGCACTGGAGGGTTTGTTATTCAGGGGGCCTAAAACGCCTCACAATCTCACCCCTTCGATGCGTACCACTATGCGGGCATGGAAGGCGGGTGAGGCGCTGAGGGCACACCAGCCGAACTCCTGGTCTCCTCACACCCCCCTGTGGCTGAATCTTAACCTATCGCATTTCAACACTATCCCGGATCCACAGGCCTGGGCCAAATACAAAATACTGACCCTTAAACATATTGTTACTAACGGGGATCTCACCTCCTTTCACACTTTATGCACCAAATTTAATGTGCCGGCACGGGCTCATTTTAGGTATCTTCAAATTGCTCATGCCTACAGGTGTCAATTTTTGGGCCAACCAGTTGAACTGGTATACTCTGAGTTAGAATCCACCCTCCGAGTAAAGGACCTGGAGAAACCCACGTCTCAGCTCTATGGATCCCTGCTGGTTGCGTCCGTCCTCGAGCTGTCCTCCCTCCGCAGGAAATGGGTGAAGGACATACCGGGGCTGGATGAGGACGACTGGAGGGAGATTTGGGACTTTCCCTTCTCCCCTCTGGTCTCAGCAAGGGACAAATTGGTCCAATACAAAATTGTAGATAGAGCTCACTACACACCTCACAGGTTGCACCAGATGTCGCCGGCGCATTCTCCGGCGTGCTGGCGCTGCTCCTATCAATCGGGGGACTTTTTCCAAATTTTCTGGGTTTGCCCGGCAATCGCACTTTATTGGAAAGAAGTACTCCTGGTGATTACTAGGGTCACTAAGACTAGTGTTCCTTATGAACCTATATATTGTCTGCTAGGGCTGGTTGAACAAATGTCGATGGTCAGAGCCAGGAAAATACTCATATCCCTGTTACTATACTATGCTCGCAAAGCCATTACAATGAACTGGAAACAATCGTCTCCCCCCTCTGTCAGGTTCTGGAAAAGCCTAGTGAATGCCAGTTTGCCCCTATATAAAGCCACCTACTCGGACAGGGGATGCCCACAAAAATTTGAGATGGTCTGGAGTTGTTGGCTAGATGATAGTACTACGGCAAATGATGCAGTGACCAATACCTAGATTGACAATGTGTTTTTTTGTTTTTTTGTTTTAGTTTATTGACCCAACTTTTCTCATGTAGCCTTATCCTGTCAATATCAATTTGAGCGCAGATTATCTTGACCTAACCCTCTCCCCACAATTGGGGTTATAGTGTAAGCTAAGTTAGGATGTTTGTGTTTGTACCCTGTTGCGGCGAGTTGCCACAACGATGAAACTGCCCCTGCATGGGCAAATGTTAAGCCCCTGCGTGGGTAAATCTACATGCTCATATAAATTTCAATAAAAAAGATTTTGCAAAAAAAAAAAAAAGTGCATGTAGCACACAGATCCCTGGCCTTACCTCCTCAAGGCGGGACACACCATACCACAATGCCCAGGTTCCTTCTTGAATAAGAGGGTGAGCGGTGTTCAGAAATTGTTTGGGTCCCGCAGCGAGTTACCTTCCCTCGGCTGGTTCTTACCCCTAGAGTGTAGGGAAGAGTCTGTTGTAGGTGCACCAATAAGGCCAATGTCCAGACAAGGTTATACCTTAATGAAGGAAGGTTTATTTTCTTTATGCTGATAACTGGATAGGAAAGTTGGAGTTGAAGAATAAAGGAATAGGAAGGCAGGTTCAGGCACTTAATATCACCACTCAATCCCAAGTGGACTATGCTCACCCGGATAGTCCCCTCTCACGGTACTAGCAGCCGGAGTGATACACAAACTTTACTTCACTTAAGTTTTCCTTGGAGATACGATCGGGAGATCCTCTGCCACAGAATCTCTGAGCCCCGAACCTCTCAGCGCTTGTAATTAAAGAAAAGGTGCAAGTTGCTGCACATTACAAGGCCTCATATGATTAGTGGAATCCCTCCAGAAGCTTACTCTCTTTCTCCGTGAAATTCTCACCGGTCCCTCAGAAAGGTCCTCCCCCAGTCTCCTCTTCTCAGAGCGGGTCCCCTCTCAGGGGCACTGTGGGATTCCTTCTTTTAGAGCTGAGCCCCAGCTTAAGGTGCTGGGCCCAATGGCGAAGCTGCAGCCCCAGGCTAAAGGTGCCTGGGACCGATGCACTCGTGCACACCTGGCCTGGAGGGCCAGGTCACGCGACCCGAACTCCGGAACTCTCCAACCACACTCCTCTCCAGGCGGCGTCTGCCCCTTATGTATACTTTCCCAGCATGCACCACAGGTTGACCACGCCCACTGTACTACCGCCGATAGAGGACACCCTAAGGCACAGCACTGTTACCAGTGGTTCAACCCTGACCTGTCATGGCAGTGCCACCTACAGGCCACAAGGAACTGCACACCAGTACAACACCTGAGGAAACAAAATAACAGAACCTATCAATAAAAGCGGTCTGAGCCTGGCTACTAGCTCAGACCAACCCCTAAATTTAGGTACATAGCACCCCTCAAAGTAGAGGGGCGCTCCATGCAATTAAAATGGTTGTGCATTGGTAAATTGTAAATATTTGTGGGAAATAAAAACGCTTAATTAAAAATAAATAAAAAAGTGCAATTAGGAAGAAAATAATTTTGAATAATGTATATATATATATTTTACACAACTCTGTTTAGATTATTTTCTATTTGTTTGTAACACTTTTCTGAACTTCTTTTCTATAATCTTGTGCTTTATAATCTTGCAATTATTAAACATTATCTTTATTTTATTTTTTAAATGACCTGCATTGCCTATGTTTAGAGGCATCAGTAAGGGGCATGGGTGTGTGCACCATGGTTACGTGTTACCTAGTATTGTATTGACAGTGATGTAAATTAGAACCTCATCTCCGCTCCCTACTGAAAAGCTGGAATGCTTAGTAAATTAGCCTAAAAGTATCCTTTTGCCTACATTACATTATTGCATGAGTAACATAACACAATTGCTGTGTTGGGACAGTGATGTATTTATTTTAAAGAGGATTTATTGAAGTCATGCAAAACTACTGCTGTTAACGTGTTTGACTTTGGGCAATCAAGATGCACTTCCATATGGTAGTATTGGACAATAAGCCACTGAAGAAATAAATAAGCAGAGCCACTTTTGCGTTTTTTGATTTTTAACTGTATTTTAGTGCCAAGATAAGCAGAGAGAACATCTGTTAATCATGTTCAGATCAAACAAACCAAAGACAGGGCTTACAAATACTGTCCTGCTTGGATATTAATGCTGTTTTAAAGTCAATGACACATTCATAAAGTTATGCACATTCAATACAATTTTTGTCCTGGTTTTAGCACTTTAACTAACTAACTGTAGTATATTATTTTACCTTAGTATACACCTTGGGTTCTGACATAAATTATAACAGCACATGTATTTAAAAAAAAAAAAAAACGTTTTTATGAGCACACTGGCACACAGATACATTTTCAAGTTTTTTTAACCACTTCAGCCCCGGAAGGATTTGCCCCCTTCCTGACCAGGCCATTTTTGTGATACGGCACTGCATTGCTTTAACTGACAATTGCGCAGCCGTGCCACGTTGTAGCCAAAAAAAAATTATCAGCTTTTTACCCCACAAATAGAGTCTTTTGGTGGCATTTGATCACCTCTGCGTTTTTGTTTTTTTGCGCTATAAACAAAAAAAGACCAACAATTTAGAAAAAAACACAATATTTTGGAATTCTTGCTATAATAAATATCCCCCCCAAAAAAAAAAAAGTTTTCTACCTTTTAGGCCGATATGTATTCATCTACATATTTTTGGTAAAAAAAAAAAAAAAAATCACAATAAGCGTATATTGATTGGTTTGTGCAAAAGTTAAGGGGTCTACAAAATAGGGGATAGATTTATGTAATTTTTATCATTATTTTTATTTTTTTGCTTGTTTTTTTGTGGCGATCTGTGATTTTTTTCAGGTCTGTGACATTACGGCGGACAGATCGGACACTTTTGACACTTTTTTGGGACCACTGACATTTATACAGTTGAAAAGGAGATAAATCAAGGGTCACTCCAAAATAAGGCCCTGATCGCCAGTAGTGGTTGGACTGTTATACAGGGATCAGAGCTAAAAATATCCACTGATTACTGTATAAATATCACTGGCAGGGAAGGGGTTTACACTAGGGGGCATTAACTGTGTTCCCTAGGTGTGTTCTAACTGTAGGGGGGATGGGACTGACTAGGGGAGGAGACAGATTGTGTGTTCATACTTAGTATGAACACACAATCTGTCTCCTCTCCCCTAAAGCCCCTTTCACACTGGGGCGGGCAGGTGCGGTGGCGGTATAGCAGCGCGATTTTCAGCGCTGCTATACTGTCGTTCTTACCGCGGTATGCGGTCGCTAGGGGGGTTAATTTAACCCCCGCTAGTGGCCGAAAAAGGGTTAATACCGCCCGCAAACCGCGGCTATTGCCGCGGTTTGCGGGCGGTATTACCGCGCTGTCCCATTGATTTCAATGGGAGACCGCGGTAAAGGAGCGGTGAACACACCGCTCCTTTACCGCTGTAAAGAAGCGGCTAGCAGGACTTTTGGAGCGGTCCTGCTAGCGCACCGCTTCAGTGTGAAAGCCTTCGGGCTTTCACATTGAAGGCACAGGGCAGGATTTTTTCATGCGGTATAACAGCGCTATTATTAGCGCTAAACCGCATGAAAAACGCCCCAGTGTGAAAGGGGCCTAAGAGAACCAGGATTTGTGTGTTTACACACACAGATCCCGGCTCTCGCTCTGTCACGAGCAATCGCTGGTGCCTGGCGGTCATTGTGCCCGCCGGGCACAAGCATCGGCTATGACAGCTACGTCGATTTGCGCAGCCATGCTAACCTGCCGCAGTGTAACTGCGGCGGCTGGTCGGCTAGCAGTTAAAATAGGAATCTGAAGAATGCCTGGTCTCCATTTCATTAAATATCTCCATCCTTGTTTAACTTCTTGGGGGAAAAATTACTACATAAATTGGCAAATTGTTGATAGTACTGAGGCATGGTGTGGGGGTAGATATCACATTTAAATTCCTATAGTCTTAAAGCACAAAAAAAAAAAAAACGTAAGCAACCATCTAGATTTATTGCAGCCTACCAATTCTTAAATGTGATGGCTGCATTTGTTTTCTTTTTTAGCTTTCAGATAAACAAACTTGGACTTGGTTCTTATCCAATAGAAGACAAGCAAAAATTAGGTATGTACCGGGGTGCACCCCCCCATACCCTACAATAGCAGACTATAGCAGCCACAGAGAGGAGACATGTTAAAATTTTACATAATTTTATTATACAAAAATATAAAGTTTAATAAAATTATGAAAAATTTAACATGTCTCATCTCTGTGGTTGTCATAGTCCACTATTGTAGGGTGCATCGGTTATACCCAAGTACCTACCACATCTTTGCTTTTTTAGGCTTTCCTCCTTTCATTTTCACCTGGTGACCTGGCCAGTAAATGCACTATTTTTCAACAGAACAAGTTTTCCTCCAAATGTAGCAGTTTCGAGTGTTGAGACAAACCATTTACTAGGGGGGCTTGCAGTGATCAGCTATTATTTATTCATGTAAAACCTTTATCTCAAAGGAAACAAAAATGTTGCTGTAACTGCAATGTGAGCTGGAGTTCAACTTCAATTTGTTAGTGTATCTCAGTGTTTCTCAACTCCAGTCCTCAAGGCGCCCCAACAGGTCATGTTTTCAGGATTTCCCTCAGATGAAATGGCTGTGGTAATTACTAAGGCAGCGAAACTGATCAAATCACCTGTGCAAAATAATGGAAAACCTGAAAACATGACCTGTTGGGGCGCCTTGAGGACTGGAGTTGAGAAACGCTGGTATCTAAATCTGCTGGTAAATCTAACACTCCTCTCCCCCCTGACTGACAATGCTGCTGTCCAAAGGTGCCCCCTGTGCTCATTCATCCAGAGTGGGGGCACTCTAATACAGGAGGTGTGTTACTGGCAAGTGGCAAGCTCACCGGATGAAAACAGAGGGAAAAAGCTTAAATTTTTTTTAACTAATACATCCACCACATCTAATGATTGTTAAGCTGCAATATATTACATTTTTTCATTTTGGGTTTAATACCGCTTTAATAATAAAGTAAAGTCCTATTGTAGTATCAGGTGATATAATATATAATTTTACCAGGACAGGAGTATAGCAACTAACCTGCAGCCAAAATAGGCAGGAAATGTACATGTGCGCCCTCTTCCCCAAATTATAACACTTCCTTCATTATTTGCCAGAAATACTGTATATCAGAGGCCATCCTCCTACCTGATGCTGAAGGGCATATAATCCTAAATGTGTGTTTTGACAGTCATGGCTTAGCTATGTTGGTGTACTAGGAAAACTATACATTATACATTTAACTAAAACATGTGAAGTGTCAAGCAGCTCTAAAAACCCATCAAAAAATAATATAATGATAAATAAGAACACAAAATCCCATTTTAACCACTTCGCGTCCGGGCCATTGGCAAAAGACGTCCATGGACGTCCATGGACGTCCTCCTGTTTACTTCCGCGTTGCGCGCCGCCGCGGGCGCGCATCGGGGAAAAGCTGTGCCTGCTGTATCACGCGGCTGCCGATGCGCGTGCCTGTCGGCCGCGATGTCCGCCAGGTACGCGCGATCGGCTGTCACAGAGCCAAGGACGTGGATCTCTGTGTGTAAACACAGAGATACATGTCCTGTCAGGGAGAGGAGACCAATGCTGTGTCCCTTGTACATAGGGACACAGATCGGTCTCCTCCCCCCAGTCAGTCCCCTCCCCCCACAGTAACAATCACCTAGCAGGGAACACAGTTAACCCCTTCCACGCACCCTAGTGTTAACCCCTTCCCTGCCAGTCACATTTATACAGTTATGCATATTTATAGCACTGTTCGCTGTATAAATGTGAATGGTCCCAAAAATGTGTCAAAAGTGTCCGATGTGTTCGCCATAATGTCGCAGTCACAATTAAAATCGCAGATCGCCGCCATTACTAGTAAAAAAAAAAACAATAAAAAAAAAATGTCAGAATTCTATTCCCTATTTTGTAGGCGCTATAACTTTTGCGCAAACCAATCACTATACGCTTATTGCAATTTTTTTTTTTTTTACCTAAAATATGTAGAAGAATACGTATTAGCCTAAACTGAGAAAAATTATTATTTTTTTTTTTTAAATTGGGATATTTATTATAGCAAAAAGTCAAAAATATTGTGTTTTTTTCAAAATTATCGCTCTATTTTTGTTTAAATCCATACCAGACCCTATATCCAAGCACGCAACCTGGCAGGCCGCAGGAAAAGAGGGGGGGACGAGAGACCACCCCCCCTCCTGAACCGTACCAGGCCACATGCCCTCAAAATCGGATGGATGTCCCCATGTTGATGGGGACAAGGGCCTCATCCCCACAACCCTTGCCCGGTGGTTGTGGGGGTCTGTGGGCAGGAGGCTTATTGGAATCTGGAAGACCCCTTTAACAAAGGGGACCCCCAGATCCCAGCCCCTCCTATGTGAATTGGTAAGGGGTACATTGTACCCCTACCATTTCATGAAGAAAGTGTAAAAAAAAATGTAAAAAAAACACACAAACACCTTGGAAAAGTCCTTTATTAAAAATAAAAAATAAAAAACACATTCCAGCGATGTAATTGAATGTCCCGCGGCGATCCGATGTCCAGCGCTGCAGTCTCCACTTGAAACGTCATTGGCTGAGCGGACCTACACTGCGGAGGAAGTTCCCCATCAGGTCCGCTCAGCCAATGGAATAGACTCGCCCCTTCTCACATTCCCCATCAGGAGCGGACCTGATAGGGAACGTGAGAAGGGGCGGGTCTATTAATTTTTTTACACTGAAGAGGAAGTTCCCCATCAGGTCCGCTCAGCCAAGACGTAGGCGGGGTCTGAGATACGAGGGCGCCCCAACCCCTTGTACCTCAGACACCGCCTACATCATTGGCTGAGCGGACCTGATGGGGAACTTCCTCCGCAGTGTAGGTCCGCTCAGCCAATGACGTTTCGAGTGGAGACTGCAGCGCTGGACATCGGATCGCCGCGGGACATTGGATTACATCGCTGGAATGTGTTTTATTTATTTATTTATTTATTTATTTTTTTAATTAAGGACTTTTCCAAGGTGTCTGTTTGTTTTTTTTACATTTTTTTTTACAATTTCTTTGTGAAATGGTAGGGGTACAATGTACCCCTTACCAATTCACATAGGGGGGCCGGGATCTGGGGGTTCCCTTTGTTAAAGGGGTCTTCCAGATTCAGATAAGCCCCCTGCCCGCAGACCCCCACAACCACCGGGCAAGGGTTGTGGGGATGAGGCCCTTGTCCTCATCAACATGGGGACATCCTCCCCATGTTTAGGGCATGTGGCCTGGTACGGTTCAGGAAGGGGGGGGCGCTCTCTCGCCCTCCCCTCTTTTCCTGCGGCCTGCCACGTTGCGTGCTCGGATAAAATGTCTGGTGTGGATTTTTGGGGGAACTCCACGCCATCTTTTTTTACATTTGGGGTGGAGTTCCCCTTAAAATCCATACCAGACCTTAAGGGCCTGGTATGGATATTTGGGGGGAACTCCACGCATTTTTTTTTTTATTTGCGGCACGATTTCCCTTAATATCCATACCAGACCTGAAGGGCCTGGTAATTGAATTTGGGGGGACCCCCACGCATTTTTTTTTTTTATCAATGACTTTTCTATGTATTGCTGGGAGCCGACAATTCATTATAGCCGTGAGTGAGTTTTAAATGATTTTTTTCCTTCAGAAATGACACTTTGTGCAGGGACAGTTCTAAGCACGAGAAACAAGTGTGACTTTACAGGCATACTATACACACACCCTAAGTACGATATTTAAAAGAATATTTCACTTTTATTGTTTCACTTTAAGCATTATTAAAATCACTGCTCCCGAAAAAACGTTAGTTTTTAAAACTTTTTTTTGCATTGATACATGTCCCCTGGGGCAGGACCCGAGTCCCCAAACACTTTTTATGACAATAACTTGCATATAAGCCTTTAAAATTAGCACTTTAGATTTCATCCATAGACTTTTACAGGGTGTTCCGCGGCTTTTCAAATTAGCTGCGAACACCCCAAATTGTTCGCTGTTCCGCGAACATGTGAACAGGCAATGTTCGAGTCGAACATGAGTTCGACTTGAACTCGAAACTCATCCCTAATACAGAGGAACTACAGAGCTCAGAAGAAGATGGATGGCACAGTTGGTAAAGGTAGGAGATCAGCAACAAGGACATAGAAAAATAAATTTCCTGGATTTCTGCTTTAAGGTGGCAAGATTTAGCCAGTGATTGGATGTGGGACCCAAAGGAGAGGTCAGAGTCTAGGATTACACCTAGCACCCTAGCATAAGCAGAGGGACGAATGGTTGTGTTGTTAACCTCAATGGAAAAGTCACGAGGGAGGTCACTGGGAGGAGGAAATATCACAAGTTCAGTTTTAGGAAGATTGCATTTGAGGAAGTGGTGTGACATCCATAATAATATGTCGAGGGGGTGAGCTGGGGAGTAGAGAGATAGATCTGGGTATCGTTGGCATAGAGGTGATAATGGAAGCCATTCACTTTTATAGGCCAGTTGTATGCACCACCCGCAGCTCCTCAGGCATGGAAAATCATGCTAAATGGCAGAAAAATAACAAACAATCCTGCGCACGAGATGACCATCAACCATTCAGTAGTCTATAGCGATAACACTGGCCTTGCTGCCCTTCATGGATAGGGGTGTCCTAATAGCAAATGAAAAAAGAACGAACAAGGGCTCACCAGCCTAGTGTGATATTGTTTAAGATAATTTATTTCAAATAAAAGCAATAAAAAGGTATTCACAAAAGTAGTACGATAGTTCGCAATGTATAAGCAGTGCCGTGGAGGCTGCAGCATATGGAGCCCAAACCACACTTCGACCGATCAAGGAGGACGTGATGGGGCGCACTACCGGCTGACGCGTTTCGAAGCGCACAGCTTCTTCATCAGAGCCACGCAGTGCAGAGCCCTCTACCTACCCTTTATATAGGGACATGTGCATGTGGACCACTGATTGGGTGGAAGGGGAGGGGCTCGCGGGAACCCCGGTAGCTCCTCCCTCATAGGGCAAAAGCTTACGCCCTATAGGTGGAGCTACACAATAAAAAGACAGACAATAAAATAGACAACAACGATAAATAATGAACAATTGGCGATATATGGTCCAGCTAAATCCTCACACAAGCAAGAGAACAAATAAATAACAGCGCAAATGAGCAGGTGCACAACAGCAACAGGGGCAGTGGCAATACACCAGCAGAGACTGCTGGAATGATCACCGCCAAGGCTAGATTAGGATTTCAATTAGATATCTAGCTAAATATCTTAAGCAGGCCAACATCATAGTCATAAATATAACAAAACACGTCACCCACCTGCATATAAACAGGAGGAGAGTCCAGGGCTAGCAGCATCCATCCTAGAGGATAAAGGCAAGCTGGAAAGGCGACGATGGGACAGTTTTAGATCAGTAGATCTAATACCAGAGGGCGCGCGTGGAGCGCAGAGAGACTCATCTTCGCTCCTCGCTCCCGGAAGTGATGTCACGGCGTCGCTAGCTCGGCACCAGCCGTAGCCCAATAGAGACGCAGGGACGTGGGTGGAGCACACACGACTCCCATTCGCTCCACGCACCCGAAAATGGTAACATAGCGGCACCAACAGGGCGTCCGACGCCCAATGATGACGCTCAAGGTGAGCAAAGTAAACAAAGCGGCCGCCATCTTAGTGCATACACCGCTGCTAGAGGCCAAAGCGGAAATAGTCGGTGACGCTTAGGTCACCTAAAGATAATAGGGGGCTAGATTAGCGGCCAGAGAGCATAGGAGGAACACTCCAAATTAGAGGTTACAAATTAAAATAAGAGCTGGAGATGTAATATACCGAGAAGTACGGATGGGCTATAAAAGAATGTATTATATATAATATTCTTTGTATATCTATATATAAAAATACAAAGAATCTGTTTCTAAACATAGAGAACGCCAAATCTATACGCCAAACCGGGGGAGGGGGGGAAGAGAAAGGGTTTTGTGTTTTCCACCAAAATCGCAAAGGGCACACACATGCACATGTCTCCACACAAAGACACCAGAGAGCAAAAGGGCGAAGCCGCAAGCTGAATAGTAATGCGGCATCACCACTAATGCTCCCAGTGGCACAACAAAAAGTGAGTAGAATAAAATTGTAATTGTAATTATAATTAAAACTAAAATACAACAGCAATAGCTGTATACATTACAACAACAATACTAATAGTAATAGCTGTAGATAATCTATACACCGGTACGGTGGTAGAGGCAGAGGTACCATATATATAGTATTGCTAATACTAATAAAGTGCACATAGAGGGAAATACAAATGTGTGGAAGTCTAAATGAACATATATACTAAAACACATACTCACTGAATGTATCTAGACATCTAAAATCATATAATATAAAAAGACCATGTAAAGATCATATAGCAGCTTTAAAAACATAAATATGTATATATCTCTCAAGATAGATTCTCTATTGGAGTGTTGCGATAAAAAAATATATATATAAATATAAAATATATATATACTGTGACAGCAGGCAGGTAAAATCACCAGGTTGCATCCAGGATGGAAGGTATATATGTCCTAGATTCAGGCTTTATGCCGATTTATACCACTAGGGGGAGTGCTGGGAGTCTTGCAGGGGAAGAGTTAATGAGCCCAGCTGAAGTAAGTGGGCTCATTAGGGCCTCTACAAGAACTCCCAGCATGCTAAGGGAGATGCTCCAACCTGGAACCAGATCTGTGTGGATAGTCTGGGGAGTGTGATCTCTGTGCAGTGAGCCAAAGCCTGTGTGGTTATTGCTAAGAACTTCTAAAAGCAGGGAGCTAGGGACTGGGACAGCACAACGCTGTACCCAGTTGTTAGTTAGGGACACCAACGTGTGTAGTGAGCGGTCAAGTTGACCAGGATTTATTTTCCTGTTTCTTTTGTTTTTGCTGTATTTTTTTGTCTGTATATAGTTCAAATAAAACCACACCCTTTTGTTTTCTCCTACCACTGTCTGCTGTGCCTGTTTTTGTGTGGTGAACCCATCCAGGGGGTCACACACACCCGCTGCTGAGTTAACCCCTCACAATACATATAAATATATATACATATACAGAATTGTAGTAGAAATGGGATGTTGAATACTAGGCATGCCGATAGCACTACCACACATGAAAGAACCCACATTAGAACCCTCATGGGTATGTAAGCACTAAAGACACTATAAATGATCATCAGTGTGATGTATATGGACCAACTATAAAAGTGACAGTAATAGTGATAGTAACACCGACCTTTACTGTCGTAGCAAACCCCCCATCTTAAATGAACGATAGATTGAAGATCCAGTAGGCCTCGCGTTTGCAGAGCCTCTGGTGTCTCCTGCCTCTATCTAGATCGCTTCCGATGGACTCAATTCCAAAGACTTTCATGCCGGATGGATCACCTTGGTGTACTTCCTCGAAGTGTCTAGGGACTGGGTATTTGACCCTGGTATTAGTGATGTCGCACTTGTGTTCACCTATGCGCACTCTCATAGGGCGAGATGTGCGACCTACATAGAGGCGTCCACATGGGCAAATGATACCATAAACTACGAAATCAGGCCCACAGTTAATGAACTGCTTCAGTTGGTGAACCTTACCATCCCTACCTGTCACTGACTTCTTTCTATGCCACATGAATCGTCAGGTGCCACATTATTTATCGTTGTTGTCTATTTTATTGTCTGTTTTTTTATTGTGTAGCTCCACCTATAGGGCGTAAGCTTTTGCCCTATGAGGGAGGAGCTACCGGGGTTCCCGGGAGCCCCTCCCCTTCCACCCAATTAGTGGCCCACATGCACATGTCCCTATATAAAGGGTAGGTAGAGGGCTCTGCACTGCGTGGCTCTGATGAAGAAGCTGTGTGCTTCGAAACGCGTTAGCCGGTAGTGCGCCCCATCACATCCTTTTTGATCGGTCGAAGTGTGGTTTGGGCTCTATATGCTGTAGCCTCCACGGCACCGCTTATACATTTTGAACTATTGTACTACTTTTGTGAGTACCTTTTTATTGCTTTTATTTGAAATAAATTATCTTAAACGATATCACACTAGACTGGTGCGCCCTTGTTCTTTCTTTTTTCATGGAAAATCATGCTAGTGCAACCTCAAACAGCCCTTGTGCATAGGACCTTATTATGTATGTATGTACAGGCATACAAGGAATTTGTCTTCGGTTTAGTGGATTGGCAGCCTTTCAACCATTTCATCTTTAATGTAAAGAGCACAGTGCTGACACCTGACTTCACTGCTTCTCTTATGAACTTTGAGAATGAGTTGCTCCATAGTATCTGCAGCTGCAGAGATCAATAAGGACTTGTTTTAAAGCTTTAACCACTTCAATACCAGGCACTTATGCACCTTCCTGCCCAAGCCAATTTTCAGCTTTCAGCGCTGTCGCAATTTGAATGACAATTGCGCGGTCATGCTACATTTTAGCCGAACAAATTTTTTATCATTTTGTTCCCACAAATAGAGCTTTCTTTTGGAGGTATTTGATCACCTCTGCAATTTTTTTTTTTTGCGCAACGAATAAAAAAAGACCGAAAATTTTGAAAAAAAATATGTTTTTATTTGTTTCTGTTAATTATTTTTTGTAAATAAATATGACGGGCACTGATATGGCTGCACTGACGGGCACTGATAAGACGGCACCAATGAGGTGGCACCGATGAGGTGGCACCTCATTTGGTGGCACTGATAAGCACTGATGATGAGCACTGATAGGCGGCACTGATGGGCACTGATAGGCGGCACTGATAGGTGGATAGGTGGCACTGATAGGCACTGATAGGTGGCACTGGTATGTGGCACTGATGGGCACTCATAGGCGGCACTGATAGGCACTGATAGGTGGCACTGGTATGTGGCACTGATGGGCACTCATAGGCGGCACTGATGGGCACTCATAGACGGCACTGATGGGTAAATATGGGTGGCACTGATAGTTGGCACAGATGGGCACTGATAGGTGGGTGTAACGGGAGGGCCCGTGGAACCCAGAAGTTCTTATAAAGTATGAGCCAGAAAATAATGGACATTGAGAATATGTCTTGGATTTCTTTGAAATGGGTCTGTAATATGAATCCACGGTATTTCCCAGGATATCTGTAAAGGACTATTTACTTGTTGTTTGATTCTGAACTCAAAAGGTTAATTGAGAGATGCTGATGTGTCCAACTCTAACCACCTGGCTGCCTGTGTAATGTAGATTAAATCCAGACTAGCTTCCAAAGACCTTTTCATTGTTGTTTGTGGTGATGTGGATTGGAGCTGGTAGACCGTCTTGCTGCCTATTATGGGATGTTTAAGTGTCTTGCTGTGAGGAAAGGGGGAGGGGGAATCACTCCAACAACCCCTCCTGCTAAGACTGTTTACTGAAGGAGAAGTTTGAACACACCTGACCTGTATCACCATTGTCATTGGACAGTTTAACCCGCCCTGTTCCCCAAGGATGGGAGGGAAGTGTTTTGAAGGGAAGTGTGTTACCATGTGCTTGTAATAAAGATTCATTCCCTGTTTTTGGAAGTTCAACACAGAGCGTTGTCTCGTTTGTGCGGGGAGAAATATTTGTATGGGGTCTTATTCGGCTGGTTTGAGTGTCTGGTAGCTGCTGTATGTTCGGGAATGGAATATATTTAAACAACGTTAACTCCTGTCATTACAGTGGGCACTGATGGGCACTGATGGGTGGCACTGAGGGACACTGATGAGTGGCACTAGTTATTACTGGTGGTGGTATTACTGGGCATCACTTTTTTTATGCCATTATGGTGCCAGTTTGTGGGCACTGATTGGCACATGTTAGGCATGTTTTAAAACATGTGGATGGCCATGGGGGATGTACCTGGCCATCCACATGTTGCCCGCTTCCCTGGTGGTCCTAGCAGCTTCCCTGGTGGTCCAGTGTGGGAATCCGAGGGGGGGCTGCACTGATTAACAATCAGCACGAACCCCGACTGTCAGGAGAGCCACTGATCGGCTCTCATCTACTCGCGTATGTCAGACGTGAGTGAGATAGAGCCGATCAACGGCTCTTCCTGTTTACATCGTTATCAGCCGTGATTGGACATGGCTGATCACGTGGTAAAGAGCCTCCCCTGGGGGCTCTTTACCGAGATCGGTGTTGCGGTGTGTCAGACTGACACACCGCTCCACTGATCGCCGCGATGCACGCCCCCTGGGTACGCGGCGGCTGTTATCCTGCAGGACGTCAATAGACGTCCAGTCAGGATAACAAAACCACTTCCTGGACGTCAATTGCCTATTGACCGGGCGGGAAGTGGTTAAAGAAAATGTAAATATTTGAATGTTCATAGTTTAACATGAATCAATCCCTCAACTAAAACCTGTAACCCTAAAATTTAACCTATTATCATTTTGAGAAAAGAGGAGCAATTTGGGACTTTAAATGAGGCGGTGGACCTATTATCATTTGTAATATACGAGGGTTCTTCAAAAAATTTCTGCACTTTTTTAAACTAAGTTATATATATATAAAAATGAGGAACCTTTTTAAAGACCACTCATTATAATGCCTGCTTAATTGTCATATTATTATTCTTCACAACTGAAATACAACATGCCAAAAGACTACACTGGAAATTGTCATCAGAAATAACTGTTTGGCACCAAACGAACTTTGTAGAGATTTGGTGAGTTAGTCAATCATGGAATAGGTTTATGAATAACATGAGGATGATAAACACATCACTCAACCTTTTGAGATGAAACAGAAGGACACGTTTAACAACTAATGTTTTTGGCAACATTACTTGTTCCTTCCAACTCTATGAAATTGGGAAACACAGCCACCAAAAATTTTGCCAAACCACAATCTCTATATCCTCAAGTATACCATGGTGTCATGCTTTTACAAAAATGCTCAACCAACATGTCTAATGATAGTCTGTTATGTAATATTATGTATAGCAGGGCAAACACATATTCTGCAAATATAGGGAATATAGAGACTGCAGAGTTTTCTCCTGAGTGATGCTGACTGGGTCTCCCTTCTCCACCTCCTGAACTCAATGACAACTGAATGGCTGCTATGGATATAATTAAGCCTGTGTAACCACTAATAGTAAAGGAGGAGTAGGTGTGACTGCCAAATGTTAACATGGCTAGACATAAAACAATCCAAATGGCAGAAAGGCCCACACCTTGAAAGGGCCAGAGGGCTGTGATTTAGTAATATCCCAAAAATTCTGCCCATATCATGTATGGCCCTAAAAAGGTAAAATACTAATTGAAAGAGCAGCCAGCATTTGAAGTAAACTGTTTTTTCACACTCATTCGCGCTCCATTTTTGAACACACCAATTATTGCTGTATACAACCTTCTGCTGATAATACTGAAACATAATTTGTAACAAAGAGCATCAAAATGTTTAGCTAAAATGATCATCATGCCCTACAAGATATCTGTTTTTGGTACTGATCAGTTTTTTTGTGCCATTTGGGCAGGGGCATAACCAAGGAGGGCTGACAGTTTTGCTCATGTTTGCTTTAATGTATATGTAGCGGCCTCACCCCATCTCTTGCGTCTAGGGGTATTTTGTACGACAGGGTGAGATGCGCTACGGCCCATGTCCTCCCCATAGCTGTGGGTGAGGTGAAGGCCAGTACCAGTTATTTTCCTCGGGCCTGTGTGTTTTAGTTAAGGACCAAGTCCTGCTGTGCTGACACTTCCCTTTGCTCCCATTAACCAGAGTACCACACACCGATTACAGTCCAACTCTTGTTTTATTGTAAAACTCACAATAAACAGTGCTTCATTAGCCAACTGGTTGAGACCCAAAAAACAGTTCGATACGGTGGGGTGAGCAGGTTGAGGCACTATCCTGATTGCACGCTAGACCACTGTGGTTTCACCAGCGGTTACCATAGCCTTGGTCAGAAAGAACTTAGAACTTGTGAGTCTCTACCAGCGACTCAAGAGAATGTAGATAGGAGTACCTTCGCTGCGTTGCGGCCCCTATCAGGGGAAGATGTCCCTCCAAGGGAGTTACCGGAGGCCCATCCGTCACCGGGTTGATACTGCTCCGGACTCTCCGGACGGTGATCTCCCCGGCCTCCTCACCTCAGACATAGGCCCCATCCACCTCAGGGACCCTCTGACTCCTCCGCCCTCGCGGGACCCAGTCGAAGTCACTGGGCCCCAGGCCTCCGATTCAGTACCTTACCCCAGGCTGAAGGTGCCTGGGATGGACTCCAACTCCGTTCCCCTCAGGCATAGGGCGCCTGAGCCAGAACTCCGGACCGCCCGCACCCAGGCCTAAGGTGCCTGGGCGCGTGAAGAAGAAGATCCCGAAGACCTTGTGGTTAGGGCGTCTCCCCCTTTTATCCCCTCCCTTGACGTCACAGCAGGTTCCCCGCCCTCACCGTACCATCTCCGGAAAGGGACAAAAAGGACATCACTGCGGCAGCAATTTTACCTCGAACCTGTGGGCACAGCGCCACCCACAGACCAAGGAGAATAATACACCACCCAGTCCTCCACGAACACAAATGGTCCAAAACCTCTCATGATTTACACACCTGGGTCATACTATTACCCAGGTGTATCACAACTAAATTTAAAGACCCCGCTACATATACTTTTATTTTACAATCCTTTCAATATTTTTATAATCACACAGGATTTTCATTAATAGCCAGAAATAAAAAGCAATTGCACTTCTTCTTTCGCTATAGAAACAAACTCAAATGTTTCCAGATGTTTTACAGTCAATGCCCTGCTTAAAGTTATTTTGAAACATGGAACAACTGTCATAATGGAAAAAAATTCTCATGCTATTTTTAAACAAAGAGAATGCACCAATGTACTTTTGTGTGTTATTAATTGCAGGAATTCAGTACTTATTTACATGAGACCCTCACAGTAGAGCAAGCATGTTAGCAATTTGAATGAAAAAAAAGCAAGGAGAAATTAAAATAAGTAAAACCCGAGAAAGTCGAACAACTCGAAGACCTGCATCAGAAAAGCGTTCCTAAATGGAAAAGCGATCCTTATACTTGCATTACAAAATGTCATCATTAGATAATGGTCTTCCAGCAAACATGCCTTTCTGGGTGTATTCTGTCTAACAGCTTTATAATAGCATCTCTCTGTGACCTTGGCAGTTGTGTAGTGAAAGAATAGCATAATCATTATATTTACTCTGTCACTCTGCCAGTAGAGATTTATATCCTGCTTATCAGACCTTACACGTTTTATGTGCACGTCATCATTAGCTAATATCATGAGAATCCTAAAAACACAACAAGTCATAGATGAGAATGAGAAGATGTTGGTTTCATTGGATTACCTAATGCTGTATGGGCATATTTTAATGGACAAAGCTTAAGGATGAACTTCATGTTCAAAAGGTAGGCATGCAACTTTTCTATCTACTATACAGACTAAATGCCTTTCTTGCTCGTTAATGCTGCTATCTGAATTGTCAGATCTTTATTTTTTTTAACAAGAAAATGGTATCTAATCATTTTTGAATTTGCATTTTATATATACAGTCGTTGATATATATTTTAGATGATGACATTAAATCCAAAATATAAACTATTTACCATATCTAGTTACAACTGGTGTATGACTTTGTAGTTGTATTGTAGATTACTGAACAAATATTGCTGTATTACTCTGTTCTTAAATCTGTTGAAAATCAACTTTTTTTCTTTAGTTTTCAGAAATTTTAACTTGCTTAATTAAGTCTATATAAAAATGTCTTATCTTTGCAATCAGGTCTTGCCATCCTTTTTTACATTTTCATTATTTAGGACATCAATTCAAGTTCCAATACATGTACACGTGAAAATCTCTCAGGCACAGCTCAGAAAAAAACACAATATACCATTGGGAAAAGAAGAAAAAAGGAACACAATTCTAACAAGAGATAAGTATAGTAGAGACCTTTTGCCTCATAAAGACTATTTCACCCCGGACAGTACTTTGTGAGCTCCAACCAGTGAACTGTCCATGTCACGAGCCACATAAAAGACAGCACTAGTGCCGACTGACATTTTCTCGGTCTAAAAATATTTAGGGAATTAGGGATATTCCTACCCATCAATAAGTGGGGATAGCCCTAAGGGGCTGGGGGGTGAGTGTTAGGAAAAAATACCCTGGCCACATTGCTTTTGACAATCAGGGAGGGAATAGATCACAGACAGAAATAAGTATTTCTATGGAACAGCTTGTTTTGCACACAGCGATTATTTAACTTTGAGTCAATTATTCATTTTTGAATATTTAATTGCAAATATACCAAAGTTAATCCTGCTGAGAGATCTATTAAAAAATATTAAATGCATTCTTACATTTATGAGAAAAAATGATCCTAAACCTGTATTGCTGAGCCTCTTGTAGCCCACCTGAGCTGCAGGATTCAGGTAGCCATTCAGGGACTGTTTATTGCACATGTACTGGCAAGAAACTTGTTGACAGAAAGAAACTGCATCAGTGCACTGTTGCTAATTCACTGTCCATCCATGAAGTGACACAAGTCATAGACCAGGATGTATTGATCAGTTTTAGCATAGTATGTAGAAAAATCTAAAGCAGTGCACAACCTGGCTTTTGATGTTTGCAAGGGGTAGCTAGGAAGGGGTATTCTATGCATGAAAGTAACCCCCCCAGCCCCCCAATCCTTACCTGAGCTCCCTCCAATCCACTGATGTTCACAATTGCCTCAGCTGTCCCCCCTCATTGGCTGAGACAGCGACGGGAGCCCATTGGCTGTTACTGTTGTCAATCACAGCCAGTGAGCCAATGTGGAGAGTGTGAGGGGGCAGGCCAAGCTACGGCTCTATGTGTCTTATGGATGCATAGAGAAGCAGCTCAGGAGTGAGCACACAGTGGTGCCCCCAGGGGGTACTGCTCGAGGGCAAGGAGCCAGGAGCGCCAGGGGGGAACTCGTAAAGAAGAGGATCGGAGCTTCCCTGTGCAAAACCACTGCACAGAGAAGGTAAGTACAACATGTTTGTTATTTAAAAAAAAACAAAAACAAATTTTTAATGCCATTTTAAAGTGGTTGTAAACCCTTACAGACCACTTAGACCTACAGGTAAGCCTAGATTAAGGCTTACCTGTAGGTGCAAGAAATATCTCCTAAACCTTCACGGTTTAGGAGATATTTGCAAAAGACATGCACCGATGTCTACGGCGCATGCGCCGTAGACAACGGCGCGCAGGCGCACTGAGCGTGCCGTTACTAACGGCGATCATGCTGTTAGTGGCAGCACCCGCGCGCATGCGCAGGAGTGAAGTCATCGCGGCTCCGGCCAGTCACAGCGCCGGAGCCGCGATACAAGGAAGACACTCGGGGAGAGATGGCGGCGATGGAGGAGAGGAACGAGCACCGCTGCGGGGGCTTCGATCTCAGGTAAGTAATTCATAATGAGCTAGTGTGCTATGCATACTAGCTCATTATGCCTTTGTCTTGAAGGGTGTATTTTTTTTTTTGTGGGTTTACTTCCTCTTTAAGTCACAGTTGTTGTTCCCACATATGCCTTAAACACTGCATCATAACCTCATGTACAACTTCATTTAAAGTACTGGGTTAGCTACAGTAAGTAAAAAATATTATTTAAAGTTGTTGTAAAGGCTAATTGTTTTTCACCCACAGAAAACATAAGTGTACAGTTTCCCCCTCAGTCCCCTCTAATACTCACCTGAGCCCGATCTAGTGATGTGCACAAGAGCAGCGTCTCTCCCGGGTCTCTCCCTCCTCATTGACTGAGACACAGCAAAGGAAGCCATTGGCTCCCACTGCTGTCAATCACATCCAGTAAAGAGGGAGTTGGTGGCAGGCCGAGCCGCTCTCTGTGTGTCTTACAGAGGCAGCTAAGAGCAGAAGGGAGGAGCCAAGAGTGAAGGAGACCCGAGAAGAGGCTGCTCTTTATGATAGTTTTTCAGGTAAGTATGACGTGTTATTTTATTAAATAAAGTAAAAAAATCTGCCATTAAGTAGATTTGCAGCTCTGAAATCCACATACCTTTAACTTAGCAGATAGTATGTTTGGGATGACCCTATTAAAGTCAACACTTACTAAATCATATCTGCTACACATAAGCTAATGTTGCATGTTGTCAACAGCAACAGCTACATGTCTAGAAATGAATGGCCACACAATTCTAAAGTATAAGAAGACGTGAGGTGCTCATTTCTTCTGTTATGCCACTACAGAATATTCTATCAAATACACAGTTTAGGTTTGTTTAAATACAGTTCATGTATAAAGAAGTACCCCACAGATGGATAATTTAAACGTGAAATTAACTTCCAGTTTTTGTATATCATCAAGATAACACCATCAGTGCAGGGGCGTATCATGAAATGCATAGGCCCTTGTGCAAGATAAAAAGTGGGCCCCATGCTTTCATAAAAAAAATGCAGCACATGTAGTGCGCCGCGGCAACATGTGGGCATGGCTTAAATTGCGTGAAATATTGGGCATGGCTTAAAGGGGTGTAGTTTTATAGAGTCTGAGATTATTTATGTAGCACTACCCCCGTAGGAGCTGCTGGTTTAATTTTGGGCCTTGCACATTACCTCAATGTTCCGTATGCTCGTCTCAGGCGTTCTCCTTGAAGAGTTGTCCAGAAGAAGTTTGCACCAACACAAATGTAGCACTACCCCCAGTTAAGAGAGCTGCTGGTTTTGTTTGGGTCTGTACTCTGGCTATCAACCCCAGGAATCTGGCTCAAACCCTCCCTTGGCACAACTGGTCTGCAAGAGATTGTGGAACCCACTGGTGATTGGGAAACACAATAATGTTACACAGTAATAAAATTGTAAATAAAGAGGTTACCTTGTGATGGCCACTTGTCCAACAGGGTAACAGATAAACTCCACACAGTATTCTGCTTAACCAAGAATAAATTTTACTCGGTAAGAAAAGTAACAAAGTTAGACAAAAATACAGTTGACTCTTACAGGGCCCTGCAAGAGTCAATGGTATAGCAGAAAATATTTAGTTAAAACAATCTAAGCACAAAATCACAGTTTTAGTGTACACTTTATATATATTTGGAAGGTGTGCTCGCGAGCTCCCCCTAGTGGGCAATACTAAACACGTGTCCCGGCACTATCTGCTCTAGACAGGCCTGACCAAGTTCAGTGTAAAGTTCCTTCCAGAAGTAGGAATCTTCGCTAGAATTCGTTGGTGCACATAAAACAGTTGTAATCCATCAGGTAAAGGAAAAGGCAGGAAAACTGAACATCCACAATGTTTATGAGTGAGTATAACTTGCTGGCGGTGCAGACTCCAATCTTTAAACACGCGACCACTGCAAGATGCACTATGTCCTGGTATGTGGCGCACTACTTTAATAATAACTGCAGGCCTCTAATAGTCAATTTCCTACGCAATAGCCAGTCAAAACCTGGGCAGGTGCCCCCTCACCAAAGCAGGCCTCGTCCCTCTAGTACGCTCCGCTGCAGGTGTCCCGGTCCCCAGTCTCCTCGCAACCCACAGTCTCCGGTCCCTCACACAGCCACACAAGGTGTCGGCAGATGGGCGACTCCGGTCTCTGTAGAGCAAGAGTTGGACACACGGAAAAGGATCCCTCCTTGGGCTGAGTGCTCCTACTTGACAACTGTAGACCCAGGCCTTCCGGCCCAGACACTCCGGCAGCAGGCCTCAACGCAGGCCTCCTGCCTGATAGAAGGCGATGTCCAGAGAGAGCGAGGGTAGCTCCTCCCTTCCTTTAAGTAATCTCTCCCAGAAGGCTGTGCGATGATGCAATGCACTCTGGTGGTACAGCTGCACCGAGGGTATTGTAGTCTATTTGCTACCCATGGCAATGGAGTCTCTTTCTCCCTGTACTATAAGTTCCATAATGCACCGTTCCACACAGTTAAACAACAGTTGCTGCAATGTCATAAAGAGACTCCGGAGGGATCTGGGTTCATTCTCAATACAACAATAGTCTTTTACCACACTGCAAAGTGGCACGCCGCTACACACTCCCCCCACTTAAAATCTTTTGTCCCCAAAGACAGCAATAGTTTATAACCTGGTACATGCTTGATGAGTACATGCAGAGAAAACTCAGTTTGTACATATAGGTATAATGCAGTTCACATTCACAAAAGAACCAGGCAGAGGAACCTCTCACCAAATCTTGGAGAAGAGGTTGTCCTGCTTACAGGCCACCTTAACTGGTACAGCCTGACCAGATGTGCCAGGGGGTGAGCTAGGGTTGCCCTCCACCAAATTTACAGTGGAAGGACCAGGCATATCAACTGTCCTTTTTGAGGTGAGGATAGTTTCTTCAGAGCATTCTCCCAATTGATCATAAGTCAGTCTCCTAGGAGGGTGAATGACTCTTCTCTCTCTTTGTTCCTTAGGTGTCAAAGTCTCAAGAGCAATAGATTCTGCTGTCTCTGTGGATTCCTCCGTTGCTTCTCCTTCTTGCTCAGGCAAGCTAGGCTCTATTTCTCCAGGGGCATCCAATTCTCCTTCGGGAAGAGATGAAGTCTCTTCAGGGTCTTCTATTGGCAAGGATGATTTGCATCCTCCAATTCCTCAGTGAGCATGCTGTGAGGCACAAACTCAGGGGCCTCTGGGCGAAGAGTTTCACTGTCAGCTACTTCAGATGGTGACAGGGAAGTGGTCATAGGTTCTGGTACTTGAGATGACCACAGCCAATCAGATTCCATTTCTTCATCCTCAGAGTCTTTCTTCTCAGAGCCTTCATCCTCTACATCTGTAAGGGTCGGCTGAGATCTGGTAACCGGTCTGGAAGCTCGGGAGGTTGAAGGGGACTCTTGTGAATCTGACATGGGAGGTAGGCGAACTGCTTCGGAAAGGGGCAACAGATGATTCCTATGCCAAGACTTTAGTGGGCCTACACTCCCTTCTGGCCTGATCTAACATACCGGAAGGCCTGGCAACTGCTTGCAGATGACATATGGCTGTGATTTCCAGCGGTCAGCCAACTTGTGTTTTCCGGGGATACCCAAATTCCTCAATAGTACTCGGTCCCCTGGCTGCAAGTCCTGTATTCTGACCTTGAGGTCGAAGTTTCTTTTGTTTCTCAATCCTCTTTGGTCTGATGTAACTTGAGCTTTTTCATAAGCCATTTTCCAACTCTTCCGTAACCGATCCACATACCCCTTGTGGGATGCTGCTGAAGCATGATCAAGTGATATGCCAAAGGCCAAGTCCACTGGTAACCGAGCCTCCCGCCCAAACATCAAGCGGTACGGGGAATATCCAGTAGCATCACTGGTGGTGCTGTTGTATGCATGTACAATGGCAGCTACAAGTTTGCTCCAGTTTTGCTTCTTCTCTGAGCTCAGAGTCCCCAACATGTCTAAAAGGGTCCGGTTAAACCGTTCAGGCTGAGCATCCCCTTGTGGGTGGTATGGGGTGGTTCTAGTCTTTTCAATGCCCAACAAGTCTAACAACTTCCTTATCAGTTTGCTTTAAAAGTCTCTTCCTTGATCTGAATGAAGGCGTTGGGGCAGACCATAATGCTTTTGCTACTGTCGAGGCTTTCTGGTCCTTTGTTGGGAATGCTTGAGCATATCTGTTGAAATTATCTGTTTACCACCAGAACATTCCCCTGTCCACTCAGATCAGGCTCCAGGCAAAGGAAATCAATGCACACCAGTTCCATGGGTCCCTGACTCTGTAGATGGCCCATTGGGGCAGCTTGATGGGGCAGGGTCTTCCTCTGGAAGCATCGGGCCCAAGAATGACAGTACCCTTCAACTTCGGGCCGCATACAGGGCCAATAGAATCGGTCTCTTACTAGTTGAAAAGTTCTTTCAGACCCCAGATGACCATGATCGTCATGGAGAGCAGTTAGGACCGCCTCCCTGTGTTTAGCGGGCAGGAACAGTTGCCACTTTTCTTCTGGATCATCAGAGGGGCCCCTTCGGTAGACCACCCCTTGATGTATCTGCAGCCGGTCCCACTCTCTGTGTAACAGTCGGGTTTCTTTAGAGGAGCCTGTTAGAAGCATCTCAGGACACTGGTTCTCCAAGGCCTTCAATACCAGTTTTCCCAGGGGGTCTTTTAATTGATGCCTCAGGGCCTCAGGTGAGGATCGAAGAAGACGACCCCCAATTCTCTCCCCTAATCATGGCGTCTGTTACTTAAGTACCCCCTCCCAGCATGCACAGCGGGTTCACCACGCCCCCTGGGTTGCTGCTGGGAAAGAGATACCCAATGCACTCAGCCCGTTGCCTTTCCTATCCTGACCAGTGGTGACAGTGACACCCACTGTCAGGAGGATAGAGCATAATTTGTAACACAATCCTTCTGAGCCAAACTATTGCTCAGACAACTATAAATTTAAACACATAGCGCCCACTCATTGGAAGCAGGGTGCTACACTTACATAATGCAGAATGTGGTAATGTTAAATAGGGAATGTACAGTGTGGAGTGTAAGGTGTGGGTACGTATGTTGCAGTATAGGGGTGTGGAGTGTATAGAGGTTGGAAGTATGTGCAGGAGAGGGGTGTGGAGTGTGTGGCGGTGGGTAGTATGTGTAGGTGAGGAATGCAGAGTGTATGGAGGTGGGTAGTATGTGTAGGAGAGGCGTGTATGGTGGTGGGTAGTATGTGCAGGAGAGGAGTACAGAGTGTATGGTGGTGAGTAGTATGTGAGGAGTATGGCGTGTATGGTGGTGGGTAGTATGTGCAGGAGAGGAGGGCAGAGTGTATGGTGGTGTGTAATATGTGCAGAAGAGGAGTATGCAGTGTATGGTGGTGGGTAGTATGTGCAGAAGATGAGTATGGAGTGTATGGAGGTCAGTATTATGTGCAGGAGAGGTGTGCAAAGAGTATGGAGATGGGTAGTATGTGCAGAAGAGGAGTACTGATTGTATGGAGGTTGGTAGTGTGTGCAGGAGAGGAGTATGCAGTTTTTGGAGGTGGGTATTATGTGTAGAAGAGGAGTGTGGAGTGTATGGCGGTGGCAAATATGTGCAGGAGAGGAGTGCAGAGTGTATGGAGGTGGGTAAAGTGTGCAGGTGAGGAGTGTGGAGTGTACGGCGGTGGGCAGTATGTGCAGGATGGTGTCAGTAGGACAGTGGACAGTGTCAGTAGTTATTTATTTATTTTTTACAATTACCGTATATACTCGAGTATAAGCCGACCCGAATATAAGCCGAGGCACCTAATTTTACCACAAAAAATGGGAAAACTTATTGACTCGAGTATAAGCCTAGGGTGTCCATCTCCATACCTCACTGTGCCCATGCCTCACTGTGCCGCCTCACTGTGCCCATGACTAGACTGACGTTTAACATGGGAGTCTATGGAAGGGGTGCCCGAATTTGAAAAATTGGTGCTCCCCGGCCGTAGGGCCCCCAGACAACAACATTTGCACACTAGTAGAGCAGAAATGGAGCTATATGTGTGCCAAGTTTCGGGTTCAGGGGACCTACGACCGGCCGGTACCGGGTCCCCAAAGTCACCAGAGAAATGACCGTTTAACATGGGAGTCTATGGAAGGGGTGCCCGGCTTTGAAAAATCGGTGATCCTAGGCCGTAGGTCCAACAGACAACAAACTTTGCACACTTGTAGAGAAAGAGTGGGGCTACATGTGTGCCAAGGATGGGGTCCAGTGGACTTACGGACGGCCGGTACCGGGTCCACAAATTCCGGAAGATCAGGCGCAAAAAGGTGACTCGAGTATAAGCCAAGGGGTCATTTAGAGCAAAAAAAATTTGCTGAAAAACTCGGCTTATACTCGAGTATATACGGTACATGTTTTTTTGTTTTGTTTGTTTTTTGTTCAAAATGTTTTTTGGGGGCCACTGGGTGGTGTCAGTAGAACAATGAACAGTGTCAGAATTGTTTTATTTTTATTATTTTTAAATGATTTTTTACAATTAAATTTTGTATACATTTTATTTACGATTGGGGGGTGGTTTAGGACAGTGACAGTAAGACAGTGGATGGTGTCAGCAGTTTTTCATTTTTACTATTTATTATTTTTTACAATTAGATTTTTTTTCACAGTACTTCTGGGGAAGGGGGTGGGAGGGGGGGTTATGGGGCAGTGGACTGTGTCAGTAGGAGGGCAGTGGACAGTGTCAGTAGGGCAGAGGACAGCGTCAGTAGAGCATTGGATGGTGTCAATAAGGGGGGGGGTTGTTTTAGTCGTTTTTTACTTTATATTCTATTTTACCCACTTTTAGTTTTTACAATTTTTCTAATATTTATTGGATTTTTTTTTTTTTATATCAGTTGGGGGCCTTGGGTGACATGTCAGGGGTCTAAAAAGACCCCTGACATCTCCCCTTTGAGACAGAGAAAGAGGCTGAGGACACATATTCCTCAATCCCTTTCTCAGCATTCATAAACTGAAGCATAGTAACACACAGGTTACTCTGCTCAGTTATTACAGGACATAGAGAACGTTCGGTAGAGATCGCTCTCTATGTCCAATTCAGAAAAGGAAGGAGCCGGTAAATTACATACTTACCAGCCCCTTCCTCTATTCTCCATCCTGACACATCCAACACAGCTGCCGTGGGAGGAGAGGAGGAAGCCGGCTGCGGGGGAACGAGGGGGGGCAGAGGAGGAGGACAGGGGGCCAGAGAACACGAGGCTGGAAGAGGAGGAGGACAGGGGGCCAGAGAACACGGGGCTGGAGGAGGAGGACACGGTGGACATTGGAGGATGATCGGTGTGGCAGAGGGACAGTTACGAGTGCCGACTCCCTGCATGGCATTTCAGCTGACAGCTGCGGGAGGCAGAGGAGGAGAAGCGGCTGTCTGAAGAGCCATGCCGGGAGAAGGGAGATCGGTGCTCGCAACTGTTCCCCCACCACACGATCATCGACCCGATCAAGGAACAATCATCCATGTGTGGGTCACAGTGCCCCCCCCCCTCAGGGGCCCATGTGCAGTGAACACCCTGCACACATCAATGTTATGCCACTGCATCAGTGGCAAAGACACTGGCTTATGCGTTAGCAGGAAGGCCTAGCAGTAACCTGACCCTGCACTATATTGCACTACATCACCTCCATTTGGTCCTATTTGTTTTTGCATTACATACAGTGGGGCAAAAAAGTATTTAGTCAGCCACCAATTGTGCAAGTTCTCCCACTTAAAAAGATGAGAGAGGCCTGTAATTGTCATCATAGGTATACCTCAACTATGAGAGACAAAATGTGGAAACAAATCCAGACAATCACATTGTCTGATTTGGAAAGAAATTATTTGCAAATTATGGTGGAAAATAAGTATTTGGTCACCTACAAACATGCAAGATTTCTGGCTCTCACAGACCTGTATCTTCTTATTTAAGAGGCTCCTCTGTCCTCCACTCATTACCTGTATTAATGGCACATGTTTAAACTTGTTATCAGTATAAAAGACACCGGTCCACAACCTCAAACAGTCACACTCCAAACTCCCTATAGTAAAAGACCAAAGAGCTGTCGAAGGACACCAGAAACAAAATTGTAGACCTGCACCAGGCTAGGAAGACTGAATCTGCAATAGGCAAGCAGCTTGGTGTGAAGAAATCAACTGTGGGAGCAATAATTAGAAAATGGAAGACATACAAGACCACTGATAATCTCCCTCGATCTGGGGCTCCACACAAGATCTCACCCCGTGGGGTCAAAATGATCACAAGAACAGTGAGCAAAAATCCCAGAACCACACAGGGGGACCTAGTGAATGACCTGCAGAGAGCTGGGACCAATGTAACAAAGGCTACCATCAGTAACACACTACGCTGCCAGGGACTTAGATCCTGCAGTGCCAGACGTGTCCCCCTGCTTAAGCCAGTACATGTCCGGGCCCGTCTGAGGTTTGCTAGAGAGCATTTGGATGATCCAGAAGAGGATTGGGAGAATGTCATATGGTCAGATGAAACCAAAGTAGAACTGTTTGGTAGAAACACAACTTGTCGTGTTTGGAGGAGAGAGAATGCTGAGTTGCAACCAAAGAACACCATACCTACTGTGAAGCATGGGGGTGGCAACATCATGCTTTGGGGCTGTTTCTCTGCAAAGGGAACAGGGCGACTGATCTGTGTACATGAAAGAATGAATGGGGCCATGTATTGTGAGATTTTGTGTGCAAACCTCCTCCCATCAGCAAGGGCATTGAAGATGAAACGTGGCTGGGTCTTTCAGCATGACAATGATCCCAAAACACTGCCCGGGCAACAAAGGAGTGGCTTCGTAAGAAGCATTTCAAGGTCCTGGAGTGGCCTAGCCAGTCTCCAGATCTCAACCCCATAGAAAACCTTTGGAGGGAGTTGAAAGTCCGTGTTGCCCAGCGACAGCCCCAAAACTTTACTGCTCTAGAGGAGATCTGCATGGAGGAATGGGCCAACATACCAGCAACAGTGTGTGACAACCTTGTGAAGACTTACAGAAAACGTTTGACCTCTGTCATTGCCAACAAAGGATATATAACAAAGTATTGAGATGAACTTTTGATATTGACCAAATACTTATTTTCCACCATAATTTGTAAATAAATTATTTCCAAATCAGACAATGTGATTGTCTGGATTTGTTTCCACATTTTGTCTCTCATAGTTGAGGTATACCTATGATGACAATTACAGGCCTCTCTCATCTTTCTAAGTGGGAGAACTTGCACAATTCGTGGCTGACTAAATACCTTTTTGCCCCACTGTACTCTAGTGTCCTCCGTAGTAGTGTGATGTTCATCCCTACTCCACGATGCTGTTTACACTTACCAAAGAACTGTGACTATAACTCTTGGAACTCACAAACTTTGTTCCCTCATCTAGATTAATTAATTATCAAATTAATGTGGCACCCATTGCAAGCTAGCTAAAATCATCACGCTTTTCCACTTCACTCTGTATGTGAGCTTCTTTTTTTCACAGATTAATTATTGAAAAAACATTTTGGGGTTTAAACAGTTGTGCTTCTTGTACTCTGTCACAGCACTTGCTGAACGTACCCTGTTTTATCAGATTTCAATATCATAGTTCGGATAATAGTTTATGATTATAGCAACTCTTTTTATACATGTCTTATATTGTATTTAGAGTCCTCAGTAAATATAATAAACTAACTAATGTAACCAGTCAGCATCTAAATTAAGCTACAATATAATTTTCCCTTGGTGGGGAACTGATGGTAGAGAAAGGTTTTATTGCCACAATCAAAAGTGCCTCCAATATTTTGTTTCCTAATTAATTTCTTACAAGGTTTGAGGACTTCAATGAATTATTCCACAATATCAAAATCTTGGGCTACATATTAGGAGGAAATGAGAATTGCGTTAGTACCTTTCTATCAGAAACTGCATTTAATGAGGGAAAACAAAGAACAAAGGTTTATTATTGCATATTGCACAAAGTAAAGTCTGTGCAGTATTTTATACTAATCGAGATGGCATACATCCATGTGCTTTTAGAAGAGTATGGATTTAAAATAATCCATGAATATAACCAAATAAGTTAAAGTAATATTTAAAATGCACTTATGAATTATAAAAAATATATTACTACTGTTATTGTATTGTAATTAAAGTAAACTCTTATAAATAATGTACATTAGATACTGTCAATTAAAAAGTAGCTTTACAAAGTAAATCCTTATTAATCAGTTAATCTTCAGAAGGTTTTACCTCCTTCAGGACCAGAGCATTTCTTGTTATTCAGCACTGTGCTACTTTGGCAATTGCGTGGTCATGCAACACTGTACGCAACACTGTACGCAAATAAATCATCATCATCATTATCATTTTTTTTTTCACACAAATAGAGCTTTCTTTTGGTGGTATTTGATCACCACTGGGTTTTTTTATTTCTTAGAATATAAACAAAAAAGACAGAGAATTTAGAAAAAAAACAAAACAACATCAATATTTTTTACTTTCTTTTTTAAAGCATATTGAAATAAAACAACAAAAAAAACAATATTCTTCATAAATTTAGGCCAAACTCTATTTTGCTACATGTCTTTGGTAATAAAAATCAATCCAGTAAGTGTATATTAATTGGTTTATGCAAAAGTTATAGCCTCTACAATCCACAGTACATATAATGGAATTTACATAGCTATAGACGCTATACTGTAATGGCGGTGATCAGCGACTTATAATGGGACTGTGATAGGGTGGTATGAAATCTGGCACTAACAGACACTATCTGAGAGGGTCCCTAACTGACAATGACATCGCTAGTGACACTAATACAGTAATCAGTAATAATACTGTACACCATCACCATGTTCTAATGACACTGGAAGGGGTTAATCAAGTGATAACTGTGTGCCTAACAACGTGTAATGTGTGTAATGTGTGCTGCTTTTACTATACGACTGCTGTGCAGGGAGAGGAAACATCCAGATTGCTGTTCATAGTACTCAGAGTTCTGTGTTTTTGTTTCTTTGTGATTGGCCACAGCCGATCAGCTGATTCAGCCAAAATCCTTGAATGACATCTGCTGCTAAACTCGTGCTGTGTCCAATCACAGCACAGGTCGGCAGGGGATGCAACCCTGAAGCAGTACGTTGCCTGCCTGTGTTGCCCACCCAAAGTAAGTCTACTGTGGACGGGTGACAAATAGTTAAAAAGCTGCACATAAGCATATCTGGATGGGGTTACATAAATTTCAATGGCTTTACTACAGAAGTATGAATTAGGCACATAGAGAGGGACCTGGAATTTAGTAGGATAAAACACCCATAGTCATTGCATTGTCTTCCAATTCTGATTATGTGTTAAAGACAGACAGGGACATAGGGAAATATGTCTGCAGAGGAGACCAAGCAGATTAATGCTTATTTTAAAATTGGTTATGTGACCTCAAAACCAAACTCAGTTCTTGATGCAAATTTTATGGCAGAGTGAATAGTGGAAGCAAACCAGTTAAACAGTCTGTAACAGACTTAAAATTATCAGCAACTGTGTGTTTACTGATATTAATGAAAAGGAGATAGAATTGTGTTTGGACATGACATTGAATGGGAACAAAAAACACAGGTGGCAAAATCAGGCGAAATACAACTCGATAGACCTCGTTCACACTAAGGGCGGCTTTGAAATCGTGCGCGTTCAGCTGAACTCGCACAGTTTCAAACCGGCATTTCAGTGCGACTTCGGGGGTGATTTGAAAGACATCTGTGCGGGTTCATGCACAGATATCTATTGAAATTGGCCCGAAGTGGGGGCGTGGTCTGCCAGCGCTGGTGATGGCAGCTTAGACTCTGAGCTCGTCAGCCTAGGGAGAGAAACGGAGCATCTCAGGCCCATTACACAAGACAATCCACGGCCATCCTGCCTCACAACAGCTCGGACAACAAGCCCAGCTATGTCCAGAAAGAGAATGTCGGAATTCCAACCGAAAAAGCTGACTGCCTTCTTCGCCAAGACGTCCAGCAAGGTTAGTCAGACCCAAAATGGCGCCGGTGCGGCCGCGATCTCGGAGGCCTACACGGACCTCCCTGACGAGATCCCAGGAGACCGAGGACCCCTTTGCCCTCCCTTATCACCTACCCTCAGAGAGGGAGACAACCCCATCATGGGTAGCCCGGTGAAAGCAGGCATGCGGATGGAACCGCCGCCGCTGCTGCTGCAGCCACAAATCGAGGCCCAGGCTTTCAGCCACTTCCAGGCTAACCAGGCCCTACAATCATCCATGGCCTCATTCCCCACTTCAGGGCAACCAGTCATTGACACTACTTTAAAGGACATGCTATTATCCCTCCAGACTTCACTAATGTCAGACTTGTCATCCCTATTCACCAAAATGACCACTGACATGCATGTAATGGATGACAGAGTAGCGCACCTGGAAAGCAGCATGGGGGAATGCACATCCACCGTAAATGACTTGGTAGACTCTTATGCCGACATGAAAGATGAACAGTTCTGGGTAAGAGCAAAGCTGGCAGATTTAGAGGACAGGTCCAGGAGGAATAATGTAAAAATCAGAGGAGTCCCTGAGACCATCCTGCCAATAGACCTCCCTAAATATGCTAAAGAACTTATGCACACAATCCTACCTGACGCATCACCCAGAGACCTGATTGTGGATAGAATCCATAGAATTGCTAAACCCTCTCACTTGGCAGCGTCAGTCCCTAGAGATGTCTTAATGAGGGTGCACTTCTTTCACATCAAAGAAAGACTTCTTATGACACTAAGAAACAACCCATTGTTTCCTGCGCCGTACGCTGGAGTTCTCCTATTCCCAGACCTATCCAAGTACACTCTGCAGATGAGAAGACAGCTTAATCCGATTACCAAGGGCCTCCACAATCACAAGATTCCGTTTAAATGGAGATACCCTGCATCTTTGCTTATCACAAGGGATGGCGAAACGTACATGATACACAACCTCCACAAAGGAATGCAACTATTACACTCTTGGGGAATTATACCTGACCTCCCGCAAGATGCCGCCCCACCATTGGAGCAACGCAGCAACCGCACGCCTCGCCGAAACCAGAGTGGCCGTGACGCTTGAACAAGCTAATTTCCTTACACTCCAATGGGCCTATAAATCTACATGAGTAATGCTCTCCCTGGCTTCCAGCCTCTTGAATTGTTTCTTCAGTTAGTTATTGACACTGTTACCCCTTTAGTGGTTTAGCTGAATACCACATTCTCTACTCCACCTACCATTCTAACGAGTGGACATCCCACCGTTCGTGTTTAATCTACTAGTTCCAATTTTATCTTGTTTAGTTTTATCGGTTAACCTTCTTGTTATTACAGCATCTTCGCTGCACACAACGTACGACCAGCTAACACTTCCAGTTTTATCTGAACCCAACTCAACGAAGCTCTTCCCTATGAACCCAGGGAACTCGTAAGTCCCCATCGAACTGTAAGTGCCTACACCCTACTAGTTATTCCTTTACAGCTCTAACAATGCCGATCACGGTTCTATCCATAAATGCAAATGGACTCAACCATCCTGCAAAGAGACATTCATTATGGAAGACGGCCCTGGACTTAAAGTGTGACATCCTGTGTAGGGATGGGCCCGGTGCTCGATTCGAACCCATGTTCGAATCGAGCACCGGGCGTTCGCTCGCTCGTCGAGCCCAGAACTATTTGGGCCGTTCGCATCACATTCGTGTGATGCGAGCGGCCCCGCAATGCATTGCGGCCGGCGCGGCCGGCGCAGTGCATTGCTGGCTGATGATTGGCCAAGCATGCACTGTGACCCCGCATGCTTGGCCAATCACAGCGCCCGAAACTCGGAGAGCAATAATTGGCTACAGGCAGGACGCCTGTAGCCAATTACAGCTCAGGGGCTTTAGTACATGCCCCACCATTTAAAAGGCCGCCACGCCATCGGCCCCGGTCACATGAGTTCCGGCTTTAGGAGAGATCAGTCTGCTGATTCTGTCTTTGCTTGATCCTGAAAGATTTGCTCTTCTTTGCTAAACCATTGGCTATTTCTTTGCTAAACCATTGCTACCTAAGTCATTGATCGTTCATTGCTGCTGATTGCACAGTTAGCGTGTTATTAGCTGCTGCTGGGGATTAGTCTGGTGCGTGCTTACTGTTAGTACAGTATTGCAGTAGTACCAACCGCAGTGCTGTTAGCACAGCATTGCACCCCAACAGCACCCATAGGACTTCTAGTGTGTTAGTGGCAGCAAACAGAGCTCCTATATTTTCTTCTCAGCAGCACCCATAGGACTTCTAGTGTGTTAGTGGCAGCAAACAGAGCTCCTATATTTTCTTCTCAGCAGCACCCATAGGACTTCTAGTGTGTTAGTGGCATCACACAGAGCTCCTATATTTTCTTCTCAGCAGCACCCATAGGACTTCTAGTGTGTTAGTGGCAGCAAACAGAGCTCCTATATTTTCTTCTCAGCAGCACCCATAGGACTTCTAGTGTGTTAGTGGCAGCAAACAGAGCTCCTATATTTTCTTCTCAGCAGCACCCATAGGACTTCTAGTGTGTTAGTGGCAGCAAACAGAGCTCCTATATTTTCTTCTCAGCAGCACCCATAGGACTTCTAATGTGTTAGTGGCATCACACAGAGTTCCTATATTTTCATCTCAGAAGCACCCATAGGACTTCTAGTGTGTTAGTGGCATCACACAGAGCTCCTATATTTTCTTCTCAGAAGCACCCATAGGACTTCTAGTGTGTTAGTGGCAGCAAACAGAGCTCCTATATTTTCTTCTTAGCAGCACCCATAGGACTTCTAATGTGTTAGTGGCATCACACAGAGTTCCTATATTTTCATCTCAGAAGCACCCATAGGACTTCTAGTGTGTTAGTGGCATCACACAGAGCTCCTATATTTTCTTCTCAGAAGCACCCATAGGACTTCTAGTGTGTTAGTGGCAGCAAACAGAGCTCCTATATTTTCTTCTCAGCAGCACCCATAGGACTTCTAGTGTGTTAGTGGCATCACACAGAGCTCCTATATTTTCTTCTCAGCAGCACCCATAGGACTTCTAGTGTGTTAGTGGCAGCAAACAGAGCTCCTATATTTTCTTCTCAGCAGCACCCATAGGACTTCTAGTGTGTTAGTGGCATCACACAGAGCTCCTATATTTTCATCTCAGAAGCACCCATAGGACTTCTAGTGTGTTAGTGGCATCACACAGAGCTCCTATATTTTCATCTCAGAAGCACCCATAGGACTTCTAGTGTGTTAGTGGCAGCAAACAGAGCTCCTATATTTTCTTCTCAGCAGCACCCATAGGACTTCTAGTGTGTTAATGGCATCACACAGAGTTCCTATATTTTCATCTCAGAAGCACCCATAGGACTTCTAGTGTGTTAGTGGCATCACACAGAGCTCCTATATTTTCTTCTCAGAAGCACCCATAGGACTTCTAGTGTGTTAGTGGCAGCAAACAGAGCTCCTATATTTTCTTCTTAGCAGCACCCATAGGACTTCTAATGTGTTAGTGGCATCACACAGAGTTCCTATATTTTCATCTCAGAAGCACCCATAGGACTTCTAGTGTGTTAGTGGCATCACACAGAGCTCCTATATTTTCTTCTCAGCAGCACCCATAGGACTTCTAGTGTGTTAGTGGCATCACACAGAGCTCCTATATTTTCATCTCAGAAGCACCCATAGGACTTCTAGTGTGTTAGTGGCAGCAAACAGAGCTCCTATATTTACTTCTCAGCAGCACCCATAGGACTTCTAGTGTGTTAGTGGCATCACACAGAGTTCCTATATTTTCATCTCAGAAGCACCCATAGGACTTCTAGTGTGTTAGTGGCATCACACAGAGCTCCTATATTTTCTTCTCAGCAGCACCCATAGGACTTCTAGTGTGTTAGTGGCATCACACAGAGCTCCTATATTTTCATCTCAGAAGCACCCATAGGACTTCTAGTGTGTTAGTGGCATCACACAGAGCTCCTATATTTTCTTCTCAGCAGCACCCATAGGACTTCTAGTGTGTTAGTGGCAGCAAACAGAGCTCCTATATTTTCTTCTCAGCAGCACCCATAGGACTTCTAGTGTGTTAGTGGCATCACACAGAGCTCCTATATTTTCATCTCAGAAGCACCCATAGGACTTCTAGTGTGTTAGTGGCATCACACAGAGCTCCTATATTTTCTTCTCAGCAGCACCCATAGGACTTCTAGTGTGTTAGTGGCAGCAAACAGAGCTCCTATATTTTCTTCTCAGCAGCACCCATAGGACTTCTAGTGTGTTAGTGGCATCACACAGAGCTCCTATATTTTCTTCTCAGCAGCACCCATAGGACTTCTAGTGTGTTAGTGGCAGCAAACAGAGCTCCTATATTTTCTTCTCAGCAGCACCCATAGGACTTCTAGTGTGTTAGTGGCATCACACAGAGCTCCTATATTTTCATCTCAGAAGCACCCATAGGACTTCTAGTGTGTTAGTGGCATCACACAGAGCTCCTATATTTTCTTCTCAGCAGCACCCATAGGACTTCTAGTGTGTTAGTGGCAGCAAACAGAGCTCCTATATTTTCTTCTCAGCAGTACCCATAGGACTTCTAATGTGTTAGTGGCATCACACAGAGTTCCTATATTTTCATCTCAGAAGCACCCATAGGACTTCTAGTGTGTTAGTGGCATCACACAGAGCTCCTATATTTTCTTCTCAGAAGCACCCATAGGACTTCTAGTGTGTTAGTGGCAGCAAACAGAGCTCCTATATTTTCTTCTTAGCAGCACCCATAGGACTTCTAATGTGTTAGTGGCATCACACAGAGTTCCTATATTTTCATCTCAGAAGCACCCATAGGACTTCTAGTGTGTTAGTGGCATCACACAGAGCTCCTATATTTTCTTCTCAGAAGCACCCATAGGACTTCTAGTGTGTTAGTGGCAGCAAACAGAGCTCCTATATTTTCTTCTCAGCAGCACCCATAGGACTTCTAGTGTGTTAGTGGCATCACACAGAGCTCCTATATTTTCTTCTCAGCAGCACCCATAGGACTTCTAGTGTGTTAGTGGCAGCAAACAGAGCTCCTATATTTTCTTCTCAGCAGCACCCATAGGACTTCTAGTGTGTTAGTGGCATCTCACAGAGCTCCTATATTTTCATCTCAGAAGCACCCATAGGACTTCTAGTGTGTTAGTGGCATCACACAGAGCTCCTATATTTTCATCTCAGAAGCACCCATAGGACTTCTAGTGTGTTAGTGGCAGCAAACAGAGCTCCTATATTTTCTTCTCAGCAGCACCCATAGGACTTCTAGTGTGTTAGTGGCATCACACAGAGTTCCTATATTTTCATCTCAGAAGCACCCATAGGACTTCTAGTGTGTTAGTGGCATCACACAGAGCTCCTATATTTTCTTCTCAGCAGCACCCATAGGACTTCTAGTGTGTTAGTGGCAGCAAACAGAGCTCCTATATTTTCTTCTCAGAAGCACCCATAGGACTTCTAGTGTGTTAGTGGCAGCAAACAGAGCTCCTATATTTTCTTCTTAGCAGCACCCATAGGACTTCTAATGTGTTAGTGGCATCACACAGAGTTCCTATATTTTCATCTCAGAAGCACCCATAGGACTTCTAGTGTGTTAGTGGCATCACACAGAGCTCCTATATTTTCTTCTCAGCAGCACCCATAGGACTTCTAGTGTGTTAGTGGCATCACACAGAGCTCCTATATTTTCATCTCAGAAGCACCCATAGGACTTCTAGTGTGTTAGTGGCAGCAAACAGAGCTCCTATATTTTCTTCTCAGAAGCACCCATAGGACTTCTAGTGTGTTAGTGGCAGCAAACAGAGCTCCTATATTTTCTTCTCAGCAGCACCCATAGGACTTCTAGTGTGTTAGTGGCAGCAAACAGAGCTCCTATATTTTCTTCTCAGCAGCACCCATAGGACTTCTAGTGTGTTAGTGGCATCACACAGAGCTCCTATATTTTCTTCTCAGCAGCACCCATAGGACTTCTAGTGTGTTAGTGGCAGCAAACAGAGCTCCTATATTTTCTTCTCAGCAGCACCCATAGGACTTCTAGTGTGTTAGTGGCATCACACAGAGCTCCTATATTTTCATCTCAGAAGCACCCATAGGACTTCTAGTGTGTTAGTGGCATCACACAGAGTTCCTATATTTTCATCTCAGAAGCACCCATAGGACTTCTAGTGTGTTAGTGGCATCACACAGAGCTCCTATATTTTCTTCTCAGAAGCACCCATAGGACTTCTAGTGTGTTAGTGGCAGCAAACAGAGCTCCTATATTTTCATCTCAGAAGCACCCATAGGACTTCTAGTGTGTTAGTGGCATCACACAGAGCTCCTATATTTTCTTCTCAGCAGCACCCATAGGACTTCTAGTGTGTTAGTGGCAGCAAACAGAGCTCCTATATTTTCTTCTCAGCAGCACCCATAGGACTTCTAGTGTGTTAGTGGCATCACACAGAGCTCCTATATTTTCTTCTCAGCAGCACCCATAGGACTTCTAGTGTGTTAGTGGCAGCAAACAGAGCTCCTATATTTTCTTCTCAGCAGCACCCATAGGACTTCTAGTGTGTTAGTGGCATCACACAGAGCTCCTATATTTTCATCTCAGAAGCACCCATAGGACTTCTAGTGTGTTAGTGGCATCACACAGAGTTCCTATATTTTCATCTCAGAAGCACCCATAGGACTTCTAGTGTGTTAGTGGCATCACACAGAGCTCCTATATTTTCTTCTCAGAAGCACCCATAGGACTTCTAGTGTGTTAGTGGCAGCAAACAGAGCTCCTATATTTTCTTCTTAGCAGCACCCATAGGACTTCTAATGTGTTAGTGGCATCACACAGAGTTCCTATATTTTCATCTCAGAAGCACCCATAGGACTTCTAGTGTGTTAGTGGCATCACACAGAGCTCCTATATTTTCTTCTCAGCAGCACCCATAGGACTTCTAGTGTGTTAGTGGCATCACACAGAGCTCCTATATTTTCATCTCAGAAGCACCCATAGGACTTCTAGTGTGTTAGTGGCAGCAAACAGAGCTCCTATATTTTCTTCTCAGAAGCACCCATAGGACTTCTAGTGTGTTAGTGGCAGCAAACAGAGCTCCTATATTTTCTTCTTAGCAGCACCCATAGGACTTCTAATGTGTTAGTGGCATCACACAGAGTTCCTATATTTTCATCTCAGAAGCACCCATAGGACTTCTAGTGTGTTAGTGGCATCACACAGAGCTCCTATATTTTCTTCTCAGAAGCACCCATAGGACTTCTAGTGTGTTAGTGGCAGCAAACAGAGCTCCTATATTTTCTTCTCAGCAGCACCCATAGGACTTCTAGTGTGTTAGTGGCATCACACAGAGCTCCTATATTTTCTTCTCAGCAGCACCCATAGGACTTCTAGTGTGTTAGTGGCATCACACAGAGCTCCTATATTTTCTTCTCAGCAGCACCCATAGGACTTCTAGTGTGTTAGTGGCATCACACAGAGCTCCTATATTTTCATCTCAGAAGCACCAATAGGACTTCTAGTGTGTTAGTGGCAGCAAACAGAGCTCCTATATTTTCTTGTCAGCAGCACACATAGTACCTATAGTGTGTTAGTGTCAGCACCCATAGGACCTACAGTGTGTTGTGAGCACACATAGGAGTTCTATTTTTTATACTATATACACTACCGACTACAATGGCTGGAAGACCGCCAAGGAGAGGCAGAGCGTGCCGAGGCAAGAACACAGGGCAGGCAGGCTCTGTTTCTAGACACAACAGTGCTGGCCGTGGACGTGGTCGTGCATCGTCATCAGCACGTGGCCATGGGACACGCTTGTCTTTGTTTTCGGCAGCTGGACATGTGGAGCCGCATCATGCCGAAGGCTTGGTAGAATGGATGACCAAGCCCTCCTCATCCTCCTCATCCTCTCTCACCCAGGCTCAGGGTACTGGCAGAGCAGCTGCCAACGCGTACTCAATGGCATCATCAGCCACCCCTTCCCTAGACCCACCATGTCCTCCTGAGGAGTCCCCCGAACTGTTTGAGCACAGTGTTGGGTACATGCTCCAGGAGGATGCCCAACGATTCGAAGGCTCGGATGATGATACCCAGCTTGAGGAAGTCAGTAGTGTGCGCGCAGAGAGAGGGGATGCTGAAGGACAGCAATCTGGCAGTAGTGTTCCACCAGCTGCAGCTTACTGCCAGGTTTGCTCTAGTGGTGAAGAGGGAGGGGATGATGAGGTCACTGACTCCACGTGGGTGCCTGAAGGGAGAGAGGAGGAGGAGGAGGAGGATGCAGCGTCACATGTCCAACGAGGCAGGATGCCCCCTGGAGGCCAGCTAGAGGCCAGCACAGCAACTGTACCACACCGCAGAGCTCCGCCTGTGCAGGGCGCTGCCTCTGCACGTTATCACAAAAGTTCTTTGGTGTGGGCCTTTTTTGAGACGAGTGCATCAGATCGCACCACTGCTATTTGCAATATTTGTCTCAAGCGTATCTCGCGTGGCCAAAACATCAGCCGCTTGGGCACCACAAGCATGAGCAGACATATGTCGACCTGCCATGCAGCTCGTTGGCAAGCACACATAAAAGACCCACACCAAAGAACAAAGCGGACCTCTCCTTGCTCCTCATCAGCTGGGATCTCCATCCCCACTATATCTTCAGTCCTCTCTGAAAGCTGCTCTGAGAGGACTGAAGGTGTAGAATTAGGTGTGTCACAACCAAGTACTTGCAGTACACCGACGTCCGATTGTAGCAGGCAAATTTCCCTGCCCCAGCTGCTGGACCGTCGAAAGAAGTATACTCCCAGCCATCCACATGCCCAGCGGTTGAATGCTAGCTTGGCTAAATTGCTAGCACTTCAACTGCTGCCTTTTCAGTTGATAGACTCGGCCCCCTTCCGTGAGTTTGTTCAATGTGCGGTTCCTCAGTGGCAGGTTCCCAAACGCCACTTTTTCTCACGGAAGGCGATTACGTCTCTCTACTGGCATGTGGAAGGCAATGTCCATGCCTCGCTGGACAGGGCGGTCAGCGGTAAGGTGCATATTACCGCTGACTCATGGTCCAGCAGGCATGGACAGGGACGTTATCTTTCTTTCACGGCCCATTGGGTCACTCTATTGGCAGCTGGGAGGGATGCAGGACAAGGTGCAGTAGTGTTGGAGGTTGTTCCGCCACCACGCCTCCAAAATGCTACTACTGGTTGTGACACACCTCTCTCCTCCACCCCCTCCTCTTCTTCTTCCTCCATGTCCTCTTCGAGTGCTCTGTCCTCGGAACCAGCGGTGCTCCGTAGGCGTACAAGAGGCTACGCGAGTACGCAGGCAAAAAGATGCCATGCCGTGCTTGCGCTGGTGTGTTTGGGGGACAGGAGCCACACTGGGCCAGAGGTTCTGGCAGCTCTGCAGGGGCAGGCCGAGAGGTGGTTGACGCCACGCCAGCTTAAGCCAGGAATGGTCGTTTCTGATAATGGCACCAACCTCCTCTCCGCCCTGTGACAGGGGCAGCTCACCCATGTGCCCTGTATGGCTCACGTCCTCAACCTGGTGGTGCAGCGGTTCTTGGGCAGGTTCCCAGGCTTACAGGATGTCCTGAGGCAGGCCAGGAAAGTCTGTGTGCATTTCCGCCGATCTTATAATGCCAGTGCTCGGCTGACTGAGCTGCAAAAGGAGCTGAACCTGCCCAAGAACCGCCTAATATGTGACATGCCCACCAGGTGGAACTCAACATTGGCCATGCTGCAGCGACTGCACACGCAGCAGAGGGCCATCAATGAGTACCTTTGCGACTACGGCACCAGGACAGGGTCAGGGGAGCTTGGCTTTTTTTCCCCACGCCAGTGGAGCATGATCAGGGATGCATGCACTGTCCTCTCACCATTTGAGGAGGCCACGAGGATGGTGAGCAGTGACAGTGCATGCATCAGTGACACTGTACCTCTTGTCCACCTGTTGGAGCATACGCTGCGTGGGATAATGGACAGGGCACTTGAGGCAGAACAGAGGCAGGAAGAGGAGGACTTCCTTGTCTCTCAAGGCCCCCTTTATCCAGACAATGTTCCTTCTGTCCCACCCATCACACAGGAAGAGGAGGAGGAGGAGGAGGAGGATTGTGTGAGCATGGAGGTGGAGCCTGGCACTCAGCATCAGCAGCAGCAGTCTTTTAGGGATGATGTACAGTCCCAACAAACCAGTGGACTTGTACGTGGCTGGGAGGAGGTGGCTGGCGATCATGTCATCCTCAGTGACCCAGAAGACTCCGGACCGAATGCCTCAGCTAACCTACGCTGCATGGCCTCCCTGATCCTGCAAAGCCTGCGGAAGGATCCTCGTGTTCTTCGGATCAAGGAGAGTGACCATTACTGGCTGGCCACTCTCCTTGATCCACGGTACAAGGGTAAGGTTGCGGACCTTATCTTGCCGTCGCAGAGGGAGCAGAGGATGAGACATCTCAGGGAGGCCTTGCAGAAAGGTCTGTGCAACGCGTTCCCAGAAACTGGGAGGTTACAAACTCCTGGTCCTGGACGACGAGTTGCTGAGGCTTCGGTCAGTAGCAGAAGGAGCGGTGGGGAAGGTGGACGTCTGACCGATGCGTTCAGACAATTTTTTAGTCCGCAGCCCCAAGGTATGATCGGTTCCAGCAACCATCGCCAGCGTCTGATATACATGGTGCAGGAATACCTAGGGGCAAGGTCAGACTTGGACACCTTTCCCACCGAAAATCCTCTGGCTTACTGGGTCCTGAGGATGGATCACTGGCCAGAGCTTGCACAGTATGCAATTGAGCTACTGGCCTGTCCTGCATCCAGCGTTCTTTCCGAACGCACATTCAGTGCTGCTGGAGGATTTGTCACCGATCATAGGGTGCGCCTGTCCACCGACTCGGTTGATCGACTGACCTTCATAAAAATGAATCAGTCTTGGATCACCACCAGCTACCAGACACCTGAAGCGGATATAACGGAATAATTTATAATGTCACATCCCTTCAAGACTGCCTATGCTGATGCTGAGTGACTGTCCTGTTATGTTCACTGTCTATCCTCTTCCTCCTCCTCAATGATCCATGCCACCACACCAGTGCCTAAGGCACAATTTTTCAGCCCCTGTATAACAGGGGCGTGTAATTACAATTTTTTAAAAAGATGCTTCGCAACAGGTGTGACTGCTGTGCTCAGAGTACAGTATCTGTGAGGGGTTGCAGTGTTGTGGCACCAGCACCAGTGCCTAAGGCACAATTTTTCAGCCCCTGTTGGGGCGTGTAATTACAATTTTTAGGCAATGCTTTGCAACAGGTCTCATTGCTGTGCTCAGAGTACAGTATCTGTGAGGGGTTGCAGTGTTGTGGCATCAGCACCAGTGCCTAAGGCACAATTTTTCAGCCCCTGTATAACAGGGGCGTGTAATTACAATTTTTTAAAAAGATGCTTCGCAACAGGTGTGACTGCTGTGCTCCAAGTACAGTATCTGTGAGGGGTTGCAGTGTTGTGGCACCAGCACCAATGCCTAAGGCACAATTTTTCAGCCCCTGTTTAACAGGGGCGTGTAATTACAAATCTTGATCTAATAGTTCACAGCAGGGCCCATTCCTGCGCCCACCAAGAGTAACTATGAGGGCCTACAGTCTTGTGGCAACACCGTCCACCACCACCACCACCACCAAAGGCCCAATTTTTCTGCCCTGTCCAACAGGTGCATGCAATTACAAATCTTGATCTAATAACTCACAGCAGGGCCCATTCCTGCACCCACCAAGAGTAACTGTGAGGGCTTACAGTCTTGTGGCAACACCGTCCACCACCACCACCACCACCACCAAAGGCCCAATTTTTCTGCCCGGTTCAACAGGTGCATGCAAGTACAAATCTTGATCTATTAACTCACAGCAGGGCCCATTCCTGTGCCCACCAGTCTTGTGGCTACACCAACATCTAATAGGGCAAATTTCTGCAGAGTATATACGGCAGGCCCCTACTTTCAAACATCCAACTTACAAACGACTCCTACTTGCAAACGGCAAGAGAAAACAGGAAGTGAGAGGAAATCTACCCCTAGGAAGGAAAATTCTATCCTGTTAGATTTAATTTGGGAAAAAGGTATCTCCTCTCTACTGATGCTTTATCACCAATCCTTGTTTCAATTAAAACCCCACTTTTCCAAAAACATTTGTCATTGGGACGGAAAGTGAGGTGACATGTTCTGAACAGATGTGCAAAGACAGCAAATGTTACAGGGGTGATAACCCCTCCCTATGTTCTCCAAAAAGCTTAAAAATTGATTTTTTTGGGATGTAGCTACACTTCATAATGTACCTGTTCAGATTCTACTTAAGAACAAACCTACAGTCCATGTCTTGTTTGCACCACCTATATACTGCTGTTCAGAGTATATAGGGTTGTAGGTATAGGGTTTTATTTTGGGTGCGGGGTCCCCCTTAGTATCCATACAAGACCCAAAGGGGCTGGGGTGGGGGGGGGGGGTGATGGGGTAGCCATGCCATTTTTCTCAAGGATTTTCAGCCATATGGCGGCCAGGACAAGACATGACATTAAAGCCGCAAGTGGTTTTAAATGGCTTCTTTTTTTCCTTTACAAATGTCATTTTGTGCAAGGACAGTTCTAAACACGGGAAACACATGCCACTTCACAGGCATACTTTAGACACCCCCCAGGTACCATATTTAAAGGAAAATTTCACTTTTTTTTTTTTCACTTTATGCATCATTAAAATGACTGCTCCCGAAAAAACTTTAGTTTTTAAAATTTCTTTTTGCATTGATATATGTCCCCTGGGGCAGGACCCGGGTCCCCAAACCTGTTTTATGACATTAACATGCATATTGGCCGTTGTAATTAGCAATTTTGATTTCGAACGTTCGCGTCCATTATAACGAATAGGGTTCGAAAATTTGCGCGAACTTTCGGTCCGTTCGAAGGTTCTGGTGCGAACCGAACCCGGGGGTGTTCGGCTCATCCCTAATCCTGTGTGTTCAGGAGACACACTTTCTTTCCACAGCTGCGCCTATATGCACTAACAGACATTTCTCTCAGGTGTTCTCCGCTCCATTCACCTCAAAAAAAAGGGGGGCGATGATAGCGGTAAACAACTCGGTTACGTTCCGAGCGAAAAATGTTACTCTTGACACAGAAGGTCGTTATATTATTCTTCTTTGTGAAATAAACAATGCTACCTACACCTTGGTGAATATATACGCTCCAAATGCCAAACAGGCTCATTTCCTCCGCAAGCTCATGCGTACAGTAAACCACCTGAAACAAGGACATCTAATTATCTGTGGAGACTTCAACTTAGTGCCTGAAATTACCTTAGACTCAACCTCCGCATCTAAACGCAGGGAATCCCCTCTAAAAAACGTCCTTGTTTCTCATGACCTGTTTGACATTTGGAGATGCTTACATGGAGAGGAGAGGGACTACACTTACTTCTCTCCTCTTCACAAAACGTACTCTCGCATTGATAATTTCTTCACTGATAAGTGACTACTACAAAACATTAGCGCAGCTGTAATCCACAGTACATCTTGGTCAAATCATGCCCCTATCACCATTACTATATCAGATTCCTCACAAAGAACGAATACCTTCCTATGGAGAGCAAACAATTATATCTTACAACATCCGACATACTCTCCAGAGATAATGGAACAACTAACTGAATATTTCCAAATAAACTCGGGCTCTGTATCTGATCCAGGCGTGCCGTGGAACGCGCACAAAGCGTTTATTAGAGGAATATTGCTTAAACTTAGCTCTCTCCACAAAAAAAAAAGATTGTTGGGAGTAGAAGCTCTACTGTCCCAAATAGCCACTCTTGAGCAGCAAAACAAACACAAACCCAACCCAGCATGCTCAACGCAAATTTTGACACTTAGAAGAGAACTCAGGCTCCACCTCCTTCAGGCATACGAACAAATACAAAGAAAATTAAAAGCCACTTCTTACTCCACGTCCAATAAAGCGGGTAAAGCCCTTGCACAACGTATTAAAGGCAGGAGAATAAAAAACAAAATTGATCGACTATCTCACCCACACACTAATGAATCACTCAGAAACCCACAGGATATAGCAGACGCATTCAGCGCCTACTACAGTGACTTATATAACCTAAGGAGAGACCCAGACACATATCAACCCTCCCCAGATGACACACATGACTTTCTCTCACGCATTAGACTCCCTTCGTTGACGACTGAACAAATCTCTAGTCTTAACGAGCCTTTTACGATTCGAGAAGTGATAGAGACCATCAATAATATCCCTTTAGGAAAATCTCCGGGCCCGGATGGCCTCACAGGAGAATACTTCAAACAATTCGTACACCAACTAGCTCCCCATCTCACGAACCTATTCAATGATGCGGCCACCTCCGCCAACTTCCCACATGAATCCCTACAAGCGCTAATTATCACACTCCCAAAACCAGGCAAAGACCCAGTTGCACCTCAAAATTTCCGCCCAATTTCGCTTCTAAATCTAGACTTGAAAATATACGCAAAAATGATTGCTACACAACTGATACATATTATGCCCAACCTGATCCACAGAGATCAATCAGGATTCACGTCTGGTAGACAAGCGTCTGACGCCACGAGGAGACTGATTGACGTCATTCACTTTGCTGAGTCTAGTGGAACGCCTTCTCTGCTCCTGGCACTAGACGCGGAGAAGGCGTTCGATAGAGTCCACTGGAATTACTTACATCAGGTCCTTCAAAAGTTTGGCTTCAAAGGTCAAATACTAAACGCCATACTAGCACTATACACAACCCCCTCGGCCCGAGTGTTTTCTGCAGACATGCTATCCCAGCCGTTTGACATCACTAATGGCACCAGACAAGGGTGCCCGCTGTCACCACTGATCTTTAATCTACTCATGGAGCCCCTAGCCGAGCACATTAGGCAGAACCCTAAAATATCAGGATTTGAAATAGGCCGACAAACGCACAAGATTAGTCTATTCGCAGACGATGTAATACTCATGATTACGAACCCGACTTCCTCCCTAGCAGAAGTACAGAACACTCTTCAATGTTTTAGCAAGATCTCTTATTACAGAGTAAATGCTACTAAATCATATATACTGGATCTAGGAATAGACGCCACCTCAAGAAACCTACTCCAATCCCAATTCCCCTTCACGTGGGCAACATACAGTATCACGTACCTGGGGATTCAGCTGACGAGATCATCAAAAAACCTTTACAGTAGCAACTTTTTACCACTTCTTACTAAACTCCAAAGCGAGGTCCAAAAACTGGCTAAACACGAACTTTCGTGGTCAGGTAGACTTGCCGCGTTCAAAATGTTACATCTTCCCCAACTGCTTTACCTATATAGGACCATTCCTATCCCTATCCCGGTATCATACTTTAAATCTCTCCAAACACTCCTCAACAAATTTCTCTGGCAAGGAAAGACACCTAGATGCGCAAAACACACTCTAATCAAACACAAACTAGCAGGCGGGTCAGGGTCAATCGAGTTTGAAGACTTCTACTGGGCATCATTATTGACACAACTACAAGACTGGTTCCGTGAATCTCCTCACAGGCTTTGGGGACAGTTAGAAGCATCAATGATTAAACACCGTACCTTAAAAAGTTGGTTACTGGGAATCCCCCATGGCACTCCCATCTCCAAAGCCCTACCCCCCACAATCAGAGCCTCCTCCCTAGCCTGGAAGAAAATAGTGACCCAAGGTACAAAAATGGAATACTCATTCTCTCCTCCTCTACCGTTAGACATACTTTGCCATTATACTACAGATCTTTCTTTGACACACTGGGTGACTAAAGGTATCAACCATATACAGGACCTATTCATAGAGGACACCCTATTGACGTTCCAAAAATTACAACTTAAGTTTGATCTCCCCCATACAGAGCTCTTTACCTACATTCGAATCAAACATTGCTTATCTCACCCAAACCACATATTTTACACACTCCCCCCTAAGGTGTGGGCATACTTGACAAACCCCTCCTCAAAATTTAGGGGAATCTCCCTCTTTTACAAAATTTTCCACCAAAAACAGAAATTCACTAAATCCAAACCTCACCTCCACTGGGACACAGACCTCGGGCAAACCTTCACAGTTACACAATGGCGCACAGCTCTACGCTCAATATACAAAGCTACCCAAAACTCAGCATTCTGGGAACTCACACAAAAAATATCCCTGAGGTGGTACCTTACACCCACAAAACTTGCCTCCTTTGACATTACTACTTCAGACACATGCTGGAGATGCAACTCAGAAAGAGGAGACCTACTACACATTCTCTGGTCCTGCCCTTCCATACAACCATATTGGACAACAATCTTCCGCATATTGTCGGATATCACAAAAGAATACATAACACCATCACCGGCACTGGCATTGCTCAATCTGTCGATCGAGCAGATCCCAGGACCGTTTAGATTGCTCACAACTAACATCCTCCTTGCAGCTAGACTTAGCTTGACTAGACTGTGGAAGAACACCCAATCGCCTACAATAGAAACTACTCTAGATATGGTAAATTTGCATTTTAACTATGAATTTACAATGGCATCCAGCAGAGGCCTACTCATGAAAACAAAAAAAGAATGGGATCCCTGGTCTAACTGGGACAGAGCGGAACTGTTCCTATGACACAACAACTCAGATAGTAAACCCTAAACCTGTTCATTAAACCTGTGCTACACTACGGAAGTGGAATACGTTGTTTTGCTTACTTGTATGTACCAACTTCTTTTGAAGATGAAAATGTAATCTTTGAGATATTTGAGCTGTATATTTGATGTATCCTGAAACGGAATTGGAACGCAACATGCATTAATTTCATGTCATCTGTTTGAAAATCCAATAAAAATCTATTGTTAAAAAAAAAGAAATTGGCCCGAAGTCACCAAAAGTAGAGAAGGAACTACTTTTGGGAATGGGTGCGGCGCTGCAAAGTAGGCGTCTCACCGATCAGGGCCGTGCCATGGCTGGCGCTGTGGCCGGCAATAGGCTGATGGAAAAAACATATAAGTGTGTCAAATATTGTTATTTTCTTCAACATACTGTATGTGACATTTACTTTAGTACATCTTTAAATAAGGACAAAATCACAACAAGAAACCATGTCATTTATAGATCCACCTTTTAGTAAACTGTGCTGGAGAATCACACCAACCACTAGCCATACATAAGCAGATCAGCAGGTACACATATCTAGTCCATCATATATCCAATGGTCCATTACCAACACCATTTCAAAATGCCTTCATGCAACATACATAAGCTAGTGCTTTTTGAAATGAAATCAGCCTCTCATGAAACTCACAATTTTTAATTAGCCTTGTTTAAAGGGGTTGTAAACATAATTTTATTTTTATTTTTTAAATAACAAACATGTTATACTTACCTCCACTGTGCAGCTTGTTTTGCACAGAGTGGCCCCGATCCACGTCTTCTGGGGTCCCTCGGCGGCTGTCTCGGCTCCTCCCCGCAATAACTCACCACCTATATGCGAGCGAGCGAGCATGGTGGTGAGGTATTACGGGCGCGCTCCGGTGATACAGCCGGTGGCCATAGCAGCTCACTGTATCACTCGGCCCCACCCCCCGGCGTGCCGCGTCATTGGATGTGATTGACAGCAGCGCAAGCCAATGGCTGCGCTGCTTTCAATCAACCAATGAATGAGCCGAGAAGCCGGCCCAGAAGCCTGCGCGTTCATGGCGCAGGACTTTCGAGGGGTCAGGTAAGTAAACGGGGGCTCGGGGGGGTGGGGGGGCGGCAAATGCACAGATGTTTTTTCGCTATAAAAAAGACTGACAATTTTGAAAAAAACACAATATTTTTAACTTTTTGCTATAATAAATATCCCAATTAAAAAACAAAACAATTTTTTTTCTCAGTTTAGGCCGATATGTATTCTTCTACATATTTTTGGTAAAAAAAAAATCGCAATAAGCGTTTATTGATTGGTTTGCGCAAAAGTTATAGCGTCTACAAAATAGGGGATAGTTTTATGGCATTTTTATTAGTAATGGTGGCGATCAGCGATTTTTATCGGGACTGCGACATTATGGTGGACACTTTTGGCGCTATTTTGGAACCATTCACATTTATACAGCGAACAGTGCTATAAAAATGCATTGATTACTGTATAAATGTGACTGGCAGGGAAGGGGTTAACACTAGGGGCGAGGAAGGGGTTAAATGTGTTCCCTCATGAGTGATTCTTACTGTGGGGGGAGGGGACTGACTGGGGGAGATGACCGATGGTTGTCCCTATGTACAAGGGACATACCATCAGTCTCCTCTCCCTAACAGGATGTGGATCTCTGTGCTTACACACAGAGATCCACGTCCCTTGCTCTGTAAATGCTGATCACGCCTACCTGGTGGACATCGCGGCCGCCAGGCACGCGCAACGGCACCTACGTGACACGGCGGGCACAGAAGTTCCCCGATTCGCGCTCCCGAGCGCGCACGGGGAACGAGGAGAGGGGCGGATGTCAATTGACGGCCTCCCGGCATTGTAGGTCCACGCTGTAGCCGCCATTCGGCTATAGCGCGGGCCTCTAGTGGTTAATTTTTTATTTTTTTTTATCTTTAATTATTTCCTCCTTATTTGCTCTGTCCTCTGACTTCTACTATTTATCTACACCTCCTTGCTTGGTGATTTGATAGTCCCCCATGGCTCTATGCCGAAGACACCCAAAACTATCTCTCTACTCCTCAGTTTACCCATTCAATCTCCTTGCACATCACTAATTTACCAACTGAGATATCAGTATTGATGCCACACGTTTTTCTGAAACTCAATCTTTCCAAAACTGAGCTCATAATAATCTTGCTTCTCATGGCTGGATCAAGGGGGTGCTGGGGTGGGCTGCTCCTCCACAGATTTCAGTTGTGCTCCCTCCAAGCTGGCCACCTTATGGACATTGCACCTGGCCACTGAGCTTTTTCTCCCCCATCCCCACACTCAGGACCAGGACAAGGGGGAGTGAAAAACTCCAGACTCCAGAGCCCCAATCAAAGTCCTTCAAAAATGTCAAGTGTTCATAAAATTGTAGATTGTGCAACTTTTGAAAAAGTCTATATGACAAAATGTGTCAAGGAAGTAATGTCACATGTCAAGCTGGAACTGAAAGTCGCTGGTCGGTCATTTTTGTTTCTACAGAGCACATTTGTTTGCATTTTTGGCTCATGTGAGCATAATAATTTGCCTCAAATAAAGAGTTTTTTTTTTTAATACAACATCATGGGGCAGTTTTCCTTGTAATGTTTCTTGGAGGTATTTAAGGCACTTAAAGAGGACGAGCCTGAAAGGAGCATCATGACATGTTATTTATGACCCTATGTGATCTGAGGGTCGCCCTGTTTGGTAAAAGTTCATCTACATGTGGTTGTGACACAGTGGGGTTTGGATAGATAAGGAGTTTGGAAGCACACATATAATTTTCAAGGATATTTGGGTTGTGCGCATAATATTTATGTAAATACAATTTTTTACATTTTTGTTTTAGTTGTTTTTTTTTGGTTTCTTACATTTTTGGGATGAAATAAATAGATGAATTTTTGATGTATCCACTAGGAAGAGGAAGAGCAACATTTGGTGGCCATTAAGGCATTTAGCAACAAGCTTGAATGTATGAGGGTCTTAATATTTGGCGAGCCTTTTTTTAATATGACGATTGTACAGATGAAATATTGTGGAAGTCCATGGTCGTTTCCATGCTTCATTTCTGTTATGTCAAACATGTTGTAAACCTGTACTTATCGCAATATTGCCTGTATCCTTGTACTGATTTTTTTTCCCAATGAAATATTTGAACAAGAAATATTGTGGAAGTTGCACAATTGATGATCCTTTTCACAGATTTAAGGACACCTTTGTTTGGGGAGAGGATATTAAATTATAACCTTGAGCGCTGAATATATTTTACTTACCAAAATCTTCAGCATATAGACTATTTTCCCCCTACAGTCATTTATTGACAGTCAATTATTATATTTATTGTACATGTACAAACAACCGTTATATAATGTATGTGCTCAGCCAAAGATACCAAAAGTTTAATTGTTTAATGATGAGAAAGCACCCTATGCTGTTGTCTGTTCCTTTTGATTTGTACTTGTAAATTTGAATTAGGTTGGCTATACGTGGTAAAACTGAGCCTCTGCAGACAGGTCTGGGTTGGGATTAGGTAGGAAGAGTAAAAATCAGAAGTTGTAAGAATGAGAACTGTCAGGCTCATTTTTGGCATAGGGATAAATTATTTGAGTGCTGGACTCCAAACTCTGAGATGATTCTTGTATTATGGCTGTCTGGCTCTTTATGCCATAGAAGAGCCTTCATGATACTCCTGGGATAACCAGCTTATTTAAAGAGAAAGGAAGAGTGCTCAAATTCAAGAAAATAAATATAAACACAATAAAGTGGTCTTTTAAAGAGGGACAGCCAAAACATTGTAGGGGTTTGCAAAAGCCCCCTTCTACTGGTCTTATGTCTTTTGTTCTGATCAAGTCTGAACAAATGATTAATGTCCTGGAGTAATATTTAAAATATTCAGCTTTAGATATATCTGGCCAAATGTCTAGTGCTGCTTATTATCAATATATTTACATGTATTTTTCTGTTATTTGCAGTTCTATCCATTTGCCAAAAAACTTGTGGCACAAAGACATTTTTATTTGTGAAACCCATGCATCAAGGTGAAAATTTTCAAGAGATACAATGCAATTGCAATACTGTTTTGAAACAATCAACAAATCATGTGAAAAGCACTGTTGGCCCAATGGCATAAGGATTCCAATGTATGTTTTTATGGTAAGCACTATCTTGGCAACAATGGCTGGAAACCTTGCTGTTATCATCTCCATCGCTCATTTTAAACAACTCCACTCTCCAACAAATTACTTAATCCTTTCCATGGCCACTGTGGACTTTTTATTAGGATGCCTTGTTATGCCGTACAGTATGGTGAGATCGGTGGAGAATTGCTGGTATTTTGGGGAGTTTTTTTGTAAAATACATACAGGAACAGACATAATGCTCAGTACAGCATCAATATTCCACCTCTCCTTTATATCTGTGGACAGATATTATGCAGTATGCAATCCTTTGCGCTATAAGGCAAAAATAAACAAATTTACTGTTCTTGTCATGATTTTAACCAGCTGGGTTATCCCTGCTATTTTTGCATTTGGCATTATCTTTCTCGAGCTGAATATAAAAGGCTCGGAAATAATTTTTTATAATGAAGTCTACTGTGTTGGAGGTTGCTTTGTATTTTTTAGCGAAACATCAGGAATTATTGCATCTATGCTTTCATTCTTTATTCCTGGAGTTGTTATGATCTGCATATATGGAAAGATATACATTATTGCCAGGAGACAAGCAAGATTAATAAAAGATGGCACTAGTCAGATACAATTTCACACAAATTTTGTAAAGTCAAATACATCAAGATGCAGAGAAAGAAAAGCAGCTAAGACTCTGGGTACAATAATGGGGGTGTTCTTAATTTGTTGGTCACCTTTCTTTTTCAGCACAGCTATCAGCCCATTTACAAATTATAGCATCCCCTCCATTGTTATTGATGCGTTTGTATGGGTTGGATATTTAAATTCAACTTTTAACCCCATGGTCTATGCCTTCTTCTATATGTGGTTCCGAAGAGCACTAAAAATGATTCTGTTCGGAAAGGTTTTTCAAACTGATTCTTCAAGAACTGTTTTGTATCTGGAATGACTCAGGATATTTAAAGGAATAAATGGAAATTTTTCCTTTTCTTATTTTCATCCTATGAACTGCACTTTGCCCTTATAGCTTCTTGGTTTTGCACTACGAAAAAAGAGTTTTGTACTACTAAGTTAAAAACAACTGAGATTACATGATGGCGTGTCAGTATTTACAGAAGGAAGATAACATAATTGCACTAAGAAGGGCACATAAACAAATCTCTTTTAGATTTATAATAAACTATGTACTGCTGAGACCTGCTGATTTGATACACATCCATTGAATGGTTTAGGTGTATCTTCATATTGCAAAGTTTTGGTACATATAAAAGAGATTGTTTGTACAGCTTGTATACTGCATGGCGAGCTTTCAGCCTTGATCAGTCTCTTAAGCTGAAAACCGTTTTGTCTCGGAAATGCCTTATGGGGTACTTGGAGGACAGTTACCACTGCATACTACCAACTACATAAAGACAATCATGGTTGCTGCCTGCAGGAACTTGAAAGTATACCACTGATTCTACTTCCACACCAAATCTGTAGTGGCAATATTTCAATTCCAGTACAAAGGCAGGAATTTTTTATGTGTTTTCTCAGAGGCATCAATGACCAGGGATAGGCAAAGGTCTGAATGAGCATCTGAATAGGTGCTGTCTACAAAAAGCACCAGAACTTTTGTTTCCCATTTTAGGTTTGTGTAAGTGACTGTTACATTAAAGTCCAAAAAATATTATTAGTGGCATTAATTTAAAGTAGAAAATAATGTTGATAACTAAAAGCTATACATAGTGGTTTCTGTGAGCGCAATAAAATGGAATACGCTGTTGTCTTAAAAAAAAAACAGCCAGCATGCGGTTGAAACGTTGATACAATAAACGTTGCTGATTTGCACTAAATTTTGTTTCAAGACATGTAAGTGCCTCCGATATTTGGATTATAATACACTGTCAGTGTCTATTAGACATGTGCACACTGAAATATTTCGTTTCGGAATTTCGTTTTTGTCCGAAAAATAAATTTATTAAGTTACTCCCGAAATTCGTTTTTATTTATTTAGTTTTTCGTTAAAAATTGCATTCGTCCGAAAATCTGAATTAATTAAGGTTGAATCTGTCATTGAAGGCTTATGGTGTCTGTCGAATGTTCAAAGAAGATTCGACGGAGGAGCGAAACTGTACGACTCTGCAATCATACATTTCCGGTCGAATGTTCCGCCCACAAGCAGTGATCTTTTCTCTCTATGTCGAATCTTTTCTCTCTATAATAACAAATCTTTTCTCTCTATAATGTCAAATCTTTTCTCTCCTATGTCGAATCTTTTATCTCTATAATGTCGAATCTTTTCTCTCCTATGTCGAATCTTTTCTCTCTATAATGTTGAATCTTTTCTCTCCTATGTCGAATCTTTTCTCTCTATAATGTCAAATCTTTTCTCTCTATAATGTCAAATCTTTTCTCTCCTATGTCGAATCTTTTCTCTCTATAATGTCAAATCTTTTCTCTCTATAATGTCAAATCTTTTCTCTCCTATGTCGAATCTTTTCTCTCTATAATGTCAAATCTTTTCTCTCCTATGTCGAATCTTTTCTCTTCTATGTCGAATCTTTCCTCTCCTATGAAGAATCTTTCCTCTCCTGTGTCGAATCTTTTCTCTCTTTTGTCGAATCTTTTCTCTCCTATGTCGAATCTTTTCTCTCCTATGTCGAATCTTTTCTCTCCTATGTCGAATCTTTTCTCTTCTATGTCGAATCTTTTCTCTCCTATGTTGAATCTTTTCTCTCCTATGTCGAATCTTTTCTCTCCTATGTCGAATCTTTTCTCTCCTATGTCGAATCTTTCTCTCCTATGTCGAATCTTTTCTCTCTATAATGTTGAATCTTTTCTCTCCTATGTAGAATAATCTTGGACTAATAGAGTTAAGGTTAGGCACATTCGACCACAGGTTCGATAGACACAGATTGTTATTGTCAGTGTCACGTCAAATCTCCTATCTATATCGAACTGTTGTAGCAACGAAAACGAAAATAAAGCATTTGTTTATGTCGGATCTTTCGGTTTTCGGATTCTGTGCTTTTGTTTTCGTTTGTTAAAATGATAACGAAAATAGCTGAAATTCGGACGAAAATGCATTCGGACGAAAACGAATGCACATGTCTAGTGTCTATGCATATGTATGTTCTAAACATATTACAGTATGTGAAACATATTTGACGGTGTAACCTCTATTACTATGTAGAAACTCCTGTCATACTTGTAAGTCTTTTATCTGACAATCTTTATTGCCTAATACACATGAGTGCTTTTGCCCATACAGCAAAACGGGGAATTTTGGCTCCCAGGAGGCACAGGTGAGTCCTATAGCCAGCCTACTTTTAGCAGCATGTCAAAATCAATGACAAGCTGGCATGCACTTTGGTTATAAGTGTCTGTACGCAAATCTGAGCGGTACTCGGGCAAAGGGCTGTATGATTATAATTTCTTATGCCCCAGAAGCAGACTTTCTGAATTTGGGCCATAGTTCCCTGTATGTGTGTACCGCTCACATGTGTGTACAGTATAAGTGGATTTCATCCTGTCATTGATTTTAACATGCTGCTGGCAGTGGTGCCTCCCAGTTGACCAGTGTGCATGAGGCCTAGGAACTTGAAAGTTCCTCTGGATATTGACTTTAATATCAGCTGAAAAAGTACCATACTGTAGCAATACAAACTGATAGCACAGGGCACATTTAAGTGTTGTATTTGTATATGCATTACATCAAGGAAAACAATATATCAACCACTCACCTGAGTGTTCTAGTGTTCTTGCAGTTTAGCAGGTACAGTCATCCTTCCAACAAAGGACACAGTGTATGTGTGTGTGTGGGGGGGGGGGGTTACTAAAACTGGTGCACTCAGAATCTGGTGCAGCTGTGCATAGTAAGCAATCAGCTTCTAGGTTCTAGCCCCCGTTCACATTGGTGCGATTTAGTATACGATTTGACAGGTCAAATCGCATGTCAAATCGATGCCTATTGTTGACAATAGGAGCATCCCAATCGGTGCAGTGCTGACTTTGCGGTGCTGCACCAATTTACAAAAGTGGTTCCTGCACTACTTTTGGCGATTTCAGGGGCGATTTCAATAGACATCTGTTCATGAACCCGCACATATGTCTTTCAAGTCGCTCCCGATGTCGTACTGAAATGTGGCTTTGAAATCGTGCAAGTTCAAATGAACTTGCACGATTTCAAAGCTGTGCTCAGTGTGAACAAGGGCTCATTGTCAAAGCTTAATTGAACAAGCTGAAATTAGAAGCTGATTGGTTACCATACCCAGCTGCACCAGATTCTGTGTGCGGTCTAAACCTTTGCCAGTACAGAAAAATACCTTGATGTGCTAGATTTTGAGTGTGTTCCAAACTAATTAAGCTGCTCTGAAATCCAAGGCAATGTTGTCAACCCTGCCTGCTGGACTGCTGAAATCCTCCTCTTCATAAGCAAACATTGGTTTTTCTTCCAATGTGGCACCCTCTAGACAGCTTGGCGGGCTATCATTTCAACCTCAGGGTAGAATCCTTGACTCTTTGTTGGGTGGAAGAAAAGAGGCACCAGTTACTTTAACACATGTCAAGACTCAAGGGTAATTTAAGGCACAATAAACTCAGTGAGAAGTTTAGGGCACAGGATTCCCAAAAAGCGACAAAATGTAACTCCAGACTTCTAGCTGAAACTGGGAATATACACTCTTCAGACTGAAAAACACCACAAGGCAGCACAAATGCCTTTAAACTGAACATCCAGAATTTCCTGCAATTATCACAGCCTTTCCACTCGCTGCAAGACGCATCAGCAAACAATACCCTGAATGTAAGGAAAACCCAACAAAACAGTACTATAACAATTCCAGCTCAGGCTGACTATGGCCTACCTACAACACAATACAATTGAGCTAGGGACACTTCTGCTAGGGCAGAGCTCTTACACCAGCAAAACACCAAAATGCCTGCTCACACACTGAGCAAAATGTCATATTTTTCCCATTCCTACCCCAGGCAATTGGCATGCCTTAGTATCACAGTAACAAGATCAGACTTCATAACTATATGTGAAACTCTAAGGCTGGAGGTGGGGACGTTGAAAGAGACAATTTTCCCAGTTTATATCAGTACACCTAGAATCAACACCTAGAATCAACAATTGGAAGAATTGGGCCATTCTCCTCCTACTCTGCTATCTATTTGGTTCTAGGTCCACAGACCCTAAGGGAGGGAACTGTAAATAGACAGTACAAAAGACACATATTGTAAAAAGAGAACTAGGAGAATGAGAATGACAGTCTAAAACTTTTTATCTTACACTGGAAAATAATACTGACAGTCAGCAATATGATTTGTGGGTAGCTTTGTGCTGCCCCTGTCAGCCCTGCTTTCCTAAGCTCTGGTCTATTAGATATGCAGAAATCCAGCCTGGACTGTGTGTTTGGAAATGGCTCTTATACGATGATGATTTGGGGGCATGTCTACATCTAGAGAAAGGTTTGAGTATGCCTATACAAATTGGGTAATGCCTATAGAAAATCTTTAACATCAAATATTGCTGAAATTCTGTATGCACCACGGCATGGGGTTTATACATACGTTTTCTTTCTTTACCATCTTTATTATTTTTCTTATGCGTACAAATTCTACACTTGAAAACAACCTCGGCTATTTTTACAATAATTGTATCACCAATTATAAGTAATATTATTTTTTTTACAATAAAAGTTAAAATAAAGTATGAAGTTACTTTTTTTGCAATACTTTCTGTTTACTTTTGTTCAATTGGTGGTATTTCAAAGGCAAATCTATTTCAAAATAGAAATTGTGAGGTTAATTTACTAAATGTTTGCTAGACCAACAACCCTGAGCTTAGTACCATATAAGGCTAAGGAAAATTTTGAAAACGTCTTGTTTGAAGGGAACTTATTTACAATGGAATAATTTTACCAGCCACCCATGTGAAAGAGGAATTAAGCAGACAAAACATTTATAATTTTTTTTGTTAAACCAGTGGGTTGAATGAAGAAAAAAATGACCTGATTCCCCCATCTATATATTTGAGGTAGATGGGTGAATCACTCCTGCTGTGCTTTTGTGTTCTGACAGCGAGGAGACTTCCCCGTCATCAGAACAAACTGATCAATTTTGCCGGCTATAGCAAATGCAGTGATTGTTAGGGAAAAACCGAACAGGCTGATTGTACATAAGTCGATCGGTAGATCATCTTCTGTACAACCAACCTTATCATGCGTGGATCAAAATTTGGCTGGTGCCTGCTGAACCAGCTGAATTTTGATCCATGTATGGCAGTAGGGATGAGCTCGGTGTTCGAGTCGAACATAGGTTCGACTCGAACATCGGCTGTTCACGCGTTCGGCGAACAACGAATGATTTGGGCCGTTCGCGCCAATTTCGAGTGACGCGAACGGCCCACAATACACTGCGCCATCGCAGTGTAATCCCGGCGCTGTGATTGGCCAAGCATGCACTGTGACCCTGCATGCTTGGCCAATCACAGCGCCGGCAGCGAGGAGAGCAATGATTGGCCACAGGCAGGATGCCTGTGGCCAATTATAGCTGAGGGGGTTTAGTACACGCCCCACACTATAAAAGGCCGCCAGCGCGGCGGCCTTGTGTATTGTGTTCCGGAGCAGGGAAAGTGAAGGATAGGCAGGGACAGTGTCAAATCTTGTCAAATCTATTCTTTGCTAAACCTTGTGTGTAGGGACAGAGAAGGATAGGCAGGGAGAGTGTCAGTGTCATATTCTTTGCTAAACCTTATGTGTAGGGAGAGAGAAGGATAGGCAGGGAGAGTGTCAGTGTCATATACTTTGATAAACCTTGTGTGCAGGGAGAGAGAAGGATAGGCAGGGGACAGTGTCAGTGTCATATTCTTTGCTAAACCTTGTGTGCAGGGAGAGAGAAGGATAGGCAGGGAGAGTGTCAGTGTCATATACTTTGATAAACCTTGTGTGCAGGGAGAGAGAAGGATAGGCAGGGGACAGTGTCAGTGTCATTGTTGCTAAGCCTCCTGCACATTATACACCTGAAGTTAGCCCGTATTGCTGCTTTTTCCTGGTGTGTTACACCAACAGGATTTTGCGGCACTTACAGCGGGCGGAGTGTACCTCCTGACCATATTACACCTTAACTTAGCCTGTATTGCTGCTTTTTCCTGGTGTGTTACACCAACAGGATTTTGCGGCACTTACAGTGGGCGGAGTGTACCTCCTGACCATATTACACCTTAACTTAGCCTGTATTGCTGATTTTTCCTGGTGTGTTACACCAACAGGATTTTGCGGCACTTACAGCGGGCGGAGTGTACCTCCTGACCATATTACACCTTAACTTAGCCTGTATTGCTGCTTTTTCCTGGTGTGTTACACCAACAGGATTTTGCGGCACTTACAGCGGGCGGAGTGTGCCTCCTGACCATATTACACCTTAACTTAGCCTGTATTGCTGCTTTTTCCTGGTGTGTTAGACCAACAGGATTTTGCGGCACTTACAGCGGGCGGAGTGTACCTCCTGACCATATTACACCTTAACTTAGCCTGTATTGCTGCTTTTTACTGGTGTGTTACACCAACAGGATTTTGCAGCACTTACAGCGGGCGGAGTGTACCTCCTGACCATATTACACCTTAACTTAGCCTGTATTGCTGCTTTTTCCTGGTGTGTTACACCAACAGGATTTTGCGGCACTTACAGCGGGCGGAGTGTGCCTCCTGACCATATTACACCTTAACTTAGCCTGTATTGCTGCTTTTCCCATTTCCCTGCAGGCCATTAGAATGTCTGGAAGGCAAACAAGGAGAGGCAGACAGTCAGGAGCCAAAAAAAGAGGGCAAGCAGGCTCTGTGTCTAGAGACAACAGTGCTGGTCGTGGACGCCGTGCATATCCATCAGCACGTGGCCATGGGACACACTTGTCCTTCTTTTCGGCAGCTGGACGTGTTGAGCCGCATCATGCCGAAGACTTGGTAGAGTGGATGACCAAGCCCTCCTAATCCTCCTCATCCTCTCTCACCCAGGCTCAGGGTACTGGCAAAGCAGCTGCCAAAGCGTCCTCTTCCCTGGTATCAATGTCATCATCAGTTACTCCTTCCCTAGTACAACCATGTCCTCCTGAGGAGTCCCCCGAACTGTTTGAGCACAGTGTTGGGTACATGCTCCAGGAGGATGCCCAGCGTTTCGAAGGGTCTGATGATGATACCCAGCTAGAGGAAGGCAGTAGCGTGAGAGCAGAGAGAGGGGATGCTCAAGAAGGACACCAATCTGGCAGTCATGTTCCAGCAGCTGCAACATACTGCCAGATTGGCTCCAGTGATGAGAAGGGAGGGGATGATGAGGTCACTGACTCCACGTGGGTGCCTAATAGGATAGAGGAGGAGGAGGAGGAGGAGGATGAGGAGGAGGCACATCTCCAACAAGGCAGGATGCCCTCGGGGGGCCAGCGTAAGGGCAGCACACCGACGGAATCACACCGCAGAGCTCCGCCTGTGCAGGGCGCTGCCTCTGCCCGTTATTCAAAAAGTTCTTTGGTGTGGGCCTTTTTTGAGTCGAGTGCATCAGATCGCACAGCTGCTGTTTGCAACATATGTCTCAAGCGTATATCGCGTGGCCAAAACATCACCCGCTTGGGCACCACATGCTTGACCAGACATATGTTGACCTGCCATGCAGCTCGTTGGCAAGCCTACCTTAAAGACCCACACCAAAGAACAAAGCTGACCTCTTCTTGCACCGCATCAGCTGGGATCTCCAACCCCACTATACCTTCAGTCCTCTGTGAAACCTGCTCTGAGAGGAATGAAGGTGTAGAATTAGGTGTGTCACAGCCAAGTACTTGCGGGCACTCTGCTAGCAGTACACCGACGTCCGATTCTAGCAGGCAAATTTCCCTGCCCCAGCTGCTGGACCGTCGAAAGAAGTTCACTCCCAGCCATTCACATACCCAGCGGTTGAATGCTAGCTTGCTAGCACTTCAACTGCTGCCTTTTCAGTTGGTAGACTCGGCCCCCTTCCGTGAGTTTGTGCAATGTGCGGTTCCTCAGTGGCAGGTTCCCTAACGCCACTTTTTCTCACGGAAGGCGATTCCGGCTCTCTACCGGCATGTGGAAGGCAATGTCTTGGCCTCGCTGGACAGGGCGGTCAGCAGTAAGGTGCATATTACCGCTGACTCATGGTCCAGCAGGCATGGACAGGGACGTTACCTTTCTTTCACGGCCCATTGGGTCACTCATTTGGCAGCTGGGAAGGATGCAGGACAAGGTGCAGTAGTGTTGGAGGTTGTTCCACCGCCACGCCTCCAAAATGCTACTACTGGTTGTGACACACCTCTCTCCTCCACCCCCTCCTCTTCTTCTTCCTCCATGGCCTCTTCCTGTGCTTTGTCCTCGGAACCAGTGGTGCTCCGTAGGCGTTCAAGGGGCTACGCAAGTACGCAGGCAAAAAGATGCCATGCCGTGCTTGCACTGGTGTGTTTGGGGGACAGGAGCCACACTGGGGCAGAGGTTCTGTCTGCTCTGCAGGGGCAGGCCGAGAGGTGGTTGACGCCACGCCAGCTTAAGCCAGGAATGGTAGTTTGCGACAATGGCACCAACCTCCTCTCCGCTTTCCGATAGGGACAACTGACCCATGTGCCCTGTGTGGCTCACGTCCTTAACCTGGTGGTGCAGCGGTTCTTGGGCAGGTACCCGGGCTTACAGGATGTCCTGAGGCAGGCCAGGAAAGTCTGTGTGCATTTCCGCAGATCTTATAATGCCAGTGCTCGCCTGGCTGAGCTGCAAAAAGAGTTGAACCTGCCCAAGAACTGCCTTATATGTGACATGCCCACCAGGTGGAACTCAACGTTGGCCATGCTGCAGCGGCTGCACACGCAGCAGAGGACCATCAATGAGTACCTGTGCGACTACGGCACCAGGACAGGGTCAGGGTAGCTCGGTTTTTTTTCACCACGCCAGTGGGGCATGATCAGGGATGCATGCACTGTCCTGGCACCATTTGAGGAGGCCACGAGGATGGTGGGCAGTGACAGTGCATGCATCAGTGACACTGTACCTCTTGTCCACCTGTTGGAACATACGCTGCGTGGAATAATGGACAGGGCACTTGAGGCAGAACAGAGGCAGGAAGAGGAGGACTTCCTTGCCTCTCAATGCCCCCTTTACCCAGACAGTGTTCCTTCTGTCCCACCCATCGCACAGGAAGAAGAGGAGGAGGAGGAGGATTGTGTCAGCATGGAGGTGGAGCCTGGCACTCAGCATCATCAGCAGCAGTCTTTTAGGGATGATTTACAGTCCTAGGAAACCAGTGGACTTGTACGTGGCTGGGAGGAGGTGGCTGCAGATCATGTCATCCTTAGTGACCCAGAGGACTCCGGACCGAATGCCTCAGCTCACCTACGCTGCATGGCCTCCCTGATCCTGCAAAGTCTGCGGAAGGATCCTCGTATTCTTCGGATCAAGGAGAGGGACCATTACTGGCTGGCCACTCTCCTTGATCCATGGTACAAGGGTAAGGTTGCGGACCTTATCTTACCGTCGCAGAGGGAGCAGAGGATGAGACAACTCCGGGAGGCCTTGCAGAAAGGTCTGTGCAACACGTTCCCAGAGACTGGGAGGTTACAAACTCCTGGTCCTGGACAACGAGTTGCTGAGGCTTCGGTCAGTCAAAGAAGGAGCGGTGGGGAAGGTGGCCGTCTGACCGAAGCATTCAGACAATTCTTTAGTCCGCAGCCCCAAGGTATGATCGGTTCCAGCAACCATCGCCAGCGTCTGATATACATGGTGCAGGAATACCTAGGGGCAAGGTCAGACTTGGACACCTTCCCCACCGAAAATCCTCTGGCTTACTGGGTCTTGAGGATGGATCACTGGCCAGAGCTTGCACAGTATGCAATTGAGCTACTGGCCTGTCCTGCATCCAGCGTTCTTTCAGAACGCACATTCAGTGCTGCTGGAGGATTTGTCATGGATCACAGGGTGCGCCTGTCCACCGACTCTGTTGATCGACTGACCTTCATAAAGATGAACCAGTCTTGGATCACCACCAGCTACCAAACACCTGAAGCTGATATAACAGACTAATTTATTTTCAAATGTCACATCCCTTCAAGACTGATGCTGATGCTGAGAGACTGTCCTGTTATGTTGACTGACTATCCTCCTCCTCCTCAATGATCCGATTGACGATGATAGCTTGGAAGAACATTTTTGTTTCTGGGTGCCGCCACCAGTGGCTAAGGCCCAATTTTTCAGCCCCTGTTTAACAGGGGTGTGTTATTACAATTTTTTATGCAATGCTTTGCAGCAGGGCTCATTCCTGCACTCCAACTAGAGTATCTGGGAGTGGTTGCAGTGTCGTGGCACCAGCACCAGTGGCTAAGGCCCAATTTTTCAGCCCCTGTTTAACAGGGGCGTGTAATTACAATTTTTGATGCAATACTTTGCAACAGGGCTCATTGCTGTGCTCCAAGTACAGTATCTGTGAGGGGTTGCAGTGTTGTGGCACCAGTGCCTAAGGCACAATTTTTCTCCCCCTGTTTAACAGGGGCATATAATTACAATTCTTGATCTAATAATTCACAGCAGGGCCCATTCCTGCGCCCACCAAGACTAACTGTGAGTAGGGATAAGCTTCGTGTTCGAGTCGAACATACGTTCGACTCGAACATCGGCTGTTCGATCGTTCGACGAAGATCGAACGATTTGGGCCGTTCGCGCCAAATTCGAGTGACGCGAACGGCCCACAATGCACTACGCCATCGTAGTGTCATCCAGGCGCTGTGATTGGCCAAGCATGCACTGTGACCCCGCATGCTTGGCCAATCACAGCGCCGGCAGCGAGGAGAGCAATGATTGGCCACAGGCAGGATGCCTGTGGCCAATTATTGCTGAGGGTGTTTAGTACACGCCCCACACTATAAAAGGCCGCCAGCACGGCGGCCTAGTGTAGTGTGTTCCGGAGCAGGGAAAGAGAAGCATAGGCAGGGACAGTGACATTTATTTTTTCTTGCTTAACCTGGATTCCTTTAGTTTAGGGAAAGAGAAGGATAGGTAGGGAGAGTGTCAGTGTGTTTTACTGTGCGAATCCTTGTTTCTAGGGACAGGGAAGGACAGTGAGGGAAATTCTCCTTGTGCTATAGTGTGCTTTAAAAAAAATTTTTTTCTAGGGACAGAAAACTATAGGTAGGGAGAGTGTCAGTGTGTTTTACTGTGTGAATCCTTGTTTCTAGGGACAGGGAAGGACAGTGAGGGAAATTCTCCTTGTGCTATAGTGTGCTTTAAAAAAACATTTTTTCTAGGGACAGAAAACTATAGGTAGGGAGAGTGTCAGTGTGTTTTACTGTGCGAATCCTTGTTTCTAGGGACAAGGAAGGACAGTGAGGGAAATTCTCCTTGTGCTATAGTGTGCTTTAAAAAAACATTTTTTCTAGGGACAGAAAACTATAGGTAGGGAGAGTGTCAGTGTGTTTTACTGTGCGAATCCTTGTTTCTAGGGACAGGGAAGGACAGTGAGGGAAATTCTCCTTGTGCTATAGTGTGCTTTAAAAAAACATTTTTTCTAGGGACAGAAAACTATAGGTAGGGAGAGTGTCAGTGTGTTTTACTGTGCGAATCCTTGTTTCTAGGGACAGGGAAGGACAGTGAGGGAAATTCTCCTTGTGCTATAGTGTGCTTTAAAAAAACATTTTTTCTAGGGACAGAAAACTATAGGTAGGAAGAGTGTCAGTTTCTTTCACTGTGATAATCCTTGTTTCTAGGGACAGGGAAGGAAAGTGAGGGAAATTCTCCTTGTGCTATAGTGTGCTTTAAAAAAAACATTTTTTCTAGGGACAGAAAACTATAGGTAGGAAGAGTGTCAGTTTCTTTCACTGTGATAATCCTTGTTTCTAGGGACAGGGAAGGAAAGTGAGGGAAATTCTCCTTGTGCTATAGTGTGCTTTAAAAAAACATTTTTTCTAGGGACAGAAAACTATAGGTAGGAAGAGTGTCAGTTTCTTTCACTGTGATAATCCTTGTTTCTAGGGACAGGGAAGGACAGTGAGGGAAATTCTCCTTGTGCTATAGTGTGCTTTAAAAAAAATTTTTTCTAGGGACAGAAAACTATAGGTAGGAAGAGTGTCAGTTTCTTTCACTGTGATAATCCTTGTTTCTAGGGACAGGGCAGGAAAGTGAGGGAAATTCTCCTTGTGCTATAGTGTGCTTTAAAAAAAACATTTTTTCTAGGGACAGAAAACTATAGGTAGGAAGAGTGTCAGTTTCTTTCACTGTGATAATCCTTGTTTCTAGGGACAGGGAAGGAAAGTGAGGGAAATTCTCCTTGTGCTATAGTGTGCTTTAAAAAAACATTTTTTCTAGGGACAGAAAACTATAGGTAGGAAGAGTGTCAGTTTCTTTCACTGTGATAATCCTTGTTTCTAGGGACAGGGAAGGAAAGTGAGGGAAATTCTCCTTGTGCTATAGTGTGCTTTAAAAAAACATTTTTTCTAGGGACAGAAAACTATAGGTAGGAAGAGTGTCAGTTTCTTTCACTGTGATAATCCTTGTTTCTAGGGACAGGGAAGGAAAGTGAGGGAAATTCTCCTTGTGCTATAGTGTGCTTTAAAAAAACATTTTTTCTAGGGACAGAAAACTATAGGTAGGAAGAGTGTCAGTTTCTTTCACTGTGATAATCCTTGTTTCTAGGGACAGGGAAGGACAGTGAGGGAAATTCTCCTTGTGCTATAGTGTGCTTTAAAAAAACATTTTTTCTAGGGACAGAAAACTATAGGTAGGAAGAGTGTCAGTTTCTTTCACTGTGATAATCCTTGTTTCTAGGGACAGGGAAGGAAAGTGAGGGAAATTCTCCTTGTGCTATAGTGTGCTTTAAAAAAACATTTTTTCTAGGGACAGAAAACTATAGGTAGGAAGAGTGTCAGTTTCTTTCACTGTGATAATCCTTGTTTCTAGGGACAGGGAAGGACAGTGAGGGAAATTCTCCTTGTGCTATAGTGTGCTTTAAAAAAACATTTTTTCTAGGGACAGAAAACTATAGGTAGGAAGAGTGTCAGTTTCTTTCACTGTGATAATCCTTGTTTCTAGGGACAGGGAAGGAAAGTGAGGGAAATTCTCCTTGTGCTATAGTGTGCTTTAAAAAAACATTTTTTCTAGGGACAGAAAACTATAGGTAGGAAGAGTGTCAGTTTCTTTCACTGTGATAATCCTTGTTTCTAGGGACAGGGAAGGACAGTGAGGGAAATTCTCCTTGTGCTATAGTGTGCTAAAGCATTCCTCATCAACCATCTTTGAAATCCTTGTTTTTTGGACAGTCAGGGAAATTGTCGTTGTGCTATTCTGTGCAAAAGCAATCATCCTCAACCATATTTAGATATCCTTAAGTAAAGGGACAGAGAAGGACACCTGAAGGTAGCCCTTATTGCTTTTTTCCCATCTCCCTGCAGGCCATCTATTAGAATGTCTGGAAGGCAAACAAGGAGAGGCAGACAGTCAGGAGGCAATAAAAGAGGGCAAGCAGGCTCTGTGTCTGGGGGCAACAGTGCTGGTCGTGGACGCGGTGCATTGTCATCAGCACATGGCCATGGGACACGCTTGTCCTTCTTTTCGGCAGCTGGACATGTTGAGCCACATCATGCCGAAGACTTGGTAGAGTGGATGACCAAGCCCTCCTCCTCCTCCTCATCCTCTCTCACCCAGGCTCAGGGTACTGGCAAAGCAGCTGCCAAAGCGTCCTCTTCCCTGGTATCAATGTCAGACTCATCATCAGTCACTCCTTCCCTAGACCCACCATGTCCTCCTCCTGAGGAGTCCCCCGAACTGTTTGAGCACAGTGTTGGGTACATGCTCCAGGAGGATGCCCAGCGTTTCAAAGGGTCTGATGATGAAACCCAGCTACAGGAAGGCAGTTGCGTGAGAGCAGACAGAGGGGATGCTCAAGAAGGACACCAATCTGGCAGTCATGTTCCAGCAGCTGCAGCATACTGCCAGATTGGCTCCAGTGATGAGGAGGGAGGGGATGATGAGGTCACTGACTCCACGTGGGTGCCTAATAGGAAAGAGGAGGAGGAGGAGGATGAGGAGGAGGCACATCTCCAACGAGGCAGGATGCCCTTTGGTGGCCAGCGTAAGGGCAGTACACCGACGGAATCACACCGCAGAGCTCCGCCTGTGCAGGGCGCTGCCTCTGCCCGTCATTCAAAAAGTTCTTTGGTGTGGGCCTTTTTTGAGGCTAGTGCATCAGATCGCACAGCTGCTGTTTGCAACATATGTCTCAAGCGTATATCGCGTGGCCAAAACATCAGCCGCTTGGGTACCACATGCCTGACCAGACATATGTTGACCTGCCATGCAGCTCGTTGGCAAGCCTACCTCAAAGACCCACACCAAAGAACAAAGCGGACCTCTCCTTGCACCGCATCAGCTGGGATCTCCAACCCCACTATAACTTCAGTCCTCTCTGAAACATGCACTGAGAGGAATGAAGGTGTAGAATTAGGTGTGTCACAGCCAAGTACTTGCGGCCACTCTGCTAGCAGTACACCGACGTCCGATTCTAGCAGGCAAATTTCCCTGCCCCAGCTGCTGGACCGTCGAAAGAAGTTCACTCCCAGCCATCCACATGCCCAGCGGTTGAATGCTAGCTTGGCTAAATTGCTAGCGCTTCAACTGCTGCCTTTTCAGTTGGTAGACTCGGCCCCCTTCCGTGAGTTTGTGCAATGTGCGGTTCCTCAGTGGCAGGTTCCCAAACGCCACTTTTTCTCACGGAAGGCTATTCCGGCTCTCTACCGGCATGTGGAAGGCAATGTCTTGGCCTCGCTGGACAGGGCGGTCAGCGGTAAGGTGCATATTACCGCTGACTCATGGTCCAGCAGGCATGGACAGGGACGTTACCTTTCTTTCACGGCCCATTGGGTCACTCTTTTGGCAGCTGGGAAGGATGCAGGACAAGGTGCAGTAGTGTTGGAGGTTGTTCCACCGCCACGCCTCCAAAATGCTACTACTGGTTGTGACACACCTCTCTCCTCCACCCCCTACTCTTCTTCTTCCTCCATGGCCTCTTCCTGTGGTTTGTCCTATGAACCAGCGGTGCTCCGTAGCCGTTCAAGGGGCTACGCAAGTACGCAGGCAAAAAGATGCCATGCCGTGCTTGCGCTGGTGTGTTTGGGGGACAGAAGCCACACTGAGGCAGAGGTCCTGTCTGCTCTGCAGGGCCAGGCCGAGAGGTGGTTGACGCCACGCCAGCTTAAGCCAGGAATGGTGGTTTGCGACAATGGCACCAACCTCCTCTCCGCCCTCCGACAGGGACAACTGACCCATGTGCCCTGTGTGGCTCACGTCCTTAACCTGGTGGTGCAGCGGTTCTTGGGCAGGTACCCGGGCTTACAGGATGTCCTGAGGCAGGCCAGGAAAGTCTGTGTGCATTTCCGCAGATCTTATAATGCCAGTGCTCGCCTGGCTGAGCTGCAAAAGGAGTTGAACCTGCCCAAGAACCGCCTTATATGTGACATGCCCACCAGGTGGAACTCAACGTTGGCCATGCTGCAGCGGCTGCACACGCAGCAGAGGGCCATCAATGAGTACCTGTGCGACTACGGCACCAGGACAGGGTCAGGGGAGCTTGGTTTTTTTTCTCCACGCCAGTGGGGCATGATCAGGGATGCATGCACTGTCCTGGCACCATTTGAGGAGGCCACGAGGATGGTGAGCAGTGACAGTGCATGCATCAGTGACACTGTACCTCTTGTCCACCTGTTGGAGCACACGCTGCGTGGAATAATGGACAGGGCACTTGAGGCAGAACAGAGGCAGGAAGAGGAGGACTTCCTTGCCTCTCAAGGCCCCCTTTACCCAGACAGTGTTCCTTCTGTCCCACCCATCGCACAGGAAGAGGAGGAGGAGGAGGAGGAGGATTGTGTCAGCATGGAGGTGGAGGCTGGCACTCAGCATAATCAGCAGCAGTCTTTTAGGGATGATTTACAGTCCCAAGAAACCAGTGGACTTGTACGTGGCTGGGAGGAGGTGGCTGCGGATCATGTCATCCTTAGTGACCCAGAGGACTCCGGAGCGAATGCCTCAGCAAACCTACGCTGCATGGCCTCCCTGATCCTGCAAAGTCTGCGGAAGGATCCTCGTATTCTTCGGATCAAGGAGAGGGACCATTACTGGCTGGCCACTCTCCTTGATCCACGGTACAAGGGTAAGGTTGCGGACCTTATGTTACCGTCGCAGAGGGAGCAGAGGATGAGACAACTCCGGGAGGCCTTGCAGAAAGGTCTGTGCAACGCGTTCCCAGAGACTGGGAGGTTACAAACTCCTGGTCCTGGACAACGAGTTGCTGAGGCTTCGGCCAGTCAAAGAAGGAGCGGTGGGGAAGGTGGCCGTCTGACCGATGCGTTCAGACAATTCTTTAGTCCGCAGCCCCAAAGTATGATCGGTTCCAGCAACCATCGCCAGCGTCTGATAAACATGGTGCAGGAATATCTAGGGGCAAGGTCAGACTTGGACACCTTCCCCACCGAAAATCCTCTGGCTTACTGGGTCTTGAGGATGGATCACTGGCCAGAGCTTGCACAGTATGCAATTGAGCTACTGGCCTGTCCTGCATCCAGCGTTCTTTCGGAACGCACATTCAGTGCTGCTGGAGGATTTGTCACGGATCACAGGGTGCGCCTGTCCACCGACTCGGTTGATCGACTGACTTTCATCAAGATGAACCAGTCTTGGATCACCACCAGCTACCACACACCTGATGCTGATATAACAGACTAATTGATTTTAACATGTCACATCCCTTCAAGACTGATTCTGATGCTGAGTGCCTGTGCTGTTATGTTGACTGGCTATCCTCCTCCTCCGAGTCCTCAATGATACGATTGATGATGATAGCTTGGAAGATCATTTTTGTTTATGGGTGCCGCCACCAGTGGCTAAGGCCCAATTTTTCAGCCCCTGTTTTACAGGGGCGTGTAATTACAATTTTTTTAGCAATAATTTGCCATAGGGCTCATTGCTGTGCTCCAAGTACAGTATCTGCGAGGGGTTGTAGTGTTGTGCCACCAGTGCCTAAGGCCCAATTTTTCAGCCCCTGTTCAACAGGGGCATGCAATTACAATTCTTGATCTAATAATTCACAGCAGGGCCCATTGCTGCACCCACCAAGAGTAACTCTGAGGGCTTACAGTGTTGTGGCAACGCCACCACCACCACCACCACGAAAGGCCCAATTTTTCAGCAACTGTTCAAAAGGGGCATGTAATTACAATTCTTGATCTAATAATTCACAGCAGGGCCCATTCCTGCACCCACCAAGAGTAACTCTGAGGGCTTACAGTGTTGTGGCAACGCCACCACCACCACCACCACGAAAGGCCCAATTTTTCAGCCCCTGTTCAAAAGGGGCATGTAATTACAATTCTTGATCTAATAATTCACAGCAGGGCCCATTGCTGCACCCACCAAGAGTAACTCTGAGGGCTTACAGTGTTGTGGCAACGCCACCACCACCACCACCACCACGAAAGGCCCAATTTTTCAGCCCCTGTTCAAAAGGGGCATGTAATTACAATTCTTGATCTAATAATTCACAGCAGGGCCCATTGCTGCACCCACCAAGAGTAACTCTGAGGGCTTACAGTGTTGTGGCAACGCCACCACCACCACCACCACGAAAGGCCCAATTTTTCAGCCCCTGTTCAAAAGGGGCATGTAATTACAATTCTTGATCTAATAATTCACAGCAGGGCCCATTCCTGCACCCACCAAGAGTAACTCTGAGGGCTTACAGTGTTGTGGCAACGCCACCACCACCACCACCACGAAAGGCCCAATTTTTCAGCCCCTGTTCAAAAGGGGCATGTAATTACAATTCTTGATCTAATAATTCACAGCAGGGCCCATTGCTGCACCCACCAAGAGTAACTCTGAGGGCTTACAGTGTTGTGGCAACGCCACCACCACCACCACCACGAAAGGCCCAATTTTTCAGCCCCTGTTCAAAAGGGGCATGTAATTACAATTCTTGATCTAATAATTCACAGCAGGGCCCATTGCTGCACCCACCAAGAGTAACTCTGAGGGCTTACAGTGTTGTGGCAACGCCACCACCACCACCACCACGAAAGGCCCAATTTTTCAGCCCCTGTTCAAAAGGGGCATGTAATTACAATTCTTGATCTAATAATTCACAGCAGGGCCCATTCCTGCACCCACCAAGAGTAACTCTGAGGGCATACAGTGTTGTGGCAACGCCACCACCACCACCACCACGAAAGGCCCAATTTTTCAGCCCCTGTTCAAAAGGGGCATGTAATTACAATTCTTGATCTAATAATTCACAGCAGGGCCCATTCCTGCACACACCAAGAGTAACTCTGAGGGCTTACAGTGTTGTGGCAACGCCACCACCACCACCACCACGAAAGGCCCAATTTTTCAGCCCCTGTTCAAAAGGGGCATGTAATTACAATTCTTGATCTAATAATTCACAGCAGGGCCCATTCCTGCACCCACCAAGAGTAACTCTGAGGGCTTACAGTGTTGTGGCAACACCACCACCACCACCACCACCACGAAAGGCACAATTTTTCAGCCCCTGTTCAACAGGGGCATGCAATTACAATTCTTGATCTAATAATTCACAGCAGGGCCCATTGCTGCACCCACCAAGAGTAACTGTCAGGGCTTACAGTGTTGTGGCACCAGCACCACCATCAAAGGCCCAATTTTTACTACCACTGTTCAACAATTATATGTAATTAAAATTCCTGATATAATAGTTGACAGCAGGGCGTTCCAGCACCAACCAAGAGTAACTGTGAGTGCTTACAGTGTTGTGCCAACACCAACAACTAAGGGGCCTATTTCTGCAGAGTATATACGGCAGGTCCTTACTTTCAAACATCCAACTTACAAACGACTCCTACTTGCAAACGCAAGAAGACAACAGGAAGTGAGAGGAAATCTACCCCTAGGAAGGAAAATTCTCTCCTGTAAGAATTAATATGGGAGAAAGGTGTCTCCTCTGTACTGATGCTTTATCACCAATCCTTGTTTCAAGAAAAACACCACATTTCAAAAACGGTTGTCATTGGGACGGAAAGTGAGGTGAAATGTTCTGAACAGGGGCACAGACAGCAAAACAAATGTTACAGGGGTGATAACCCTTACCTATGTTTTCCAAAAAGTTTAAAAATAGATTTTTGAGCTGGAGCTACACTTAAACAATGTACCTGTTCAAAATTACAAACAGATTCTACATAAGAACAAACCTACAGTCCCTGTCTTGTATGCACCGCCTGTATACGGCTGTTCAGAGTATATAGGGCCTTTTTTATTTTATGTGCGGGGTTCCCCTTAATATCCATACAAGACCCAAAGGGGCTGGTAATGGGCTGGGGTAGGGGGGGGGTCATGGGGTAGCTATGCCATTTTTCTTAAAGATTTTCATCCATATTACCGGGACCAGACATTACATTAAAGCCGCAAGCAGTTTTAAATGGCTTTTTTTTCCTTTAGAAGTGTCATTTTGTGCAGGGACAGTTCTAAACACGGGAAACACGTGGCACTTCACAGGCATACTTTAGACACCCCCCAGGTACGATATTTAAAGGAATATTTGACTTTTTTTTTTTCACTTTATGCATCATTAAAATGACTGCTCCCGAAAAACGACCGTTTTTAAAACTTCTTTTTGCATTGATACATGTCCCCTGGTGCACAACCCGGGTTCCCAAACCCTTTTTAGGACAATAACATGCATAATAGTTGTTATAATTAGCACTTTAGAATTCGAACGTTCGCATCCATTGTATTTAATAGGGTTCTAATGTTCGTACGAACTTTCGGTCCGTTCGCGAGTTCTGGTGCGAACCGAACCCGGGGGTGTTCGGCTCATCACTAACTGTGAGGCCTTACAGTGTTGTGTCAACACCACCACCACCAAAGGCCCAATTTTTCAGCCCCTGTTCAACAGGGGCATGCAATTACAATTCTTGATCTAATAATTCACAGCAGGGCCCATTCATGCGCCCACCAAGAGTAACTGTGAGGGCTCACAGTGTTGTGGCAACACCAACATGTAAGGGGCAAATTTCAGCTGAGTATATACGGCAGGCCCCTACTTTCAAACATCCAACTTACAAACGACTCCTCCTTGCAAACGGAAGGATACAACAGGAAGTGAGAGGAAATCTACCCCTAGGAAGGCAAATTCTCTCCTGTAAGAGTTAATATGGGAAAAAAAGTGTCTCCTCTCCACTGATGCTTTATTACCAATTCTTGTTTCAATAAAAACCCCAAATTTTCAAAAAACATTTGTCATTAGGACGGAAAGTGAGGTGAACTGTTCTGAAAGGGTGCACACTGCACAGACAGCAAAACAAATGTTACAGGGGTGATAACCCTTCCTTATGTTTTCCAAAAAGCTTAAAAATTAGACATGTGCATTCGTTTTCGTTCGAATGCATTTTCGTCCAAATTTCAGGTATTTTCGTTATCGTTTTAACAAACGAAAACGAAAATGCAGAATCCGAAAACCGAAAGATCCGACATAAAAAAATGCTTAATTTTCGTTTTCGTTGCAACAACAGTTCGATATAGATAGGAGATTCGACATGAGGCTGACAATAACAATCTGTGTCCATCAAACCTGTGGTCGAATGTGCCTAACCTTAACTCTATTAGTCCAAGATTATTCTACATAGAGAGAAAAGATTCGACATTATAGAGAGAAAAGATTCGACATAGAGAGAAAAGATTTGACATTATAGAGAGAAAAGATTCGACATTATAGAGAGAAAAGATTCGACATTATAGAGAGAAAAGATTCGACATTATAGAGAGAAAAGATTCGACATAGAGAGAAAAGATCACTGCTGGAATTGGGTGGGGGAAGTAAAATAAAAAAATGATGATGATGAATGTTATTGGCTGATTGTAACCAAAGAGGAGGAGCAGTAAAATAGCTAGAACTAACTTGGCAAATTCGAAAAATCTATGGGAGAAATCTAAAGTGCTAATTATAAAGGCTTATATGCAAGTTATTGTCCTAAAAAGTGTTTGGGGACCCGGGTCCTGTCCCAGGGGACATGTATCAATGCAAAAAGAAGTTTTAAAAACGGCCGTTTTTTCGGGAGCAGTGATTTTAATAATGCTTAAAATGAAAAAATAAAAGTGAAATATTCCTTTAAATTTCGTACCTGGGGGGTGTGTATGATATGCATGTGAAGTGGCGCATGTTTCCGGTGCTTAGAACTGTCCCTGCAAAAAATGTCATTTTTGAAAGAAAAAAAGTCATTTAAAACTGACTCGCGGCTATTAATGAATTGTCGGCTCCCGGCAATACATACAAAAGTCATTGATAAAAAAAAAAAAAAAAGCGTGGGGGTTCCCCAGAATTCAATTACCAGGCCCTTCAGGTCTGGAATGGATATTAAGGGGAACCCCGCCGCAAATTTTAAAAAAAATTGACGTGGGGTTCCCCCAAATATCCATTCCAGGCCTTTCAGATCTGGCATGGATTTTAAGGGGAACTCCACCCCAAATTAAAAAAAAATGGCGTGGAGTCCCCCTAAAAATCCATACCAGACCCCTTATCCGAGCACGCAACCTGGCCGGCCGCAGGGGAAAAGGGGGGACGAGAGAGCGGCCCCCCCTCCCTCCTGAACCGTACCAGGCCACATGCCCTCAACATGGGGAGGATGTCCCCATGTTGATGGGGACAAGGGCCTCATCCCCACAACCCTTGCCCGGTGGTTGTGGGGGTCTGCGGGCGGGGGGCTTATCGGAATCTGGAAGACCCCTTTAACAAAGGGGACCCCCAGATCCCGCCCCCCCCTATGTGAATTGGTAAGGGGTACATTGTACCCCTACCATTTCATGAAGAAAGCGTAAAAAAATGTTTAAAAAAACACACAAACACCTTGAAAAAGTCCTTTATTTAAAAAACAAACAAACATTCCAGCGGTGAAATCCAGTGTCCCGCGGCGATCCCGATGTCCAGCGCTGTCCTTCATTGGTTGTGCCTGAGCGGACCTGATGGGGAACTCCCTCTCAGTATTTTAAATGTATAGACCCGCCCCTTCTAAAGTTCCCCATCAGGTCCGCTCAGCGGACCAGATGCGGAACATGAGAAGGGGCGGGTCTATACATGTATTACCAAAGTGAGAGCAGTTCCCCATCAGGTCCGCCCCCTCGGTATGTCGGACCCACCTACGTCATTGGCTTGAGCGGGGAACTTCCTTCACTGTGTAATTTAAATTTAGCCAATGACGTAGGCGGGTCCGACATACCGAGTAGGCGGACCTGATGGGGAACTGCTCTCACTTTGGTAATACATGTATAGACCCGCCCCTTCTCATGTTCCGCATCTGGTCCGCTGAGCGGACCTGATGGGGAACTTTAGAAGGGGCGGGTCTATACATTTAAAACACTGAGAGGGAGTTCCCCATCAGGTCCGCTCAGGCACAACGAATGAAGGACAGCGCTGGACATCGGGATCGCCGCGGGACACTGGATTTCACCGCTGGAATGTTTTTTTTTTTTTTTTTAAATAAAGGACTTTTTCAAGGTGTTTGTGTGTTTTTTTAAAATTTTTTTACGCTTTCTTCGTGAAATGGTAGGGGTACAATGTACCCCTTACCAATTCACATAGGGGGGGGGCCGGGATCTGGGGGTCCCCTTTGTTAAAGGGGTCTTCCAGATTCCGATAAGCCCCCCGCCCGCAGACCCCCACAACCACCGGGCAAGGGTTGTGGGGATGAGGCCCTTGTCCCCATCAACATGGGGACATCCTCCCCATGTTGAGGGCATGTGGCCTGGTACGGTTCAGGAGGGAGGGGGGCCGCTCTCTCGTCCCCCCCTCTTCCCCTGCGGCCGGCCAGGTTGCGTGCTCGGATAAGGGGTCTAGTATGGATTTTTAGGGGGACTCCACGCCATTTTTTTAAAAATTTGGGGTGGAGTTCCCCTTAAAATCCATGCCAGATCTGAAGGGCCTGGAATGGATATTTGGGGGAACCCCACGTCAATTTTTTTTTAATTTGCGGCGGGGTTCCCCTTAATATCCATTCCAGACCTGAAGGGCCTGGTAATTGAATTCTGGGGAACCCCCACGCTTTTTTTTTTTTTTATCAATGACTTTTGTATGTATTGCCGGGAGCCGACAATTCATTAATAGCCGCGTGTCAGTTTTAAATGACTTTTTTTCTTTAAAAAATGACATTTTTTGCAGGGACAGTTCTAAGCACGGGAAACATGCGCCACTTTACATGCATATCATACACACCCCCCAGGTACGAAATTTAAAAGGAATATTTCACTTTTATTTTTTCATTTTAAGCATTATTAAAATCACTGCTCCCGAAAAACGGCCGTTTTTAAAACTTTTTTTTGCATTGATACATGTCCCCTGGGGCAGGACCCAGGTCCCCAAACACTTTTTAGGACAATAACTTGCATATTAGCCTTTATAATTAACACTTTAGATTTCGAACGTTCGAGTCCATTGTATTTAATAGGGTTCTAAAGTTCACACTAACATTTTGTCTGTTCGCAGGTTCTGGTGCGAACCGAACAGGGGGGTGTTCGGCTCATCCCTGTTGACTAGTAATAGTAATTAAAAAATATAATTATTACTAGTCATACAATAGAATTCATCTATAGCTTGTAGGCGGAACATTCGACCAGAAATTTATGATTGTAGCGTCGTACAGTTTCGATGCTCCGTCGAATCTTCTTTTAACATTCGACAGACACCATAAGCCTTCAATGACAGATTCGACCTTAATTAATTCAGATTTTCGGACGAATGCAATTTCTAACGAAAAACTAAATAAATAAAAACGAATTTCGGGAGTAACTAAATCAATTTATTTTTCTAACGAAAACGAAATTCCGAAACGAAATATTTCAGTGTGCACATGTCTATTAAAAATTGATTTTTTGCCTGGAGCTACACTTAAACAATGTACCTGTTCAAAATTACAAACAGATTCTACATAAGAACAAACCTACAGTCCCTGTCTTGTATGCACCGCCTGTATACGGCTGTTCAGAGTATATAGGGCCTTTTTTATTTTGTGTGCAGGGTTCCCCTTAATATCCATACAAGACCCAAAGGGGCTGGTAATGGGCTGGGGTGGGGGGGGAGGGGGTGTGTGTGATGGGGTAGCTATGCCATTTTCCTTAAAGATTTTCATCCATATTACCGGGACCAGACATTAGATTAAAGCCGCAAGCAGTTTTAAATGGCTTTTTTTCCTTTAGAAATTTAATTTTGTGCAGGGACAGTTCTAAACACGGGAAACACGTGGCACTTCACAGGCATACTTTAGACACCCCCCAGGTACGATATTTAAAGGAATATTTGACTTTTTTTTTTTTCACTTTATGCATCATTAAAATGACTGCTCCAGAAAAACGGACGTTTTTAAAACTTCTTTTTTGCATTGATACATGTCCCCTGGTGCAGAACCCGGGTTCCCAAACCCTTTTTAGGACAATAACATGCATAATAGTCGTTATAATTAGCACTTTAGATTTCGAACATTCGCATCCATTGTATTTAATAGGGTTCTAAAGTTTGTGCAAACTTTCGGTCCGTTTGCGGGTTCTGGTGCGAACCGAACCCGGGGGTGTTCGGCTCATCACTATATGGCAGCCCTAAAGGTTTATATACTACTTTTTAATTAATGAAATACCTGACCAGAAATACCCTCCTTTGAAAATGTCATAGTCAAAAAGGTTCAAAGGTTTTTCTATCAATGACCTTGATTGTTTAAAAAATAATAATATTACAAATATGGCAATATACTGTACATTGTGAATGTGTTGTTTGTTAAAAAAGACTGTCTACATTTATCATTAAATCTGAATTCCAGGCAAACAGCTCAATAGGCAGACAGTATGAAAATATGAGAATTGTTTTACCTTCAAAAGAATTGGTTATTTTGTCCATTCATTCCTAATATTTGCATGATCTTCCTGCAAGCTGTATAGAAAGCCTGGAGAATGGACCTTTCTTTACTGCAGTTAAGGGCTAAGTTCACCTTTTTGAAAAAAAAAATGCATATATTTTTGCAGGAAAAAAATAATCTTCATTTATTATAGGGTATGCCTGTATACTGTAAATTAGGTGTTTTCCCAATTTGCCTGCAAAAGTGGAAATGCAATCTTACTTTTTAAATGTGCTGTTGGTCTGCGAGTTTCGTTGTGTCTAAAGCCTCGTACACACGGTCGGACTTCCATCGGACTTTTCCGTGGATTTTTGTCCGAACGGAGTTGGCCGGGAACACCCATAGCATACACACCATAGGACTTTTCTGCAAACTTTCCCAAAACTTCTTCCAACATTGCGTGGTTTTTCTGCTCTTTTCTGCTCTTTACTACCACTCTTTGGTCAACTTCTGATATTGTTGGTTGATTTTAACATTATTTGTTTTGTCCATCGGACAAAAGTCTGATGGTTTTCTGTACACACGGTCGGACTTTGCTCCATCGGACTTTTGTTGGGCAAAAGTTTGTCCGTTTGCAGACCGAACTTTTGTCCGATGAAAAAAAAAAAAAAGTTTGTCAGATGGAGCGTACACACGGTCGGATTGTTGGACCAACTTGCTCAAAATGAAGTTTGTTGGCCAAAAGTCCGACCGTGTGTACGGGGCTTTAGACTTATGGACTTCTAAACTTGGCCTTTCCTGTAAAACTGTAAAAAAAATAAGTGGATGATTTTATAAAGAACATATATTTCACAATGAGCCTAAAGTTATTGCAAATGCTCAGTTTTTTTCATTAAAATTACAAACATGTTATACTTACTTGCTCTATGCCAGTGGTTCTCAACTCCTGTCCTCAGGACCCACTAACAGGCCAGATTTTAAGTATTACCTTGGTGAGATGCAGACTAGAATACTGCAATCCCTGAGCAGCAAATTATATCACCTGTGATGCATTTCAGTTATCTTGCAAACCTGGCCTGTTGGTGGGCCCTGAGGACTGGAGTTGAGAACCACTGCTCTATGCAATGGTTTTACACAGAGCAGCCCTGATACTCCTCTTCTGGATCCCCCAACCCCTGCTAAATAGCCCCATAGCTGGCTGTGATTGACAGAAGCCAGTATCACCCGTTGCTGTATCTGAGCCAATGAGGAGGGAGAGAGTTGAAAGGCTACTGCTCTCGTGCACATCACTGGATCAAGATCGGGCTCAGGTAGGTATAAAGGGGCTGGGGAGGGAAGCTGCACACAGAAGGTTTTTTTTACCTTAATGCATCAAAAACATTTTTGGATCATGTTGGATAGAAGTTGCAGGTTAAAACTTCTGCAAGACTTTAATTGTTGTTTTTGGCTCTTCTATACATACATGTGAATGTCTTACATGCACATGTCTTACAGGTGCATGCAAGCCATAAATAGGTAAGGCCATATTAACAATAAGAATAAAAAAGACAGCTACCCTGGGACCAACAGAGAATTGGAGCCTAAGTCCTAAACCAGTAGAGCTTGTTTCTACATATGGGAACCCGTAGAAGAGTCACCTCTTCCCTTGTTTACTGATCATGTTTTTGTAGTGCTACCCCCTTAGGTGCCCCTGGATTTTTGGGCCTTCTCTCACATGCAAAGCCAGGCAACAGGTATTTTTCAGCACTTCCTCAGACTTCAAGAACCAGTCCATGGTGTTTGGTTTTATTTTAGTTTATTAGTGGATAAACTTGGATAGGTAGGGGAAGATATGAGATGCCCATAAAGGTAACTTGAATGCAAACTAAGGACTTGCTAACTTTCTAGCTGCTAAAAGTCACTATTCTGTCCTCCCGTGGGATAAACGGATCAGCTGACCTTTCAGCAAAAATATTCCAAACACTAAATGCAGTTGCTCTCTTCCCGTAATGCACCTGTCTGTTCCTTTGACTCCCCAAGCAAGAGATGTAGGGTAGCTGTACTGGCTTTAAGTGTCTCTAAGCCAGGGGTCTCAAGCTGGTGGCCCTCCAGCTGTTGCAAATCTACAAGTCCCATCATGCCTCTGCCTGTGGGAGTCATGCTTGTAACGTTCAGCCTTGCAATGCCTCATGGGACTTGCAGTTGTGCAACAGCTGGAGGGCCACCAGTTTGAGACCCCTGCTCTAAGCTGTCCCTTGGTAGTAAGCAAGCTGGGTAGTGCACCTGGCTGATTCTTCTTTATCAGGCTCTGGGGTGTAGAGGTTGAAGTTACTCACTCAGTCCCTTTCCTGAGGCTCAAGTGACTTCTGCACAGACCTCCTGCTGAACAGGTCCTGATCTTGGCTTTCAGAATTGGTTCAGCTAAGCCTAGGGTATGAGGCTTCAGCTGCTTTTGATCTCTCTCTCTCTCTCTGGCTCCTTCCAGAGAGAGCCCTGGCCCCACAGCATAGGGGTCCCCTCCAGGCACCTGGACCCTGGACTCTGCACACCACATGACCAAGCTCCAGAATATTTATGGTCCATCTCTCCACCTTCTGGGCTGTCCCTACCCAGGGATTGGAGGAGACTTCATGAATATTCAGGCCTAATCTCTGCTCCTCCAAGTTCTAGAAACCTCCAGCAGTTCCAGAAGCCAGGAGAAAGTAACAGAGACTCAGCCCTTGGAGCATTGCCAGCAAACTCTAAGCAAATTAACCCTGGCTCTTTTGTTTACATAGGAGCCCTCTTGTTAGAGGTCCATCAAAAGAGTGCCATGTACCAATTTCTGCTGTAACTTACTGTACATGTATTTTTCTTGAAACTCTTTCAATAAACAGAAAGTTAAAAAAAAGAGTGGCCTCCAAGGCAGTCTCGCTGAAGTGTGGAATGGCAATCGGCAAGGTTTAGCCATGAAGACAGACATCCTGGTGTGTGCTTTTAGGTAGTACTTTGCATGTTAAGAATGTAAAAAGGTAAAAGTCTACCACTTCTATTTGGCCTGAAAGCAGCTGTGCCCAATTAGTGTCACTGAAGCCCAGGAACTTTTTTTTATGTAATGCAGAAGTGATTTGTAGATAAGCTTATAAAGGTAAAATATTAAACTTTTATATCTTTATTGGGCAATAGGAAGAACAGAAGTTAAACAGTTTACAAAACTTTTGTAATAAATCACAATGACTCCCAGTTGGGGAATCCCAAATAAGGTGCAGTATTCTGGACTATTTCACCCATATCTTAGGGATCCACGAGGTCTGCTTTAGGAAACACTGGTTTGTGCATGCAAAAGAAAGTAGCGACAACTCTTGCCAGCTGTGTCTTTAGGGAGAAAATAATTCTGGTTTTACATCCTGGATCCTACATACACAGCTTAATTGCATACTACTAGAGAACACCATTGAGATACTACCAATAAACCTAAAAATAGGTAGACATGTGCATTCGTTTTCGTCCGAATGCATTTTCGTCCGAATTTCAGGTATTTTCGTTATCGTTTTAACAAACGAAAACGAAAATGCAGAATCCAAAAACCGAAAGATCCGACATAAACAAATGCTTAATTTTCGTTTTCGTTGCAACAACAGTTCGATATAGATAGGAGATTCGACATGAGGCTGACAATAACAATCTGTGTCCATCGAACCTGTGGTCGAATGTGCCTAACCTTAACTCTAGGGATGAGCTTCGTGTTCGAGTCGAACATACGTTCGACTCGAACATCGGCTGTTCGATCGTTCGACGAAGATCGAACGATTTGGGCCGTTCGCGCCAAATTCGAGTGACGCGAACGGCCCACAATGCACTACGCCATCGCAGTGTCATCCAGGCGCTGTGATTGGCCAAGCATGCACTGTGACCCCGCATGCTTGGCCAATCACAGCGCCGGCAGCGAGGAGAGCAATGATTGGCCACAGGCAGGATGCCTGTGGCCAATTATTCTTGAGGGGGTTTAGTACATGCCCCACACTATAAAAGGCCGCCAGCGCGGCGGCCTTGTGTAGTGTGTTCCGGAGCAGGGAAAGAGAAGCATAGGCAGGGACAGTGTCATTTTTTTTCCTTTACTAATCCTGGATTCCTTGTGTTTAGGGACAAATAAGGATAGGTAGGGAGAGTGTCAGTGTGTTATTCTGTGCTAAACCTTGTTTGTAGGGACAGAGAGGTACAGTGAGGGAAAGTGTCAGTGTGCTATTCTGTTCTAAACCAATCTTGCTGAACCATATTTGAAATCCTTGAGTTTAGGGACAGAGAGGTACAGTGAGGGACAGTGTCAGTGTGCTATTCTGTTCTAAACCAATCTTGCTGAACCATATTTGAAATCCTTGAGTTTAGGGACAGAGAGGTACAGTGAGGGAAAGTGTCAGTGTGCTAGTCTGTGCTAAATCTTGTTTGTAGGGACAGAGTAGGACAGTGAGTGAAACTGACAGTGTGCTATTCTGTTCTAAACCAATCTTGCTGAACCATATTTGAAGTCCTTGAGTTTAGGGACAGAGAGGTACAGTGAGGGAAAGTGTCAGTGTGCTATTCTGTGCTAAATCTTGTTTGTAGGGACAGAGAGGTACAGTGAGTGAAACTGACAGTGTGCTATTCTGTTCTAAACCAATCTTGCTGAACCATATTTGAAATCCTTGAGTTTAGGGACAGAGAGGTACAGTGAGGGAAAGTGTCAGTGTGCTATTCTGTGCTAAATCTTGTTTGTAGGGACAGTGTAGGACAGTGAGTGAAACTGACAGTGTGCTATTCTGTTCTAAACCAATCTTGCTGAACCATATTTGAAATCCTTGAGTTTAGGGACAGAGAGGTACAGTGAGGGAAAGTGTCAGTGTGCTATTCTGTGCTAAATCTTGTTTGTAGGGACAGAGAGGTACAGTGAGTGAAACTGACAGTGTGCTATTCTGTTCTAAACCAATCTTGCTGAACCATATTTGAAATCCTTGAGTTTAGGGACAGAGAGGTACAGTGAGGGAAAGTGTCAGTGTGCTATTCTGTTCTAAACCAATCTTGCTGAACCATATTTGAAATCCTTGAGTTTAGGGACAGAGAAGGACACTCGTGGAAACTATCAGTGTGCTATTCTGTGCTAAATCTTGTTTGTAGGGACAGAGAGGTACAGTGAGTGAAACTGACAGTGTGCTATTCTGTTCTAAACCAATCTTGCTGAACCATATTTGAAATCCTTGAGTTTAGGGACAGAGAGGTACAGTGAGGGAAAGTGTCAGTGTGCTATTCTGTGCTAAATCTTGTTTGTAGGGACAGAGTAGGACAGTGAGTGAAACTGACAGTGTGCTATTCTGTTCTAAACCAATCTTGCTGAACCATATTTGAAATCCTTGAGTTAGGGGCAGAGAGGTACAGTGAGGGAAAGTGTCAGTGTGCTATTCTGTGCTAAATCTTGTTTGTAGGGACAGAGAGGTACAGTGAGTGAAACTGACAGTGTGCTATTCTGTTCTAAACCAATCTTGCTGAACCATATTTGAAATCCTTGAGTTTAGGGACAGAGAGGTACAGTGAGGGAAAGTGTCAGTGTGCTATTCTGTTCTAAACCAATCTTGCTGAACCATATTTGAAATCCTTGAGTTTAGGGACAGAGAAGGACACTCGTGGAAACTATCAGTGTGCTATTCTGTGCTAAATCTTGTTTGTAGGGACAGAGCGGTACAGTGAGTGAAACTGACAGTGTGCTATTCTGTTCTAAACCAATCTTGCTGAACCATATTTGAAATCCTTGAGTTTAGGGACAGAGAAGGACACTCGTGGAAACTATCAGTGTGCTATTCTGTGCTAAATCTTGTTTGTAGGGACAGAGTAGGACAGTGAGTGAAACTGACAGTGTGCTATTCTGTTCTAAACCAATCTTGCTGAACCATATTTGAAATCCTTGAGTTTAGGGACAGAGAAGGACACCCGTGGAAACTATCAGTGTACTATTCTGTGCTAAATCTTATTTGTAGGGACAGAGTAGGACAGTGAGTGAAACTGACAGTGTGCTATTCTGTTCTAAACCAATCTTGCTGAACCATATTTGAAATCCTTGAGTTTAGGGACAGAGAAGGACACTCGTGGAAACTATCAGTGTGCTATTCTGTGCTAAATCTTGTTTGTAGGGACAGAGAGGTACAGTGAGTGAAACTGACAGTGTGCTATTCTGTTCTAAACCAATCTTGCTGAACCATATTTGAAATCCTTGAGTTTAGGGACAGAGAGGTACAGTGAGGGAAAGTGTCAGTGTGCTATTCTGTTCTAAACCAATCTTGCTGGACCATATTTGAAATCCTTGAGTTTAGGGACAGAGAAGGACACTCGTGAAAACTATCAGTGTGCTATTCTGTGCTAAATCTTGTTTGTAGGGACAGAGTAGGACAGTGAGTGAAACTGACAGTGTGCTATTCTGTTCTAAACCAATCTTGCTGAACCATATTTGAAATCCTTGAGTTTAGGGACAGAGAAGGACACTCGTGGAAACTATCAGTGTGCTATTCTGTGCTAAATCTTGTTTGTAGGGACAGAGTAGGACAGTGAGTGAAACTGACAGTGTGCTATTCTGTTCTAAACCAATCTTGCTGAACCATATTTGAAATCCTTGAGTTTAGGGACAGAGAAGGACACTCGTGGAAACTATCAGTGTGCTATTCTGTGCTAAATCTTGTTTGTAGGGACAGAGAGATACAGTGAGTGAAACTGACAGTGTGCTATTCTGTTCTAAACCAATCTTGCTGAACCATATTTGAAATCCTTGAGTTTAGGGACAGAGAGGTACAGTGAGGGAAAGTGTCAGTGTGCTATTCTGTTCTAAACCAATCTTGCTGGACCATATTTGAAATCCTTGAGTTTAGGGACAGAGAAGGACACTCGTGGAAACTATCAGTGTGCTATTCTGTGCTAAATCTTGTTTGTAGGGACAGAGAGGTCCCATCTCCCTGCAGGCCATCCATTAAAATGTCTGGAAGGCAAACAAGGAGAGGCAGACAGTCAGGAGGCAAAAAAAGAGGGCAAGCAGGCTCTGTGTCTGGGGGCAACAGTGCTGGTCGTGGACGCGGTGCATTGTCATCAGCACATGGCCATGGGACACGCTTGTCCTTCTTTTCGGCAGCTGGACATGTTGAGCCACATCATGCCGAAGACTTGGTAGAGTGGATGACCAAGCCCACCTCATCCTCCTCATCCTCTCGCACCCAGGCTCAGGGTACTGGCAAAGCAGCTGCCAAAGCGTCCTCTTCTCTGGTATCATTATCTTCATTAGTCAATCCTTCCCTAGACCCACCATGTCCTCCTCCTGAGGAGTCCCCTGAACTGTTTGAGCACAGTGTTGGGTACATGCTCCAGGAGGATGCCCAGCGTTTCGAAGGATCTGATGATGATACCCAGCTAGAGGAAGACAGTAGCGTGAGAGCAGAGAGAGGGGATGCTCAAGAAGGACACCAATCTGGCAGTCATGCTCCAGCAGCTGCAGCATACTGCCAGATTGGCTCCAGTGATGAGGAGGGAGGGGATGATGAGGTCACTGACTCCACGTGGGTGCTTAATAGGAGAGAGGAGGAGGAGGAGGATGAGGAGGAGGCACATCTCCAACGAGGCAGGATGCCCTTGAGTGGCCAGCGTATGGGCAGCACACCGACGGAATCACACCACAGAGCTCCGCCTGTGCAGGGCACTGCCTCTGCCCGTCATTCAAAAAGTTCTTTGGTGTGGGCCTTTTTTGAGGCGAGTGCATCAGATCGCAGAGCTGCTGTTTGCAACATATGTCTCAAGCGTATATCGCGTGGCCAAAACATCAGCCGCTTGGGCACCACATGCTTGATCAGACATATGTTGACCTGCCATGCAGCTCGTTGGCAAGCCTACCTTAAAGACCCACACCAAAGAACAAAGCGGACCTCTCCCTGCACCGCATCAGCTGGGATCTCAAAACCCACTATACCTTCAGTCCTCTCTGAAACCTGCACTGAGAGGAATGAAGGTGTAGAATTAGGTGTGTCACAGCCCAGTACTTGCGGCCACTCTGCTAGCAGTACACCGACGTCCGATTCTAGCAGGCAAATTTCCCTGCCCCAGCTGCTGGACCGTCGAAAGAAGTTCACTCCCAGCCATCCACATGCCCAGCGGTTGAATGCTAGCTTGGCTAAATTGCTAGCGCTTCAACTGCTGCCTTTTCAGTTGGTAGACTCGGCCCCCTTCCGTGAGTTTGTGCAATGTGCGGTTCCTCAGTGGCAGGTTCCCAAACGCCACTTTTTCTCACGGAAGGCGATTCCGGCTCTCTACAGGCATGTGGAAGGCAATGTCTTGGCCTCGCTGGACAGGGCGGTCAGCGGTAAGGTGCATATTACCGCTGACTCATGGTCCAGCAGGCATGGACAGGGACGTTACCTTTCTTTCACGGCCCATTGGGTCACTCTTTTGGCAGCTGGGAAGGATACAGGACAAGGTGCAGTAGCGTTGGAGGTTGTTCCACCGCCACGCCTCCAAAATGCTACTACTGGTTGTGACACACCTCTCTCCTCCACCCCCTCCTCTTCTTCCTCCATAGCCTCTTCCTGTGGTTTGTCCTCTGAACCAGCGGTGCTCCGTAGGCGTTCAAGGGGCTACGCAAGTACACAGGCAAAAAGATGCCATGCCGTGCTTGCGCTGGTGTGTTTGGGGGACAGGAGCCACACTGGGGCAGAGGTCCTGTCTGCTCTGCAGGGGCAGGCCGAGAGGTGGTTGACGCCACGCCAGCTTAAGCCAGGAATGGTGGTTTGCGACAATGGCACCAAGCTCCTCTCCGCCCTCCGACAGGGACAACTGACCCATGTGCCCTGTATGGCTCACGTCCTTAACCTGGTGGTGCAGCGGTTCTTGGGCAGGTACCCGGGCTTACAGGATGTCCTGAGGCAGGCCAGGAAAGTCTGTGTTCATTTCCGCAGATCTTATAATGCCAGTGCTCGCCTGGCTGAGCTGCAAAAGGAGTTGAACCTGCCCAAGAACCGCCTTATATATGACATGCCCACCAGGTGGAACTCAACGTTGGCCATGCTGCAGCGGCTGCACACGCAGCAGAGGGCCATCAATGAGTACCTGTGCGACTACGGCACCAGGACAGGGTCAGGGGAGCTCGGGTTTTTTTCACCACGCCAGTGGGGCATGATCAGGGATGCATGCACTGTCCTGGCACCATTTGAGGAGGCCACGAGGATGGTGAGCAGTTACAGTGCATGCATCAGTGACACTGTACCTCTTGTCCACCTGTTGGAACATACGCTGCGTGGAATAATGGACAGGGCACTTGAGGCAGAACAGAGGCAGGAAGAGAAGGACTTCCTTGCCTCTCAAGGCCCCCTTTACCCAGACAGTGTTCCTTCTGTCCCACCCATCGCACAGGAAGAGGAGGAGGAGGAGGAGGAGGATTGTGTCAGCATGGAGGTGGAGGCTGGCACTCAGCATCATCAGCAGCAGTCTTTTAGGGATGATTTACAGTCCCAAGAAACCAGTGGACTTGTACGTGGCTGGGAGGAGGTGGCTGCGGATCATGTCGTCCTTAGTGACCCAGAGGACTCCGGACTGAATGCCTCAGCTAACCTACGCTGCATGGCCTCCCTGATCCTGCAAAGTCTGCGGAAGGATCCTCGTATTCTTCGGATCAAGGAGAGGGACCATTACTGGCTGGCCACTCTCCTTGATCCACGGTACAAGGGTAAGGTTGCGGACCTTATGTTACCGTCGCAGAGGGAGCAGAGGATGAGACAACTCCGGGAGGCCTTGCAGAAAGGTCTGTGCAACGCGTTCCCAGAGACTGGGAGGTTACAAACTCCTGGTCCTGGACAACGAGTTGCTGAGGCTTCGGGCAGTCAAAGAAGGAGCGGTGGGGAAGGTGGCCGTCTGACCGATGCATTCAGACAATTCTTTAGTCCGCAGCCCCAAAGTATGATCGTTTCCAGCAACCATCGCCAGCGTCTGATATACATGGTGCAGGAATACCTACGGGCAAGGTCAGACTTGGACACCTTCCCCACCGAAAATCCTCTGGCTTACTGGGTCTTGAGGATGGATCACTGGCCAGAGCTTGCACAGTATGCAATTGAGCTACTGGCCTGTCCTGCATCCAGCGTTCTTTTAGAACGCACATTCAGTGCTGCTGGAGGATTTGTCACGGATCACAGGGTGCGCCTGTCCACCGACTCGGTTGATCGACTGACTTTCATCAAGATGAACCAGTCTTGGATCACCACCAGCTACCACACACCTGATGCTGATATAACAGACTAATTGATTTTAAAATGTCACATCCCTTCAAGACTGATGCTGATGCTGAGTTCCTGTGCTGTTATGTTGACTAGCTATCCTCCTCCTCCTCCTCAATGATCCGATTAATGATGATAGCTTGGAAGATCATTTTGGTTTATGGGTGCCGCCACCAGTGGCTAAGGCCCAATTTTTCAGCCCCTGTTTAACAGGGGCGTTTAATTACAATTTTTGATGCAATACTTTGCAACAGGCCTCATTGCTGTGCTCCAAGTACAGTATCTGTGAGGGGTTGCAGTGTTGTGCCACCAGTGCCTAAGGCCCAATTTTTCAGCCCCTGTTCAACAGGGGCATGCAATTATAATTATGGATCTAATAATTCACAGCAGGGCCCATTGCTGCGCCCACCAAGAGTAACTGTCAGGCCTTACAGTGTTGTGTCAACACCACCACCACCACCACCACCAAAGGCCCAATTTTTCAGCCCCTGTTCAACAGGGGCATGCAATTATAATTATTGATCTAATAATTCACAGCAGGGCCCATTGCTGCGCCCACCAAGAGTAACTGTCAGGCCTTACAGTGTTGTGTCAACACCACCACCACCACCACTACCACCACCTCCACCACCAAAGGCCAAATTTTTCAGCCCCTGTTCAACAGGGGCATGCAATTATAATTATTGATCTAATAATTCACAGCAGGGCCCATTGCTGCGCCCACCAAGAGTAACTGTCAGGCCTTACAGTGTTGTGTCAACACCACCACCACCACCACCACCAAAGGCCCAATTTTTCAGCCCCTGTTCAACAGGGGCATGCAATTATAATTATTGATCTAATAATTCACAGCAGGGCCCATTGCTGCACCCACCAAGAGTAACTGTCAGGCCTTACAGTGTTGTGGCACCAGCACCACCATCAAAGGCCCAATTTTTACTACCACTGTTCAACAATTATATGTTATTACAATTCCTGATATAATAGTTGACAGCAGGGTGTTCCAGCACCCACCAAGAGTAACTGTGAGTGCTTACAGTGTTGTGCCAACACCAACACCTAAGGGGCCAATTTCTGCAGAGTATATACGGCAGGTCCCTACTTTCAAACATCCAACTTACAAACGACTACTACTTGCAAACGGAAGAAGACAACAGGAAGTGAGAGGAAATCTACCCCTTGGAAGGAAAATTCTCTCCTGTAAGAATTAATATGGGAGAAAGGTGTCTCCTCTCTACTGATGCTTTATCACCAATCCTTGTTTCAATAAAAACACCACATTTCAAAATCAGTTGTCATTGGGACGCAAAGTGAGGTGAAATGTTCTGAACAGGGGCACAGACAGCAAAACAAATGTTACAGGGGTGATAACCCTTCCCTATGTTTTCCAAAAAGCTTAAAAATAGGTATTTGGGCTGGAGCTACACTTAAACAATGTAGCTGTTCAAAATTACAAACAGATTCTACATAAGAACAAGCCTACAGTCCCTGTCTTGTATGCACCGCCTGTATACGGCTGTTCAGAGTATATAGGGCCTTTTTTATTTTGTGTGCGGTGTTCCCCTTAATATCCATACAAGACCCAAAGGGGCTGGTAATGGGCTGGGGTAGGGGGGGGGGGTTGATGGGGTAGCTATGCCATTTTTCTTAAAGATTTTCATCCATATTACCGGGACCAGACATTACATTAAAGCCGCAAGCAGTTTTAAATGGCTTTTTTTTCCTTTAGAAATGTTATTTTGTGCAGGGACAGTTCTAAACACGGGAAACACGTGGCACTTCACAGGCATACTTTAGACACCCCCCAGGTACAATATTTAAGGAATATTTGACTTTTTTTTTCACTTTATGCATCATTAAAATGACTGCTCCCGGAAAACGTCCGTTTTTAAAACTTCTTTTTGCATTGATACATGTCCCCTGGTGCAGGACCCGGGTTCCCAAACTCTGTTTAGGACAATAACATGGATAATAGTCGTTATAATTAGCACTTTAGAATCCGAACGTTCGCATCCATTGTATTTAATAGGGTTCTAATGTTCGTGCGAACTTTCGGTCCGTTCGCGGGTTCTGGTGCGAACCGAACCCGGGGGTGTTCGGCTCATCACTACTTAACTCTATTAGTCCAAGATTATTCTACATAGAGAGAAAAGATTCGACATTATAGAGAGAAAAGATTCGACATAGAGAGAAAAGATTTGACATTATAGAGAGAAAAGATTCGACATAGAGAGAAAAGATTTGACATTATAGAGAGAAAAGATTCGACATTATAGAGAGAAAAGATTCGACATAGAGAGAAAAGATCACTGCTGGAATTGGGTGGAGGAAGTAAAATAAAAAAATGATGATGATGAATGTTAAAATAGCTAGAACTAACTTGACAATTCGACATGAACGACGAAGATTCAACGAAGCATCGAAAAACATACAAACGTCGAATCTGTCATTGAAGGCTTATGGTGTCTGTTGAAAGTTCTAAGAAGATTCTACGGAGCAGATAAACTGTATGACGCTGCAATCGTACATTTCCGGTCAAATGCTCGGCCCATAGGCTATAGAAGAATTCTAATGTTGGTTGACTAGTAGGGATGAGCTTCGAGTTCGAGTCGAACTCATGTTCGACTCGAACATTGCCTGTTCGCCCGTTCGCCGAACAGCGAACAAATTGGGGTGTTCGCGGCAAATTCGAAAAATCTATGGGAAAAATCTAAAGTGCTAATTATAAAGGCTTATATGCACGTTATTGTCCTAAAAAGTGTTTGGGGACCCGGGTCCTGCCCCAGGGCACATGTATCAATGCAAAAAGAAGTTTTAAAAACGGCCATTTTTTCGGGAGCAGTGATTTTAATAATGCTTAAAATGAAAAAATAAAAGTGAAATATTCCTTTAAATTTCGTACCTAGGGGGTGTGTATGATATGCATGTGAAGTGGCGCATGTTTCCCGTGCTTAGAACTGTCCCTGCAAATAATGTCATTTTTGAAAGGAAAAAAGTCATTTAAAACTCATTCGCGGCTATTAATGAATTGTCGGCTCCCGGCAATACATACAAAAGTCATTGATAAAAAAATAAAAAAAAAGCGTGGGGTTTCCCCAGAATTCAATTACCAGGCCCTTCAGGTCTGGAATGGATATTAAGGGGAACCCCGTCGCAAATTTAAAAAAAAATTGACGTGGGGTTCCCCCAAATATCCATTCCAGGCCTTTCAGATCTGGCATGGATTTTAAGGGGAACTCCACCCCAAATTTAAAAAAAAATGGCGTGGAGTCCCCCTAAAAATCCATACCAGACCCCTTATCCGAGCACGCAACCTGGCCGGCCGCAGGGGAAAAGGGGGGGATGAGAGAGCGGCCCCCCTCCCTCCTTAACCGTACCAGGCCACATGCCCTCAACATGGGGAGGATGTCCCCATGTTGATGGGGACAAGGGCCTCATCCCCACAACCCTTGCCCGGTGGTTGTGGGGGTCTGCGGGCGGGGGGCTTATCGGAATCTGGAAGACCCCTTTAACAAAGGGGACCCCCAGATCCCGGCCCCCCCCATGTGAATTGGTAAGGGGTACATTGTACCCCTACCATTTCACGAAGAAAGCGTAATTTTTTTAAAAAAAAAACACACAAACACCTTGAAAAAGTCCTTTATTTAAAAAAAAAAAAAAAAAACATTCCAGCGGTGAAATCCAGTGTCCTGCGGCGATCCCGATGTCCAGCGCTGTCCTTCATTGGTTGTGCCTGAGCGGACCTGATGGGGAACTCCCTCTCAGTATTTTAAATGTATAGACCCGCCCCTTCTAAAGTTCCCCATCAGGTCCGCTCAGCGGACCAGATGCGGAACATGAGAAGGGGCGGGTCTATACATGTATTACCAAAGTGAGAGCAGTTCCCCATCAGGTCCGCCCCCTCGGTATGTCGGACCCGCCTACGTCATTGGCTTGAGCGGGGAACTTCCTTCACTGTGTAATTTAAATTTACATAGTGAAGGAAGTTCCCCGCTCAAGCCAATGACGTAGGCGGGTCCGACATTTCGAGGGGGCGGACCTGATGGGGAACTGCTCTCACTTTGGTAATACATGTATAGACCCGCCCCTTCTCATGTTCCGCATCTGGTCCGCTGAGCGGACCTGATGGGGAACTTTAGAAGGGGCGGGTCTATACATTTAAAACACTGAGAGGGAGTTCCCCATCAGGTCCGCTCAGGCACAACCAATGAAGGACAGCGCTGGACATCGGGATCGCCGCGGGACACTGGATTTCACCGCTGGAATGTTTTTTGGTTTTTTTTAAATAAAGGACTTTTTCAAGGTGTTTGTGTGTTTTTTTAAACATTTTTTTACGCTTTCTTCGTGAAATGGTAAGGGTACAATGTACCCCTTACCAATTCACATAGGGGGGGGGCGGGATCTGGGGGTCCCCTTTGTTAAAGGGGTCTTCCAGATTCCGATAAGCCCCCCGCCCGCAGACCCCCACAACCACCGGGCAAGGGTTGTGGGGATGAGGCCCTTGTCCCCATCAACATGGGGACATCCTCCCCATGTTGAGGGCATGTGGCCTGGTACGGTTCAGGAGGGAGGGGGGGGCGCTCTCTCGTCCCCCCCTCTTCCCCTGCGGCCGGCCAGGTTGCGTGCTCAGATAAGGGGTCTAGTATGGATTTTTAGGGGGACTCCACGCCATTTTTTTTTAAATTTGGGGTGGAGTTCCCCTTAAAATCCATGCCAGATCTGAAGGGCCTGGAATGGATATTTGGGGGAACCCCACGTCAATTTTTTTTTAATTTGCGGCGGGGTTCCCCTTAATATCCATTCCAGACCTGAAGGGCCTGGTAATTGAATTCTGGGGAACCCCCACGCTTTTTTTTTTTTTTTTTTTATCAATGACTTTTGTATGTATTGCCGGGAGCCGACAATTCATTAATAGCCGCGAGTCAGTTTTAAATGACTTTTTTTCTTTCAAAAATGACATTTTTTGCAGGGACAGTTCTAAGCACGGGAAACATGCGCCACTTTACATGCATATCATACACACCCCCCAGGTACGAAATTTAAAGGAATATTTCACGTTTATTTTTTCATTTTAAGCATTATTAAAATCACTGCTCCCGAAAAAACGGCCGTTTTTAAAACTTTTTTTTTGCATTGATACATGTCCCCTGGGGCAGGACCCAGGTCCCCAAACACTTTTTAGGACAATGACTTGCATATTAGCCTTTATAATTAACACTTTAGATTTCGAACGTTCGAGTCCATTGTATTTAATAGGGTTCTAAAGTTCACACTAACATTTTGTCTGTTCGCAGGTTCTGGTGCGAACCGAACAGGGGGGTGTTCGGCTCATCCCTGTTGACTAGTAATAGTAATTAAAAAATATAATTATTACTAGTCATACAATAGAATTCATCTATAGCTTGTAGGCGGAACATTCGACCGGAAATGTACGATTGCAGCGTCTTACAGTTTCGCTGCTCCGTCGAATCTTCTTTGAACATTCGACAGACACCATAAGCCTTCAGTGACAGATTTGACCTTAATTAATTCAGATTTTCGGACGAATGCAATTTCTAACGAAAAACGAAATAAATAAAAACGAATTTCGGGAGTAACTAAATAAATTTATTTTTCTAACGAAAACGAAATTCCGAAACGAAATATTTCAGTGTGCACATGTCTAAAAATAGGATAATGTGGAAATGCCTTCTTCCTCTTTTTTGCTTTTTTTTTGTCCTTTCTTCACACATTCCTTTGTTCATCTTTCAATTAGATGCTAATAATACAGGCATTCAATACTGTATTGTACTAAAGGGTATATAGCCGTACTGCTGTTCACATACAGTATATGCATACCGAATATATAAAAAACACTACCTATATATAAAACTGTAGAGATGGCTGTGGGGGAGATAAGTAATCCTAAATAACTAATTACAGTTTAAAGAATAAAAGATGACTTCTGATTAGTTGATGTAGGTTGGAGCTCTTTGTCCAATGTTCTGCAAGGAGACAAGACAGCAACTTTGGTCTCCCTTTTCTGTAACAATTTATGACCCTTGTCCACAGTTGATACATTTGAAATCCTCTCGGAAGAGACATCGTCAGACGACACAGTTTTAGGGGTAGACAAATTAGTCCTTGACCTGTATGCTTCAGGTGACAAGGTATTGCTGTCTGTTGCTGTAGAGGAGTACACCTTGTTCCACATTTTATAGTCATCCATTCACAATCAAACAGGACAAAACTGAGTTTATTATTTGACTCACATAACAGGACAAAGGCAGTACATGATATATACTTATATATACTGTACATACATACATAGAAATTTACATTTACATTGCACCTACTGTATATAAGCTATAGAAAATCTTAATCCATATCCAAGCATCAGAATGATGGAAAACACCATGGTTTATATTTATTAAATGTAGATAAGCCGTGATAACAATTATCGCGGTTTATGTTTTCTGTGAAGCAAGTTTTGAAGATAAGCTGAGAGGACTTTCTTTGCCTCCCATTGCAACACAGTGAGAAACAGCGACTCAAGTAAATACTAATGGCCAGTTTAATAAGGTGCAATCAAAGCACCTGCCCGGCCAAGTGGCCATTGTTATAAAATATTTCCTCTCCTACTTTGTTACCAAAGAGGTAGCAATAACAGACAGAGAAGGGAAAAGCAGCCACAATACGAAGAGGAAGTAGAGCTATGACCTCTGTCACCCAGACCCAGTACATATAATAGATATACATATATATATATATACTGTGTGTATATATATATATATATATATATATATATATATCACCAGAAATGGCACAAGAATTTTAAGGGATATCTTCCCAGCAGGACAGAAAGAGCAACGAGTAGCCCAATTTGAGCTTTAACTCTTACCCAGACTGTTTAAAACAAAAAAATGGCCTTTTCATACAATTTAAAAGCCTATTTTTAGGCAAAATGCTGAAAGCAAGATACTCTTAAACAGAGAAATTTTGAAAAGAATGACTCCAGAACAACATACCTAAAGAGGTACTGGGAACTTTTTAAACTTGCAGATGAAGTCATATCAGGGAAGACTTCAAACAAGCTTAATAGCTCTGGTGAGGAGGTTCCCACACAGAAGGCTTTCATCAATAGACCCCTGACAGTAGCCCAAACCATAGAAATATAGAAAGGAGCACTAGACCAAAACTGGATCAAAGAGTCCAAGATATTTTTTGGTGAATAATAGACATGTGCATTCGTTTTCGTCCGAATGCATTTTCGTCCGAATTTCAGGTATTTTCCTTATCGTTTTAACAAACAAAAACGAAAGCACAGAATCCGAAAACCGAAAGCATAAACAAATGCTTTATTTTCGTTTTTGTTGCGACAACAGTTCGATATAGATAGGAGATTCGACGTGACGCTGACAATAACAATCTGTGTCTATCGAACCTGTGGTCGAATGTGCCTAACCTTAACTCTATTAGTCCAAGATTATTCTACATAGAGAGAAAAGATTCGACATAGAGAGAAAAGATTTGACATTATAGAGAGAAAAGATTCGACATAGAGAGAAAAGATCGCTGCTGGAATTGGGTGGGGGAAGTAAAATAAAAATAATGATGATGATGAATGTTATTGGCTGATTGTAACCAAAGAGGAGGAGCAGTAAAATAGCTAGAACTAACTTGACAATTCAACATGAACGACGAAGATTCGACAAAGCATCGAAAAACATACAAACATCGAATCTGTCGAAAGTTAGAAGATTCAATGGTGCAGCTAAATTGTACGACGCTGCAATCGTACATTTCCGGTCAAATGCATCTGCCCATAGGCCATAGAAGAATTCTAATGTTGGTTGACTAGTAATAGTAATTAATAAATATAAATATTACTAGTCATACAACTGTAGCGGGGTCTTTAAATTTAGTTGGGGTACACCTGGGGGTAGTGTGACCCAGGTGTATAATTAGGAAAGGTTCTGGACCCCTTTTTGGTAATTCGTGGAGGATTGAGTGGTGTATTACTCACCTTGGCCTGTGGGTGGCGGTGTACCCGCAGGCTCAAGGTAGAATCACTGCCACAGTGCTACCCTTTTTGTCCCTTTCCGGAGATGGTACGGCTGGGGCGGGGAACCCGCCATGGTGTTGATGGAGGGAGATAAAAGGGGGAGACGCCCTCGCCACGAGGTTGGGTTTCGTTTGTTCTTTCTCGGAGGAGTTCTCTTTACGCACCCAGGCACCTTAGGCCTGGGTGCGGCAGGTACAAGGTTCCGGCCCAGGCGCCCTAGGCCTGACCGGAATGAAGTTGGGGTCCATCCCAGGCACCTTCAGCCTGGGGTGAGGTACTATATCGTAGGCCTGGGGCCCAGTAATTTCGACTGGGTCCCGCAAGGGCGAAGTGATCTCAGGGTGCCGCCTTGCAAGGGGACCCGCATCTGAGGTGAGGAGGCTGGGGAGGTTACCCGTCCGGAGACCTGGAGCAGCATCAACCCGGTGACGGATGGGCCTCCGGTAACTCTCTTAGAGGGACATCTTCCCCTGATAGGGGCCGCAGCGCAGCGAAGGTACTCCCATCTATGTTCTATGGAGTCGCTGGTAGAGACTCACAAGTTCTATGTTCTATGCCATTCAAAGCTGCTACAACCCCTGGTCAAAGCACAGGGGTTTAGACTGAAATCAGGATAGTGCCTCGGCCTGCTCATCCCATCGTATCAAGGTATAATAATGTTCCAACCAGTTGACTATTAAGACATTGTTTATTGTGGAGCGTACAATAAAGCAAGAGTTGGACTGTGATCGGTGTATGGACTCTGGTTAATGGGAGCAAGGGAGATTCCAGCATAGCAGGACTGAGTTTTAAGACTAATGCACATTGGCCCAAGGAAATATCTGGTACTGGCCTTCACCTCACCCACAGCCATGGGGAGGACATGGGCCGTAGCGCATCTCACCCTGTCATGTGACATACCCCTAGCAAAAGGAAATGGGGTGAGGCCGCTACACAACATTAGAATTCTACTATAGCTTGTAGGCGGAACATTCGACCGGAAATGTATGATTGCAGCGTCGTACAGTTTCGCTGCTCCGTCAAATCTTCTTTGAACATTCGACAGACACCATAAGCCTTCAATGACAGATTCGACCTTAATTAATTCAGATTTTCAGACAAATGCAATTTCTAACGAAAAACTAAATAAATAAAAACGAATTTCGGGAGTAACTAAATAAATTTATTTTTCGGACGAAAACTAAATTCCGAAACAAAATATTTCAGTGTGCACATGTCTAGTGAATAAGTCATAAAAAATAAACCAATCATAGAATTCAGAGAAAGCAGTGCTCCATTGTTGCTCAGCAACTGCTGTCAAATTGTTATTCCTTGTGAAGAATTAGAAGTTGGCTCTAATATAGATCTGTGAAGTCACTGTTTTCATCTAAGTTTTATCCTGTGTGGAGCCCTGAAAAGGGCGAGTGTTGTTTTCCCTAAAGAACAGGGAGTGTTTTCCCCAAAACGCATTGGCTCTTTTTATGTGACTTATTCTCTGGCAATTACATTTACTGTATCTTTCATCCAACTTTGGTCTGGTGCTCCTTTCTGTATTTCGATGAGTAAATATGTATTTGTAAAACAAAGATTGTATGGCATAGGATATAAAACATGAATTTAAACAGGTTGAATACTTTGTTCATCCTAAGTCAAATTGTTCTACGAGAAATACCTTTACAATGTACAATCTGTACATGTATCAGACTTATGTTTTGCTATATAATGCATTACATACTGTATTGCTTAATTTATTTGTTTAGGATTTTGCATTATATTTTTTATTCTCAAAGTTCATCATGTGATAAAAAAAATCCCTAGGGCAGGATAGACGTTAAAAATATTCATTATCACTAGCAGCATACAACAGCTGATTTCCACAATGCTGTGCCTCTTGACATTACATGTGTTAGTATATAAGGAACCTACGGCCAGCCACTGTGTATTGGGCACTTGTTACTGCAACAAGCACTGGTGTAAGAGGATATCAAATGAGAAGGTTTTTAAAGGTAAATTTTTAGCTTAAGCGTTGTTCTTTATTTTTAAAAAATCTTAGCTTGGATAACTTGAAGGTGACTTAGAAGCATTTAATAAAATGTTATACATAATTATCATCAGCTATAAATGATAAATTACCATGTTGTATATGATAGCTATGTTAAATAGGTACCTTACAATAGAACAGTGGTAACTCGGCAGTAGATCAGACCATCTTGCTAACTGCCATTATTGATAGAGATGTCAGTCATGTCAGTTTTTTAAATTAGTAACTCATGTAAAACAGTGAAATGTCAGCTGCTATATGGGAGTTACTATTGCATATTCCTCTAGGTATGTTTATTTTATATAGAAACAATTAAAGGTACTCCTCACTTAACGACCAGGTTCCGTTCCAACAACCAGGTCATTAAATAAATTGGTTGTTAAAAGAGGAGTCACAAGTAATCAATATTTTAAGCATTCTTAACTACTGAACTGTACTGTATTGTGAAAAAAGGTCTAAACACACAACTCCAGCTCAATAACGTTATTTTAATTTGCATAAGTACAGAACACAAATGAAAATTCTGTACTGTACTGTACACTACAATGATGTATATCGTGTCGTTCGGGTGGGGAGAACTGGTCGTAAGTCCGAGTGGTCGTTAAACAGGTAAGTCGTTAAACGAGGAGTATCTGTATATTTACTATGAAGTAACCCTAGGTTTATAAAAATACACAGTAATGTGACAATGGCAATACAGTTGAACCTCGGATTACGAGCATAATCCGTTCCAGGAGTATGCTCGTAATCCAAAGTACTCGCATATCAGAGCGAGTTTTCATAATTGAAGTCCATGGAAACTAAGAAAAAAATTTCCGCATTGACTTCAATGGCATGCAATACCGAATGCGGCCAGAGGTGGGGAGGCATCGGAGAGCCTCGAAAACGGGCAAAAAGGCCCGAGGACACTTCGGCTGACCTCGGCAAACATCGGAAAGGCAAAGTAACTGAGTATTTCCGTGTATTTCCGTGTCTTTCCGAGCATTGCCGAACAGCGGCGATCGTCGCTGGTCGGCTCTGCTCGGCTCCTGCGCCCCCGTACCTCAGGCCAAATGCGGTACTGGAGGCCTATTTAGGCTCTGCTCGGCTCCTGCGCCCCCGTACCTCAAGGCCAAATGCGGTACTGTAGGCCTATTTAACTTGAATTCTGCTCGTCTTGCGAGTCAACACTCGCAAACCGAGTCAGAATTGTTTTTTAAAAAATTGCTCGCAAATCAAATTGCTCTCAAACCAAGTTACTCTTAAACCGAGGTTCCACTGTATAACATGTAGTCAAAAGAAGTCACTCACATCCACATAGAAGCTTGTAATTTATGCTAGGTGGCCCTGACTATCATCTTCATACAGGACAAAAAAGGGGATATTCTGATGAGTATGTTATAACACCTATAAATAGGTAGGGTAAATGCTAAATATTCATTTAAAGGTTTTTCAATGGCATGCAATACCGAATGCGGCCAGAGGTGGGGGGAATATATAAATAGGTAGGGTAAATGCTAAATATTCATTCAAAGGTTTTTCTGCAAAAGTTAGCAATTCATTACATAACTAGTGGGTAAAGCATGCATCTAATTTCATATTATTATCTCGTTTATTTCAAGGCCAAAGCAAAATAATTTGCAGTTTGCCGTCTGAGACGCTCAGTCTTCTTACTGTAGCCCTGAAATAAGTGTCTTTCTAATTTTGACTGATTAGTGGAACTGGCACACCCAACATTTGCTTAGCTAGGAACACCTTTGAACTGACTTTCATTTTATCTCTAGATGAAAATGATAACATTTCTACAAGCCACCTTATTCCTACTCTTTGTGCATGCATTAAAATTACCTCTTTGGGCCCTTTGTGGCTACACATAAGCAACAACTGCAGCAAGCCAAACTGCATTTCAAAAATGAAATCATTGTTAACTTTAATTGTGGTTTGTTTTAGGACTGCAGTCAATTAGACTATGAAAATAAATCCCTGTGATTAATCATTGATATGTGTGATGTGATATTAACCTGAGTTCTTGTCAATGATTCTGCAGAATGGAAAAACCTAATTGTTCCCAATTTCAAAATGTATCCTTCTGTTCCACAAATCATCATCTTGGCACACGTTTAGGACTTTACATGTTCTTTACATGTTCTATAACTATTACCATCTTTGGAAACTTTGGTATTATTATTACTATTGCCCATTTCAAACAGCTTCATTCAGCAACAAACCTTCTTATTCTTTCCTTGGCATCAACTGATATGTGTATTGGAATATTTATAATGCCATACAGCATGGTAAGAACAGTGGAAAACTGCTGGTATTTTGGAAACTTGTACTGTAAGATACATTATGGTTTTGACTTGACTTTAAGTGTAATCTCTATCTTTCACCTATGTATAATTGCAGTTGACAGGTTATATGCCGTGTGTAAGCCACTCCATTACCCTGTAAAGATTACTCTGCCTGTCATTAAAAGGTTGGTGTTTTTTTGCTGGTCAGCTCCTATGATATTTTCATTGGGAGTGGTTATATCAAATTCTCATGTGTCTGGCATTGATGGATATGATCTTCTAGTTCAATGTTTTAATGTGTGTCCAATCACATTTAACAAATTATGGTCAGTAGTTATTTTCTTTACATGCTTTTTTTCTCCAGGAGCTGTAATGGTTGGAATCTATGTGAAAATATTTCTGGTTTCTCAAAAACATGCAAAGCTTATAAAGAATGCTGGAGATCCAAACACATCACAAAAAGTTTCCAGGAGGAAAGAGCACAAGGCAGCTAGGAAACTAGCCATTTTGATGGGTGTCTTCCTTAGCTGTTGGGTGCCAATTTTTGTCACTTTATTAATTGATCCATTTATGAACTTTACTACACCAAAAGTAATATTTGAAATATTTAACTGGTTCAGCTATATAAACTCAACATGTAATCCTATATTGTATGGCTTTCTCTATCCATGGTTTAGAATAGGTCTCAAATATATCATCTCTGGTAAAATTTGTTATTCTGATGCTTGTGCAAATCTGTTTCCTGCTGAATAGCAAATTATATAAGAAAACAAAAAACAGTTTTTGCACTAATTTGAGTACAATCTTGTTATGTACTATTAATATTATAGAAAGAGGGATAGAAAATAATAATTACATGTGTTAAATTTATATTTAATCTTGGAAATAATGCTAAAGAAAACTAATGACAAAGTTAGATCTATTATGATTAACTCTCAATGTGTATGTATCTTTGTTTATAATAACTTTTTAATAAAGTTTACTTATTTGTTTTTATAAATAAATGAGCTCTTCTATAAATCATTTCTTTGTTCTATCTCTAATTACCGGTATATTTGTTTCCCAATTATCTATCTCTTGAGAACTCACAAAACCTCTATCACTTATGAAATTACAAAACTCATATTTAAATTGTGTTTTTATTAATTGTATTAAAAATGTATTAAAAATATGCATAGAAATCTGGAAATATTTAGGTATAAATGACACGCACATTAACCAGATGCAACCAATAATATGTCAGCATAAACTGGTCCTAATCAGTTCCATAAGCATGATGGAAGCGTATTCCTTATCTGCTTGTGTGAGGTATTGTAATTTTTTTCTAGTCCTGGTAAAAGGTATGAGCCATGGCCCATGTTTTTTAATTGCTTCATACAAAAACATACCTGTAGTTTGCTGCTTATCCTGTTATCAATGTTTCCCATTTCAGATATAGTTTGTGTATAATACTAGAACTACATGAACTACATGTATTTAAAGTCAAACTCCAGACATATATAAAAGACACATATAATGCAACTCTGTATTTATTAATAAATAATTTAATCCTTTTTTATTTATGTAATTGCAACTAGTGTAAGAACATGAATTTGACTTGCTATCAGCATATTGCAATCTTCTATGCAGCAGCACATTCACTAGGGAAGAGCGGGGCAGGGCTGGGAGACAGACAGGTGCAGGGCATGCAAATGTGTGGACAAGGAATTGTAGGAGGAGAGATCAAAAACCAGGGCAGGCTGGTTGCATTTCAAGAATTTGGATCTAGTCAAAAAAAAATAAAAAATTTTGAAGCTTTTTCAGATTCTATTATTCCAACCGGCTGAACACACTGATCTTTAAACTCTCCAAATTATACAAATAATACATGGTTCTATATTAGAAAGTACTAAAGATAAAGATTTCTCTGCCTAGATAAAGACATTGTTCTCCTGCCTTCTTGTGTCTTAAAGAGGAAGTAAACCCCCCAAAAATGTTCCTGTAAAAAAAAAACCTGCAAGAAAAAGGCATAATGAGCTAGTATGCCTAGCATACTAGCTCATTATGTGGCACTTACCTGAGATCGAAGTCCCCGAAACGCTCCTCGTTCCCCTCCGCCGCCATGTTGCCTCGGAGCGTCTTCCTTGTATCGCCGCCCCGGCGCTGTGACTGGCTGGAGCAGCGATGACGTACATATTACCTTTACCATTTTAGAAATGTAAAAAAATGTGTCTCTTTGAAGAAGCTACCATTGTGTAAAACACATTCCTGTCTGGGTGTGGCAGTGAGTGATACAGATACTTTCTTAAAGTTCAGAATTGCATTAGTGGACAGGAAGCCTTAAACTGAAAAATATGGTTGCTCCAATTGACATCCCTTGCATTCCTTTTGTTGGTCCTCAGTTCAGGCAAGTTCTGGGAGCTGAAGACAGGCACTCACAGGTAGACATAGATAATTTATAAACATAGTCAAAAAATTTTTTTCAACTATATGTTCATCATCCATTAATTTTGGAATGCCTCAGCATTTATGCCATATCCCAAGGTAATAACTTCCATAAAGCAGCTATACTATATTCAACTCTATAAAACATGCCATAATCAGAACCCTCTGAAATAGTCCCTGGCATGGTAGGCTCTCTACATGAGCTAAGCAGATAAGCATCTCAAGAAAAGTGCTTTAGAATTCTGGTAATAATTCCTACCCATAATAATTAACTGCTCTAAAGTAACTGCATTTTGGAATGGCGTTCAACCATTATTATGTTGTGAAACGAAACACTTAATCTCAGGTTTTGTCTTTTTATCTTCCAAACATTAGAAGAAAAACAGGAAGCTGGTTAAATGATACATATATATATATATATATATATATATATATATATATATATATATATACTGTATATATATATATATTTATATATATATATATATATATATATATATATATATATATACCAGGCATACCCCACTTTTAAGTACACAATGGGGTTTATTTACTAAAGCTGGAAAGCACAAAATCAGGCTCACTTCTGCATAGAAACCAATGAGCTTCTAACCCCAGCTTGTTCAATTAAGCCTGGTATTAATACCTGGAAGCTCATTGGTTTCTGTGCAGAAGTGAGCCTGATTTTGCGCTTTCCAGCTTTAGTAAATAAACCTAATTGTGTACTTAAAAGTGGGGTATGCCTGTATATATATATATATATATATATATATATATACATATATTTTCACCCCCATTGGCATTTTTTGTTTTTTTTTATTGTGAAGCAAACAACAAATAGGACAAAATAACTGAAAAAGTCAATGTGCATAACTATTCACCCCCCTAAAGTCAATACTTTGTAGAGCCAGCTTTTGCGGCTATCACAGCTCCAAGTCACTTTGGATAAGTCTCTATGAGCTTGCCATATCTTACCACTGGGACTTTTGCCCATTCCTCCTTGCAAAACTGCTCCAGCTCCTTCAAGTTGGATGGTTTACGCTTGTGAACAGCAATCTTTAAGTCTGACTACAGATTTTCTATTGGATTGAGGTCTGGGCTTTGACTAGGCCATTCCAACTCATATACACGTTTTCCTTTAAACCACTTAAGTGTTGCTTTAGCAGTGTGTTTTTGGTCATTGTCATGCTGGAAGGTGAACGTCCATCCTAGCCTCAAATCACATACATAATGGTACAAGTTTTGCTCAAGAATATCCCTGTATTTAGCACCATCCATCTTTCCCTCAACTCTGACCAGTTTCCCAGTCCTGACTGCTGAAAAACATCCCCACAGCATGATGCTGCCACCACCATGTTTTACTGTGGGGATGGTGTTCTTTGGGTGATGTGATGTGTTGGGTTTACGCCAGACACTCCCCTGGACCTGTATAGCACACCTGCAGAGCAACTCTTTGGTATAGTTTACACTTGACCAAGGTGCCGACTCAGGGTCCAGCTCTTAAAAGAGAAGCATTACAGGCAGAAACCTCACTTTTCTTCCTCGAGGCTCGGATACCATCCATTTTGGCTCTTTCAGGTACTTTAGATGGATCCGATTGCATAGCTCCTTGATCCCGTCAGGGATTTCTTAGCGGAGCTCTTCTTAGCACTTCATTAACCATGACCAACACCTTAGACACTGGTGAAAAAACTGAGGTACTCCCAGTATGGGAGGGGTTATATAGGGAGGGGGACTTCCTGTCTTTTGAGTGTGCCAGTGTCCGTCACCTAAAGGTGGAGATAACCCACAAAGTTATGACTATGGTGCTCTGTGTCCCGTGATGTATGAAAAAGAAACTGCATATGTATAATAAGCCACTAAGTGCCTGCTTTCTTGTTTTTTGGTAATTCTGGTGGTGTTGTTACACCTTAAAGGGGCAGCTGGTTGGCATTATTGCTATTCATTTTTTAATACAATTTTTTAATAACATCCAGGGTAGCTCCCTCCTTTGTGGGTTTGTTTATACCTTATAACCAAACTCTAAATTGTTATTATCAAAAATGGTGTAAAGGAGAACTAGTAGTGAAGTCTGTTTATCCAATCATTTCTTGCATAATGATTTTTCATGGTCAATGTAATTGGGAGCATGGTAGCAGTATGGCCTTTACCTATATAATTTGCACCAAATGGTGTCCCTTTTAATTAGATCAGAAGGTTCAGAGGTATGAAATTGCTACGTCCAAGTTTGAGAATTCATGTCGCTCCCTATATCTGCCAATATTCATGTGCATCAGTATACAAATTATTGTGCTTTGTATGAATGAATGAATGAGTAACTTGTATAGCGCTACAAACGCAAACTAAATTGCCTCAAGGTGCTTTTGCAGCCAGTGCCCGCCTGTGTGTTCAAAAGAGATGGGTCTTAAGCTTCTTCCTGAAGGCCAGATGGTTTTCTTCCAAGCGCATGTCCGTGGGTAGAGCGTTCCATAGCCGGGGACCTTGGACTGCGAATCTTTGTTCGCCTTTTGATTTGTAGCGGGTTTTGGGAAAGTGGAGGAGGTTCTGGTTAGTTGACCGGAGGGGGCAACTTGGGGTGTAGTGCTTTATTTTTTCCCAGAGGTATTGCGGGGCTTTTCCTTGTGTACATTTGTCAGTGAGGCAAGGGGTCTTAAATGTAACTCGATCCTTCACGGCTAGCCAATATAGGGTCCTCAGGGACGGGATGATTGATTCCCAGTTTTTTTTCCAGTTACCAGCCTGGCTGCTGTGTTCTGGACAACTTGTAGATGTGAAATTTGGTATTTGGGAAGTCTTAGGTAGAGGGAGTTTGCGTAGTCGAGTCGGGAATTGTTGATTGTTCCAACTACTGCTGCTGTGTTTCCTTCTGTCAGAAAAGGGTACTCACCGAGGCCGAGATGCTGAGAGCGGCTCACTCTTACGACTAAGCGCACTCCACCCCCTGGAGATGAGACAGAGGGTGGATGGCACCAAGAGGCACAAGCTACTAGTAGGCTGAGCAGGTCTTGCGTGCAGGTCTCACGTGCAGGTCTCAGAAGAGAGGTACAGGAACCAATGGAGATCAGAACTCAGCTGGTGTGGTTGTGCAAAAAGTTCAGAACAGGCTGGGGGTCAAACACCCGAAAGGAGGAAAAGTCCAAAGACAAGCAAAGGTCAAGTACTGGAGACAATCCGGGTCACAGGCAAGAAGGTCAGGTGCAGGAAGCTGGCAGCAAAGTCCGGGTCACAAGCAGGGGGTCAAACACAGGAGACAGCAGCGGAGTCCAATAAGCAAGCCAAGGGTCAGGTTAGGAGAGATCAGGGTAGTCAAAGGCAATCCGGGTCACAGCAGAAAATCAGGCAGGCAGGAAACAGAAACTTGAGTCACAGGAAGCTGAAGACAAAACAGCAATTTGCTTGGGGATTTGCTCAGCTTTTATAAGCAGCCAGGATGTCATGTGACACGCTGAACAGATTGAGCTGTTTACGTCCCTGACAGGCAACCAGGATGTCATGTGACACGCTGAACAAATTGAGCTGTTTATTTCCCTGACACACGCTGAACCGATTGAAGCTGTTTATTTCCCTGACAGTGCCCCCTCCCCCCCCCCGAGGGGCGGCCTCCGGACGCCCAAGCTGGACATCAATTCCGGGTGTTCCCGATGGAAAGCCTGAATTAAATGTGGGGCATGCAGATTTCCTGAAGGTTCCCAAGAATTATTTTCAGGGGGATACCCCTTCCATTTGATCAAGTACTGTAATTGCCTACCCCTCGTCCTGCAGTTCAGTATGGCCTCCACCTCAAATTCGTCTTCCCCATCCACTTCAACTGGTGGAGGAGATTCTTCTCTTCCCAAGAAGGGACTGGGAGTTACCGGTTTCAGTAGGGATGCGTGGAAGACTGGATGAATCCTGTAAGAAGTGGGTAAGTTCAATTCAAACGCTACAGGGTTTACCATCCTCTTGATTTTGAATGGTCCTATAAATTTTGGGCCTAGCTTCCGAGAAGGACAAGGTAGCCTGAGGTTTGCTGCTGATAGCCACACCTTGTCACCTGTTTTAAAGGCTGGATTCTCCTTTCCCCCCTTATTGTAATGTTTCCTGTAACTGTGCTGGGCCTTCTGTAGTGTGTCCTGGATTTCCTGAAAGCTCCTTTGGATAGCAGCTAATCGATCTTGTACAGCGGGGACCGATGTTTCAGGAAAGGAATTTGGAAGGAAGGAAGGATGGAATCCAAAATTCGACCAAAAGGGTGTTTGGTTAGTGGCAGTATGGACGGAATTGTTATACGCAAATTCTGCGTATGGAAGTAGAGAGGACCAATCATCCTGGGAGCTGGAACAGAAGCAACGGAGATACTGTTCCAAAGTTTGATTTGTTCTCTCCGTCTGGCCGTTGCTTTGGGGGTGATACGTGGAAGAGAGGCAGATCTTGATTTCCAGAGCTTTGCAGAGCTCCTTCCAGAACTTGGAGGTGAATTGAGTACCCCTATCAGAGGTAATGCTGTCAGGTACTCCATGGAGCCTTATTATCTCTTTAATGAAAATTTTAGTTGTATCCAGAGAAGAGGGAGTGCCCACCATGGGAAGGAAGTGTGCTATCTTGGACAAGCGGTCGACAACGACCAGGACAGTGGTAAACCCTTCTGAGGGAGGTAGATCAACAATAAAGTCCATGGAGACTTCAGACCAAGGCCGCCCTGGAATGGGTAAAGGCCTTAGTAATCCCCAGGACTTGGTATTCGTCCCCTTAGTGCGTTGGCACGAAATACATGACATGGTGTAATTTTTACAGTCCTGCCTTCAAACGGGCCACCAAAAAGAATGAGAGATGAGTTCTGAAGTTTTTTTTGTACCAAAATGACCTGCCAGCTTATGGTCATGGAGCATCTTTAGGGTAGAGAGTCTTGCCTCCAGTGGAACAAAAATTTTCTTGCCGGCCCAAAGCAGGTTATCCTGTTTTCTCAAGGAGGATACTTCAGGATCAGTACAGTGACTGGATGCCAGTTTAATGGTAGTCATCAGATCAGCATGTGCCAGCAAGGAAAAGTTTTGTGGGGAAAGAATGGTGCTTGGTTCAGTAGTTTGAGGAGATTCAGGGAACATCCGGGAGAGTGCGTCTGCTTTCCCATTCTTGGAACCAGGCCTATAGGAAATATGAGAATTAAACCGAGAAAAAAAAAGAGCCCACGAGCCTGCCTGGGCCTTAAACGTTTAGCAGTCCTGAGGTACTCTAAGTTTTTGTGATCTGTGAAAATCATGATAGCATGAGACGCACCCTCCAGCAGATATCTCCACTCCTCTAGGGCAAACTTGATGGCCAGCAGTTCCCGGTCACCTACGTCATAGTTCCTCTCCGAAGGGCTTAACCACTTGCTTACTGGGCACTTAAACCCCCTTCCTGCCCAGACCAATTTTCAGCTTTCAGTGCGGTCACGATTTGAATGACAATTGCGCGGTCGTGCGACGTGGCTCCCAAACAAAATTGACGTCCTTTTTTTCCCACAAATAGAGCTTTCTTTTGGTGGTATTAGATCACCTCTGCGGTTTTTATTTTTTGCGCTATAAACAAAAAAAGAGCGACAATTTTGAAAAAAACACAATATTTTTTATTTTTTGCTATAATAAATATCCCATTTAAAAAAATATATATATTTTTTTTTCCTTAGTGTAGGCCGATACGTATTCTTCTACATATTTTTGGTAAAAAAAATCACAATAAGCGTTTATTGATTGGTTTGCGCAAAAGTTATAGCGTCTACAAAATAGGGCATAGTTTTATTGCATTTTTATTAATATTTTTTTTTTTACTAGTAATGGCGGCGATCAGCCATTTTTATTGTGACTGCGACATTATGGCGGACACATCGGACACTTTTGACACCATTTTGGGACCATTGTCATTGACACAGCGATCAGTGCTATAAAAATGCACTGGTTACTGTAAAAATGACACTGGCAGGGAAGGGATTAACACTAGGGGGCGAGGAAGGGGTTAAATGTGTGCCCTGGGAGTGATTACTACTGTGGGGGGAGGGGACTGACTGGGGGAGGTGACTGATCTGTGTCCCTATGTACAAGGGACACAGCATCCGTCTCCTCTCCCTGACAGGACGTGGATCTCTGTGTTTACACACAGAGATCCACGTCCCTGCTCTGTGTACATGCCGATTGCGGATACCTGGCGGACATCGCGGCCGCCAGGCACGCGCATCGGCATCTCAGTGATGCGCCGGGCGCAGCGCGCGTGCCGCTGGCGGCGCTCGCGCACCCCCCAGTGGCCGAAATAGCCGAGGACGTCTATTGACGTCCTCCCGGATTTTTAGATCCACATTGAGGCCGTCAATAGTCTATGGCCCGGATCTAAAGAGGTTAACTTCCGGGAGGCAAAAGCCACAGGATGAAGGAGGGCCTTGGGACCCTGTCTCTGGGAGAGATTGGCTCCGGTGGCGGTTTCTGAGGCATCCACCTCCAAAACAAACGGCAAAGTTGGATCTGGGTGCTTTAGGATTGGTGCCGCAGTGAACAAGTCTTTGAGCTTGACAAAGGCTTCTTGGGCTTCCTGGGACAATTGGAAATGGGTGTGCTGATGGGAGAGTTGAGTAATGGGTGCGACAATGGAAGAAAAGCCAATAAAGAACCTTCTGTAGAAATTGGCGAACCCAATGAACCACTGCACCCCCTTTCCTATCTACCGGAGCCGGCCACTCCTGAATTGCCTTGACCTTTTGAGGATCCATTGCGACCCCATGAGTGGAGATGATGAACCCAAGAAATTGTACCACAGTTCTTTCTAATTCAAATTTTTCCGCTTTGAGATACAACTTGTGTTTTCAGAGGATAGTAAGGACAGTTTTTACATGGACCCGATGTAATTCGATGGTAGTGGAGAAAATGAGAATGTCGTCCAGGTAAACGACTAAAAAATTATCTAGGTATTTCCGAAAAATTTCATTTACCAGGTGCTGGAAGGTGGCCGGGGCATTGCATAGCGCAAACGGCATCACCATGTATTCGTAGTGTCCAAACCTGGATCTGAAGGTGGTCTTCCACTCATCTCCTGGGCGGATTCGGATGAGGTTATAGGCACCTCGCAGATCCAATTTTGAAAAGATCTGAGTGGACCGGAAGCGCTGAAACAGTTCTGGAATGAGTGGCAGGGGTACTGATTTTTAATGGTTATTTTATTCAGTTCCCTATAATCGATACAGGGCCTAAGGGACCCATATTTATTCTTCACAAAGAATATGCCGGCTCCGGCTGGTGAAGAAGAAGGACGAATGAAGCCTTTATCTAGGTTCTCATCAATGTAGGCCTTGAGGGACACCAACTCAGCCTCAGACAGGGGAAATATGCGCCCAAAAGGTACTTCAGAGCCAGGCAACAGTTCGATGGGGCAATCATAAGGCCAGTGAGGTGGTAGGCAATCGGCCTTTTGCTTATCGAAAACGTCCTTGAATTCGAAATACTCTGTAGGGACGTGCTGGAGATTGTCAGGCATTGGGGCCATAGTTAGGCAAGTGGCTGGAGGCGGAGGAAGGCAGTGCTGGGAGCAGAAAGGGGATGTGAATAGCACCTCTTTCTTGTTCCACCTGATATCGGGTTCATGTGTCTGTAGCCAAGGGAGTCCCAGGATGATGGGGAACATGGGAGAGAGAATAACGTCAAAATGTAGAGATTCCTGATGACCGGAGTCTGTGGTGACCAGGATGGGGTTAGTTTCATGTATAACAAGTCCAGAGTGAGGAAGAGAGCCATCAGCCAGGTGAACTTGAAGACTCTGTTTCTTGGTCTGCAGTGGAATATGCAACTTTTGAGCCAGTGATGCATCCAGGAATGAGATGCAGGCTCCAGAGTCAATTATTGCTGGGAGCTGGATTTCCTCTTCCGTTAGCTGCAGAGAAACAGAGAGGGTGACATAAGTCTGGGAAAAGTTAATGGTTTGAAACATAATAAACTGTGAGCGTGGCTTACTGGGTCTCACAGGGCAGGTGCGAAGGAAGTGTCCTGTTCCCCCACAGTACAAGCAAAGGTTGGCCTGTCGGCGACGCTGTCTTTCCTCTGGGGTTAGTTGAGCACGGATCAATCCTAGCTGCATGGGTTCTACTTCAGGGAGAGAGGTAACAGGAGGAGCAGGAAAAGGTGACTGTACAGGAGGAGACCTGGGGAGTACCCAGCCAGAACGAGGAGCCTGGAAGCGCTCTGAGCGTCTCTCATGCATGCGCCTGAAAATCACTCCTGCGTGGGGACCCTGGGTTCAGGAGCAGCCATGACCACCGTGGGTCTGGATGAGGCTTGAGATGTGGAGGCAACACTGGCCGATGCCTGAGTTGCGGCTGACAATGCAGGTGAGCAGGACAGCTGCTGGAGATGGCCATCTATCTGAACATAGCCTTCCTGCATCTTTTGGACCGCATCAGTGAGAGCTGTGACTTGCTGGCACAAGACTTGAAGAGGTGAGCGCGTTCTGTCGGCCTCTGACATGGCTGTTTTGTACTGTCAGAACAGGGTACTCACCGAGGCTGAGATGCTGAGAGCGGCTCACTTTTGCGACTAAGCGCACTCCACCCCCTGGAGATGAGACAGAGGGTGGATGGCACCAAGAGGCACAAGCTACCAGTAGGCTGAGCAGGACTTGCGTGCAGGTCTCTGAAGACAGGTACAGGAACCGATGGAGATCAGAACTCAGCTTGTGTGGTTGTGCAAAAAGTTCAGAACAGGCTGGGGGTCAAACCCCCGAAAGGAGGAAAAGTCCAAAGACAAGCAAGGGTCAAGTACTGGAGACTGGAGACAATCCGGGTCACAGGCAAGAAGGTCAGGTGCAGGAAGCTGGCAGCAAAGTCCGGGTCGCAAGCAGGGGGTCAAACACAGGAGACAGCAGCGGAGTCCAATAAGCAAGTCAAGAGTCAGGTTAGGAGAGATCAGGGTAGTCAAAGGCAATCTGGGTCACAGCAGAAAATCAGGCAGGCAGGAAACAGGAACTTGAGTCACAGGAAGCTGAAGACAAAACAGCAATTTGCTTGGGGATTTGCTCAGCTTTTACAGGCAGCCAGGATGTCATGTGACACGCTGAACAAATTGAGCTGTTTACTTCCCTGACAGGCAGCCAGGATGTCATGCGACACGCTGAACAAATTGAGCTGTTTATTTCCCTGACACACACTGAACCGATTGAAGCTGCTTATTAGAGATGGCCTTGCGGTTCGCCCCACAGTCGGTTCGCGGCGAACTTTGCTCAATCGCTATTCGCCAAACCGGCGGACATATGGCGCTGTTCGCGGCCGCCATATTCTTTTACATTGTGAAGAACTTTGACCCATGACACATCCATCATGTGGTACAGGACAGCCAATTGAGACATTTCAGCACATGGACATACCCCCTACCTTATAAATAGACCTGATCTGGCTGCCATTTTATATTCTGTCTTTTGTTAGTGTAGGGAAAGGTTGCAGTGTGGAGCAGGGACAGACTGTAATGACTAGCTATTAGGTCCACAAAAGTCCTTTTAAGGACTGGTATAGGTGTACTATTGTTTGGTGTGCAGTATATACGGGTGTAATACACTTATAATATACTTTCAAATATAGAAAGCATATTATAGTGCATTTCTATTGTGCAGCATTGTGACTGCAGTACTGAGCGATTCTGCAGCTGTCTTTTGTCAGTGTAGGGAGAGGTTGCTGTGTGTAGCAGGGACAGACTGTAATCACTAGCTATTAGGTCCACAAAAGTCCTTTTAAGGACTGGTATAGGTGTACTATTTGGTGTGCAGTATATAGAGGTGTAATACACGTCTAAAATACTTTCAAATATAGAAAGCATAGTATAGTGCATTTCTACTGTGCAGCATTGTGACTGCTGAGCGGTTCTGCAGCTCTTTTGTCAGTGTAGGGAGAGGTTGCTGTGTGTCGCAGGGACAGACTGTAGCGACACAAATCGCTAACGAATATAGGTCCACAAAAGTCCTTTTAAGAACTGGTATAGGTGTACTATTAGGTGTGCATCATATAGGGGTGTAATACACGTCTAAAATACTTTCAAATATAGAAAGCATATTATAGTGCATTTCTACTGTTCAGCATTGTTACTGCTGAGCGGTTCTGCAGCTCTTTTGTCAGTGTAGGGAGAGGCTGCTGTGTGTCGCAGGGACAGACTGTAGCGTCACAAATTGCTAACGAATATAGGTCCACAAAAGTCCTTTTAAGGACTGGTATAGGTGTACTATTAGGTGTGCATCATATAGGGGGTGTAATACACGTCTAAAATACTTTCAAATATAGAAAGCATATTATAGTGCATTTCTACTGTGCAGCATTGTGACTGCTGAGCAGTTCTGCAGCTGTCTTTTGTCAGTGTAAGGAGAGGTTGCTGTGTGTCGCAGGGACACACTGTAGCTACACAAATCGCTAACGATTATAGGTCCGCAAAAGTCCTTTTAAGGTCTGGTATAGGTGTACTATTAGGTGTGCATCATATAGGGGTGTAATACACGTCTAAAATACTTTCAAATATAGAAAGCATATTATAGTGCATTTCTACAGTGCAGCATTGTGACTGCTGAGCGGTTCTGCAGTGATACTACAACTACAAAGAGTGACAAACGCAATTAGAAAAAAGTATTATAACTGGTGTGATAGACAAGTGGCCCCCCCAAAACAACAGATTGAAGCGGGGTGTTATATACCTTCTTCCACATATACTGCACTTCTCTAGAGACTTTTGTCACAGGGTCATTTAAAAAATGACAGGCAGAGGAAGAGGCAGGCCCTTCCACAGGGGTGGTAGGGGTAGGGCAGGAGCACCAGGCTTGAGCCAAAGTGGGAAGTTGCAGAAGGTGCTTTCGATTACGTCAAAGGATGCACCAGACTTGGTTGAGTGGCTCACTCAGCCTTACTCTTCTGCACCCTCCTTATCCTCTCTATCTGCACCCTCTTCACTCTCTGCTGTGTGCACCCCCAAAGACACTACCACCAACACCACCACCACCACCATAAACCATCCACTTGAGTCACTGGAATTATTTTCCGATCCATCACAAGACATTTCCGATGAGCAAGAATTCTTGGCATTGGATCAGGAAGAGGAGGTAGCAACAACAACCACTCAGCAGTCTGACGACAGTACCCAGATCAGCCCAAGGAGGTTGGTCCCCTACTCCGAGATCTCCGATGATGACGTGTCTAGGGTCGTCACGTGGGTGCCCACAAGAGAGGAAGAGGAGGGGAGTTCAGAGGGAGAGATGGACCAGCAGATAGGGAGGAGAAGCAGGCAGAACTTACATTGCACAGGAGGGACAAACCAGACTGCTAATGTATCAGGAGCGAGCCATCAACCATGTACAGTCACATCTGGCGCTCCCAGGACGCCGGCACATGGCTCCGCAGTGTGGCCTTTTTTTAACCTGTCCGCTGCTGACAATAGTGTTGCCATCTGCAGCCTTTGCAGTCAACGCATAAGTCGCGGTAAGCCCAACACTCACCTATGAGTAAGCGTCAATTCGTGACGTGAAACGCGTTAGCCACCCTTCCCTGCATGCACACCATCTGCATTTGTTGTTTTGGATTTATGGATTTATTTTGAATTTGGATTTTTTACCTGAAATTTTGGAATAAATAACTGTCTATACAGAGTGCGGCAGTCCAGGGTTTCTTTTTCTCCCATGCATCAGTGCAGAGCCAGCACCTGTGTGAGTGACCGGGCGGAAGCAGCTATTTGGTGAATTCTCAGGCTTTTGAGCGGTACGTTTTTCCTTTCCAACACTCACCTAGGGACGACCACCTTAAGAAGGCACATGAACTCCCATCACCGAGCCCAGTGGGAGCAACGCCATCAGAACCCACGAAGCCACACTCCAGGCTCTCACCGTCCAGCCTCTTGTACTTCTCCTTCTCCTCTCTCCTCACAATTGCCCTCCACTCCACCTTCCATCATGCCGTCCTCACGTTTTTCTGGAAAAAGGCAGGCTTCCGTGGACCAAATGTTCGAGCGTAAAAAAATTATGACGCCGGATAACCCTCTTGCCCAACGGTTGACCGCTGGCATTTCAGAACTTGTCAGAACTGATAGCCCGCCAACTACTGCCATATAAACTGGTGGACTCGGAGGCCTTTCGAAAATTTGTGGCCATTGGAACACCACAATGGAAGGTCCCAGGAAGGAAATATTTCTCCCAGAAGGGCATCCCAGAGCTATATGGCCATGTTCAGCGGCAAGTGAATGTATCTCTGGCACACAGTGTCGGTGCCAAGATACATCTGACCACAGACACGTGGTCTAGCAAACACGGGCAGGGAAGGTATATAACTTTTACTGCCCACTGGGTGAACCTTTTGACGGTCGTAAAGCATGTAACCCGTGGCACCCGTGTAGATTTGGTTTTACCGCCACAGATTGCATGCAGGCCTGCCTCTTCTTCTCCTCCTCTTACTCCATCCTCCCTCTCCTCCTCGGCTGACTCCTCCTTTTCCGCTGCTACCGTCTTGTCCGCTGCGCCACCCAAGATCCCCAGAACCTATTCGACATGCCAGGTGAGACGTTGCCATGCTGTGCTGCGTCTGTTGTGCCTGGAAGCCAAGAGTCACACTGGCCCTGCACTCCTTTCAGCTTTGCGTTCACAGGCAGATCAGTGGCTAACACCGCTCAATTTGACAGTTGGTAAAGTGGTGTGCGACAACGGTGCCAATCTGCTGAGCGCGTTGAAACAGGGCAAAATTACACACGTGCCATGCATGGCACACGTCTTAAACTTGGTCGTGCTGCGATTCGTTGTCAAATACCCTGGGGTACAGGACGTCTTGCGGCAGGCAAGGAAAATCTCGGCCCATTTCAGAAGATCTTACACGGCCATGGCTCGCCTTGCTGACATTCAGCGGTGACACAATCTGCCGGTCAGACGTCTTATTTGTGACTGCCCTACGCGATGGAACTCAACCTTGTGTATGCTTGATAGGCTGCTCCAGCAGAAACGTGCAGTTAACAACTACCTTTACGAACTCTGCGGCAAAACAGGTTCTGGGGAGCTTGTTTTTTTTTCACTGTGCCAGTGGCTGCTCATGTGCGACGCATGCAGACTTCTGCGGCTATTTGATGAGATACCAAACTGGTCAGTCGCAGCCATGGCGCCATCAGTGACTTCGTACCTTACGCCTTCTTTATGGAGATTTTTATTTGTAAAAACAAACAAGATACATAATAACAGACGGTCTTAAAATAGCATAAATACAACAATTACTGACATGTTATTTAGGTCAAAAACTTAGCAGTTAGAAAAAGGCATTATTAGGAAAATAAAAGTCATATCACAATAAGACTCCTTCCCATAAGTGTGAACTTCTCCAACATTTCCTAATTTCCAAACACTTAATCCATCGTAGGTCAGATAACACTAAACCTGCAATTTTACTAGAGATAAACTGTTCATTATGCATGGCTCCTCTAGTCCTTGCATGCCATTGGCAATACTTGACTACGGTATTGATGATGTACGTTGTCTCCTTGTCTATATTGTGTATTGTTGGGGGGACACCATAAAGCCTGTCTGAGCAACTTAGGTTTTCCAACCTTTGCATCCCAACTCCGGCAGCTCCTTCCTTCCAGACTTCACGACTTCCCCAACAATCCACCAAGAAATACTCCATGGACTCCTCCTGATTACAGCCCAAAGGGCAGATCCTTTCAGATGCCCCGAGGTGTTCAAAACCTGCATGCTTTGTCCTCCTGTTTTTAATGCTGTTCACATTGCTGGAGACAATGTTTAGAGAAAAACCTGCCATAGCCACCCAGTCCACGCTTCTTTGATTTGCTGTTATATTTGGATTTGGTTCTGTTGTTTGAACCTTTTTTTTTTAGTTTTACAAGCTTTTTTAAATAAATTCCAGTCATTTGGATTTCACACTATGCAGAGGATCTTTTTTTGTTTTTTCCTTTCTTCATATATGTTTGGAGAGAGAGTTATTTCTGCTTGCTGACTACTTGGACATCCTGTTCCGGTTGGAACCCCTGATGGAGGAAGAAGGAGGTCGCATGCTGATTGCCACGATCTGAGTCCCTGAAGTGGACACAAGCTTGGTTGACCCACCACTGTACGGTGACTTGGGTCCAAAGATTGCGGTAAGAGTATCCAATTCTCTTTACTATTTTATAGGGCTGTGAAAATTAACTATTAATTCCTTGATTAATCGATTAATTGTTTTGATCGATCAAAATTCTTTTGATCGGTACTCACCTCTCCGCCGGCTTCCAGGTCTTCAGGGAGTTCTGTCGGAGATCCGGTGACGTCACGGACACCGGCGGGGCTTGCCGTGTCCATCTGAAGGGCTCCTTTGCTGTGCCTTCATATCTGCATGCCGGCGGGACCTTACTATCTGCCACACGCAAGGGCTGTTACACTTCCCTCTATCAACCTGGGATTCTACAGCCATCCACTGGGAGTTGTGATAGTTCCCTTCACGGGACATTTACATGCCGACGGACTGATGTTAACCCCTCCTCATCTGGATTCAGCAGTGGTATCACTGTACACATTTTTATACCAGTATCATACTTAGCTACATGTTTTTATGACATGACTGCTTTTGCTACCGTTTGGTATTACTCGCACCATTTTTACAGTTTATGTAGCTACATTGGTTTTATCTCCAGTGCAATATTTATTTTGTTACCTACTTGAAGACTATAAAAGTTTTAATGCTATTCCCATTGAGCGCTGCCTTTGTGTGTTTTTTGTATCCTGCTATCCATTTTTCCAGTGGTTGGTAGCTGCACTGGGAATCAGCCTGCAAGGAGATCAGCTAAAAGTAGTTGGATCTGTATGTGCCTTATAATTAATCAAAATTAGTCGATTAATCAATTAAAAAATAAATCGATTAATCGAACACGAAAATTTTAATCAGCAACAGCCCTACTATTTTAGAGTGAAGACTATTCAGAATCTGTGAAACTCCTTATTTCATCAGGGAATGCTTTGAGGCACCTTTTTTCACCATAGGTTGCCTTTGGATGGACATTGTCAAGCCTAGTCAGCATTTATTCTGTGAACTTTGCATCCATTATGGTTTTTACCTTTAGATGCATGCATGTACTGTTTTACTTAATATAATCACTCCATTGTCATATATGTCGATATTTGAGATTGTGGTATATAGTGCCCCTTGGAGAGATCATGTATTTGTCTTGTGCACAGATATAATATAAGACACATGGTCATTTTGTGCTCACCTGCATAGATTATATATATAATTTTTTTCTCAATACCACTGCACCATTTACAGTGGAGACACGTGTCCTTATTTTGTGTTTGATCACCCAATATTTGATTCACGCACTGACACTTATTCACATTAATTGTTATCTGTTCACTTCATCATGTAAACGGTATTGTGTTTACATATCTTATATCACTTCATTGTGTTTATGTTCTCTTTACACTACGTTCACGTGTAAAATTTCTTACATATTCACTTCTCAATCTCAGCGCACACATTTATAAATTTTTTAGCTTTCACAATTATAGTCAATTGTTATGTAGGCTGCTTACATTTCACATTTTTGTTTGGTTGGCGCAGTATTATTCCACTATTTCACACCGCACCACAAGCCCGTACCCTTCTGTGTGAAGAGGTTGAGTGGTGTTGTTGATGGGTCTTCCACAGTCAGACAGTCAGAGAATGTTTCTCACCTCTATATTAAATAAAGACAAGTCCCCATATCCCCACAGTAACTTGAACATCCACACCAGCTGCACTCCAACGTAGAGGTTTATTTCTTGTAAAACACAGTCTCTGACAGGAAAGGTTGGAGGGAGAACAGGACAGCTTAAGGTGTGGAAGAGGTCCAGGCACAAACATAACACAATTTACTGCTCCGATTCTCAAGCAGACTCAGCCCATTCGGATAGTCTCCCCAGCTTGGGACTAGCAGCCGATATGGTGCTCAAACTTTACCCGCCACAGACCCGGTGAACTTGGTCTCTGCCACAGACCTGGTGATTTTGGCCTCTGTTAAGGAGAAGACATCCCCCCAGAGAGTTACCGGGACCCTTCCTTCACCGTGACTTCTGCACCAGTCCCTCGGAACGGTTCCTCCCCCGGCCTCCTCATCTAGGATACGGGTCCCCTCGCAAGGCGGCACCCTGAGACTCCTCGATCCCCGGTGGGCTCCAGCCGAAGGTGCTGGGCCCAGGCCTTTGCTGCAGCCCCAGGACTAAAGGTGCCTGGGACTGATCCACCGACCTCTGCCCCTGGGCCAAAGGTGCCCAGGACGGACAGGAACACACGCACTCCCTGGTGTAGGACCCCCAACAAAGAAACCCTGAACAGGCAGCGTCTGCCCCTTTTATATTCTCTGCCAGCATGCACAGCAGGCCTACCACACCCACCGTACGGCTGCCGAGAGGGGACACACAAGGTACAGCACTGAATTAGCAGTTCAACCCTGGCCTACTATGGCAGTGCCACCTGCAGGCCACAGGGAACTGTACACCAATACTCTCCCTGTAGACAAAAATGGTTGCAAGAACTCTAATAATTAGGGTGTTTGAGTATAACTACCACCCAACACTGCCCCTAAATTGAGGACCCCGCTACAACTTATAAAAAAAAAAAAAATGATGGCAACTTTTCCAATAGCAGGATCATCTCCTGCACCCCCTTCATAGCCTGGTCTTGCCTCTCCTCCATGGCCTTCATGCGCTCCTGAATTGATGAAATTTTGCAGATAAAAAAAGAATGCTTGTCGTTGTCGATCGCAGATTCGCTTAATACTTCTGGTATGTCAGTGTCCATGTTGTGGGACTATGTGTGCACAGCTAGTAAGTATTTTGTGGCTGCAAATATGACCTGGAGGTTTTTAATGTTCGCCTGCCATTAAAATGAATGGGAACCACCGCGAACCAGTGGTTCGCGAACATTTGTGCGCATTCGCGTTTGCGAACCGTCCCATTAGATGTTCGTCCATCACTACTGCTTCTTTCCCTGACACCTTCCGGGATGAAAGGGATGAGTCTACGCAACAGGCGAAGAAGGTGGTGAGATCAGCTGACTACTGATCCTATTTGTGCATCTATTGTCATGTCTGAATCAAAGATGACTTTGAGGCTTTTGGCTTTAGTGCTGAGGGTGATGGTTTGTCCAAGGATGGTGGGTGGTGTGAACGTCGTGCTAGGGTTTTTGTTTCGGTATGCACACATAAACTTGTAGTATTGACCTCCTTATAAATAAACATGATCAGCTGGTGTTCAGGTTGTCTTTCCAGTTGAATTGGTATAAATTCAGACCATTGGTTTATCTGAGGGGCTGCTGTGGTGAAGCCTGGCCATTGAGTGCTGGATTGGGAAACATTTTACAGCTGTCTGTAAGGGATATTCTCAATTATAACATTAGTCGTTGGACCCAAATTATGATATCATTATTGCATTTGCAAGAGAATAGACACTGACCAAGACGAATGTGTGAGGACCCACAATGAGCCAGGAACTGCAAGTATCCTTAACCAAGCCTGGCAGACATCATTACCTGCTACTTGCAGTGAGTAAGGAAGTAACTATTACTTGACTAAATACAGTATAAAACCCTATGCTGGGGGAGTGTATTACATGCCTCTGCAGTGCATGACTCCAGCAGAAAGAGTCGAGGGCTTTTGGGTTCAGTAATTACCACCCTGATTAATACTAGAAAGCCGGCCTCTAGGACCATATATTATAGGGTCTGTGGAGCCTATGTCTCTTGGTGTGAAGCCAAGGGTTGGCACCCTCGAAAGTATGTCATAGGGAGAATTCTTGCCTTTCTACAGTTGGGGGTAGAAATGAAGCTGGCCTTAAGTACGATCAAGGGTCAGATCTCGGCCTTGGCAGTATTTTACTAAATACCACTTGCTTTGCATTCTTTGGTCTGGGCCTTTATACAAGGGGTAACTCAGATAAGTCCGCCAGTCAGGTCACCCTTGTGCCCTTGGGATTTGAATCTAGCTCTGTCAGTCTTGCAAAGACAGCCCTTTGAGCCGATTCACAATATTCCTTTGCTTCTTTTGACAAAGAAGTTGGTATTCTTAGTTGCGGTAACCTCCGCAAGAAGAGTGTCAGAATAGGCTGCTTTTTCCTGTAAAGAGCCATACTTAATTATTATTAAGGACAAGGTGGTGTTGCGTCCTCACCCAACCTTTTTGAATAAGGTAGTGTCAGGTTTTCATCTAAACCAGGATGTTTCCCTGCCTTCCTTTTTCCCAGAACCTCGTTCTGCAGAAGAAATATTGTTGCATTCTCTCGATGTAGTGAGAGCAGCCAAAGCCTATCTGAAGGCAACAGCTCAGATATGGAAAACTGAGCCTGGTGTAAACTACCCTTATCGGTAGTTGGGAGGGTGAACCTCATAAAAATGGTGTGGGCACCTCAATTATTATACATAAGCCATAATTCCCCGGTGTGGATTCCACGCTATTGGTTTGATAGGATCGACTCCCAATTTAGAGAACTGATTTGGCGCAAGAAAACGGCGAGGATTAGATTATCTACTCTACAATATAATAAAGACGAGGGGGGATTGGCGGTTCCCCACGCCAGGGCCTATTTTTTAGCAGCTCAATTACAGCAGCTGGGAGGTTGGGGACTGGTAAACACGTCGGACCCTATTTGCAGACTTCTGGCCACCTCGTCAGACGAGGCCCCGGCGTTGTCTGGCTTGGAGGCTGGTCATGCACATTTATTGAGTGGGACCCCCTCATTGCTCCTACTAAAAACCCTATGGAGCTCTGTTAAAAGATTATTGGGAATTAAGGGATTCTTATCGCTCACCCCCATCTGGCATAATCTCCACTATAGAGAACTGTACAAACTTACAGGATTCGGGCAGTGGGAAGCAGCAGGGATCAGATACTTAGCACAACTATACAATGACAGGGTCCTAAAATCCTTTTTAGAAATCCAGGCTGAATTTGGTATACCCCGCTCTAATTTTTTTAAGTACCTGCAGCTGCGACACGCACTACAGGTACAATCTAGACAAGGACTGCTTAGACTAACCGACCACGCCATAATTCAGGGGATCTTCATGGAAGGAGAAAAGAAGGGGATGATCTCAAGAGGCTACCACATTTTGCTCAATGCACTTCAAGATCCATCTAGTTTACCATGTAGAGAGAAATGGGAGGAAGATATAGGGCCTATTGATGGGGAAACGTGGAAGACCTGTCTGATGGCAGCTCCGATGGTATCGGTGTCTCCCTCTCAGAAGCTATCTCACTTATACTTGCTGCACAGTGTATACAGAACTCCGGCCAGGCTACATGACTGGGGACTCAGAGACTCCCCACTGTGTCCTAAGTGCATGAGGGATCATGGAGACCTCATGCATATGTTTTGGAAATGCCCCAAACTATTCCGCTATTGGACTGAGGTATTAGAGGTGATTACACAGGTATTCACCTATGCGATTCCAAGAACTCCCGCTGTATGTCTGCTGGGTGCCCTGGATGAGGAACTTATATCGCCACTGGTCTTTACGGCGGTCATCCGTTTACTATATATGGCACGCAAACTGATAGCTCAGCTTTGGATTACCCCCAGGGTACCCACCAGAAAACAGTGGATTAATCAGGTGAACAAACTTTTAATTAGGGAAAAACTAACATACCAACATAGGAATGCTCCGCGCAAGTTTAACTCAATGTGGCAGGCGTGGCTTGATATACCCGGTTTAGCACCCCACCAATTGGTTAAAGACAGATTACTGCAATGCTAAAGGTTAGGCCAAACAATGGGGGGTAGAGGTTACATAGATAGTGATGGACACTGTGGAATCGAGTGGAGAGACGGTGGGAGTGGGGCGTCCGCGTGGCATGTGCACATCAGTGTAATCTACGCTTACTGTTACATGCTACCATTGGGGGGGAGGGGGGAGAAGAGAGAGTGATTATATGCAAGATATGTGCCTTATTATATCCTTGTTTTTTGTTTAATTTGTTTTGTTTTTGTGTGATGTTTGAAGGAGTAATTTTGTGGATACATACACCAAGTTTCTTTTCTTTACACTGGGAGTGGTGACTTGAATATATGTACTATGCGGCATTAATTCTTATGTCATATCTCTGCTTTATTCGGGAACCCTCTTCTTGTAATTTTTTGATGTACATTGTGTATGGCAGGTTTTATATCATTCAATAAAAACTTTTCTGATTTAAAAAAAGATATGGAAAACTGATGTTTTGTTTGTACTGCCAGAAAGCCCCAGAGGGGGCCAGGCAGCATCAAAATCAACTATTGCTAAGTGGATTTGTCAGGTGATCAGTCAGGCTTATAGTCTGAAGAAAAGGGTTCCACCTTTTCAGGTTAAAGCGCACTCTACCAGGGCATTCAGTGCTTTATGGACAGTGCATCACCAAGCCTCTGTGGCTCAGATTTGCAAGGCCGCTTCTTGGTTGTCAGTGCATACATTCACAAAATTCTATCAGATGGATGTAGGATGGCAGGAGGATGCCGCCTTCGGGCGCAGTGTACTGCAGGCAGCAGTATAGGTCCTCAAGCCTGGCGGAGGCCATTTTGTTTTGTGTCTCCCTCCCCTCAGAAGGCATTGCTTTGGGACATCCCACATTGTTATGACTATGGTGCTCTATGTTCCGTGATGTATGAAAAAGAAAATAGAATTTTTATAACAGCTTACCTGTAAAATCCTTTTCTTCGAGTACATCACGGGATGCACAGGTCCTGCCCCTCTTATTGGGATATATATATTGCTTTGCTACAAAAACTGAGGTACTCCCAGTATGGGAGGGGTTATATAGGGAGGGGGACTTCCTGTCTTTTGGGTGTGCCAGTGTCTATCACCTAACGGTGGCGATAACCCACATAGTTATGACTATGGTGCTCTGTGTCCCGTGATGTACTCGAAGAAAAGGATTTTACAGGTAATCTGTTATAAAAATCCTATTATTTAAATCAGTGTAACAAATAACCACTGAGTTGTTCAATATACATATATACATATACAGGTCCTTCTCAAAAAATTAGCATATTGTGATAAAGTTCATTATTTTCTGTAATGTACTGATAAACATTAGACTTTCATATATTTTAGATTCATTACACACAACTGAAGTAGTTCAAGCCTTTTCTTGTTTTAATATTGATGATTTTGGCATACAGCTCATGACAACCCAAAATTCCTATCTCAAAAAATGAGCATATTTCATCCGACCAATAAAAGAAAAGTGTTTTTAATACAAAAAAAGTCAACCTTCAAATAATTATGTTCAGTTATGCACTCAATACTTGGTCGGGAATCCTTTTGCAGAAATGACTGCTTCAATGCGGCGTGGCATGGAGGCAACCAGCCTGTGGCACTGCTGAGGAGTTATGGAGGCCCAGGATGCTTCGATAGCGGCCTTAAGCTCATCCTGAGTGTTGGGTCTTGCGTCTCTCAACTTTCTCTTCCCAATATCCCACAGATTCTCTATGGGGTTCAGGTCAGGAGAGTTGGCAGGCCAATTGAGCACAGTAATACCATGGTCAGTAAACCATTTACCAGTGGTTTTGGCACTGTGAGCAGGTGCCAGGTCGTGCTGAAAAATGAAATCTTCATCTCCATAAAGCTTTTCAGCAGATGGAAGCATGAAGTGCTCCAAAATCTCCTGATAGCTAGCTGCATTGACCCTGCCCTTGATAAAACACAGTGGACCAACACCAGCAGCTGACATGGCACCCCAGACCATCACTGACTGTGGGTACTTGACACTGGACTTCAGGCATTTTGGCATTTCCCTCTCCCCAGTCTTCCTCCAGACTCTGGCACCTTGATTTCCGAATGACATGCAAAATTTGCTTTCATCCGAAAAAAGTACTTTGGACCACTGAGCAACAGTCCAGTGCTGCTTCTCTGTAGCCCAGGTCAGGCGCTTCTGCCGCTGTTTCTAGTTCAAAAGTGGCTTGACCTGGGGAATGCGGCACCTGTAGCCCATTTCCTGCACACGCCTGTTCACGGTGGCTCTGGATGTTTCTACTCCAGACTCAGTCCACTGCTTCCGCAGGTCCTCCAAGGTCTGGAATCGGTCCTTCTCCACAATCTTCTTCAGGGTCCGGTCACCTCTTCTCGTTGTGCAGCGTTTTCTGCCACACTTTTTCCTTCCCACAGACTTCCCACTGAGGTGCCTTGATACAGCACTCTGGGAACAGCCTATTCGTTCAGAAATTTCTTTCTGTGTCTTACCCTCTTGCTTGAGGGTGTCAATGATGGCCTTCTGGACAGCAGTCAGGTCGGCAGTCTTACCCATGATTGCGGTTTTGAGTAATGAACCAGGCTGGGAGTTTTTAAAAGCCTCAGGAATCTTTTGCAGGTGTTTAGAGTTAATTAGTTGATTCAGATGATTAGGTTAATAGCTCGTTTAGAGAACCTTTTCATGATATGCTAATTTTTTGAGATAGGAATTTTGGGTTGTCATGAGCTGTATGCCAAAATCATCAATATTAAAACAAGAAAAGGCTTGAACTACTTCAGTTGTGTGTAATGAATCTAAAATATATGAAAGTCTAATGTTTATCAGTACATTACAGAAAATAATGAACTTTATCACAATATGCTAATTTTTTGAGAAGGACCTGTATATATTTCACTTGGGGTGTGGAGAGAGCACTTACCTTTGCACTAAGAAGAGGTAGTTACTGTAATTAGTAATGCACGGTGGATACAGTGGTGATTGGGACTTTCTCCTAGCAACTCGTCCTGTTTATTTGTTTCATCACATTCGGACTGTTTTAACCTATGGCTGTATAGTTAATGAGAAATGGTAGCATTATATGTGCATCCTAAAGCGGTGTTCCGCCCAAAATATAATAAAACATTTAAACCAGCAGCTACAGATATTGCAGCTGCTGGCTTTTAATAAGTGGACACTTACCTGTTCTGGAGTCCAGCGATGTCGGCACCCGCAGCTGATGTTTCCATCAGCTGTTGGGTGCTGCCGCTGCCATTGCGTGGTTATTTGTTACACTGATTTAAATACTGCTTATCTATAATTAGCCACTAAGCGCCTGCTTTCTTGTTTTTTGGTTAAAAGATTTATTGCAGTATAATACCTTTTTTTTTTTTTTTTTAAGAAAATGTTTTTGTTTTTATTTTCAATAAAGCGGTAAAATCTTTGGATTAAAGCGGTAAAATCTTTGGTGACCCCTGAAGATGTTGGTGTGTGCTAAAGAAACCGGTAGAGTATCTGACTGTGATACTTCATTTTCGCTGTTTGTGGTGTAGCTAAAACACACAACAGCGTTTCCCAGCACAACAGCGTTTCCCAGCACAGATTTTTGGAATAAAACTGTGGCATACTTTACTATGGAAGACCTTTTTTCTTTTTTTCTACTAGCCAATTGGACAGACCTTTTTGCAAGTCGCTCTTTTCCTGGGATCGTGGTTTGAACGGTTTGGAGCCATCTGGTGGGAGCGTCCTGGAAGTTGGAGGTTCGTTGTGACCACCTTTGGGATTGTGGAAATTCCTGCTGGAAACATTTACAAGCCTTTGTTGACTACCTGTAATGGTGGTCATTGAAATCTGGTGAGTAGGCTGTGTGACAGGTGATGGTGGTGGAAGACCTACGATCTCTTTACCTTACTGCTCAGCAAGGATTTTAAAATTTTGATACATTGCTTGAGGATTTGATACATTGTTTGAACATTTACTAACATCATTGCAGATGCACTTTGTGTTTGGAATTTATACTATTTATTAATGTTTTATAATACACTAATGTTGGCTCTCAGATTAGAGATTCTCAGAGATTGCTTTTTCACATTGTTTGAACACTTATTAACCTTAATGCAATTGCACTTTGTATTTGGACTTTATATGTACATAATTCACTAATGTTGGTTCTCAGATGAGATTGCTTTTTCACATATTTGCACATTTGCACTTTATCTTTTTAAGGAGCGTGGTTCAATCAATTTATTATTGACTTGCTTTTTCACTTACTTTTTACATACAACGTGCTGCTCCTTAGTATTATTAATATTTTTTCTTCTTTGCGCTGGTTTTGGGGATTTTAACCCTTTCTTTACACTTTCTGGATGTCTTTGTGTTTTAGTAATAGTGGGATCGTCTGAAGGGGGTAGAGACATTTTGGAAAGCTTACCATCTCAAATAGATGGCATCTACCAAACAGCGAAAGGGGGAGGCCTGACCAGCTTTCTAGTTAATTTTATTTAAAACCGTGAGGAAATAAAGTTGGTAAAGCGATGAAGGTACCTTTCCTATTTTGATCCCCAGATAGGTGATGTGGTTTTTGGCAATTGGGAAATTCAAAGCAGCAGCCCAGCAGCAGGGGCGGATTATGCTCGTAATCCGAGGTTCCACTGTAGTACATTTATAAGGTCTATATATCAGGCCAAAAAAGAGTGACAACCAAAGAGGAAAGGGGGAAAGAGGGACTTGGGACAGTCCCTTGAAACGAGGGGCAGTTGAGACCTATGCAGGTCTAGAAAGTAAGGCAGAGTTAAAACCCCCTCCACTTCCTCCTATGCTGTCAATCCTTTTCCATTACCTGCGCTTCCCTGCCAAGCTTAAACCTATGCAATGGGGACACACTAACCACCAATGTAATGGGAACGCGCTGAACATCAATGTAAGGGGGAGCACACTGACCACCAACGTAGTGTAGTGCACACTGATCATCAATGTAATGGGAGCACTCTCACCATCAATGTAGTGGGGGGACAATGATCATCAATGTAATGGGAGCACACTAACCAGCAATGTAATGGGGGCACACTGACCACCAATATAAGGGGACCAACTGACCATGAATGTAAGATGGGCACAATGACAACCAATGTAAGCAGATTCAGATACTGATCACCAATGTAAGGAGAAACACATACTGACCGTCAAGATAAGGAAATACAGACAATGACCACCAATATATGTGGGCACAGATACTGACCACCAATATTAGGGGGTTCAAACACTGACTATCAATGTAAAGGGGCAAAAACACCGACCGCCAATGTAAGAGGGCACACTGACCACCAATGAGTCCATCTAAGTTTTATCATGTGTAGAGTTGAGCGGGTAGCTGGATATTCGGGTCCGGCGGGTTCGGCCGAACTTCGGAAAAAAGTTCGGATTCGGGACCAAACTTTAACCCGAACCCGGACCCGGACCCGGACCCCATTGAAGTCAATGGGGACCCGGACTTCTGACGACTAAAAAGGCTCTAAAAAAGTAATGGAAAGGGCTAGAGGGCTGCAAATGGCAGCAAAATGTTGTTAAGAACATGGCAAGTGCTCTGCAAACAAATGTGGATAGGAAATAACTTAAAAGAACATAAAAAAAATTAAAAAATAAAAAAATATGCTGGAGGCCCCCTTTTTAGCAGAAGAGGTACAGGAAGTCATTAAGAACCTCAGAAACTCAACGGCACGATGCCACACATATGGTGGGAATGCCCCAGAATACGCCCTTTCTGGAATAAATTATTTAATTTAATGGATAAGCTAGTGGGAAAATAAAATACTTTGAAATAAAAATGTAGCGGGGTGCTAAATTTAAGGAAAGTGTTTGAGTGGTAAATAGGCTCAAATACCCTAATTCTGTAGGATTCATGGACCATTTTGTCCTCGGGGGACAGTATTGGTGTGCAGTTCCCTGCGGCCTACAGGTGGCGCCTTTTGTGTCCCCTCTTGGCAGTAGTACAGCGGGGCGGGGAACCTGCTGTGCATGCCGGGAGAGCATATAAAAGGGGTAGACCTTTGGCCTGGGGGCTGATGTCCAGTGGGGTCCGCGCCCAGGTGCCTTCGGCCTGGGTGCATGTGTTCCTGTTCCATCTCGGGCACCTTTAGCCCGGGGTGAGGTACTATCCTGGAGTTCTTGCTGCCCTGGGTATGGAGGCCTAGGGGCGGGAGTAAAGCCTGGAGTCCAGAGCCGCCTCGTGTAGGGGACCCTGTTCAAGGGAAGGGAGGATCATTCTGATGGACCGATGCGGGAGTCACGGTGAAGGAATGGTCTGTTGACTCCCTGGAGAGATGTCTTCCCCTTGATATGGGCTAGGTTCGTAGAAGGAGAAGCTCAAGGTCACCTTGACTGTATCAGAGGCCTTATTCAACCGGCCCGTGGCAGGGGCCTTATACACCCTGGTCTGTGGCTGAGACCGAAGTTCTCCAGGCCCGTGGCAGGGGCCTTGTACACCCGGTCTGTGGCAGAGACCAACCTCAATGTCTGTGGCAGAGACCGTGCGCCAAAAACTGTTTGAGAAACCTAAGCAGTGAAGTGAATGTGCTACGTTTGTGCCTGGACCTCCTCCACACCTTAAGCTGTCCTGTTTCTTTGCTCTAACCTTTTCTATCTGAGTACAGTTTATTTTGCCATGAGAGAATAAGAGTTGGAGTTTCAGCTGGTGTGGACATTGACTTTACTGGCAATTAAAGGACTTGCCTCTACCTACAGTAGAGGTGAGAATCATCCTCTGGAGGAGTTTTGACTCCGGCTGTGGACACGGCCCGTCAAGTACACCGCTCAACCTCTTTATATAGGAGGATACGGGCTGGTAGTGCGGTGTGCCTTTCTCCCTCCTGCGAAGAGCCAACAACATAAAGGCAGGTAAGGGGGAAAGGATCTGTGCGCTACAAAAAAATAAAATACAATTTTTAATCTTGGCCTAGCAGGACGAGGTCCATATGGAGTAGGAGGTTGAGGTGGCGGTGGATGTGGCTGTGTAGGTGGAAGCGGCGGTGGAGGAGGACGAGGTAGCCAACACTGGTTCAAAAATACAACAATGGCTGGGTAAGGCCGGTGATGTGTCGAATTCTGTCCCCTGTCGAATAGTGTCCGCCCTGTACTGCGCTTGCTGAGTATGTAGGACAAGGGGATTTCAAAAATCTCCCAAGACTAACGGCGCCTGCGTGTTGAGTTCAGGTGAAGGCCACACCATCCGTGGTTCAAGCCGAGCCAAGCAAGGCCGCGATCGAAGCGAGCCCGTGAGGGGCCCTGTTACTATGTGCTACCGTATGTCCTCTTGGATGGTGGGGCTTGAACCTGCACTCACAGCGCAGGCGCCGTTCATCTTCGGAGATTTTGTGAATCTCCTTGTCCTCTGTACTGCGCAAGCGCTGCGCCTGCGCAGTACGGGCCGGGCACAATCCGATGGCCGGACAGTTTTTGTCACAACACCGGTATACATGTCTATTCTGCACAAGGTACGGACAAGTCCTGTGGGATCCATGCCTGGTTCATTTTAATGAACGTGAGCTTGTCCACATTGGCTCTGGACAGGCGGCTGCGCTTGTCTGTGATAACGCCCCCTGCCGTGCTAAATACACGTTCAGATAATACACTGGCTGCAGGGCAGGCCAGCACCTCCAAGGCATAAACGGCAAGCTCAGGCCATGTGCCCAATTTGGAGACCCAGAAGTTAAAGGGGGCAGACCCGTCATCCAGTACGTGTAGGCCTGTGGACACATACTGCTCAACCATGTTGGTGAAATGCTGCCTCCTGCTAAGACGTTCCATCTCAGCTGGTGGTGCTGGTTGTTGTGGCGTGCTGACAAAGCTTTTCCACATTTCGGCCATGCTAACCCTGCCTTCTGAGGTGCTGCCGGTGCCCCGGCTGCGTTGGCGACCTCTTCCTCCTCCTCTGCCTTCGCCTTGTGCTTCCACCGTACGCCCGCTGTCAGGTGGGAATGCCACCAGCAGCGCGTCTACCAGCGTGCGCTTGTACTCGCGCATCTTACGATCCCGCTCCAGTGAGGGAATTAAGGACGGTACGTTGTCCTTGTAACGGGGATCCAGCAGGGTGGCCACCCAGTAATCAGCACCAGTTAAAATGTGGGCAACTCGGCTGTCGTTGCGGAAACACTGCAGCATGTAATCGCTCATGTGTGCCAGGCTGCCCAGAGGCAAAGAAAAGCTGTCCTCTGTGGGAGGTGTATCGTCTGTGTCCTCTGTATCCCCCCAGCCACGCACCAGTAATGGGCACGAGCTGGTCTGAGTGCCACCCTGCTGTGAACATGGCTCCTCCTCCTCCTCCTCCTCCTCCTCCTCCTCCTCCTCCTCCACCTCGTCATCCTCCAGAACTGTGCCCTTTCTGCCGGACAATTGTGTACCTGGCGTTTGTTGGTGCAGGAACCCACCCTCGTAGCCACTTGTGAAAGACTGGCCTGAAAGCCTTTGAAATGATCCCGCTTCCTCCTCCTCCTCCTCATCCTCCTGTGCCACATCCTCTTCCATCATCGCACGAAGCGTTTTTTCAAGGAGGCATAGAACTGGGATAGTAACGCTGAGAACGGCGTCATTGGCACTGGCCATGTTGGTGGAGTACTCGAAACAGAGCAACAAGGCACACAGGTCTCGCATGGAGGCCCAGTTATTGGTGGTGAAGTGGTGCTGTTCCGCAGAGCGACTCACGCGTGATTGCTGCAGCTGAAACTCCACTATTGCCTGCTGCTGCTCGCACAGTCTGGCCAGCATGTGCAAGGTGGAGTTCCACCTTGTGGGCACGTCACATATGAGGCGGTGAGCTGGAAGGCCGAAGTTACGCTGCAGCGCTGACAGGCGAGCAGCAGCAGGGTGAGAACACCGAAAGTGCGCACAGACAGCCCGCACTTTCTGCAGCAGCTCTGGCATATTGGGGTAATTTTTAAGGAACCTCTGGACCACCAAGTTCAGCACATGCGCCAGGCAAGGGATGTGCGTCAAACCGGCTAGACCCAGAGCTGCTACGAGATTTCGCCCATTATCGCACACCACCAGGCCGGGCTTGAGGCTCACTGACAGCAACCACTCATCGGTCTGTTGTTCCATGTCCCTCCACAACTCCTGCGCGGTGTGGGGATTTTCCCCCAAACAGGAAAGTTTTAAAACTGCCTGCTGTCGTTTACCCCTGGCTGTGCTGAAGTTGGTGGTGAAGGTGTTACGCTGAATGGATGAGGAGGCGGTAGAGGATGAGGAAGCGGAGAAGGAGGAGTTAGCAACAGGAGGCAAACTGAAGCGCCCTGCAATCCTCGGTGGTGGAAGGACATGCGCCAAACCGCTATCTGCCTCAGGCCCAGCAGCCACTGCATTTACCCAGTGTGCTGTTAGGGAGATATAACGTCCCTGACCGTGCTTACTGGTCCACGCATCCGTAGTTAGGTGGACCTTGCCACAGATGGCATTGCGCAGTGCACACCTGATTTTGTCCCCCACCTGGTTGTGCAGGGAAGGGATGGCTCGCCTGGAAAAGTAGTGGCGGCTGGGCACGACGTACTGCGGGACAGCCAATGCCATCAGGCTTTTAAAACTCTGCGTCTCCACCAGACGGAATGACAGCATTTCAAAGGCCAGGAATTTTGAAATGCTGGCATTCAGGGCCAGGGATCGCGGGTGGCTAGGGGGGTACTTCCTCTTCCGCTCCAATGTTTGGGAGATAGAGAGCTGAACGCTTCCATGGGACATTGTGGAGATGGTCGGTGACCCAGGTGGTAGTGTTGCTGGCAGATCCTCTGTTTGCGGGGTGACAGGTGCCACTGTCACTACAGAGGTGGATGAAGAGGCCGAGACTGCAGCAGAAGAGGAAGCAGGAGGAGCCAGAGACCTTTCTTGGTTTCCGAGGTGTCTACTCCACTGCAGCTCGTGCTTTGCACTTAGATGCCTGGTCATGCAGCTTGTGCTCAGGTTGAGAACGTTTATGCCTCGCTTCAGGCTCTGATTGCACAGCGTGCAAACCACTCGTGTCTTGTCATCAACACACTGTGTGAAGAACTGCCACGCTAGGGAAGTCCTTGGACCTGGCTTTGGTGTGCTCGGTCCCTTGCTGCGTTGGGCAGTAGCAGATGTACTGTCTAGGGGACGAATGCTCCGTTTTTGCACCCTGCTCCCTCTTCTGCTGTGCTGGTGGCTCTGTGCGACCACCGCCTCTTCCTCCGAACTACACTGGTCACCTGCATAACGTTGATTCCATGTGGGGTCGAGGACCTCATCGTCCTCCACATCATCTTCAACCCAGTCTTCACCCCTGCCCTCCATGTCTGTCTGCACAATTGCGAAAGCAGCAGCAGTTGGCACCTGTGTTTCGTCATAATCCCAGACGTGCTGCGATGGTCCTCCCATGTACCCATCATGAAACATAAGTGGTTGGGCATCGGTGCACTCAATCTCTTCCACTTCTGGGGCAGGGCTAGGTGGATGGCCCTGGGAAACCCTGCTAACAGAGTCATCGAAAAGCAGAAGAGACTGCTGCATGATTTGGGGCTCAGACTGCTTGGCTGATTTGCAAGGGGGTGAGGTGAAAGACTGATGGACATGGGCTTCAGGTGCTAACTCTGATCTTTCAGCAGAAGAGTGGGTGGGAGACAATGTGAAGGAACCCGAGGCACTGTCAGCAACCCAATCTACTATCGCCTGTACTTGTCCTGGCCTAAACATTGGTACAGCCTCATTAGGCGCGACAAAATACCGCCGCAGGCTCGGTCGCCTACTCGCACCTGAGGAAGGTGTTTCACTTGTGCGTGTAGCTGGCACAGATCCACCACGTCCTCTCCCTGCAACAGGAGCTCCACCAGCAGCACCACGACCGGGGCCACCACGTCCCTTTGACCTTCCCCTCATATTTTCCAAATTTAGGATCTTGCCCTAAATGGCGTTTTTTGGAAGACCACAACACACCCACAGTACGTAATGGCTGAAACGCACAGCTACAGAACTGCAGAAAATGCTATTCAAAAAAAAAAGGTTGTTTTTTTTAGTATAGCACAGTACAAGGAAAATATATAGAAATAGTTTTTTTACACACACCTCCAGATGTGTATTTCACACTGCAAAATATTTTCTGTGGCCCTAAATGGCGTTTTTTGCCAGACCACAACACACCCACAGCACGTAACCGCTGAATCGCACAGCTACAGAAAATGCTATTCAAAAAAAAAGGTTGTTTTTTTTAGTATAGCACAGTACAAGGAAAATATATAGAAATTGTTTTTTTACACACACCTCCAGATGTGTATTTCACACTGCAAAATATTTTCTGTGGCCCTAAATGGCGTTTTTTGCAAGAGCACAACACAACCACAGTATTTAACCACTGAATCGCACAGCTATAGAAGTGCAGAGAATCCTATTCAAAAAAATGTTGTTTTTTTTAGTATAGCACTGTACAATATATAGAAATTGTTTATTTTACACACCTCCACATGTGTATTTCACACTGCAATTTATTTTCTGTGGCCCTAAATGGCGTTTTTTGCAAGAGCACAACACAACCACAGTATTTAACCACTGAATCGCACAGCTATAGAAGTGCAGAGAATGCTATTCAAAAAAAATGTTGTTTTTTTTTTGTATAGCACTGTACAATATATAGAAATTGTTTATTTTACACACCTCCACATGTGTATTTCACACTGCAAAATATTTTCTGTGGCCCTAAATGGCGTTTTTTGAAAGAGCACAACACAACCACAGTATTTAACCACTGAATCGCACAGCTATAGAAGTGCAGAGAATGCTATTCAAAAAAAATGTTGTTTTTTTTAGTATAGCACTGTACAATATATAGAAATTGTTTATTTTACACACCTCCACATGTGTATTTCACACTGCAAAATATTTTCTGTGGCCCTAAATGGCGTTTTTTGAAAGAGCACAACACAACCACAGTATTTAACCACTGAATCGCACAGCTATAGAAGTGCAGAGAATACTATTCCAAAAAAATGTTGTTTTTTTTAGTATAGCACTGTACAATATATAGAAATTGTTTATTTTACACACCTCCACATGTGTATTTCACACTGCAATTTATTTTCTGTGGCCCTAAATGGCGTTTTTTGCAAGAGCACAACACAACCACAGTATTTAACCACTGAATTGCACAGCTATAGAAGTGCAGAGAATGCTATTCAAAAAAAATGTTGTTTTTTTTAGTATAGCACTGTACAATATATAGAAATTGTTTATTTTACACACCTCCACATGTGTATTTCATACTGCAAAATATTTTCTGTGGCCCTAAATGGCGTTTTTTGAAAGAGCACAACACAACCACAGTATTTAACCACTGAATCGCACAGCTATAGAAGTGCAGAGAATGCTATTCAAAAAAAATGTTGTTTTTTTTAGTATAGCACTGTACAATATATAGAAATTGTTTATTTTACACACCTCCACATGTGTATTTCACACTGCAAAATATTTTCTGTGGCCCTAAATGGCGTTTTTTGAAAGAGCACAACACAACCACAGTATTTAACCACTGAATCGCACAGCTATAGAAGTGCAGAGAATGCTATTCAAAAAAAATGTTGTTTTTTTTAGTATAGCACTGTACAATATATAGAAATTGTTTATTTTACACACCTCCACATGTGTATTTCACACTGTAAAATATTTTCTGTGGCCCTAAATGGCGTTTTTTGAAAGAGCACAACACAACCACAGTATTTAACCACTGAATCGCACAGCTATAGAAGTGCAGAGAATGCTATTCAAAAAAAATGTTGTTTTTTTTAGTATAGCACTGTACAATATATAGAAATTGTTTATTTTACACACCTCCACATGTGTATTTCACACTGCAAAATATTTTCTGTGGCCCTAAATGGCGTTTTTTGAAAGAGCACAACACAACCACAGTATTTAACCACTGAATCGCACAGCTATAGAAGTGCAGAGAATACTATTCAAAAAAAATGTTTTTTTTTTTAGTATAGCACTGTACAATATATAGAAATTGTTTATTTTACACACCTCCACATGTGTATTTCACACTGCAATTTATTTTCTGTGGCCCTAAATGGCGTTTTTTGCAAGAGCACAACACAACCACAGTATTTAACCACTGAATCGCACAGCTATAGAAGTGCAGAGAATGCTATTCAAAAAAAATGTTGTTTTTTTTAGTATAGCACTGTACAATATATAGAAATTGTTTATTTTACACACCTCCACATGTGTATTTCACACTGCAAAATATTTTCTGTGGCCCTAAATGGCGTTTTTTGAAAGAGCACAACACAACCACAGTATTTAACCACTGAATCGCACAGCTATAGAAGTGCAGAGAATGCTATTCAAAAAAAATGTTTTTTTTTTTAGTATAGCACTGTACAATATATAGAAATTGTTTATTTTACACACCTCCACATGTGTATTTCACACTGCAAAATATTTTCTGTGGCCCTAAATGGCGTTTTTTGAAAGAGCACAACACAACCACAGTATTTAACCACTGAATCGCACAGCTATAGAAGTGCAGAGAATGCTATTCAAAAAAAATGTTGTTTTTTTTAGTATAGCACTGTACAATATATAGAAATTGTTTATTTTACACACCTCCACATGTGTATTTCACACTGCAAAATATTTTCTGTGGCCCTAAATGGCGTTTTTTGAAAGAGCACAACACAACCACAGTATTTAACCACTGAATCGCACAGCTATAGAAGTGCAGAGAATGCTATTCAAAAAAAATGTTGTTTTTTTAGTATAGCACTGTACAATATATAGAAATTGTTTATTTTACACACCTCCACATGTGTATTTCACACTGCAAAATATTTTCTGTGGCCCTAAATGGCGTTTTTTGAAAGAGCACAACACAACCACAGTATTTAACCACTGAATCGCACAGCTATAGAAGTGCAGAGAATGCTATTCAAAAAAAATGTTGTTTTTTTTAGTATAGCACTGTACAATATATAGAAATTGTTTATTTTACACACCTCCACATGTGTATTTCACACTGCAAAATATTTTCTGTGGCCCTAAATGGCGTTTTTTGAAAGAGCACAACACAACCACAGTATTTAACCACTGAATCGCACAGCTATAGAAGTGCAGAGAATGCTATTCAAAAAAAATGTTGTTTTTTTTAGTATAGCACTGTACAATATATAGAAATTGTTTATTTTACACACCTCCACATGTGTATTTCACACTGCAAAATATTTTCTGTGGCCCTAAATGGCGTTTTTTGAAAGAGCACAACACAACCACAGTATTTAACCACTGAATCGCACAGCTATAGAAGTGCAGAGAATACTATTCAAAAAAAATGTTTTTTTTTTTAGTATAGCACTGTACAATATATAGAAATTGTTTATTTTACACACCTCCACATGTGTATTTCACACTGCAATTTATTTTCTGTGGCCCTAAATGGCGTTTTTTGCAAGAGCACAACACAACCACAGTATTTAACCACTGAATCGCACAGCTATAGAAGTGCAGAGAATGCTATTCAAAAAAAATGTTGTTTTTTTTAGTATAGCACTGTACAATATATAGAAATTGTTTATTTTACACACCTCCACATGTGTATTTCACACTGCAAAATATTTTCTGTGGCCCTAAATGGCGTTTTTTGAAAGAGCACAACACAACCACAGTATTTAACCACTGAATCGCACAGCTATAGAAGTGCAGAGAATGCTATTCAAAAAAAATGTTGTTTTTTTTAGTATAGCACTGTACAATATATAGAAATTGTTTATTTTACACACCTCCACATGTGTATTTCACACTGCAAAATATTTTCTGTGGCCCTAAATGGCGTTTTTTGAAAGAGCACAACACAACCACAGTATTTAACCACTGAATCGCACAGCTATAGAAGTGCAGAGAATGCTATTCAAAAAAAATGTTTTTTTTTTTAGTATAGCACTGTACAATATATAGAAATTGTTTATTTTACACACCTCCACATGTGTATTTCACACTGCAAAATATTTTCTGTGGCCCTAAATGGCGTTTTTTGAAAGAGCACAACACAACCACAGTATTTAACCACTGAATCGCACAGCTATAGAAGTGCAGAGAATGCTATTCAAAAAAAATGTTGTTTTTTTTAGTATAGCACTGTACAATATATAGAAATTGTTTATTTTACACACCTCCACATGTGTATTTCACACTGCAAAATATTTTCTGTGGCCCTAAATGGCGTTTTTTGAAAGAGCACAACACAACCACAGTATTTAACCACTGAATCGCACAGCTATAGAAGTGCAGAGAATGCTATTCAAAAAAAATGTTGTTTTTTTTAGTATAGCACTGTACAATATATAGAAATTGTTTATTTTACACACCTCCACATGTGTATTTCACACTGCAAAATATTTTCTGTGGCCCTAAATGGCGTTTTTTGAAAGAGCACAACACAACCACAGTATTTAACCACTGAATCGCACAGCTATAGAAGTGCAGAGAATGCTATTCAAAAAAAATGTTGTTTTTTTTAGTATAGCACTGTACAATATATAGAAATTGTTTATTTTACACACCTCCACATGTGTATTTCACACTGCAATTTATTTTCTGTGGCCCTAAATGGCGTTTTTTGCAAGAGCACAACACAACCACAGTATTTAACCACTGAATCGCACAGCTATAGAAGTGCAGAGAATGCTATTCAAAAAAAATGTTGTTTTTTTTTAGTATAGCACTGTACAATATATAGAAATTGTTTATTTTACACACCTCCACATGTGTATTTCACACTGCAAAATATTTTCTGTGGCCCTAAATGGCGTTTTTTGAAAGAGCACAACACAACCACAGTATATAACCGCTGAATCGCACAGCTGCGGAGAATGCTATTCAAAAAAAAGTTTTTTGGTTTTTTTTAGTATAGCATAGTACAAGAAAAATATATAGAAATTGGTTATTTCACACAACTAGAGATATACACTGCAAAATAGTTTTTTTTGCCCAAAAATAGGCCTTTTTTGCGCACAACAAAGTGCCTTTTTTTTTTTTGCAACAGCACAATAAAGTGCCTTTTTTTTGGGGGGGGGCCCAAAAATGGGTCTTTTTAGCAAATGCACAATAAAGTGCCTTTTTTTTTTTTTTTTCTGACCAAAATAGGTCTTTTAGCAAGAGCACAATACAGCCACAGTATGGAATAGGTGTATCACTCAACGTAATGCAGTGCTCGTGCACTGAGCTTGCAACACAAACAGATAAACCTATGCAGATCGCTGAGCTATTATATCTCTCAATCTGGACTCCTATCTAAATCTCTCTCCCTGAAAGCACAAACAGGATCCTGCCCCTACACTACACTACACTACACTGTCTCTCTATCTTTTCTATCAGTAGATTGCAGAATCAGGACTAACTCCTATCATATAATTCTCTCCCTCACAGCAACAGCAGCCAGGATCCTTTCCCTACACTGTCTAAAAGCAGAGTGACGATCTGTGCTGTGTGCCTCTTTCTTATATAGAAGCTGGTCACATGCTGGGTCACATGTTGCACTGACCAATCACAGCCATGCCATTAGTAGGCATGGCTATGATGGCTTCTAAGGGCACACCAGCTAATCAAATGGTGATTGGCTGGCCCCTGAAGCATTTCTAACTGCGCCATTAAATTCCCGAATCCGAACCCGAACCCGGACTTTAGCGCAAAATCCGGGTCCGGGTCCGGGGTCGGGAAAACGCCAAAATTCGGTACGGACCCGAACTTTACAGTTCGGGTCCGCTCAACACTAATCATGTGTTGTGCCCTAAAGAAGGAGTGTTTTCCCCAAAACGCATTGGCTCTTTTTATATGACTTATTCACCAACAATTACATTTATCTTGTACTCTATTATCTGCCTTTGGTCTGATGCTACTTTCTGTAATTTAATGAAAATAAATGACTTCTGCTGTTCTCTATTTAAAAAACAAAAACAAAAAAAAACAGGGGGTGCTCTGTAATGTCTGTGTTATGGGATCATCCTGTATTAAATATGTATTTGTAAAACAAGGATTGTATGGCAAGGATATTAAACATAAATTTAAACAGGATGAATATTGTGTTCATCCTAATTCAGATTGTTCTATCATAAATACATTTTTCAATATACAATCTGCATCCATACCAAACATATGTAGGGTTATGAAATGCATTGCAAACTTACTATATTGCTTATTTTTTTGTTTAGCATTTTTCATTACATTTTTATTCTCAAATTTCATCATGTGAGGGAAAAATCCCTAGGGCAGGTTAGACAATAAAAACATTCATTATCACTTGCATACAGCAGCTGAATTCCACAATGCTGTGCCTCTTGACATTACACGTGTTAGTATATAAGGGACATACAGCCATCCACTGTGTATTGGGCAGTTGTTACTGCAACAAGCACTGGTGTAAGAGAATATCAAATGAGCAGGTTTTTGAAGGTACATTTTTAGATTAAGCGTTGTTTTTTTTTTTTAAAGGTTAGGTTACAGAAGCTTAGATAACTTGAAGTTGACTTTTATGCCTTGTACACACGATAGGAATTTCCGATGGAAAATGTCAGACGGACTTTTTCTATCGGAAATTCCTACCTTGTGTGTGCCCCAATCGGAGAAATTCCGATGAATTCCATCGGAGTTTAAATATAGAACATGTTCTATTTTACTCCGATGGAATTCCGTCGGAATTCCGATGTGCTTTTGGCCGGAGAATAGTTTGACCGTGTGTACGGGGCATAAGAAGCATTTAATACATTCAGTATCAATAAATATCACCAGTTATATATAAAACAAATGCTATGTTGTATATGATAGCTGTGTTAAATAGGCTACCCTACAAAAGAACAGTATTAACTCAGCAGTAGATCAGATCATCACTGACTGTCATTATTGCCCCCAACCATTTTGTTGCTAAAGGACCAGGCCACTTTTTGCGGGTTTCGGCACTGCGTCGCTTTAACTGACAATTGTGTGGTCGTGCGTGCGACGTGGCTCCCAAACAAAATTGACGTCCTTTTTTTCCCACAAATAGAGCTTTCTTTTGGTGGTATTTGATAACCTTTGTGTTTTTTTATTTTTGTGCGCTATAAACAAAAATAAAGCGTAAATTTTTTACTTTTTGCTATAATAAATATCCTCAAAAAATATATTTCCTGGCCAGCCTCACGTCAGCACACTATGGGTTAACCCCTTCCTCCGGTCTCCCAGTACCACCTTCTTTTAGCTGATAAATAGGGGGCCCCTCCTCCCTTGCCCTTGTTCCTTTTTTTTGGTCGGACGACCAGACCACCACGAAAAACAAGAAAACAACACAGAACAAACCCCCCTGCCGAACCCACCCACCCAGGTTCAAGCCTCTCCTGGGACTGGAAGGTCCAGAATACTAAAGGTAGCATCCTTTTAGAACACTGGACGCTCGAGGTGCATGAGCTATGCGGGTATATTGAGCTATAGGAGCTTACATACAGGGCTGTGGTGATGCTGTCTCCTCTCATGCTCCATGCTGCTGGGCTCCTTAGGAGCGTGCCGGCCGCCCCCCTCCGTGCTTTCTGTGGAATTGCGATGACGTCACGGAGGGGGGCGGCGCTGGGGGCGTGAACTAGCGTGGCTAGAAAAGCCCTGTAAGCCAGGAAAATCATTGCTGTATGCCTCAGTGCTTGAGAGAGACGTCCTGGTGAGTCTCCTTCAGTGAGGGGGAGTGGAGAGATTGTGTCAGCATTATGCACTGCCTGTTTTGTTAAAGTGACATGAACTTTATTTTACCTAACAGCACTCAGTGTTTCTCAAATATACTGCTGCCACCCCTAGAGAATTTGGACTAAATGCAAGGTAAAGAGCATTTATTTAAAAGAGATAACTATTATATATATATGAGAGTGAGAATTTTCCTGTTGCTTATTGGCTATATCCTGTCTTTTATATAGCATGAGCTCACCACAGCCCCATAATGCACGAAGATCACCAGAAAGGTAGGAGGGGTCTACGGGGGCCACAATATAAAAGAGTGCAACACCAAAACTAAAGAGGTGTTTTGTCTTTTAGGAGCAGAAGCCCTAATACAAGACAAGTGCGGAAGAAAAAGACCCGCCACCGTTCTAAATCTCCGCAAGCGTCTGGGTCTCGGACAATGCACAAATCCCAATCCAGCCCAGGTCGCAAAACTACTCAAACTGCTACAGTAGCAGAGCCAAATATGACCGGAGGCCGCCCTAATGAGGGGTTTTGCTGGGCATGTTCAGCGCCATCCGCTCCTGGGAAACTCTTATGCGCAGACTGCATCAAAGAGGTAGCCACAGACAAAGAAGCGGAGGCACGCAGAATAAAAGACTATATTCACGAGGCAGTGACAGAAAGTATACAGTCAGCCTCAGGCTTCAGGGCTCCGGGGACTAAAGCTAGAATCAGGAGCACAGCGGAGCAAAGGCGAGATTCGTCTCCAGTGCTAGAGGTGTCGTCACGAGATTCCTCGGACTCAGAGGAACTCTCTGAGTACTTATTTGACTTTCAATGCATAGAGCCTTACGTTGCGGCCGTAAAAGAGGCCATAGACTGGGAACAGGATGCCCAGCCACCTGAAAAAATTAAAAGGTTTTTTCCTAGCCGGAAGAACCAAGGGGAGACCTTTCCGCTCTTGCCAGAGATCCGAGAGTGGTTCGAGGAGGAATGGGAAAAGCCAGAAAAGAGGTTAAATGTACAAAACTGGGTCTCTGTAATATTCCATTTAATGGCAAAACGTTGTTTGGTGGCACCTTAGAAGAAGCTATTAAACGAGCTACAGGAGGGAAGTCGGGCCTGATACCACAAAGACCTAAAAGAAGACAGCAGGCCACCCGGTCAGGCCAATCAGACTACAGAAGGGCGCAGGATGCCAGATCATACAGACCGGGGCGAGAATACACAAGGCCCTATTGGAAGAGCTCCCAGAACTCTTTTCTACGAAACGTAAAGACCAAGGCCGCGCAGACCGCTAAGAAATCGGAGAAGTCTTTTTGACGGGTCAGCCGCCCATCCTCCCCAGGTGGGTGCCAGATTGGCATCCTTCTGGAGAGTATGGGCGGAGACGGTCAAGGACCAATGGGTCCAGAAGACGGTCAAGCAAGGATACAAAATAATTTTTCGACAAAAACCACCCAACATAGTGGCCCAGACAGAATGGCCACAAGACCAGAAAAAACGGAAGTGCTTACTAGAATATATAACCGAATTACTTCAAAAAAATGCAATCACACCGGTACCTCTAAAACAGCGGAAAACGGGAGTTTATTCACCAATTTTTCTGGTACCCAAAGCATCAGGAGATCTGAGACCGGTTTTGGACCTAAGATCCTTGAACCACTATATTGTCCCCAAAACATTCAAGATGGAATCAATATTTACGATTATATCAGTTCTGCAACCAGGAGACTGGTTAATATCAGTCGATTTAGCAGATGCGTACCTGCATGTCCCAATCAACGAGAAGCACCAAAAATACCTAAGATTCATGGTAGGGGAAGACCATTTCCAGTTCAGGTGTCTACCCTTCGGGATCAGCACAGCGCCTCGGGTCTTCTCCAAGATCTTGCTAGCTGTCATCGCCGTCATTCGATTAAGAGGCATAAAGATCTTCCACTACCTAGACGACATCTTAGTAGTGGCTCATACAAGCGAAGAGTTAGCGACACAGCGCGATCTAGTACTGAAGACTATATCAGAATTCGGCTGGATTGTCAACAAGCAGAAGAGCCAGCTGATCCCCTCTCAAGAGATGGAATACCTGGGACTTGTTTTCAACACAAGAAAAGGGCTTGTCTCGCTACCAGGACGCAAGAAAGTCGAGTTAGTAGCCTGCGTAAACAGCGTGATGGAGTCCTCATCACTGTCAGCAAGGGATTGCATGACACTTCTGGGAATGTTCACCGCAGCGATCCCAGCTATCCCCTGGGCAAGATTCCATACAAGAGCATTCCAGACATGCTTCCTGAACCAGTGGGATGGCGTATCATTGCACCAGAAGATCTTCATACCAAGACGGATCCGCCAAGGCCTGGCGTGGTGGATAGCACCAGAAAACCTGTCGCAGGGCATGCCCCTCAGCCCCGGAGACTGGATTCGGATAACCTCGGATGCCAGTCTCCGGGGCTGGGGCGCTCACTGCCTCGGCAGGCAGGTTCAAGGCGAATGGAGCAGGATGGAAACCAGACACTCCAACCTCTTGGAATTACAGGCAGCATACCTGGCCCTGCGGGCCTTCGAGAATCTAGTCCACGGGGCTCGAGTCAAACTGATGTTGGACAACCGAACGGCGGTGGCTTATATAGCCAAACAGGGTGGAACCAAGAGCTTGCCGCTGTTGCAGGTGGCAACCAACATATTCGTTTGGGCAGAAGCGCATGTGGAAGCCCTAACGGCAGCCTACATTCCGGGCAGTCAGAATCACATAGCAGACCGTCTGAGCCGGGATTTGCCCAACAAGAACGAATGGACACTCAACAGGGACATCCTAGAGACAATCTTCCACAAGTGGGGGACACCCTCGGTAGACCTAATGGCGACTCCATGGAATGCGAAGACACCCCGGTTCGTGTCAAGGTTTCGCTGCGACGAGGCAGTAGCCCAAGACGCCTTCTCAATTCCGTGGGATTTTCCCTTTGTCTACCTTTTTCCACCGTTACCTCTGGTAATGAAAACCCTACTGAAGATTGCGAGGGAGAACGTCCATGCAATTGTAATCCTGCCCTTCTGGCCACGGAGACCATGGTTCCCTCTGCTCCTACAGATGGCGGCAGTCCCCCCAATACAGCTGCCACTGAAGAGAGACCTTCTACAGCAGGGCCAATGGTGTCATCCCAACCCGGGCAGGTTACAGCTGATGGCTTGGTTGTTGAATCGGCCAGACTACAGTCACAAGGCATCTCGGAGGAAGTAATTTCGACGCTACTAAAATCTAGAAAAGCCACAACCAATGTCACTTATAACAGAATTTGGAAGAAATTTACGGCATTTGCCCTGCAACAGAAGTTTTCTCCGTTATCCCCAAGCATTGCGCAAGTGTTGGACTTCTTACAGTCAGCTCTAAAAGCGGGCTTAGCCTATAACACCATAAAGGTTCAAGTGTCAGCATTGGCGTGCTTCACAGGTCACAAGTGGGCAGGTGAGCCTCTAATAAGACAGTTCCTCAGAGCAGTCATAAAATTGAAACCACCAAGGAGACCCCTGTTCCCAGCATGGGATCTGGGCACGGTACTAAAAGCCCTGCTCCTACATCCATTCATCCCTGCAGAGACATGCCCGCTTTGGTTCTTGACAGTCAAGCTGATCTTCCTTACAGCCATAACGTCGGCAAGAAGGGTTTCAGAACTAGCAGCTCTGTCCTGCAAGAATCCATATTGCATCATTCTCCAGGACAAAGTGATCCTAAGGCCCTCACCGGCCGTAACACCTAAAGTGGTTTCCAAATTCCATGTGAATTGGGAGGCAGTCCTACCAAGCTTCACACAGCCACCAAAACAAGCGGAAGAGCTAGATCTCAGACCACTGGACATGGTCAACTTGTTCTCAATTTACCTACACCGCTCTCTACAGGTACGCAAAACTAATACCCTTTTCGTCCTGCCATCCGGGCCTAGGAAAGGACAAGCGGCATCCGCAAGAATCATAGCGACTTGGATCACCAAGGTGATAAGCCTCACGTATGAGAAACAGGGGCTGACGCCTCCACAAGTTCTTAGAGCTCATTCTACCAGAGGGGTGGCAGCCTCATGGGCAGCTTCGGCTAAGATACCGATTGAAGACATATGCAGGACCGCTAGTTGGAGCTCCTGCGAAACCTTCGCTAAACACTACAGTTTAGATGTCACAGCGGCCAACGCATCAAATTTTGGAAACGCAGTGGTGTCCACACCTCTGCAAACAAAATAAAATATTCACTATAGCAGCATTTTCAGTTGTTGTTCGAGTCTTATCTTTTCCCCACCCTAAATTGGCTAAATTAAATCCCATAGTGTGCTGACGTGAGGCTGGCCAGGAAAATGGAAAATTGTTATCAATACTTACTGTAATTTTCCTTTCCTGGCCTGTCCTCACGTCAGCACAGCTCTTTTCCCTCCCGATAAGCCTGTCGTCCTCCAGTTAAGTGGAACAAGGGCAAGGGAGGAGGGGCCCCCTATTTATCAGCTAAAAGAAGGTGGTACTGGGAGACCGGAGGAAGGGGTTAACCCATAGTGTGCTGACGTGAGGACAGGCCAGGAAAGGAAAATTACAGTAAGTATTGATAACAATTTTCCATTATATTTTTTTTTTTCCACAGTTTAGTCCGATACATATTCTTCTACATATTTTTGGTAAAAAAATCGCAATAAGCGTTTATTGATTGATTTGGGCAAAAGTTATAGCGTCTACAAAATAGGGGGAAGTTTTATGGCATTTTTATTAATATTTTTTTTATTACTAGTAATGGCGGCGATCAGCAAATTTTATCGTGACTGCGACATTATGGCTGACACATCGGACACTTTTGACACATTTTTGGGACCATTGTCATTTTTACAGCGATCAGTGCTAGCAGTGCTATAAAAATGCACTGATTACTGTGAAAATTACACTGGCAGTGAAGGGGTTAACCACTAGGTGACGCTGTAGGGGTTAAGTGTTTCCTAGTGAGTGTTTCTTACTGTAGGGGGGATGGGCTGTGTGTCACATGACAATGATCACCACTCCGATCACACGGAGCGAAGATCAATGTCATTGTCACTAGGCAGAGCGGGGAGATGCTTGTTTACACAAGCATCTCCCCGCTCTATCTCTCCGTGAGACGATCGCGGGTGTCCCTGCGGCGATCGAGTCTGCGGGACCCACGGTCGGGCTCATGGAGAAAGCAGCAGGGTCCCGAGCGCACCGGCGGCGGCGCACACACGACCACACGGTGGCATCTTAAAGAGGACGGACCTGAACGTGCTTGTGCCTGTTCGTGCCATTCTGCTGACGTATATATACAGGAGGCGGTCCTTAAAGCGGAGCTCCACCCTAAAATCACACTTTGCTCTAATATGTTCCTTTTAATCAGTTTAAAAATGTTATCTGTGAAAAAAAAATTTTACTTGCCTGGAATAGCCTGTTGCTAGGCAGAATTTCTAATCTGCCTTCTTCCTGGACCTCGGTCCTACTCCTTTCCTAACTAAGCCGCACAGACTCCTGGGAAATTAGTGTCATCATTTCCCAGGAGACTGTGCGCTCTTCTGTGCCGAAAAATCACGGAACTTCAAAGCCGGAAATTTGTTTTATTACTGTGGGGTTTGCGTTATCTACGTTGTCATAACAACGGGGCAGGACGTTCCTCCGCCGACGCCCGTTGTCATGACAACGGCACTAACAACCTGCGCTACGAGCGTCGCTCTACTGCGCACACCCGATATCCACGGAGACAAGAAAAAAAATGTACTGGGCTTCAGATGCCCACACATAGGATGGCAACGGCCACAGAATGACCAGCAGAAAATAAGGCAAGTGTTAGATATATTTACAGATCGTTTGGCGATCTATTACTATGTTTCATGTAATGTTCAGTGTAATTAAATTTAACTGGCCCAAAAAAATTACTAAATTATCCGCCTAAAGCGGAGTTCCGGTCATAAAATTTTTTAACTGTTGTAAAACAGTCAGCTATATGGGAGTTACTCATGCATATTCCTCTAGGTATGTCTTATTTTATATAGAAACAATTATATTTATCATGAAGTAACCCTAGATTTATAAAAATGCACAGAAATGTGACAATGGCAATATAAAATGTAGTCAATAGTCAACTAGGGCTACAATTCAAAATTAAAATAATTATTAACTTTATTTTAGGACTGCAGTCAATTATGCTATGAAAATAAATCTTTGTGATTAATCATTTATATCTGTGATATTAACCTGATCACTTGTCAATGACTCAGTCTGCAGCATGGAAATTGAAAAACCTAATTGCTCCCAATTTCAAAATGTATCCTTCTGTACAACAAATCATTATCTTGGCACCCGTTTAGGACTTTACATGTTCTTTACATGTTCCATAACTATTACCATCTTTGGAAACTTTGGTATTATTATTACTATTGCCCATTTCAAACAGCTTCATTCAGCAACAAACCTTATTCTTTCCTTGGCATCAACTGATATGTGTATTAGAATATTTATAATGCCATACAGCAGGCATCACTAAATGGCAGGACGCGGGCCAAATGTGGACCACGGCACTCTGCCATTAAGACCGCCGCGGTACCGCCATGTAGGAGCCTTTTCTTCCTCCTGCCGTCGCTCTGTAATCCTCACAGAGCCAACAGCGGGAGGCGGAACAGTTCTGGGTGGAGGGCGGAGCTGCCCGAGGTTATCAAACAGGCGATTGGCTGCTAGGACTGTCCTTCATCCTAACAGCCAATCACCATGTGGGGGGACTGAGGACTGTAATGTGGGGGGACTGAGGACTGTAATGTGGGGGGGCTGAGGACTGTAATGTGGGGGGAAGAGGACTGTAATGTGGGGGGACTGAGGACTGTAATGTGGGGGTACTGAGGACTGTAATGTGGGGGGACTGAGGACTGTAATGTGAGGGGACTGAGGACTGTAATGTGGGGGGACTGAGGACTGTAATGTGAGGGGACTGAGGACTGTAATGTGGGGGGACCGAGGACTGTAATGTGGGGGGACCGAGGACTGTAATGTGGGGGGACCGAGGACTGTAATGTGAGGGGACTGAGGACTGTAATGTGGGGGACTGAGGACTGTAATGTGGGGGGACTGAGGACTGTAATGTGAGGGGACTGAGGACTGTAATTTGGGGGGGCCCGAAGAGGTTAAATTGGGGGGGACCAAGAACTGTCATGTGAGGGGGCTGAGGACATTAAAGTGGAGAGGGGAGGAATGTAATGTGGGGGGGAGGCTGAGGACTGTGATTTGGGGGACTGAGGACAGTGATGTGGAGGGGCTGTGGACTGTAACATGTGGGGGGGGACTGAGGACAGTAATGTGGTGTTATGATGTAAATAGAGGCAGAGGACAGTAATGTTAATGGGGGTTGATGTTAAAGCGGAGCTCCACCCTAAAGTGGAACTTCTGCTCATCGGATCCCCCCCCCCCCGGTGCCACAATTGGCACCTTTCAGGGGGGAAGGGGGACAGGATACCTGTCAAAGACAGGTATCCTTTCCCACTTCTGGGAGTCCGGTCGCGGCCGTGACCTCATCCTGGGGCTGCCTCCTCCTCCCCTGGCCGCCGGGCTAATAGGAGAGAGGAGCGGGGCCTCGCGCATGCGCAGTAGAGTTCCCGACGTGAACCCGAAAGGCTACACTGCCGGGTTCCCTTACCCGCAATGGCGACGGCAGCACCCGACAGCTGATGGGAAACATCAGCTACGGTGCTGATATCGAGGGACTGCAGGGCAGGTAAGTCTCCATTTATTAAAAGCCAGCAGCTGCAGTATTTGTAGCTGCTGGCTTTAAAAAAAAAAAATTCCCCGGAACACCCCCTTAAGGAAGTGTGAAGACACTACGGTGGAAGGAGTGGAGGGGGATGATTTAAAGGGGGAGCTGAGGACACTCATCAAGAGGGGATCTTGATGTGAAGGGGGAGGGGACTGTGATGTGCACTGGGGACTGAGGACGCTGATATAAGAATGGGTTAAGATCTGTGCATGTGCATTAGGTGCACACGTCGTGGGTGGATCAGCCTTTTTTAATGGGCTGCACTACCCACAAGAAACCGAGAGAAAGAAGTCCTTGACCTTTTTAAAAAAAAAAAAATTGTGCTGCACCAAGCCGCATGGTGCTGCAGCAACATGTAGTTTGGTGCATGCAAAAATGCGTGACAGGGAACCGACATGATATTCGGACCTCTGCTAGAAGAAAATTTTACTGACCGGACCTCTGCGAATTGTAATTCAATACCCCTGCCATACAGCATGGAAAGAACAGTGGAAAACTGCTGGTATTTTGGAAACTTGTACTGTTAGATACATTATGGTTTTGACATGACTTTAGGTGTCATTTCTATCTTTCACCTATGTATAATTGCAGTTGACAGGTTATATACAACCTTTATATGTAAAGATTACTCTGCCTATCATTAAAAGGTTGGTGTTTTTTTTGCTGGTCAGCTCCTATGATATTTTCATTGGGAGTGGTTATATCAAATTCTCATGTGTCTGGCATTGAGGGATATGATCTTCTGGTCCAATGTTTTAATGTGTGTCCAATCACATTTAACAAATTATGGTCAGTAGTTATTTTCTTTACATGCTTTTTTTCTCCAGGAGCTGTAATGGTTGGAATGTGAAAATATTTCTGGTGTCCCAAAAACATTCAAAGCTTATAAAGAATGCAATTGTGGATTTAAACAGATCACAATTCACAAACAGTTTCCAGGAGGAGAGAGCACAAGGCAGCTAGGAAACTAGCCATTTTGATGGGTGTCTTCCTTAGCTGTTGGATGCCATTTTTTGTAGTTTTATTAATTGATCCATTTTTGAACTTTACTACACCAAAGGTATTTTTTTAGGTATTTAACCACTTAAGCCCCGGACCATTTCGGGCCATTAGGACCAAGCCTGTTTTTGGGATTCGGCACTGCGCTGCTTTAACTGTAAATTGTGCGGACATGCAATGTTGTACCCAAATGAAATTTGCGTCCTTTTCTTCCCACAAATAGAGCTTTCTTTTAATGGTATTTGATTGCCTCTGCGATTTTTATTTTTTGCGATATAAACAGAAAAAGACCGAAAATTTTGAAAAAAAATGATATTTTCTACTTTTTGTTATAAGAAAAATCTAATAAACTCAATTTTAGTCATACATTTAGGCCAAAATGTATTCAGCCACATGTCTTTAGTAAAAAAAATGTCAATAAGCGTATATTTATTGGTTTGCGCAAAAGTTATAGCGTTTACAAACTAGGGTACATTTTCTGAAATTTACACAGCTTTAAATTTATGACTGCCTATCTCATTTCTTGAGGTGCTAAAATGGCAGGGCAGTACAAAACCCCCCCAAATGACCCCATTTTGGAAAGTAGACACCCCAAGGAAATTGCTGAGAGGCATGTTGAGCCCATTGAATATTTTTTTTTGTCCCAAGTGATTGAATAATGACAAAAAAAAAAAAAAATTACAAAAAGTTGTCACTAAATGATATATTGCTCACACATGCCATGGTTATATGTGGAATTGCACCCCAAAATACATTCTGCTGCTTCTCCTGAGTACGGGGATACCACATGTGTGGGACTTTTTAGGAGCCTAGCCACGTACGGGACCCCGGAAACCAAGCACCGCCTTCAGGATTTCTAAGGGCGCAAATTTTTGATTTCACTCCTCACTACCTATCACAGTTTCGAAGGCCATAAAATGCCAAAATAGCACAAACCCCCCCCCCCAAATGACCCCATTTTGGAAAGTAGACACCCCAAGCTATTTACTGAGAGGCATGTTCAGTCCATGGAATATTTTATATTTTGCCACAAGTTGCGGGAATATGACAAACTTTTTTTTTTTTGCACAAAGTTGTCACTAAATGATATATTGCTCACACATGCCATGGGCATATGTGAAATTACACCCCAAAATACATTCTGCTGCTTCTCCTGAGTACGGGGATACCACATGTGTGGGACTTTTTGGGAGCCTAGCCGCGTACGGGACCCCAAAAACCAAGCACCGCCTTCAAGGTTTCTAAGGGCATACATTTTTGATTTCACTCCTCACTACCTATCACAGTTTTGAAGGCCATAAAATGCCAAGATGGCACAAAACCCCCCCAAATGACCCCATTTTGGAAAGTAGACACCCCAAGCTATTTGCTGAGAGGCATGTTGACCCCATTGCATATTTTTTTTTTTGTCCCAAATGATTGAATAATGACAAAAAGAAAAAAAAATGTACAAAAAGTTGTCACTAAATGATATATTGCTCACACATGCCATGGTTATATGTGGAATTGCACCCCAAAATACATTCTGCTGCTTTTCCTGAGTACGGGGATACCACATGTGTGGGACTTTTTGGGAGCCTAGCCGCGTACAGGGCCCCAAAAACCAAGCACCGCCTTCAGGATTTCTAAGGGCGTAAATTTTTGATTTCACTCCTCACTACCTATCACAGTTTCGAAGGCCATAAAATGCCAAAATAGCACAAAACCCCCCCAAATTACCCCATTTTGGAAAGTAGACACCCCAAGCTATTTACTGAGAGGCATGTTGAGTCCATGGAATATTTTATATTTTGCCACAGGTTGCGGGAATATGACAAACTGTTTTTTTTTTGCACAAAGTTGTCACTAAATGATATATTGCTCACACATGCCATGGGCATATGTGAAATTACACCCCAAAATACATTCTGCTGCTTCTCCTGAGTACGGGGATACCACATGTGTGGGACTTTTTGGGAGCCTAGCCGCGTACGGGACCCCAAAAACCAAGCACCGCCTTCAAGGTTTCTAAGGGCATAAATTTTTGATTTCGCTCCTCACTACCTATCACAGTTTTGAAGGCCATAAAATGCCAAGATGGCACAAAACCCCCCCAAATGACCCCATTTTGGAAAGTAGACACCCCAAGCTATTTGCTGAGAGGCATGTTGAGCCCATTGAATTTTTTTTTTTTGTCCCAAATGATTGAATAATGACAAAAAGAAAAAAAAAATGTACAAAAAGTTGTCACTAAATGATATATTGCTCACACATGCCATGGTTATATGTGAAATTACACCCCAAAATACATTCTGCTGCTTCTCCTGAGTACGGGGATACCACATGTGTGGGACTTTTTGGGAGCCTAGCCGCGTACGGGACCCCAAAAACCAAGCACCGCCTTCAAGGTTTCTAAGGGCATAAATTTTTGATTTCACTCCTCACTACCTATCACAGTTTTGAAGGCCATAAAATGTCAAAATAGCCCAAAACCCCCACAAATGACCCCATTTTGGAAAGTAGACACCCCAAGCTATTTGCTGAGAGGCATGGTGAGTATTTTACAGCTCTCATTTGTTTTTGAAAATTAAGAAAGACGTTTTTTTTTCTTTTTTTTTTTCTTTTTTTACATTTTCAAAACTTTGTGACAAAAAGCGAGATCTGCAAAATACTCAACATACCTCTCAGCAAATAGCTTGGGGTGTCTACTTTCCAAAATGGGGTCATTTGGGGGGGTTTTGTGCCACCTGGGCATTCCATGGCCTCCGAAACTGTGATAGGCAGTGAGGAGTGAAATCAAAAATTTACACCCATAGAAATCCTGAAGGCGGTGCTTGGTTTTTGGGGTCCCGTACGCGACTAGGCTCCCAAAAAGTCCCACACATGTGGTATCCCCGTACTCAGGAGAAGCAACAGAATGTATTTTGGGGTGTAATTCCACATATGCCCATGGCATGTTTGAGCAATATATAATTTAGTGACAACTTTTTGTACATTTTTTTTTTTTTTGGTCATTATTCAATCACTTGGGACAAAAAAAAAAAATATTCAATGGGCTCAACATGTCTCTCAGCAAATAGCTTGAGGTGTCTACTTTACAAAATGGGGTCATTTGGGGGGGTTTTGAACTGTCCTGGCATTTTATGCACAACATTAGGAAGCTTATGTCACACATCATCCACTCTTCTAACCACTTGAAGACAAAGCCCTTTCTGACACTTTTTGTTTACATGAAAAAATATTTTTTTTTGCAAGAAAATTATGTTGAACCCCCAAACATTATATATTTTTTTAAAGCAAAGGCCCTACAGATTAAAATAGTGGGTGTTGCATTTTTTTTTCCACACAGTATTTGCGCAGCGTTTTTTCAAACGCATTTTTTGGGGGAAAAACACACTTTTTTTATTTTTAATGCACTAAAAAACACTATATTGCCCAAATGTTTGATGAAATAAAAAAGATGATCATAGGCCGAGTACATGGATACCAAACACGACATGCTTTAAAATTGCGCACAAACGCGCAGCGGCGACAAACTACATTCATTTTTAAAAGCATTTAAAAGCCTTTACAGGTTACCACGTTAGATTTACAGAGGAGGTCTACTGCTAAAATGACTGCATTCGATCTGACCTTCGCGGTGATACCTCACATGCATGATGCAATTGCTGTTTACATATGACGCTAGACCGACGCTTGCGTTCGCCTTTGCGCAATAGCAGGGGGGACAGCGGTGCTTTTTTTTTTTTTTTTTTATTATTTATTTGGCTTTTTTATTTTATTTTTAAACTGTGCCTTCCATATTTTATTTTTTTACCATTTTTATCGTTATCTCAGGGAATGTAAATATCCCCTATGATAGCAATAGGTAGTGACAGGTACTCTTTTTTTGAAAAAAATTGGGGGGTTAGACCCTAGATCTTTCCTCTGCCCTCAAAGCATCTGACCACACCAAGATCGGTGTGATAAAATGCTTTCCCAATTTCCCAATGGCGCTTTTTATATCCGGGGGGGGGGGACATTCCCTCCCACTGCTTGTAAAAGCAGTCTAGAGGCTAATTATCTGCTAGAATTGCTTTTACATGAAAGCCGGCTGCTGGCTGAAAAGAATGATACCAAGATGATACCTAAACCCGCAGGCATCATTCTGGTATAAACATTCAAAGTCCAGCAACATACCAGTACGTTGCTGGTCCTTGTTGGACATGTATTGTAATCTTTTTTTTCATACAGCCTATTGGCTGAACGAAAAAAAGAGATTGATTGGTGGGTATGCCCACCATTAGAATACCTCCCTTCATCCACCCACTTCTAATGATGGGCATATATGCCGAAGCATGGGGGCATCCTCCCGCAAAAAAGTTATGCCGCGTACACACGGTCAAGCCTTCGTCGGAATTTCGACCGTATGTACGCGGCATAAAAGGTTATGCCGCGTACACACGGTCGGACTTTTCCACGGATAAGCCTCCGTTGGAATTTCGACCGTATATACGCGGCATTAGGAGCAAAATCGCTCCTCCGCCCCTGCTGCCCCCATGCTTCGGCATATATGCTCTTTTTTTTAACTGTGGTGGTGAAATCACCTCCTACAGCGTTGGAGTCACGGCTTTATGTATCGTGGGAGCAAACGCTGTTGCTGTCAAGATAAATAGATCCACGCTGCAACTGAATGGCGTACCTGCTAAGCAAATGGTGGTTAACATTAAAACAAAGTAACATTACAGTACAACAGTAAGACCTTACCATGCCATACCTGCAAAGCAAATACCAAAACAAAACCTAGTAAAAAATAAAAAAATGTTTTAACGCAACCTGTGCCTAAAATATATATATGCCGAAGCATGGGGGCATCCTCCCGCAAAAAAGTTATGCCGCGTACACACGGTTGGAATTTTCCACGGGCAGGCCTCCGTCGGAATTTCGACCGTATGTACGCGGCATTAGGAGCAAAATCGCTCCTCCGCCCCTGCTGCCCCCATGCTTCGGCATATATGCTCTTTTTTTTAACTGTGGTGGTGAAATCACCTCCTACAGCGTTGGAGTCACGGCTTTATGTATCGTGGGAGCAAACGCTGTTGCTGTCAAGATAAATAGATCCGCGCTGCAACTGAATGGCGTACCTGCTAAGCAAATGGTGGTTAACATTAAAACAAAGTAACATTACAGTACAACAGTAAGACCTTACCATGCCATACCTGCAAAGCAAATACCAAAACAAAACCTAGTAAAAAATTAAAAAATGTTTTAACGCAACCTGTGCCTAAAATATATATATGCCGAAGCATGGGGGCATCCTCCCGCAAAAAAGTTATGCCGCGTACACACGGTCGGAATTTCGACCGTATGTACGCGGCATTAGGAGCAAAATCGCTCCTCCGCCCCTGCTGCCCCCATGCTTCGGCATATATGCTCTTTTTTTTAACTGTGGTGGTGAAATCACCTCCTACAGCACTGGAGTCACGGCTTTATGTATCGTGGGAGCAAACGCTGTTGCTGTCAAGATAAATAATTCCGCGCTGCAGTTGAATGGCGCACCTGAAAACAAAAAATTACATACCTGAAAAGCAAGCATGATAAAACATTGCAGAATAGAATACAGTAAAAAAGAGCAGAACAATAGAGAGAAAATAGAGAGAGAGAGAACAATAAAACGACAACTATTTTTGGTTTTTTTATTTTATATTTTTTTTGTGTTTTGTTTTTAACGTTTTTTTTTTCTTTTTTACACTTTTTTTTGTAACTTTACAACTGTAATGGTTCAGGTCTCTCAAAATGTAATGGCATCTTGGGAGACCCTGTGTAAGTGTGTCCTTGTCTGTGAAATGCTGTACCCTACGCTAAAACTTCACTTTTGAGTGGTAGCGTTCAAAACATTCACCTTGGCAAAGACCAGGCTTGTCAGGACAGAGTGGACAAAAACTACGGGTGTCACGCCTAAATCCGCGCTTGCTACAGACACGACATCTTTTTTGGGGGTGGCTTTGGGTAGGGGTACTCGGGAGGACATACGAATAATGCCTCTCATGCAGCCGGCTTACTGCATTTGGTTGGGGATGGTGAGGTGCAGAACCGCCTGGATACAGGAGTTCTGTGACTATCTCATTCTGGAATTTTAGAAGAGATAACGTCCCGCCTGAAGCTCTGTATAGCACATGAGCGTTCAGCAAAGCCAATTGGAATAATGATAGAGACACTTTTTTGTACCAGCGTCTCGCCTTACGGTCAATTAGATACGGCGCCATCAACTGGTCGTTGAGGTCCACCCCTCCCATATTTTGGTTATATTCGTGGACACAGAGGGGTTTCTCCACAACACCAGTCGCCGTACGAATTTGGACTGTCGTGTCTGCATGAAGGGAGGTAAGAAGGAAAACATTCTTATTGTCCCTCCACTTCATAGCGAGCAAGTTATTACACTTCAAGCAGGCTCTCTCCCCCAGCCTAAGACGGGCATCTACAAGCCGCTGGGGAAAGCCCCGGCGATTAGGTCGCACGGTGCCACATGCTCCAATCTTATGATCAAACAAGTGACTAAACAGTGGCACGCTCGTGTAATAATTGTCCACATACAAGTGGTACCCCTTTCCGAATAAGGGTGACACCAAGTTCCATACTATCTTGCCAGCGCTCCCTATGTAATCCGGGCAGTTGACCGACTCAATCTGACTGTCTTTTCCCTCATAAACCGTAAAGTTCACTACATAGCCTGTTGCCCTGTCACAGAACTTGTAGAGCTTGACCCCGTATCTGGCACGCTTGCTGGGAAGGTACTGCTTGAAAGACAAGCGGCCAGAAAATTTAATCAGGGACTCATCAACGCAGACAACTTGATCGGGAGTAAACAAGGCTGCAAAACGTTCGTTGAAGTGGTTTATGAGGGGCCGAATTTTATAGAGCCGGTCGTATTCAGGGTCCCCACGTGGACGACAAAGTTCATTGTCGTTGAAGTGCATGAACCGCAAAATCTGCTCGTATCGTGCCCTGGACATGGAGGCAGAGAACACGGGCATGTGGTCAATTGGGTGCGTGGACCAATAAGCACGCAATGACGGAAATTTATGTGTGCCCATGTTGAGGGAAAGGCCCAGAAAGGTCTTAAATTCGGAAACCGTAATTGGTTTCCAATTTCTGGCAATTTTAGGCAACTGGGGGTTAGCGGCGATAAATTGACCAGCATATAAATTACTCTGGTCCACAATAGATCTATAGAGATCTTCCGTGAAAAACAGCGAATAAAAATCAATTGGAATAAAATCAGCTGTTTCCACCTGAATACCGGGTTGGGCAGTGAATGGGGGAAGTACGGGTTCTGCAGAAGTGGTGGGGACCCAATCAGGATAGGCGAATTCTGCAGGAAGGGCAGTATGGGCACGACGGGCCTGCCTTTGTCTTCTTGGTGGCAGCGGGACACTACTTGTGCTTGCCACCTCGCCAGCTTGAACTGCACTTATGGGACTCGCCACGTCACCAAGTGTTACTGCAGTGCTGGATGTACGTCCAGGCTGTACTAGGCCGCTGGTGCTTGCCAGTTCACCAGAAGGAATAGCGGCGCTAGTACTACTCTGCTCCATGATACGAGAGACCTGCGGTTCTTGCTCCTCAACAACCTCAGAAGATCGGGATCGGGTACGCCTGACCTTAGCAGGGACCTCAACTTCGTCGTCAGAGCTATCTGACGTGGGGCCGCTGACGTCACTGTCTTCTACGGGAAGATATTCTGAGCCTGAATCTGACAGATACGTGACCTCCTCTTCACTATCTGTCATGCTCAGAATCTCGTAGGCCTCTTTACTAGTGTACCTTCGTCTTGCCATTTTGGGCTCTAAATTTAGGGGTACACTAGTAAGATTCACAGGAAAAAAAGCACCTGACTGTCGTCAGCAAATGTATCAAACGCTACAAAAAAACTGTTAGCGATCGAAGGGATCAGGCCTGTCTCTGCGAACGCTGCAGTTATGTGTGTTGTGTTTGGTAAGTGACAGTGATCAATCGATACTGCACTTGGGTGGGCTGGGCTGGGCTGGGCGGAGGGGCTAAACGCAGGCGCTAGCAGGTATCTGGGCTGATCCCGCTAACACTGCGTTTTTGGGAACCCTAAACCGCTGGGGATGCTAGTATAGATCTGATCAGATACTATACCACTAAGGGGGGTGTATGCTTTGCGCGTGGGTGTTAGCGTTACTGGCACTAACCTAACACTGCCTGGGGCGACGCAGACCCTCTCTGGCGCTAAAACCTAATTGATCTCACCCGCCGGGCGATCAGGGGGGTTAAACCTTTATTGGGTTATATACGGCGGGTGCCCTGATGCTATAAAAAGCAAACTAATCAACCAGCGTCACCCGTAACCTTTATATGGTGATCACTGGTGAAAGGGTTAACTAGGGGCAATCAGGGGGTTAAAACCTTTATTAGGTTAAATATGGGGGTACCTGACACTATATAAAAACCTGACGGGTAACCTAAATAACTAAATAACTTACTGGCTAACCAGTGACACCAGTGACGCTTATACGGCGATCACTGGTGAAAGGGTTAACTCTAGGGGCAATCAGGGGGTTAAAATAATATATGGGGGTACCTGACACCAATAAAAACCTGCGGCGAACCTAAAAAAAAAATAACTGCCTATCTAAAACACCAGCGACACGAATACAGCGATCGGAAAAACAATCGCTTAGTGACGCTGAAGTTAGGGGGTGAAAGGGTTACCTGGGGGTGATCAAGGGGTTAAACCTTTATTAGGGGGGGTTAGGGGGCTACCCTGGACCTAAAGGGGCCTAATCCTAACTGCCCTGCAACTTTTTACAATCACAGATGACACTAAATGCAGTGATCAGTAAAATAAATGATCACTGCAATCAGTGACACTGTGATTGGGGGCTTTGGGGTGACCTGGGGGGTGATCTGGGGGTGACTGGGGGGTGATTTGTGTGCCTATGTGTACCTACGTGTCAGTGGACTGTTAGAGCACTAACCTCTGTCTTCACTCCTCGGCGCCGGGAACGAAAAGACCGCGGCGAGGGAGATGACATCACTTCCTCCAGCCTGTGTTTACATCACATGGCGGAGGAAGCAATTTCATTGGCCGGGAGCGATCGCGAGGGGGGGGGCGGAATCGAGCGGCCGCCCCCTCATGCCTGATCGCTCCCGAACACTTAACGGCCGCTCACTGCAGTGAAGGGGGGTCCGGATGGACCCCCCAACTGCACAAAGGCGATCACGTAGATCTACGTGATTCTGCCTGTCCGTGCCATTCTGCCGACGTAAATCGGCGGTGGGCGGTCGTTAAGTGGTTAACTGGTTTAGTTATATAAACTCAACATGTAATCCTATTCTGTATGGCTTTCTCTATCCATGGTTTAGAAGAGGTCTCAAACATATCATCTCCGGTAAAATTTGTTATTCTGATGCTTCTGCAAATCTGTTTCCTGATGAATAGGAAATTATATAAGAAAAAAAAAAAAAAAGTTGGGAGGGGGAGAGAAGTGCAACAACCATAGTGTAGAATGTAAAGTGTAATTTTAATAGAAAATATAAAAAAGCACTCACAAAGATAATATAGAGCTCAGCATGACAGTCTGGTAGCCTCTGGGACAGAGATCAGACACTCAACCAGGATGCCCTGCCTTGGCCACCGGCAAGGGAGCAGAGGTGGATTGGAAACAGGAAACCACTGTTACTGGAAAGCCAAAGTCATGGATGGAACACAGGGCCCAGGAAATGAAGGGTTCTTCTTCAGCCGGGTCTGTAGAAGAAGCAAGGTTTCTTTGAAACACTTTCCAGTTCCAGCTCCAGCTCCAGCATTTCCCTACTACATAAGGTGACTTCATACCCTGGGTCCTGTGTTCCATCCATGGCTTTAGCTTTCAATTGACAGTGGTTCCCTGCTTCCAATCCACCTCCACTCCCTTGCCGGTGGCCAAGGCAAGGCATCCTGATTGCATGTCTGATCTCTGTCCCAGAGGCTACCTGACTGTCATGCTGAGCTCTATATTATCTTTGTGAGGGCTTTTTTATATTTTCTATTAAAATTACACTTTACATGCTACATTATTGTTGTTACGTTTCTCTGACCCTCCCAAATTTCTGTCTCTTACAGCCACACAGCACTGCCATGCTGGAGCGAAGCAGCACTTCCAGAGTTAGATTAGTAGTGTGTTATATAGCACTCTGGGCTACCCGCAGCATCTAGCTTGCATAAACGTCATCTGTCATTTGGTTTTGTATGGTATCATACAGTTTTATATTGTTTTTATAATGTTTTACATTGCTTCACGCTGTAAACTCACTTGTAGCTCATCAGGGCACCGATTTCTGACCGGCGCATCTGTGTATGGGGATGGTTTCAGTTTAAGGGGTTGGTATGCTGTGATTATTCTGGGTGTTCCCATCTTTGATCCTTTTTCGCTTAAGAGAAAAGACTGTTTTCGCACCAATTTAAAGACAATGTTATTATGTACTCTTAATATTATAAAAAGAAAGATAGCTAATAATATTTACATGTGTTACATTTATATTCAGTCCTGGAAATTATGCCAAAGAAAACTCATGGAAAAGTTAGATTTATTATGTTTAATCCTCAACATGTATGTATCTTTGTTTTTTAATAACTTTTAAATAAAGTTTACTTATTTGTTTAATAATTACATTAGCTCTACTAGAATCCATTTATTTGTTTTATCTCTAATTATATTTGTTTCCCAATTATGTATCTCATAAAGCCTCTATCACTGAAATCAAAAAACTCATATTTAAACTGTATTTTTTCAGCTGTAATATGCATTTACTAGTGGACCAATTAACATAATATTTTCACTAAGTCAACTACACTTATTTAAAGTTGAACTCCAGGCAGCTATAAAAGACACAAATAATGCAGCTCTTTATTCATTAAGACATAATTTAATGCATTTTTTTGTAATTGCAACGGTTGTAAGTTCCTGAATTTGACTTGTTATCAGCATCTTGCAATTTCTTATACAGCAGCAAATACTGTACACTAGGGGAGAGAAGGGCAGTACTGCATGAAAATGTGCAGACAAGGAATCATAGGAAGTGAGATCATAAAACCAGGACAGGCTGGTTGTATTTTAAGGATTCAGTTCTGAGCAAAAAAAATTTGGAAGCTGTCTCTGATTTTATTATTTTTTGAAACTGCTGAACACACTGATTTATAGACTCACAGAGTTATCTAATAATATATGGTTCTACTTACTATTGATAAGGATGAGGATTTCCCTAAACAACAAAATTGCTTTCCTGTGTAGCGGGGTCTCCTTTAAGGCCCCGGGACTACAGTACCCAGAGCCCCATTCGGCCTCAGGGCGGAGGTTCCGCCGCAGAGACTCATGGGGGAGGTTACTTAAGAGGGAGGCGGGGGGAAGCTCGCTCTCTTGGGACAACGCGCTTCAAGCAACAAGTCATCCTGCGCGGATCTACTGTGGGGTCAGGCCTGAAGCCTAAGGCCTTACCCGAAGTCCGAAGAGCCTTTCACCGTCCTGCGGAGCCTGGGTGGATCTTGGATCGTCAGTGTAGGACTCCAGTTGGATCGGGGACCCGATCGGTTGCAGACGCTGTGTGCGCCTGGAACGGTGAGCGGGCACCTGCCCATATCCATAGACTGAGTTATATTCAGGCCTATAGACTGCCTAGGCCCACTGTTCGCTCACCAGTGTTCTTTGGGGGTCCGGTAGTTGGGACAGAGTTGAAGTGCCTACCCCCCCATTTGCATACTGCTGCTACGAGTTACCACCTTTTTGGATTACAATTGGTTAATTTATTCAAGTGCACCAACGAAAGCTGGCCGGTGAAGAAAATCTTACTCCCTTAGGGAAAGGGGACTATTTCATACACTGTCAGGCCTGACATAGGTGGGGAAAGTTATAAAGTTTGTGTTGCTGTGTCTTAGGGCGCGCACGCCATAATAGCTCCGCGTGGTGGATACTGCGCGGCGCCATTTTATAGTGCTGCCTCTGTAGCATTGGTTGATACAGGGTTCTGCAGACCCATGTAAGTGTTGCATGTCATGTTTTTATGCCACCATTTTATAGTAAAGCTATTACCTATTCATATTCCTGCCTCAGAGTGTTGTCTGTCTATTTAGGAACTGTTAAGTATCATACACCTGAGAGTGATAGGAAGCTATCCCTAGACTAACTGTGCCAGAGTGGGTCGAGTCAGATTGCCGGGGGTTGGCGGTGCTGTATACAGGGCCCGAGAAAACAAACCAGCGGCTCTCTTAACTGGGGGTAGCGCTACACGTGGGGGCTCTTGAGTCCGGGATTCTGTTGCAGCAAATAGCAGCCAAAAGGTACCAGCATGGACCCACTAGAAATAGCAAAGTGGTGCGCAGTAGTAAAAACAGACCCACATGAAGTAGTGATCATAGAACTTGCAGGGACCTGGCAAGATGATGCAGTGAAACAGTAAGTGGTGTCACTGTCCCCGCAACAAAAAGCATACATAGTGGATGTCAGATCAGAACCTCCCATGACATATGTACTGGTGAAGTGGAAGGATGGAGTCCCAGAAGACTTCAAGAAGCCGAGCATAGAAACGGCGGATAAACAAATCTTTAAGTTAATACGCGCTCCACCCGACTTAAAAGATGTCAAGACAGAGATGAATCCTGGGTCGCCACAGGGCGCTCTCAGCACAGAATTATGTGCGGTCCTAGGGGAAATTATAGCGCGCTGCAAGAAAGATCCTACGGATTACCAAACGTCAGGATACCGGAAACTTAGAATGTTTTCAGGAAGGAAGCCTGTACCTTCAGGAGAGGAAGGATTTGAGGAGTGGTTAGATAACGCTACTCAGGCCTTAGAGGAGTGGGAAGTCCCAGACCACAGAAAGAAGCAGAGAATTGCTGAGAGCTTAAAGGGGCCTGCTCTAGAGGCCATACGCAACCTTAAGATGAGCAAGAAAGACTGTGTTGCGCAAGACTATCTAGACATTCTGCAGAATGTGTTTGGAGGAACAGAAAAGATCACTGAGCTTACCTACCAACTAGAGCACTGCTACCAGAAGGCAGGGGAGAAGCTATCAGAGTTTATGATGCGCCTAGATAAAATACTGCACAAGATGATCTTAAAGAAGGGGATTGACCCGAAGAAGGTGGATGAGGCCCGGGTCCAGCAGGTCATGAGAGGATCTCAACCCCTGGATCCCATCGCACTGGCGCTACGTACAAGACAGGGCGGGAAGAGCCTGGAGTACCCTGACTTGATCCGAGTAGTCAGAGAAGAAGAAGCTATGCTGGAGGAGAAGAAAAGGAGCCAACCAGTTGAGCTGGTGCAGCCCCCTCCAGTGATGGTCAGGGCCGCCACGACCTTAGAAAGAGACGCAGAGGTGGATACCTTAAAGTCACAAATGTCCCAAGTGTTGGGAATGTTGACCTCCCTGATGGAAAAGGAGTCAAGTGTACCTGAGAGGAGCAGCCCAAGGAAGGAGTTGTTTCCAAATACTTCAGCACCCGCATCCCTGGAAGATAGGGGGGATATGATCTGTTTCAACTGTGGAGGAGTTGGTCACGCGGCCAGAGTGTGTTCCAGTCCCAAAAAGAGGAAGATGAACAACCGCAAGCCGCCGGAAAACTTCAGCGGGCCCCGGTGAAGGAGTCAACCGGGTGCCCATCATTTTTACGGAACGCCACACTGAATGCAGAAGCAACAGAGTTTATCCCTTCCTGTCCTTGGTTGGGTGCTTGGGAAAGTGCCAGTGAACCATCTGTAAAGGAAGATCCAAGAGAAGCCATGTACCTTCCTGCTCCGGAGCCGGATGTTCCAGAGGAAGGGGGAAGTCCTGTGTTAGCAACAGAAGAAGAGTCTGCTCCAACAGAAAGCCCAAGAGGACAGAGGAAGCGGAGGGCAATAAAACCTCCCAGGAGACTAACCTACCCACAGATGGGTGAAAGTGCGGAAGACACTGTAGTCACTGCTAGAAGGAGTATGGAAGACCATGACCCTCCCGCTGTTTATTTGGTGGGAGGCAGCCCCAGCTCACTCTCTGGCACAGTTAGACAGGATACTAATGTTAATGTGTCCTGTGGGCAGAGGAGTTCACTGCCTCGTTTTTGGTGGGAATTTCCTCTGCCGACATCATATGAAGGATTGATGAATGTTGTGAGATCTGTAGTTGGAGATTATGTTATCTTTGGGGACCAAAGAATTCAAGTGGGGGGAGTGTGTAGCGGGGTCTCCTTTAAGGCCCCGGGACTACAGTACCCAGAGCCCCATTCGGCCTCAGGGCGGAGGTTCCGCCGCAGAGACTCATGGGGGAGGTTACTTAAGAGGGAGGCGGGGGGAAGCTCGATCTCTTGGGACAACGCGCTTCAAGCAACAAGTCATCCTGCGCGGATCTACTGTGGGGTAAGGCCTGAAGCCTAAGGCCTTACCCGAAGTCCGAAGAGCCTTTCACCGTCCTGCGGAGCCTGGGTGGATCTTGGATCGTCAGTGTAGGACTCCAGTTGGATCGGGGACCCGAGCGGTTGCAGACGCTGTGTGCGACGGACACACGCGGTGGAAGACCCAGGCTTGGATCGCGCCTGGAACGGTGAGCGGGCACCTGCCCATATCCATAGACTGAGTTATATTCAGGCCTATAGACTGCCTAGGCCCACTGTTCGCTCACCAGTGTTCTTTGGGGGTCCGGTAGTTGGGACAGAGTTGAAGTGCCTACCCCCCCGTTTGCATACTGCTGCTACGAGTTACCACCTTTTTGGATTACAATTGGTTCATTTCTTCAAGTGCACAAACGAAAGCTGGCCGGTGAAGAAAATCTTACTCCCTTAGGGAAAGGGGACTATTTCATACACTGTCAGGCCTGACATAGGTGGGGAAAGTTATAAAGTTTGTGTTGCTGTGTCTTAGGGCGCGCACGCCATAATAGCTCCGCGTGGTGGATACTGCGCGGCGCCATTTTATAGCGCTGCCTCTGTAGCATTGGTTGATACAGGGTTCTGCAGACCCATGTAAGTGTTGCATGTCATGTTTTTATGCCACCATTTTATAGTAAAGCTATTACCTATTCATATTCCTGCCTCAGAGTGTTGTCTGTCTATTTAGGAACTGTTAAGTATCATACACCTGAGAGTGATAGGAAGCTATCCCTAGACTAACTGTGCCAGAGTGGGTCGAGTCAGATTGCCGGGGGTTGGCGGTGCTGTATACAGGGCCCGAGAAAACAAACCAGCGGCTCTCTTATCTGGGGGTAGCGCTACACCTGTTTTCTTCGTAAGCTGTGTTGTGATGACTCGCTCTATAAGAAATATTTTTTCCTTGATTCTCTTAGCTTTTTTTTGCAATAAAATTAGATGTCCTGTTGTTGGTACATTTTGTTGTATAGAAAATTTCCATACAACTTAATTGAACCAAAAAAAGAAGGATCACCATTCTACTGCGCTTTAGCTGTCTTGTCAAAAAGATAGAGGCAGGGAGAGGACACTACTGTATTTCTCAACTGTAGGTTGTATCATAATCTTGAAAGTGGATGGACAGAAATACAAATTCTTTTACAAGTAAGGCAACTCCCATATACTGTTTTTTTTTTCATCTGTGTAGTTAGCTGTCTGGACTCCAGTGTTAAGTCAATCTAATATTTCAAATGTGCATACACTTTTAAAGGAGGAAAGGCAGATGTGACAAAGTACTCCGTGTAATCTTTCCCATGGAGAACTGGATAATGTATAAACATAGTCATTGTTCTTCTTTAAACCAAATGTTAGTCATCTGCTAAATTTTGTCTCAGGCCTCAGCATTTATTCCCAAGTTAATAACTGATATAAACCAGCTATACTATATTCACTAGAATTTTGGCAGTAATGTATACCTATATTAATTAAAGTCATAGTAAAGTCAAATTTTTTGTTTGTTAAAAATAACAAACATGTTATACTTACCTTCTCTGTGCAGTGGTTTTGCACAGAGCAGCCCGATCCTCCTCTTCTTAGGTGCCTCTTCGGCACTCATGGCTCCTCCCTCCTGTTAAGTGTCCTCACAGCAAGCAGCTTGATATGGGGGCATCCGAGCTGAGCCACAGCTCTGTGTGTCCATTCAGACACGGAGCCACAGGCTCGGCCCCACCCCTCTCTCTCTCCTCATTGGCTCAATGGCTGATTGACAGCAGTGGGAGCCAATGGTGCCACACAAATGCTGCGACTGTGACCACCAAATGCTGTGACTGTGCCATCAAATGCTGCCAGTGTGCCTCAAATGTTGCCAAAGTGCCCCAAACATTGCCCCCCGCATGCCCGCCATCTGCCCGGCCCTTACCTTGTCTCTGGTCGGCAGCGGATAAGGGCGGCACGCGGCGAGCGGTGTCCTCCATTTCTTCCTCGATGAGGAAGACTCTTCTCCCGCCCGCTCACCCTCTCGTCCTTCCAAGCCTGCCGCTTCAGCCAATCAGGTGACCAGTAACCAGACCCGGTGAACCTGATTGGCTGAGAGGCGGGTCAGTGTTAGGGAAGCGATTTCCTAACTCAGCACTGTTAACCAGGGAACGTACAGCCTGTGCGCCCTCTGGTTAACCATTTGGAAGCCGATTAGAGCTCACAGGCTCTAATCGGGAAGCCTATTAGAGCCTCTCGCTCTAATCAGGCACTTCCAAAACACACCCACCACTGTTATTCAGATGGCCGGCGCTCAACAGGGGGCCTGGACACCTGAATAGGGGGCGGAAGCGGCGACAATACATAGATTCATGCAATGCATGAATCTATGTATTGTTGATTGATGGGTGCAGGAGAGAGGGGGCGCACCACCACTGTAAGCAGATAAACATCTCAATCAAATCATTTTAGAATTTTGGCAATAATGCAAACCTATATGAACTAACTTCTCTAAAGTTACAGCATTTCAGAATGGTGTTCACTTATTACTATTTTGTTCTGTGAAACATACTCTAACATTTTGTCTTTTCATCTTCCAAACACTAGAAGAAAAACAGAAAGCTGGTTGAATTCCATATACAGTACGTAAGTAGACAATAAAACCAGTATCAGATATAAAGGATCAATTATTCATTATAGGTGATGCAATAAAAGGAATTAAAGAGAGAAAACACATGTTTCATTAAAAAATTTGTGCTGACTTTCAAATTATTGTCCTTGAAATTAAAAATATTGACCAAAAGCATTATTAAATGTACAATACAGCTTTAGCTTTGCAATGCCTAAAATTTTAAGTTTAACTCAACTTTCATGGGAAAAAAAAATGCAAATAAAGAAGAAATAATATAGCGTATGCAATTGCGACACAAGTCATAGTTTCATAGTTACATATAGTAGGCAAGGTTGAAAAAGACACAAGTCAATCAAGTCCAACATATGTGTGTGATTTTATGTCAGTATTACATTGTATATTCCTGTATGTTGTGGTCGTTCAGGTGCTTATCTAATCGTTTTTTCTTAATTATCGATGCTCCCCGCTGAAACCATTGCCTGTGGAAGCGAATTCCACATCCTAGCCACTCTTACAGTAAAGAACTCTCTACGCAGCTTAAGGTTAAACTGCTTTTCTTATAATTTTAGTGAATGGCCGTCTGCCTTATTAAATTACCTTACGCAGAAACGTTTTATCCCTATTGTGAGGTCACCAGTATGGTATTTGTACTCAAGCGTCTCTTCTTCAGAGAGAATAAGTTCAGTGCTCGTAACCTTTCCTCATAACTAAGGTCCGCTTGTCCCTTTATTTGTTTTGTTGCCCTTCTCTGGACTCCCTCCAGTTCCAGCACATCCTTCCTGAGAACTGTTGCCCAGAACTGGACGGCATACTCCAGGTGCGGCCTGACCAGAGTCTTGTAGAATTGGAGAATTATCGTTTTATCTCTGGAGTTAAACCCCTTTTTTAATGCATGCCAATATTCCGTTTGCTTTGCTTGCAGCAGCTGAGCCTGTCATCTACTAGGACCCCCAGGTCCTTTTCCATCCTAGATTCCCCCAGAAGTTCTCCTCCCAGTGAGTAGATTACATTGATATTTTTGCCACCTAAATGCAATTATTTAACATTTTTCCACATTAAGCCCAGGTTCACAGTGAGCTGAGGGAATGAAGCCACTGTGCCATCAAACACTGCCACTGTGCCCACCAGCTGAACTCGCACGATTTAACTCCCGCATGTCAGTCTCGATTTCGGAATTCGCAAAAAGTCGTATAGAAACTACTTTTTGAAATCGGGACGGTGCTGCAAAAACAGCATAGCATCGATATAGGACAGTGCCACTGCCGGAAATTGTCGCTGATTTGACATGCGATTTGACATGTCAAATCGCATTGAAAAATCGTACCAATGTGAACCAGGGCTCAACCTCATTTGCCATGTAGTTGCCCACCCCATAAGTCATATTGTAACTGAATGTTATTAAAAATTACCTTTCATTTTCAATCTGCAGCTCTGTATTTTTCTGAAAATGCAATATGGCTACCTGGAGAAGTTCTGTACACAAAATGTGTATAGAATGCCCCCAAGAAACATACTTTCCAGTTTGTGTGATTGGCTCACCAATTTTCCCAGAAGTTTGCACTTAGATACAAGTCAGATTTCAGGCATCCCTGCAACAAAAATTACGTTTTTGGTGAGATTCTTTCCTCATTAGAACCCTGCAGGTGCACAACTGATTACTAATTATGAAGCCACTCGCATTAGACTCACTTTCCAACATGGACACAGAAAAACACACAGGGATTTCTTCAGAATAACAAAAGGTAGGAATCAGCAACAAAGTTTGTTAAAATCCTTGTAATGTACATAGATCACCCAGAGGGGAATGTTTTTTTCTTAACAAAAGTGAAGTTACACTTTAAGAACTTTCAATAACGTATTGTTAGAACACATTTCAATCAACAGCAGACACATCAGTTAGCTGTGCCAGCCATAAGCACATGACCAGGGAGATGTCCAGTTTAGACAAGGTCAAAGACTATACACTATACCAGGGGTGTCCAAACTTTTTTCAAAGAGGGCCAGATTTCATGAATTGAACATGCGTGAGGGCCGACCATTTTATCCGACTTTCTTTAAACCATTAAGACCCTTTCACACTGGGGCGGTTTGAAGGCGCTATTTTGCTAAAAATAGCACCTTCAAACCGACTCTAAACAGCGGCTGCTGTTTCTCCAGTGTAAAAGCCTGAGGGCTTTCACACTGGAGCGGTGTGCTAGCAGGACCGCTTCAAAAATCCTGCTAGCAGCATCTTTGGAGCGGTGAGAGGAGCGGTGTGTTTTCCGCTCCTTCCCATTGAAAACAATGGGAAACAGCGGCTATACCGCAGAGGCGCATCGCCGGCGGTATTAACCCTTTTTCGGCCGCTAGCGGGGGTTAAAACTGCACCGCTAGCAGCCAAATACCGTCGCAATTCCGACGGTATAGCGCCGCTAAAAATAGCGGCGCTATACCGTCAGTGCACCTCCCACCCCAGTGTGAAAGGGGCCTTAAATGAAATGCAAATTATGAGTTTGGGTGTTTTATGTACTTTTTTTAAAATAATATTCTTTCCTTCTGCAGCCAGCCAGCCAGTGCCTCTCACTAAAGATGAGCTTGGGTGTTTCATTTACTTTTTTGTAGTGAAGTCTCCTTCAGCCATCCAGCCCTCTCACTGACTGAAAGGAAGGTCGGGCGTGTAGATGTGCCCGAGCCCGCAAGGAAGATGACAGCACAGCGCCACTGCCAATCACAGGCACTGTGACATTTTCCAAAATCTCTGCCTCTGCGTGCCAAGCGCCGCTCTCATTGTTAGGATGAGCGGGGCGTGCATTTACATATACATTCTAATGTGGCCCCCCAAGTACATCCGTGTTTTATTTTTTTTTGATCTCTGCATCTGCATCTGCAGTCCGCAGATGCAGAGATCTGGAAATGTCACAGTGCCTGTGATTGTCTCTGTGCGCTGTCAGCTTCATAGCGACTCTGGCAAATAGACTTGTGGACACGCCCAGCTACACACCCCGCTCATCCTAACAATGAGAGCGGCGCTCGGGATTTGTCATGCTGAAGATGAATCCAAAAAAATAAATTAAAAAAAAACACACGGATGTACTTGGGGGGCCACATTAGAATGTATATGTAAATCCCAAGTGGGGTCCACATCAAACCGGAACGTGGGCCACAAATGGCCCGCGGGCCGGACTTTGGACATGCCTGCACTATACAATCATACCAGAACGTTACCTGGTTGCTAATCTATGCCTACAGTAAACACTGCAGAAATCATAGTACCTACATAACACAAATCAACAAAGCAAAAACACTGCCCACTTGACTCAAACTGTTTATTTTGACTGTTGCAGTTTTTTTTTGTTTTGTTATTAGCTGTTGAGGGTTTTTATTGATTGGATCTGCTCTGTCACATCCTGGGGCTACCAAGAGTTAGCTTAGAAATGTAATACTCTCTAATCACTAGAATTGTGTGTTTGGTGACACCCCTGTGGGAAAGAAATTTCCCAGTGCCAGGGTGGGCTGGCATTAGTCCAAAGTGAATCCATGGCTATTGTTGAGAATTTAAATCATGTTTGGGGCCAGTCACTTTTTGTCTTTTTAAAGCATAGAGTTAAAGCTTCAGCAGATACTTCCAGTAACATTTTCCAGACTCTGATCCCACTCTTGCTGTCACAGAGACTATGGTCTAATGCAAAAAAGGACTATCAGGCAAACACTGGCACAACTGTCTCTAGAACTCCACACTCAAGCAGTGAGGGAGTAATAGCTTACTCTGAGGGTCTTACTCTTTCCCCCTCCAGCAGGGCTTCCCCTGGCTTTACACGTTGAATGCTGTCTTCCCCAGTCAGTCAGGCCAGCTTCAGATGCACCAGACCCCTGATGTGAGCCGAATGCGAATTAGGTTTGGACCCAGCCTTAATCTATTTTCCTCCAGACATAAAGAGTGTCCCCTTGTCCTCTGTGACCTTACAGTGAATAACTCAAAACCAAGTTCACTATATGGACCACTTAAGTACAGTATTTATACATGTTGTCTCCTCTTCTCAAGAGAGAATAAATTCAGTTCCTCTAATCGTTCCTCATAGCTGAGCTCCTTCATGCCTCTTATCAGTTTGGTTGCACTTCTGTGCACTTTCTCCAGTTCCCCAATATCCTTTTTGTGAATTGGTACCCAAAACTGAACTGCATATTCCAGATGAGGTCTTACTAATGATTTGTACAAGGGCAAAATGATTTGCTGTCCATACCTCTCTTAATACAAAAATAGGACTTTTCTTACTTTGTAAACCGCAGCTTGGCATTGCATGCCATTATTAAGCTTATGATCTACCAAAACACCCAGATCCTTCTCCATCATTGATTCCCCCAGTACTCCCCCTAGTATGTACAGTGCCTTGCAAAAGTATTCACCCCCTTGGCTTTTTACCTATTTTGTTACATTACAGCCTTTAGTTCAATGTTTTTTTTTAATCTGACTTATAGGTGATGGATCAGAACACAATAGTTCAAGTTGGTGAAGTAAAATTAGAAAAATATTTACATAAAACTATTTTTCAGAAAAAAAAAATTATAATTGGCATGTGCTTATTTATTCACCCCCTTTGTTATGAAGCCCATAAAAAGCTCTGGTGCAACCAATTACCTTCAGAAGTCACATAATTAGTGAAATTATGTCCACCTGTGTGCAATCTAAGTGTCACATGATCTGTCATTACATATACACACCTTTTTGAAAGGCCCCAGAGGCTGAAACACCTAAGCAAGAGGCACTACTAACCAAACACTGCCATAAAGACCAAGGAACTCTCCAAACAAGTAAGGGACAATGTTTTTGAGAAGTACAAGTCAGGGTTAGGTTATAAAAAAATATCCAAATCTTTGATGATCCCTAGGAGCACCATCAAATCTATCATAACCAAAGGGAAAGAACATGGCACAACAGCAAACCTGCCAAGAGACGGCCGCACACCAAAACTCACAGACCGGGCAAGGAGGGCATTAATCAGAGAGGCAGCACAGAGACCTAATGTAACCCTGGAGGAGCTGCAGAGTTCCACAGCAGAGACTGGAGTATCTGTACATAGGACGACAATAAGCCGTACGCTCCATAGATTTGGGCTTTATGGCAGAGTGGCAAGAAGAAAGCCATTACTTTCAGCAAAAAACAAAATGGCACGTTTTGAGTTTGTGAAAAGGCATGTGGGAGACTCCCAAAATGTATGGAGGAAGGTGCTCTGGTCTAATAAGACTAAAATTTTATGTTTTGGCCATCAAAGAAAACACCATGTCTGGCGCAAACCCAACACATTACATCACCCAAGAACACCATCCCCACAGTGAAACATGGTGGTGGCAGCATCATGCTGTGGGAATGTTTTTCAGCAGTCGGGACTGGGAAACTGGTCAGAGTTGAGGGATAGATGGATGGTGCTAAATACAGGGATATTATTGAGCAAAACCTGTACCACTCTGTGTGTGATTTGAGGCTAGGATGGAGGTTCACCTTCCAGCAGGACAATGACACCAAACACACTGCTAACGCTTGAGTGGTTTAAGGGGAAACATGTAAATGTGTTGGTATGGCCTAGTTAACCACTTAAGACCCGGACCAATATGAAGCATAAGAACCAGGCCCCTTTTTGCGATTTGGCACTGCGTCGCTTTAACTGACAATTGCGCGGTCGTGCGACGTGGCTCCCAAACAAAATTGGCGTCCTTTTTTCCCACAAATAGAGCTTTCTTTTGGTGGTATTTGATCACCTCTGCAATTTTTATTTTTTGCGCTATAAACAAAAATAGAGCGTAAATTTTGAAAAAAAACAGTATTTTTTTTCTTTTTGCTATAATAAATATCCCCAAAAAATATATAAAAAAAATATTTTTTCCTCAGTTTAGGCTGATACGTATTCTTCTACATATTTTTGGTAAAAAAAATTGCAATACGCGTTTATCGATTGCTTTGCGCAAAAGTTATAGCGTTTACAAAATAGGGTGTAGTTTTATGGCATTTTTATAATTTTTTTTTTTTTACTAGTAATGGCGGCGATCAGTGATTTTTTTTCGTGACTGCAACATTATGGCGGACACATCGGACACTTTTGACACTATTTTGGGACCATTGGCATTTTTACAGCGACCAGTGCTATAAAAATGCACTGGTTACTGTAAAAATGACACTGGCAGTAAAGAGGTTAACCAGGAGGGGGCGCTGTAGGGGTTAAGTGTGCCCTGATTTGTGTTTCTTACAGTGGGGGGGCGTGGCTTAACGTGTGACGTCACTGATCCTCGTTCCCTATTACAGGGAACAGACGATCAGTGACAGGCTCACTAGGAAGCACGGGGAGAGGTTTGTTTACACTTACCTCTCCCTGTTCTTCCTCTCTGTGACCCGATCGCGGGACACCAGCGGCGATCGGGTCCACTGTTCCCACGGGGACGGTCACGGAGAAGAGGACCGGGTCGCGAGCGCGACCCACGGCTGGGCTCTTAAAGGGGACGTACCTGTACGCCCATGTGCCCAGCCGTGCCATTCTGCCGACGTACATCGGCGTGCGGCGGTCCTCAAGCGGTTAAAGCCCAGACCTCAATCCAATAGAAAATTTGTGGTCAGACTTAAAGATTGCTGTTCACAAGCGCAAACCATCCAACTTGAAGGATCTGGAGCAGTTTTGCAAGGAGGAATGGGCAAAAATCCTAGTGGTAAGATGTGGCAAGCTCATAGAGACTTATCCAAAGCGACTTTAGGGGGGTATTGACTTTAGGGGGGTGAATAGTTATGCACATTGACTTTTTCTGTTATTTTGTCCTATTTGTTGTTTGCTTCACAATAAAAAAAAATCTTCAAAGTTGTGGGCATGTTCTGTAAATTAAATGATGCAAATCCTCAAACAATCCATGTTAATTCCAGGTTGTGAGGCAACAAAACATGAAAAATGTCGAGGGGGTGAATACTTTTGCAAGGCACTGTATATTTAAAAAGCACTTTATCTATTAAGTTTTTCTGGATACCTATGTGCACGGTTGGACCCTATTTCTTTACTGTGTCAGCATTAGCACTTTGATCTGATTATTTTTTATGCCATTCTTTCAATTTTCTGTGCACGTTGAATTCTATGCGATTATGTAGCGTTTAGTATGCAATTTTTTATGAAATTTTGCACATGCGATGTACACTTTATTTAGCACTTTATTTTTGGTAATGAGCCATCATTCACTAGAGCGCAGCACCACATATTTATTTTTAGATATATTTATTGTTGGTACGGATTGACCAATCCGGTGTCAGCTGCAACTAGTGTTCCATTATTAATTATTATCCAGGTAGCGCGGGAATATTCTCTTTAATCATTCCATATAACACTTTTTTTATTTATATAATTGCTATCACTAGCCACTATAAAAATGTTTTTTTTTTTTTTAGCACTGGCATTAAGTCACAAATTTAATGTCACTAGTCCAGATATAATACACAGGAGTATCACATATAGTTAATTAGTAGTAATTAAAATGTGGTGAGGCAAGCGCAGTTAAGCCATTATACAATTTTTCTGTTTCCCCAAGGGGAAACAGCACTCACAGCAGCGGCCTATTAATTTACTCACATCCCCTTGGCGCGAGTGTCATACATCCCATATACAATGGTGTATAAAAAAAAAACTTTTGAGAGTGAAGTCAGGTATGATCATGTTGATGTAGCCGACAGCGGACTACAGTTATCTGGCACTGCAGACTTACCCTCTCCTTTCTTGGACTGTCTCTGTGTTCTTCTAGTGCTGGGCCCAGATAACATGCATCATCTTCCTGAGCCAATCAGAGAGCATTGTGAGAACTGTAGTCTCCTGAACAGACATCCTTGATCATCAGAACTATCCCTGGACTGCGTCTCCCAGCAGGCCATCTGCTCCAGGGAAAGACCTCTGGGAGAGGCTATTAAAGGGTCAGGAGACCTGGCCCACCCCCTCTTGTTTCCCGGATCTCATCAAGTAGACACCCATCCGCTGCTGTGCGAGAGGACTGCGGCCTACCAAGCGGCAACACAGCGATCCCAGATCCAACCCAGGCGGGTCCAACGCCGCTTGCTACACGAGGGGCACAACCGCAGCGTTGCTGTATATAGACGACTCACGGTCCCAGCAGTCAGACTTTCATCTCTGCCCGTTCTGCAGAAGGAAGAATCGACTTGGATCGCTATTCAGGAGGTTCTTACACTGTTCTCCAGTTTAGTGAGAGGGCATCTGCCCACCAATTCAATCCCTGCCACCATCATATTTCACAAGACACTGTATATAGACACCTTACACCTGAAATTGCTTTAAGGATTGCTGCTGGCCAGTAGGGATGAGCTCGGTGTTCGAGTCGAACATCGGCTGTTCGATCGTTCAGCGAAGATTGAACTATTTGGGCCGTTCGCGCCAAATTCGAGTGACGCGAACGGCCCACAATACACTGCGCCATCGCAGTGCAATCCCGGCGCTGTGATTGGCCAAGCATGCACTGTGACCCCGCATGCTTGGCCAATCACAGCTCCGGCAGCTAGGAGAGCCATAATTGGCCACAGGCAGGTTGCATGTGGCCAATTATAGCTCAGGGGGTTTAGCACACGCCCCACACTATAAAAGGCCGCCAGCGTGGTGGCCTTGTGTAGTGTGTTCCGGCCCAGGGAAAGAAAAGGATAGGCAGGGACAGTGTCATTGTGCTATTTTTTGTGCTATTCTTGTGTGTAGGGAGAGAGAAGGATAGGCAGGGAGAGTGTCAGTGTCATATTCTTTGCTAAACCTTGTGTGCAGGGAGAGAGTAGGATAGGCAGGGGACAGTGTCAGTGTCATATTCTTTGCTAAACCTTGTGTGCAGGGAGAGAGAAGGATAGGCAGGGAGAGTGTCAGTGTCATATTCTTTGCTAAACCTTGTGTGCAGGGAGAGAGAAGGATAGGCAGGGAGAGTGTCAGTGTCATATACTTTGCTAAACCTTGTGTGCAGGGAGAGAGAAGGATAGGCAGGGGACAGTGTCAGTGTCATATTCTTTGCTTAACCTTGTGTGCAGGGAGAGATAAGGATAGGCAGGGGACAATGTCAGTGTCATATTCTTTGCTAAACCTTGTGTGCAGGGAGTGAGAAGGATAGGCAGGGAGAGTGTCAGTGTCATATTCTTTGCTAAACCTTGTGTGCAGGGAGAGAGAAGGATAGGCAGGGAGAGTGTCAGTGTCATATTCTTTGCTAAACCTTGTGTGCAGGGAGAGAGAAGGATAGGTAGGGGACAGTGTCAGTGTCATATTCTTTGCTAAACCTTGTGTGCAGGAAGTGAGAAGGATAGGCAGGGAGAGTGTCAGTGTCATATTCTTTGCTAAACCTTGTATGCTTGTATTATGCAGGGAGAGAGAAGGATAGGCAGGGAGAGTGTCAGTGTCATATTCTTTGATAAACCTTGTGTGCAGGAAGAGAGAAGGATAGACAGGGGACAGTGTCAGTGTCATTGTCATACCTCCCAACTTTTCTAATGTCCACTGCGGGACGTTCATTCATATTTTTTCCCCTCCCGTTAAACTCCCGGACTTTTTTTTTGTTGAGCGGGGGGGGGGGGGGGGGTCGCAAACATACCATAACTGCCGAATTAGCCCCCTCCCGCCCAGCCCGCCCGGGAAAAACCTGCAGAATCTGCTAAGCCTCCTGCACAGCTAGCCCGTATTGCTGTGTTTTCCTGGTGTGTTACACTAACAGGCATTTGCAGCACTTACAGCGGGCGGAGTGTGCTTCCTGCTAAATATACACCTGAAGCTAGCCCATATTGCTGTGTTTTCCTGTTGTGTTACACTAACAGGCATTTGCAGCACTTACAGCAGGCGGAGTGTGCCTCCTGCACATTATAACCTGAAGCTAGCCCGCATTGCTGTGTTTTCCTGGTGTGTTACACTAACAGGCATTTGCAGCACTTACAGCGGGCGGAGTATGCTTCCTGCTAAATATACACCTGAAGCTAGCCCGTATTGCTGTGTTTTCCTGTTGTGCTACACTAACAGGCATTTGCAGCACTTACAGCGGGCGGAGTGTGCCTCCTGCACATTATACACCTGAAGCTAGCCCGTATTGCTGTGTTTTCCTGGTGTGTCACACTAACAGGCATTTGCAGCACTTACAGCGGGCGGAGTGTGCTTCCTGCTAAATATACACCTGAAGCTAGCCCGTATTGCTGTGTTTTCCTGGTGTGTTACACTAACAGGCATTTGCAGCACTTACAGCGGGCGGAGTGTGCTTCCTGCTAAATATACACCTGAAGCTAGCCCGTATTGCTGTGTTTTCCTGGTGTGTTACACTAACAGGCATTTGCAGCACTTACAGTGGGCGGAGTGTGCCTCCTGCACATTATACACCTGAAGCTAGCCCTTATTGCTGGAGCTTTTTTTCTTTTGTGTTACACTAACAGGCATTTGCAGCACTTACAGCAGGCGGAGTGTGCTTCCTGCAAAATAAACACCTGAAGCTAGCCCTTATTGCTGTTTTTTCCTGTTGTGTAACACATGCAGTCATCTGCAGCACTTACAGCAGGCGTAGTGTGCTTCCTGCTAAATATACACCTGAAGCTAGCCCGTATTGCTGTGTTTTCCTGGTGTGTTACACTAACAGGCATTTGCAGCACTTACAGCGGGCGGAGTGTGCTTCCTGCTAAATATACACCTGAAGCTAGCCCGTATTGCTGTGTTTTCCTGGTGTGTTACACTAACAGGCATTTGCAGCACTTACAGCGGGCAGAGTGTGCCTCCTGCACATTATACACCTGAAGCTAGCCCTTATTGCTGGAGCTTTTTTTCTTTTGTGTTACACTAACAGGTATTTGCAGCACTTACAGCGGGCGTAGTGTGCTTCCTGCAAAATAAACACCTGAAGCTAGCCCTTATTGCTGTTTTTTCCTGTTGTGTAACACAGGCAGTCATCTGCAGCACTTACAGCGGGCGTAGTGTGCTTCCTGCTAAATATACACCTGAAGCTAGCCCATAATGCTGTGTTTTCCTGGTGTGTTACACTAGCAGGCATTTGCAGCACTTACAGCGGGCGGAGTGTGCTTCCTGCTAAATATACACCTGAAGCTAGCCCGTATTGCTGTGTTTTCCTGGTGTGTTACACTAACAGGCATTTGCAGCACTTACAGCGGGCGGAGTGTGCCTCCTGCACATTATACACCTGAAGCTAGCCCTTATTGCTGGAGCTTTTTTTCTTTTGTGTTACACTAACAGGCATTTGCAGCACTTACAGCGGGCGGAGTGTGCTTCCTGCAAAATAAACACCTGAAGCTAGCCCTTATTGCTGTTTTTTCCAGTTGTGTAACACAGGCAGTCATCTGCAGCACTTACAGCAGGCGTAGTGTGCTTCCTGCTAAATATACACCTGAAGCTAGCCCGTATTGCTGTGTTTTCCTGGTGTGTTACACTAAGAGGCATTTGCAGCACTTACAGCGGGTGAAGTGTGCTTCCTGCAAAATAAACACCTGAAGCTAGCCCTTATTGCTGTTTTTTCCTGTTGTGTAACACAGGCAGTCATCTGCAGCACTTACAGCGGGCGTAGTGTGCTTCCTGCAAAATATACACCTGAAGTTACCCCTTATTGCTGGTTTTCCCATCTCCCTGCAGGCCATTAGAATGTCTGGAAGGCAAACAAGGAGAGGCAGACAGTCAGGAGCCAATAAAAGAGGGCAAGCAGGCTCTGTGTCTAGAGACAACAGTGCTGGTCGTGGACGCGGTGCATCATCATCAGCACGTGGCCATGGGACACACTTGTCCTTATTTTCGGCAGCTGGACGTGTTGAGCTGCATCATGCCGAAGACTTGGTAGAGTGGATGACCAAGCCCTCCTCATCCTCCTCATCCTCTCTCACCCAGGCTCAGGGTACTGGCAAAGCAGCTGCCAAAGCGTCCTCTTCCCTGGTATCAATGTCATCATCAGTCACTCCTTCCCTAGACCCACCATGTCCTCCTGAGGAGTCCCCCGAACTGTTTGAGCACAGTGTTGGGTACATGCTCCAGGAGGATGCCCAGCGTTTCGAAGGGTCTGATGATGATACCCAGCTAGAGGAAGGCAGTAGCGTGAGAGCAGAGAGAGGGGATGCTCAAGAAGGACACCAATCTGGCAGTCATGTTCCAGCAGCTGCAGCATACTGCCAGATTTGCTCCAGTGATGAGGAGGGAGGGGATGATGAGGTCACTGACTCCACGTGGGTGCCTAATAGGAGAGAGGAGGAGGAGGAGGATGAGGAGGAGGCACATCTCCAACGAGGCAGGATTCCCTCGGGGGGCCAGCGTAAGGGCAGCACACCGACTGAATCATACCGCAGAGCTCCGCCTGTGCAGGGCGCTGCCTCTGCCCGTTATTCAAAAAGTTCTTTGGTGTGGGCCTTTTTTGAGTCGAGTGCATCAGATCGCACAGCTGCTGTTTGCAACATATGTCTCAAGCGTATATCGCGTGGCCAAAACATCAGCCGCTTGGGCACCACATGCTTGACCAGACATATGTTGACCTGCCATGCAGTTCGTTGGCAAGCCTACCTTAAAGACCCACACCAAAGAACAAAGCGGACCTCTCCTTGCACCGCATCAGCTGGGATCTCCAACCCCACTATACCTTCAGTCCTCTCTGAAACCTGCACTGAGAGGAATGAAGGTGTAGAATTAGGTGTGTCACAGCCAAGTACTTGCGGGCACTCTGCTAGCAGTACACCGACGTCCGATTCTAGCAGGCAAATTTCCCTGCCCCAGCTGCTGGATCGTCGAAAAAAGTTCACTCCCAGCCATCCACATGCCCAGCGGTTGAATGCTAGCTTGGCTAAATTGCTAGCGCTTCAACTGCTACCTTTTCAGTTGGTAGACTCGGCCCCCTTCCGTGAGTTTGTGCAATGTGCGGTTCCTCAGTGGCAGGTTCCCAAACGCCACTTTTTCTCACGGAAGGCGATTCCGGCTCTCTACCGGCATGTGGAAGGCAATGTCTTGGCCTCGCTGGACAGGGCGGTCAGTGGTAAGGTGCATATTACCGCTGACTCATGGTCCAGCAGGCATGGACAGAGACGTTACCTTTCTTTCACGGCCCATTGGGTCACTCTTTTGGCAGTAGGGAAGGATGCAGGACAAGGTGCAGTAGTGTTGGAGGTTGTTCCGCCGCCACGCCTCCAAAATGCTACTACTGGTTGTGACACACCTCTCTCCTCCACCCCCTCCTCTTCTTCTTCCTCCATGGCCTCTTCCTGTGCTTTGTCCTCGGAACCAGCGGTGCTCAGTAGGCGTTCAAGGGGCTACTCAAGTACGCAGGCAAAAAGATGCCATGCCGTGCTTGCGCTGGTGTGTTTGGGGGACAGGAGCCACACTGGGGCAGAGGTTCTGTCTGCTCTGCAGGGGCAGGCCGAGAGGTGGTTGACGCCATGCCAGCTTAAGCCAGGAATGGTGGTTTGCGACAATGGCACCAACCTCCTCTCCGCCCTCCGACAGGGACAACTGACCCATGTGCCCTGTGTGGCTCACGTCCTTAACCTGGTGGTGCAGCGGTTCTTGGGCAGGTACCCGGGCTTACAGGATGTCCTGAGGCAGGCCAGGAAAGTCTGTGTGCATTTTTCTAAAGATGTGATACATTGTTCTCTCAACATACATGTTTTGTTCCATTCATCCAATCCTTGATCTTATAATGCCAGTGCTCGCCTGGCTGAGCTGCAAAAGGAGTTGAACCTGCCCAAGAACCGCCTTATATGTGACATGCCCACCAGGTGGAACTCAACGTTGGCCATGCTGCAGCGGCTGCACACGCAGCAGAGGGCCATCAATGAGTATCTGTGCGACTACGGCACCAGGACAGGGTCAGGGGAGCTCGGGTTTTTTTCACCACGCCAGTGGGGCATGATCAGGGATGCATGCACTGTCCTGGCACCATTTGAGGAGGCCACGAGGATGGTGAGCAGTTACAGTGCATGCATCAGTGACACTGTACCTCTTGTCCACCTGTTGGAACATACGCTGCGTGGAATAATGGACAGGGCACTTGAGGCAGAACAGAGGCAGGAAGAGAAGGACTTCCTTGCCTCTCAAGGCCCCCTTTACCCAGACAGTGTTCCTTCTGTCCCACCCATCACACAGGAAGAGGAGGAGGAGGAGGATTGTGTCAGCATGGAGGTGGAGCCTGGCACTCAGAATCATCAGCAGCAGTCTTTTAGGGATGATTTACAGTCCCAAGAAACCCGTGGACTTGTACGTGGCTGGGAGGAGGTGGCTGCGGATCATGTCGTCTTTAGTGACCCAGAGGACTCCGGACCGAATGCCTCAGCTAACCTACGCTGCATGGCCTCCCTGATCCTGCAAAGTCTGCGGAAGGATCCTCGTATTCTTCGGATCAAGGAGAGGGACCATTACTGGCTGGCCACTCTCCTTGATCCACGGTACAAGGGTAAGGTTACGGACCTTATCTTACCGTCGCAGAGGGAGCAGAGGATGAGACAACTCCGGGAGGCCTTGCAGAAAGGTCTGTGCAACGCGTTCCCAGAGACTGGGAGGTTACAAACTCCTGGTCCTGGACAACGAGTTGCTGAGGCTTCGGTCAGTCAAAGAAGGAGCGGTGGGGAAGGTGGCCGTCTGACCGATGCGTTCAGACAATTCTTTAGTCCGCAGCCCCAAGGTATGATCGGTTCCAGCAACCATCACCAGCGTCTGATATACATGGTGCAGGAATACCTAGGGGCAAGGTCAAACTTGGACACCTTCCCCACCGAAAATCCTCTGGCTTACTGGGTCTTGAGGATGGATCACTGGCCAGAGCTTGCACAGTATGAAATTGAGCTACTGGCCTGTCCTGCATCCAGCGTTCTTTCAGAACGCACATTCAGTGCTGCTGGAGGATTTGTCACGGATCACAGGGTGCGCCTGTCCACCGACTCGGTTGATCGACTGACCTTCATAAAGATGAACCAGTCTTGGATCACCACCAGCTACCAAACACCTGAAGCTGATATAACAGACTAATTTATTTTCAAATGTCACATTCCTTCAAGACTGATGCTGATGCTGAGTGACTGTCCTGTTATGTTGACTGACTATCCTCCTCCTCATCAATGATCCGATTGATGATGATAGCTTGGAAGAACATTTTTGTTTCTGGGTGCCGCCACCAGTGGCTAAGGCCCAATTTTTCAGCCCCTGTTTAACAGGGGCATGTAATTACAATTTTTTATGCAATGCTTTGCAGCAGGGCTCATTCCTGCACTCCAACTAGAGTATCTGGGAGAGGTTGCAGTGTCGTGGCACCAGCACCAGTGCCTAAGGCCCAATTTTTCAGCCCCTGTTTAACAGGGGCATGTAATTACAATTTTTTATGCAATGCTTTGCAGCAGGGCTCATTCCTGCACTCCAACTAGAGTATCTGGGAGAGGTTGCAGTGTCGTGGCACCAGCACCAGTGCCTAATGCCCCATACACACGATCGTTTTTCATGCCGTTAAAAATGCCATTTTAAAAAATGGCCATTAAAAATGATCGTGTGTAGGCTCCAGAGCATTTTTAACGACGTGAAAAACGGCCATTAAAAATTCCGGACATGCTCTCTTTTTTCACGTCGTTTTTCATGTCGTTTTTTTTAACGACGTGAAAAACGATAGTGTGTATGCTTTCACGACGTGAAAAAAAACGCGCATGCTCAGAATCAAGTATGAGACGGGAGCGCTCGTTCTGGTAAAACTAGCGTTCGTAATGGAGATAGCACATTCATTACACAGTAACGGACTGAAAAGCGCGAATCGTCGCTCAACAAACTTTACTAACATGAAGGGTGGCGCCATTCGAATGGAACTTCCCCTTTATAGTGCCGTCGTACGTGTTGAACGTCACTGCGCTTTGCTTGATCGTTTTTTTTAATGATGGTGTGTACGCAAGGCAGGCTTGAGAGGAAACATGAAAAAAAACGAGGAGAAAAACGTCGGTTTAAAAAATGACAAATAAAAACGATCGTGTGTACGGGGCATATGGCCCAATTTTTCAGCCCCTGTTTAACAGGGGCGTGTAATTAAAATTTTTGATGCAATTCTTTGCAACAGGGCTCATTGCTGTGCTCCAAGTACAGTATCTGTGAGGGGTTGCAGTGTTGTGGCACCAGTGCCTAAGGCCCAATTTTTCTGCCCCTGTTTAACAGGGGCATGTAATTACAATTCTTGATCTAATAATTCACAGCAGGGCCCATTCCTGCGCCCACCAAGAGTAACTGTGAGGCCTTACAGTGTTGTGTCAACACCACCACCACCACCACCAAAGGCCCAATTTTTCAGCCCCTGTTCAACAGGGGCATGCAATTACAATTCTTGATCTAATAATTCACAGCAGGGCCCATTCATGCGCCCACCAAGAGTAACTGTGAGGGCTTACAGTGTTGTGGCAACACCAACATGTAAGGGGCAAATTTCAGCAGAGTATATACGGCAGGCCCCTACTTTCAAACATCCAACTTACAAACGACTCCTACTTGCAAACGAAAGGAGACAACAGGAAGTGAGAGGAAATCTACCCCTAGGAAGGCTAAATTCTCTCCTGTAAGAGTTAATATGGGAAAAGGGTGTCTCCTCTCTACTGATGCTTTATCACCAATCCTTGTTTCAATAAAAACCCCACTTTTCAAAAACATTTGTCATTGGGACGGAAAGTGAGGTGAAATGTTCTGAACAGGGGCACAGACAGCAAAACAAATGTTACAGGGGTGATAACCCTTCCCTATGTTTTCCAAAAAGCTTAAAAATAGATTATTTGGCTGGAGCTACACTTAAACAATGTACCTGTTCAAAATTACAAACAGATTCTACATAAGAGCAAACCTACAGTCCCTGTCTTGTATGCACTGCCTGTATACGGCTGTTTAGAGTATATAGGCCCTTTTTTATTTTGTGTGCGGGGTTCCCCTTAATATCCATACAAGACCCAAAGGGGCTGGTAATGGGCTGGGGTAGGGGGGGGGGGTGATGGGGTAGCTATGCCATTTTTCTCAAAGATTTTCATCCATATTACCGGGACCAGACATTACATTAAAGCGGCAAGCAGTTTTAAATGGCTTTTTTTTCCTTTAGAAATGTCATTTTGTGCAGGGACAGTTCTAAACACGGGAAACAGGTGGCACTTCACAGGCATACGTTAGACACCCCCCAGGTACGATATTTAACCACTTAAGCCTCGGACCATTTGGTAGCTAAAGGACCAGAGGTGAATTCAGAATTTTGCACTGGAGGGGCGTGGCTAGCCGCGGACCGAGATGGCGGCGTGAGAGCTGAGCTCTGCAAATCAGGGACACAACGCGGCTAATAGCGGCTTTCCAAGGCATATTAAAGTACCAGAGAAGGAGCGTTCTACACCCGGACAGCCCGAGGACCATGACTAGGAAAAGGAAGGAGCTCCGGAGGCCTCAGAAGTTGACAGACTTTTATGCATGGGGGATGCATGAAGGTAGGCAAAATGGCGCCGGCGCCACATCCACACCAGCCCTGACCGCACATCCCCGCTTACATCCCGCAGCACAGAGCTGCAATGATGGGTCTCCTAATAGCTCTCACTCCCTCCCTGCAACCCCGCAGACAGCTAGCCCCGCTAAGGCTAGATTTAGGCTGGATGGCTCTGGATGCGATTCAGCAGCAGGCCCTGACATAGACTCTGGGGAGGACACGAGGGAGCTGCCAGACAGCATTGAGGTTTTCCCTACTATGAATCAACCGGTCATGGATACGGTGCTGAAGGACATGTTAATGTCACTTAGGAGCACACTCCAAAACGATATTGTATCATGCATGACTAAGTTTAATAAGGAGATTAAAGTGGTTGAAGCACGGGTAGAACATGTGGAAAATAGAATGGGAGAATTCGCGGAAACCATTAACGACTTGGTCGACGCGCATGATGAGCGCGGGGAGGAAATAGAAGGGCTTAAAGCAAAAATAGCAGATATGGAAGACAGGGCAAGACGAAATAATCTAAAAATAAGAGGTATCCCTGAATCTGTGCAACAAGGTGAGCTGAGGGCTTTTGCTATAGCCCTGTTTAAGGATATTTTACCTGACCTTACGGAGCTGGATGTCTCCATAGACAGGATTCACCGCATACCCAAGCCATCCTACCTCCACACTCAAGTGCCACAAGATGTTCTCCTGCGGCTGCACTTCTATTACACCAAAGAAAAGCTCATGGCAGTCATGCGCAACAAAGATCTCATTCCCCTCCAGCATCAACACCTGCAATTTTTTGCAGACCTCTCGCAACACACTCTGCAAAAGAGGAGAGACCTCAATACCATAACTAAGGCCCTGCGCAATCACAAGATCAGCTACAGGTGGGGATACCCTACCAAACTTACCGTCATCAAAGATGAAACTACTTTTGTTATAGACTCCTTGGAAAAGGGATTGAAGCGGCTTAAAGAATGGCAGATCGTCCCAGAAACAGAGGGCCAGCCGGTGCCTTCCAAAAGTAACCCCTATAAGGAGTCTGAGTGGCAGAAAGCGAATGCACAGAATAGCAAAAAGCACTAAATCTTGGAAACTGGCCATACGTGCCCTGAAGAGTGAGGCTCTCTCACGCCTGGACTCACCCCTTGAATACACCTGAGCAGCTTTTGCTGCACCCGAGGGTATACCCTCATTGTTTCTCTTCCTCCCTGAGGAATATGTTTACAACCTCTAAATTACGTGACTGTCTGCTGCGAGCTAAGCAGCATGCGTTTTTTCTTAGTTCTCTTTTCGTTGTTTTCTTTGTTGTTTATCATTTTTTTTCTACACTGCAGCATATATGTAAGCCATTGATTCCAAAGCTGACGCTAACTCATAGAGCATCAGGAAGACCTGAGGAGGAGAGGTCAAGTCTCTGCGGAAAACTTCACTCCCGATCCAAACAACTTCCCAGCCACCAACTGATCCATCATACAGTGAGTACTTTCATCATGTTTACCTCAGAAATAATAATGTTCCAATGCATTACCACTTCTCACCACAGGAGGGAAATGTGGTCACGTGTATTACTCAACATTGATTCACAACGTCCCATCAGCACATACTCCCTTCAACCATGGGGATAACATTTTTGTCTATGAACGCAAAGGGTCTTAACCACCCTGCTAAAAGAAGATCTATGTGGAAGGAGGCCACTCAGTTTAAATGCGATGTACTTTGTGTACAGGAAACCCACTTCAACGCCAAAGACCCCCCGCAATGTTCCAACAAAAATTTCCCTTACGTTTTTTCTGCCAACGCAGATGCTAAAAAGAGAGGGGTTCTGGTAGCATTCAGAGACACTGTTTCCTTCCAACTGCAGGAGGAAATAAAGGATCCACAGGGACGCTATATCATAATTCTATGTGAAATTAACGCCTCACAATACACCATAGTTAACGTGTACGCCCCCAACTCCAACCAAATTCGATTCTTTAATAAAACCATCAACAAGATAAGGAAACACCAAAAGGGCTCGCTGATTGTTTGCGGAGACTTTAATATAATACCTGACCCTATTCTGGACTCTACTTCAGCGGGTCCTAGAGCGAGCAATCACCTTCAACCCGCTATTCATCAACATAACCTATTTGACGCCTGGCGTTGCCTACATGCTGGCGAAAGAGACTACACTTTTTTCTCTGCCCCACACAAATCCTACTCCAGACTGGATCTTTTTTTGGTGGATCAGGGAGTGTTGACCAGAACGATATCCACTGCCATCAATACTATCACATGGTCAGACCATGCTTCAGTGACTCTGACTATCTCCGATGCTTTTTCCTCTAATCCGACTCCGGTGTGGAGAGCTAATCCCATTCTTTTGCAATCCAAAGACACTAAAAAATTGTTGGAACACCATTTGACTCAATATTTTACGGAAAATGAAATGTCTGTCGATGATAATTTTGTATTATGGAACGCCCATAAGGCTTATATGAGGGGTATTTTCATCCAGCTGGGGGCAAGAAGGAAGAGGCAGCAGCAAAAACTATTCCAAGAACTAACACAGAAAATCCAACTCCTAGAAACCCAAAATAAAATCAACCCTTCACCACAAATCTCCCAACAGATATCCCAACTCCGTTATGACCTACGCCTGCTCTTACTGGGCGAGTTTGAAAAGTCATCTAGAAGGCTTAACACTAATTATTATGCAAATGGGAATAAGGCAGGTAGGCTACTGGCCCAACGCCTAAGAGGTACCAGGTACGAATCCAAAATCCCCTTCCTTGTACACCCTTTTACCAAAGAAAAAATATTCCATCCTAATGACATAGCAAACGCCTTCAGCCACTACTATGGCTCCCTATACAATCTATCAAATGATCCTACTATACCCCAACCTTCCACTGACCTCATTAATGATTTTCTAAAAAACATATCCCTCCCAAAAATTAGCCCTGAGCAGCTTACACAACTTAACTCTCCCTTCACAACCCATGAGGTTGTGAAAGCCATACAAACTCTTCCAGCGAACAAATCTCCTGGGCCGGATGGCTTCATAGGGGAATACTACAAGACCTTCCAAGATTTTTTAGCACCATATTTAACCAAAGTTTATAATGCTGCGGTTGCCTCTTCGTCCTTCCCCTCTGAGATGCTGAAAGCACTAATAATCACCCTACCGAAGCCAGGGAAGGAACCCACTACCCCTCAAAATTTCAGGCCAATATCCCTCCTTAACAACGATCTGAAACTATATGCCAAATTAATAGCAATGCGTCTAATGGACATTCTCCCCCAAATCATACACCCAGATCAATCTGGATTCACAAAAGGCCGTCAGACATCTGATGCAACGAGGCGATTAATAAATATTATTCATCAAGCGAACATACAGGGAACGCCTTCTCTGCTCCTAGCTTTGGACGCAGAGAAGGCGTTCGATAGAGTCCACTGGGGATATTTGTCGCGAGTACTACAAACCTTCGGGTTCGAGGGATCTATACATGCCGCTATAATGGCATTATACACTAAGCCATCTGCTCAGATATACAATTCGGGGGTGTTATCCAAACCATTCCAAATCTCAAATGGGACTCGTCAGGGGTGTCCTCTTTCTCCCCTGATCTTCAATATGATCATGGAGCCCTTGGCGAGTCACATCCGCAACCACTCTCACATAGAGGGATTCAAATTTCGAAATTCGTCCCATGTCATCAGCCTATTTGCGGACGACGTCATCCTGATGCTCACGGATATAAAAACTTCCTTGGCTTCGGTTCATGGAGTACTGCAGAGATTTAATAGCCTTTCATACTATAAAGTTAACGAAGATAAATCATTTATACTGGGTCTTAATGTGCCGCAGGCTACAATGCTTGAGTTAGCAGATAAATACCCTTATAAATGGACAACATCAGGGTTGAAGTATCTTGGTATCCAACTGAGTTCTACTACAAAAGAACTGGTCAAGGCAAACTACCTAAAATTTTTAGATAGCCTGCATAAGAAGCTCCAAAACATATCCAAAACAGAGCTGTCATGGTCAGGGAGACTGGCAGCGTTCAAGATGTTGATACTTCCCCAACTACTGTATTTATTCAGGACCCTGCCAGTCCCGGTACCCAACAGCTTCTTCGCAAGGGCCCAAACTTTAATTAACAAATACCTTTGGATGGGGAAGAGAGCAAGATGTGCTTTTTCCAAATTAACGTCTTCCAGGAAGGCGGGAGGGGTAGGCCTAACAGTCCTAAAAGACTACTACATAGCAGCCATATTGACACAACTTAGGACATGGTTTCCTCAACATAAAAGTAGTAGATGGGTAGAAATTGAGAAAACTCAGGTCTATAAGGGTAACTTACACCATTTTCTTTTAGCTAGCCCACAAACCACCGCTAAGTCGGATGAATGGTCACCTACCATTAAAGCGTCATTATCAGCTTGGACGGCACTACTAAACACCAAGTTTCATAATGTCAATCTTACAACCATCCAAATACCGTTGATGAGTATATCTCACATTATCCCGAATATAGAAGTCAGTGCATGGGAAAGACTGGGGATTACACAAATCGAACATCTACTTATAGGCCCAGCCCCTAAGACTTTCCGAGTCCTTCAAATAGAATACGGGCTCTCAGATAGGGAATATTACACTTATCTGAGACTGTTGAACTATCTGCATACTTCACCCCCTGCCGCGATTACTCTCCCATGGCAAGTGTCCCAATACTTTACTACCCTAACCTCTAAAACCAAAGGAATAGCCTTATTTTACAACACTTTGGGTAGTAAATACACCTTTAACAGGAATAACAGTATAATGGCCTGGGAGAGGGATCTCGGCAACGGGTACTCAGAGGAGCAGTGGCAATATGCCTTGCTAGCTAATTACTCAGTGACTAGGAGTGCAGGTTTATGGGAACTAACACAAAAAATTCTACTGAGATGGTACTTGACGCCTCACAGAATTGCCAAATTCTCCCCTCAGACATCGAACAAGTGTTGGCGGAATTGTGGATTGACGGGTTCACTGTACCACATTCTCTGGACTTGTCCAGTGATAACAGCTTTCTGGAAAAAGGTTTTTCACCTGATCAGAAGGGTACTGCATTGGTCGGTGCCTATCTCCTCGGGTCTTGCATTACTAACATTGACGATAGAATCCATACCTCATGAGCACAAAACTATTCTAGTACACATACTTCTCAGCGCTCGTTTGACTATTACGAGACATTGGAAAAACCAGATACTTCCAAGCATTGGCGAGGTCATTAGGACTACTAATACCCACTCTACATATGAAAGAATGCTGGCCAGGGCTCAAAATAACCACTTAAAAGTCGAGGCTCAATGGAAAAGATGGATAGATTGGTATGATACAAGCAAACTCCTTACATAAATTTTAGTAAATTTTAGTATATAAATCATAATTTACAGTCTCAATCTATTATCATAATTGGATAGGTCACAAATCACCTATGACTCTAAGCGATGGAACATGACACAGCAACAATACTCTAACTTTTATATCTGCTGCATTTTTTGTTTTTGTTCAAGTTTCTTTTTTTTTTTTTGTTTGTTTAAATGTTCTACTAGCACTTATTCATTCCACCGACAATCTTCTGTGGTCAGGGTTCAACTGCCTCCTATGTTAATGTGCTTATACATACCTGTGTTAAACCTATGCTGAAATGTACTGAGGTGTGGTTCCCTCTTACTTAACTTGTGGGTGCTCGGCGGGGTTGGGGCGTTACTCTCTGCCGGACGGCACAGCATGTTCCCTATCGGGGTGCTGGGGGCGGAGAGGGACGGCCTGCGAGGGCTGAGCGCCACGGGATGATACGAGTTACCAAGTGTGGGACTGCACCAAATGGCATGGAACTAGACTACTTTCTTATCCCAAATTGTTCTGCAATTAATTATAGTTAACTAGGAAATTGTCTTACGTATAGCACCATTGTTAACATGTATACTTTACATTGCTTTGTATGTGAAATTTAATAAAAAACTATTGATACAGAATTTTGCACTGCGCTACTTTAACTGTAAATTGTGCGGACATGCAATGTTGTACCCAAACAAAATTTGCATCCTTTTCTTCCCACAAATAGAGCTTTCTTTTAATGGTATTTGATTGCCTCTGCGATTTTTATTTTTTGCGATATAAACGGAAAAAGACCGAAAATTTTGAAAAAAAAAGATATTTTCTACTTTTTGTTATAAGAAAAATCGAATAAACTCAATTTTAGTCATACATTTAGGCCAAAATGTATTCAGCCACATGTCTTTAGTAAAAAAAAACGTCAATAAGTGTATATTTATCGGTTTGCGCAAAAGTTATAGCGTTTACAAACTAGGGTACATTTTCTGGAATTTACACAGCTTTAAATTTATGACTGCCTATCTCATTTCTTGAGGTGCTAAAATGGCAGGGCAGTACAAAACTCCCCCAAATGACCCCATTTTGGAAAGTAGACACCCCAAGGAAATTGCTGAGAGGCATGTTGAGCCCATTGAATATTTTTTTTTTTTGTCCCAAGTGATTGAATAATGACAAAAAAAATAAAATAAATTACAAAAAGTTGTCACTAAATGATATATTGCTCACACATTCCATGGTTATATGTGGAATTGCACCCCAAAATACATTCTGCTGCTTCTCCTGAGTGCGGGGATACCACATGTGTGGGACTTTTTAGGAGCCTAGCCACGTACGGGACCCCGGAAACCAAGCACCGCCTTCAGGATTTCTAAGGGCGCAAATTTTTGATTTCACTCCTCACTACCTATCACAGTTTTGAAGGCCATAAAATGCCAAAATAGCACAAACCCCCCCCCCCAAATGACCCCATTTTAGAAAGTAGACACCCCAAGGAAATTGCTGAGAGGCCTGTTGAGCCCATTGAATATATATTTATTTTTTTGTCCCAAGTGATTGAATAATGACAAAAAAAAAATAAATTACAAAAAGTTGTCACTAAATGATATATTGCTCACACATGCCATGGTTATATGTGGAATTGCACCCCAAAATACATTTTGCTACTTCTCCTGAGTACGGGGATACCACATGTGTGGGACTTTTTAGGAGCCTAGCCGCGTACGGGACCCCGAAAACCAATCACCGCCTTCAGGATTTCTAGGCACAAATTTTTGATTTCACTCCTCACTACCTATCACAGTTTCGAAGGCCATAAAATGCCAAAATAGCACAAAACCCCCCCAAATGACCCCATTTTGGAAAGTAGACACCTCAAGCTGTTTGCTGAGAGGCATGGTGAGTATTTTACAGCTCTCATTTGTTTTTGAAAATGAAGAAAGAATTTTTTTTTTTTTTTTTCAATTTTCAAAACTTTGTGACAAAAAGCGAGATCTGCAAAATACTCACAATACCTCTCAGCAAATAGCTTGGGGTGTCTACTTTCCAAAATGGGGTCATTTGGGGGGGTTTTGTGCCATCTGGGCATTCCATGGCCTCCGAAACTGTGATAGGCAGTGAGAAGTGAAATCAAAAATTTACACCCTTAGAAAGCCTGAAGGCGGTGATTGGTTTTTGGGGTCCCGTACGCGGCTAGGCTCCCAAAAAGTCTCACACATGTGGTATCCCCGTACTCAGGAGAAGCAACAGAATGTATTTTGGGGTGTAATTCCACATATGCCCATGGCATGTTTGAGCAATATATCATTTAGTGACAACTTTGTGCAAAAAAAAAATAAAAAATAAAAAAATTGTCTTTTTTCCGCAACTTGTGTCAACATATAAAATATTCCATGGACTCGACATGCCTCTCAGTATATAGCTTGGGGTGTCTACTTTCCAAAATGGGGTCATTTGGGGGGGGTTTGAACTGTTCTGGCATTTTATACACAACATTAGGAAGCTTACATCCACTCTTCTAACCACTTGAAGACAAAGCCCTTTCTGACACTTTTTGTTTACATGAAAACATATTTTTTTTTGCAGGAAAATTATGTTGAACCCCCAAACATTAAATATATATTTAAAAAGCAAAGGCCCTACAGAATAAAATGGTGGGTGTTGCATTTTTTTTTTCTACACAGTATTTGCGCAGCGATTTTTCAAACGCATTTTTTGGGGAAAAAATACACTTTTTTTTATTTTAATGCACTAAAACACACTATATTGCCCAAATGTTTGATGAAATAAAAAAGATGATCTTAGGCCGAGTACATAGATACCAAACACGACATGCTTTAAAATTTCGCACAAACGCGCATTGGCGACAAACTACATACATTTTTAAAAGCCTTTATAGGTTACCCCGTTAGATTTACAGAGGAGGTCTACTGCTAAAATTACTGCCCTCGATCTGACCTTCGCGGTGATACCTCACATGCATGGTGCAATTGCTGTTTACATATGACGCCAGACCGACGCTTGCGTTCGCCATTGGGCAAGAGCAGGGCAGGACAGGGGTGCTTTTTTTTTTTTTTTTTTATTATTAATTTTGCTTTTTTATTTTATTTTTAAATTGTTCCTTCCATATTTTTTTTTTTTTTTTATCATTTTTATTGTTATCTCAGGGAATGTAAATATCCCCTATGATAGTAATAGGTAGTGACAGGTACTCTTTTTTTGAAAAAACTGGGGTCTAGACCCTAGATCTTTCCTCTGCCCTCAAAGCATCTGACCACACCAAGATCGGTGTGATAAAATGCTTTCCCAATTTCCCAATGGCGCTTTTTTTATCCGGGAGGGGGACATTCCCTCCCACTGTTTGTAAAAGCAGTCCAGAGGCTAATTAGCCACTAGGGTTGCTTTTACATTAAAGCCGGCCGCTGGCTGAAAAGAATGATACCAAGATGATACCTAAACCCGCAGGCATCAATCTGGTATAACCATTCAAAGTCCAGCAACATACCAGTACGTTGCTGGTCCTTGTTGGACATGTATTGTAATCTTTTTTTTTCATGCAGCCAGTTGGCTGAACGAAAAAAGAGATTGATCGGTGGGTATGCCCACCATTAGAATACCGCCCTTCATCCACCCACTTCTAATGATGGGCATACATGCACCATTTATATATGCCGAAGCATGGGGGCATCCTCCCGCAAAAAAGTTATGCCGCACACACATGGTCGGACTTTTCCACGGGCAAGCCTCCGTCGGAATTTCGACCGTATGTACGCGGCATTAGGAGCAAAATCGCTCCTCCGCCCCTGCTGCCCCAATGCTTCGGCATATTTGCTTTTTTTTTTTTAACTGTGGTGGTGAAATCACCTCCTACAGCACTGGAGTCGCAGGGATCAGGCCTGTCTCTGCGAACGCTGCAGTTATGTGTGTTGTGTTTTGTAAGTGACAGTGATCGATCGATACTGCACTTGGGTGGCCTGGGCTGGACGGAGGGGCAAAACGCAGGTGCTAGCAGGTATCTGGGCTGATCCCGCTAACACTGCGTTTTTGGGAACCCTAAACTGCTGGGGACGCTAGTATAGATCTGATCAGATCAGATATTGATCTGTTCAGATACTATACCACTAAGGGAGGTGTATGCTTCACGCGTGGGTGTTAGCGTTACTGGCACTAACCTGACGCTGCCTGGGGTGTGACGCAGACCCTCTCTGACGCTAAAACCTAATTGATATCACCCGCCGGGCGATCAGGGGGTTAAACCTTTATTGGGTTATATACGGCGGGTCCCCTGACACTATAAAAAGCAAACTAACTAACCAGCGTCACCCGTAACACTTATATGATGATTACTGGTGAAAGGGTTAACTAGGGGCAATTAGGGGGTTAAAACCTTTATTAGATAATATATGGGGGTACCTGACGCTATAAAAACCTGCGGCGAACCTAAAAAAAATTACTGGCTACCGATCTGCATCACCGACGCTAAGACAGCGATCAGAAAAATGATCGCTTAGCGACAGTGGTGATAGGGGGTGAAAGGGTTACCTGGGGGGCGATCAAGGGGGTTAAACCTTTATTAGATATTTTATGGGGGTACCCGACGCTATAAAAACCTGCGGAGAACTTAAAAAAAATTACTGGCTACCGATCTGCATCACCGACGCTAAGACATCGATCAGAAAAATGATCGCTTAGTGACAGTGGTGAAAGGGGGTGAAAGGGTTACCTGGGGGCGATCAAGGGGGTTAAACCTTTATTAGATAATTTATGGGGGTACCCGACGCTATAAAAACCTGCGGCGAACCAAAAAAATTACTGGGTACCGATCTGCATCACCGACGCCAAGACAGCGATCAGAAAAATGATCGCTTAGTGACAGTGGTGATAGGGGGTGAAAGGGTTACCTGGGGGGGCGATCAAGGGGGTTAAACCTTTATTACATAATTTATGGGGGTACCCGATGCTATAAAAACCTGCGGCGAACCTAAAAAAATTACTGGGTACCGATCTGCATCACCGACGCCAAGACAGCGATCAGAAAAATGATCGCTTAGTGACAGTGGTGATAGGGGGTGAAAGGGTTACCTGGGGGGCGATCAAGGGGGTTAAACCTTTATTAGATAATTTATGGGGGTACCCAACGCTATAAAAACCTGCGGCGAACCAAAAAAAAAAATACTGGCTACCGATCTGCATCACCGACGCTAAGACATCGATCAGAAAAATGATCGCTTAGTGACAGTGGTGATAGGGGGTGAAAGGGTTACCTGGGGGGCGATCAAGGGGGTTAAACCTTTATTAGATAATTTATGGGGGTACCCGACGCTATAAAAACCTGCGGCGAACCAAAAAAATTACTGGGTACCGATCTGAATCACCGACGCCAAGACAGCGATCAGAAAAATGATCGCTTAGTTACAGTGGTGATAGGGGGTGAAAGGGTTACCTGGGGGGCGATCAAGGGGGTTAAACCTTTATTAGATAATTTATGGGGGTACCCGACGCTATAAAAACCTGCGGCGAACCTAAAAAAAATTACTGGGTACCGATCTGCATCACCGACGCCAAGACAGCGATCAGAAAAATGATCGCCAAGCGACGGCGGTGCTAGGGGGTGAAAGGGTTATCTGGGGGGTGATCAAGGGGTTAAACCTTTATTAGGGGGGGTTAGGGGGCTACACTGGACCTAAAACTAAATGTAGTGACACTTTTACAGTCACAAATGTCACTGATTGCAGTGATCACTAAATAAATGGTCACTGCAATCAGTGACACTGTGACTGGGGGCTGGGGGGTGATCTGGGGGGGGCTGGGGGGTGATCTGGGGGGGCCTGGAGGGGCGATTTATGTGCCTATGTGTGCTGGTGTTAGTGTAGTGTTAGTGCACTGACCTGTGTGTCTTCTCTTGTACGACGCTCGGTATATGTGAGCGCCGCACAGGAGATGACACCACTTCCTCCTGCTTTCTCGGTCTGTGTAAACATTACACAGACAGAGGGGGCATTTCTATTCGCCGGGAGCGATCGCGGGGGGGTGGTCGGAATCGAACGGCCGCCCCCCCATCTCGGAACGCTCCCAGACGAATTCCGACCGCTCACTGTACAGAAGGGGGGTCCGATCGGACCCCCCAACTGTACAAAGGCAATCACGTATGCTCTACGTGATTGTGCCTGTCGGTGCCATTGTGCCGACGTATATTTACAGTGAGCGGTCGTTAAGTGGTTAAAGGAATATTTGACTTTTTTTTTCACTTTATGCATCATTAAAATGACTGCTCCCGAAAAACGGCCGTTTTTAAAACTTCTTTTGCATTGATACATGTCCCCTGGTGCAGAACCCGGGTTCCCAAACCCTTTTTAGGACAATAACATACATAATAGTCGTTATAATTAGCACTTTATATTTCGAACGTTTGCATCCATTGTATTTAATAGGGTTCTAACGTTCGTGCAAACTTTCGGTCCGTTCGCGGGTTCTGGTGTGAACCGAACCCGGGGGTGTTCGACTCATCCCTACTGGCCAGGCTAGGCTGCTTTGCCTTGACTACTTATCACAGTGCCACACTCAGATTTCTTGTTCTGAATGCCTACTTGCTGATGAAGACCATTGCAAGGCCTTGCATCCTGGATACTGCTATTCTATTGCTATTTAAAGGGGCACACCACTAATACCGATATTACCACCTCTCTCATTAGCAGGCCGGCCTGGGGTTTCCCTTTAGCCGTGGTATTATAGACAGCAACCAGTAACCTTTCTTAGAGATTCATTCATTTATTGTCTGTTCTGTGTACATTGATATTCTGTATCTGTGATTTCAAACTGTCATTTAATTGTCTTAGAGGACCTTTTCAACTGAAACTTGGCTGTTTATCAAGGACTTAGCTGACCAGTGGCGGAATTATAGGGGTCGCTGAGGTCGCCATGGCGACCAGGCCCCTTGCTGCAGGGGGCCCTCAGGGGCCCCCTGTATACAGTACTTCGATAGGAGGAGCGGAGACGAGCCCCCTGATCAGGGCCGGCGCTACCACTAGGCGAAGTAGGCAGCCGCCTAGGGGCGCACTATCACCTAGGGCGCAACCACAGCCTCTGTCCTGTGTGAGCTAGGCTCTCCTCTCTCCTGATCGCTGGCCTGGCCCCATTCAGTGTGCCGCCACGGCGCCACCAAATTCCCCCCATGTGTAGCGCAGAGCGCCCCGCTGCGCTGTCACATCTCAGTCCTCAGACAGGTATAATCACACAGTGCCGCTCCGGGACTCCTTTGCTCCAGCCTGTCCCTCTGGTGCGGCGCTGTGTGTCTTGTGTGTGCAGCGGAGGGGCGGGGCTGAGGAGTAGCTGACTGACCTCCCGCCCAGCGAGGACTCCATGGAGCGGGTGGATGGCATTGGTGGCGGCGCGGCGCTGGCCTGGCCCTGGCGGGGACTCCGTGGAGAGGATGGATGGCGCTGGCCTGGCCCCTGAGCAGAGCCCTGATGATGGCTGACGAAGCACCAAAGAGCAGAGGTAAGGAGGAGGAGGACGGATCGATCTACATGCTGTATGAGGGGGAGGGGAAGGGGGGGGGGAGTGTGTTTGAGTAGTGCAGGAAGTAGGAGTCAGGGGGGTCAGTGTATGTGTCCTGTAAGGGGGGGTCAGTGTATGTGTCATGTAAGGGGGGGGGTCAGTGTATGTGTCATGTAAGGGGGGGGTCAGTGTATGTGTCCTGTAAGGGGGGGTCAGTGTATGTGTCCTGTAAGGGGGGGTCAGTGTATGTGTCATGTAAGGGGGGGTCAGTGTATGTGTCAGGTAAGGGGGGTCAGTGTATGTGTCATGTAAGGGGGGGTCAGTGTATGTGTCATGTAAGGGGGGGTCAGTGTATGTATCCTGTAAGGGGGGGTCAGTGTATGTGTCAGGTAAGGGGGGGTCAGTGTATGTGTCAGGTAAGGGGGGGTCAGTGTATGTGTCATGTAAAGGGGGGGTCAGTGTATGTGTCCTGTAAGGGGGGGTCAGTGTATGTGGCAGGTAAGGGGGGGTCAGTGTATGTGTCCTGTAAGGGGGGGTCAGTGTATGTGTCCTGTAAGGGGGGGGTCAGTGTATGTGTCCTGTAAGGGGGGGTCAGTGTATGTGTCCTGTAAGGGGGGGTCAGTGTATGTGTCACGTAAGGGGGGGTCAGTGTATGTGTCATGTAAGGGGGGGTCAGTGTATGTGTCATGTAAGGGGGTTCAGTGTATGTGTCATGTAAGGGGGGGTCAGTGTATGTGTCAGGTAAGGGGGGGTCAGTGTATGTGTCATGTAAGGGGGGGTCAGTGTATGTGTCATGTAAGGGGGGGTCAGTGTATGTATCCTGTAAGGGGGGGTCAGTGTATGTGTCAGGTAAGGGGGGGTCAGTGTATGTGTCAGGTAAGGGGGGGTCAGTGTATGTGTCATGTAAAGGGGGGGTCAGTGTATGTGTCCTGTAAGGGGGGGTCAGTGTATGTGTCAGGTAAGGGGGGTCAGTGTATGTGTCCTGTAAGGGGGGGGGTCAGTGTATGTGTCCTGTAAGGGGGGGTCAGTGTATGTATCCTGTAAGGGGGGTCAGTGTATGTGTCCTGTAAGGGGGGGGTCAGTGTATGTGTCCTGTAAGGGGGGGTCAGTGTATGTGTCATGTAAGGGGGGGTCAGTGTATGTGTCCTGTAAGGGGGGGTCGGTGTATGTATCCTGTAAGGGGGGTCAGTGTATGTGTCATGTAAGGGGGGGTCAGTGTATGTGTCCTGTAAGGGGGGGTCAGTGTATGTGTCCTGTAAGGGGGGGTCAGTGTATGTGTCATGTAAGGGGGGGTCAGTGTATGTGTCATGTAAGGGGGGGGTCAGTGTATGTGTCCTGTAAGGGGGGTCAGTGTATGTGTCCTGTAAGGGGGGGTCAGTGTATGTATCCTGTAAGGGGGGTCAGTGTATGTGTCATGTAAGGGGGGGTCAGTGTATGTGTCCTGTAAGGGGGGTCAGTGTATGTGTCCTGTAAGGGGGGGTCAGTGTATGTATCCTGTAAGGGGGGGTCAGTGTATGTATCCTGTAAGGGGGGGTCAGTGTATGTGTCCTGTAAGGGGGGTCAGTGTATGTATCCTGTAAGGGGGGGTCAGTGTATGTGTCCTGTAAGGGGGGGTCAGTGTATGTGTCATGTAAGGGGGGTCAGTGTATGTGTCCTGTAAGGGGGGGTCAGTGTATGTATCCTGTAAGGGGGGGTCAGTGTATGTGTCCTGTAAGGGGGGTCAGTGTATGTGTCCTGTAAGGGGGGTCAGTGTATGTGTCCTGTAAGGGGGGGCCAGTGTATGTATCCTGTAAGGGGGGGTCAGTGTATGTATCCTGTAAGGGGGGGTCAGTGTATGTGTCCTGTAAGGGGGGGTCAGTGTATGTGTCCTGTAAGGGGGGGGTCAGTGTATGTATCCTGTAAGGGGGGTCAGTGTATGTATCCTGTAAGGGGGGGTCAGTGTATGTGTCCTGTAAGGGGGGGGTCAGTGTATGTGTCATGTAAGGGGGGGTCAGTGTATGTGTCCTGTAAGGGGGGGTCAGTGTATGTATCCTGTAAGGGGGGGTCAGTGTATGTGTCCTGTAAGGGGGGGTCAGTGTATGTGTCCTGTAAGGGGGGGTCAGTGTATGTGTCCTGTAAGGGGGGGGGGCAGTGTATGTGTCCTGTAAGGGGGGGTCAGTGTATGTGTCCTGTAAGGGGGGGTCAGTGTATGTGTCCTGTAAGGGGGGGGTCAGTGTATGTGTCCTGTAAGGGGGGGTCAGTGTATGTGTCCTGTAAGGGGGGGCAGTGTATGTGTCCTGTAAGGGGGGGTCAGTGTATGTGTCCTGTAAGGGGGGGGTCAGTGTATGTGTCCTGTAAGGGGGGGGGTCAGTGTATGTGTCATGCAAGGGGGGTCAGTGTATGTGTCCTGTAAAGGGGGGGGTCAGTGTATGTGTCCTGTAAGGGGGGGTCAGTGTATGTGTCATGTAAGGGGGGGTCAGTGTATGTGTCATGTAAGGGGGGTCAGTGTATGTGTCATGTAAGGGGGGTCAGTGTATGTGTCAGGTAAGGGGGGTCAGTGTAGGGGACACGGGGTCAGTGTATGTGTCGGGGTCAGTGTAGGGGTCAGATAGGTCACATGTGTTGCAAGGGCAGGTTAAAGTGGAGTCAGGGGCGCAGCCGGGGGGGGGGGGGGCGGCAAAATTAGGTTTCGCCTAGGGTGTCAAAGATCCTTGCACCAGCCCTGCCCCTGATCCTAAACTGAACTGTAATCGGCACTGTGTGCGGGGAGCTTGTCACATTGATTACAAAAAGCACAGTGTCTGCTGTGCTCTTTGTCTCCCCCTACAGTGCAGTACCCGGCAGGAAGAGCAGGAAGGTAAAGCACTGCCGTTTTTTATCTACTGTATGTGTGTTTATATGTGTGTGTTTGCATGTGTGTGTGTTCATGTGTGTGTGTTTGCATGTTTGTGTGTTTGCATGTGTGTGTGTTCATGTGTGTGTGTTTGCATGTGTGTGTGTGTTCATGTGTGTGTGTTTGCATGTGTGTGTGTTCATGTGTGTGTGCTCATGTGCATGTGTGTGCGCATGTGCATATGTATGTATGTGAGTGTGCATGTGTGTGCATGTATGTGTTTATATCAGTGGCGGTGCGTCCATAAGGGCACACGGGCGCCGCCCCCTCTCTCCAGCCACCCCCTCTATCACCAATAGATAGATTCATACATAGCATGAATCTATCCATGGCCGCCGCTACCACCCCCTATTCAGGCACCCAGCCCCTTTTCGGAAGCCGGGCGCCGGAATTACATTGGCGGGGGGGGGGGGGGGGGGTGTTTTTTAAGCACTAATAGGCTTCAAAATAGGTGAACTGCAAACACCATGCTGGGCGCTCGTAGTCCACCCAGGTGTGATAAAAAAGCGAATGAATATTCACTTTTCTAACACTGAACCGCCTCTCCACCAATCAGGTGCTCGGGTCTGTTACCTGTCACCTTATTGGCTGAAAAGACAGGCACCGCTATTGGACGCCTATCAGGAGGACAGGATGGGAGGAGACGCATGGAGGACACCGCTCATCGCTGTCACCCGCTGCCCCACCGAGACAGAGTAAGTGCTGGGCAGACTGCGCATGGGCGGGGTCACAGTGGCTGCGTTTGATGGCACAGTGGCTGCGTTTGATGGGCACAGTGGCTGCGGTTGATGGCACAGTGGCTGCGTTTGATGGCACAGTGGCTGCAGTTGATGGCACAGTGGCTGCGTTTGATGGCACAGTGGCTGCGTTTGATGGCACAGTGGCTGCGTTTGATGGCACAGTGGCTGCATTTGAGGGCACAGTGGCTGCGTTTGATGGCACAGTGGCTGCGTTTGATGGCACAGTGGCTGCGTTTGAGGGCACAGTGGCTGCTTTTGATGGGCACAGTGAGGCTGCAATTGTTTTTTTAAATAATTTTTCAGTTTGCTTGCGCCCCCCCAAAAATTTTGAGCACCAGCCGCCATTGGTTTATATGTGTGTGCATATGTGCATTTATATATATGTGTGTGTATATATATATATATATATGTGTGTGTATATATACAGTGTATGTATGTGTACAATCAGAATCGATTTTAAAAATGTTTTTTTGCATGTTCATAGTACCAGCAAAAAAATGCTGTTCCACTAAAAAGCGATCCATGCTCATCGCTTTTCAGAGGCATTTGACAGCCAGTAAAGAGGCAATATGTTGCCTCCTGACCGCCTGTTTTAACCCCTTAAATGCATCATCACTGTGCTGCAACTGCATGCAATGCACACAGTTGCAGGGTGGTTGCAGTGCAGCCCCATTCACCTAGGGGTATACTTCAAGGGTGCCCTGGCTGCAAAAATATTGAGAAACCCCGACATAGAGGAACCGATCCCTCCATTTTCCTCCTGCAGCTGCTGAATGCCTGCGGGAGGGAGAGGGAGAGGAGGAGAAGCAGGGGTAAATGGAGAAATCGGTTCCTTTTTATGCAGCCACCCACTTGCGACCGGGTCCTGTGGTTCTGCCACCGGGTTTGGAGAAAAAAGCCCTGTCCGGGGGGTCAGGGGGGCCCTTCATGGTTTCTTGCATCTGGGCCCTGAAGGTTCTAGTTACGCCACTGTAGCTGACTAATACCCTGTTACAAGACTCTTCTCTTGAATAAGTAAAACCAGAGAAAGCTAATCAATCTACATTGTGTCAGTGTGTTATTTAAAGGTGTACGCAACATGTCTGAACCTAGAGTGTCAGGGGTGCTGGAAAATTCACAGGGTCAAGGTGGCGCAGATGAACATGCAATTCTAATCAACCCCAAGGGAGCAGTGCTACATTTACTTTTTTGGTTAAGTGTATGTGATTGAACATCACAGTCAACCTTTATGACTAAGGAGTGAAGGTGTAAAGCACAACTCTGAAGAAGGGAGTGCGCCCCCCGAAACGCATTAGTGTGCATATGTGAGGCCGCAGAAACACTTGGATGTTCTACCTCATGTAATCATTCTATGCACTTGCTGTATACATATGCACCTTGTGAGAATGCATTTTATTGATGCTTTTTATTTCAATAAATTCAGTTTTTTCTCGGATAATGCACTAGGGGTGTGCCCCTTCCCCTTCTTTGTTTTTGTAGTTCCACAAGGGAACAGGTGTACTGCATGTTCCCCACCTAATATTTTGGTCTCAATCATAAAGCCTGTTGTGGCACTGGGCTTGCATAGGCACCTAGGCTGGAGTACAAGGACTTGCAAATCAGAAGTGCAGTGGCTTCCCTGTGGGCACCTGCAGGCATTATCCTGATGTCAACATTTACAGCAACCGATGCCTAGTAAAGTAGAAACAACAGTACTCCACCTACTTAGTGACATCACATAGTCAGATTTTGAAAGGCAGAATCCTGCTGCTGGATTGCAGTAATGGGATGAGGAGAGGGCTCAGCCTCCACAATATCATTTAGGACAGGGGCGCCCAACCTTTTGAAGAGCGAGGGCCACTTAAGCGGTAATTGGTCACGGGCCACAATGATTGGAGCAGGCAGATTACAGGCCCATGTCCACTCTGCATATGCAAAGCCGACACAGATACAGCTCGCTCTACTCTATGGGCCCTCCGATTCGATCTTCCCAGACGGAAGGGGATGGATCTCCTTCTGTTTTTTTAGCGGATCGGATTGGAGGTAGCCTGTTTACATCTGCCACTCAATAGAGTTGAATGGATGGTCTGATTGGGTTGGACTGATCGTGTGAAAGGGGTCTAAGGCTGCTTTCACACTTATGCGCTGTGGTTTACCCACACCATGGGTGCGGAGCAGGGCACCTGTGGCTTTCCTGCAGGGTTAGCTGCACTTTGCCATAGACTTCTATTATATCCTAAAGGTGTGGTGCACTTTTTGAAAGCTCACCAAACCCGAAGCTAATAATAGAAATCTATGGCTCAGTGCAGGGATCCCTCAGGTGCACTGCGCTCTACCTGCTGATCAGTTTGAAAGCAGCCCAACAACCACTGCAGAACAGATATGCCCATATATACACTGTGATTTTAGTAGAAAACTTACCGTACTTTTAAAAACTTCTATTCAGTTATCGTCAGCTGTTGCTGCCCCAGGCAGAGTGCATTTGGTATCTCTCTGCCCCTGACAGGAGCACTATAGGGCTTATTTTGTGGCTTGCCAAACTGCCATCCCAGGGCAGGAGGTCGCGGGTCACATCAGAGGGCTCCACGGGCCACTGGTTGGGCAGCCCTGATTTAGGAGATGAATGATGTCACTAACATTGGCAGAGTTTAGCAGGCAGAGTTGCACTGCCCAATTACAATGATGGGCAGCAACAATTAAGTGGGAAATATTGGGGTTATTCACTGGACTGTGGGACTTCCCTTATAGCACTTGACGCTTACCCTGACCCTCCAGTCTCTATAATGTTCTCTATAGCACCTTGTGGGTCACAGAATAGGTACCATAGGTCACAAGTTGAACGGCCCTTGTCTAGTATAGGTGTAATTTTAGAAATGATAGCAAATTAGTTGGGTTTGCTGTTTGGTATGCTGTTTACATCCTCAATTCTTTAGGACTATTTCTTGGTTTGACATTTTCTTTCTGACATTTTTTTTTTTTTTTTTTTATGATTTGAAAAAAATGGTGTTTGCATTAACAAATCTTTTCTCAAACTAAAGCCTCGTACACACGACCAAGAATCTCGTTGCAAAAAAAAAACTTTGTTTTTTTCGAGGGGTTTCTTGTCAAGCTTGACGAGATTCTTGTCAAGCTTTCCTTGCATACACACTGTGAATCCAAAATCTCGTCGGTCTAAAGCGCGGTGACGTATAACACGTACGACGGCAGTATAAAGGGGAAGTTCTATTCTTATGGCGCAACCCCTTGGGCTGCTTTTGCTAATCTCGTGTTACCGCGTGTTAGTAAAAGTTTGGGAAGAGACGATTCGCGCCTTTCAGACTTCGTGCTTTCAGATCGATTTCTGCGGTTCAGTTAGTGCTTGTGGGTTCGTATCTTGTCTTTCAGGGCGTGTAGTCAGGTCGTATCTGTTTTTCAGTGCGTTCTTGTCCACTCGTTTCTGATTTTCAGGTCGTTCTTCATAGGCCTTGTTGTTTAGTTAGTTCTGATCAGACGACCGTTTTCTAGCCATGTTGCGGATACGTTCTCGTCATAGAGATCGTGTTGTGCATCGTCTTTGTGTTTCTGTTGGTCTTCTTGTCTTGGACCAAGACGAGTCCATGAACAGGGTGAGGAGGAGTTCATGGACCAAGAATTGGTTGCTCCAGCGGGACCAATTCTCTAACATGCCTCTGCTGCGGGAGGTCCAGGTGAATAATCCTGATGACTACAGGAATTTTCTTAGGATGTCTGACCCCGTTTTTCAGCATCTGTTGGCTTTGGTGTCCCCCTATATCACCAGGCAGGACACCGTTATGCGGGAAGCCATCACTGCTGAGCTGAGGCTCATCACCACTAGGGATGAGCTTCGAGTTCGAGTCAAACTCATGTTCGACTCGAACATTGCCTGTTCGCCGAACAGCGAACAAATTGGGGTGTTCGCGGCAAATTCGAAAAATCTATGGGAGAAATCTAAAGTGCTAATTATAAAGGCTTATATGCAAGTTATTGTCCTAAAAAGTGTTTGGGGACCGGGGTCCTGCCCCAGGGGACATGTATCAATGCAAAAAGAAGTTTTAAAAACGGCCGTTTTTTCGGGAGCAGTGATTTTAATAATGCTTAACCACTTCCCTACCCAGCTATAGTAATATGACGTCCACAGATGGGATCTCCCATCCTGGGTGGACGTCATATGACGTCCTCTGCTTTGTAGGGGAATATCTGAATGATGCCTGCAGCTAGAGGCATCATTCAGATATCCTTTTGTTCTGCCAGCGATTCTCTGCACCATAAGAACGATCATAGCGACGGTTCCGCCGCTTGATCGTTCTTATAGGCGGCGGGATGGGGCACCCCCCCCTCCCGCCGCCATCCAGTGCTTCGCCGGCTCTCCCAGGTACCGTTGTGTTCCTTAGGACACAGCAGTTCCCTGATGGGGGTAAATGAGTGGCGGCGGAGCAGCAGCGGCGGGCAGCGGAGCTTTCTGTGCGGCGCGGCGGGCAGCGGAACGGCTTACCGGCTCCCATATGCAGAGCTGCAGCAGCGGCGTGCACGGCGCCCGTGCGCGCCCCCGGGGGCGCGCAGCGCGGCGATCTGGGATCCGGTGTGTCCCTCTGGACACACCGATTCAAGTAATGTGGCGGCGGGCGGCGGAGATTCCGGTATAAACTTACCGGAATTGATGATGCAGAGCTGCGCAGCGGCGTGCACGGCGCCCGCGCGCCCCCCGGGGGCGCGCAGCGCGGCAATCGGGGCTGAGGTATTTCCCTTGGATACAGCCCAGCCTCGATCAGGGTAAAGAGCCAATGAAATTGGCTCTTTACCACGTGACCGGCTGTGTCCAATCACAGCAGGTCACTAAATGTAAACAAAACACACAATTGTGTGTAACTCACTGTTGCCTGGTTCTCCTCTTCACACACCTGTGAGGAGGAGATCAGCTAACAGTGAGTTACACATATGTTATACACATATACATATGTACTACTGTGCCCAGATTGCCCCCCCTAAATAAAGAGTACCTGTCATCTAGTACCTGCCACCAGATCACCCGCCACCCACCTGTCCATCAGGAGTACCTGTCCATCAGGAGTACCCGCCACCTCACCTGAGTACCCGCCACCTCAGAGTACCCGCCACCAGTCCATCAGGAGTACCTGTCCATCAGGAGTACCTGTCCATCAGGAGTACCCGCCACCTCACCTGAGTACACGCCACCTCAGAGTACCCGCCACCAGTCCATCAGGAGTACCTGTCCATCAGGAGTACCTGTCCATCAGCAGTACCCGCCACCTCACCTGAGTACCCGCCACCTCAGAGTACCCGCCACCAGTCCATCAGGAGTACCTGTCCATCAGGAGTACCCGCCACCTCACCTGAGTACCCGTTACCTCAGAGTACCCGCCACCAGTCCATCAGGAGTACCTGTCCATCAGGAGTACCTGTCCATCAGGAGTACCCGCCACCTCACCTGAGTACCTGCCACCAGTCCATCAGGAGTAACTGTCCATCAGCAGTACCCGCCACCTCACCTGAGTACCCGCCACCTCAGAGTACCCGCCACCAGTCCATCAGGAGTACCTGTTCATCAGGAGTACCTGTCCATCAGCAGTACCCGCCACCTCACCTGAGTACCCGCCACCTCAGAGTACCCGCCACCAGTCCATCAGGAGTACCTGTCCATCAGGAGTACCCGCCACCTCACCTGAGTACCCGCCACCTCAGAGTACCCACCACCAATCCATCAGGAGTACCTGTCCATTAGAGTACCCGCCACCTCACCAGAGAACCTGCCACCAGAGTACCTGCCACCTCACCAGCGTACCCACTATGTCCAGAAAGGTGTACACCCCAGAAGAAGCATATCAAATACTCAGTCTGACCGATGAGAGCAACGGGGAGCTCTCACCGCTCAGTTCTGATTCCGATTCTGGTTCGGAATATGAACCCCCCGAAGGCAGCACATCCGGATCCGAATTAGAGGAGGACACAGTCCGTCCAAAAAGAAGACGGTCTGAACACCAGGCAGCGACCAGCAGTGCCAACGGCGGTAGACCCCAGGAGGCGAGGTCCAGTGCAAGCGCTGCTAGACCCCAGGAGGAAAGGCCCAGTGCAAGCGCTGCTAGACCCCAGGAGGAAAGGCCCAGTGCAAGTACACGCCAAAGAAGTAGGACCCGAACCCAGCTTCCAGATGGCTTGGCAAACCCATTGTGGCTGCCTTCTACCTCAGGGTCAGCCACGATCCCCCCTTTTACAGCACAGCCAGGTGTGCAGGTCAACACTGAGGGTTTTTCCAAACTTGATTTTTTTAATTTATTTTTCCCTGATGAATTGGTTCAAGGCATTGTGGAGCAAACTAATCTTTTTGCTCAACAATTCATTGAAAACAACCCCAGCTCCAGCTATGCCCGCCCTTTTGAATGGAGACCCCTAACAGTGGTGGAGCTTAGATTGTTTTTAGGCCTAACGTTTAACACGGGGCTTACAAAAAAAAATGAAATGAATAGGTATTGGTCGAAGAAACCCATCCACCATATGCCAATTTTTACATCGGCCATGTCCAGGTCCCGATACGAACTTATAATGCGGTTCCTGCATTTCAGTGACAACTCACAGTGCCCCCCCCCCCCCGAGATCACCCAAACTTTGACAAATTATATAAAATTCGCCCCCTAATTAATTTTTTTTCCAAGAAGTTTGCCGAACTTTATGTCCCTGACCAAAACATTTCTGTGGACGATTCCCTGGTGCATTTCACAGGCCGGCTGGGAATCAAGCAATATATCCCCAGTAAGCGGGCGAGGTACGGCTTGAAGCTCAACAAGCTCTGTGAAAGCGCCACTGGTTATGTGCACTCATTCCGCATGTACGAAGGCAAAGATTCCCAGCTCGAGCCCCCTGAGTGTCCATCGTACATGGGAATAAGTGGAAAAATTGTTTGGGAGTTGGTATTTCCACTCCTCCAAAAGGGGTATCATATTTATATGGACAACTATTATACCAGCCTGCCCCTTCTCCGCCACCTCTACCTAAAAAAACTCTGGCGTGTGGTACAACAAGAATAAACAGAAAGGGCTTCCCACAGCGTCTTGTCACCACAACCATTCAAAAGGGGGAATCGGCAAGCTTGAGGAACGAGGAAGTGTTGGCTGTGAAGTGGAGGGATAGGAAAGATGTGTACATCATGTCCACCATCCACGATGACACCTCGGTGGAACTTCACAGAAGACGCAGTACCATTCGCAAGCCTTCCTGCATCAATGAGTACAATAAATTCATGGGGGGTGTGGATTTAAATGATCAAATGTTGCAGCCCTATCTTTCAACCCGAAAATCCCTCTTCTGGTATAAAAAAATCGCAATTTACTTTTTTCATTTGGCCCTGTTAAATTCTTTCATAGTCTACCAAAAATCCACACATAGACCCACCACCTTCATGAGATTTATTGAAGACATTGTCACTGCCCTGATCTACCAACAAACATCCCCCCCAGAAAGCATTCACTCAGATTGTGTCAGCAGACTACATGAGCGCCATTTTTCAGACCATATTCCACCATCACGATCCGGAAGACGACGCCAAAAAAAATGTCGGGTGTGCACCAGAAGAGGAATTAGGAAAGACACCAGCTTCCATTGTCCCGACTGTCCCTCCCAACCTGGCCTTTGCATCGGAAAACGCTTCAAGCGATATCACACTCTCGAAAACTATTAGCCCATATTTCTAATACTGCCATTTCCCCGTTTTCAATATGTCCTGAATATTTCCCTGCCTCAACCAACCATATCATTGTCTTCCATGTGAACTGACCCTGGCCTGTTTCTCGACTATGTCTCTGCCTACCGTCTGCATTGTTTATCCGCCATGTTTCTGCCTTTCACGTGAACTGACCCTGGACTGTATGGATTATGCCTCTGCCTACCGTTTATTTCTGCCTTTTACCTGCACTGACCTCGGCCTGTTGACCATGTTTTTGCCTGCCCCCTTGGACTGATCTTTCACCCTGCTACACAAGGGTCTCACATATGTGAGGGGCTCCAGAATAGTGTTCTGAGTTCAGAAAACCAGTTTTTGGTTTTCTGTGTTCCCAGAACAGGGTCTGGTTGTCCGGAGGCTTCAAAGCGATTTGGGTGGGAGAAGCCTCTACCCCTGTCCCCATTCTTTCCTGACCGTTGCCCTAAGCTTGATGGTCCTGCCTGCTCCCTGGACAAATACTCTGGCTGTGCTGACCATACCTCTGCCTGCTGCATGTACTAACTATGGACAGTATTCCTGCCTGCTGCATGGACGATCCTTTGTTCCTTTTGCTACTGCTGACCACATCTCTGCCTGCTATCTGGACCAATGCTTTGGCTGTGCTGACATCATCTCTACCTGTACTGACTATTCCTGCCTGCTGCCTGTTTTGCTGTCGCTGTCCACGTTCCTGCCTGCTGCCTGGACCGATGCTCTCCTCTTTGGACCACTGCACTACTAAAACCGCAGGTAATCTTTTCTTTACCCTTTTTCTCAGAAGAATGTATTTTGGTTTATAATTGGTATGTACAGTACATGCTATGTTTTAGAAATATGAAGGGCCTTCAACAATGTGATAGGTTGTCAGGAATTTATGTGTGTAATTTATGCTCCTAGAACACATGACGGTGCTACTTAGATGTTAGGCCTCTGTATTTGGCCAGGCTGTGTAAAAGTCTCACACATTTGGTATCGCCATACTCAGGAGGAGTAGCAGAATGTATTTTGGGGTGTCACTTTTGCTATGTACATGCTATGTGTTGGTAATATCTTATAAATGGACAACTTTGTATAAAAAAAATGCGTTTTCATTTTTTTCCCACATATTCCAAAAACTTCTGGAAAAAAATGAACCGTTCAAAAGACTCATTATTCCTCATAGATTATACGTTGGGGTGTTAGCTTTCCAAAATGGGGTCATTTTATGGGAGTTTCCATTGTCCTGGTGCTCCAGGGTCTTCAAAACTGTAATAGGTGGTTGAGAAATGAGATGTGAGAAATAAAAGTGAAATATTCCTTTAAATTTCGTACCTGGGGGGTGTGTATGATATGCATGTAAAGTGGCGCATGTTTCTTGTGCTTAGAACTGTCCCTGCAAAAAATGTCATTTTTGAAAGAAAAAAATGCATTTAAAACTGACTCGCTGCTATTAATGAATTGTCGGCTCCCGGCAATACATACAAAAGTCATTGATAAAAAAAAAAGCATGGGGGTTCCCCAGAATTCAATTACCAGGCCCTTCAGGTCTGGAATGGATATTAAGGGGAACCCCGCCGCAAATTAAAAAAAAAAATTGACGTGGGGTTCCCCAAATATCCATTCCAGGCCCTTCAGATCTGGCATGGATTTTAAGGGGAACTCCACCCCAAATTAAAAAAAAAATGGCGTGGAGTCCCCCTAAAAATACATACCAGACCCCTTATCCGAGCACGCAACCTGGCCGGCCGCAGGGGAAAAGGGGGGACGAGAGAGCGGCCCCCCCCTCCCTCCTGAACCGTACCAAGCCACATGCCCTCAACATGGGGAGGATGTCCCCATGTTGATGGGGACAAGGGCCTCATCCCCACAACCCTTGCCCGGTGGTTGTGGGGGTCTGCGGGCGGGGCGCTTATCGGAATCTGGAAGACCCCTTTAACAAAGGGGACCCCCAGATCCCGGCCCCCCCTATGTGAATTGGTAAGGGGTACATTGTACCCCTACCATTTCACGAAGAAAGCGTAAAAAAATGTTTAAAAAAAACACACAAACACCTTGAAAAAGTCCTTTATTTAAAAAAAAACAAAAAAAACATTCCAGCGGTGAAATCCAGTGTCCCGCGGCGATCCCGATGTCCAGCGCTGTCCTTCATTGGTTGTGCCTGAGCGGACCTGATGGGGAACTCCCTCTCAGTATTTTAAATGTATAGACCCGCCCCTTCTAAAGTTCCCCATCAGGTCCGCTCAGCGGACCAGATGCGGAACATGAGAAGGGGCGGGTCTATACATGTATTACCACAGTGAGAGAAGTTCCCCATCAGGTCCGCCCCCTCGGTATGTCGGACCCGCCTACGTCATTGGCTTGAGCGGGGAACTTCCTTCACTGGGTAATTTAAATTTACATAGTGAAGGAAGTTCCCCGCTCAAGCCAATGACGTAGGCGGGTCCGACATACCGAGGGGGCGGACCTGATGGGGAACTGCTCTCACTTTGGTAATACATGTATAGACCCGCCCCTTCTCATGTTCCGCATCTGGTCCGCTGAGCGGACCTGTTGGGGAACTTTAGAAGGGGCGGGTCTATACATTTAAAATACTGAGAGGGAGTTCCCCATCAGGTCCGCTCAGGCACAACCAATGAAGGACAGCGCTGGACATCGGGATCGCCGCGGGACACTGGATTTCACCGCTGGAATGGTTTTTTTTGTTGTTTTTGTTTTTTTAATAAAGGACTTTTTCAAGGTGTTTGTGTGGTTTTTTTAAACATTTTTTTACGCTTCCTTCGTGAAATGGTAGGGGTACAATGTACCCCTTACCAATTCACATAGGGGGGGCCGGGATCTGGGGGTCCCCTTTGTTAAAGGGGTCTTCCAGATTCCGATAAGCCCCCCGCCCGCAGACCCCCACAACCACCGGGCAAGGGTTGTGGGGATGAGGCCCTTGTCCCCATCAACATGGGGACATCCTCCCCATGTTGAGGGCATGTGGCTTGGTACGGTTCAGGAGGGAGGGGGGGCCGTTCTCTCGTCCCCCCCTTTTCCCCTGCGGCCGGCCAGGTTGCGTGCTCGGATAAGGGGTCTGGTATGGATTTTTAAGGGGACTCCACGCCATTTTTTTTTTAATTTGGGGTGGAGTTCCCCTTAAAATCCATGCCAGATCTGAAGGGCCTGGAATGGATATTTGGGGGAACCCCACGTCAATTTTTTTTTAAATTTGCGGCGGGGTTCCCCTTATTATCCATTCCAGACCTGAAGGGCCTGGTAATTGAATTCTGGGGAACCCCCACGCTTTTTTTTTTTTTTTTTTTTTTTATCAATGACTTTTGTATGTATTGCCGGGAGCCGACAATTCATTCATAGCCGCGAGTCAGTTTTAAATGCATTTTTTTCTTTCAAAAATGACATTTTTTGCAGGGACAGTTCTAAGCACGGGAAACATGCGCCACTTCACATGCATATCATACACACCCCCCAGGTACGAAATTTAAAGGAATATTTCACTTTTATTTTTTCATTTTAAGCATTATTAAAATCACTGCTCCCGAAAAAACGGCCGTTTTTAAAACTTATTTTTGCATTGATACATGTCCCCTGGGGCAGGACCCAGGTCCCCAAACACTTTTTAGGACAATAACTTGCATATTAGCCTTTATAATTAACACTTTAGATTTTGAACGTTCGAGTCCATTGTATTTAATAGGGTTCTAAAGTTTACACGAACATTTTGTCTGTTCGCAGGTTCTGGTGCGAACCGAACAGGGGGGTGTTCGGCTCATCCCTGATCACCACGTTACGCTACCTGGCGACTGGGAGAAGTCTTCAGGACCTGATGTTCACGACAGGCATCTCCCCCCAGGATCTGGGCCTCATAATTCCAGACACCTGTTCTGCCATCATCCAAGTCCTGCAGGATGACTATATGAGGGTAAGTTTTCTCATTTAACATCACATTCTATGTATTTAATGTATGCTAATGTATTGTATTTCTTTCATCCTTCCCTAATTACCATGAGTGTAATATGCTGTGAATGTCCCCTTTGTCCCCATGCATGTCGTAACTTTTTTAGGCCCTTTTTTGGCCTACATGCATATTTCCCTTCACTTACCTCTCCAGCATGCTCTCCTGGGCCCAAACACACCTAGCCTAGTCTGTTAACAATGTATTTTGTCAGCTCCATTGTAGTGCTCCATTGGGGGGGTCCCAAACTCATCTAGCCCCCCCCCAAATAAAAACAATGGGCCATCAGAGGGGGGTGAGGAATGTGGTAATTGTGCTTTATAGTTTTAATTTTAAATAATCCTTAAAATAAATGTTATACTGATGTTGGCCAAGAATGTTTTTGTATAATCTGCTTGCAATGTTATTTGCGAAAGTACTAATATTTTTGTATCTTGTTTGATTCCCCAGCTTCCTTCCACGCCACAGGAATGGCAGACTGTGGCATCGGAGCTTGCCACGCGGTGGGACTTCCCCAACTGCAGTGGAGCCATTGACGGGAAGCACGTCCGCATCGTGCCACCACCCCGTTCGGGCTCCTTTTTCTGCAACTACAAGGGGTTTCATAGCATTGTGCTGATGGCGGTCGTGTCAGCACAGTATGAATTCCTCTATGTGGATGTGGGGAAGAATGGCCGGATGTCTTTGCTCTTTGTCTACAGAGTGATGAACTTGCATTGCCACCGGATGCAGGGAATGTGGAACGACTCCCCTTTGTGTTTTTGGCTGATGAAGCCTTTGGTCTGGGACCGCATCTAATGAGGCCTTTCCCCCAGAGGACCCTCACCCCGGAGAGGAGGGTGTTCAACTACCGGCTGGCCAGAGCCCGAAGAGTTGTGGAGAATGCCTTCGGGATAATGGCCAGCCGGTTCCGCCTATTTTTAACAACAATTCACATGGCGGAGTACAAACTCAACTATATTGTCTTTTGTTGCTGTGTTCTCCACAATTTTTTGCGAAAGCAATCACCAACTTATATGGCCACAGTTGGGCCCGAGGCCGAGCTTCCAGCAGACAATGCCCTGCCGGGCCTAGAACATATCCGTGCTGGCTTGCCCCCCCAAAGTGCCCGTGCAGTCCGCCAGAACTATGTAGACTATTTCATGGGTAGGGGGGCCATTCCAATGCCAGCCAATGTTTCTTAATTTTTAGTATTAACCCAAAAAATTAAAAAAAATTGCTGAACTTTAATTTTGTATTTTTTGATTGTTTTTATTTTAGCCGTCTCCTAGTTTTTCAAAGTGTACTTGTAGTGCCAAGTGTATTTTCCTTAGTAAAGACCAAACATTTCACTGGTAACAACAAAAATAAACCCAAAAAAGGTTATAGTGGATTTGAAAAATAGAAGCCACACTTTTTTGTATTTCCATGTTTTTTACTCTGTGCACAATCACACGTGGTCTTTAGAATATTTTTTGTGTGTCTACTTTTTTTAAACACATTTTTTGTTTTGACATATACTGGCATTTTTTTTTTTTTTTTTTTATGAAATTACAAAAACTCTCATAAACATACCTCAAAACCTCTAGGCAATATCTCAGACATTCTATTTTTCTAAGAATGTCTATCTGCCCTTCATAAGATGGGGTGTTGTCACCCCTGAACAAGACAAAATTTGAAGATGCACACAATTTTTTTTAGGGTAAAATAGGTTATTTACTTCCTCATCCCTATTGTCAACATGTGGTATCCGCCATCATGGGGGATCAATCAACGTGTTTTGTGGGTGCAACCCCTTCTTCCTTTCACCTACTTGAATTGTGAGGAAGGGGTTGCACCCATGGGTGTCCGCTGAACTTTTTTCAGGGGGGGCAATACATTGCAATACAAAAAGATGTACACAGTGGTGTCGTGGCACAGGCACTGCTGTTACCTGTAGTTCTTCAGTGATAGAGCAGGCACTGGCAGCGTATTCAGTCTCTTGTCTCGGCCACTGCACACCACGCACCTGTGGGAGGAGCCGGCCCTGCGCCGGCCGGATCGGCATAGGCACAATTACACAGGCAGAGGCAGGCTGAGGCAGCAGCCAATCACGGAACAGCTGGGTCAGGGTCACGGTGATGTAAAGCAGAGACGGAGCCAATCTGATGCTCGGGCCGGGGGTGAGGAGGGAGGGATGGATAGTCGGAAAAGACTGAGAGCAGCCTCAGCCCCCAGGCCAGCAGCAGTCTGCAGACTTAGAAAAAAAAGTCCATGGCTGCCGCGGAGGCGGCCATTGCAACACAGGGGGCAAGTGTGTGTCTTCACTCTGACTTCCAGGGGGGGCAATTGACCCCCCTTGCCCTATGGAGCGGAAGCCCATGGTTGCACCCACAAAACACGTACATGGAGATTCCGTGATGGCAGATAGCACATGTTGACCCACTGTGTGCATCTTCAAATTTTGTCTTTTAGAAAAAGTGCTAAAAAAGTTTAGAAAAAAATAGAAAAAAAAGGGGTGTTTTATTCTATTCGCCCCAACACATCAATGATGTCCTTAAATGTATGCTCCATAGCATTCATACTTTTCTTCATGACGTCCAGTTCACTACTACAATACATTATTTGTTGGATGATTCTTTGTGCACTATCACTGGAGAATCAAGGACTTTCTTCAACATGTTCATCCCCTAAAAAAAAAAAAAAAAAAAAAGTAAAAATCTGCATGCCTACATCTCTTACCTGAAGCTGTGGTGACAGACACTGACCTGTTGTAGTGACAAGTTCCACCACGTCATCCACCTCTCCTTCCTCCACTTCTCCTTCCTCCACCTCTCCTTTATCCACTTCTACTTCCTCCACATCCTCAGGTTGGCCTTGTTGGTGAGGTTGGGGTTCTTTAGGAGGTGTGGGGTTCCTGGGCTCCGAGGAGTGGTGTCCTCCCAGTCTTCTCTCCCCTATGAGAATGAAACAAATGGTACACTTAGCACACACGTATTTGAAGTCATAAATAGGAATATGATACATAGCTTGCAAGTGGGGTACAATTGTCTGTTTTGGCACAGTTCCAAGCTGAAGACATGATTTTTTAACTTAACAAAGCTGGAATACTTACCTTTTTGTGACAATTTTGCAGATGTGTAAACACTTGCTGAGTGTCCTCTCCTTTACATTGATTCAAGTTTGCATTTCATTCTAGTTATAAAACACATCATCTAGACAACAATGTCATAACATTGATGGAATATAAACAGACATTTTAAGAAAAACTAAAAAACATGGATATTGACAAATCATCGTATGTAGTGGGCAAACGATGTGTCTGTATCGACTGATTACTGTGCCCACTAAATTTTTAAAGATTACATTTTCTAATGTACAATAGTAAAAAGCAACAACATGGAGTAACATGCAAGTTGTAAAATACAAGAATATGGACACAGTAGAACTGCTCCGGCTCCCTCAGTTTGAGGTCAGACCACCTCTTTCTGAGCTGCTCCTTTGATTGTTTCACCCCAAAATGTCTCTTCAGACTTTTCACAACTTTATTCATGATTTTGGCCTTCCTTAGATTAGGGTGGGTATATGGCCCATGCTTGCCGTCATTATCAGAATTGTTCAATATGTCAACCATCTCCGCCATCTCCGCGAAGGACATATTAGATGCCTTGTATCGCCTCCTTGTTCGTGACGTTTCACGCTCCGGGCTTGGCTCCTCGTTATTAGAAGAATTCCCAGACACCGGCTGTGACTCCGCCATGTCGTCTGCGCGCCGAAAGAGAAGGGTGGGGAAACATCGAGAAAGAACGTCATGGGCGGGCGACGTGTGTCACGCATGCATAGTGTATATAAAGCTAACACACATTTGTCTTACCTACATTCTGTGTGCGGAGGAAGGAGTAAGAGCGCCGAACGTTAGACCGAAGGTAAGATTTTAACTTGGTACATCAGTGGCCTATACTGCATAGAGATTGAAGAAGCATATATGGGCATAAAGATTACTGGAGTTTAGACTGTGATTGACATTTGTATTTTTGTCTTGTGTTTTGTCTTGCAGAAAGAATGAATGCTTTTCTTGAGAAAGATTTTCTTGCGGATTTTATAGATAGGATAAGGGAGCTGCCCGCTCTGTGGGAGACAAAAAACTCTATCCACAAAAAAAAGGGGTAAGGAAAGCAGCGCTGGAGACCCTGCTCCCATTTGTGCACACCAGGATGCCCAACGCAACCATTGAACAGCTGGATTCAAAAATTGGGACTCTGAGAGGCACATACAGGAATGAGCACATTAGGGTCCTGGCTTCTCAGAGGTCAGGAGCAGCAGCAGGGAAGGTATATGTCCCACATTTGTGGTACTACAGCAGATTGTCCTTTCTGAATGACCACATTACAGCAAGGGAATCACTTTCCAGCCTTCCCTCCAGCCTTCCCTCCAGCCTTCCCTTCAGCCAAGATGATCCTTCTCAGGAGCAAGAGGAGCCTTCCATCCTGGATGAAGACCCAGATCTGTCTGTCTGGAGCCAGGTATAGTCTTTTCTAAACATTTATTGTGATACAATTAATGCTGTAAAATAGATGTTAAGATGGGAACACATTTATTCAATCAAGAAAAAGTGTTTTACATAGCAATAGACAGTAGTGGGCCAAAAAGTTTTTGAGATGAATAAAAAATGACGGGGTCATAATGAGAGTCTTTAAAATGTATTTTAATTCTTTTTTTTTTTATCATTTAAATTTTTTATTTTTCATCAGAAAAAGAAATCATTACAGAATCATAAATAATAGAGATGATTACAAATGACTCAACAAAAATCTCAGGTATTATTACCATAGAAACTTAGACAAAGTGTTATCTTAAAAACCAATACTGATAATGTTTACACAAAAAGTAATAAAATCTAGCCTCATCTTGGTCATGTATATAATCAAGTAAACTTATAAACTGATAATAACTTATAGTGAGAAAATCTAGTTCCCACCAAAATAACCGAAACTTATGAAGGGCTCCTACTCCCCTCCCCAGCCACCCCTAACGGGAACACACTGACTGAGAAGGAGAGAGCGCCCCCTGCTCGGCCTTCCTATCTCCACCAACAATCGTCGGTAGAGACAACTGGAGAGACATAACATACATTTTCAATTTGTACTTGCAAAAAGAAAAAACAATACTCGACCTTAGTGCGATATCTAAGAGTTGTTCTCAGACTATTAGAGCTAAGTTCAACAGTCTAAGCCTCAATCAAGAAAAAGGAATCTAAACCTGAAACTGTTATATTTTATCTGTTATAATAAAACAAAAAACATACTATTAAATAATAAAAGTCCATACCAAGAGAATGGAGTATAAGATAAAAAAAAAGAAAAGAAAAAAAAAGGAGGAGAAAGAAAAGAAAAAACCTCAAAGATATGAAATGAAGAGATTATAGAATGCCTACAAACCAAATATACTTTCTAAAGATTAGTGATTGGTGTTGACGACCAAGTTATGTGATAAAGAGAATCCCATAAAACGCGCCCAAGGTTCCCATATAGCTTCAAAATTTGAGGTTTCGTCTAACAAGAAGCTAACCAATTTTTCTCTTTCCATAATCCAAGAAACTTTTCGTTTCATGGATAATATAGATACCGAAGGTTTCTTCCATGCCCTTGCAATTGTTAGTTTTGCTCCCGTTAAAATAAACAAAATCAGTTTACGACTGACTTTAGGAGTATGAGGTAAATGTCCATTGAGTAAAGCAATTGTGGGAGATTGATGTATCGGGCAACCTGTAATATTATGTAAAATATGAAATACCTTGTTCCAAAATCCACAAATTCTTGGGCATTCCCACCATATGTGGATCATAGTACCCAGTCCCTGACATCCCCTATAACAAAGAGGTGAAACAGTAGGGTACATATCAGCCAATCTCGTGGGAACCAGATACCATCTTGTAGAAAGTTTTATATTGGCCTCTATGAGCGAAGCATTATAGAGGCCTGAAGTCGAGCAAGAGTAGCTTGCATGCCAGTCTACAATATTTCTATCAATTAGGAGTTCCTTCTCCCAGGCCAACATATATGGTAGTTTCACCAAATTGGATGCCAGTGACTTGTAGATCACAGAGATCCCCCCCCCCTTCGCTCCACGGCCCGTCCACACCAAGTTTCATAATCTGTAATGTCTCGGGATGAATATCCAGCTTTACACTTAGAATGAATTAAATTAGCGATTTGGTGAAATCTCAGTTTTTCAGATGAAGGAAGATCAAAATTGTTCATAAAATATTCAATAGGAAAAGGGCCAGTAGAGGAAAAAAACTGACCAATGCGGTACAACCCCTTGTCATACCACCATTTAAAGGTTTGAAGATCCAAACCTTGATGAAAAAACGGATTTTTGAACACCGGGGTCAAAGGTTGAGCTTTAGAGACCAGCGAGGGAAGTTTCCGAAGTGAATCCCATAAAGATAATGATTGTGAGAGTGATGGTGATAAGATGGGAGGTCTATTTCTGGGAGGGCACCACAACAAGTGTATTAGTGATGAGGATGGAACAGCTTGATTTTCAATTGATATCCAATCAGGAAGTTATGTGTTAAAATATAAAACAGATAGTTGTGCCAATCGTGCTGCTTGGTAGTACCATAAGAGATTCGGAAGGCCTAACCCACCCTGTTTGGGAAGGTTGAATAAGCTTCTGTTTGAGAGTCGTGGACCTTTATTGTTCCAAATGATTTTAGTGAGCTTACTTTGAAAAGATTTCAAATGATCTCTTTTGATTGGAATAGGAAGAGAACGAAATAAATACAAAAGCCTGGGCAAAAGGGTCATTTTGACTGAGTTAATCCTGCCAATCCATGAAATACTGTGCGACTCCCAATCTTTGAGATCGAGTTCGAGTTTCTTGTACATAGGAGGATAGTTAGCTTGGTATAGATTTTCAAATTTAGATGTAACATTAATTCCTAAGTACTTAATGAAAGAGCTGTTCCACTTGAATTGGTATGTTCTCTGTAAATCGGACACTATAGAATCTGGGAGAGATACGTTAAGAGCTTGAGATTTAGACATATTTACTTTGAGACCTGAAAGAGTCGAAAACGTATTAAGCAATGAGCAAATCTCCGGTAAAGAAGACCGTGGAGAAGTGACAAAAAGTAAAAGGTCATCTGCGAATAAGGCACATTTATGGGTATCTTGACCACATTGCACCCCCCCGATATTTGGATTACTACGAATGGCAATGGCTAAAGATTCGATTATAATAGCGAATATCAGGGGGGAAAGGGGGCATCCCTGACGTGTACCTCTTCCAATCTGAATAGGGTCGGAAAAAATTCCTTGTATTCTAATTCTGGCTTTAGGATTCGAATAAAGGGCTTCTAAAATTCCTAACATATTCTGACCAAATCCCCAGCGTTTGAGGACAGCGAATAGATATGTCCATGACACCGAATCGAATGCCTTCTGAAGGTCCAGTGACAGCAACATACCCTCCTGTTTATTACCTCCCTCCCAATTAGATTGTAGGATTGATACTAGGTCAACCGCTCTCCGTACCTGATCAGGACCTTGCCTACCGGGTATAAAACCGACTTGATCTTTATGAATGTAAGATCCTATAAAAGAAGCAAGTCTGTTCGCTAATATCTTGGTTAATATTTTGAGATCATTATTGATTAAGGAGATTGGTCTGTAGTTTTCTATTTGACTAGTATCTTTATCCGGTTTTGGGATCACAGAAATATAAGCCATATTTAGTTGATTATCTATCTGGGAACCATTAGTCATAAAATTAAAAAGTCTAGTCAGGTAAGGAGTTAGGATATCTGAAAATGTTTTGTAATATGGTGTGGAAAAACCATCAGGTCCAGGAGCTGTTCCCCCCTTTAAAGCTTTTATGACATCTGAAACCTCTTCATTCGAAATAGGAGCATCCAATTCCTCTTTATGAGTATCCGTTAATTTCGGAATATGTAATTTATCCAAGAATTCCTCTAACTCGGTAGAGACAGAGAGATTTTCAGCCATATACAACTTAGAGTAAAAATCCTGGAATGCCTTAATAATATGTTGAGAATTCAAGGTAAAAGAGCCATCTGCCTGTTTAATCTTTGGGAGAGCTTGTGAACGGAATCTGGGTGAAAGTTTACGTGCCAACATAGGACCCAACTTGTCTCTCATCTGGTAAAATTTTGCCCCAGACCATTTAATGGATTTTTCAGCTTTTGCCGTTAGAGCCAAGTTAAGAGCAACTCGTGCTGCATCCAATGTGGATATAGGTACACTAGAAGGACTTCTCTTATGTTTTTTGCACAACTCAGCGTGTATTTTAATTCTATTTGCAACAGTCATGAGCTGAACATTGTGTGTGATTGATGAAACAAAACTCTAAATATGTCCCTTTTTTTACACAGGATGAGGTCAGCCAGGATGAGAGGCAGGAAAATGTCAGGCAGGAGGAGGCTGGGGTGAGTGGCAGAGAGGAGGTGGCTGGGCCAAGTGGCAGAGAGGAGGTGGCCGGGCCAAGTGGCAGAGAGGAGGTGGCTGGGCCAAGTGGCAGAACAAGGTGTCAGGTGCCTCCCATCCACCTTCCACCAAGAAGGGCCAGGAGGGATAGGGCTGTGAGTCAGGCAGCACTGGCCCTGATTTAAAGAGGCACATGCCACCCTCCAGCAGCCACCAACCCTTGATGAGGGCTATGCGGCTTTAGTTGGCGTGAAAATGAGCCAGATGCCGATGGGACAATGCCTAATATGTGAGCCCCTGCTCATTAGACTTTTAAATAAGGGGTTGATGGGGACACTCACTGACACAACTGTCATTTGCGACCACGGCTATCCTCCTGCACCTCCTTCTTCTTCTCCTCCACCTCCTTCTTCTCCAACTCCACCTCCTTCTTCTCAACCTCCACCTCCTTCTTCTCCACCTCCACCTCCTTCTTCTTCTCCTCCACCTCCTTCTCCTCCTCCTGACATGATTACACCTCCAGAGGCACAGCCTCCAGCCAGGCAGACAAGGAAGGCTGCAGGGAAGCCTACCAAGAAGGCTACCAAGAAGACCAGGAAGTGATTGCCTTGCTTCAATGTGGTCTGACAGAAGGCAGCCTGTTGTAGTTCCACAGACTTGGGACATGTATCTAACCTGCTGCTGTTCCTGACCTCTGGGAGTCCAAGACCAGATTGGGCTCACTAATGTATGATCTTCTCAAGGTCCCAATTTTTGTGTCCACACAGAGTTGCACAAATTGCAGCAGGGTCTCCAGCGCTGCCTTGTAGTTTGTTTCTTATTATTTTCTATACCAGAATAAATGGCATTTATTTTTACAGTTAATACTTGCCTATGTGTTTTTACTAAAGCAAAATATTTAGCTGGTGAGTAGGCAGGTTAGTTTCAAAAATTCAAAAGCTATATTTTAAATGGGACAGATAACACCAAACAATCTCCTTGAAGGTCAAAAAATAGAAGATAATTAGGTTTAAATTGTGGTAAATTTACACAGGAGAAAAGAAAAAAAAAATGGAGATCACTAGAAATTAAATACGATTTTAAAATGTATATCTGAACTAAAATTAAAAATAAATAAAAATAAAAAATAATTATGAGATCTTGCTCAATTAAAATAAAATAAAATATTCATGAGATGTGCATTCATAAATGTTGCAAAAAGTTAGTCAGAACTCTGTGTGAATATCTGCAGCCAAAAACGTTCATTATTGTACCATTCTAAAGAAGATTTTAATGCACAGCATTTAAACGATGCAAAAATTGTTACCGCGTGACAAATGTGCTATCTTCATTACGAACGCTAGTTTTACAAGAAGGTACGCTCCCGTCTCATACTTGATTCTGACCATTCACGGTTTTTGAAGACTGGGAAAAGCATACACACGAACGGTTTTCTCGTCCAAATACAGTCTGACGAGAATAACGACGAGAAAAAATAAAGCACGTCTTGTTTTTCTCGTCGAGATTCTGGGCAGTTTTCTTGACGAGAAATCTGAAAGCCTCGTACACAGAAAACCGGTTGTGTGTACGAGGCTTTAGTTCTAAATAGGAGGTTCCAGCTTTATCATCAGCAATCACTGGGGTAGATTTACTTAGGCTGGGTTCACACTTGTGCGACACGACAGCCGTCCTACTTTGAATCCGACTTTGCCCTGCGACTTGAAGCCGACATACGTCCGACTTTCAATGAACGGGGATCCGACTTGGATCCCCGCCAATACCAGGCATTGTGTTTGGTATGAATCTTGAGGGGGAACTCCATGCCTAATTTTAAATAAAAAAACGGCATGGGTTCCCCTCCAGGAGCATACCAGGCCCTTCGGTCTGGTATGGATTTTAAGGGGAACCCCCTAAGCCGAAAAAATGGCGTGGGGGTCCCCCTCAAAATGCAAACCAGACCCTTATCTGAGCACGCAACCTGACAGGCCGCAGGAAAAGAGGGGGGACGAGAGAGCGGCCCCCCCTCCCTCCTGAACCATACCAGGCCGCATGCCCTCAACATTGGGGGTTTGGTGCTTTGGGGAAGGGGGGTGACCTGTGGCCCCCCACCCCAAAGCACCCTGCCCCCATGTTGATGGGGTTGTCGGGGTCTGCGGGCGGGGTGCTTATCGGAATCTGGGAGCCCCCTTTAATAAGGGGCCCCCCAGATCCCGGCCCCCCCACCCTATGTGAATGAGTATGGGGTACATCGTACCCCTACCCATTTACCTGGTGGAAAAAAAATGTCAATAAAAAAACACACACAGGTTTTTAAAGTAATTTATTAGGCAGCTCCAGGGGTCTCCTTCCGACTCCGGGGGTCTTCTTCCGACTTCGGGGGGCTTCCAACTTCGGGGTCTCTTCTTCTGACTTCGGGGGTCTTCTTCTGCTCTCCGGTGCCTTTTTCCTTCTGCCGGGCTTTTCCGCTAACTTCTTCCAGCTCTTTTGCTAGCGGAGAGGCCCGGTCTTCCCCGTCGTCTCCTCCCGCTCTCCGTTGTCCTTCTGCCGGGCTGCTCCACTATCTTCCCTTCAGCTCTTTTGCTAGTGGAGCAATGGGAAGACCGGGCCCCTCCACTAGCAAAAGCACCAAACCCCCATGTTGAGGGCATGCGGCCTGGTATGGTTCAGGAGGGAGGGGGGCCGCTCTCTCGCCCCCCCTCTTTTCCTGCGGCCTGCCAGGTTGCGTGCTCAGATAAGGGTCTGGTATGGACTTTTGGGGGGACCCCACGCTGTTTTTTTGGCGTAGGGGGTCCCCTTGAATTCCACACCAGACCAAAGGACCTGGTATGCTCTTGGAGGGGAAACCCTTGCCATTTTTTTATTTAAAATTTGGCGTGGAGTTCCCCCTCAAGATCAGCAGAGCACAAGTCGTATGCCAAAGTCGGACCATGCAAGACCGCGGTCCGACTTTGATCCAACTTCAATGATAGTCAATGGGCTGAAGTAGGATCAAAGTCGGACCAAAGTAGTACAGGGAGCATCTTCAAAGTCGGACCGACATGTGTCGGACCAGTTACGACGGCTCCCATAGGGAAACATTGATTTTCACAAGTCATGCGACATGAGCTCCCAATGTCGGAGCGTTCGTCAGACAAGTGTGAACCCAGCCTTAAACTGGAGTGCTCAGAATTTGGTGCAGCTGTGCATGGGAGCCAATCAGCTTCTAAATCCAACTTGTTCAATTAAGCTTTGGCAATAAAACCTGGAAGCTGATTGGTTTCTATTAAGAGCTGCACCAGATTTTTCACCCTCCAAGTTTAGTAAATAACCCCCTCAGTGTTGCAAAAACAAAACAAAACAACAAAAAAAAACTGCTATGTCTGCACCCCTTTAGCTCTCATCCACACTGGTGCGATATGTCATGCAATTTGACAGTTCCAAATTGCATGGCAAGTCGCACCCAATTGCTGGCAACGGAACCATTCAAATTGCCGTGACCCATGTCGCAGCAACTTTCCTGCACTACTTTTTTCTGATTTAATTGCGTCTTGCATAAACTTCTGTTAAACAAAGTCGCAATCCGCAATGAAATCAGAGGTGCAAATTGCACTAATCTGCTGCTCTGAATTCACGCTGAAGTAGAGCGATTTCAAAGACTTAAGCAAGGATGGCCTTATGAAGTATCAAACTTCAATCTTAAAGAGAAAGACTGCCAAACAGACAGGGAATGCGCAAACTGTAAGCCTTTGTTCATCCACTGTAATGAATGTGCCCCTATGTTTTAACTTAAAGTGTAACACCAAACTTGTTTTTTCATTTTTGTTAGGGCAGGGAGGAATGAAGCTTTTGTCAGAGTTTTACTGATGTCTGAGAGAAATTTCCACTTGGATCCTGAATGAGGACAAGCACTTTCCAAACTATTTGCTCTACGTGACTTCCATGTGATGCCAACATCACATGGAAGTCACGTAGAGCAAATAGTTTGGAAAGTGCCACATATGCTGGGCCCATTCTGGGATCTCCTTGCTCTCTGTAGCCATAAACAAACAAATGTCCAAGCTGCACACCGCTGTTCGTTAATCCTGCTGGAGGTGACTTTTCTGATGTTTTTTCTTCAGCCAGGGCCTAACTATGGGGATCCTGATAATTAAGACTTGGCTGAGGGCGAAACACGTCAGTGGGGAGTTAGGTGGGAGTAATGATATATGAATAGCCATGTAGTGGTGGTAAAAAAGTTTGAATAAACTGAAAAAAAAATACAGTGCTGTGTGGCTTGTCCCAAGGACAACCCTTATATTAGACAGAAAGTGAAAGAAACTCTCTGACAGTACAAACAGAAGTAAAAAGGTTTTTTTATAAAAAATAATTAGGTTGGGGAAGGGTAGAATTTTTACCCAATTTTTATTATTGTCTGTGTTCCTGTAGCAGATTTATTTATTTCCTGTCTGGCAAAACCTTCCCCAAAACAGGATACGAGGATGAATTTTTTTAAAGAAGCCCTAAGTAGAAAAAAACCTGACAGGGGCTATTCCCTTCCGTATTCTATCCAGCAAAAATCAAATGCTTTGGCTGTAGATACACTTTAACCTCCCTGGCGGTATGATTCTGTCAGATTTTAGGTGCTGAAAGCGGTACAATTATTTTGCATGGAAATTTGGCGTTTTTTATTGTAGGCCTGTAATTCTTAGTAATAACTCACTTAAATCTGTCCAAACAAGAGTCTAGTAGACATCCCGGGTATGATAAAGTTTGAAACACAAAATCATTAATTATAATATAATAAATAACTATAAATAATTATAAAAAATAATAATATAATAATAATAAAAATTATTCAATAATGTAAACAAATCAAAAACACTGAAATTTGCTCAGTTGCAGAATTGTCACTGTCATTAGATTTAGGCCTCGTACACACGGCCGAGATTCTCGTCGAAAAAAACATGTCATTTTTTTCGACGAGATTCTTGGACAAGAAAATTGTCCCGGCCGAGTGTACACACGCTCGATTCAAAGAACCCACGGTTCTTTGAATCGAGCGTACGCGGTGACGTCATCGACTACGACGAGCATGCGCTCGTCACATTCAATGCCGTCGCCGCCATCTTGGTATACCCTACGTATGCCTAGGAAGCTACCGCGCATGCGTCGAATTCATTTCGAACATGCGCGGGCTTCCGGGAGGACAGGTAAGTGTACACACACTCACTTTTCTCGTCGAGAAACATGCCAACGAGAATCTCGACGAGAAAATAGAGAGCAGGTTCTCTATTTTCTCGTCGAGGTTACTTGTCGGTTTTCTCGACGAGAAACCATACACACGAACGAGTTTCTCGGCAAGACATCTCTGCCAGCAAGTTTCTTGCTGGTTCTTGCCGAGAAACTCGGTCGTGTGTACGAGGCCTGAGTGTTTGATGACGAATTTCCACACAAATCGCTATCGCTCAATTCTGCAAGTGATTCTAATTTATTATCGCTGTTTTCTAGCTGGTCTAAAACCACTTTTGACATAAAGGGACACTTTTTGGTTGCTATGGACAATCTCCAGTTTCCAGGCAGAAAAATCTGTATTTATAATATAAAAGTGCATGCAGGGCACTGGACAGACCACTAGGGACAAAGGGGATGTGTCATTTTTTTATACAGTACTGTAATCTGTAAGATTACAGTGTTCTGTATGTGTATTGTATTTTTACTTTTTTGAATTTGGCGCCAATCTAGGCCCCCATGCGCCGCAACGTCGCAGGGAACGGGGCTCGGCGGCACTGTGTGTGAATCGAGCGAGGAGACAGCTCGCAGACACAGCATGGAGACATCGCAGGATCCAGGGGACAAGGTAAGTAACTCTCCCTGTATCCTGCGATGCAGCCCGAGTCTGGCTCAGGGTTACCACTTTTGGTATTGATATCTCACCCCGAGCCTGACTCGGGATTACCGCCAGGGAGGTTAAAGCCTAACCCCTTTAGACAGTTTTTATTTAGTTTGTTTTCTATAGAATGTTTAAGAGTTAGAATTACTATCAACTTTTTTTTATTATTACTTTTTGTCTATTTGCCAAGTATCAGACTGAACAGGAAGTGAGGGACAATCTCTGCACATCCTGCCTATTTGAGAGTTGTCAGACAGAACAGGAAGTTAATGGAAATCCCCTCAACAGGGGCAGAGTAGGGTTGCCATCTGTACAGGAATGACCCGAACAGTCCCGTTTTTGATACTTTTAGCATGGGTTTCTGTTCATCTTACACCCGGACACAACATCAGTCAGTCCCTCCCAAACTGTCAGCTAAATCTGCCCTCCTAGGACTTCCTGAGTGCAGTATCATCATGTGCCGGGGGGTCAAGAGGTAGGCTGCACCTTCTCTGATCCTGGTGCCTGGATGCCGATGCCCCTGGACGATCAGGCTGCAGAGAGGCAGCACTTGCAGTATAGGGGATGTGTCGGCCAGGAACCTCAGGTTAGTACAGAAATGTCAAGGCATGTACACTTGTGCAGGATGGTGAAGCTTTTAAGGGAGGGGGGAGAAGATGAAGGCAGTAAAGGGTGTAAACATGGCTCAGAGCTGCTGAGGAGGGGTGCATGGGGGATCATGTGGATGAGAATGCAATGGGTAAGGAGTAGTGGGAGAGAACAGATCCCTGCACTCTGTATATACCATGCCTTGATCCCTGCACTCTGTATATACCATGCCTTAATCCCTGCACTCTGTATACGCCAAGCCTTAATCCCTGCACACTGTATATACCATGCCTTGATCCCTGCACTCTGTATATACTGCATCCTGATCCCTGCACCCTGTATATACTGCGTCCTAATCCCTGCACTCCGTATATACCATGCCTTGATCCCTGCACTCTGTATATACTGCATCCTGATCCCTGCACTCTGTATATACTGCATCCTGATCCCTGCACCCTGTATATACTGCGTCCTGATCCCTGCACTCCGTATATACCATGCCTTGATCCCTGCACTCTGTATATACTGCATCCTGATCCCTGCACTCTGTATATACTGCGTCCTGATCCCTGCACTCTGTATATACTGCGTCCTGATCCCTGCACTCTGCATATACTGCGTCCTGATCCCTGCACTCTGTATATACTGCGTCCTGATCCCTGCACTCTGTATATACTGCGTCCTGATCCCTGCACTCTGTATATACTGCGTCCTGATCCCTGCACTCTGTATATACTGCGTCCTGATCCCTGCACTCTGTATATACTGCATCCTGATCCCTGCACTCTGTATATACTGCATCCTGATCCCTGCACTCTGTATATACTGCGTCCTGATCCCTGCACTCTGTATATACTGCATCCTGATCCCTGCACTCTGTATATACTGCGTCCTGATCCCTGCACTCCGTATATACCATGCCTTGATCCCTGCACTCTGTATATACTGCATGCTGATCCCTGCACTCTGTATATACTGCGTCCTGATCCCTGCACTCCGTATATACCATGCCTTGATCCCTGCACTCTGTATATACTGCGTGCTGATCCCTGCACTCTGTATATACTGCGTCCTGATCCCTGCACTCTGTATATACTGCATCCTGATCCCTGCACTCTGTATATACTGCATCCTGATCCCTGCACTCTGTATATACTGCGTCCTGATCCCTGCACTCTGTATATACTGCATCCTGAACCCTGCACTTTGAATATACTGCGTCCTGATCCCTGCACTCTGTATGTAACAAACTCCTGACCTCTGCATACTTTAACCACTTAAGCCCCGGACCATTTGGCTGGCCAAAGGCTAGAGCACTTTTTTGTGATTCGGAACTGCGTTGCTTTAACTGACAATTGCGCGGTCGTGCGACGTGGCTCCCAAACAAAATTTGTGTCCTTTTTTTCCTACAAATAGCGCTTTCTTTTGGTGGTATTTGATCACCTCTGCGGTTTTTATTTTTGGCGCTATAAACAAAAATAGAGCGACAATTTTTTTAAAAAAAGCTATATTTTTTACTTTTTGCTATAATAAATATCCCCCAAAAAGATATATATATATATATATATATATATATATATATATATATATATATTGTGACAGCAGGAAGGTAAAGTCACCTGGTTGCATCCAGGGGGGTAGGTATATTTCTCCCAGATTCAGGCTTTATGCCGACTTATACAACTAGGGAGAGAGTTGATGAAGCCCAGCTGAGGCTAGTGGGCTCATGGATGATTCATACCTCTAGGGAGAGTGCTGGGCGTCGTGCAGGCAGGGAGTTGATGAGACCAGCTGAAGCTTGTCAGCTCGTTTAAGGCCCCTATAAAAACTCCCAGCTTCATTAGATGTTTGCTCACGCCTGGAACCAGACCTGTGTGGACTGTCTAGGGAGAGTGAACCCCTGTGCGGTGAGACAAAGCCTGTGTGGCTATTTGTTTGGACATTTACTAAACCAGGGACTTAGGGACTAGGACAGCACCAGGCTGATCCCAGTTGTTAGTTAGGAAACCTGCATGTTTAGTCAGAGGTCAAGCTGACCAGGGTTTATTTTGTTTATGTTTCTTTTTGCTTTGCTGTGTTTTTTGTCACTGTAAATAGAGAAATAAACCGCATCTTTTTGATCTTGAAAACCACAACCTCCGTCTGCTGGGCCTGTTTTTGTGTGGGGAGCCCATCCAGGGGATCACACACACCCGCTGCCGAGCTAACCCCCTCACAGTTGGTGGAGAACCAGTGGCAGTTTTTTTTTAAGCCAGCATGGAGGAGATACTGAAACAGCTGGCTCTAGCAAATGCCAATCAACAGCAGACAAATGCAGGTTTGCAAAAGAGCCTTGCAGCTCAACAACAGAGCTTCGCAGCCCAGCAGCAAGCTCATCAACAGAGCCTTGCAGCCCAGCAGCAATCTGAGGCCCGCTTCATAGACCTGTTACAGAAGCAAGAGCAGAGACTACAACAAATGGAAGCAGTAATGCAGCAACGTCCGCAGACCAGTGAGGAAAGCCGTCCCACTAATACCGCGTCCTTTGGGGTGAGTCGTTTATTGACAAAAATGACTGGAGAGGATGATCCAGAGGTATTTTTGACCACATTTGAAAGGACTGCTGAAAGAGAAAAGTGGCCTGAGGAGCAGTGGGCTGGACTGGTGGCTCCTCTGTTAACTGGTGAATCGCAGAAGGCTTACTATGACCTAGAGCCTGACCAAGCAAAAGACTATGTGATGCTAAAAGCTGAAATATTGGCATGGCTGGGTGTCACCCTGGCTGTCCGGGCTCAGCGTGTGCATAACTGGACTTTCCAGCTTGGAAAACCCCCCAGGTCTCAAATGTATGATCTCATTCACCTAAGCAGGAAGTGGCTACAGCCAGAGACTTTGTCCGCACCAGAGATTGTGGAACGTGTTGTAATGGATCGGTTTTTGAGAGCTCTTCCTACTGCCATCCAAAAGTGGGTAAGCCATGGAGACCCAGAGACGGCCGGTGGTCTTGTGGATCATGTAGAGAAATACTTGGCTACAGAGAACCTGACGGCCTCTTCCAGAGACTCTCGGACTTTCCACCCTAAGACCAGACCATCCCCAGGGGCGGATAAGAGGATTCCAAGGGGTGAGGGTGGAGAGAGTGAGAGGGTGGAGCTCTACCCAAAGTTTGGCGAGAACAGCCTGGGAAGTCGGGGGCTCAAGAGGCAGCCAAAAGGATTGTTTGCTACCGCTGCCGGCAAACGGGACATATTGCAGCAAATTGCCCGGTTGTGGAGGAACCCATGCAATGTGACTTTCTGACGGACAGACGTCAGTCGCTGTGTGCGACAGTCGCATGCACTGCCATTCGGGGAACTGAGAAACATTTATGCAAAATGTGTATTAATGGTAGAAATGTTGTGGTATTACTGGATTCAGGTAGCCTTGTGACCCTGATAAAGGCTGAATTAGTTAAAACAGAGGTCTCTGGGAATAGCAAGGTAGCTGTTATTTGTGTGCATGGGGACACCCGAGAGTATCCAGTGACTACAGTGTGTTTCAAGACCCCCAAAGGTACCCTCTCTCATCCAGTGGGGTTAGTATCTCAATTACCGCATGATGCCATTGTGGGAAGGGATTTTCCGAAGTTCTGGGAACTGTGGGATGATCCTGAGCCCCCCACTGGTGCCCCTATGTACCAGGAAGGTGATAGCCAGAACTCCTCTGAGAATGGTGAGGACTCTCCAGAATTTCCCTTGTCAGTATTGGCAGGCGAGACTCAAGAAACTGGAGAGGAGCCCACCTCCTCAGACGAAAACCTACCGTCTGTGGAGTTTTCTGATCTTGAGGTTCACAGGGAAAATTTTGCCACAGAACAGTTAAAGGACCCCGCCCTAATAAAGGCACGGGAAAACGTAGTGGAAATAGATGGCGAGTTAGTGAACCCAGATAATACCTGCACTTACCCATACTTCAGCGTATAGAAGGACCTACTGTATCGGGTGGCAAAAAGGGCAGAAGAAACCGTTGAGCAGCTTGTGGTGCCCAAACCTTACAGGAAGTTGGTGTTGGAGTTGGCCCATGGGCACATTCTTGGAGGTCATCTGGGGACAGAGAAAACCCGAGAGAGGGTATTACAGAGATTCTATTGGCCTGGGGTGATGAAGGACATAGAAAATTATTGTTCCTCCTGCCCTGTGTGTCAGAGGTCGGCCCCGATGCCACATTTCCGTAGCCCGCTGGTCCCTCTACCCATCATTGAGGTCCCGTTTGAGAGGATCGCAATGGATTTGGTAGGTCCTATAATCAAGTCCGCTAGGGGGCACCAGTACATATTAGTTATAATGGACTATGCCACCCGTTATCCAGAAGCGATCCCTCTCCGAAATACCTCGGCCAAAACCATAGCCAAAGAGCTATCTCTTGTTTTTAGCCGGGTGGGTATTTGTAAAGAACTGCTTACGGACCAAGGTACACCCTTTATGTCCCGGGTTATGAAAGAGCTGTGTAAATTGTTCAAAGTGACGCAATTGCGTACGTCTGTGTATCACCCCCAAACCGATGGGCTGGTTGAAAGATTCAACAAAACCATAAAACAAATGTTGAAGAAAGTGGTGGATAGAGATGGAAAGGATTGGGACTGTCTACTTCCTTATTTGATGTTTGCTATTAGGGAGGTGCCCCAATCCTCTACGGGATTCTCCCCCTTTGAGTTACTGTATGGGAGACACCCAAGAGGGCTGTTGGATATTGCCAAGGAAACTTGGGAAAGTGAGAGTTCTCCCCACAGGAGTGTGATTGAGCATGTCGCCCTGATGCAAGATCGAATTGCACAGGTAATGCCCATCGTGAAGGAACATTTGGCCCAAGCGCAGTTGGCACAGCAGAGAGTGTACAACCGTGGAGCCAAGACCCGTACCTTTTCCCCGGGGGATAGGATATTGGTACTTGTCCCTACGGTTGAAAGTAAATTCCTTGCCAAATGGCAAGGCCCCTACGAGATAATGGAAAAAGTGAGCGAAGTGAATTACAAGGTCAGACAACCAGGAAGGCGAAAGCCCGAACAGATCTATCACGTTAATCTGTTGAAAGCCTGGAGGGATAGAGAGTCCCTAGTCGCAGAAACTTGGTCACCAGCTCAAACTGGTTGCGTGATTCCGGAGGTTGGAATAGCAGCCACCTTGTCACAACCCCAACAACAGGAGGTTAAGGAGTTTGTGCTTCGCAACAAGGAGGTGTTCTCTGAGCTGCCGGGACAAACATCTGGGGTAGAGCATGATATTATTACCCCGCCCGGTGAAAGGGTGAAGTTAAAACCCTATCGGATCCCAGAGGCCCGACGGGAGGCAATACGGGAGGAAGTACAGAAAATGCTGAACTTAGGGGTGATAGAGGAGTCCCAAAGTGATTGGTCTAGTCCCATTGTGTTGGTGCCTAAACCGGATGGGAGCTGGCGATTTTGTAACGATTTTCGTCAGTTGAACAAAGTTACAAAATTTGACACCTACCCCATGCCACGTATAGATGAGTTGATCGACCGGCTGGGAACAGCCCGATACATGACGACTCTTGACCTCACAAAAGGGTATTGGCAAATTCCCCTGGCCAAGTCGGCCAAAGAGAAAACCGCATTTGTAACCCCAGACGGGGCGTTCCAATATAAGAGAATGCAGTTCGGGTTACAGAATGCGCCGGCCACATTCCAGCGGAAAATGGACCAGATACTGAGGCCCCATCGGAAGTATGCTGCGGCTTACCTGGATGACGTAATTGTCCATAGCACAGATTGGGCCTCACATCTGCCAAAAGTGCAAGCAGTCCTAGACTCTATCCGGGAAGCGGGGTTTACGGCTAACCCCAAGAAGTGTACCATTGGGCAGGAGGAGGCCAAATATCTTGGGTACACCATTGGCAGGGGAGTAATAAAACCCCAACTCAACAAAGTCGAGGCCATCCAGAGTTGGCCACGTCCCAACAGCAAGAAGCAGGTACGAGCCTTTCTGAGAATCGCGGGTTATTATCGGCGCTTCATTCCCCACTTTGCTTCTAAGGCTGTGCCCCTAACCAACCTGACGAAAGAGAAAGGGTCGGTCATGATTAAATGGACCCCCGAGGCTGAGGCAGCGTTCCAATTCTTGAAACAAGCCTTATGTAGCCAGCCAGTGTTGTACTCACCCGACTTCTCTAAAGACTTTGTCGTACAAAGTGATGCATCAGATGTGGGGTTAGGAGCAGTATTGTCCCAGGTCTGGAACGGGGAAGAGCACCCAGTCATTTACCTCAGCAGGAAGTTGAAGTCCCATGAGGTAAATTACGCCACGGTTGAAAAGGAGTGTTTAGCGGTGAAGTGGGCTCTAGATTCCCTTCGGTACTATCTGCTAGGTAGGCACTTTGACATGGTTACGGATCACGCTCCGTTAAAGTGGATGGCTCAAAACAAGGAGACAAATAGAAGAGTAAATAGGTGGTTCCTGGCCCTACAGGAATTCAACTTCACAGTAAAGCATCGCCCTGGCGTTCAAATGGGGAATGTGGATGCTTTGTCTCGAGTACATGAATGCCTGATTGCTGGTGTTCCAACCCCAAGGTTAAAACAAGAGGGGGGGGTATGTGACAGCAGGAAGGTAAAGTCACCTGGTTGCATCCAGGGGGGTAGGTATATTTCTCCCAGATTCAGGCTTTATGCCGACTTATACAACTAGGGAGAGAGTTGATGAAGCCCAGCTGAGGCTAGTGGGCTCATGGATGATTCATACCTCTAGGGAGAGTGCTGGGCGTCGTGCAGGCAGGGAGTTGATGAGACCAGCTGAAGCTTGTCAGCTCGTTTAAGGCCTCTATAAAAACTCCCAGCTTCATTAGATGTTTGCTCACGCCTGGAACCAGACCTGTGTGGACTGTCTAGGGAGAGTGAACCCCTGTGCGGTGAGACAAAGCCTGTGTGGCTATTTGTTTGGACATTTACTAAACCAGGGACTTAGGGACTAGGACAGCACCAGGCTGATCCCAGTTGTTAGTTAGGAAACCTGCATGTTTAGTCAGAGGTCAAGCTGACCAGGGTTTATTTTGTTTATGTTTCTTTTTGCTTTGCTGTGTTTTTTGTCACTGTAAATAGAGAAATAAACCGCACCTTTTTGATCTTGAAAACCACAACCTCCGTCTGCTGGGCCTGTTTTTGTGTGGGGAGCCCATCCAGGGGATCACACACACCCGCTGCCGAGCTAACCCCCTCACAATATATATATATATATATATTTTTTCCTCAGTTTAGGCGATACCTATTCTTCTATATATTGCAATAAGCGTTTATTGTGTAAAGGGATGGATTGCTTTGACTTAAATCAAACCTCTATTCCTGTGTAGGTCTATTATGTGAACTTAGTGCTCTATACATCAATAATACATGTGCCATCAATAGCCAAATTACCTGCTATCATAATAAAGTGCACGTGCAACAAACAGTACCATGTGAAATATAAATGTCAATTCCACTCACAGTATATATCAAAAAATTCAATTAAAAAACGAAAAAATTTAATTCATTCATTAACACATTTTTTCACTCAACCTATATGGTTGTATGTTAACTGATTGCAGCAGACTGTCTTTTTCAGTATAAGTATCTTGGCGCCGGTAACACACATATTCCACAATAAGCGTTTATTGATTGGTTTACACAAAAGTTATAGCGTCTACAATAGTTTTATGTCATTTTTATTAATATTTTTTTTTTTTTACTGGTAATGACGACGATCAGCAATTTTTATCGTGACTGTGACATTATGGCGGACACATCGGACACTTTTGACGCCATTTCGGGACCATTGTCATTGATACAGCGATCGGTGCTATAAAAATGCACTGATTACTGTAAAAATTACACTGGCAGTGAAGGGGTTAACCAGTAGGGGACGCTGAAGGGGTTAAGTGTGTCCTAGGGAGTACTTCTAACTGTAGGGGGGTGGGCTATGTGTGACACGACACTGATCACCGCTTCTGATTACAGAGAGCTGTGATCAGTGTCCTGTCACTAGGAAGAATGGGGAAATGCTTGTTTACATCAGCATTTCCCCATTCTTCCTGTCTGTGAGACGATCGCGGGTATCTCCACGGACATCGAGTCCGTGGGACCTGCGGTCGGACTCACGGAGCTTGCGGCGCGCGCGCCCACAACGCCGCATCTTAAAGGGGACGTACAGGTACGTCCATCTGCCCACAGGAGCCATTGTGCTGACGTATATAGTCATGCACTGGTCCTTAAGTGGTTAAGACCCCACAGAAATTTAGCTAAACCCACTATTTAATGTGGAATGTTCAGGAAGAGGGGAAGGGTTGCGTTGTGACACTAAAGGTTTTTTTTTGTTTTTTTTTAATAACAAACATGTCATACTTACCTCCACTGTGCAGTTCGTTTTGCACAGAGTGGACCCGATTCACCTGTTCTGGGTTCCCACGGCAGTTTTTGCGGCTCCTTGCCACATTAGATAACCCCCTCTGGGAAGCGCTCTCCCGAGGGGGTTACCTTGCGGGCACGCTCCTGAGTCATTCATTCGGCGTCCATAGCCGCCGAATGTATGACTCGGCTCCACCCCCCGGAGCCCGTGTCATTGGATTTGATTGACAAGAGCCAGAAATCAGTGGAGAGAGCGACGGTGGGGACGTGCTCTTGGAAATTTGGCGCTCAGGTAAGTAAAACGAGGGGGCTGGGGGCTGGACACTCCAAGTTGTTTTTTCACCTTAATGCACAGGATGCATTAAGGTGAAAAAACACGAAGGTTTACAAACCCTTTAAGCTCCTACACCTATTCTGTGAGAAAAAAAGCCTTGCCTGGGATGCAGCCAGCCAGTGCGGGAACTCAGCAGGGGTATCGTAGAACCCAGTAATGATTCTTGTTGGCTGCACCTACCTGCAGTGGCGTATCCAAGGTATGGCAGGCATGGCAAGAACCATGGGCGCCGTGGGGAGAGGGGGCGCCAAAAAAAACGTTCCCTGCACGAAAAAAATTCCCACCCGTTCTCCTGCGGCCGCATCCTGCACTATAGTCCCGGTGCCGGCGGCGGCACGGCAATTCACTTATAAGTAATGTTTCCTGGCTGGCATGTAGGAGAGTGGCGGGCCGCGGGCACCCCCATGCTTGTCTATGAGTGGGATCGCCCACTGCCCAGACCGTCATTCGGCTAACTTGCGGAGGCTCCGCCTAAAGCTCCGCCTACCCTCCAGTCATCTGCGCATCGCAGCTTCATCTTCTCCCCGAGCGGCGAGCGCGAGTGGGTCGGTGACGTCACCGTCGTCACTTGGTGAGGTCACTGAGGTGGAGAAGAACTGGCTAGTCTGAGTCTGACAGAGAGGAGACTAGTCTCTGGAACCATCAGCCAGGCAGGCAGCACAGCACTGCAGCAGGTACTATATTCTATATAGTCACACGTTGTGACAGCAGGAAGGTAAAGTCACCTGGTTGCATCCAGGGGGGTAGGTATATTTCTCCCAGATTCAGGCTTTATGCCGACTTATACAACTAGGGAGAGAGTTGATGAAGCCCAGCTGAGGCTAGTGGGCTCATGGATGATTCATACCTCTAGGGAGAGGGCTGGGCGTCGTGCAGGCAGGGAGTTGATGAGACCAGCTGAAGCTTGTCAGCTCGTTTAAGGCCTCTATAAAAACTCCCAGATTCATTAGGTGTTTGCTCATGCTTGGACCCAGACCTGTGTGGACTGTCTAGGGAGAGTGAACCCCTGTGCGGTGAGACAAAGCCTGTGTGGCTATTTGTTTGGACATTTACTAAACCAGGGATTTAGGGACTAGGACAGCACCAGGCTGATCCCAGTTGTTAGTTAGGAAACCTGCATGTTTAGTCAGAGGTCAAGCTGACCAGGGTTTATTTTGTTTATGTTTCTTTTTGCTTTGCTGTGTTTTTTGTCACTGTAAATAGAGAAATAAACCGCACCTTTTTGATCTTGAAAACCACAACCTCCGTCTGCTGGGCCTGTTTTTGTGTGGGGAGCCCATCCAGGGGATCACACCCACCCGCTGCCGAGCTAACCCCCCCACAACGTGTACTGTGTTATGTTATCATCATCATCATGTGTACAGTATGATGATGTGTGCCAACTGCCAAATATAGTGCTTAATATATGGAATAAAAAAAATATAATTATGCATAGACATAGATATCATAAATAAAGTGATTTGTGCAAGTAGTACCTGCTGTTGCACAAATCACTTTATTTATGATATCTATGGCTATGCATAATTCTATTTATTTAATCCATATTGAGCACTATATTTGATTGGCTGCTTGCTTGCTTCTGTTTGGGTCTGTGCCTGGCACATGATGACTTAGGCTACTTTCACACTGGGGCGTTGCGCCGTCGACGGTAAAGCGCTGATATTTTAGTGGCGCTTTACTGACGTTTTTTGCGGCGCTAGCAGGGCGCCTCAAAGATGCGGCTGGCAGGACTTTTTTGAGCTTCCTGCCAGCGCACCACTAGCAGCCCAAAAAGGGTTAAAACTGCCCACAAAGTGCCGCTGCAGCAGTGCTTTGCTGGCGGTTTGGTTGCGCTGCCCATTGTGTACACCGCTCCTACAGTACCTCAAAGATGCGGCTAGCAGGACTTTTTTGAGCGTCCTGCCAGCGCACCGCTCCAGTTTGAAAGCCCTTGGGCTTTCACATTGGAGTGAGAAAAGAGGCTCTTTCAGAGCGCTATTTTGTAGCGCTGTAGCACCTGCAAAGCGCCTCAGTGTGAAAGTAGCCTAATACCCCTTTCACACTGAGGCGCTTTGCAGGCGCTATAACGCTAAAAACAGCGCCTGCAAAGCGCCCTGAAAAAAAGTAGCATCTTTGAGTCGCTGTAGGAGTGGCTCCTAAAGCGCCCCTGGCCATTGAAATCAAAGCGGCGCTTTGCAGGCGTTTTTTTAACCCTTCTGGGCCGCTAGCTGGGGTTAAAAGCGCCCCGCTAGCGGCTGAATAGCGCAGTGAAAACTACGGTAAAGCGCCGCTAAAAATAGCGGCGCTTTACCGCCAACCCCTCCACCCTCCCAGTGTGAAAGAGAAGTCCTCATTATGTGCGATTGTGCTTGTGTGCTAAGTAAACAGGGCCGCTGGTGATCCTACTCCCTCTGTACAGTGTCAGAGGTGCTGGAGCAGCAGTGGCGGAGGACTGTATCCATTATGAGGAAACATCCCCTGCACCGCTGCGTGTCCCTGATCATCACCGTGCCACTGCCAGTGAGTGTGACCTGTCTGTGTATCACTGCGCACAGTCACTGTCTCTGATGTTCCTTTCCACTCTGCCTTTCTGCCCAGTGCTGTGCCCGTCCACCACATGATCCGCCCCCATGGAGGCCGCTCTCTCTCCCTCCTGCTAAGTGTCCATACACTGCACGATTCCTCCGCATTTATAGGTGCTGATATTACTGCATTTATGGGTTCTCGTAAGGCTTCATTTTTATAGGTGCTGGTAAGGCCGCAATTATGGGTGCTGGTAAGGCCGCATTTTTATAGGTGCTGGTATAGCCGCATTTATGGGTGCTGATAAGGCCGCATTTATGGGTGCTGGTAAGGCTGCATTTATAGGTGCTGGTAAGGCCGCATTTATGGGTGCTGATATTACTGCAATTATGGGTGCTGGTGTTACTGCATTTATGGGTGCTGGTAAGGCCACTTTTATGGGTGCTGATATTACTGCATTTATGGGTGCTGTTACCGCATTTATGGGTGCTGATATTACTGCATTTATGGGTGCTGTTACCGCATTTATGGGTGCTGATATTACTGAATTTATGGGTTTTGGTAAGGCCTCATTTATGGGTGCTGATATTACTGCAATTATGAGTGCTGATGTTACTGCATTTATGGGTTCTGGTGCTTTTTTTTTTTTGTTAAGGTTAGCTGAAAGATGGGTTTCAAATGTTTTGACAGGGGAGCAGTTTCAGTGCTAGCCATAGGCGCCATTTTCACTAGATACGCCTCTGCCTACCTGTGCTTTGTGCTCTCTGCCTTCTCCCCTGTGGTAACCAACCCCTCCTCTGCCAGTGTCATTAGTACAGTGACTGTGTACCTCCCAGTGAGGGTCCGTTAGCACCAGATTCCCCAGCACTATCACAATCATCGCTAAGGTGTTCGGGTTTGGCTTGAAGAAAAGGTGGCAACCCTAGGACAGAGGCAGTAAACAAAATAAATTTTCTTTAAACTCTCTGACAGGATTTAATTGCTCTCTATGTCCCCATTAAAAAGCAGCCCCCCTAACTTCCTGTCCAGCTGACAGATTGAATAGGAAGGGAACAGAAATCTTTTATATGGGGACACAGGTGGTATTAAAAACTGACAGAAGAAATCTCCTTAGTGGGTGCTATAAACAGCGTTTGGATTAGGCCTGGTTCACACTAATGTGATTTCAGATGCAACTTGAGTTGCACAGAATTGCTTGTTTTAATGGTGTCTGTTAACATTAACGTAAGTACAGAGCAATTTTGGAAAAGGTTCCTGTATTACTTTGGTGCGATTCCAGTGCAATTTTGGCCCCATAGAATTTACAAACCTTATCAAAGTTGCATCCAAGTAATACATAACACATTATAATACTAGTACATAATCGCACTGAAAGTCGAATCAAAATCAAAGTGTGAACCTAGCCTTATGGCCCGTACACACAATCCGAAAATCAGACGACAGATCGTCCGACTTTTTTCGTTTACTAGTTGCAAGTAGAAATTGAATAGGTTACTAAAGTCACGATACGATTCTCGTACATCAGAAAAAAAAATCGGAAGTCATGTGTTGTAGAGTATTTGCACTGTATTTTCGGACAACAACTGTACTGACTAAATGAAAATCGTATGATCTGTTATCGTACGAGGAAAATTTTTGTGCTTGTCAGATCGAATAATATGGGATGAATTTTCATGATCAGCTCTCGAAAGCTCTGTACTAACGATCCGATTATCGTACGATTGTGTCGAAAGCGGTATTTTTCATCCGATTTTTGGATTGTGTGTACGGGCCATAAGTATAATACACATAATATTTATTCATTCAAGATTTTTACAAACATGGAAATGTGTTAGTATTTAGTGAAAAAAGTCATGCAGTTGTATGTATGGTCATTGTTATTAGTTCTGTTATTCTTCAATATGCCTGTATACTGTATAATAGAATTTATGCAGCAATGACACCTACTGGTGTCTTTAGATTGGTACATGTGCGCAAGTGAATCGTCTCCTGATAATATTCAACATATTTGTATGCTCCATAACTCTGTGATTCTTATAATACATTATAAGGCTCTACTACAGAAACTCACAATATCTTTACAGAGCTCAATAAATTTCAGACATATTTTAATGATATTATAAACATTAATGTGGAAATAAGACATGTTTTACAGCATAAATAAAAAATCCACTAATAACATTATTTTAGACAGGCAAATTGGAAAACATTACAGGCAGCATACATTTCGGTACACAATGGATATATATATATATATACAGTATCTCACAAAAGTGAGTACACCCCTCACATTTTTGTAAATATTTTATTATATATTTTCACGTGACAAAATGATGTCAGGTGGATTAGCCAGCAGGGCTGCCATATGCAGCAAATTAGAAACACTGTCTTTCAGGCAGGCTTTATGGGCCCCACAGTTTCTAATGGCGGCCCTATAAAATGCTACATGCATCTGTCATGTTCCTGCACTAGAAATCCCCTTAAATAAGAACAATAAGGTGTATCTGGTATTGTAACAAATATGAATGGTTTACAGCCTAGCTAGCACATTCACGGAAGAAGAATTTGCATGCAATATTTTACCTGAAAGTATGACCTTAAATGATTTTTGAAACCATGGATAAAAAAGACCATAGATAATAGGATTGATTGCAGAATTGAAATAGCCAAGCCATATTACGATATTATAAACATCAACCGATACTGAGAAATTAAGGTAAGGATCAACTATAGTTGCAATAAAAAAAGGCGTCCAGCACAATATGAACACCCCCATCACAAGGCTTAGTGTCTTTGCCGCTTTACTTTCTATGTTTATTAAGATTTTATTCTTAGTACTTGTTGTTTTACGTGTTGAATTAAAATGGTTATTAATCATCTTTGTTTGTTTTGTTGCAACAGAGAAAATATGTATGTAAATTCCAATCATGAGGCAACCTGGAAAAAAGAAACACAGCAATGACGTGATTATACTCCATAGTTTATTAAACACAAGGGAGCACGAATCACAGCAAGCTGGAAGAGGTTTACTTTCCTGTATACCTTCCATGTGAACATTGGAAAAAACAAGGCCAAATGAATGCACACATGGAATGGTCCAGCTAATCAGTAAAAACACTTCAATTACAGATATTGATATTTTCCTGTAGTAATGAAGAGGGTGACATATTGCAAAGTATCGGTCAACAGAAATGAAGAAGAGGTGGAATATGGAGGCAGTACACAATGTCATGTCAATACAGCTGTGTAGCTTGCAAAACAGTTCCCCAAAATACCAGCATGAAGTTAAAGATCTCACCAAGCTGTACGGCATTACCACTAGTCCAAGGAGAAAGTCCGTAACTGCCAAGGATAATATGAGGAAGTTGGTTGGAGTGTGAAGCTGTTTGAAGTGAGTTACTGAAACAATTACTAAAATATTCCCTGCCACTGTAAGGGCTACTGTTCCAAACATGATTATATTCATGGCAAGGTCAATAGGAAGAGGCCTGTTAGATATGGGACAGGAGAGGTTTAGCCCATCAAAACATACATTTGCATTTTGCTTGGCCTGGAGTTCAAACATATTATCATTTTCTTTTCATAGCATCTGGATCAAATCACCCTAGAAGAAAACAAAAGTTGGCTTTATGTATCTTAAATACATTGTGTGAGCAGTCACTGTTGTGTCTTTTTAGCTCATTTCTTAAAGCCCATACATTATTTTAGTGATAATATAATTTAACAGAATTACTGAATTCCAAGATTAGGGGGTAGGTACATAAATTGGCAACAATGTTAACCTATCGGTATATTTACTTCATACATGCAGGTAAATAGAAAGTAAAACTGATTTTTCCCCTAAAGGAGAACTTTCTGAATGGGGGTTGTCTACTGGGTATGTAGAAAAGGTCAAAGCAAATGGGGGCGAGCCCATGCCACTGTTTAAAATGGGTGTTTACACCAGATTTTGTAGGAAGCGAGCACACTAATGGCACAGGTGTGTGCTTGCTTCATATGAGAGCCAGAGTTAGAGCTCAGGAGCCGACACTGCTGAGGAGGTCAGTGTGTGAAGGGAGCCATGAGAAGTGCACATTTGCTTCATGGTGTCCAGGTCAGGACAAACCAAGGCCCAAGCCTGAGAGAGAGTCCATGAGGGACGATGCAGAGCTGAGGTAAAGCATCTGTGCACAAACACTGGGACGTGTTTGATGGTCAGGAGGACACTAACACCAATGATGGAGCATTGTTTACTCCCATTGATGCCAGGACATTTTCTACTTTCTCTGGCCACACACAGATAGGCCCCCTTAAAGTCTGAAGGACAGAAATCTGGCCCTTTGTTTAGAAAGTTTTCTGCTTGCTGGAGAAATTAGTACCAAGGTTTTATTCTCTTCCTTTGGACCAACTGTCGGTACAGGGTACTGTAGATGGAGGTTTTCATTTAATTTACTTATTCACTTATTTTATTTTTTTGTGTTCAACTTGATGGCCATTTTTTTTTTTCAACCTAAGTAAGAATCAGCTAAGTTAAGGACTTCTGACTTTAGTTTGCCATTCCTTATATGCAGACTGGTTCTGTGTCAGTGACTCACCATGATCAAATCCAGAAGCTTAACATAGCAGCAAAACCAGCTAGTATTTTCAGACGGTCAGCAATAACATCACCCATGTTTTTACTTTCCTCTTCTACTTTAACCTGGCATTTGAAGAGAAGCAGAGATTATAACAACAATAGGTTGCTATAAACTGTACATGGTGGTAAAACACTCAGTTAACTTATAAACACATTTCATGCCATGCAAATCAGCAAATTAGTTTGGGTTAGCAGGTGGTTTGAGTCATTTGGTTACTTAGTTATTCAGTAAGTGGGAACATTGTATAAGTCTGGGCAGTGATATAACTGTACGTTCTTGTTTCCTATACCTCACCAAACTTATGCAGGATGCCCAAGAGGGCGAAGTAACCCACCTGGTTAACCATTCATTTTTATGAAATACATTCTATGTTAACATAAAGTATATAATATTATCATTTAGAATATTCAAATTATATAAATTTACTTACATTTTTAAGGATCTTAGGAAGAAGTGATCATTTGAAAATAATCACTATAGATCATTTTTTTATGTAACTATGTAATAGTCAAGCTGATCTTTGTTGCAAAATTCACGGACAACTATATTATTTTCACAATTAATTAGTTCCACCTTATTTGATCAGAAACCATTTAAAATGTTTGGTATTTTATAATCTCTTTAGGAGTAGGAAAAAAAAAATTTAGACCCGAGAAGGCATGAAAATTTGTCTTGCCTTAGAAAAAAAATGTAACCACAAAAAGGTCAACAAAACTGTAGATAAAGTTTAAAAAAATGTTGTGGTTGATTTAATAAAGAAATAATGACTGTTCACGCAGCAAACTACAGTTAATGCTAACTTAGGAAAGAATATGTTTACTTTGTCTAGCCTTAGAAAAAAAAATTTTAATCGTAATTCGTAAAAGGTCAACAAAACTGTAGATAAAGTTTAAAAAAATGTTGTGGTTGATTTAATAAAGAAATAACGATTGTTCACTTAGCAAACCACAGTAAATGTTAACTTAGGAAAGAATATGTTTACTTTGCAAAGTAAAAATGTACTTAGCTACTGAATAAGATATACTGTAGATGTGCTCATTTTAATCATCCAATCACTTGCAAGCACAAATTCTGTTTTATATTTAATTTCCTGGACTATAATTTGGTATTTAAAGAGAACGCAGCAGCATTTAGCAGTAAACATTTAGTAAACATTCACCTTGCTAAGTGAGCAGTGTCAATTACTTGAGTAACCCAACCCCTATATTTCAAATATTTGCATAGTTACAATTGTATTCTTTAAATATCTTTCATATCTTCTCTGTAATTTTTCTGCAGATTAAGAGGAGACACAATAGTATCTCTGTATATGGAATATTCTTGGAATTGCATTGATTATTTTTGTAGGCAGGATTTTAAATGTGATTGGTTATTTGTATATTCTGTATGCATTACTATAGCTATCATATGTAATATAAAGATAAAAAAAAACCTGAGAGTAAACTTTGATATTGCTTCACTCATAGAAAGGTATTGCTTGTCATCTTGTTTTATGTATGTTGTAGTAAGCAATGCCTTATAAAGGCTTTCTTTTCCCAAAAGATCATACAACAGTGTACAATACCTCACAGAACACTCCAGGGATTAATTTTCTTTGCACTTATTAGAAGCATACAGTATGTTTTCAAACTGAACAATTAAGTGATGTTATCCGGCACCTGCCACAAACAATATTTTTGCATTTACAGAGATAGTAGGAAATAACTACTCCCATTGCTGCCTTTTTATCTTTCTACTGATCTTGTTGCATCTACCCCTTCCAGTCATCTATTTAAAATAGCGTATTAAAAAGCTCAGAAACTTCAAATATACTGTGCCTTTCTCATCTTTTTCTTTTTCAAGACAGTCCAAACTCTGAAACCTATTTATTTTTAGTAAGTACACTTGTAGATGGGGTGCAGCATAGTGCAGTGGCAATAACACACTCAGTCCCAGTGCAATGAAGGAACTTGTATTGAAATAATGTAAAGACAGTTCACAAATAACCAGGAGGGAAGGCAGGCCAGCCACACTCACAGTTCCAACAGCATGTAGAGGGCAGGTTTCAGCCAAACTGGCATTGCCTGTAGAGAGGGGTAGAATGTGGCCTGCCATCATGTGCCCAAGCAAGCAAATGCGAGAGTTTGCGAGCCCTACTCTTTCCCTTCTCGCGAGGAACCTTTTCCTAACAATAGTTCTGTCCCTGCCAGGTGGGATATCTGTCCCTACTCTACCAACTGGCAAAATGAGTGCCAAACCTGGGAGTCAGTGCCTTAAAAAGGCTCTGCTTGACCCAAGATGGCCCCTTGATCGACCCCTAGTGTTAACCCCTTCCCTGCCAGTCATGTTTATATAGTAATCAATGCATTTTTATATAAATGTGAATGGTCCCAAAAATGTGTAAAAAGTGTCCGATGTGTCCGCAGTCACGATAAAAATCCCTGATCGCCGCCAAAAAAAATAAAATATTAAAAATGCTATAAATCTATCCCCTATTTTGTAGCTGCTTTAACTTTTGCGCAAACCAATCAATATACGCTTATTGCTATTTTTTTTACCAAAAATATGTAATACGTATCGGCCTAAACTGAGGAAAAAAAAAATGGATATTTATTATAGCAAAAAGTAAAAAATATTGTGTTTTTTTTCAAGCTTGTCGCTCTTCTTTTTGTTTATAGCGTTTGGGTACAGCGTCGCACGACCGCGCAATTGTCATTCAAAGTGTGACAGCGATGAAAGCTGAAAAATGGCTTGGGCAGGAAAGGGGTGAAAGTGCCCTGTAGGCAAGTGGTTAATGGGAATGCAGCTCAATTGGGAAGAAAGAGGGCCACAAAGTTGGAGGGGCTTTTTAAATTAGGTGTTGGGGGGAGGGTTCTAAGGAAGTGACAGTCAGCAGTGAGCAAAGGTTGGAGGGTAATAGTGGAGCCAGTAGTGATAATATAGCCAGAACGTTTAATCCTGGGGTGAATGAGTGGTCGAATCAAAAACAAAGCATGAGAAAACTTAAGGAAAAATTAATATGCACCCATACAACACTGAGAGGAGTATACACAAATGCCAGAAACTTATTGCGATTTTTTTCACCAAAGATATGTAGAAGAATACGTATCGGCCTAAACTGAGGGAAAAAAAAGTTTTTTTATATATTTTTTGGGAATATTTATTATAGCAAAAAGGAAAAAAAATTGATTTTTTTTCAAAATTGTCTCTCTATTTTTGTTTATAGCGCAAAAAATAAAAACGCAGAGGTGATCAAATACCACCAAAAGAAAGCTCTATTTGTGGGAAAAAAAGGACGTCAATTTTGTTTGGGAGCCACGTCGCACGACCGCGCAATTGTCAGTTAAAGCGATGCAGTGCCGAATCAAAAAAAGTGGCCTGGTCTTTGGCCAGCCAAATGGTCCGGGGCTTAAGTGGTTAAGGACCTTGTTTGTGCACTGGTGCACATTCATGTTGGAACAGGAAGGGGCCATCCCCAAACTGTTCCCACAAAGTTGGGAGCATGACATTTTTCAAAATGTCTTGGTATGCTGATGCCTCATGAGTTCCCTTCACTGAAAATTCGAAAATGCGAAATAATAACTAACTAACTAATAACAACTAACTAATAAATTATAGGTATTGGAATTTGTGTATACTCCTCTCAGTGTTGTATGGGTGCATATTAATTTTTCCTTAAGTTTTCTCATGCTTTGTTTTTGATTCGACCACTCATTCACCCCTGGATTAAACGTTCTGGCTATATTATCACTACTGGCTCCACTATTACCCTCCAACCTTTGCTCACTGCTGACTGGGATGCCATTAAAGTTCATGTGCATGTAAAAGCAAGCGTCCCAATCCTTATGGTAATATCGTGTACACTGATCAGTGTTGCCTGCAGCGCTGATCAAGCAGGGAAAATCTGACAGGGTAGATGTATAGAAGTCAATCGACATGTGCAATTAGTTTTGTTCCAAATTAGTTTTTCTACAAAATTTGACAAGTTTGTTTATTCGGAAATACTCACATTAATGAAAATCTGTTTAACAAATTTTTAAGAAATTTCGAAAATAAGAAAGAAAATACGAAAACCCGAAATAATAACTAACGAACTAATAATAACTATTACTAACTATTAAATTATAGGTATTAGAATTTCCTTTCAAATGTGGCTGTTACTGAACGTAATGAATACTAATTTATCTGAAGTTACGAATTATCCGAAATAACGAATGCCGAATCAAAACGAATTGAACGCAACTAATTAATAATAATAAAAACGTTTTATTATTATTATTTATTATTATACATTTTTTACGTTCCATTAATTTAGAAGTGTCATTTGTTATTTTGGATAATTCGTAACTTTAAATAAATTTGTATTTGTTACGTTCATAAACAGCCATATTTGAAAGGAAATTCCAATACCTATAATTTATTAGTTAGTTGTTATTAGTTAGTTAGTTATTATTTCGCATTTTCGAATTTCCAGTGAAGGGAACTCATGAGGCATCAGCATACCAAGACATTTTGAAAAATGTCATGCTCCCAACTTTGTGGGAACAGTTTGGGGATGGCCCCTTCCTGTTCCAACATGAATGTGCACCAGTGCACAAACAAGGTCCTTAACCACTTAAGCCCCGGACCATTTGGCTGGCCAAAGACCAGGCCACTTTTTTTGATTCGGCACTGCATCGCTTTAACTGACAATTGTGCGGTCGTGCGACGTGGCTCCCAAACAAAATTGACGTCCTTTTTTTCCCACAAATAGAGCTTTCTTTTGGTGGTATTTGATCACCTCTGCGTTTTTTATTTTTTGCGCTATAAACAAAAATAGAGAGACAATTTTGAAAAAAAATCAATTTTTTTTCCTTTTTGCTATAATAAATATTCCCAAAAAATATATAAAAAAACTTTTTTTTCCCTCAGTTTAGGCCGATACGTATTCTTCTACATATTTTTGGTGAAAAAAATCGCAATAAGTTTCTGGCATTTGTGTATACTCCTCTCAGTGTTGTATGGGTGCATATTAATTTTTCCTTAAGTTTTCTCATGCTTTGTTTTTGATTCGACCACTCATTCACCCCAGGATTAAACGTTCTGGCTATATTATCACTACTGGCTCCACTATTACCCTCCAACCTTTGCTCACTGCTGACTGTCACTTCCTTAGAACCCTCCCCCCAACACCTAATTTAAAAAGCCCCTCCAACTTTGTGGCCCTCTTTCTTCCCAATTGAGCTGCATTGAGCTGCATTCCCATTAACCACTTGCCTACAGGGCACTTTTACCCCCTTCCTGCCCAAGCCATTTTTCAGCTTTCATCGCTGTCACACTTTGAATGACAATTGCGCGGTCGTGCGACGCTGTACCCAAACGCTATAAACAAAAAGAAGAGCGACAAGCTTGAAAAAAAACACAATATTTTTTACTTTTTGCTATAATAAATATCCATTTTTTTTTCCCCTCAGTTTAGGCCGATACATATTACATATTTTTGGTAAAAAAAAATAGCAATAAGCGTATATTGATTGGTTTGCGCAAAAGTTAAAGCAGCTACAAAATAGGGGATAGATTTATAGCATTTTTAATATTTTATTTTTTTTGGCGGCGATCAGGGATTTTTATCGTGACTGCGGACACATCGGACACTTTTTACACATTTTTGGGACCATTCACATTTATACAGCGATCTGTGCTATAAAAATGCATTGATTACTGTATAAACATGACTGGCAGGGAAGGGGTTAACACTAGGGGGCGATCAAGGGGTTAAATGTGTTCCCTGGAAGTGATTCTTACTGTAGGGGGAGGGGATTGACTGGGGGAGGTGACCGATGGTTGTCCCTATGTACAAGGAACACACCATCGGTCTCCTCTCCCTGACAGGACGTGGATCTGTGTGTTTACACACACAGATCCACGGTCCTGCTCGGTTACTGGGCAATCGCAGGTGCCCGGCGGCCATCGCCGCCACCGGGCACGCGCATCGGGTCCCTAGTGACGCAGCGGCCGCGCGCCCCCTAGTGGCTTTGAAAGGCGCAACGTCATATGACATCTGCCCCAGAGCAACAGGGTCTTCCGCTCGCCGTCATTTGATGGTGAGCGGTTGACAAGTGGTTAGGGTGCAGCCCGTCCTTACTAAAGAGCCGGTAACCGACGGTTCTCCAGGAACCCAAACCCCTCTTTCTTACACCAGTTGCTCAGCCACTTGTTCAGTTCCCTAAGCCTGATAAAGGATCACGCATGCTCCGACCGCGTGCTCCTCCCCACTCCCTCTCCATCCGGAAGTGACGTGTCCAGCCGCCCCTGAGCCGATTCTGAGAACCAGGAAGCGTTGGGAGCCACCAGTGCAGCCAGGAACATCAGCTGCCTCTCCACCTGTGAACTGACCGCATTCCCCCAGGAGTAAATTAACCTCTTATACCTTCCTACATGCGCTGTGATCTCTACGATCTTGTGAGTTCCAAATTGCCTGTTTTATATTAATTTTTTTTAACATTGCTGCACTTAAATGGCGCTGCTCTCTTTTGCGTTTCTTTCAGTTCCCTATGCTCCTGCTGCCTCTCTGGTGTGGCTCGAGACACAGGTAGTATTTTAGAGAAAACCACCTTGGAAATAACTTTTTAGAACTCTCTACCTTCCTCACACTGTGTCAGTGGTGCTAACGTGTGACATTACAGCTGGGTCCTCTCCAGCCCCACCCAATAATCTGTCCACCCACGAATATGGTTGAAATACATTATATTATACTAGTATCAGAAGAAGAAAGAGAAGAGGATTTACCTGTTAACTATCTAAGAGAACATTCAAATTATCTGAGTATCCAGATTATTTGTTTATTGGTTGTTATAGCAACCTGTGGGAGGCTTTGCATTTATGTTTGGTGAAGTTCTTAGACCAGCCTACCCTTTGAGGAAATCCAGAGGATGCAACATGTCAGGGAGGCGGGACTAGTAACATCACCACACCCAAGGAAGATAGACAGCGGGTTTGCAGCTATCTATAACGACTATCTCTTTTAAAAAAAAAAAAAGGTACACACTATGAGAACTGTGACCTGGATTATGAATGGTGCTCAAGCTGAGGAAGCTAAACTCCCGTAGTCACCTAAGAGAAATGTGCAGGCTGCCAAAGGTGCTCATCCCAAGTGATGCATACATAAACTCAAAGAAGTGCCGCACTCCTGTCCAGTCAACCTAGTGTAGACTTGAAAGTGGCCTCAGCCCCACTATGAGATCTGTTTAACCACTTCCCACCCAGTCAATAGCAAATTGACGTCCGGGAAGTGGTTCTGTTATCCACACAAGGACGTCATATGACGTCCTGCGGGATAACAGCCGCCGCGCGCCCGGGGGAGCGCGCATCGCGGCGATCGGTGGAGCGGTGGGTCAGTCTGACCCACCGCTACACTGATCTCGGTAAAAAGCCTCCGTCGGAGGCTTTTTACCATGTGATCAGCCGTGTCGAGTCACGGCTGATCAGGAAGTAAACAGGAAGAGCCGTTGATCGGCTTTTCCTCACTCGCGTCTGACAGACGGGAGTAGAGGAGAGCCGATCGGCGGCTCTCCTGACAGGTGGGGTTCGCGCTGATTGTTTATCAGTGCAGCCCCCCCTCGGATACCCACACTGGACCACCAGGGAAGCCCCCAAGGACCACCAGGGAAGCCCTAAGCATGCGGATGGCCCCCATGGCCATCCACATGTAGTAAAAAAAATATATATATATAAAAAAAAACATAAAAAATATGCCAATCAGTGCCCACAAATGGGCACTGACTGGCACTATCATGCCAAGAAAATAATGTGTGTGGCTGGCATTGCTAGGCAGCAGTGTCACCAGTGCCACCTACTAGTGTCCATCAGTGCCACCTAGCAGTGCCCATCCGTGCCCATAAGTGCCCACCTATCAGTGCCCGTCAGTGCCACCCATAAGTGCCCATCAGTGCTGCCTAAAAGTGCCCATCAGTGCCGCCTATGAGTGCCCATCAGTGCCGCCTATGAGTGCCCATCAGTGCCGCCTATGAGTGCCAATCAGTGCCACCTATGAGTGCCCATCAGTGCCGCATACCAGTGCCACATATCAGTGCCGCCTATCAGTGCCCAGCATCAGTGCCCATCATCAGTGCCACCTCATCAGTGCCACCTCATCGGTGCCACCTCATTGGTGCCACCTCATCGGTGCCCATCAGTGTCGCCTTATCAGTACCCTTCAGTGCCGCCTTATCAGTGCCCGTCATTGATGTAGAAAAGGTACTTATTTACAAAAAAAATTAACAGAAACAAAGAAAAAGTAGGATTTTTAAAACAGCTTACCTGTAAAATCCTTTTCTTGGAGTACATCACGGGACACAGAGCAGCATAGTCATTACTATGTGGGTTATATAGAATTACCTTCAGGTGCTGGCACTGGCAACTTCCAAAACAGGAAGTACCCTCCCCTATATAAGCCCCTCCCATCCGGGAGTACCTCAGTTTTGTAGCAAAGCAATACGTGTCCCCAAAAGAGGGGTGGGAGCTCTGTGTCCCGTGATGTACTCCAAGAAAAGGATTTTACAGGTAAGCTGTTTTAAAAATCCTACTTTCTTGTTCATACATCACGGGACACAGAGCAGCATAGTCATTACTATGTGGGACGTCCCAAAGCAATGCCACATGAGGGGGGGGATACACCATACATAAGCTGGGCGCCATCAGGCATGAGGATCTTTTGCGGCCTGCAACACACTGCGCCCAAAGGCGACATCCTCCTGACTTCTAACGTCCACCTGGTAGAACCTAGTAAACGTGTGTACTGAAGACCATGTTGCGGCCTTACAAATTTGCGCCAGGGAGGCCTGGTGATGCACTGCCCATGAAGTTCCAACTGCTCTCGTGGAGTGCGCCCTAACTTTGAACGGAGGCGGTCTACTTCTCAAGCCATAGGCTTGTATTATGACCTGTCGAATCCACTTGGCTAAAGTAGATTTTGATGCTGCCTGACCCTTTCTGGGGCCTTCCGGCAGAACAAACAAAGAATCCGTTCTACGAATCTGAGCAGTGGCTTTTAGATAAGCTTTAACTGCTCTTACTACATCCAAAGAATGCAATAACTTTTCCTCTACCGAGCTTGGTTTGGGGAAAAAAGAAGGAAGAACCACATCCTGGTTCAAGTGAAACCTCGATACCACCTTAGGAAGAAAGGCTGGGTGAGGACGTAATACTACTCTGTCCTTATGGATAACCAGATATGGCTCTTTACAGGACATGGCGGCTAATTCCGACACTCTTCTAGCCGAGCATATGGCTACTAAAAATATCAATTTCCTGGTGAGTAGAACCAAGGAAATGTGCCGCAAAGGTTCAAATGGCTGCTTCTGCAGAACCGACAGAACCAAATTTAGATCCCATGGGCATATGGGAGCCTTAATCGGTGGAATAATACGAGTCACACCTTGCATAAAGGATTTGACAAGTGAATGCATAGCCAGGGGCCTTTGAAATAGTATTGACAAGGCCGAAACCTGGCCCTTGATAGTACTTAAGGCAAACTTCCTGTCTACAGCCCACTGCAGGAAGTCCAGAATTCTGCCTATAACGTACTTACGTGGATGCCATTTTCTGGCCTCGCACCAAGTGATGTACGCCTTCCAAACTCTATAGTAGATCTGCCTGGATACAGGCTTCCTGGCATTGATTATAGTTGATACCACAGAGTTAGAGAGACCTCTCTTCTTTAGGATGTGGGATTCAATAGCCAGGCCGTTAAACTTAGAGTTAGTAAGGAAGGGTGGTATATCGGTCCTTGCGAAAGCAGGTCCGGACGACGTGGAAGGGTCCAAGGACTCCCCACAGACATTTTGATGATCTCCGCGTACCAGGCCCTTCGGGGCCACGCTGGAGCCACCAGGATCACCAGCCTCTTCTCCAACCTGACTCTGCGAAGGAGTCGAGGCAACAATTGTAGCGGAGGGAATGCATATATCAGTCTGAACTGATCCCAAGGGAACACCAGAGCATCCGAGCCGCAAGCGAGGGGATCCCTTGTCCGGGAGACAAATCTGTCCACCTTTGCGTTGAATCTGGATGCTAGCAGATCTACATCCGGTGTTCCCCACCGCTGACATATTGCTCGGAAGACCTCGGGATGAAGGGACCATTCCCCTGGGCATAACTGTTGGCGACTCAGAAAGTCCGCCTTCCAATTCTCCACCCCTGGAATGAAGACAGCTGATATACATGGGACATGCTTTTCTGCCCATTCCAGGATGTGACTTACTTCCCTCTGGGCTGCACGACTCCTGGTGCCTCCCTGATGATTGATATATGCCACTGCTATGGCATTGTCTGATTGAATTCTGACAGGGGACCCTTGGAGTCTGGATGTCCAGGCTACTAGGGCGTACCGGGCTGCTCGTATCTCTAAGAGATTGATGGGCAGGGTTTTTACTACATTTGACCATCTGCCCTGGAGAGACCATTGCTCCAGTACTGCCCCCCAGCCTATAAGGCTGGCATCTGTAGTGACCACCTTCCAAGATATCGGGCTGAAGGGTTTTCCCTTCTGGAGATTCTGGGGGATCAACCACCAGCAGAGACTCTTCCGAACGGAAGGGGACAAAGCCATCGGGAAGTCTAGAGCCTGAACTTTTCCATTCCAGGCTGACAATATGGCCCTTTGTAAATTCCTTGAGTGGAATTGGGCGTATGGTACAGCTTCGAATGATGCTACCATCTTTCCTAGCAGCCTCCTGCACAGGCGTATGGACGGCTGTCTTTTTGCACAAAGCAGACGGACCAAGGCCCTCAAAGAGGATACCTTGTCTAGAGGTAAGAAAATCTTCCTCTGGTCTGAATCCAGCCGTAGCCCTAGATATACCAGGTTTTTCACTGGCTGTAGGGCTGACTTGTCCAGGTTGATGACCCAACCGTGAGATTCTAGATACTTGATTGTATCGACAATTACCACTTCTAGCTTGGCAACTGAGTGGTCCATCAACAACAGGTCGTCTAGGTATGCCATTATCGTTACACCCCGTGTTCTTAGATCGGCCAACAGTGGGGCCAGAATTTTTGTGAACACTCGTGGTGCTGTGGCCAGACCGAATGGTAAGGCTCTGAACTGAAAATGGCGCCCTTCTACTGCAAAGCGTAGGAATTTTTGATGACCTGGAAAGATGGGAACATGCAAGTAAGCATCTTTGATGTTGATCGAGGCTAACCATTCCTCCCCTTGTAGGGCAGCGGTGACCGATCGGATCGACTCCATCCGGAAAGACCGGACGTTTAGAAATTTGTTTAGACTCTTTAGGTCCAATATGGGTCTTATGTCCCCGTTTGGCTTCGGGACTGTGAAAAGGTTTGAGTAGAAACCCAACCCCCACTCTTCCATAGGAACCTCCATAATTACTCCTTGGAGCAATAGTTGTTCTAACGCCAATAGGAGAGACCCTCTTTTCAGAGGGTCTCTTGGCATGCCTGACCACATAAAATGGGACGGAGGAGACTCTTTTAACTCCAACTTGTATCCCAGAGTTACTGCGGAGAGCACCCATCTGTCTTTGATCGTCTCCCGCCAGGTCTCTGCGAACAACTGAAGTCTTCCCCCCACCCGTTTGAGTGGGGGCAGCCCTTCATAGGCTTGACTTGGAGGCTGGTTTAGTACCTCTTCGGATCCAGGGCTTTTTATTACCCTGTGGCTGTCCCTGATTTTTACCTCCTGAGTTTGACCGAGGAGGCCGTCGGAACTGCTTAGTAGCAGACGTCGCAGGGATAGGAGAGGTAGTCCTCTTAAAAGATGGACCCCTAGACCTCTTTTTACTCGGTAAGAGAGTACTTTTACCACTGGAAATCTTCTGGATATACTTATCCAGGTCTTCGCCAAAAAGGCGTTCCCCATGAAATGGGAAGCTAACTAAGAGCTTCTTACAGGGAGCTTCAGCAGACCAGTTTTTGAGCCACAGAAGCCTACGCATATGTACCAAAGACAGCGTGAGGCGGGAGGCCTGATGGATAGAATCCTTGATGGCGTCAACCGCAAAGCATAATGCTCTAGGCAGATCAGCCAGAGCCTGGGCCTGCTGGTCTGGCAAATCCCTCAGGACCATTTTCATTTGATCCTTTAAAGCTTGGCAGACCCCAATAGCTGCCACTGCTGGCTGTGTAACAGCCCCTGCTGTGGAAAAAGCAGATTTTAATAAAGATTCCAATTTTTTATCCACTGGATCTTTGAACATTTGAACATTATCTACTGGACATGTCAGTGATTTGTTCACAGAAGAGATGGCTGCATCCACCGTAGGAACATTCCATCTCTGGGTGAACTTTTCCTCCATGGGATAGATCACCGGAAACCTTTTAGGCGGAACAAATAGTTTATCAGGATGTTCCCAGTCCTGGTATATAAGTCCTTCCAATAATGGATGTATTGGAAAGGAGCAATTAACCTGGGGAGCTTTTAGCGACCCCAATGAGGAGACAGCAGTAGTTGATGGTTCAACAAGAGGCTTTTTAAATGCAGATCGAACCATGTCAGTTAGGGTCTGGACCCACAATCTTTCAGTCTGCGATGCTGAAAATGGTTCATCTACTGTCGATTCCTCAAAAACAGAGCTAACCTCCTCCTGATCCCCTTCAGGTAGGTCGGTCCCTTCCTGGGACTGTTGCTCTGCCAACAGGCACTCTAATGGAGGTGATGGAGATCTGGCGCGCTTTCTTTCCTGTAGAGAAGAAGCGATCAATGCTGCCAATCTCTGCTTCAATCCCTCCAGAGTTGAGGAAAAAACCTCCTCTGTTATATATGCAGGAGCAGGTGGACTGAGGACAGCCGCAGTACCTGGCACTCCCGGGGGTTCCTTATGGGTATTAACCTCTGATTTCTCAGGGGAGGAGGGTGCAGATGACTGCTCCAGATCCTCAGAGCCCGATGGAGACCCCCTACACTTCCTGAGAGGTATATCTCGGAGTTTTTTAGGCGGCATATTCCTTAGTTCAAAGCTGAGGTATTCCAGCCGCAATACACCCCTTACTGAAATAGTCTAATGCAATTTGCTGCTATGTACATCAGTGGGTGTCTACTAATGCGTCTTTCTGGGGATGCCTGTATCAACCGCCCGCTGTAAGCCCCTATACCATGCTACCAGCTCCTTTTCATGCTCTGTGTCCATAGCAAGCAGCGTGGACTGAGTCCTTTTATCTTGCTGGGACGCCCGCACATGCGCAGAAGCGCTGGGCGCACAGAGCGCGTCATCCGCCAGGCTCCGCCCCCTTTTTTGAAGCTAAACCTTATAAAAGGAAAGCATGTGTGCGCGCGTGCACGTGTGCGCTCTTGGCGCCATGTAGGGAGAGGAGCCAGGGTCCCTGTTTCACCAGGACTCGGGGATGGAAGGAAACTACTTGGCAGCATGACAGAGGAATGCAGCTTCCCTGATAGAGAGCTCACTCATCTGCCTGGACTTTCACCATGGAAGGAATAGTCCCAAGAAAAAAGACGTTCCACAGCGGCCTCTAGTGGACAAACACAGGTACCGCACCTTTGTCTTTTTTTTTTTTTTTTTTTAAAACCTCCTTTATGAAAAAACATTTCCAGGTTTACAGTTTTTTTAAAACTTCCCTTATGAAAAAAACATTTCTAGGATTTCTTAGGCATATACAGCTATTAGCGGGAATACCCTTTAGGTAACAGGCAGAAAGACATATTAGGCTTGGGGGTCCCCTCAATAGAACCAAGTTCCTGAGGGGCCCCCACTTACCTTTTCCCCGCCGCAGGACTTTGTTTGGTCCACAGAAGCCCAAACTTCACCTCTCACGGCAGGCATTGTACTAGACCTTCAGGGACCGGGTTCCCAAGGATTCCACTCCCCTGGACCTGTATAGCACCCTGCACAGATAGCCTCTTGGTTTTGGGTATGACCAGAGCTCTGGATCCCAGGGTCCAGCCCTCCTAAGAGAGGCATTACAGGCAAAACCCTGCTCTTCTCTGCAAGGCCCGGGTACCGACCGTTTAGCTATGAAGCTTTTTTGGTCGGATCCGGAATAGCTTGCTAAGGCCCAGAGAACCTGTACACAAGCCCAGATGAATACATGTTAACCTTGGCCAACACCTTAGACACTGGCAAAAAACTGAGGTACTCCCGGATGGGAGGGGCTTATATAGGGGAGGGTACTTCCTGTTTTGGAAGTTGCCAGTGCCAGCACCTGAAGGTAATTCTATATAACCCACATAGTAATGACTATGCTGCTCTGTGTCCCGTGATGTATGAACAAGAAACATAGTTTTTTAAAAAAAATTTGCTCTTTTTTTATTTGTTGCGCAAAAAATAAAAATCGCAGAGGCGATCAAATACCACCGAAAGAGAGCTCTATTTGTGGGAACAAAAGGATAAAAAATTTGTTTGGGTACAGTGTAGCATGACCGTGCAATCGTCATTCAAATTGTGACAGCGCTGAAAGCTCAAAATTGGCTTGGGCAGGAAGCTGTATAAGTGCATGGTATTGAAGTGGTTAATCCCTTTGAGCTTACCAGAGGACTGGTGACATCACTGTTTTAGGAACCTAAAGAAAAGGAGTTGCTGAAGCCAGTGGGAGTCAGATCTGTAAATCTAGCTGAAGGCATATAAAGTTCAGCTCATATTGACCTTTACTGAAATTAAGTGTAGCGGATGGTTGCTACTAGTTACTAACATCCACCATATCACCCTGCTGCCCGACCTCCATCTATCACCTCAGAGACAATGAACAGTCATTTGCGTTGTTTTGTTTTTGTTTATTGGGGGATATAACTTGGTTGGGGAAAGGGGGATATGGGATGCCCATAGAACATGTTGCTTTGCTATCATATTTAGTGAGCATTGGTAAATTGGTTTAGCCTTGAAGAACTGATGTACTTCTAACATTTACAGTCTTTTCCCCTGCTTAACACAATGCAGACTATTACTCCTCCTCTGCATCAACTACTGCAGACTGTTGCTCCCAGGACTTCTCTCCTTTTGCACAAATTTCCACTGTAAAACTATTAGATCCACTGTGAAACTATTAGATCCCGTCCCATCATAAAAAGGGGATCACTCTGAATGATCCCAGTTTGCTGGCTGTAGTCAGATGCTGTTACTAGGCCAGAGGTCTGTAGTATCTCTCCCCGATGGCCTAGTAATTTAGTAGCACATGCTGGTTGGTGGACTACTGCTCCCAGATAATCCGGCCTGCAAATCCTGCGCCCGCAGGCCGCAGCGACTTGACACACTCCCCACAGTCTCTCCTCTGGCCTCGCACCCAGCTCCCTTGGCATGCCTCATCCAGAAATCCACTCTGTTCCACTCACCGACCTTTTCCTGCTTTGAGTCCATGAAGGAGAACTTTAACTGGACATACGTTCCGACAGCTTCTCCAGCCCCCTCTGTTCCAGGACTCCTCATCTATGACCATGTAAAGATAACAACTTCATCCATGATGAAGCTCCCTCCCAGCTCTTCCAGGCTCTTCTGCAATTGGTGCACCCACCCAGATGGGGATGGCCTCCTGATTCTGCCTAGTACTCCATTCTCCACTTCTCCTGGCCGACAATTCCCCCCAGTGGCATGTGACCTCAGCTTATATGGGAGGCCTGCCCCCCTGCCAATACCAAGTGGGGATTGGTCAGGGCTCCTCACATGAGCTGCCTTCCACTCCAGTCCCAGGCCCTGCCCCTCTTCCAGAACAATCTTCCTGGAAGCAGGGGAGATGCCCCAGAACTAGAGCATGGGTGGTCACACTCACTGCTACACTAACCACTCCCTGCCCCCAGATCAAAACAAGCAGGCCTAGCCTGAAGCATAGGCCTGCCTAAATTTACCTGCACTGACAGAAAAATCCTAATCTAGCACCTACCTAGGGTAGAGGGTGCTACATAAGGTCTACCCTGAAATGTGAGCATTCACTTGGGTGGAGTATTAAGCACACTGGGGATACTGGAGGCGCTTGCACCTGTATATACGGTTAGAGAGGAACTGAGATAAGTGTGAAGCAGCAAGACTAATATTGGAAGCACTGTTCAATAGGAGCATGATTGGAGACACTTTAAAATATTTGCATACACAAAGAAAGACAAGGACACTTGATTGTTAATGGAATTTAAATGTATTCATTATATATGATATTAATTTCCTATTACTTAGCAGTATCTAATCATGATATTTAATAATTAATTATATAAGTTTGTGTTTGGAAGGTTTTAATGCACAGAGAGAAATAATTTTTGAACTACTAGTACAAAAGTTATACATGATTGTAATTAGGGGAAGTGCTATACTTTTATTCATTAATTGTTTTTAACACTGTGGTTTTGGGTGATTGCACAGGGGTGTTATATATGCTTCCAACATAGAGGTATAGCAGTGCCGCTGTATATTTAAGGGGTAGTAGTGCAGGTATTCCTAATTGTATAGGGGAACAATTAGCATAATTTAACCCCCTCATGCCTAAGCCTTTTTTTTACACTTGTTGCTTAAGTCAGTATTTTTTGCTAGAAAATTACTTAGAACCCTTAAACATTATATATATTTTTTTAGCAGAGACCCTAGAGAATAAAATAGTGATCGTTGCAATATTTACTGCTGGTACTTATGAGAGGGCACTGCTGCCATAGTCCTTGTTGCTGTTAGTAGGGACTGAGAAAGTAGAGACTGGACATTTGACTAGCAGTCTACCACTGTATTCAGAATTTACCAGGACTGTTTTTATGTGCATCACTGTAAAGACTTGGCCCCTGCAGCTGCCATGGTTGTGCATTTTTTAATAATTTGCCAATTATGATTTTTATTAGATAGTGGGTTTTGTATTGTTTAGATACTTGTGTTTAATAAAGCTATTTTCTACATTACTATATATGTGTCAGATCACTTCACTAGGTCCATACCTCCCAACCATCCCGGATTCTGCGGGACTGTCCTGAGATTTCAAGGCTGTCCTGGGGTCCCGCGGATCTGGGCTATAGTCCCGGAAAACAGGTTCAGGCAGCTGGGTCCACTCAGTGGGGGTGTTCTTATGAGATGCAATATGCTCTCACTGTGCTCTCTGCCTCTCTCCCCCCCCTTCTTTCAATCTTCCTTCCTGTCATTGGTTGTTAGGACCGCCGGTGTCCTAACAACCGATGATACGCATTGCAGGCACTGACAGAAGGAAGAATATGCAAGGACCCAGATTCGCCCCCCGACTCGGGCTCCAGCTTCCTGCCTTCAACAGTCTCCCGCCCGGTAATGGGACTCTGGATTCTATATACAAAGTTTTGCGCTGCCATCTAAACCAGCGTAATGGAGGGCACCCATCAGCTGTGGATAAACCCTGCTTATCCACTCAGAGCGGTCACTTCATTCGATTCTGTCAGCCTCTCCACTGCCCCTCCCCACACCTGTCCTGCTCTCGCTCCCGGGCTGCACAGTATACAAGCCCACAGCTGCGACTCCCTGCTTGTCTGTTCAGGAGATCTGAATGCCTCCCTGCGGAACACACACTCTACTGACCTCTGGTCCTCTCTCCTGAAGTGAGTTGCAGTGGAAGGCAGCTCACAATTGCTCCTTGTCCACTCCAGACTGCTGCTTCTTCCAGCCCTGCTGTTCACACATGCATGCAAGCAACATTTTCCTTCTTGCACTTCTACTGTCAGCTGAATTTAAAAGCAGCACTGCTCCTTACCAGTCCAGAGCTCCTGCTCTGCCACTGTATTTCCTGACCCCACTGCCTGTAAGCTGCTGAGAATATCCTCTCTCGTGCACTCCTCCAGCTGCACTGTCAGGGGTCCCCATAGCAGTGAGTGGGTCTCAAATTCTACCACAGGTCTGTCTGCACATCTCACAACAGCCCGCTGATTTTACAGTTGTCTCCCACTTTTTCCTTTTTTTTTTTAGGTATGACGAAAGGCAAATGCACCGCAAATATGCCTCAACCCCTGGCACTAACAGTTCTTTGCAACATCATCTCCTAGTCTGCCAGTTTCCACATCCAATATAGCAACACAAGCAACTTCCCTTGTTCTAGGTGTGCTTAGCAGGCAAGATCATTTATATTTGTAGGGTGGATTTGGGGGGTCAAGTAAAAGTATTTATGCTAGATGGAGGGATTTGGGGGAGGATTTCCGCTCGGAGGGGGTATTTGTGTCAGGAGGTGGAATTTAGGTAGGGGGATAAGATGCTGTGTGCTAGAAGGAGGGATTGGGGGGAGTATTTGCACTGTGGAGATTATTTTGGTGTTATATGAGGATTTGTACTAGAAACTGGTAATTTGGGGGGAATTGATGAGGAGGGGTATTTGTACTGAAAGGGGGAGAGGATTTGTGCTGGGAGGGGGAATTTGGAGGGGGGTTGGTCTAGGAGGAAAAATTGGAGGGGGAGGAGAATTGTGCTGGGGGGATTTGGAGAGGAAGGGGAACTTGGATGGATGTAAGAGGGTTTGGGAGAGCAATTGGGATGGAGAATATTGTCTATGAGAATCTTGCTTGTGGCGCAGAGATCAAAGTACTGTGCCTTGCAAAAGTATTCACCCCCCTCATAACCTGGAATTAACTTGGATTGTTTGAGGATTTGCATCATTTAATATACAGAACATGCCCACAACTTTGAAGATGTTTTTTTTTTATTGTGAAGCAAACAACAAATAGGACAAAATAACAGAAAAGTCAATGTGCATGACTATTCACCCCCTAAAGTCAATACTTTGTAGAGCCACCTTTTGTGGCTATCACAGCTCCAAGTCGCTTTGGATAAGTCTCTATGAGCTTGTCACATCTTACCACTGGGATTTTTGCAGATTCCTACTTGCAAATCTGCTCCAGCTCCTTCAAGTTGGATGGTTTGTGCTTGTGAACAGCAATCTTTAAGTCTGACCACAGATTTTCTATTGGATTGAGGTCTGGGCTTTGACTAGGCCATTCCAACACATTTACATTTTTCCCCTTAAACCACTCAAGTGTTGCTTTAGCTGTGTGTTTGGGTTCATTGTCATGCTGGAAGGTGGTACAGGTTTTGCTCAAGAATATCCCTGTATTTGGCACCATCCATCTTTCCCTCAACTCTGACCGGTTTCCCAGTCCCGACTGCTGAAAAACCATCATGTTTCACTGTGGGGATGGTGTTCTTTGGGTGATGTGTTGGGTTTGCGCCAGACATAGCGTTTTCTTTGATGGCCAAAAAGTTTAATTTTAGTCTCAGCAGATCAGAGCACCTTCCTCCATACATTTTGGGAGTCTCCCACATGCCTTTTCACAAACTCAAAGCGTGCCATTTTGTTTTTTGCTGAAAGTAATGTCTTTCTTCTGGCCACTCTGCCATAAAGCCCAACTCCATGGAGCGTACGGCTTATTGTCGTCCTATGTACAGATACTCAAGTCTTGCTGTAGAACTCTGCAGCTCCTCCAGGGTTGCCCTAGGTCTCTGTGCTGCCTCTCTGATTAATGCCCTTCTTGCCCGGTCCGTGTGTTTTGGTGTGCGGTCGTCTTTTTGGCAGGTTTGCTGTTGGGTCATGTTCTTTCTATTTGGTTATGATAGATTTGATGGTGCTCTTAGGGATCATCAAAGATTTGGATTTTTTTTTTAACCTAACCCTGACTTGTACTTCTCAAAAACATTGTCCCTTACTTGTTTGGAGAGTTCCTTGGTCTTCGTGGCAGTGTTTGGTTAGTAGTGCCTCTTGCTTAGGTGTTGCAGCCTCTGGGGCCTTTCAAAAAGGTGTGTATATGTAATGACAGATCGTGTGACACTTAGATTGCACACAGGTGGACATCATTTAACCAATTATGTGACTTCTGAAGGTAATTGGTTGCATCAGAGCTTTTCATGGGCTTCATAACAAAGGGGGTGAATACATACGCACATGTCAAGTATCAGTTTTTTATTTCTGAAAAATTGTTTTATGTATATATTTTTCTAACTTTACTTCACCAACTTAGACTATTGTGTTCTGATCCATCACATATAATTCATATTAAAAAAACATTGAACTAAAGGCTGTAATGTAACAAAATAGGTAAAAAGCCAAGGGGGGTGAATACTTTTGCAAGGCACTGTATATTTTGTAGGTACAAGGAAAGTCAGGTTTTGTGTAACCATGTCCCTTAAGCCCCTCCCACTGTTAACAGTCTGGACACACCCACTTTTTGGCACCGTGTGCGAAGCTTGCCGCAGGTTAACTCCCTCAAGTGTCCCTCATTCTCAAGTTCAAAAGTTGGGAGGTATGACTAGGTCATTTTACATTATGTATGTTAATGAATACAACATACATACATTTGAGGTTAAGCTCAGACAGGTTTTTACTCCCCCCCCCCCCTTTTTTTTTTTTTCGAGCGCTATATAAGAACCTGTAATAAATAAATAAAGAGCAAACCTGTTCTGACCTTTTATCATGAGTATCCTATCAAGGAAAATTGTTTGAATTAACGTGAATTAGCTGACTGATCTCTAGTGTTAATTGTTAAAAAAAATTGTTTTCTTTATATTTTTCGCCCTTTTTATAATAACCATTATGTTAGGTTAGCAGTTAGAATTCTATTCTGCAGCTTCCAGCTCTACTCTCTCGTATCTTCAAAGTATGTCAGAAAAAATAAAACATGCAAAACATTTTTGCAATACATGCACATTTACCTTTTGAGACCTGGCATGTACAATGTACATGTAAACTTAATAGTGTCATGCCGCGTACACACGATCGATTTTTTCGACGGTGAAAACACCGTCGAGAAAATCGACGTTAAAAACGAGGAACAGCTTGTTCCCCTCACACACGGCCGTTTTAAATGTCATTTTTTTTTTGGTCGAAAAAAACGACCGTGTGTGGGCTCCGCGGCAGTGTTTGGGCTCCGCGGCAGTGTTTCCCTATGGGAAACACTGCAGCGGAAAACATGTCGAAAAAAACGACGAGAAAAATTAGAACATGTTCTAATTTTTCTCGTCGTTTTTAATGCCGTTTTTCTCGTCGAAAAAAACGACAGAAAGCCCACAGACTATCGTTTTTCTCGTCGAATGGAAAAAAATTCGTTTTTTTTGATTGGAAAAACGTCCGTGTGTACGCGGCATAAGTCCTGCCAAGCATCTTTTGTTCTTATGGTTATGAAACATCACAGTGTGAAAAGGAAACTTAACCACTTAAGCCCCGGATCATTTGGCTGGCCAAAGACCAGGCCACTTTTTGCGATTCGGCACTGCGTCACTTTAACTGACAATTCGGTCGTGCAACGTGGCTCCCAAACAAAATTAACGTCCTTTTTTTCCCACAAATAGAGCTTTCGTTTGGTGGTATTTGATCACCTCTGCAGTTATTATTTTTTGCGCTATAAACAAAAAGAGAGAGACAATTTTGAAAAAAATGAAAATTTGTTTTCCTTTTTGCTATAATAAATATCCCCAAAAAATATATAAAAAAACTAAATTTTTCCTCAGTTTAGGCTGAAAGGTATTCTTCTACATATTTTTTTGTTTAAAAAAACACAATAAGCGTTTATTGATTGGTTTGCGCAAAAGTTATAGCGTTTACAAAATAGGGGATAGTTTTACTGTATTTTTATTAATATTTATTTTTTTACTAGTAATGGCGGCAATCAGCGATTTTTATCATGACTGTGACATTATGGCGGACACATCGGACACTTTTGACACCATTTTGGGACCATTGTATTTTTACAGTGATCAGTGCTATAAAAATGCACTGATCACTGTAAAATTACACTGGCAGTGAAGGGGTTAACCTGTAGGGGGCGCTGAAGGGGTTAAGTGTGTCCTAGGGAGTGATTCTAACTGTTAGGGGGCGTGGCTACGAGTGACATGTCACTGATCGCTGTTCCCGATGAGAGGAAACAGACGATCAGTGACATGTCACTAGGAAGAACGGGAAGATGTTGTGTTTACACTGACATCTCCCCGTTCTTCAGCTCTGTGACCCGATCTCGGGACACCGGCGGACATCGAGTCCGCGGGCACTGTCACAGAGCTCGGCGGCAAATTAAAGGGGACGTACCTGTACGCCCATTTGCCCAGCCGTGTCATTCTGTCAATGTATAAGTTTGTGCAGCGGTCCTTAAGCGGTTAAAGTGGAACTTCAGTCATTTTTTCATCTTTACATCTATTAAATCTTCTGTCCTTGTATTAAAAGTGTCCGATCTGTCCGCTGCAATGTCGCAATCCCGCTAAAAATCGCCGATCGCCGCCATTGCTAGTAAAAAAAATAATAATAATAAAAATGTCATAAATCTATCCCCCATTTTGTAGACGCTATAACTTTTGCACAAACCAATCAATATACGCTTATTGCAATATTGTTTACAAAAAATATGCAGAATAATACATATTGTCCTAAACTGAGGAAGAAATTTGTTTTGACATTTTTTTGGGGGGGGATATTTATTATAGCAAAAAGTTAAAAATATTGTGTTTTTTTCCCAAATTGTAGCTCTTTTTTTGTTTATAGCGCAAAAAAAAAAAAAAAACCACAGAGGTGATCAAATACCACCAGAAGAATGCTCTATTTGTGGGAAAAAAGGACATCAATTGTGTTTTGGTATAGCGTTGCACGACCGCGCAATTGTCAGTTGAAGAGACGCGGTGGCGTATCGCAAAAAATGGTCTGGTCAGGAAGTGGGAAAATCCTTCCAGGGCTGAAGTGGTTAAAGTGGTTGTAAAGGCAGAATTTTTTTTTATCTTAATGCATTCTTTGCATTAAGATAAAAAAAAACGTCTTTGTTCAGCAGCCCCCCAATACTTACCTGAGCCCCATCTCTATCCAGCGATGTACACGAGTGCCTCGGCCGTCTGGGACTCTCGCTCCTGTCAATCAAAGTCAGTTATCAGGAGAGAGAGGGGGTGGGGCCGAACCGCGGCTCCATGTCTGAATGGACACACGGAGCTGCGGCTCAGCTCGGGTGCCCCCATAGCAAGCTGCTTTCTGTGGGGCCCTCGACATGAGGGAGGGGACAGGAGCACCAAAGAGGGACCTGAGAAGAGGAGGATCTGGGCTGCACTGTGCAAACTATTTCACAGAGCAGGTAAGTATAAAATATTTATTATTTCAAAAAAAGAGAGACTTTAGTATCACTTTAACTGGTTTGTACTACCATGCTTTTGTAATAAAGTGAAAATAGTTTTTAATAAAGACAAAGACCTGTGTGTGGATGTACTATGGTTATGCGTGCTTGTGGTTCCTCTGAGTTGCCGATCCTGGCACCAGACACTGGATAAAGTGTGCACTCCTGAAGTACAAGTACTACGTCAGTCACAACTTGCAGGGTGGGAAGGGAAACTTGACTAGGAAACTGGTTGAATAGAAGAAGTCCAATAGTGATTCGTAATGTCAAAATTAAGAGACTTTTTTTTGTTACACTTGCGTTGTGCTACCCTTTGGTCTCTAAAATATACAGTTGAACGTGTTGTGTTATATCTGTTTGATAAGTAAAAAAATGCCTGTGGATCCTGCCAGAACTCCAGAGCTGTCTTTTGCACCGTGTAGTTTAATCTCAAGTAGTCTTATCCTCCCTGCCTAGGTAACCTTTGAGATCCACAGAACACCTCACCTTATGTTATAGAGAAGAAAAAGTCCCTAACACACTTATTGTCCTAGGATTCCAGTGCTGCTTCTCTTAGATATGCTACAGTGAGTGAACTTTGGTATCTAGCAGAATGACCTCCATTGTGCCACATCCCTGATAACTAGAGCAAAAATACTAGCTACCAACCTTTTTAAAGGGATGATTTAGTACATCATACTGGTGGTTGTGTACTACTGTGTATTGGTAGGGTTTTTTGGGTCTATCTGTTGAAGACCTGTGTGAATTTACATCTACCATTACTCCCTAATTTATAATGAACACACATACCTGCTTTGTGCAGAAATATGGGAATTTATTACCATGTACACCTAAATACCTCCTATTATTTAGCCACACATGAGGCTGCTGTGGATGTTTGGGGACTCTGAAGGCCCTTGTGTCCAACCCAATAGACTGTTGATATGTGCTGACATCCCACCATTTTGAATATAAACTTCAATACCCCATATGTCATGGTCCTGAGAAAGCCATATATCAGGTGAAACGTGTTGATCTATGATTTTTTACCTACATATCTTTATCTATTTTGTATAGGATTTTCAACAGTAGTGAATAAATCTTGGTCCATTGGGGTATATTTTTATATCAGGTTTATGTACATGGAATACTGACGACTTTGTTCTTTTAAATTGATGTGCACATGCACAAATGTTTTTACTATGATATGTAAATACAATTTTTTGTGTTTTAGGCTACATTCACACCTAGGAGTTTTGAATCATGGGCAGAATCCCCGTGATTCTGACCGCGATCCCAAATTGTGGCAAAATGCGGGACACGTTTGCAATGCCATTGCTTTTTAATGGCATCCCAATTGCGGTATTATTTTGTCGAGATAAATGGTGCTGCAATTGCGGCGAAATTGCAACGTGCAAAGCTTTTCGCTCAAAAGGGAGCAGGAGCTTATTTTGGGCGACAGCGTCACGCGTTGTCGCAAATGTAGCGCAATTTACCAAGCAAAAATCACTCCGTGACTAGGGTGCCATTAAGAAGTGATGGCATTGCAAATGCTTCCCGCGTTTTGCTGTGATTTGGAATTGCGGGCAGAATCGCCGGGATTTAGATCGCCTAGGTGTGACTGGAGCCTTACCATAAGTGGTTCTTCTCATGCCAGTCCCATTAAAGTCCCAAGTTATAGGTGCTCTTCCTATACACGTTTTTGCTCTAGTGAGTGAACATTGTTACCCTGGGACAGGAAATGTGTTGTGTTACTAGCAGGATCGAGGTGAAACTAAAAGTAAGCTAAAATAAAAAATAAAAAAAACGAACTACTTGCAGTATAATTTTTTTGTTCTTGGTTTCAACACATTTTTTAAGATAGATTTGCTAAGCTAGAGTCACGTTCAAATATTTTACCAAAAATGATATGTCTCAGTGATTTCCTAAACCATGGATAGAAAAATCCATATATTAGTGGATTACATGTTGAGTTGATATAGCCAAGCCAGTTGAGAGCATCAAACAAAAGTTCAGGTGTAGAAAAGTTGAGAAATGGATCGACTAAAATGGTTATAAACACTGGCATCCAACAGGATATGAACACTCCCATCACAATTCCCAGTGTCTTTGCAGCTTTCCGGTCCTTCTGCTTGGAAATTTGAGTTGACATTTTGTCCTTCAAGTTCCCCATAACGTGTTTCAGAATGTTAGCATGCCTTTGAGATACTATGAATATTTGTATGTAAATTCCAACCATAACTGAGCCAGGAATAAAAAAGCATGCAAAAAACATAATCACAGACCACAATTTGTTGAACGTAATTGGACATAAATTAAAACATTCAACTAATGACTCATATCCAACTATTCCTGATACATGGGAATTTGTTATGACAACTCCAAAAGCAAATATAGCTGGCAGAGACCAGCAGACCAATATCATTTTTTTAATGACATCTGTAGACATTTTAATTAGATAGTGGAGAGGATCACATACAGCATAAAATCTATCAATGGCTATAGAGCAAAGATGGAAAATTGAGATGACACTAAGCATTAAGTCAAAACTGTAATGGATTTTACAAAACAGTTTTCCAAAATACCAACATTTTTCCACAGATCTTACCATACTACAAGGCATTATGAGGACACCAAGAAGGAAATCTGTGGCAGCCATGGAAAGAATGAGAAAGTTTGTTGGGGAATGTAACTCTTTGAAATGGCTGATGGAGATAATGATTCCCAAATTTCCGAAGACTGTTATGGTTATGCAGACAGTAAGGAAAATGTATATTCCAAGACGTGCAACAAGAGGCCTGTCAGTTGGGCAGATAAATGAGACATTTTCAAATTGCAAGCAAACTGAATTAGTGAATGTTCTATCCATGCCAAATGTCTTGCTGTAGAAATGTTCCTGTAGATCCTCTAAAATGAGAGACATAGGCAAGCGAATAGTGTTATCCAATAATTCAACTAAAATACATACTTATTTTACCTGCCAAATGATTTGTATTTCTGACCATCCAATCCTGAAATTCACACAACACAGCCACACACCTGACCCCTCTCTAACAGTGCAGGATACCTGATTTTTCTCTACTTCACTTACGTAACACTTACAGTTCTATTCCGACCCCGGCTGGTGACTGGATACCGAAAGAAGAAGCCGTGCATATATGGAAGGAGTCCAAATGCATTTATTGATTGTGATAAAAGACAGCCAACACATTTCGGGGGTCAAAGGAACTTCATCAGCTTCTAATGTAGCTTCATCAGAGCTACAATAAAACATAATATAATGTAAAAATAATTTTGACTGATAAAATCATGAGCCTAACAATCGTAAAACATCATGGATAAGATACATATACATGTACGTACACGTATGTGATTCCAAAAATACCAACATATTCACAAACGTGCATACATGCAATGGAATTAAGATGAAGAAATGAGGGAATAGCAGATATTAGGTGATAAGGTGCAATGAGTTAAATTAAAAAAATTGTGATGTTCGATTCTACATGGTTAATAGATGCCATTGCACCATTATATACAGTATCTCACAAAAGCGAGTACACCCCTCACATTTTTGTAAATATTTTATTATATCTTTTCATGTGACAACACTGAAGAAATTACACTTTGCTACAATGTAAGGTAGTGAGTGTAGAGCTTGTATAACAGTGTAAATTTGCTGTCCCCTCAAAATAACTCAACATACAGCCATTAATGTCTAAACCGTTGGCAACAATAGTGAGTGCACCCCTAAGTGAAAATGTCCAAATTGGGCCCAAAGTGTCAATATTTTGTGTGGCCACCATTATTTTCCAGCACTGCCTTAACCCTCTTGGGCATGGAGTTCACCAGAGGTTTACAGGTTGCCAAGCCACTGGAGTCCTCTTCCACTCCTCCATGACGATATCACAGAGCTGTTAGAGACCTTGTGCTCCTCCACCTTCCATTTGAGGATGCCCCACAGATGCTCAATAGGGTTTAGGTCTGGAGACATGCTAGACCAGTCCATCATCTTTACCCTCAGCTTCTTTAGCAAGGCAGTGCTCATCTTGGAGGTGTGTTTGGGGTCGTTATCATGTTGGAATACTGCCCTGCGGCCCAGTCTCTGAAGGGAGGGGATCGTGCTCTGCTTCAGTATGTCACAGTACATATTGGCATTCATGGTTCCCTCAATGAACTGTAGCTCCTCATTGTTGGCAGCACTCATGCAGCCCCACACCATGACACTCCCACCACCATGCTTGACTGGAGGCAAGACACACTTGTCTTTGTACTCCTCACCTGGTTCCCGCCACACACGCTTGACACCATCTGAACCGAATAATTTTCTCTTGGTCTCAGACCACAGGACATGGTTCCAGTAATCCATGTCCTTAGTCTGCTTAGTCCCAGGCCAGTAATGGCTCTAAACTCCCTACCCCTCTCTAACAGGAGTTTGGAGTGAGAGTCAATTAACTCCTTTTTGTTTGTACATTAAAGTGACTGGTGTCCATCTCTTCACATCCCATTACTGCCTAAGTAATCTACACCCTGAAGTTAAATGTCAGTCCACCCTGTAGCTGGGAGTTACTACAATGCCTCCGGGGGGGGTCAGGGGGGTGCTACACATGTGTAAGTAAAAATCTTATTTTGAATTCTCTTGCACATTTTGAATGGATATTCAAATTGAACACACCTTCACCTTAATTACTAAGCTAAGTGAATATTCACTTTGCAGATTCGGCATACACTTAACAAAGCGAACAGCCACTGTGTTCACTGAGTACTGGTGAATAGGTCTGTTCGTGCCCACAGAAATTCCTTCTCTATATTATTTGTTAAGCTGTTTAAAATATTTATTTTAATATGTGCATATTTTATTTAACCAGGAGGGGTTGATAATTAATACATCTATGAAACTGTGTGAAGTATACTTTTTAGTGACATTATAAACTTTACAATGTTTATACATGCTTGCAAAAATATAGGATATACAGTATAGGAGGCATGATTGTCATACAATACAAATTTTCAATATTATTTTTAAACAATGAAAAAAGGCAGTCCTGCTCTTTAGAAAATGTGTGCCTATCCTTCTGCATTATCAGGGTTCCCTGTCTTGGTGTGCTTGCATTTTTAGTAAACTGTCCCTTGAGTGGCAAGCAATGCAGTGAATTTTAATTTGCTTTGTTTTTGTTTTTTATTATTTCTTTTTTTAAGACATAATTTTTGCTGGCTTTACACTTCATAAATGTCCGCCTATTTAATTTAAAGTTGGTAGAATATCCCTTTTAATTGAACCTTCCCTTTGGATTCCTTTATGCACCATCGATAAAAGCCAAATTGAACTTTTTCTTTTCGATTTCATTGCAGCAAAATTTAGAAATATATATATATATATATATATATATATATATATATATATATATGGGTGAGTTTTGCCTTCCACACCAATGTGTTCTCCAAAAATATGCCAAATGTATGAATGCACTCAAAGGTCTTTTTTTGTTAGTTAAACATTTATTTGATCACATAGCCCATAAAAAGTTATTCAAATGCTGCAAACAATCCGGATACTTACAATTCAGGAATCTTGTGAAACTTCCAGCCCAGATTACAATGGACCACATATAAAAACAAGCAATGGCTGATTATTTGTTGCTTTTTATATTTTTAGATAAACACTCACTTTTTTGCTAATAATTTATTTAGTCACATAGAGGTCTATTTAAATGCAGTCACTTTGAATGCAGCCAGTAAAAAAAAAAAATCAGGATACTTACAGTCTAGTGAAGCTTCTAGTGAAGAATACACTGACCCACACAAGGCAGGCAGTTGTTAATTATCTGTAGCTTATATCTTATCAGATAAGCTCCCAAGAGAACTTCTATTACCATGGGCAGCTAATTATCTATAAAAAAACATCACTGTAAAGAATCCCCCCAGGAAAGTGTAGAAATATTGAACTCTGGGCAACACATGACAATTTAGTATGTCTATAGGTAAATCTCACCACTTTGAAAAAATGGAAGTGGTAATTTAATAGGATTTTTTTTTATCTTGGTCTCAAACCACAGGACATGGTTCCAGTAATCCATGTCCTTCGTCTGCTTAATCCCAGGCCAGTAACGGCTCTCAACTCCCTACACCTCTCTAACAGGAGTTTGGAATGAGAGTCAATGAACTCCTTTTTGTTTGTACATTAAAGTAACTGGTGTCCATCTCTTCATATCCCACTACTGCCTAAGTAATCTACACTCTGAAGTTAAATGTCAGCCCACCCTGTATCTGGGAGTTACTACAATGCCTCCGGGGGGGTCAGGGGGGTGCTACACATGTGTAAGTAAAAATCTTATTTTGAATTCTCTTGCACATTTTGAATGGATATTCAAATTGAACACACCTTCACCTTAATTACTAAGCTAAGTGAATATTCACTTTGCAGATTCAGCATACACTTAACAAAGCGAACAGCCACTGTGTTCACTGTGTACTGGTGAATAGGTCTGTTCATGCCCACAGAAATTCCCTCTCTATATTATTTGGTAAACTGTTTAAAATGCTTTTTTGGGAACTGTATTAAGTCAGTAAGTGAAGTTTGCCTTATCAATACAAGTATGTATGAAAACAACAATAATATATATATGTATATATATATATATATATATATATATATATATATATATATATATATATTTATATTATGTTTATTATTATTACAAAACAACTCTGTTGCATACATGCCCACCATTACCAGAGTTATACATGGAAACCTACGGTACTTTTTAATGAAAACATGTTACTGAAATAATTTTTTACATTATCTATCTACAGGCCTCCATTTGTTTGTCGCCCACCTAGAAAGTAGCCTTGGGCAGCAGGGTTACCAGGGCAGCATAAAGCCATTTACATATTCCAGGGGATTAAAAAAGAATGTCGTAGACATTCATTAGAAATCTGTCTTCTTTCCATGTGACAAATGGCATGACTTATGATCTCTATGACTGTCACTCTATGACAGGGCATGAAAGTATTAATCCAGATTCATGACATCGCTTCAGCACCCAATTGAAAATACAGCCATTTCTGCAGGAACGTGTGCATTGGGAATATTGCATTGAAATGGCACAATTTGTGACAGATTCATTTACATGTTGGTAAGGTAAATGTAAATCTGTAAAATAAACAAAGTAGGCGCTAGGTTTTAGTACGATAGACACAACTGCAGGTCAAAAAATCCAAAAATCATGGACCATAAACACATAAGCTCTAATCAATGTCTCTTTCATGACCTAACAAGTCAAAATAAATGCATGTCAGGTGGAAAAATGAAACCAATTGCACTCAATCTTGTTTCCAAAGCGCCCTTAGATCACCACGTGATAATATAAGTGACTTCTTCTTATCCAGTCAATAGGTGCTCTTTGCCACAGCCAAGGTGAAATGTGCACTTACCAGAAGCAAGTGTAAGACGAGCAGCCTGTACACTATAATCCCCGCTGTTGGCTCTCTTCCACCTCTTATTATCCCAGCCTTGTGATCACCTTGGTGGTTTCACTCCGACATGATAGGGTTAAAATATGCCAGAGAATATAATGTAGTGTAGCGGGGTCTCCTTTAAGGCCCCGGGAATACGTTACCCAGAACCCCGTTCGGCACCCAGAGTGCAATTGGCCAACGCAGAGACTCATGGGAGAGGCTATTTAAGAAGGAGGCGGGGAGAGCTCGGCCTCTTTGGACACCGCGCTGCAAGCAACAGTTTCTTCCTGTGCGGATCTGCTGCAGTGCAAGGCCTGAAGCCTGGGGCCTTGCGCAACTTCTGAAGAGCCTTCCACCCCACTGCGGAGCCTGAGTGGCATCTGACTTGTCGAGTGAGGACATCAGTTGTATCTGGGACCCGATTGTGGCAGACGCTGTGTGCGGAGACACAGCAGGTGGAAGTCCCGGACTGGGAATCGCGTCCGGAGTGGTGAGCGAGCACTTGCTCAATCCAATAGACTGTACCGAGTTTAGGCCTATAGACTGCCTTGGCCCACCGATCATTTGTTTGTTGTTCCACTGGAGACCAGTAGCAGGACAGGGTTAAAGGGTCTCCAGTATAGTTTCCTTGTTACTGCCTACTTTGTGGATTACAAAATACTGTTCATCAAGTGCACCACCGAAAGTTTGCATGCGAAGAAATCCTTAATGAAAATACTGAGATTTATTCTGTGTCAGGCCTGACCAGGGAGGGGAGATAGACTATTGTTTTAGTGTGCCACAGGGCGCGTATACCATAATAGCTGCGCATGGTGGATTACCGCGCTGCGCCATTATTGTGTGCTATACCTAATGCTGCAGGGCTCTGTAAGCAAGTTGTATGTGTTATGTTCTGCTTATGCCTTCTAAAACAAAAGTAAAACCGTTATACTTGATCTCTCGCATCAGTGTGTTGTCTTATAGCAAAGAGGTTACCCTTGCAATACTGTTTGATTGTGATACAAGTAAAATCCCTAGACTAGCTGTGCCAAAGTGGGTCAAGTAAGATTGCCGGGGGTTGGTGGTGCTGTACACAGGGCCCAAAACAAATCCAGCGGCTCTCTTAACTGGGGGCAGCGCTACAGTAGTGTAGTAGGTTTTATTATTAATAAAAAAAAAACATACAAATGCTACTAAAGTATTGCGGGGATGCGCATGGCACCAGCACAATCATCTCAGCTGTATCGCTCCGCTGTTTATGGCCACTGAATCAGCAGATGAAAGACCGGATCTGAAGTCACAGCTAAGCCTCGAAGCCTTGATGTCTGCTGACATCCGCTAAAAAACTGACAGGGGGACCTGATTGGACAGCCTGTGTGAAAGGGGACTTATGGCTTTCTCCGGATTTTGGTATTCCCAGAGTGGGAGTAAATTGAGAAACAAATATGTTGTATCACCACAGGATGGCACTGTGGATACACAAATAGTTGTGTGCCAATAACCTAACTATATTGGAAAATTGTTGGACATGAAAAATTTACTTTATAGGCATACCCATACAACTTATTAAAAATATATTATCTTTTATTTATACATGGTTAAAACAGCATGTACATGTATATAATACAAACGTTTTAGTAGTTGACCTAAATATCACTCATACCACCAATAATACCAGTTGTTACCAATTATGTAGAATAAAAGATATATCTAAATTGAATATTGGATATTCCAAAGGTTTAATACGGTTTGTGGTTGAGGCGTGATAAAGGTTTCTCTACATGTTGCGCGTGTCAGCGCTTCTTCAGGAGCTTGAGAATCGAATATACATAAGAGACAGACAATAAGTTTAACATCCATGGTTATGGACAGTCGGTATGCAAACTACTGGTTATATGTGATAACTATTTTGTTTCAATAGATGTTAAACTCATTGTCTGTCTTTTATGTATATTAGATTCTCAAGCTCCTGAAGAAGCACTGACACGAGCAACATGTAGAGCAACCTTTATCACGTCTTAAACACAAACCGTATCAAACCTTTGGAGTATCCAATATTCAATTTAGATATATCTTTTATTCTACATAATTGGTAACAACTGGTATTATTGGTGGTATGAGTGCTATTTAGGTCAACTACTAAAACATTTTTATTATATTCAACATTAATATGTATTATATTCAATTTAGATATATCTTTTATTCTACATAATTGGTAACAACTGATATTATTGGTGCATAGTTGCCAACTGTCCCGAATTTCCAGGCACATTCCTGGGATTTAGACATTTGTCCTGGTTGTACTGTTTCCCGGGAAATGTCCTGGGAAATCGCAGATTTCCAGTTTTCCACCGCCGATAGAGGTCCGCGGCCGGCACTGGTAATATGTCTCTGCCGGCCGACGTTTTACTAAAGACTAGCTATCGTGAGGAAGAAAGAAGAGGCGGAACCCAGGCTCCGCCTTTTGGTGCTTCCCTTCGGCCTCCATGAGCTAGTCTTCTGTAATGGCGCGGAGGCCAAATCACCAGCGGCCTGCACCCGAGTGAAAAGGGCACACCTGATGTAAGGAGGGACTCCGCTGGCTGGGGACACCTGATGTAAGGAGGGGTGGTAGTGGAGGGCAGTATGATGGGAGGGGTGGTAGTGGAGGGCAGTATGATGGGTGGGGTGGTAGTGTCGGGCAGTATGATGGGAGGGGGGTAGTGGAGGGCAGTATGATGGGAGGGGGAAGTGGAGGGCAGTATGATGGGAGGAAGTGGTAGTGGCAGGCAGTATGATGGGAGGGGGGGTAGTGGAGGGCAGTATGATGGGAGGGGGGTAGTGGAGGGCATAATGTGTGGAGGGGAGTAATGTGTGGAGGGCATAATGTGTGGAGGGGAGTAGTGGAGGGCAGTATGATGGGAGGGGGTAGTGGAGGGCAGTATGATAGGAGGGGGTAGTGGAGGACAGTACGATGGGAGGGGGTAGTGGAGGGCAGGATGATGGGAGGGGGTATAGTGGAGGGCAGTATGATGGGAGGGGGTGGTGGTGGAGGGCAGTATGATGGGAGGGGGGTAGTGGAGGGCAGTATGATGGGAGGGGGTGGTGGTGGAGGGCAGTATGATGGGAGGGGGGGTAGTGGAGGGCAGTATGATGGGAGGGAGGGCAGTATGATGGGAGGGGGGTAGTGGAGGGCAGTATGATGGGAGGGAGATCCGATAGTGGAGGGCAGTATGGGGGACTGTACAGCATGACTCGAGGGGGGCAGTGTATGGGAGGGAGCAGAGTGACCATGACCTTCCTCAGGGCAGGGAGCATTTCTCCTATCTTTCTTCCAGCGAAAGGAACAGCCTTCAGGCCAGACCTGGAGTCGGGGGCGGAGGAAGAGTTGGGGCGGAGTCGGGTGAGCTTAGGTATGAGGAGGAGGGAGTTAAATTCTCCTCTGGCTCGCTCTGAATGCTGGGGCCCGCTCTCCTCCTCGCCATGACGTCACTGTTTGCTAGATGCCAGGCGGGCCACGTCTAGCAACCAGTTGTTTGGGCAGTGAACCAGGCAGCGCCTGGGTGTTAATAATAAAGCGCCAAGGGTCTCAGCCAGCAGTATACCAGGCAGTGAGGGACAGTGGCGGCATTTTTAGAGGGCATATGATTGGCCCAGGGGGCAATTCTGGGACATTGTCCCGGAATGAAGGTGCCCCGGACACGGGACAGACCTCCCAAGGCGGGACTTTCACAGGCAATCCGGGATGGTTGGGAGGTATGCACACATGTGTAGCACCCTCCTAGTTTAGGTGCTAGGATTTAAATAGTTAGATTGGTGTAATTTGCTCTTCCGCCTAACTGTGGGGCTAGAGGCAAATCTATCCTTAGCAGGTCTGCTTAACAGAATGCAATAATTCATTACTTAGGGCTGCTCCTGTGTTCTGGTGCTGCTGAGTTTGCTTGGACTCCTCCAGTCTTATAGAATCTAGTAGAGCTTTCTGGAACATGGGTGGGAGTTAAGCAAATGGGCAGCATGAGTATGTAGCAGTCCCAGCCAATTGCAGGGGAGGTGCCCCTGGGCATACTGGGATTGACCTATACAGGGGCGTACCTAGAGCATTTGGCACCCGGGGGAGATCCTATATCTGGCACCCTCCCCCCACAGTAAAATGTAAAAACACCCCACTGTGCCCCCTGCATACTTCAAAATCTCTTTGTCACTACTGTGTACCCCTTCTCCACAACTGCACCTCTGGACCCCTTTACGTTACACAGCATCCTGCATCACTGGACCCCTTCACATTGCACAGCACCCTGCATCACTGGACCCCTTCACATTACACAGCACCCTGCACCCCTTTACATTACACAGCCCCCTGCATCACTGGACCCCTTTACTTTACCCAGCACCCTGCATCACTGGACCCCTTTACATTACACAGCACCCAGCATCACTGGACCGCTTTACATTACACAGCACCCTGCACCTCTGGACCCCTTTACATTACACAGCACCCTGCATCACTGGACCCCCTTACATTACACAGCACCCTGCATCACTGGACCCCTTTACATTACACAGCACCCTGCATCACTGGACCCCCTTACATTACACAGCACCCTGCACCTCTGGACCCCTTTACGTTACACAGCACCCTGCATCACTGGACCCCCTTACATTACACAGCACCCTGCACCCCTTTACATTACACAGCACCCTGCATCACTGGACCCCTTTACATTACACAGCGCCCTGCATCACTGGACCCCCTTACATTACACAGCACCCTGCATCACTGGACCCCCTTACATTACACAGCACCCTGCATCACTGGACCCCCTTACATTACACAGCACCCTGCATCACTGGACCCCTTTATATTACACAGCACCCTGCACCTCTGGACCCCTTTACATTACACAGCACCCTGCACCTCTGGACCCCTTTACATTACACAACACCTTGCACCTAAGGACCTCTTTACATTACACAGCCCTTGTACCTCTGGACCCCTTTACATTACATAGCACCCTGCATCTCAGGACCACTTTACCCTACACAGAACCCTGCACCTCTGGACCCCTTCACATTACACAGCACCCTGCACAGCTAAACCCATTTACATTACACAGCACCCAGTAACACTGGACCCCTTTACATTACATAGCACCCTGCACCTCTGCACCCTTTTACATTACACAGCACCCTGCACCACTGGACCCCTTACATTACATAGCACCCTGCATCTCTGGACCCCTTTACAATACACAGCACCCTGCACCCCTTTACATTACACAGCACCCTGCACCACTGGACCCCTTTACATTTCACAGCACCCTGCATCACTGGACCCCTTTAAAATTACACAGCACCCTGCACCTCTGGACCCCCTTACATTACACAACACCCTGCACCCCTTTACATTACACAACACCCTGCATCACTGGACCCCCTTACATTACACAGCACCCTGCACCCCTTTACATTACACAGCACCCTGCATCACTGGACCCCTTTACATTACATAGCACCCTGCACCTCTTTACATTACACAGCACCCTGCACCACTGGACCCCTTATATTATATATTACCCTGCATCACTGGACCCCTTCAGATTACACAGCACCCTGCACCACTGGACCCCTTTACATTACACAGCACCCTGCACCCTTTTACATTACACAGCACCCTGTATCACTGGACCCCTTTACATTACACAGCACCCTGCACCTCTGGACCCCTTTACATTACACAGCACCCTGCATCACTGGACCCCTTACATTACACAGCACCCTGCATCACTGGACCCCCTTACATTACACAGCAGCCTGCATCATTGGACCCCCTTACATTACACAGCACCCTGCATCACTGGAACACCTTACATTACACAGCACCCTGCATCACTGGACCCCTTCACATTACACAGCACCCTGCACCACTGGCCCATTTTACATTACACAGCACCCATCATCACTGGACCCCTTTACATTACATAGCACCCTGCACCTCTGGACCCCTTTACATTACACAGCACCCTGCATCACTGGACCCCCTTACATTACACAGCACCCTGCATCACTGGACCCCTTTACATTACACAGCACCCTGCATCACTGGACCCCCTTACATTACACAGCACCCTGCACCTCTGGACCCCTTTACGTTACACAGCACCCTGCATCACTGGACCCCCTTACATTACACAGCACACTGCACCCCTTTACATTACACAGCACCCTGCATCACTGGACCCCCTTACATTACACAGCACCCTGCACCCCTTTACATTACACAGCACCCTGCATCACTGGACCCCTTTACATTACACAGCGCCCTGCATCACTGGACCCCCTTACATTACACAGCACCCTGCATCACTGGACCCCCTTACATTACACAGCACCCTGCATCACTGGACCCCCTTACATTACACAGCACCCTGCATCACTGGACCCCTTTACATTACACAGCACCCTGCACCTCTGGACCCCTTTACATTACACAGCACCCTGCACCTCTGGACCCCTTTACATTACACAACACCTTGCACCTAAGGACCTCTTTACATTACACAGCCCTTGTACCTCTGGACCCCTTTACATTACATAGCACCCTGCATCTCAGGACCACTTTACATTACACAGAACCCTGCACCACTGGACCCCTTCACATTACACAGCACCCTGCACAGCTAAACCCATTTACATTACACAGCACCCAGTAACACTGGACCCCTTTACATTACATAGCACCCTGCACCTCTGCACCCCTTTACATTACACAGCACCCTGCACCACTGGACCCCTTACATTACATAGCACCCTGCATCTCTGGACCCCTTTACAATACACAGCACCCTGCACCCCTTTACATTACACAGCACCCTGCACCACTGGACCCCTTTACATTACACAGCACCCTGCATCACTGGACCCCTTTAAAATTACACAGCACCCTGCACCTCTGGACCCCCTTACATTACACAACACCCTGCACCCCTTTACATTACACAGCACCCTGCATCACTGGACCCCCTTACATTACACAGCACCCTGCACCCCTTTACATTACACAGCACCCTGCATCGCTGGACCCCTTTACATTTCATAGCACCCTGCACCTCTTTACATTACACAGCACCCTGCACCACTGGACCCCTTATATTACATATTACCCTGCATCACTGGACCCCTTCAGATTACACAGCACCCTGCACCAATGGACCCCTTTACATTACACAGCACCCTGCACCCTTTTACATTACACAGCACCCTGTATCACTGGACCCCTTTACATTACACAGCACCCTGCACCTCTGGACCCCTTTACATTACACAGCACCCTGCATCACTGGACCCCTTACATTACACAGCACCCTGCATCACTGGACCCCCTTACATTACACAGCAGCCTGCATCATTGGACCCCCTTACATTACACAGCACCCTGCATCACTGGAACACCTTACATTACACAGCACCCTGCATCACTGGACCCCTTCACATTACACAGCACCCTGCACCTCTGGACCCCTTTACATTACACAGCACCCATCATCACTGGACCCCTTTACATTACATAGCACCCTGCACCTCTGCACCCCTTTACATTACACAGCACCCTGCACCACTGGAACCCTTACATTACATAGCACCCTGCATCTCTGGACCCCTTTACATTACACAGCACCCTGCACCTCTTTACATTACACAGCACCCTGCATCACTGGACCCCTTCACATTACACAGCACCCTGCACCACTGGACCCCTTTACATTACACAGCACCCATCATCACTGGACCCCTTTACATTACATAGCACCCTACACCTCTGCACCCCTTTACATTACACAGCACCCTGCACCACTGGAACCCTTACATTACATAGCACCCTGCATCTCTGGACCCCTTTCCATTACACAGCACCCTGCACCTCTTTACATTACACAGCACCCTGCACCACTGGACCCCTTTACATTACACAGCACCCTGCATCACTGGACCCCTTTACATTACACAGCACCGTGCACCTCTGGACCCCTTTGCATTACACAGCACCCTGCACCTCTGGACCCCTTTACATTACACAGCACCCTGCATCACTGGACCCCTTACATTACACAGCACCCTGCATCACTGGACCCCCTTACATTATACAGCAGCCTGCATCATTGGACCCCCTTACATTACACAGCAGCCTGCATCATTGGACCCTCTTACATTACACAGCACCCTGCATCACTGGACCCCCTTACATTACACAGCACCCTGCACCTCTGCACCCCTTTACATTACACAGCACCCTGCACCACTGGACCCCTTTACATTACACAGCACCCAGCATCACTGGACCCCTTTACATTACATAGCACCCTGCACCTCTGCACCCCTTTACATTACACAGCACCCTGCACCACTGGACCCTTTACATTACATAGCACCCTGCATCTCTGGACCCCTTTACATTACACAGCACCCTGCACCTCTGGACCCCTTTACATTACACAGCAACTTGCACCTCTGGACCCCTTTACATTACACAGCACCCTGCACCACTGGACCCCTTTACATTACACAGCACCCTGCATCACTGGACCCCTTTACATTACACAGCACCATGCACCTCTGGACACCTTTATATTACACAGCACCCTGCACCTCTGGACCCCTTTACATTACACTGCACCCTGCAGCTCTGGACCCCTTTACATTACACTGTACCTCTGGACCCCTTTACATTACACTGCACCCCTTTACATTACACAGCCCCCCACCGCTCTAGACGCCTGTATGTTACACAGACACCCTCTAACAGTTCTGGACCCCCTGCATGTTACACAGACCCCCCCCCTACAGTGCAGACCCCTTCTACAGTGCATACCCCCCTACAACAGTGCAGACCCCCCACCATACAGACTACCCCTACAATACAAAGCAGACCCCCCCTACAACAGTGCAGGCACCCCCCTACAATACAGAGCAGACCCCCCTACAGTACAGAGCAGACCCCCCTACCATACAGACCCCCCTACAATACAGAGCAGACCCCCCCCACCATACAGACCCCCCCTACAATACAGAGCAGGCCCCCCCTACAACAGTGCAGGCACCCCCCTACAATACAGAGCAGACCCCCTACAATACAGAGCAGACCCCCCTACCATACAGACCCCCCCTACAATACAGAGCAGACCCCCCCACCATACAGACCCCCCCTACAATACAGAGCAGGCCCCCCTACAACAGTGCAGACACCCCCCTACCATACAGACCCCCTCTACAATACAGACCACCCCCTACAACAGTGCAGACACCCCCCTACCATACAGATCCCCCTACAATACAGACCACCCCCTACAATACAGAGCAGACCCCCCCTACAACAGTGCAGACACCCCCCCTACCATACAGACCACCCCCTACAATACAGAGCAGACCCTCCTACAACAGTGCAGACCCCCCCTTCAGAACCCGTAATGCACCTGGCTCGGCTCAGATGATCAGCATGTGACTACACGGAGGAGGGGGAGGCGGTTTCACTCTCTCTTTGCTCGGCTGTGTGAGACAATCACAGCCGAGACTTTTCTGAGCCGCGGAGCGGCCACGAGAGAAGGGGATTGTTGCGGCCCTGTCCCGGGTGTGCCGACGGGTGTCCCCCACCTTGCAAAGCCAGGCTTCCTGCTGTGTGTGTTACCTGCCGCTGCCTCTCTGTCACTGCGCCATGCCACCCGCTGTCTCCGCTTCCGCTAAGTCCTCTACAGGCACGGAGGGTGGGCGCCGGCCTGACACCCCCCCAGTGTGTGGCACCTGGTGCGGTCCGCTCCCCGCCCCCTACTTAGTACGCCACTGGACCTATATATTCAGAAAACATGTGAGCTCTGGGTCCTTCCCAGATGGTGGAGTGCACCAGCTGGGGGTGAGGCAGGCTTGCAACCCCTGACACCTGCTGCCATGCGGCCTCAGGTGGTCAACCTGAGGGCCTGAAGCTGACGTAAAGAAGTGACCCTGGTGCTTCAGAAGAGCTGACTAAGGGGGAGCCGTGCCTGAGAGGATCTGTTTGCAACTCCAGTGAATACAGACCAATGATCTAGGGTTCTGTTCTTTTTGGCTACCCCTTTTGTGCTAGGAAAGTCAGCCAAGGGTCCAACTAAAGGGATCACTAGCTAGTGATCTGAAGAGCTTGTCCAACTGTTGCTACTGCATGGGACTTTGCTCAGCTCTACTACTTTTGGACTGTCAGTCTTCCGTAACTGAGCTCTGTCTACCTGTCCTTCACTACAAGAGACTTTGCGCATGCTTTTGATCTCTACGCTACTACATAAGAAAAGTCTGCCATCTGCTCATCAGCATAGGAATTTAACCTAATACTCAATTCTAGATCAGCTAGAGACCTGAAGTTGCGCATAGTTTTATTCCTACTAAATATACCTATTTTAGTATCCTACTAAAATCCCCTACCCTACCCAAGTTCCTACAAGATAAATCTACAAAAACAACACCCCTAGACTGGTCTTTGACTACATCGAGCCTAAGTGTGTATGTGCCTGGTTGCAGAAAATACCTTGCACCTGGCTGCCAGTGAAGAAGTGAGGATTATCTGTGTAATATTAAAGTGGCTCCTACAGGGGTAGCGCCAGTAGTGTATTTAGGTTTTGTGCTGCCCTAGGCCTGACTAAACTCGTGCACCCCATAATTTAAATATGACCCACCCCTTCCTGTCAAGGCCACACCCATTTCTGTTTAAGACCCGCCCTGAAATTTTGGAGTGGGGACACTAGTTCTTAGGGCCTGGGGAGGGGCAATGGATTCCCTTAATTTGCATAGATTTCCTCTCACTTCCTGTTTGGCTATGGGGCAGGAAGTGAAGGGAAATCTCTGCAATGGACGAGTACCAGCACACAGACGAGCTCAGGCTAATATCCAGTGTGCAAGAAAGAGAAAAGTTGCGCTACTGGGTGAATAAAGTGTAATCGTGGCTGCCCGCATCAGCAAATAGACATATTGCAAAAATAACATATAAAAACAAAAAATGCAGCGCCCAAAAAGTGTATGAAGGCCCAAACACACAAAGGGATTGGGACAGACAACAAACAGTGAAGAAAGTATACAGCCCACAGAGAGGCCAAGAATGTTAAATTCCAACTGTGCGTCACTCCAGATAATACCTACACATATATATAAAAAATCATGTGTAGCTGTGTACAGTAAACTCATATAAAAGTCCAATGAGAGTGACAATGTGTGGACTGGAAACGGATGACAGAAATGTTACATGAATGTTGAAACATTAGAACATAGTCCCCATATAATAAATCCAACGAGACTTCGAGATCATAGGATACGTATGTTCATAAATCCATAGCACCCGGGGATGTGACTCCAACACCAGGGATGGGGGAAAGAAATGAATACTCTTACCCCTATATGTGGACGCACACACCAGCGGTGGTGAGTCAAACAGGCAGAAGATGTAAGTGTAGACCACACTGGATCTGTCCTCCTGGAGCAGCAGCAGATGAAGCAAACTCAGGGAATCTAATCCTCTCCAGGATGTAGGCACGAAATTTCCAAGACGTCAGTGTATCAAAGATCACATAAAAAAAATGGAACAGAGGAGACTCCTCATAGTGCAGGATCAGATGGCAAGATAAAAATCACATTTATTCAGGAACAAGTCACAAAACACACATGGTGTGAAAAATAAAACAAGAAAACATGCAGGCTTCCATGCAGAGACTTGCAAATATGGTGATCACAAAAATAGTTTCAAATAACGGCGTAGCAGCAAAGCAGGTTCATGTACCCGACATGTTTCGCATAAGGAATGCATCAACTGGGGCATGAACCTGCAGGAAAATACCACGCCATAATATACATGTAACATAATTGCTTGGACTCACCACAGCTGATGTGTGACCTCCCCATAAGAGAGGCTATCCAATCGCAAACAAGAGTTACCCACCTATGTGTTCGTCATTCAACACAGACTGACAAAGCAAAAGGGGCCGCGCACGGAGATGAGACATGACGTCTCAGCTGGCATGCGTCATCACGCCGCCAATCCGAGGAGTGAATGCGTTCCTTGTCCCACGTGCGTCGTATCATGTAAGCGACGCACGTAATGACGTCATCATACTGACACTGGGGAACGTCATCACGCAACTCCTCCAGGAAATGCTTGCGTTCCATATCTCCGTCGTGAGGTCCATATCATGAACCGCAACAGGAAGTGCGTCCAGAGACAGACAGACAGCCTAGTAACAGCACCGATAACAGCCCCTCAATGCTTTCAAACAGTCAGCACAACTACAAGCAGAGCTTGGCTAGTAGAAATGACGGACACAAAAGGGGGCAGACATAATTGATATACCCTGAAAAGTATTGGTCTATAGCACCAGTACAATGCAGGGATCATTTATAGCACAAATGAGATCTGTGCAAATAAATATAAAAACATTCTGAAAAGTAAAAATATACTTAAAAAAAGTACAATATTGGCAGTATATGACAGCTATACAGAAATGTAAAAAATCATTAATACCAAAGAAATGTGGATCAATATACTATTGTACCACAAGGTGCAGATAACCCACTACAGATAATCATCCACATCATATAAATAGACATGAGATGTGTAGCAGGAATGAAAAACATAAAATGTTAAAAATAACCATACATAATATATATGAATAATAATATAAAAATCATGTATTTATATGAAGATATATGAGCCAGAAGTGTGCTCTAGCTAACAGTGGTAAATAGAATATTGGAATAATAAATCCTAAAATGAGATGATCTATGACATAAACGGAACCAGGAAAGTAGACAGAAAATTACAAGTAGAAGAAAGGCATGGATGAACGCCCCCACATCAATATAAAAATAAGACATGGAGATAGATTATTCTAAATTAGGCCTTGTTAATAAAGGAATTAATGTCCCAATCGATGTTAAGCCCAAACGGAGAATAGCATCGAAGTTGGTAAATCCAGAAAGTTTCCAATTGGGAAACACCCCTGACGCGAGACTCCCCTCTCCAGTGAGGGACAAAATGGTCAATCACCTGGAATTTGGTACCTATAACCTTCTTATTATGAACATGGAGGTAATGTCTAGGTACACTATGGTTGGTGCGACCTTTTTTAATGCCGGTAATGTGTTCATTAACACGAATAGAGAAGTTACGAATAGTACGTCCCACATACTGCTTATTACATGGACATGTAATAAGGTAAACAATAAAACTTGTAGTGCATGTGGTAAACTGTTTCATATGGTATATGGTGGAGGTAGTAGAGGATGTAAAACTGGCACTTCTACTACGCCCAATAACATTGTGAATGCACACATTACAGCGTCTACACGGATAGTAGCCCTTCATATCAGGAAAAAGAGACGGACATGATTTGTCCGGAGGGTCGACTACATTAGAAGCAATCTGGTTGCGAAGAGATGGAGCTCCTCTATAAACAACACCTGCCCGATCTGGGAGCACTGGGCCCAACAGGGGATCGTTCTTAAGAACTCCCCAGTGTCGGTTCAGAATATGCTTGATCCGTCTATGCTGTATAGAGAATTGGGTCACAAAGGACCACCTAAATCGTGGATCCGGTGGACGTTTAGGACGTTCAACAACTAGAGACTGTCTGTCCAGCAAAGACACCTTTGCGATTTCTGTATCTATAGCAGACGGAAGATAACCTTTCTCAACAAATCTTGACTTGAGGGTGTCCGCTTGTATGTAGAAATCGTCAAGATGTGTACAGTTTCTCCTGACTCTAAGTAGTTGACTAAATGGTACAGATTTGAGCCAAGAGCTGTAATGACAGCTGTCGATTGGGATATACCCATTACGATCTGTTGGCTTAAAAAAAGTTTTTGTCACCAATCTTTGGTCCACAAATGAAATCTCTAAATCCAAAAAATGGATAGTGTTACGACTCATCTCATAGGTAAGCACAATGCCCATATCATTATCGTTCAGGGTGACCATGAAGTCATGTAAAGACTCCTCATCACCCTTCCATAGGAGGAGGATGTCGTCAATATACCTTGCCCACAGAACTAGTTCTGGGCGTTGCAAGGCATAGACGACATCCTCCTCCCACAGGGCCATAAAAAGGTTCGCAAGACTAGGGGCGAACTTGGCGCCCATTGCGACACCTTTGGTTTGCAAAAAAAACTGGCCATGATACCAGAAATAGTTGGACTGAGTGGCAAATGTTAACAAATCCATAATATAGCATTGTTGGACCTGAGGTATCAGACCAGACATGGCCATAAAATGTTTCACCGCGTGCAATCCTAGTCTGTGCGGTATGCACGTATATAGTGATGTTACATCTGCAGTAACGAGAATGCAATCTCCACTAAAGTCAACATCTTCTAAAAGACGTATAGTGGCTCCAGTGTCTTTTAGAAAAGATGGAGTGGATTGAACAAGCGGTTGTAGATGGAAATCAATGTAACGACCAATGCGGGACGTCACAGAGTCAATCCCGCTTATTATGGGTCTGCCAGGAGGGTGTAAAATGTTTTTATGGACTTTCGGGAGATAATACATAATGGGAATTCTAGGTGCAATCGGCACCAAGAAGTCTCTCTCCTTTTTGTCCAGAATTCCTAACTGGAATCCCTTATCTAGCAAATTATTCAGATCTTTCTTCAATACTTTAGTGGGATCTCTATTCAGGGGCATGTAAGTGCTAGTGTCATCAAGGATTCTGCACATTTCGGTGTGATAATCTAATTTATCCAACACAACTAGACCACCCCCCTTATCGGCAGGGCGGATTATAATGTCCTTGCGTTCACATAAGGTTTTTAAACCTGCCTTAATATCCGGATGATCATAGATTTTGGCCTTAGGTAATGCCTCAAGGTCCCCAAGGACCAAATCTCTAAACACCCTAATAGATGGAGCAGAGACATTAGGAGGGTTAAATAAGGAGGGATTAGACAAGCCAGTATGAATGACGCAATCAGTCCCTCCACTAATATCTCTGGGTGGGGATGGGTTAGCAATGAAGTGCCTCTGTATATTCAATTTGCGGACATATTTATGTACGTCCACAAATGTATTAAATTTATTCAAAGTCTTAGAGGGTGCGTATTTTAAGCCTTTGTCCAAGATACGCATCTCAGCTTCTGAAAACGTGGCTTTACTCAAATTGAAAATGCCACTCATATTGGATATTAGACTTTCCTTCTTTTTCCTGGCCCGCCTCCCACCTCGGCTGCCTCGTCTGGTTCTCCTCTTCGCTTGGGACCCGCAAGAGCTCTGGGAAAATCCGAGTGGGGAGCAGTGTATGTGTCATTGTAGGTATATGGTGATCTAACATAATGATCATGTTCTCTTTGCATATAAGAATGATAAGGTTCTTGGTTGTTCCGTAATGAACCCTCTCTAAGGGGTGAGAACCTATTATGAGTACGAATAGGGGTGTGTTGTGAATAATAAGGTTCCTGATATTGGTCACCATAATTAGCATTATGGCCATAAGATGACCTATCATGGTAATCAAAATGCCTCGAGCCATCGTTCCTCCCGTGTTGGGTCCCTCTTCCCCTACTTCTCATATTGCTACCTCTCCCACGAGGAGGATTGTTACCTCCATTACCCCTATTAGGGACATGGTCATTAGCTCTCCGACCATTGGGAACATTAGGAGTGCGTGGATGTTCAATCCTATTCATCACAGGAGCTTGGGTGGGGGGTAATATAAATGTAGATGGCCCAGCCATTACTGGTGGAAGTGACATATCCATCTGCACAGAAGCAGGGGGATCAGACTGAGAGATAATGTCTTTTTTTTGCCAATTGAAAACAAAATTGGTTTTATAATCGTTGACATCACGAGTATATTTCTTTTGTTTTTTGGTACGTTGGTCTCTTTCTTCCTTTTCGAGAAGTGTTTTGAGACTCGATGAAAGAGAAATATACTCAGATGTGGTTTTATGCGGGAGAAGTGAATCTCTTAGTTCCCTAATTTCCTTATCAATGATAGACATTTTAGTTTTTTTCCGTTCAACGAGAAAACTTAGGAAATTAATACCCGCCTCATTGAAATAACGAAACCAAACGTCTATGTCGGGATCACCCTGTTGGGGATGTACATCCCAACGTAACCCTCTGGGTACCATGTGTTCCTTTGTATATTGTTCAAGGAACGCAATGTCCCATTCCAAATGAATCTCTGAGACCATAAGATTTTTAAGCCTCATAAAGAGACCACTGACCTCTGAATTGGCATTCAAAGGGACAAAAACCCCTTCCGTATTAAAGGAACGAGCTGTTCTATAATCAAACACATCCATTTCCAAAAAATGTGTGAAAGAAGCTGCAACAATAAATTAGTCTGAAGAAAAAATGCAAGAAAGAGAAAAGTTGCGCTACTGGGTGAATAAAGTGTAATCGTGGCTGCCCGCATCAGCAAATAGACATATTGCAAAAATAACATATAAAAACAAAAAATGCAGCGCCCAAAAAGTGTATGAAGGCCCAAACACACAAAGGGATTGGGACAGACAACAAACAGTGAAGAAAGTATACAGCCCACAGAGAGGCCAAGAATGTTAAATTCCAACTGTGCGTCACTCCAGATAATACCTACACATATATATAAAAAATCATGTGTAGCTGTGTACAGTAAACTCATATAAAAGTCCAATGAGAGTGACAATGTGTGGACTGGAAACGGATGACAGAAATGTTACATGAATGTTGAAACATTAGAACATAGTCCCCATATAATAAATCCAACGAGACTTCGAGATCATAGGATACGTATGTTCATAAATCCATAGCACCCGGGGATGTGACTCCAACACCAGGGATGGGGGAAAGAAATGAATACTCTTACCCCTATATGTGGACGCACACACCAGCGGTGGTGAGTCAAACAGGCAGAAGATGTAAGTGTAGACCACACTGGATCTGTCCTCCTGGAGCAGCAGCAGATGAAGCAAACTCAGGGAATCTAATCCTCTCCAGGATGTAGGCACGAAATTTCCAAGACGTCAGTGCATCAAAGATCACATAAAAAAAATGGAACAGAGGAGACTCCTCATAGTGCAGGTTCAGATGGCAAGATAAAAATCACATTTATTCAGGAACAAGTCACAAAACACACATGGTGTGAAAAATAAAACAAGAAAACATGCAGGCTTCCATGCAGAGACTTGCAAATATGGTGATCACAAAAATAGTTTCAAATAACGGCGTAGCAGCAAAGCAGATTCATGTACCCGACATATTTCGCATAAGGAATGCATTAACTGGGGCATGAACCTGCAGGAAAATACCACGCCATAATATACATGTAACATAATTGCTTGGACTCACCACAGCTGATGTGTGACCTCCCCATAAGAGAGGCTATCCAATCGCAAACAAGAGTTACCCACCTATGTGTTCGTCATTCAACACAGACTGACAAAGCAAAAGGGGCCGCGCACGGAGATGAGACATGACGTCTCAGCTGGCATGCGTCATCACGCCGCCAATCCGAGGAGTGAATGCGTTCCTTGTCCCACGTGCGTCGTATCATGTAAGCGACGCACGTAATGACGTCATCATACTGACGCTGGGGAACGTCATCACGCAACTCCTCCAGGAAATGCTTGCGTTCCATATCTCCGTCGTGAGGTCCATATCATGAACCGCAACAGGAAGTGCGTCCAGAGACAGACAGACAGCCTAGTAACAGCACCGATAACAGCCCCTCAATGCTTTCAAACAGTCAGCACAACTACAAGCAGAGCTTGGCTAGTAGAAATGACGGACACAAAAGGGGGCAGACATAATTGATATACCCTGAAAAGTATTGGTCTATAGCACCAGTACAATGCAGGGATCATTTATAGCACAAATGAGATCTGTGCAAATAAATATAAAAACATTCTGAAAAGTAAAAATATACTTAAAAAAAGTACAATATTGGCAGTATATGACAGCTATACAGAAATGTAAAAAATCATTAATACCAAAGAAATGTGGATCAATATACTATTGTACCACAAGGTGCAAATAACCCACTACAGATAATCATCCACATCATATAAATAGACATGAGATGTGTAGCAGGAATGAAAAACATAAAATTTTAAAAATAACCATACATAATATATATGAATAATAATATAAAAATCATGTATTTATATGAAGATATATGAGCCAGAAGTGTGCTCTAGCTAACAGTGGTAAATAGAATATTGGAATAATAAATCCTAAAATGGGATGATCTATGACATAAACGGAACCAGGAAAGTAGACAGTAAATTACAAGTAGAAGAAAGGCATGGATGAACGCCCCCACATCAATATAAAAATAAGACATGGAGATAGATTATTCTAAATTAGGCCTTGTTAATAAAGGAATTAATGTCCCAATCGATGTTAAGCCCAAACGGAGAATAGCATCGAAGTTGGTAAATCCAGAAAGTTTCCAATTGGGAAACACCCCTGACACGAGACTCCCCTCTCCAGTGAGGGACAAAATGGTCAATCACCTGGAATTTGGTACCTATAACCTTCTTATTATGAACATGGAGGTAATGTCTAGGTACACTATGGTTGGTGCGACCTTTTTTAATGCCGGTAATGTGTTCATTAACACGAATAGAGAAGTTACGAATAGTACGTCCCACATACTGCTTATTACATGGACATGTAATAAGGTAAACAATAAAACTTGTAGTGCATGTGGTAAACTGTTTCATATGGTATATGGTGGAGGTAGTAGAGGATGTAAAACTGGCACTTCTACTACGCCCAATAACATTGTGAATGCACACATTACAGCGTCTACACGGATAGTAGCCCTTCATACCTCATAATAGCCCTTCATACCTCCACCATATACCATATGAAACAGTTTACCACATGCACTACAAGTTTTATTGTTTACCTTATTACATGTCCATGTAATAAGCAGTATGTGGGACGTACTATTCGTAACTTCTCTATTCGTGTTAATGAACACATTACCGGCATTAAAAAAGGTCGCACCAACCATAGTGTACCTAGACATTACCTCCATGTTCATAATAAGAAGGTTATAGGTACCAAATTCCAGGTGATTGACCATTTTGTCCCTCACTGGAGAGGGGAGTCTCGCGTCAGGGGTGTTTCCCAATTGGAAACTTTCTGGATTTACCAACTTCGATGCTATTCTCCGTTTGGGCTTAACATCGATTGGGACATTAATTCCTTTATTAACAAGGCCTAATTTAGAATAATCTATCTCCATGTCTTATTTTTATATTGATGTGGGGGCGTTCATCCATGCCTTTCTTCTACTTGTAATTTACTGTCTACTTTCCTGGTTCCGTTTATGTCATAGATCATCTCATTTTAGGATTTATTATTCCAATATTCTATTTACCACTGTTAGCTAGAGCACACTTCTGGCTCATATATCTTCATATAAATACATGATTTTTATATTATTATTCATATATATTATGTATGGTTATTTTTAACATTTTATGTTTTTCATTCCTGCTACACATCTCATGTCTATTTATATGATGTGGATGATTATCTGTAGTGGGTTATTTGCACCTTGTGGTACAATAGTATATTGATCCACATTTCTTTGGTATTAATGATTTTTTACATTTCTGTATAGCTGTCATATACTGCCAATATTGTTCTTTTTTTAAGTATATTTTTACTTTTCAGAATGTTTTTATATTTATTTGCACAGATCTCATTTGTGCTATAAATGATCCCTGCATTGTACTGGTGCTATAGACCAATACTTTTCAGGGTATATCAATTATGTCTGCCCCCTTTTGTGTCCGTCATTTCTACTAGCCAAGCTCTGCTTGTAGTTGTGCTGACTGTTTGAAAGCATTGAGCGGCTGTTATCGGTGCTGTTACTAGGCTGTCTGTCTGTCTCTGGACGCACTTCCTGTTGCGGTTCATGATATGGACCTCACGACGGAGATATGGAACGCAAGCATTTCCTGGAGGAGTTGCGTGATGACGTTCCCCAGCGTCAGTATGATGACGTCATTACGTGCGTCGCTTACATGATACGACGCACGTGGGACAAGGAACGCATTCACTCCTCGGATTGGCGGCGTGATGACGCATGCCAGCTGAGACGTCATGTCTCATCTCCGTGCGCGGCCCCTTTTGCTTTGTCAGTCTGTGTTGAATGACGAACACATAGGTGGGTAACTCTTGTTTGCGATTGGATAGCCTCTCTTATGGGGAGGTCACACATCAGCTGTGGTGAGTCCAAGCAATTATGTTACATGTATATTATGGCGTGGTATTTTCCTGCAGGTTCATGCCCCAGTTGATGCATTCCTTATGCGAAACATGTCGGGTACATGAACCTGCTTTGCTGCTACGCCGTTATTTGAAACTATTTTTGTGATCACCATATTTGCAAGTCTCTGCATGGAAGCCTGTATGTTTTCTTGTTTTATTTTTCACACCATGTGTGTTTTGTGACTTGTTCCTGAATAAATGTGATTTTTATCTTGCCATCTGATCCTGCACTATGAGGAGTCTCCTCTGTTCCATTTTTTTTATGTGATCTTTGATACACTGACGTCTTGGAAATTTCGTGCCTACATCCTGGAGAGGATTAGATTCCCTGAGTTTGCTTCATCTGCTGCTGCTCCAGGAGGACAGATCCAGTGTGGTCTACACTTACATCTTCTGCCTGTTTGACTCACCACCGCTGGTGTGTGCGTCCACATATAGGGGTAAGAGTATTCATTTCTTTCCCCCATCCCTGGTGTTGGAGTCACATCCCCGGGTGCTATGGATTTATGAACATACGTATCCTATGATCTCGAAGTCTCGTTGGATTTATTATATGGGGACTATGTTCTAATGTTTCAACATTCATGTAACATTTCTGTCATCCGTTTCCAGTCCACACATTGTCACTCTCATTGGACTTTTATATGAGTTTACTGTACACAGCTACACATGATTTTTTATATATATGTGTAGATATTATCTGGAGTGACGCACAGTTGGAATTTAACATTCTTGGCCTCTCTGTGGGCTGTATACTTTCTTCACTGTTTGTTGTCTGTCCCAATCCCTTTGTGTGTTTGGGCCTTCATACACTTTTTGGGCGCTGCATTTAATATCCAGTGTGCACTGACACGCAGACACTTCCTGACCACCTTGTTGTCCTACTGTGTATGACCCCCGGCTCAGCTTGACTACGTTCCTGACCGTGGCAGTCACCTGCTATCAAGCTACTTTGAGCCTTGTACCCTTGTCAACACATTCAGGGGTGCCCAGGCCAGAGCCGCAGGGGAAGCTCCTGAACTCGGCCTCCAACCAAGGGAGGAGATGTAGATTGAGAATAGGAGAGGTCCAAGAACAGAACCTTGGGGAACCCTGACAGAGAAAAGAAGAGGATATGATGGAGTAGAATTATTTACCTTAAGGAACAACAACTGGAAGTGGTGGAAAGTTCTGCAGTGGTCCCTGTCCACACAAAAGGATTGGAAGCTATTACCTGGAGCAGTGGAGATCATTTGAGGCCGTATCTGACCCCTTGGGGTCCAGCAGTAAGGTGAGAGGCTAGCGTCTATGGGGTAGTATGCTTATCGATTCCCTACTGACTCCCATGTCTCTGATGTGACGAGTTGGATTCCCACACCTGTGTTTTTTCTCCCTCCCTGCTTTTGGCTGCTGATATTTTTGGAAAATTAGCACTTTATTTATTCAGTGATTGTTTGGACTTTTTTGCGCAACAATTTCTGGGACTTATCAAGATTTGCATTTTTGCACTTTATTAATAATATATAATAGTTAATACATATTATTGTTTAAATTAGCACTTGTATTAGTTTTTTGCAGTATTTTCTGTTTTAGCACATTTGTAGCACCTTTACCATATTTATTGACATTTAGCGCTGCTTCAATATTTTGAATTTATTTGTGTATGTTGGTTGCATTTTAGAAGTCAGCTGCTGTATGTCTCATATATATTTTAGCACTTTGCACTTAGTATTATTTTAGTGTAGTAATACCTAGTGGTAGAGCGCACAGGCACCTTTTTTTCATTATCTACACCACACTTGTATATGTGTAGCCCCCCTACACATATATACATGCAGCACCTCCACACTTGTACAGACACACAACTCTACCCCATAGCTGTATACACACAGTCTCCCAACAACTGTACACACACACACAGCCTCCCCCACACTTGTACAGACACACAACTCTACCCCACACTTGTACAGTATATGTGTAGCCCCCCTACACGTGTATACCCGCAGCACCTCCAAACTTGTACAGACACATAACTCTACCCCACACCTGTATACACACTGTCTCCCAACATCTGTACACACACAGCCCACCCCACACTTGTACAGACACACAACTCTACCCCACACTTGTATATGTGTTGACCCCCTACACGTGAACACCCGCAACACCTCCACACTTGTACAGACACATAACTCTACCCCACACCTGTATACACACTGTCTCCCAACACCTGTACACACACAGCCCACCCCACAATTGTACAGACACACAACTCTACCCCACACTTGTATATGTGTAGCCCCCCTACACGTGTATACCCAGAGCACCTCCACACTTGTACAGACACATAACCTTACCCAACACCTGTATACACACTGTTTCCCAACACCTGTACACACACAGCCCACCCCACACCTGTACATACACAGCTTTCCCCACACCTGTACACACTCAGCACCCCCACATCTGTACACATTTGAACCCCCATGCCTGTATAAATGCAACACTCTTGCACACCTTTAAACATGCAGCTCCCTCTTACACCTGTATACACGCAGCACCCCTGCACATACTTGTATACATGCAGTCCCCCACACACAGTGCCATCCCTACTTATAAAGATGGTCTTCCTACTCCCAGCTCTTTTTATATGTCACAGCTGAGACATAGAGTGGAGCTGGAGCCAAGCAGATTACAGAACACAGGCAGCACACACACGAGGAGTGCACATGCAGCAAGTGGCCAGAGGTGGCAGTAATGAGCCTGATGTGAGCTCAATGACACAGAGCAGCAGCAAACAACTCCTCCTTTGTAATGTACATATAGAGAAAGGAAGTGTAGCCATGTGGTGCTTCTCCACCCACATGAAAAAAATGTACCAGAGGCAGCTAACCCTCCCACCCCTCCCCTTTTCCTGTCCCTGCTGGCAGCTGGGGAATGTAGTTATTCTGAGTCGCCATTTATAAATGTCCTTTATGTTACATAATTACATAGTAGGTGAGGTTGAAAAAAGACACAAGTCCATCAAGTCCAACCTGTGTGTGTGTGTTTTAAGGTCAGTATTACATTGTATATCCCTGTATGTTGTGGTCGTTCAGGTGCCTATCTAATAGTTTTTTTAAATCATTGATGCTCCCTGCTGAAACCACTGCCTGTGGAAGAGAATTCCACATCCTTACCACTCTTACAGTAAAGAACCATCTATGCAGTTTAGGGTTAAACCGCTTCTCTTCTAATTTTAGTGAGTAGCCGCGTGTCTTTATAAATTCCCTTTTGCAGAAACGTTTTATCCCTATTGTGGGGTCACCAGTACGGTATTTGTACATTGAAATCATATCCCCTCTCAAGCGTCTCTTCTCCAGAGAGAATAAGTTCAGTGCTTGTAACCTTTCCTCATAACTAAGGTCCCCCAGTCCCTTTATTAGCTTCTCTGGACTCTCTCCAGTTCCAGCACATCCTTCTTGAGGACTGGTGCACAGAACTGGACCGGATACGCCAGGTGCGGCCGGACCAGAGTCTTGGAGAGTGGGAGAATTATCGTTTTAACTCTGGAGTTAATCCCCTTTTTAATGCATGCCAATATTCTGTTTGTTTTGCTTACAGCAGCTTGGCATTGCATGCCATCGCTGAGCCTATCATCTACTAGGACCACCCTAGATTCCCCCAGAGGTTCTCCCCCTAGTGAGTAGATTGAATTCATATTTTTGCCACCCAAATGCATTATTTAAAAATTTTCTACATTAAACCTCATTCGCCATGTAATTACCCACCACATTAATTTGTTCAGATATTCTTGTAAGGTTCCCACATCCTGCAGAGAAATGATTGCCCTGCTTAGCTTTGTATAGTTTACAAATACTGAGATTGAGCTGTTTTTCCCATCCTCCAGATCATTTATGAATAAATTAAATAGGATTGGTCCCAGGACAGAACTCTGGGGGATCCCGCTTTCCACACTGGACCTGTCACGTACCAAGTGTGACCAGAACTGTGCGGCTAGCAACAGAGGAACACCAAACACATATAAGTGAAAATATAAAGATTTATTAAAGATAAGTGAAATAATATAGATACAACCACCTCCAATACCACACAGTGCACAACAACCAATACCAAACAGAACCCACAATTAATAACAGTAACAGACAAATATGTATAAGTAATGGGGAAAACCAGAATCATAAACAGGGCCAGGCCAGGGTCATACACAGCATGTAGGCAGATGGACAAAGGGATATTCCAGAAGCATAAACGTTAGCCAGGCCAAGGTCATACACAGGGAGGTCATCAGATGGGGTAAGGAACACAGGACAGGGAGAGGATGGATGGATGGGTCAGGACAGGGAGACAGGATCAAGCAGGGGGCAACCAGGCTGCAGAGCAAGGCTCCAGGGATCAGGGATTAGGACAGACACAACAGGTACAGGTTCAGGTACAGGTACAGGTACAGGTTCAGGTTCAGGTTCAGGTTACAGGAATCAAGGTTCAGGTAGACAGGCTACAGGTCAGGGCACAAGGACGATACCAGGGCAAGGAGTGCTTGTGCTTGCCGGATATTTATAGGAAGGCTAATTGGCTTCAGGTCACAGCTGAACCGAGGAAGGGCAGTTTGCTCCACACTGCCAGGATCCATCCGCTGGTGGAAACCAGTACTGCGTCCAAGGAATAATACAACACCAGCAGGGAAAGATTCTCCTGACAGTTCCAAACTGCCAGGAGACACCTGCTGGTGGACCACAGTACTGCAAAACAAATAACAAATAACACCAGCGGATGGAACCATTCCTGACAGGACTATTCCGAGTACTTCCCATTTATCACTATCCTCTGAACTCGCCCCTGTAGCCAGTTTTCAATCCATGTACTCACCCTATGGTCTATGCCAACAGACCTTAGTTTGTACAGTAAGCGTTTATGGGGAACTGTATCAAATGCCTTTGCAAAATCCAGATAAAGAAAGAAGTTACCGCTCAGGTGTGGCTGTTGATCTGCTAACTGGATCCGAAGCCGTGGGTGCAGGCGATTGCATATATAGCTATGATTAAGCACTGATTTGCAGTGTGAAACATGTCAGCTCCTCTTGCTGTTTTTTGCTGTCATATGTGTTGATGTGACCTTACTTTTTTAAATAAAGAACCAACAAATTTTTTGGAGTGCGGCTGTCCAAGCTTTTCTTTAGTTTCTGCATTGCAAAATCCAGATACACCACGCCTATGGGCCTCCCTTTATCTAGATGGCAACTCACCTCCTCATAGAAGGTTAATAAACTGGTTTTGGCAAGAATGATTCTTCATGAATCCATGTTGATTACTGCTAATGATACAGTTTTCCCCACTAAAATCTTGTATATAATCCCTTACCATACTATTAATGTTAGGCTAACTGGTCTGTTTATGTTGGAAAATTATTTTGGCAAATTATGTTGGCATTGGCTCACCCTATGACTCTGCTTTGGCTGTAATTAGACACCAGAGAGAATAGTGCAAAGTGTGCCTTGTGATTATTATGATGGCCAATCAAAAATGTAAATAGTGCTAATGTGTAATCCCCCACTGTCAGAATACAATAGCGCAGCGTGAAGGATTTCCCCATCCACCTCAAATGTTTGGTTGGGGGAAACAATTCAGGTTTTTTTTCTTTCAGCCCACTGGCTGTACGAATATAACTGGACCATGCATGACTAGCTTAAGCTTGCCAACTATAGTTCAAAGGCCATGCAGTGCATTATGGTTTAAAAGTTCTTCCAGTGCAATCTGCACAGAAATTTGCCTGTTCCTTGCATCCTGAACCTGCCGGATTTCCCTAAAACCCAAATCTCATCCTTAATTGCAACATACTAAAACCAATAAATTAAAAAGGAAGTCCACCCTAATGCTAAATTCGCTACATCTACAGTCATCCACAATCTAAGACTAACCTATCTAGTCCTATAATGTCAATGGCCTGGAGCAAAAGTGGAACTTGGAGGAGGGCCAGCATGACTGGGGTGGGCAGTTGAGGTGGAGAGAATAGTGGTGTGATGGGGGAGGTATTAATCCACTTACCCGGATTGGCGGGTCCTGAGGGATGGGGGTGTCCTGTGGGTGTAGAGGGGTGGAGGATCTTGTCGGAGCTCAGTTGGAGTTTCTCATAGAATCAGGAAGGTTTTTCCTGCTGAGAAAAGGACAAAGATAGGGACATGAGTGATTTGGACATCCTGTTGTCCCAGCTTCGAGCTGAGGCTGTGGCCAGAGGCGCTGGGTTGCTCCAGTCTACTGTTTATGACCTATTACAGAAGCACAGCCAGGCCTCTCCTGATCCATCTACTGTCCCCTCTCATGGGCGCCCACGTGCTAGGAGGTCCAGGCCTCCTGATCACTTTAGCCCGGAGGTGACAGCTAGAGTCTGTAGCCATTCTGGGAGCCCTTCTAAGGACCCTCCAATTCCACCGGCCAAGCGGAAGCCTGCTTCGCCCAGTGTGAGAGTCTCTACGTCTGCAACCTGCTCCCATCCCCCCTCTACTTGCCATGTGGACAGTGTGGCCGGCTCTGCAGGCTCTCCGCCTGTTAAGAGGGTGACTCAGCGTGGGAGAGAATGCATGCGGGTGCTGGCCAGGTTCCAGGATCGGCCAGGGCCCCCAGTTCCGGAGGACATGGGTGGCGAGGATCCCCGGTGGCGTCCCGGCATCGTGGTGGAAGCGCTGTGGCAGGCTTTCCCTGCCCTGCACAGAGCTCAGCATGCATGGATGCCAGAGGGGACAGGACCTGGTCTCCGGTCCAGCACGGGGAGATGATGTCAGCGGAATGCGCCCGCCTGCATCTGGGGCCGGATCAGTCCTACATACTCGTGCGGAATAAAGGGGGACTGCGAGCAGGACACAGGACTGCATGTCTGAAGGGGAACTCAGCGACTCGGAGGAGGGAGAGCTTCCAGAGGCAGTGCAGGGAGCAGGACTTGCGGCTGGATGTCCTGAGTTCAGCAGAAGCAAGGTAAGAATTCTGTACCTGGCCTGTCTCTTTTTTCTTCAACTACCTCTGATTTGGGGCCTCCTAGGTCAGGGTAAGGGGCTCTGGGGGTCTTGAGGGGCAAGGGGGGCGGCTGCTAGCGTGGACAATGGTACAAGTTCCTCTCTCCTTTCTTTGGCGACGGCCCAGGCAGATAGGGTTATACATACTTTGCTGGCAGGCCTTATGGAGGTGCTGGCACACTGCGATGCTGGAGCGTGGTCTGTGGCTGATTCATCGCCAGTGGCTGCATGGTCCACGGCACACGCTTCCACCACACGTGGCGGGGGTCAGGTAGTTAACATTCCAGTTGCACCTCCTTTAGATCCAGGTGCGGCCGTGGATGGCACGCTTGATGCTGGAGTGGGAACGGGGATGTTGCCTGGTCGGCAACAGATGGAGGGGGCTGGGGCCAGTGCGGCAGCTACAATTTCCGAAGCCGATACGGCTGGTAAAGGTATTGCAGGGGTGGATGAGGTTTGTTTGGCGGACGCCACAAAATGCAAAGTGTACATGTGTTTTGAGGGTCCTTTTGGGCGATCATTTGAAGCCGGAAGTGAAGGAGGTTGCCCATAGAGAAGTTTAACTTGGACAAAGTTAAACCTGATGAAAGTAGGAAAGAGGAGGTATTGGCTGATTTCCCACAAGTTTTCAAACTGGTTGCAGGCGTTTGCAATTTTGGCGAGCGTCACCGGTGAAAAGGCCCCTGAAAATCGCTCCCCCCTCTTTTGTTATCTAGACTCTATTGGCGAGGCACAGCGAGTTTATGGTGGGGTTGCTTGGCTGCATTACGACAAGCAATTCTGCCAATGGAAGGTGGTCCGTCCTTCTCTACGGTGGAATCATAAAGACATCAGTCTTTGGATGAAGCTGATGTGGTCTCCGCGGAGTTCGGTTGCTCCCTTTCTGGGTGGGGCCGGGGGGTGCAACCTCCTTTGCACAACCGGCCGGAGTTCGCATGGGTTTCTGCTGGCAATTCAATGCCGGAACTTTTAGGTTCGGAGGTACAGTTAGTGCCGTTTCTTGCACGAATGTTCAGGTTGTGTAGGGTCTCACCCGCAGTCTCGGTGCTTCAAGCAGTGTTCCAGGAATGCTATGGTCTAGGGTCATGCCTGAAATGCACATGTATGCTAGATTGAATAGGCCCCCTGATGTGGGTCTATTGCATGTCGGGGGTAATGACCTTGGCCTGCGTTGCTCACGTGAACTGATCAGGGACATTAAATTAAATTGTTTGCGACTTTGGTCGTTTTCCCCAGGTAACATCTTTGTGTGGTCCAATATCGTTGCCAGGTCTGCTTGGCGTTTGGCTCGCTCTGTTGAAAGAATCAACAGAGCCAGGGTCAAGGTCAACAAGGAAGTAGCCAAGTGTTTTGTATGTAATGGGGGCTTGGCGATCCGTCATTGGGAGTTGGAGGACGAGACCTGGCGTTTCCTAAGACAGGATGGAGTTCACTTGAATGCCATGGGTATTGACCCATGGCATTTGGGTTTGCAGGATGGTATCCAACGGGCCTTCCGAGTTTGGTGGGCGATACGAACGTAGGGTGTCACGCTCGTGTGCTGTGGCGGGAGGTCTATGGGGTCTTTGAAGGCAGTGTTGAATAAGATAATGGAGAATTAGGGGGATTGGGCCCATCTGGAGGTATGGTGTGTCCCTTGCCTTTCTAATAATACAATGCTAACAATGGTTTTAAGTTGGTTGTATCTGGTAGGAAGTAACTAGTAATTGTCCCTGAGCCGGTGTAAGTTGCGGCTGGGGGCCTTTCATGGGGGAACAGATACAACCAGTTGGTCGAGAGAAAAATAGCCCTTCAAAGACCTTTAGACCAAGTAGGATTAAGCTGAGGTTTTTTGGTTTAATGGTTATGTATACAATGTATTATATGCATTACGATTATTTATGTTGTTGTATTTCATTTGTTGAAATAAAGGGCTGCTATGGCCATTTGACTCCCAAAAAATATGTGTCGTCTGGTCAATCTTGGGGGGTGAAGGAATGGGGTTTAATTTACAGGAAGCCTGAGCCTCGGAAATCCTTCAGTCGAGAACAAATCGGTATACATACTTTTTTTGAAGCTGCTCCACTCGAGTCTCCAGCATTGGAAGCTCTGCAGAGCAGGTACACGCCTCCACAGCGAAGCCGCAGCTGACAGCTCAGTGTGGGACCGGACCAGATTGGCTTCAGAAAAGGTATGTATAGCGATTTTTTTCTTTACAGGGTTAGATAGGTTAGTCTTAGATTGTGGATGCCTGTAGATATAGAGATTTTAGTGTTAGGGTGGACTTCTTCTTTATGGAAAAAGTAAGTAGAAGAGTAAAATAGCTCTACAAAATATCCACACAGTTTAGATTTTAATCATGTCTATCTTATTGTATTCATAAAAGCAATGATCTTTTCATTATATTTGGTGCTAAAATAAACACGCTTTTTCAAATTACATTTATTGGCTAATTTATACCCAGAAAAGTAAATATCACTCAGCACTTTTTACAGAATGTGAGCAAATAAAGGTTTTCTTTGTCATGTCATTTAAAAAGGAACGCACTTTTGCAATCTGGTTATATAAACCTAACAACTTTACTCTTCACATTGACAAAAACACCTGGTACAATAATACCAACTAGAATAAAGGATGATTTAAAAACTTCCATCTGCAGACACTACTAATTATACTAATGATCTGTTAAAGAAAATACCATACACCTGAACAGCTATTAACACTTCAATTTAACGTGTTAGAAGAGAGACTTGAAGCTTTTCACAGTTTATTTCACAAGAACACATTGCCAGTGCTAAAAGGACTCCTGTGGGCCTCATTATGGTTATCTATGCTCTTGATAGTTATCAAGGGTCCAGGTGATTCCACAGAGCAATTGGCACTGAAATGTCAGAAAACAAATACTGCCAAGGGACTTTGTGTTTTGAAAGCATCTATTTATTCTGTGAAACTTTTACAGTGCATAGTTCAGATAATGTTTACTGTTGAATGACATACAAATACAACTTTTAATGTATTTTAAAAGATTTCAGGTCTTCACATATACCTGGGTTTGGTTTGAGGTGGGTCCAGAAAACATTACAGTACTGAAGTTTGGGTGTCAAATCCAAACTCCATTGAAGTCATTAAAAGTCAAATGTTAAAAAAAAAAACATTAATCATCATTTTCTAGACAAATAGACAAGGGATTGTCAAACAAATGGCATTGAGGGTGTAGTTACTGCCCTGGAGTACAGTGATTTTATTTATGCTTTTTGTTCATTTAAAAACGCAAAATTCCTTTAGATAGCATGCCTGGTAGATGTCCCACACCTAAAAATTGGCGCATCTGTACAAAGTGTATAGCCTACTACAGCAACACTGACATTTAATCCCCTGATCACTCATTTCTCATTGTAAACAAAGCAGTACCGATTTTAATGGGGGACCTCACACACACCCCCTGTATACACTGCTCCCACTCCTTTTTAAAACTATCCCCCTCCCTGTACACACTGCCCCCCTGTCATAAATGCCTCTTCCAGCCTATCATCGGCCTGTATTTATGTATGACTGTACACAGTATGGGGGGGGGCAGGAGGTCACAGTACAGGGAGATTTGAGGACGGTATAGTGGCAGGTTAGGGTAGTATAGTGGCAGGTTGGGTAGTATAGTGGTGGTATAGTTTCAGGTGAGAGTAGTATAGTGGTGGTGGTGTAGTGGCAAGTTAGGATAGTATAGGGTGGTATAGTGGCAGGATTGGGTAGTATATTGGCAGATTTGGCTAGTCTAGGATGGTATAGTGGCAGGTTAGCATAGTACAGGGTGGTATAGTGGCAGGTTTGGGTAGTATATTGGTAGGGTAGAATAGGTTGGTATAGTGGCAGGTTATGGTAGTATAGGGTGGTATAGTGGCTGGTTATGGTAGGTTTGGGTAGTACAGGGTGGTATAGTGGCAGCTTTGGGTAGTATAGGATGGTATAGTGGCAGGCAAAGGTGGTATAGTGGCAGGTTAGGGTAGTATAGTGGCAGTATAATGGCAGGTTAGGGTAGTATAGTGGCAGTATAGTGGAAGCTTACAGCAATAAAGTGGAGGTATAGTGGCAGGTTAAGGTAGTATAGTGGCGGTATAGTGGCAGGTTTTGGTACTATAGTGGTGGTAGAATTGTAGGTTAGGGTAGTATAGGGTGTATAGTGGCAGTTTAGGGTAGTATAATGGTGGTATAGTGGCAAGTAAGGGTAGTATAGTGGCTGTATAGTAGAAGGTTAGGGTAGTATAGTGGCAGTATAGCGGCAGGTTTGGGTAGTAAAGTGGCGGTATATTGCCAGGTTACAGCAATATAGTGGCAATATAGGTTAGGGTAGTATAGTGGCGGTATAGTGACAGGTTTGGGTAATATAGTGATGGTAGAGTGGTAGGTTTGGGTAGTATAGTGGTAGGTTAGGGTAGTATAGTGGCAGGTAAGGGTAGTATAGTGGCTGTGTAGTGGCAGGTTAGGGTAGGATAGTGGCAGTATAGCGGCAGGTTTGTGTAGTAAAGTGGCGGCATAGTGGCAGGTTACAGCAATATAGTGGCTGTATAGTGGCAGGTTAGGGTAGTATAGTGGCGGTATAGTGACAGGTTTGGGTAGTATAGGTTAGGGTAGTATAGTTGCGGTATAGTGTTAGGGTAGGGTAGTATAGGGTGGTATAGTGGCAGGTTAGGATAGTATAGGGTGGCATAGTGGCAAGTTTGGATAGTATAGTGGCAGGTTTGGGTAGTACAGGGTGGTATAGTGGCAGGTTTGGGTAGTATAGAATGGTATAGTGGTAGGTTAGGGTAGTATAGTGGCGGTATAATGGCAGGTTAGGGTAGTGTAGTGGCGGTACAGTGACAGGTTAAGGTAGTATAGTGGCAGGTTTGGGTAGTACAGGGTGGTAAAGTGACAGGTTAGGGTAGTATAGTGGTGGTATAATGGCAGGTTAGGGTAGTATAGTGGCGGTATAATGGCAGGTTAGGGTAGTATTGTGGCAGGTTAAAGTCGCTTGATTGCCGCTTAAGAGCTGGGGGCATATCGATTGGTATTTTTTTTGTCGAAAGATTGCATGGAAATGATGTAAAGCAGTGGCGTCGTTAGGGGGTGGCTATTGAGGCTAGAGCCCCAAATCTGGGGCCCATAGCCCAGAGTTCAGGGCCGGTGTTCTGTCAAATTCTCCAACCTGTCAGAAACTCCAATCACTTAACCTCTGCCCTTTCCCGCCGAGCGTACGCAGATATGCGGCCTTCGGCTTTCAGGGGTTATACAGGGATGATGCCCGCAGCTGCAGGCATCATCCCAGTATAATTTTTTAGAGCCGGCGATTGGCTTTCCAGGGATAACAACCGATGCGGCTAAAAGCCGTGTGGTTGTTATCCCGGAGAAGCGGGAGGGGACACCCCCCTCCCGCCGCCTCCGCCGCTCTTACCGGGCCTCCCGTCCCAAAGGGAGACCCGATCTACAATGTGCCACCTCCAGCGCTTAGAGAGAGACTGAAACGAAGCCGCGAACGGCTTTGATTCAGTCTTTTCAATGTAACCACGGAAGCAACGTCATGACTTCACGTCCGGGTTACTCGGCTGCCAATGTCGCCGGATTTAAAAAAGTACACGGTATTCAGAATCGCAGTTTTCGGCGATCTGAATACTTTGAAGTGCAAAGGAGGGATTGGGGGTATTTTAGACCTCCGATCCCTCCATTAAGAGTTCCTGTCACCACTTATTACTGTCACAAAGGATGTTTACATTTCTTGTGACAGCAATAAAAGTGATCAAAAAAAATATTTTTTTTAAAAACACAATTTTATATTATAAAAATAAATAAAGTAAATAAGAAAAAAAAATATTTTTAAAGCACCGCTGTCCCCGCGAGCTCGCACAGCATAGAAAACGCATACGGAAGTCGCGCCCGCATATGTAAACGGTGTTCAAATCACACATGTGAGGTATCACTGCGATCGTCAGAGCGAGAGCAATAAATCTAGCCATAGACCTCCTCTGTAACTCTAATCTGGTAACCATAAAAAAAAGTAAAGCGTCGCCTATGGAGATTTTTAGGTACCGTAGTTTGTCGCCATTCCATGTTTGGTATCTATTTACTCGGCGTAACATCATCTTTCACATTAAACAAAAAAATTGGGCTAACTTTACCTTTTAAATTTTTTTTTAAATTCATGAAAGTTTATTTTTCCCAAAAAGTTGCGTTTAAAACACTGCTGCACAAATACCATGAGACATAAAATATTGCAACAATCGCCATTTTATTCTATAGATTCTCTGCTAAAAAAATATATATAATGTTTGGGGTTTCTAAGTAATTTTCTAGCAAAAAATACGGATTTTAACTTGTAAACACCAAATGTCAGAAATGTGCTTAGTCATGAAAGGGTTAAACCATCAGTAATTGGAGTTTTTGACGAATTGGTGGTTGGACATAACAGCAGCAACCGAATAGAGTCCGGTGTAGGATATTATGAGCGGAGATTCTTACTCCGCTCCGATACTAGCCAATAAAATGGCTGCCTCCGAGGTGGCGACAACTTTGGCCAATCATGGCTCAGGGGGACTAAGTCCACGCCCCACACTATATAAGGCTGCCTGCACGTCGGCCCTGTGTAGTGTGTTGTTGGCGTGGACGGAGAGAGAGAGTGTGATTTACTGTAGATTGAGCAGGCAGGCAGGTTATTCAGTTAGCTGCAGTGTATTTAATATATATACAGTCAGTCTTGTATATATATGTATATATATATTGTGCGGGGGTTAGCTCGGCAGCGGGTGTGTGTGACCCCCTGGATGGCACAGCAGACAGTGGTAGGAGAAAAAACAAAAAGGTGCGGTTTTATTTGAACTATATACAGACAAAAAATATAACAGAAAACAAAAGAAACAGAAAATGAAATCCTGGTCAACTTGACCGCTCACCAGGCCTGGACTGGGACAAAAAATAGGCCCGGGCATTTTAGACTGAGCAGCCCGGGGGGGGCGGCGGCGCTTCGCGGTGGCGGTTAATGATGGGATGTGGGGTTCCAGCACCTTCTTCCTCTGGACCTCTTTACTTTACACAGCACCCTGCACCTCTGGACCCCTTTACATTACACAGCACCCTGGACCCCTTTACATTACATAGCACCGCACCTCTGGACCCTTTTACATTACACAGCACCCTGCACCTCTGGACCCCTTTATATTACACAGCACCCTGCTCCTCTGGACCCCTTTACATTACACTGCACCCTGCACCTCTGGACCCCTTTACATTATACAGCACCCTGCACCTCTGGACCCCTTTACATTACACAGCACCCTGCACCTCTGGACCCCTTTATATTACACAGCACCTTGCATCACTGGACCCCTTTACATTACACTGCACCTTGCACCTCTGGACCCCTTTACATTACACAGCACCCTGCACCTCTGGACCCTTTTTACATTACACAGCACCCTGCACCTCTAGACCCCTTTACATTACATAGCACCGCACCTCTGGACCCCTTTACATTACACAGCCCCCCACAGTTTGTTACACAGACACCCCCTAACAGTTCTGGACCTCCCTACAGTACAGACCCCCTATGTACAAAAAAACAAGCGCACAATCACCATAAATTAAAACATCAATCCAACAGAGTAAATTAGTGAAAAAATAAAAAATAAAATATATATATATATATATATATATATATATATATATATATATAAAGGGTGTAGAAAGGAGTTTATATAGAGAACCTTCTATTACAAGGAATCTCCAACCAATGTTCATTTAACGAGTGTGTGTGAAAGTGTCCACCAAAAAATTATTATAGATGATCAGCTCCACTAATTTTCATATGGGTAGGAAAATATCCAAGGGTAGCTCTTATTCCATACAATTTCGACGATAGGGGATAATCATGAAGCCGCTTACCAGATCGATGGGACCTCGGATTACAGAGGTCTCAAAAGCGTGTGCATCTGCCTGCCGGCACCGAAGGTATCCACCTGCTCCTTATCCCAAGGGATCTCTCCTCGCTCCACCAGCCGATCAGATGTCCAACACACAGGATCCAAGGTAAGCAAAGATAGAGATTGCTCCAGGTGTACTCCTAGGAGTTTATTCAACTCAGCAGGAAGGGATTGAATGAAAAAGACTTCATGGTGCAGTATTTCAAAGAAATTCCAATTGATTTATTAAAAAAATCACAGCAAAACCAAGACAAGTCCACATCCACTCCACAATTCATAAAAAAAGGTATATATATAAAAACAGGAACAAAACAACAAAAAAACGAAGGTAAAAAAATTGAAAATATCCGAATATCAGTCAGAGAACAAACACTGACTGCATCAATGAACAAATACGTGATGACGTTTAGGGATGTATGCTCCACCCGACGCGTTTCCCCAAAAATGGCATCAACTGGGAACGGAGTACAGACCCCCTCCCTACAGTACAGCCCCCCTCTACAATACAGACCCCCCCTACATTACAGTCCCCAATACATTACAGACCCCCTCCCTACAGTACAGACCCCATCCCTACAGTACAGACCCCCCCTACATTACAGACCCCCTACAATACAGACCCCCCTACAATACAGACCCCCCCTACATTTCAGACCCCCCTAAAATACAGAACCCCCCTACATTTCAGACCCCCCTACAATACAGAACCCCCCTACAATACAGACCCCCCCTACATTTCAGACCCCCCTACAATACAGAACCCCCCTACATTTAAGACCCCCTTCAATACAGAGCCCTACATTACAGACCCCCTACAATACAGAACCCCCTACAATACAGACCCCCTACAATACAGAACCCCCCTACATTACAGACCCCCCTACAATATAGAACCCCCTACATTTCAGACCCCCTTCAATACAGAACCCCCTACATTACAGACCCCCTACAATACAGAACCCCCCTACAATAGAGACCACCTACAATACAGACCCCCCCCTACAATACATAACCCCTCTACATTACAGACCCCCCTACAATACAGAACCCACCTACATTTCAGACCCCCCTACATTTCAGACCCCCCTACAATACAGAACCCCCCTACATTACAGACCCCCCTACAATACAGAACCCCCTACAATACAGAACCCCTCTACAATACAGAACCCCCCTACATTTCAGACCCCCCCTACAATACAGAACCCCCCTAAAATACAGAACCCCCCTACAATACAGAACCCCCTACATTTCAGACCCCCCCTACAATACAGAACCCCCCTACATTACAGATCCCCCTACAATACAGAACCCCCTACATTTCAGACCACCCCTACAATACAGAAACCCCCCTACAGACCCATAATGTACCTCAGATCAGCACGGGACTGCATGTTGGGTCCCCTCCCCCTGTGTGGACATAGAGGAGGAGGGGGGGCAGCTTTACTCTGCTCGGCTGACTGATCAGATCATCAGTGCCGCAGCCACCTTGCCAGAGAGAAGGGGATCGTTGCGGGTTCCAGCCCCTGATGTGCCGACGGGTGTCACTGTCACTCGAGTGCGGCTCCGACTCGCAGCTGAGAGTGCACTCAGGCTTTGGCGTTACTAGGGTTGGTGTCACTTGGTGCGGCAAAACATGGTGTCACCCCCTCCTGTCTATCCTGCCCAGTGCCCTGCAGGCAGCGCATGGTCCCGAGGCGCACCCCCAAATGACCCCTGTAAATTAACGTATAGGGTGGTATTGGGATAGCTGGGGCGATATAGGACAGGTTGCGGTGATATAGGGCAGGCTGGGGTGGCATAGGGCAGGTTGGGGTTGTATAGGGCATGGTGTGGTGTGGGGCAGTTTGCGGTGGTATTTGGCAGGCTGGGTGGCATAGGCCAGGTTGGGGTGATATAGGGCATGGTGTGGTGGCATAGAGCAGGTTGCGGTGGCATAGGGCAGGTTGGGGTGGTATAGAGCAGTTTGCGGTGGCATAGGGCAGGTTGGGGTGGTATAGAGCAGTTTGCGGTGGCATAGGGCAGGTTGCGGTGGCATAGGGCAGGCTGGGGTGTATAGAGCAGTTTGCGGTGGCATAGGGCAGGTTGCAGTGGCATAGGGCAGGCTGGGGTGGTATAGGGCAGTTTGCGGTGGTATAGGGCAGGTTGCAGTGGCATAGGGCAGGTTGGGGTGGTATAGAGCAGTTTGCGGTGGCATAGGGCAGGTTGGGGTGGAATAGAGCAGTTTGTGGTGGCATAGGGCAGGCTGAGGTGGTATAGGGCAGGGTGCGGTGGCATAAGGCAGGTTGGGGTGGCACGCATAGGGCAGGGTGCGGTGGCATAGGGTAGGCTGGGGTGGTATGGTGCCAGGGTAGGACTCTATGTAGTGACATGTGCAGCAGTGCAGTAACTTACAGCATGCCTGGAGATGAAGACACTCTGGCTGCTGTGTCCTCGTTTCTTTCTCCTTCAGCTGTGGGATCAGCCAGAGTGAACGAGTCTGTGGGAGGAGTGGAGGGGGCAGCCACACCCCCAGCTCCGCCCACCAACTCTGGCTGCCTCCGGAGACATTGGAGATGATGGGGAAGACGTGACATGCTGTCCGGCGGCCCGCGGGCTGCCACGGCCCACCGTGCATTTGCCCGGTTTGCCCTATGGCCAGTCCGGGCCTACCGCTCACTATACACGTTGGTGTCCCTAACTAACAACTGGGTACAGCCTTGTGCTGCCCCAGTCCCTAGCTCCCTGTTTTTAGAAGTTCTTAGCAATAGCCAGACAGGCTTTGTCTCACCGCACAGAAAGCACAGTCCCCAGTCTATACACACAGATCTGGTTCCAGTTTGGAGCATTTCCCTTAGCATTCTGGGAGTTCTTGTAGAGGTCTTAATGAGCCCACTTACTTCAGCTGGGCTCATTAACTCTTCCCCTACAAGACTCCCAGCACTCCCCCTAGTGGTATAAAATGGCATAAAGCCTGAATCGAGGACATATATATCTTCCATCCTGGATGCAACCTGGTGATTTTACCTGCATGCTGTCACATACCCCCCCTCCCCTCTTGTTTCAACCTTGGGGTTGGAACACAAGCAATCAGGCATGCATGTACTCGAGACAAAGCATCCACATTCCCCATTTGAACGCCAGGGCGATGCTTTACGGTAAAGTTGAATTTCTGTAGGGCCAGGAACCACCTATTTACCCTTCTATTGGTCTCTTTATTTTGAGCCATCCACTTTAACCACTTAACCCCCAGACCAATATGCAGCTAAAGGACCAGGCCCCTTTTTGCGATTCGGCACTGCAGCGCTTTAACTGACAATTGCGCGGTTGTGCAACGTGGCACCCAAACAAAATTGGCATCCTTTTTTTCCCACAAATAGAGCTTTCTTTTGGTGGTATTTGATCACCTCTGCAGTTTTTATTTTTTGTGCTATAAACAAAAATAGAGCGACAATTTAGAAAAACATGCAATATTTTTTACTTTTTGCTATAATAAATATCCCCCAAAAATATATAAAAAAAACGTTTTTTTCCTCAGTTTAGGCCGATACGTATTCTACATATTTTTGGTAAAAAAAAAAACGCAATCGCCGTTTATTGATTGGTTTGCGCAAAAGTTATAGCGTTTACAAAATAGGGGGTCGTTTTATGGCATTTTTATAAAAAAAAATGTTTTTACTAGTAATGGCGGCGATCAGTGATTTTTTTCGTGACTGCGACATTATGGCGGACACATCAGACACTTTTGACACATTTTTGGGACCATTGCCATTTTCACAGCGATCAGTGCTATAAAAATGCACTGGTTACTGTGAAAATGACACTGGCAGTGAAGGGGTTAACCACTAGGTGGCGCTGTAGGGGTTAAGTGTACCCTAAGAAGTGATTCTTACTCAAGGGTGGCGTGGCTACACGTTACACGTCACTGATCGTCTGTTCCGATGACAGGGAACAGACGATCACTGACATGCCACGGAGAACGGGGAAAGGTTTGTTTACACTCACCTCTCCCCGTTCTTCAGCTCTGTGACCCGATGGCGGGACACCGGCGGAGATCGGGTCCACGGGTCCCGTGTGCGCGGTCACAGAGCTCAGGACCGGACCGTGCGGGACCCACGGCTGAGCTCTTAAAGGGCAACGTACCTGTACGTTGATGTGGCCAGCCGCGCCATTCTGCCGACGTATATCGGCGTGAGGCGGTCCTTAAGTGGTTAAAGGAGCGTGATCAGTAACCAGGTCAAAGTGTCTACCTAGCAGATAGTATCGAAGGGAATCTAGAGCCCACTTCACCGCTAAACACTCCTTCTCAATCGTGGTGTAATTTACCTCATGGGACTTCAATTTCCTGCTGAGGTAAATGACCGGGTGCTCTTCCCCGTTCCAGACCTGGAACAATACTGCTCCTAAGCCAACATCTGATGCATCAGTTTGTACAACAAAGTCCGTAGAGAAGTCTGGTGAGTAAAACACTGGCTGGCTACATAAGGCTTTTTTTAAAGACTGGAACGCTGCTTCAGCCTCTGGGGTCCATTTAACCATGACAGATTCTTTCCCTTTTGTCAGGTTGGTTAGGGGCACAGCCTGAGAAACAAAATGGGGAATGAATCGCCGATAATAACCAGCGATTCTCAGAAAGGCTCGTACCTGCTTCTTGCTGTTGGGACGTGACCAACTCTGTATGGCCTCGACTTTATTAACTTGGGGTTTTATCACTCCCCTCCCAATAGTGTACCCAAGATATTGTCCTCCTGTCCAATGGTACACTTCTTTGGATTGGCCGTAAACCCAGCTTCCCGGATAGAGTCTAAAGCCCCGTACACACGGTCGGACTTTTGGCCAACAAACTTCATTTTGAGCAAGTTGGACCAACAATCCGACCGTGTGTACGCTCCATCGGACAAACTTTTTTTGCTTTTTTCTTGTTTTCATCGGACAAAAGTTGGGTCTGCAAACGGACAAACTTTTGCCCAACAAAAGTCCGATGGAGCAAAGTCTGACCGTGTGTACAGAAAACCATCGGACTTTTGTCCGATGGACAAAACAATTAATGTTAAAATTAACCAACAATAGCAGAAGTTGACCAAAGGGTGGCGGTAAAGAGCAGAAAAGAGCAGAAAAACCACGTGATGTTGCAAAAAAAATTGAGAAAATTTGCAGAAAAGTCAGAGCGTGTGTATGCTATGGGTGTTCCCGACCAACTCCGTTCAGACAAAAAACCACGGAAAAGTCAGATGGAAGTCCGACCGTGTGTACGAGGCTTAAGACTGCTTGCACTTTTGGCAGATGTGAGACCCAATCTGTGCTATGGATAATCACATCATCCAGGTATGCTGCAACATACTTCTGATGGGGCCTCAGCATCTTGTCCATTTTCCGCTGGAATGTTGCCGGTGCATTCTGTAACCCAAACGGCATTCTTTTATATTGGAACGCCCCGTCTGGGGTTACAAATGCAGTTTTCTCCTTGGCCAACTCCGCCAGGGGAATTTGCCAATACCCTTTGGTGAGATCGAGAGTTGTCATGTATCTGGCTTTTCCCAGCCGGTCGATCAACTCATCTATACGTGGCATGGGGTAGGTGTCAAATTTTGTAACTTTGTTCAGCTGTCGAAAATCATTACAGAACCGCCAGCTCCCATCTTGTTTGGGCACTAGTACGATAGGACTGGACCAGTCACTCTGGGACTCCTCTATCACACACAATTCCAACATCCTCTGAACCTCCCCACGTATTGCCTCCCGTCGGGCCTCTGGTATTCTATAAGGTTTTAGTTTTACCCTTTCTCCTTGCGGGGTGATAATGTCATGCCAGATGTTTGTCCCGGCAGCTCAGAGAAAACCTCTTTGTTGCGAAGCACAAACTCTTTAACCTCCTGTTGTTGGGGTTTTGATAAGGTGACTGCAATTCCAACCTCAGGAACTTAGCAATCAGACTGGGCAGTGACAAAGACTCTGTGACTAGGGATTCCCTATCCCTCCAGGCTTTAAGCAGATTGATGTGATATATCTGTTCCGGGTTTCGCCTCCCTGGTTGTCTGACCCTGTAGTTGACCTCACTCACTTTTTCAATTATTTCATATGGACCTTGCCATTTGGCCAGGAATTTGCTTTCAACCGTAGGGACTAGCACCAATACCCTATTCCCTAGGTAAGGGTCTTGGCCCCACGGTTGTACACTCTCTGTTGTGCTACTTGTGCTTGGGCCAAATGTTCCTTTACAATTGGCATTACCTGTGCAATTCTATCTTGCATCAGGGCGACATGCTCAATCACACTCCTGTGGGGAGAATTCTCACTTTCCCAAGTTTCCTTGGCGATGTCCAACAGCCCTCTTGGGTGTCTCCCATAGAGTAACTCAAAGGGTGAGAAACCCGTAGAGGATTGGGGTACCTCCCTAATGGCAAACATTAAATAGGGAATTAGACAGTCCCAATCCTTTCCATCTCTATCCACCACCTTCTTTAACATTTGTTTTAGGGTTTTGTTGAATCTTTCAACCATCCCATCTGTTTGGGGGTGATACACAGATGTACGCAACTGTGTCACTTTGAACAACTTGCACAGCTCTTTCATAACCCGGGACATAAAGGGTGTACCTTGGTCCGTAAGCAGTTCCTTACAAATACCCACGCGGCTAAAAACAAGAGATAGCTCTTTGGCTATGGTTTTGGCCAAGGTATTTCGGAGAGGAATTGCTTCTGGATAACGGGTGGCATAGTCCAAGATAACCAAAATGTTCTGATGCCCCCTACCGGACTTCATTATCGGACCTACCAAATCCATTGCGATCCTCTCAAAGGGGACCTCAATGATGGGAAGGGGTACCAGCGGGTTACGGAAATGTGGCATAGGAGCCGACCTCTGACACACAGGACAGGAGGAACAATAATTTTCTGTTTCCTTCATGACCCCAGGCCAATAGAATCTCTGCAATGCTCTCTCTCGGGTTTTCTCTGTCCCCAGTAGTGATGAGCCGAACACCCCCGGGTTCGGTTCGCACCAGAACCCGCGAACGGACCGAAAGTTCGTACGAACAATAGAACCCTATTAAATACAATGGATGCGAACGTTCGAATTCTAAAGTGCTAATTATAACAACTATTATGCATGTTATTGTCCTAAAAAGGGTTTGGGAACCCGGGTTCTGCACCAGGGGACATGTATCAATGCAAAAAGAAGTTTTAAAAACGGTCGTTTTTCGGGAGCAGTCATTTTAATGATGCATAAAGTGAAAAAAAAAAGTCAAATATTCCTTTAAATATCGTACCTGGGGGGTGTCTAAAGTATGCCTGTGAAGTGCCACGTGTTTCCCGTGTTTAGAACTGTCCCTGCACAAAATGACACTTCTAAAGGAAAAAAAAGCCATTTAAAACTGCTTGCGGCTTTAATGTAATGTCTGGTCCCGGTAATATGGATGAAATTCTTTAAGAAAAATGGCATAGCTACCCCATGACCCCCCCCCCCCCCTACCCCAGCCCATTACCAGCCCCTTTGGGTCTTGTATGGATATTAAGGGGAACCCCGCACATAAAATAAAAAAGGCCCTATATACTCTGAACAGCCGTATACAGGCGGTGCATACAAGACAGGGACTGTAGGTTTGTTCTTATGTAGAATCTGTTTGTAATTTTGAACAGGTACATTGTTGAAGTGTAGCTCCAGCCCAAAAATCTATTTTTAAACTTTTTGGAAAACATAGGGAAGGGTTATCACCCCTGTAACATTTGTTTTGCTGTCTGTGCCCCTGTTCAGAACATTTCACCTCACTTTCCGTCCCAATGACAACTGTTTTTGAAATGTGGTGTTTTTCTTGAAACAAGGATTGCTGATAAAGCATCAGTACAGAGGAGACACCTTTCTCCCATATTTATTCTTACAGGAGAGAATTTTCCTTCCTAGTGGTAGATTTCCTCTCACTTCCTGTTGTCTTCTTGCGTTTGCAAGTAGCAGTCGTTTGTAAGTTGGATGTTTGAAAGTAGGGACCTGCCGTATATACTCTGCAGAAATAGGCCCCTTAGTTGTTGGTGTTGGCACAACACTGTAAGCACTCACAGTTACTCTTGGTTGGTGCTGGAACGCCCTGCTGTCAACTATTATATCAGGAATTTTAATTACATATAATTGTTGAACAGTGGTAGTAAAAATTGGGCCTTTGATGGTGGTGCTGGTGCCACAACACTGTAAGCCCTGACAGTTACTCTTGGTGGGTGCAGCAATGGGCCCTGCTGTGAATTATTAGATCAAGAATTGTAATTGCATGCCCCTGTTGAACAGGGGCTGAAAAATTGGGCCTTTCGTGGTGGTGGTGGTGTTGCCACAACACTGTAAGCCCTCAGAGTTACTCTTGGTGGGTGCAGGAATGGGCCCTGCTGTGAATTATTAGATCAAGAATTGTAATTACATGCCCCTTTTGAACAGGGGCTGAAAAATTGGGCCTTTCGTGGTGGTGGTGGTGGTGGCGTTGCCACAACACTGTAAGCCCTCAGAGTTACTCTTGGTGGGTGCAGCAATGGGCCCTGCTGTGAATTGTTAGATCAAGAATTGTAATTACATGCCCCTTTTGAACAGGGGCTGAAAAATTGGGCCTTTCGTGGTGGTGGTGGCGTTGCCACAACACTGTAAGCCCTCAGAGTTACTCTTGGTGGGTGCAGCAATGGGCCCTGCTGTGAATTATTAGATCAAGAATTGTAATTACATGCCCCTTTTGAACAGGGGCTGAAAAATTGGGCCTTTCGTGGTGGTGGTGGTGGTGGCGTTGCCACAACACTGTAAGCCCTCAGAGTTACTCTTGGTGGGTGCAGCAATGGGCCCTGCTGTGAATTATTAGATCAAGAATTGTAATTGCATGCCCCTGTTGAACAGGGGCTGAAAAATTGGGCCTTAGGCACTGGTGGCACAACACTACAACCCCTCACAGATACTGTACTTGGAGCACAGCAATGAGCCCTGTTGCAAAGTATTGCTTCAAAAATTGTAATGACACGCCCCTGTTAAACAGGGGCTGAAAAATTGGGCCTTAGGCACTGGTGCCACAACACTCCAACCCCTCACAGATACTGTACTTGGAGCACAGCAATGAGCCCTATGGCAAATTATTGCTAAAAAAATTGTAATTACACGCCCCTGTAAAACAGGGGCTGAAAAATTGGGCCTTAGCCACTGGTGGCGGCACCCATAAACAAAAATGATCTTCCAAGCTATCATCATCAATCGTATCATTGAGGACTCGGAGGAGGAGGATAGCCAGTCAACTTAACAGCACAGGCACTCAGCATCAGCATCAGTCTTGAAGGGATGTGACATGTTAAAATCAATTAGTCTGTTATATCAGCATCAGGTGTGTGGTAGCTGGTGGTGATCCAAGACTGGTTCATCTTGATGAAAGTCAGTCGATCAACCGAGTCGGTGGACAGGCGCACCCTGTGATCCGTGACAAATCCTCCAGCAGCACTGAATGTGCGTTCCGAAAGAACGCTGGATGCAGGACAGGCCAGTAGCTCAATTGCATACTGTGCAAGCTCTGGCCAGTGATCCATCCTCAAGACCCAGTAAGCCAGAGGATTTTCGGTGGGGAAGGTGTCCAAGTCTGACCTTGCCCCTAGATATTCCTGCACCATGTTTATCAGACGCTGGCGATGGTTGCTGGAACCGATCATACTTTGGGGCTGCGGACTAAAGAATTGTCTGAACGCATCGGTCAGACGGCCACCTTCCCCACCGCTCCTTCTTTGACTGGCCGAAGCCTCAGCAACTCGTTGTCCAGGACCAGGAGTTTGTAACCTCCCAGTCTCTGGGAACGCGTTGCACAGACCTTTCTGCAAGGCCTCCCGGAGTTGTCTCATCCTCTGCTCCCTCTGCGACGGTAACATAAGGTCCGCAACCTTACCCTTGTACCGTGGATCAAGGAGAGTGGCCAGCCAGTAATGGTCCCTCTCCTTGATCCGAAGAATACGAGGATCCTTCCGCAGACTTTGCAGGATCAGGGAGGCCATGCAGCGTAGGTTTGCTGAGGCATTCGCTCCGGAGTCCTCTGGGTCACTAAGGACGACATGATCCGCAGCCACCTCCTCCCAGCCACGTACAAGTCCACTGGTTTCTTGGGACTGTAAATCATCCCTAAAAGACTGCTGCTGATGATGCTGAGTGCCAGCCTCCACCTCCATGCTGACACAATCCTCCTCCTCCTCCTCCTCCTCCTCCTCTTCCTGTGCGATGGGTGGGACAGAAGGAACACTGTCTGGGTAAAGGGGGCCTTGAGAGGCAAGGAAGTCCTCCTCTTCCTGCCTCTGTTCTGCCTCAAGTGCCCTGTCCATTATTCCACGCAGCGTGTGCTCCAACAGGTGGACAAGAGGTACAGTGTCACTGATGCATGCACTGTCACTGCTCACCATCCTTGTGGCCTCCTCAAATGGTGCCAGGACAGTGCATGCATCCCTGATCATGCCCCACTGGCGTGGAGAAAAAAAACCAAGGTCCCCTGACCCTGTCCTGGTGCCGTAGTCGCACAGGTACTCATTGATGGCCCTCTGCTGCGTGTGCAGCCGCTGCAGCATGGCCAACGTTGAGTTCCACCTGGTGGGCATGTCACATATAAGGCGGTTCTTGGGCAGGTTCAACTCCTTTTGCAGCTCAGCCAGGCGAGCACTGGCATTATAAGATCTGCGGAAATGCACACAGACTTTCCTGGCCTGCCTCAGGACATCCTGTAAGCCCGGGTACCTGCCCAAGAACCGCTGCACCACCAGGTTAAGGACGTGAGCCACACAGGGCACATGGGTCAGTTGTCCCTGTCGGAGGGCGGAGAGGAGGTTGGTGCCATTGTCGCAAACCACCATTCCTGGCTTAAGCTGGCGTGGCATCAACCACCTCTCGGCCTGGCCCTGCAGAGCAGACAGGACCTCTGCCCCAGTGTGGCTTCTGTCCCCCAAACACACCAGCGCAAGCACGGCATGGCATCTTTTTGCCTGCGTACTTGCGTAGCCCCGTGAACGGCTACGGAGCACCGCTGGTTCATAGGACAAACCACAGGAAGAGGCCATGGAGGAAGAAGAAGAGGAGGGGGTGGAGGAGAGAGGTGTGTCACAACCAGTAGTAGCATTTTGGAGGCGTGGCGGTGGAACAACCTCCAACACTGCTGCACCTTGTCCTGCATCCTTCCCAGCTGCCAAAAGAGTGACCCAATGGGCCGTGAAAGAAAGGTAACGTCCCTGTCCATGCCTGCTGGACCATGAGTCAGCGGTAATATGCAACTTACCGCTGACCGCCCTGTCCAGCGAGGCCAAGACATTGCCTTCCACATGCCGGTAGAGAGCCGGAATAGCCTTCCGTGAGAAAAAGTGGCGTTTGGGAACCTGCCACTGAGGAACCGCACATTGCAAAAACTCACGGAAGGGGGCCGAGTCTACCAACTGAAAAGGCAGCAGTTGAAGCGCTAGCAATTTAGCCAAGCTAGCATTCAACCGCTGGGCATGTGGATGGCTGGGAGTGAACTTCTTTCGACTGTCCAGCAGCTGGGGCAGGGAAATTTGCCTGCTAGAATCGGACGTCGGTGTACTGCTAGCAGAGTGGCCGCAAGTACTTGGCTGTGACACACCTAATTCTACACCTTCATTCCTCTCAGTGCATGTTTCAGAGAGGACTGAAGTTATAGTGGGGTTGGAGATCCCAGCTGATGCGGTGCAAGGAGAGGTCCGCTTTGTTCTTTGGTGTGGGTCTTTGAGGTAGGCTTGCCAACGAGCTGCATGGCAGGTCAACATATGTCTGGTCAGGCATGTGGTACCCAAGCGGCTGATGTTTTGGCCACGCGATATACGCTTGAGACATATGTTGCAAACAGCAGCTGTGCGATCTGATGCACTAGCCTCAAAAAAGGCCCACACCAAGGAACTTTTTGAATGACGGGCAGAGGCAGCGCCCTGCACAGGCGGAGCTCTGCGGTGTGATTCCGTCGGTGTACTGCCCTTACGCTGGCCACCAAAGGGCATCCTGCCTCGTTGGAGATGTGCCTCATCCTCCTCCTCCTCCTCTCTACTATTAGGCACCCACGTGGAGTCAGTGACCTCATCATCCCCTCCCTCCTCATCACTGGAGCCAATCTGGCAGTATGCTGCAGCTGCTGGAACATGACTGCCAGATTGGTGTCCTTCTTGAGCATCTCCTCTGTCTGCTCTCACGCTACTGCCTTCCTGTAGCTGGGTTTCATCATCAGACCCTTCGAAATGCTGGGCATCCTCCTGGAGCATGTACCCAACACTGTGCTCAAACAGTTCGGGGGACTCCTCAGGAGGAGGACATGGTGGGTCTAGGGAAGGAGTGACTGATGATGAGTCTGACATTGATACCAGGGAAGAGGACGCTTTGGCAGCTGCTTTGCCAGTACCCTGAGCCTGGGTGAGAGAGGATGAGGAGGAGGAGGAGGGCTTGGTCATCCACTCTACCAAGTCTTCGGCATGATGTGGCTCAACATGTCCAGCTGCCGAAAAGAAGGACAAGCGTGTCCCATGGCCATGTGCTGATGACAATGCACCGCGTCCACGACCAGCACTGTTGCCCCCAGACACAGAGCCTGCTTGCCCTCTTTTATTGCCTCCTGACTGTCTGCCTCTCCTTGTTTGCCTTCCAGACATTCTAATAGATGGCCTGCAGGGAGATGGGAAAAAAGCAATAAGGGCTACCTTCAGGTGTCCTTCTCTGTCCCTTTACTTAAGGATTTCTAAATATGGTTGAGGATGATTGCTTTTGCACAGAATAGCACAACGACAATTTCCCTGACTGTCAAAAAAACAAGGATTTCAAAGATGGTTGATGAGGAATGCTTTAGCACACTATAGCACAAGGAGAATTTCCCTCACTGTCCTTCCCTGTCCCTAGAAACAAGGATTCGCACAGTGAAAGAAACTGACACTCTCCCTACCTAGAGTTTTCTGTCCCTAGAAAAAATGTTTTTTTAAAGCACACTATAGCACAAGGAGAATTCCCCTCACTTTCCTTCTTTGTCCCTAGAAACAAGGATTCGCACAGTGAAAGAAACTGACACTCTCCCTACCTAGAGTTTTCTGTCCCTAGAAAAAATGTTTTTTTAAAGCACACTATGGCACAAGGAGAATTCCCCTCACTTTCCTTCTTTGTCCCTAGAAACAAGGATTCGCACAGTGAAAGAAACTGACACTCTCCCTACCTAGAGTTTTCTGTCCCTAGAAAAAATGTTTTTTTAAAGCACACTATAGCACAAGGAGAATTCACTCACTGTCCTTCCCTGTCCCTAGAAACAAGGATTCGCACAGTGAAAGAAACTGACACTCTCCCTACCTAGAGTTTTCTGTCCCTAGAAAAAATGTTTTTTTAAAGCACACTATAGCACAAGGAGAATTCCCCTCACTTTCCTTCTTTGTCCCTAGAAACAAGGATTCGCACAGTGAAAGAAACTGACACTCTCCCTACCTAGAGTTTTCTGTCCCTAGAAAAAATGTTTTTTTAAAGCACACTATAGCACAAGGAGAATTCCCCTCACTTTCCTTCTTTGTCCCTAGAAACAAGGATTCGCACAGTGAAAGAAACTGACACTCTCCCTACCTAGAGTTTTCTGTCCCTAGAAAAAATGTTTTTTTAAAGCACACTATAGCACAAGGAGAATTCCCCTCACTTTCCTTCTTTGTCCCTAGAAACAAGGATTCGCACAGTGAAAGAAACTGACACTCTCCCTACCTAGAGTTTTCTGTCCCTAGAAAAAATGTTTTTTTAAAGCACACTATAGCACAAGGAGAATTCCCCTTACTTTCCTTCTTTGTCCCTAGAAACAAGGATTCGCACAGTGAAAGAAACTGACACTCTCCCTACCTAGAGTTTTCTGTCCCTAGAAAAAATGTTTTTTTAAAGCACACTATAGCACAAGGAGAATTCCCCTCACTTTCCTTCTTTGTCCCTAGAAACAAGGATTCGCACAGTGAAAGAAACTGACACTCTCCCTACCTAGAGTTTTCTGTCCCTAGAAAAAATGTTTTTTTAAAGCACACTATAGCACAAGGAGAATTCCCCTCACTTTCCTTCTTTGTCCCTAGAAACAAGGATTCGCACAGTGAAATAAACTGACACTCTCCCTACCTAGAGTTTTCTGTCCCTAGAAAAAATGTTTTTTTAAAGCACACTATAGCACAAGGAGAATTCACTCACTGTCCTTCCCTGTCCCTAGAAACAAGGATTCGCACAGTGAAAGAAACTGACACTCTCCCTACCTAGAGTTTTCTGTCCCTAGAAAAAATGTTTTTTTAAAGCACACTATAGCACAAGGAGAATTCACTCACTGTCCTTCCCTGTCCCTAGAAACAAGGAATCGCACAGTGAAAGAAACTGACACTCTCCCTACGTAGAGTTTTCTGTCCCTAGAAAAAATGTTTTTTTAAAGCACACTATAGCACAAGGAGAATTCCCCTCACTTTCCTTCTTTGTCCCTAGAAACAAGGATTCGCACAGTGAAAGAAACTGACACTCTCCCTACCTAGAGTTTTCTGTCCCTAGAAAAAATGTTTTTTTAAAGCACACTATAGCACAAGGAGAATTCACTCACTGTCCTTCCCTGTCCCTAGAAACAAGGAATCGCACAGTGAAAGAAACTGACACTCTCCCTACCTAGAGTTTTCTGTCCCTAGAAAAAATGTTTTTTTAAAGCACACTATAGCACAAGGAGAATTCACTCACTGTCCTTCCCTGTCCCTAGAAACAAGGATTCGCACAGTGAAAGAAACTGACACTCTCCCTACCTAGAGTTTTCTGTCCCTAGAAAAAATGTTTTTTTAAAGCACACTATAGCACAAGGAGAATTCCCCTCACTTTCCTTCTTTGTCCCTAGAAACAAGGATTCGCACAGTGAAAGAAACTGACACTCTCCCTACCTAGAGTTTTCTGTCCCTAGAAAAAATGTTTTTTTAAAGCACACTATAGCACAAGGAGAATTCCCCTTACTTTCCTTCTTTGTCCCTAGAAACAAGGATTCGCACAGTGAAAGAAACTGACACTCTCCCTACCTAGAGTTTTCTGTCCCTAGAAAAAATGTTTTTTTAAAGCACACTATAGCACAAGGAGAATTCCCCTCACTTTCCTTCTTTGTCCCTAGAAACAAGGATTCGCACAGTGAAAGAAACTGACACTCTCCCTACCTAGAGTTTTCTGTCCCTAGAAAAAATGTTTTTTTAAAGCACACTATAGCACAAGGAGAATTCCCCTCACTTTCCTTCTTTGTCCCTAGAAACAAGGATTCGCACAGTGAAATAAACTGACACTCTCCCTACCTAGAGTTTTCTGTCCCTAGAAAAAATGTTTTTTTAAAGCACACTATAGCACAAGGAGAATTCACTCACTGTCCTTCCCTGTCCCTAGAAACAAGGATTCGCACAGTGAAAGAAACTGACACTCTCCCTACCTAGAGTTTTCTGTCCCTAGAAAAAATGTTTTTTTAAAGCACACTATAGCACAAGGAGAATTCACTCACTGTCCTTCCCTGTCCCTAGAAACAAGGAATCGCACAGTGAAAGAAACTGACACTCTCCCTACGTAGAGTTTTCTGTCCCTAGAAAAAATGTTTTTTTAAAGCACACTATAGCACAAGGAGAATTCCCCTCACTTTCCTTCTTTGTCCCTAGAAACAAGGATTCGCACAGTGAAAGAAACTGACACTCTCCCTACCTAGAGTTTTCTGTCCCTAGAAAAAATGTTTTTTTAAAGCACACTATAGCACAAGGAGAATTCCCCTCACTTTCCTTCTTTGTCCCTAGAAACAAGGATTCGCACAGTGAAATAAACTGACACTCTCCCTACCTAGAGTTTTCTGTCCCTAGAAAAAATGTTTTTTTAAAGCACACTATAGCACAAGGAGAATTCACTCACTGTCCTTCCCTGTCCCTAGAAACAAGGATTCGCACAGTGAAAGAAACTGACACTCTCCCTACCTAGAGTTTTCTGTCCCTAGAAAAAATGTTTTTTTAAAGCACACTATAGCACAAGGAGAATTCACTCACTGTCCTTCCCTGTCCCTAGAAACAAGGAATCGCACAGTGAAAGAAACTGACACTCTCCCTACGTAGAGTTTTCTGTCCCTAGAAAAAATGTTTTTTTAAAGCACACTATAGCACAAGGAGAATTCCCCTCACTTTCCTTCTTTGTCCCTAGAAACAAGGATTCGCACAGTGAAAGAAACTGACACTCTCCCTACCTAGAGTTTTCTGTCCCTAGAAAAAATGTTTTTTTAAAGCACACTATAGCACAAGGAGAATTCACTCACTGTCCTTCCCTGTCCCTAGAAACAAGGAATCGCACAGTGAAAGAAACTGACACTCTCCCTACCTAGAGTTTTCTGTCCCTAGAAAAAATGTTTTTTTAAAGCACACTATAGCACAAGGAGAATTCCCCTCACTTTCCTTCTTTGTCCCTAGAAACAAGGATTCGCACAGTGAAAGAAACTGACACTCTCCCTACCTAGAGTTTTCTGTCCCTAGAAAAAAAGTTTTTTTAAAGCACACTATAGCACAAGGAGAATTCACTCACTGTCCTTCCCTGTCCCTAGAAACAAGGAATCGCACAGTGAAAGAAACTGACACTCTCCCTACCTAGAGTTTTCTGTCCCTAGAAAAAATGTTTTTTAAAGCACACTATAGCACAAGGAGAATTCCCCTCACTTTCCTTCTTTGTCCCTAGAAACAAGGATTCGCACAGTGAAAGAAACTGACACTCTCCCTACCTAGAGTTTTCTGTCCCTAGAAAAAATGTTTTTTTAAAGCACACTATAGCACAAGGAGAATTCACTCACTGTCCTTCCCTGTCCCTAGAAACAAGGAATCGCACAGTGAAAGAAACTGACACTCTCCCTACCTAGAGTTTTCTGTCCCTAGAAAAAATGTTTTTTTAAAGCACACTATAGCACAAGGAGAATTCCCCTCACTTTCCTTCTTTGTCCCTAGAAAGAAGGATTCGCACAGTGAAAGAAACTGACACTCTCCCTACCTAGAGTTTTCTGTCCCTAGAAAAAATGTTTTTTTAAAGCACACTATAGCACAAGGAGAATTCACTCACTGTCCTTCCCTGTCCCTAGAAACAAGGAATCGCACAGTGAAAGAAACTGACACTCTCCCTACCTAGAGTTTTCTGTCCCTAGAAAAAATGTTTTTTTAAAGCACACTATAGCACAAGGAGAATTCACTCACTGTCCTTCCCTGTCCCTAGAAACAAGGATTCACACAGTGAAAGAAACTGACACTCTCCCTACCTAGAGTTTTCTGTCCCTAGAAAAAATGTTTTTTTAAAGCACACTATAGCACAAGGAGAATTCCCCTCACTTTCCTTCTTTGTCCCTAGAAACAAGGATTCGCACAGTGAAAGAAACTGACACTCTCCCTACCTAGAGTTTTCTGTCCCTAGAAAAAATGTTTTTTTAAAGCACACTATAGCACAAGGAGAATTCACTCACTGTCCTTCCCTGTCCCTAGAAACAAGGATTCGCACAGTGAAAGAAACTGACACTCTCCCTACCTAGAGTTTTCTGTCCCTAGAAAAAATGTTTTTTTAAAGCACACTATAGCACAAGGAGAATTCCCCTCACTTTCCTTCTTTGTCCCTAGAAACAAGGATTCGCACAGTGAAAGAAACTGACACTCTCCCTACCTAGAGTTTTCTGTCCCTAGAATTTTTTTTTTTTAAAAGCACACTATAGCACAAGGAGAATTCCCCTCACTTTCCTTCTTTGTCCCTAGAAACAAGGATTCGCACAGTAAAACACACTGACACTCTCCCTACCTATCCTTCTCTTTCCCTAAACTAAAGGAATCCAGGTTAAGCAAGAAAGAAATAAATGTCACTGTCCCTGCCTATGCTTCTCTTTCCCTGCTCCGGAACACACTACACTAGGCCGCCGTGCTGGCGGCCTTTTATAGTGTGGGGCGTGTACTAAACACCCTCAGCAATAATTGGCCACAGGCATCCTGCCTGTGGCCAATCATTGCTCTCCTCGCTGCCGGCGCTGTGATTGGCCAAGCATGCGGGGTCACAGTGCATGCTTGGCCAATCACAGCGCCTGGATGACACTGCGATGGCGTAGTGCATTGTGGGCCGTTCGCGTCACTCGAATTTGGCGCGAACGGCCCAAATCGTTCGATCTTCGTCGAACGATCGAACAGCCGATGTTCGAGTCGAACGTATGTTCGACTCGAACACGAAGCTCATCCCTAGTCCCCAGATGACCTCCAAGAATGTGCCCATGGGCCAACTCTAACAACAATTTCCTGTAAGGTTTTGGCACCACAAGTTGCTCAATGGTTTCTACTGCCCTTTTAGCCACCCGATACAGTAGGTCCCTTTCCACGACGAAGTACGGGTAAGTCCAGGTCTTATCTGGGTTCACTAACTCGCCATCTATTTTCACTACGTTTTCCCGTGCCTTTATTAGGGTGGGGTCTTTTAACTGTTCTGTGGCAAAATTTTCCTTGTGAACCTCGAGATCAGAAAACTCCACAGACGGCATGTTTTCGTCTGAGTATGTTGGCTCCTCCTCAGTTTCTCGAGTTTCCCCTGCCAATACCTACAAGGGAAATTCTGGAGAGTCCTCACCACTCTCAGAGGAATTCTGGTTATCACATTCCCAGTATATAGGGGCACCAGTGGGGGGCTCAGGACAATCCCAGAGTACCCAGGACTTTGGAAAATCCCTTCCCACAATGGCATCATGTGGTAAGTGAGACACTAACCCCACCTGATGAGAGAGGGTACCTTTGGAGGTCTCAAAACACACTGTAGTCACAGGATACTCTTGGGTGTCCCCATGTACACAAATAACAGCCACCTTGTTATTCCCTAAGACCTCTGTAGTAACTAATTCAGCTTTTATCAATGTCACCAGGCTACCTGAATCCAGCAACACAACAACATTTCTACCATTAATACACATTTTGCATAAATGTTTCTCAGTTCCCTGAATGGTAGTGCATGCAGCTGTCGCAAACAGCGACTGACGCCTGTCCCTTAGAAAGTCACATTGCATAGGTTCATCCACAACCGGGCAATTTGCGGCAATATGTCCCTCTTGCCGGCAGCGGTAGCAAACAATCTTTTTTGCTGCCTCTTGAGGCCTTGACTTCCCAGGCTGTTCTCGCCAGACATTAGGTAGAACTCCCACTCTCTCACTCTCTCCACCCTCACCCCTTGGAATCATCTTACCCGCCACTGGGGATGGTCTGGTCTTAGGGTGGAAAGTCCGTGAGTCTCTGGAAGAGGCAGTCAGATTCTCTGTAGCCAAGTACCTCTCAACAAGATCCACAAGCTCATCGGCCGTTTCTGGGTCTCCATGGCTTTCCCACTTTTGGATGGCAGTAGGAAGAGCTCTCAGGAAACGATCCATCACAACCCGTTCCACAATTTTTAGTGCCGACAAAGTCTCTGGCTGTAGCCACTTCCTGCCCAGGTGAATGAGATCATACATTTGAGACCTGGGGGGAAAGTCCAGTTATGCACACGCTGAGCCCGGACGGCCAGGCTGACACAAAGCCGTGCCAATATTTCAGTTTTTAGCACCACATAGTCTTTTGCTTGGTCAGGCTCTAGGTCATAAAAAGCTTTCTGCGATTCCCCAGTTAACAGAGGGGCCACCAGTCCAGCCCACTGCTCCTTAGGCCACTTTTCCCTTTCAGCAGTCCTTTCAAATGTGGTCAAAAACACCTCTGGATCATCCTCTCCAGTCATTTTTGTCAGTAAACGACTCACCCCAAAGGATGCGGTATTAATGGAACCACTTGCCTCGCTGGTCTGCGGACGTTGCTGCATTAATGTTTCCATTTTTTGTTGTAGTCTCTGCTCTTGTTTCTGCAACAGGTCTATGAGGCGGGCCTCAGATTGCTGCTGGGCTTGTTGCTGAGCTTCCAGACTCTGTTGGTGAGCTTGCTGCTGGGCTGCGAGGCTCTGTTGCAAAGTTGCATTTGTCTTCTGCTGGGCTGCGAGGCTCTGTTGTTGAGCTGCAAGGCTCTTTTGCAAACCTGCATTTGTCTGCTGCTGATTGGCATTTTCTAGAGCCAGCTGTTTCAGTATCTCCTCCATGCTGGCCTTTAAAATAAACTGCCACTGGTTCTCCACCAACTGTGAGGGGGTTAGCTCGGCAGCGGGTGTGTGTGACCCCCTGGATGGGTTCACCACACAAAATTAGGCACAGCAGACAGTGGTAGGAGAAAAAGCAAAAGGTGCGGTTTTATTTGAACTATATACAGACAAAAAATATAACAGAAAACGAAAGAAACAGGAAAATAAATCCTGGTCAACTTGACCGCTCACTATACACGTTGGTGTCCCTAACTAACAACTGGGTACAGCCTTGTGCTGCCCCAGTCCCTAGCTCCCTGCTTTTAGAAGTTCTTAGCAATAGCCACACAGGCTTTGTCTCACCGCACAGAAAGCACACTCCCCAGTCTATACACACAGATCTGGTTCCAGGTTGGAGCATCTCCCTTAGCATGCTGGGAGTTCTTGTAGAGGTCTTAATGAGCCCACTTACTTCAGCTAGGCTCATTAACTCTTCCCCTGCAAGACTCCCAGCACTCCCCCTAGTGGTATAAATTGGCATAAAGCCTGAATCTAGGACATATATATCTTCCATCCTGGATGAAACCTGGCGATTTTACCTGCCTGCTGTCACAATATATATATATATATATATATATATATATATATATATATATATACTGTGTATTGTGAGGGGGTTAGCTCGGCAGCGGGTGTGTGTGACCCCCCGGGATGGGCTCCCCACACAAAAACAGGCCCAGCAAACGGAGGTTGTGGTTTTCAAAATCAAAAAGGTGCGGTTTATTTTCTATTTACAGTGACAAAACACAGCAAAGCAAAAGAAACATAAATAAAATAAATCCTGGTCAACTTGACCTCTGAGTAAACATACAGGTTTCCTAACTAACAACTGGGATCAGCCTAGTGCTGTCCTAGTCCCTAAGTCCCTGGTTTTAAATGTCCAAGCAAATAGCCACACAGGCTTTGTCTCACCGCACAGGGGTTCACTCTCCCTAGACAGTCCACACAGGTCTGGTTCCAGGCATGAGCAAACACCTAATGAAGCTGGGAGTTCTTATAGAGGCCTAAATGAGCTGACAAGCTTCAGCTGGTCTCATCAACTCCCTGTCTGCACGACGCCCCACACTCTCCCTAGAGGTATGAGTCATTCATGAGCCCACTAGCCTCAGCTGGGCTTATACAACTCTCCACCTAGTTGTATAAGTCGGCGTAAAGCCTGAATCTGGGCGAAATATATCTACCCCCCTGGATGCAACCAGGTGACTTTACCTTCCTGCTGTCACATACCCCCCCCCTCTTGTTTTAACCTCGGGGTTGGAACACCAGCAATCAGGCATTCATGTACTCGAGACAAAGCATCCACATTCCCCATTTGAACGCCAGGGCGATGCTTTACTGTGAAGTTGAATTCCTGGAGGGCCAGGAACCACCTATTCACTCTTCTATTTGTTTCCTTGTTTTGAGCCATCCACTTTAACGGAGCGTGATCCGTAACCATGTCAAAGTGCCTACCTAGCAGGTAGTACCGAAGGGAATCTAGAGCCCACTTCACCGCTAAACACTCCTTTTCAACGGTGGCGTAATTTACCTCATGGGACTTCAACTTCCTGCTGAGGTAAATGACTGGGTGCTCTTCCCCGTTCCAGACCTGGGACAATACTGCTCCTAACCCCACATCTGACGCATCACTTTGTACGACAAAGTCTTTAGAGAAGTCGGGTGAGTACAACACTGGCTGGCTACATAAGGCTTGTTTCAAGAATTGGAATGCTGCCTCAGCCTCGGGGGTCCATTTAATCATGACCGACCCTTTCCCCTTCGTCAGGTTGGTTAGGGGCACAGCCTTAGAAGCAAAGTGGGGAATGAATCGCCGATAATACCCAGCGATTCCCAGAAAGGCTCGTACCTGCTTCTTGCTGTTGGGACGTGGCCAACTCTGGATGGCCTCGACTTTGTTGAGTTGGGGTTTTATTACTCCCCTCCCAATGGTGTACCCAAGATATTTGGCCTCCTCCTGCCCAATGGTACACTTCTTGGGGTTAGCCGTAAACCCCGCTTCCCGAACAGAGTCCAGGACTGCTTGCACTTTTGGCAGATGTGAGGCCCAATCTGTGCTATGGACAATTACGTCATCCAGGTAAGCCGCAGCATACTTCCGATGGGGCCTCAGCATCTGGTCCATTTTCCGCTGGAATGTGGCCGGCGCATTCTGTAACCCGAACGGCATTCTTTTATATTGGAACGCCCCGTCTGGGGTTACAAATGCGGTTTTCTCTTTGGCCGACTTGGCCAGGGGGATTTGCCAATACCCTTTTGTGAGGTCAAGAGTCGTCATGTATCGGGCTGTTCCCAGCCGGTCGATCAACTCATCTATACGTGGCATGGGGTAGGTGTCAAATTTTGTAACTTTGTTCAACTGACGAAAATCGTTACAAAATCGCCAGCTCCCATCCGGTTTAGGCACCAACACAATGGGACTAGACCAATCACTTTGGGACTCCTCTATCACCCCTAAGTTCAGCATTTTCTGTACTTCCTCCCGTATTGCCTCCCGTCGGGCCTCTGGGATCCGATAGGGTTTTAACTTCACCCTTTCACCGGGCGGGGTAATGATGTCATGCTCTACCCCAGATGTTTGTCCCGGCAGCTCAGAGAATACCTCCTTGTTGCGAAGCACAAACTCCTTAACCTCCTGTTGTTGGGGTTGTGACAAGGTGGCTGCTATTCCAACCTCAGGAATCACGCAACCAGTTTGAGCTGGTGACCAAGTGTCTGCGACTAGGGACTCTCTATCCCTCCAGGCTTTCAACAGATTAACGTGATAGATCTGTTCGGGCTTTCGCCTTCCTGGTTGTCTGACCTTGTAATTCACTTCGCTCACTTTTTCCATTATCTCATAGGGGCCTTGCCATTTGGCAAGGAATTTACTTTCAACCGTAGGGACAAGTACCAGTATCCTATCCCCCGGGGAAAAGGTACGGGTCTTGGCTCCACGGTTGTACACTCTCTGCTGTGCTAACTGCGCTTGGGCCAAATGTTCCTTCACGATGGGCATTACCTGTGCAATTCGGTCTTGCATCAGGGCGACATGCTCAATCACACTCCTGTGGGGAGAACTCTCACTTTCCCAAGTTTCCTTGGCAATATCCAACAGCCCTCTTGGGTGTCTCCCATACAGTAACTCAAAGGGGGAGAATCCCGTAGAGGATTGGGGCACCTCCCTAATAGCAAACATCAGATAAGGAAGTAGACAGTCCCAATCCTTTCCATCTCTATCCACCACTTTCTTCAACATTTGTTTTAGGGTTTTGTTGAATCTTTCAACCAGCCCATCGGTTTGGGGGTGATACACAGATGTACGTAATTGCGTCACTTTGAACAATTTACACAGCTCCTTCATAACCCGGGACATAAAGGGTGTACCTTGGTCCGTAAGCAGTTCTTTACAAATACCCACCCGGCTAAACACAAGACTCTTTGGCTATGGTTTTGGCCAAGGTATTTCGGAGAGGGATCGCTTCTGGATAACGGGTGGCATAGTCCATTATAACTAATATGTACTGGTGCCCCCTAGCGGACTTGATTATAGGCCCTACCAAATCCATGGCGATCCTCTCAAACGGGACCTCAATGATGGGTAGAGGGACCAGCGGGCTACGGAAATGTGGCATCGGGGCCGACCTCTGACACACAGGGCAGGAGGAACAATAATTTTCTATGTCCTTCATCACCCCCGGCCAATAGAATCTCTGTAATACCCTCTCTCGGGTTTTCTCTGTCCCCAGATGACCTCCAAGAATGTGCCCATGGGCCAACTCCAACACCAACTTCCTGTAAGGTTTGGGCACCACAAGCTGCTCAACGGTTTCTTCTGCCCTTTTTGCCACCCGATACAGTAGGTCCTTCTCTACGCTGAAGTATGGGTAAGTGCAGGCATTATCTGGGTTCACTAACTCGCCATCTATTTTCACTACGTTTTCCCGTGCCTTTATTAGGGCGGGGTCTTTCAACTGTTCTGTGGCAAAGTTTTCCCTGTGAACCTCAAGATCAGAAAACTCCACAGACGGTAGGTTTTCGTCTGAGGAGGTGGGCTCCTCTCCAGTTTCTTGAGTCTCCCCTGCCAATACTGATAAGGGAAATTCCGGAGAGTCCTCACCACTCTCAGGGGAGTTCTGGCTATCACATTCCTGGTACATAGGGGCACCAGTGGGGGGCTCAGGATCATCCCACAGTTCCCAGAACTTCGGAAAATCCCTTCCCACAATGGCGTCATGCGGTAACTGAGATACTAAGCCCACTGGATGAGAGAGGGTACCTTTGGGGGTCTCGAAACACACTGTAGTCACTGGATACTCTCGGGTGTCCCCATGCACACAAATAACAGCTACCTTGCTATTCCCAAAGACCTCTGTTTTAACTAACTCAGCCTTTATCAGGGTCACAAGGCTACCTGAATCCAGCAATACCACAACATTTCTACCATTAACACACATTTTGCATAAATGTTTCTCAGTTCCTCGAATGGCAGTGCATGCGACTGTCGCACACAGCGACTGACGTCTGCCCGTCAGAAAGTCACACTGCATGGGTTCCTCCACAACCGGGCAATTGGCTGCAATATGTCCCGCTTGCCGGCAGCGGTAGCAAACGATCCTTCTTGCCGCCTCTTGAGCCGCTGATTTCCCAGGCTGTTCTCGCCAAACTTGGGGTAGAGCTCCCACCCTCTCACTCTCTCCACCCTCACCCCTTGGAATCCTCTTATCTGCCCCTGGGGATGGTCTGGTCTTAGGGTGGAAAGTCCGAGTGTCTCTGGAAGAGGCCGTCAGGTTCTCTGTAGCCAAGTATTTCTCCACACGATCCACAAGACCATCGGCCGTCTCTGGGTCTCCATGGCTTACCCACTTTTGGATGGCAGTAGGAAGAGCTCTCAAAAACCGATCCATTACAACACGTTCCACAATCTTTGGTGCGGACAAAGTCTCTGGCTGTAGCCACTTTCTGCTCAGGTGAATGAGATCATACATTTGAGACCTGGGGGGTTTTCCAAGCTGGAAAGTCCAGTTATGCACACGCTGAGCCCGGACAGCCTGGGTGACACCCAGCCTTGCCAAAATTTCAGCTTTTAGCATCACATAGTCTTTTGCTTGGTTAGGCTCTAGGTCATAGTAAGCTTTCTGCGATTCACCAGTTAACAGAGGAGCCACCAGTCCAGCCCACTGCTCCTCAGGCCACTTTTCTCTTTCAGCGGTCCTTTCAAATGTGGTCAAAAATACCTCTGGATCATCCTCTCCAGTCATTTTTGTCAATAAACGACTCACCCCAAAGGACGCGGTATTAGTGGGACGGCTTTCCTCACTGGTCTGCGGACGTTGCTGCATTACTGCTTCCATTTGTTGTAGTCTCTGCTCTTGCTTCTGTAACAGGTCTATGAAGCGGGCCTCAGATTGCTGCTGGGCTTGTTTCTGAGCTTCCAGACTCTGTTGGTGAGCTTGCTGCTGGGCTGCAAGGCTCTGTTGATGAGCTTGCTGCTGGGCTGCGAAGTTCTGTTGTTGAGCTGCAAGGCTCTTTTGCAAACCTGCATTTGTCTGCTGTTGATTGGCATTTGCTAGAGCCAGCTGCTTCAGTATCTCCTCCATGCTGGCTTAAAAAAAAACTGCCCGCATTCTCCACCAACTGTGAGGGGGTTAGCTCGGCAGCGGGTGTGTGTGACCCCCGAGATGGGCTCCCCACACAAAAACAGGCCCAGCAAACGGAGGTTGTGGTTTTCAAAATCAAAAAGGTGCGGTTTATTTTCTATTTACAGTGACAAAACACAGCAAAGCAAAAGAAACATAAACAAAATAAATCCTGGTCAACTTGACCTCTGACTAAACATACAGGTTTCCTAACTAACAACTGGGATCAGCCTAGTGCTGTCCTAGTCCCTAAGTCCCTGGTTTTAAATGTCCAAGCAAATAGCCACACAGGCTTTGTCTCACCGCACAGGGGTTCACTCTCCCTAGACAGTCCACACAGGTCTGGGTCCAGGCATGAGCTAACATCTAATGAAGCTGGGAGTTCTTATAGAGGCCTAAATGAGCTGACAAGCTTCAGCTGGTCTCATCAACTCCCTGTCTGCACGACGCCCCACACTCTCCCTAGAGGTATGAGTCATTCATGAGCCCACTAGCCTCAGCTGGGCTTATACAACTCTCCACCTAGTTGTATAAGTCGGCGTAAAGCCTGAATCTGGGCGAAATATATCTACCCCCCTGGATGCAACCAGGTGACTTTACCTTCCTGCTGTCACAGTATATATATACTGCTCTGCTCTGCTCTGGAGGCTCAGCAACAAGCCCAGCAGCAATCTGAGGCCCGCTTCATAGACCTGTTGCAGAAGCAAGAGCAGAGACTACAACAACAGATGGAAGCAGCAATGCAGCAACGTCCGCAGACCAGTGAGGAAAGCCGTCCCACTAATACCGCGTCCTTTGGGGTGAGTCGTTTATTGACAAAAATGACTGGAGAGGATGATCCAGAGGTATTTTTGACCACATTTGAAAGGATCGCTGAAAGAGAAAAGTGGCCTGAGGAGCAGTGGGCTGGACTGGTGGCTCCTCTGTTAACTGGTGAATCGCAGAAAGCTTACTATGACCTAGAGCCTAACCAAGCAAAAGACTATGTGATGCTAAAAGCTGAAATATTGGCAAGGCTGGGTGTCACCCAGGCTGTCCGGGCTCAGCGTGTGCATAACTGGACTTTCCAGCTTGGAAAACCCCCCAGGTCTCAAATGTATGATCTCATTCACCTGAGCAGAAAGTGGCTACAGCCAGAGACTTTGTCCGCACCAAAGATTGTGGAACGTGTTGTAATGGATCGGTTTTTGAGAGCTCTTCCTACTGCCATCCAAAAGTGGGTAAGCCATGGAGACCCAGAGACGGCCGATGGTCTTGTGGATCGTGTGGAGAAATACTTGGCTACAGAGAACCTGACGGCCTCTTCCAGAGACACTCGGACTTTCCACCCTAAGACCAGACCATCCCCAGGGGCGGATAAGAGGATTCCAAGGGGTGAGGGAGGAGAGAGTGAGAGGGTGGGAGCTCTACCCCAAGTTTGGCGAGAACAGCCTGGGAAATCAGCGGCTCAAGAGGCCGCAAGAAGTATCGTTTGCTACCGCTGCCGGCAAGCGGGACATATTGCAGCCCATTGCCCGGTTGTGGAGGAACCCATGCAGTGTGACTTTCTGACGGGCAGACGTCAGTCGCTGTGTGCGACAGTCGCATGCACTGCCATTCGAGGAACTGAGAAACATTTATGCAAAATGTGTGTTAATGGTAGAAATGTTGTGGTATTGCTGGATTCAGGTAGCCTTGTGACCCTGATAAAGGCTGAGTTAGTTAAAACAGAGGTCTCTGGGAATAGCAAGGTAGCTGTTATTTGTGTGCATGGGGACACCCGAGAGTATCCAGTGACTACAGTGTGTTTCGAGACCCCCAAAGGTACCCTCTCTCATCCAGTGGGCTTAGTATCTCAGTTACCGCATGACGCCATTGTGGGAAGGGATTTTCCGAAGTTCTGGGAACTGTGGGATGATCCTGAGCCCCCCACTGGTGCCCCTTTGTACCAGGAATGTGATAGCCAGAACTCCCCTGAGAGTGGTGAGGACTCTCCGGAATTTCCCTTATCAGTATTGGCAGGGGAGACTCAAGAAACTGGAGAGGAGCCCACCTCCTCAGACGAAAACCTACCGTCTGTGGAGTTTTCTGATCTTGAGGTTCACAGGGAAAACTTTGCCACAGAACAGTTGAAAGACCCCGCCCTAATAAAGGCACGGGAAAACGTAGTGAAAATAGATGGCGAGTTAGTGAACCCAGATAATACCTGCACTTACCCATACTTCAGCGTAGAGAAGGACCTACTGTATCGGGTGGCAAAAAGGGCAGAAGAAACCGTTGAGCAGCTTGTGGTGCCCAAACCTTACAGGAAGTTGGTGTTGGAGTTGGCCCATGGGCACATTCTTGGAGGTCATCTGGGGACAGAGAAAACCCGAGAGAGGGTATTACAGAGATTCTATTGGCCGGGGGTGATGAAGGACATAGAAAATTATTGTTCCTCCTGCCCTGTGTGTCAGAGGTCGGCCCCGATGCCACATTTCCGTAGCCCGCTGGTCCCTCTACCCATCATTGAGGTCCCGTTTGAGAGGATCGCCATGGATTTGGTAGGTCCTATAATCAAGTCCGCTAGGGGGCACCAGTACATATTAGTTATAATGGACTATGCCACCCGTTATCCAGAAGCGATCCCTCTCCGAAATACCTCGGCCAAAACCATAGCCAAAGAGCTATCTCTTGTGTTTAGCCGGGTGGGTATTTGTAAAGAACTGCTTACGGACCAAGGTACACCCTTTATGTCCCGGGTTATGAAGGAGCTGTGTAAATTGTTCAAAGTGACGCAATTACGTACATCTGTGTATCACCCCCAAACCGATGGGCTGGTTGAAAGGTTCAACAAAACCCTAAAACAAATGTTGAAGAAAGTGGTGGATAGAGATGGAAAGGATTGGGACTGTCTACTTCCTTATCTGATGTTTGCTATTAGGGAGGTGCCCCAATCCTCTACGGGATTCTCCCCCTTTGAGTTACTGTATGGGAGACACCCAAGAGGGCTGTTGGATATTGCCAAGGAAACTTGGGAAAGTGAGAGTTCTCCCCACAGGAGTGTGATTGAGCATGTCGCCCTGATGCAAGACCGAATTGCACAGGTAATGCCCATCGTGAAGGAACATTTGGCCCAAGCGCAGTTAGCACAGCAGAGAGTGTACAACCGTGGAGCCAAGACCCGTACCTTTTCCCCGGGGGATAGGATACTGGTACTTGTCCCTACGGTTGAAAGTAAATTCCTTGCCAAATGGCAAGGCCCCTACGAGATAATGGAAAAAGTGAGCGAAGTGAATTACAAGGTCAGACAACCAGGAAGGCGAAAGCCCGAACAGATCTATCACGTTAATCTGTTGAAAGCCTGGAGGGATAGAGAGTCCCTAGTCGCAGACACTTGGTCACCAGCTCAAACTGGTTGCGTGATTCCTGAGGTTGGAATAGCAGCCACCTTGTCACAACCCCAACAACAGGAGGTTAAGGAGTTTGTGCTTCGCAACAAGGAGGTATTCTCTGAGCTGCCGGGACAAACATCTGGGGTAGAGCATGACATCATTACCCCGCCCGGTGAAAGGGTGAAGTTAAAACCCTATCGGATCCCAGAGGCCCGACGGGAGGCAATACGGGAGGAAGTACAGAAAATGCTGAACTTAGGGGTGATAGAGGAGTCCCAAAGTGATTGGTCTAGTCCCATTGTGTTGGTGCCTAAACCGGATGGGAGCTGGCGATTTTGTAACGATTTTCGTCAGTTGAACAAAGTTACAAAATTTGACACCTACCCCATGCCACGTATAGATGAGTTGATCGACCGGCTGGGAACAGCCCGATACATGACGACTCTTGACCTCACAAAAGGGTATTGGCAAATCCCCCTGGCCAAGTCGGCCAAAGAGAAAACCGCATTTGTAACCCCAGACGGGGCGTTCCAATATAAAAGAATGCCGTTCGGGTTACAGAATGCGCCGGCCACATTCCAGCGGAAAATGGACCAGATGCTGAGGCCCCATCGGAAGTATGCTGCGGCTTACCTGGATGACATAATTGTCCATAGCACAGATTGGGCCTCACATCTGCCAAAAGTGCAAGCAGTCCTGGACTCTGTTCGGGAAGCGGGGTTTACGGCTAACCCCAAGAAGTGTACCATTGGGCAGGAGGAGGCCAAATATCTTGGGTACACCATTGGGAGGGGAGTAATAAAACCCCAACTCAACAAAGTCGAGGCCATCCAGAGTTGGCCACGTCCCAACAGCAAGAAGCAGGTACGAGCCTTTCTGGGAATCGCTGGGTATTATCGGCGATTCATTCCCCACTTTGCTTCTAAGGCTGTGCCCCTAACCAACCTGACGAAGGGGAAAGGGTCGGTCATGATTAAATGGACCCCCGAGGCTGAGGCAGCATTCCAATTCTTGAAACAAGCCTTATGTAGCCAGCCAGTGTTGTACTCACCCGACTTCTCTAAAGACTTTGTCGTACAAAGTGATGCGTCAGATGTGGGGTTAGGAGCAGTATTGTCCCAGGTCTGGAACGGGGAAGAGCACCCAGTCATTTACCTCAGCAGGAAGTTGAAGTCCCATGAGGTAAATTACGCCACCGTTGAAAAGGAGTGTTTAGCGGTGAAGTGGGCTCTAGATTCCCTTCGGTACTACCTGCTAGGTAGGCACTTTGACATGGTTACGGATCACGCTCCGTTAAAGTGGATGGCTCAAAACAAGGAAACAAATAGAAGAGTGAATAGGTGGTTCCTGGCCCTCCAGGAATTCAACTTCACAGTAAAGCATCGCCCTGGCGTTCAAATGGGGAATGTGGATGCTTTGTCTCGAGTACATGAATGCCTGATTGCTGGTGTTCCAACCCCGAGGTTAAAACAAGAGGGGGGGGTATGTGACAGCAGGAAGGTAAAGTCACCTGGTTGCATCCAGGGGGGTAGATATATTTCGCCCAGATTCAGGCTTTACGCCGACTTATACAACTAGGTGGAGAGTTGTATAGGCCCAGCTGGGGCTGGTGGGCTCATGGATGACTCATGCCTCTAGGGAGAGTGTGGGGCGTCGTGCAGACAGGGAGTTGATGAGACCAGCTGAAGTTTGTCAGCTCATTTAGGCCTCTATAAGAACTCCCAGCTTCATTAGATGTTAGCTCATGCCTGGACCCAGACCTGTGTGGACTGTCTAGGGAGAGTGAACCCCTGTGCGGTGAGACAAAGCCTGTGTGGCTATTTGCTTGGACATTTAAAACCAGGGACTTAGGGACTAGGACAGCACTAGGCTGATCCCAGTTGTTAGTTAGGAAACCTGTATGTTTAGTCAGAGGTCAAGTTGACCAGGATTTATTTTGTTTATGTTTCTTTTGCTTTGCTGTGTTTTGTCACTGTAAATAGAAAATAAACCGCACCTTTTTGATTTTGAAAACCACAACCTCCGTTTGCTGGGCCTGTTTTTGTGTGGGGAGCCCATCTCGGGGGTCACACACACCCGCTGCCGAGCTAACCCCCTCACAATATATATATATATATACTGTGTATATATATATATATATATATATATATATATATATATACAGTATATATATACACAGTATATATATATATATATATATATACTGCATCCAGCGTAGCCTATGTCTGACTGCAGGCCATTCCTGGTGTACTCACCCATAGTTGCTTTTAGACTTCTGGTGGTGTACACAATACCGTGCACCCCTAGTGCAGTTGCTACTACTTTTCTGGTGGTGTACACAGTACACAATACAGTGCACCCATAGTTGTTATTACACTTCTGTTGGTGTACACAGTACCGTGCACCCATAGTGCAGTTGCTACTACTTTTCTGGTGGTGTACTGTACACAGTACACAATACAGTGCACCCATAGTTGTTATTACACTTCTGGTGGTGTACACAGTACTGTGCACCCCTAGTGCAGTTGCTACTACTTTTCTGGTGGTGTACACAGTACACAATACAGTGCACCCATAGTTTTTATTACACTTCTGGTGGTGTACACAGTACCGTGCACCCATAGTGCAGTTGCTACTACTTTTCTAGTGGTGTACACAGTACACAATACAGTGCACCCATAGTTGTTATTAAACTTCTGGTGGTGTACACAGTACCGTGCACCCATAGTGCAGTTGCTACTACCTTTCTGGTGGTGTACACAGTACACAAAACAGTGCACCCATAGTTGTTATTACACTTCTGGTGGTGTACACAGTACCGTGCACCCATAGTGCAGTTTCTACTACTTTTCTGGTGGTGTACACAGTACACAATATAGTGCGCCCATAGTTATTATTACCGGTACACTTCTGGTTCTGGTGGTGTAAACAGTACTGTGCACCCATAGTGCAGTTGCTACTACTTTTCTGGTGGTGTACACAATACAGTGTAGTGTGGTTTTGGTAAACAAAATTTACAGTATGTCCGGACGGCCACCAAGGAGAGGCAGACGCTCACAGGCCACTAAAAGAGGGCAAGCAGGCTCTGTGTTTACAGTCAACAGTGCTGGTCGTGGACATGGTGCATCCTCTGTACGTGGCCATGGGGCACGCTTGTCCTTTTTTTCTGCAGCTGGCTGTGTTATTGAGCCACAACATACAGAAGAGTTGGCGGAATGGATAACAAAGCCGTCCTTATCCTCCTCATCCTCTGTCACCCAGGCTCAGAGTAGTTTTCCTGCCAATGCAGCTGACAAAGCGGCCTATTCCATCGGCTCCATGTCAACAGTCACTCCTTCCCTAGCCCCACCATCATGCACGGAGGAGTCCCCCAAACTATTCGACCACAGTGTCGGGTACATGTTGCAGGAGGATGCACAGCAATTTGAAGGTTTCGATGATGGTACCCAGGTTGAGGAAGGGAGTAACGTGAGCCTAGAGAGAGGGGTGCCCAAGAAGGGCAAGAAACTGGCAGTCATGTTCCCCCAGCTGCAGCATACTGCCAAGTTTTCTCCAGTGACGAGGAGGGAGGGGATGATCAGGTCACTGACTCTACTTGGGTGCCTGATAGAAGAGAGGAGGAGGAGGAAGAGGCACATCTCCAACGAGGCAGGATGTCCTCCAGGGGGCAGCTTAAGGGGAGGCACCCTATTGCATCACACCGCAGAGCTAAGCAGGTGCAGGACACTGCTGACTCCCCGTATATTTAGAAAAATTATTTGAGTGGGCCTTTTTTGACACATGTGCAGCAGATCGCACCGTTGCTGTTTGCAACCTATGTCTGAAGCGTATCAAACACTGACAAAACAACAGCCGCTTGGGCACCACATGCTTGACCAGACATTTGATGACTTCCCATGCAGTCCGTTGGCAACAGCACTTAAAAGACCCACATCAAAGAACAAGGCAGACCTCTCCTTGCTCCTCATGAGTTGGGATCTCCAACCCCACTATACCCCCAGTCCTCTCAGAAACCTGCACTGAGAGGAATGAAGGTATAGAAATAGGTGTCCCAAGTACTTGCGGCCAATCTGCTAGCGGTACATCAACATCCGATTTTAGCAGGTACATTTCCCTACCCCAGTTGCTAAACCGTCGAAAGAAATTCGGTCCCAGCCATCCACATGTTCAGTGTCTGAATGCTAGCTTGGCCAAATTGCTAGCACTGCAACTGCTGCCTTTTCAGCTGGTAGACTTTGCCCCCTTTTGTAAATTTGTGGAATGTGCGGTACCTCAGTGGCAGGTTCCCAAACGCCATTTATTTTCACGGAAGGCCATTTCGGCTCTCTAACAGCATGTGGAAGGCAATGTCTTTGCCTCGTTGGACAGGGCGGTCAGCAGTAATGTGCATATTACCGCTGACTCATGGTCCAGCAAGCATGGACAGGGATGTTACCTTTCTTTCACGGCGCACTGGGTAACTCTGCTGGCAGCTGGGAAGGATGCAGGACAGGGTTCAGTATTGTTGGAGCTGTTCCGCCACCACACCTCCAAAATGCTAGTGGTGATTCTGCCACAGCTCTCTCCTCCACCCCCTACTCTTCTTCTTCCTCTTTGGCCTCTTCCTCTGCAGATTTGTCCTCTGAACCAGCGGTGCTCCGTAGGCATTCAAGGGGCTGTGCAAGCACTCAGGCAAAAAGATGCCATGCAGTGCTTGAGTTGGTCTGCTTAGGGGACAGGAGCCACACTGGGGCAGAGATTCTGTCAGCTCTGCAGGGGCAGGCTCAGAGGTGGTTGACGCCATGCCAGCTTCAGCAAGGAATGGTTGTATGCGACAATGGCACCAACCTCCTCTCTGCCCTCCGACAGGGACACTTGACCCATGTTCCCTGTTTGGCTCACGTCCTGAATTTGGTGGGGCAGAGCAGGTACCCAGGCTTACAGGATCTCCTGAGGCAGACCAGGAAAGTCTGTGGTCATTTCCGCCGGTCATATAATGCCAGTGCTCAGCTGGCTGACCTTCAAAGGGAATGCAACCTGCCCAAGATTTGTGACATGCCCACCAGGTGGAACTCAACGTTGGCAATTCTGCAGTGGCTCAATGAATCCCCAAAAAAACAAAAAAATCCCAGAACGGCAACAAATTTGGGAAAAAGGGTAGACGTGTGTCCTATCAGTCACCGCAGAGGGCACCGTACAAGGAATTCAGGGTGGAACCATCCACCTCCACAGAGACAGGGAGCAAATTATGACCGTAGCTATGGACAGTCGTCCAAGCAAGGACAACAGTACCATTATGGTAGAGATTCTCCCTATACCATGAGAGGCCCCGATAGAGCACCAAATAGCAATTATGGATCTAATACACATTCCAATCATGGTCGCAATTATGGAAATCGATCCTACCTCGAAAGAGAAAGGGACGATCAAGGTTATGACTATGGTGTTGATATGCAAAATCGTTTCTTTCCTTTGAGGGATAGAGAAGGTCCTACTCGTAGTGGACCTAGTGACTATAACTAGTGATGAGCCGAACACCCCCGGGTTCGGTTCGCACCAGAACCCGCGAACGGACCGAAAGTTCGAACGAACATTAGAACCCTATTAAATACAATGGATGCGAACGTTCGAATTCTAAAGTGCTAATTATAACAACTATTATGCATGTTATTGTCCTAAAAAGGGTTTGGGAACCCGGGTTCTGCACCAGGGGACATGTATCAATGCAAAAAGAAGTTTTAAAAACGGTCGTTTTTCGGGAGCAGTCATTTTAATGATGCATAAAGTGAAAAAAAAAAAGTCAAATATTCCTTTAAATATCGTACCTGGGGGGTGTCTAAAGTATGCCTGTGAAGTGCCACGTGTTTCCCGTGTTTAGAACTGTCCCTGCACAAAATGACACTTCTAAAGGAAAAAAAAGCCATTTAAAACTGCTTGCGGCTTTAATGTAATGTCTGGTCCCGGTAATATGGATGAAATTCTTTAAGAAAAATGGCATAGCTACCCCATGACCCCCCCCCTACCCCAGCCCATTACCAGCCCCTTTGGGTCTTGTATGGATATTAAGGGGAACCCCGCACATAAAATAAAAAAGGCCCTATATACTCTGAACAGCCCTATACAGGCGGTGCATACAAGACAGGGACTGTAGGTTTGTTCTTATGTAGAGTCTGTTTGTAATTTTGAACAGGTACATTGTTGAAGTGTAGCTCCAGACCAAAAATCTATTTTTAAACTTTTTGGAAAACATAGGTAAGGGTTATCACCCCTGTAACATTTGTTTTGCTGTCTGTGCCCCTGTTCAGAACATTTCACCTCACTTTCCGTCCCAATGACAACTGTTTTTGAAATGTGGTGTTTTTCTTGAAACAAGGATTGCTGATAAAGCATCAGTACAGAGGAGACACCTTTCTCCCATATTTATTCTTACAGGAGAGAATTTTCCTTCCTAGTGGTAGATTTCCTCTCACTTCCTGTTGTCTTCTTGCGTTTGCAAGTAGGAGTCGTTTGTAAGTTGGATGTTTGAAAGTAGGGACCTGCCGTATATACTCTGCAGAAATAGGCCCCTTAGTTGTTGGTGTTGGCACAACACTGTAAGCACTCACAGTTACTCTTGGTTGGTGCTGGAACGCCCTGCTGTCAACTATTATATCAGGAATTTTAATTACATATAATTGTTGAACAGTGGTAGTAAAAATTGGGCCTTTGATGGTGGTGCTGGTGCCACAACACTGTAAGCCCTGACAGTTACTCTTGGTGGGTGCAGCAATGGGCCCTGCTGTGAATTATTAGATCAAGAATTGTAATTACATGCCCCTGTTGAACAGGGGCTGAAAAATTGGGCCTTAGGCACTGGTGGCACAACACTGCAACCCCTCACAGATACTGTACTTGGAGCACAGCAATGAGCCCTGTTGCAAAGTATTGCTTCAAAAATTGTAATGACACGCCCCTGTTAAACAGGGGCTGAAAAATTGGGCCTTAGGCACTGGTGGCACAACACTGCAACTCCTCACAGATACTGTACTTGGAGCACACCAATGAGCCCTGTTGCAAAGTATTGCTTCAAAAATTGTAATGACACGCCCCTGTTAAACAGGGGCTGAAAAATTGGGCCTTAGGCACTGGTGGCACAACACTGCAACTCCTCACAGATACTGTACTTGGAGCACAGCAATGAGCCCTGTTGCAAAGTATTGCTTCAAAAATTGTAATTACACGCCCCTGTTAAACAGGGGCTGAAAAATTGGGCGTTAGGCACTGGTGGCGGCACCCATAAACAAAAATGATCTTACAAGCTATCATCATCAATCGTATCATTGAGGACTCGGAGGAGGAGGATAGCCAGTCAACATAACAGCACAGGCACTCAGCATCAGCATCAGTCTTGAAGGGATGTGACATGTTAAAATCAATTAGTCTGTTATATCAGCATCAGGTGTGTGGTAGCTGGTGGTGATCCAAGACTGGTTCATCTTGATGAAAGTCAGTCGATCAACCGAGTCGGTGGACAGGCGCACCCTGTGATCCGTGACAAATCCTCCAGCAGCACTGAATGTGCGTTCCGAAAGAACGCTGGATGCAGGACAGGCCAGTAGCTCAATTGCATACTGTGCAAGCTCTGGCCAGTGATCCATCCTCAAGACCCAGTAAGCCAGAGGATTTTCGGTGGGGAAGGTGTCCAAGTCTGACCTTGCCCCTAGATATTCCTGCACCATGTTTATCAGACGCTGGCGATGGTTGCTGGAACCGATCATACTTTGGGGCTGCGGACTAAAGAATTGTCTGAACGCATCGGTCAGACGGCCACCTTCCCCACCGCTCCTTCTTTGACTGGCCGAAGCCTCAGCAACTCGTTGTCCAGGACCAGGAGTTTGCAACCTCCCAGTCTCTGGGAACGCGTTGCACAGACCTTTCTGCAAGGCCTCCCGGAGTTGTCTCATCCTCTGCTCCCTCTGCGACGGTAACATAAGGTCCGCAACCTTACCCTTGTACCGTGGATCAAGGAGAGTGGCCAGCCAGTAATGGTCCCTCTCCTTGATCCGAAGAATACGAGGATCCTTCCGCAGACTTTGCAGGATCAGGGAGGCCATGCAGCGTAGGTTTGCTGAGGCATTCGCTCCGGAGTCCTCTGGGTCACTAAGGACGACATGATCCGCAGCCACCTCCTCCCAGCCACGTACAAGTCCACTGGTTTCTTGGGACTGTAAATCATCCCTAAAAGACTGCTGCTGATGATGCTGAGTGCCAGCCTCCACCTCCATGCTGACACAATCCTCCTCCTCCTCCTCCTCCTCCTCCTCTTCCTGTGCGATGGGTGGGACAGAAGGAACACTGTCTGGGTAAAGGGGGCCTTGAGAGGCAAGGAAGTCCTCCTCTTCCTGCCTCTGTTCTGCCTCAAGTGCCCTGTCCATTATTCCACGCAGCGTGTGCTCCAACAGGTGGACAAGAGGTACAGTGTCACTGATGCATGCACTGTCACTGCTCACCATCCTCGTGGCCTCCTCAAATGGTGCCAGGACAGTGCATGCATCCCTGATCATGCCCCACTGGCGTGGAGAAAAAAACCAAGCTCCCCTGACCCTGTCCTGGTGCCGTAGTCGCACAGGTACTCATTGATGGCCCTCTGCTGCGTGTGCAGCCGCTGCAGCATGGCCAACGTTGAGTTCCACCTGGTGGGCATGTCACATATAAGGCGGTTCTTGGGCAGGTTCAACTCCTTTTGCAGCTCAGCCAGGCGAGCACTGGCATTATAAGATCTGCGGAAATGCACACAGACTTTCCTGGCCTGCCTCAGGACATCCTGTAAGCCCGGGTACCTGCCCAAGAAGCGCTGCACCACCAGGTTAAGGACGTGAGCCACACAGGGCACATGGGTCAGTTGTCCCTGTCGGAGGGCGGAGAGGAGGTTGGTGCCATTGTCGCAAACCACCATTCCTGGCTTAAGCTGGCGTGGCGTCAACCACCTCTCGGCCTGGCCCTGCAGAGCAGACAGGACCTCTGCCCCAGTGTGGCTTCTGTCCCCCAAACACACCAGCGCAAGCACGGCATGGCATCTTTTTGCCTGCGTACTTGCGTAGCCCCGTGAACGGCTACGGAGCACCGCTGGTTCATAGGACAAACCACAGGAAGAGGCCATGGAGGAAGAAGAAGAGGAGGGGGTGGAGGAGAGAGGTGTGTCACAACCAGTAGTAGCATTTTGGAGGCGTGGCGGTGGGACAACCTCCAACACTACTGCACCTTGTCCTGAATCCTTCCCAGCTGCCAAAAGAGTGACCCAATGGGCCGTGAAAGAAAGGTAACGTCCCTGTCCATGCCTGCTGGACCATGAGTCAGCGGTAATATGCACCTTACCGCTGATCGCCCTGTCCAGCGAGGCCAAGACATTGCCTTCCACATGCCGGTAGAGAGCCGGAATAGCCTTCCGTGAGAAAAAGTGGCGTTTGGGAACCTGCCACTGAGGAACTGCACATTGCACAAACTCACGGAAGGGGGCCGAGTCTACCAACTGAAAAGGCAGCAGTTGAAGCGCTAGCAATTTAGCCAAGCTAGCATTCAACCGCTGGGCATGTGGATGGCTGGGAGTGAACTTCTTTCGACGGTCCAGCAGCTGGGGCAGGGAAATTTGCCTGCTAGAATCGGACGTCGGTGTACTGCTAGCAGAGTGGGCGCAAGTACTTGGCTGTGACACACCTAATTCTACACCTTCATTCCTCTCAGTGCATGTTTCAGAGAGGACTGAAGTTATAGTGGGGTTGGAGATCCCAGCTGATGCGGTGCAAGGAGAGGTCCGCTTTGTTCTTTGGTGTGGGTCTTTGAGGTAGGCTTGCCAACGAGCTGCATGGCAGGTCAACATATGTCTGGTCAGGCATGTGGTACCCAAGCGGCTGATGTTTTGGCCACGCGATATACGCTTGAGACATATGTTGCAAACAGCAGCTGTGCGATCTGATGCACTAGCCTCAAAAAAGGCCCACACCAAAGAACTTTTTGAATGACGGGCAGAGGCAGCGCCCTGCACAGGCGGAGCTCTGCGGTGTGATTCCGTCGGTGTACTGCCCTTACGCTGGCCACCAAAGGGCATCCTGCCTCGTTGGAGATGTGCCTCCTCCTCATCCTCCTCCTCCTCCTCTCTCCTATTAGGCACCCACGTGGAGTCAGTGACCTCATCATCCCCTCCCTCCTCTTCACTGGAGCCAATCTGGCAGTATGCTGCAGCTGCTGGAACATGACTGCCAGATTGGTGTCCTTCTTGAGCATCCCCTCTGTCTGCTCTCACGCTACTGCCTTCCTCTAGCTGGGTTTCATCATCAGACCCTTCGAAACGCTGGGCATCCTCCTGGAGCATGTACCCAACACTGTGCTGAAACAGTTCGGGGGACTCCTCAGGAGGAGGACATGGTGGGTCTAGGGAAGGAGTGACTGATGATTTGTCTGACATTGATACCAGGGAAGACGACGCTTTGGCAGCTGCTTTTCCAGTACCCTGAGCCTGGGTGAGAGAGGATGAGGAGGAGGAGGAGGGCTTGGTCATCCACTCTACCAAGTCTTCGGCATGATGTGGCTCAACATGTCCAGCTGCCGAAAAGAAGGACAAGCGTGTCCCATGGCCATGTGCTGATGACAATGCACCGCGTCCACGACCAGCACTGTTGCCCCCAGACACAGAGCCTGCTTGCCCTCTTTTATTGCCTCCTGACTGTCTGCCTCTCCTTGTTTGCCTTCCAGACATTCTAATAGATGGCCTGCAGGGAGATGGGAAAAAAGCAATAAGGGCTACCTTCAGGTGTCCTTCTCTGTCCCTTGAAACAAGGACTTTCACAGTGAAAGAAACTGACACTCTCCCTACCTACAGTTTTCTGTCCCTAGAAAAAATGTTTTTTTTAATCACAATATAGCACAAGGACAATTCACTCACTGTCCTTACAGGTCCCTGGAAACAAGGACTTGCAGAGTGAAAGAAAAAAAACACTCTCCCTACCTACAGTTTTCTGTCCCTAGAAAAAATGTTTTTTTTAATCACAATATAGCACAAGGACAATTCACTCACTGTCCTTCCAGGTCCCTGGAAACAAGGACTTGCAGAGTGAAAGAAAAAAAACACTCTCCCTACCTACAGTTTTCTGTCCCTAGAAAAAATGTTTTTTTTAATCACAATATAGCACAAGGACAATTCACTCACTGTCCTTCCAGGTCCCTGGAAACAAGGACTTGCAGAGTGAAATAAACTGACACTCTCCCTACCTACAGTTTTCTGTCCCTAGAATAAATGTTTTTTTTAAGCACAATATAGCACAAGGACAATTCACTCACTGTCCTTACAGGTCCCTGGAAACAAGGACTTGCAGAGTGAAAGAAAAAAAACACTCTCCCTACCTACAGTTTTCTGTCCCTAGAAAAAATGTTTTTTTTAATCACAATATAGCACAAGGACAATTCACTCACTGTCCTTACAGGTCCCTGGAAACAAGGACTTGCAGAGTGAAAGAAAAAAAACACTCTCCCTACCTACAGTTTTCTGTCCCTAGAAAAAATGTTTTTTTTAATCACAATATAACACAAGGACAATTCACTCACTGTCCTTCCAGGTCCCTGGAAACAAGGACTTGCAGAGTGAAATAAACTGACACTCTCCCTACCTACAGTTTTCTGTCCCTAGAATAAATGTTTTTTTTAAGCACAATATAGCACAAGGACAATTCACTCACTGTCCTTACAGGTCCCTGGAAACAAGGACTTGCAGAGTGAAAGAAAAAAAACACTCTCCCTACCTACAGTTTTCTGTCCCTAGAAAAAATGTTTTTTTTAATCACAATATAACACAAGGACAATTCACTCACTGTCCTTCCAGGTCCCTGGAAACAAGGACTTGCAGAGTGAAATAAACTGACACTCTCCCTACCTACAGTTTTCTGTCCCTAGAATAAATGTTTTTTTTAAGCACAATATAGCACAAGGACAATTCACTCACTGTCCTTACAGGTCCCTGGAAACAAGGACTTGCAGAGTGAAAGAAAAAAAACACTCTCCCTACCTACAGTTTTCTGTCCCTAGAAAAAATGTTTTTTTTAATCACAATATAGCACAAGGACAATTCACTCACTGTCCTTACAGGTCCCTGGAAACAAGGACTTGCAGAGTGAAATAAACTGACACTCTCCCTACCTACAGTTTTCTGTCCCTAGAATAAATGTTTTTTTTAATCACAATATAGCACAAGGACAATTCACTCACTGTCCTTCCAGGTCCCTGGAAACAAGGACTTGCAGAGTGAAATAAACTGACACTCTCCCTACCTACAGTTTTCTGTCCCTAGAATAAATGTTTTTTTTAAGCACAATATAGCACAAGGACAATTCACTCACTGTCCTTACAGGTCCCTGGAAACAAGGACTTGCAGAGTGAAAGAAAAAAAACACTCTCCCTACCTACAGTTTTCTGTCCCTAGAAAAAATGTTTTTTTTAATCACAATATAGCACAAGGACAATTCACTCACTGTCCTTACAGGTCCCTGGAAACAAGGACTTGCAGAGTGAAAGAAAAAAAACACTCTCCCTACCTACAGTTTTCTGTCCCTAGAAAAAATGTTTTTTTTAATCACAATATAGCACAAGGACAATTCACTCACTGTCCTTACAGGTCCCTGGAAACAAGGACTTGCAGAGTGAAAGAAAAAAAACACTCTCCCTACCTACAGTTTTCTGTCCCTAGAAAAAATGTTTTTTTTAATCACAATATAGCACAAGGACAATTCACTCACTGTCCTTCCAGGTCCCTGGAAACAAGGACTTGCAGAGTGAAATAAACTGACACTCTCCCTACCTACAGTTTTCTGTCCCTAGAATAAATGTTTTTTTTAAGCACAATATAGCACAAGGAGAATTCACTCACTGTCCTTCCAGGTCCCTGGAAACAAGGACTTGCAGAGTGAAATAAACTGACACTCTCCCTACCTACAGTTTTCTGTCCCTAGAATAAATGTTTTTTTTAAGCACAATATAGCACAAGGACAATTCACTCACTGTCCTTACAGGTCCCTGGAAACAAGGACTTGCAGAGTGAAAGAAAAAAAACACTCTCCCTACCTACAGTTTTCTGTCCCTAGAAAAAATGTTTTTTTTAATCACAATATAGCACAAGGACAATTCACTCACTGTCCTTACAGGTCCCTGGAAACAAGGACTTGCAGAGTGAAAGAAAAAAAACACTCTCCCTACCTACAGTTTTCTGTCCCTAGAAAAAATGTTTTTTTTAATCACAATATAGCACAAGGACAATTCACTCACTGTCCTTACAGGTCCCTGGAAACAAGGACTTGCAGAGTGAAAGAAAAAAAACACTCTCCCTACCTACAGTTTTCTGTCCCTAGAAAAAATGTTTTTTTTAATCACAATATAACACAAGGACAATTCACTCACTGTCCTTCCAGGTCCCTGGAAACAAGGACTTGCAGAGTGAAATAAACTGACACTCTCCCTACCTACAGTTTTCTGTCCCTAGAATAAATGTTTTTTTTAAGCACAATATAGCACAAGGACAATTCACTCACTGTCCTTACAGGTCCCTGGAAACAAGGACTTGCAGAGTGAAAGAAAAAAAACACTCTCCCTACCTACAGTTTTCTGTCCCTAGAAAAAATGTTTTTTTTAATCACAATATAACACAAGGACAATTCACTCACTGTCCTTCCAGGTCCCTGGAAACAAGGACTTGCAGAGTGAAATAAACTGACACTCTCCCTACCTACAGTTTTCTGTCCCTAGAATAAATGTTTTTTTTAAGCACAATATAGCACAAGGACAATTCACTCACTGTCCTTACAGGTCCCTGGAAACAAGGACTTGCAGAGTGAAAGAAAAAAAACACTCTCCCTACCTACAGTTTTCTGTCCCTAGAAAAAATGTTTTTTTTAATCACAATATAGCACAAGGACAATTCACTCACTGTCCTTACAGGTCCCTGGAAACAAGGACTTGCAGAGTGAAATAAACTGACACTCTCCCTACCTACAGTTTTCTGTCCCTAGAATAAATGTTTTTTTTAATCACAATATAGCACAAGGACAATTCACTCACTGTCCTTCCAGGTCCCTGGAAACAAGGACTTGCAGAGTGAAATAAACTGACACTCTCCCTACCTACAGTTTTCTGTCCCTAGAATAAATGTTTTTTTAAGCACAATATAGCACAAGGACAATTCACTCACTGTCCTTACAGGTCCCTGGAAACAAGGACTTGCAGAGTGAAAGAAAAAAAACACTCTCCCTACCTACAGTTTTCTGTCCCTAGAAAAAATGTTTTTTTTAATCACAATATAGCACAAGGACAATTCACTCACTGTCCTTACAGGTCCCTGGAAACAAGGACTTGCAGAGTGAAAGAAAAAAAACACTCTCCCTACCTACAGTTTTCTGTCCCTAGAAAAAATGTTTTTTTTAATCACAATATAGCACAAGGACAATTCACTCACTGTCCTTACAGGTCCCTGGAAACAAGGACTTGCAGAGTGAAAGAAAAAAAACACTCTCCCTACCTACAGTTTTCTGTCCCTAGAAAAAATGTTTTTTTTAATCACAATATAGCACAAGGACAATTCACTCACTGTCCTTCCAGGTCCCTGGAAACAAGGACTTGCAGAGTGAAATAAACTGACACTCTCCCTACCTACAGTTTTCTGTCCCTAGAATAAATGTTTTTTTTAAGCACAATATAGCACAAGGAGAATTCACTCACTGTCCTTCCAGGTCCCTGGAAACAAGGACTTGCAGAGTGAAAGAAAAAAAACACTCTCCCTACCTACAGTTTTCTGTCCCTAGAAAAAATGTTTTTTTTAATCACAATATAGCACAAGGACAATTCACTCACTGTCCTTCCAGGTCCCTGGAAACAAGGACTTGCAGAGTGAAATAAACTGACACTCTCCCTACCTACAGTTTTCTGTCCCTAGAATAAATGTTTTTTTTAAGCACAATATAGCACAAGGACAATTCACTCACTGTCCTTACAGGTCCCTGGAAACAAGGACTTGCAGAGTGAAAGAAAAAAAACACTCTCCCTACCTACAGTTTTCTGTCCCTAGAAAAAATGTTTTTTTTAATCACAATATAGCACAAGGACAATTCACTCACTGTCCTTACAGGTCCCTGGAAACAAGGACTTGCAGAGTGAAAGAAAAAAAACACTCTCCCTACCTACAGTTTTCTGTCCCTAGAAAAAATGTTTTTTTTAATCACAATATAGCACAAGGACAATTCACTCACTGTCCTTCCAGGTCCCTGGAAACAAGGACTTGCAGAGTGAAATAAACTGACACTCTCCCTACCTACAGTTTTCTGTCCCTAGAATAAATGTTTTTTTTTAAGCACAATATAGCACAAGGAGAATTCACTCACTGTCCTTCCAGGTCCCTGGAAACAAGGACTTGCAGAGTGAAAGAAAAAAAACACTCTCCCTACCTACAGTTTTCTGTCCCTAGAAAAAATGTTTTTTTTAATCACAATATAGCACAAGGACAATTCACTCACTGTCCTTCCAGGTCCCTGGAAACAAGGACTTGCAGAGTGAAATAAACTGACACTCTCCCTACCTACAGTTTTCTGTCCCTAGAATAAATGTTTTTTTTAAGCACAATATAGCACAAGGACAATTCACTCACTGTCCTTACAGGTCCCTGGAAACAAGGACTTGCAGAGTGAAAGAAAAAAAACACTCTCCCTACCTACAGTTTTCTGTCCCTAGAAAAAATGTTTTTTTTAATCACAATATAGCACAAGGACAATTCACTCACTGTCCTTACAGGTCCCTGGAAACAAGGACTTGCAGAGTGAAAGAAAAAAAACACTCTCCCTACCTACAGTTTTCTGTCCCTAGAAAAAATGTTTTTTTTAATCACAATATAGCACAAGGACAATTCACTCACTGTCCTTACAGGTCCCTGGAAACAAGGACTTGCAGAGTGAAATAAACTGACACTCTCCCTACCTACAGTTTTCTGTCCCTAGAATAAATGTTTTTTTTAAGCACAATATAGCACAAGGAGAATTCACTCACTGTCCTTCCAGGTCCCTGGAAACAAGGACTTGCAGAGTGAAAGAAAAAAAACACTCTCCCTACCTACAGTTTTCTGTCCCTAGAAAAAATGTTTTTTTTAATCACAATATAGCACAAGGACAATTCACTCACTGTCCTTCCAGGTCCCTGGAAACAAGGACTTGCAGAGTGAAATAAACTGACACTCTCCCTACCTACAGTTTTCTGTCCCTAGAATAAATGTTTTTTTTAAGCACAATATAGCACAAGGACAATTCACTCACTGTCCTTACAGGTCCCTGGAAACAAGGACTTGCAGAGTGAAAGAAAAAAAACACTCTCCCTACCTACAGTTTTCTGTCCCTAGAAAAAATGTTTTTTTTAATCACAATATAGCACAAGGACAATTCACTCACTGTCCTTCCAGGTCCCTGGAAACAAGGACTTGCAGAGTGAAATAAACTGACACTCTCCCTACCTACAGTTTTCTGTCCCTAGAATAAATGTTTTTTTTAATCACAATATAGCACAAGGACAATTCACTCACTGTCCTTCCAGGTCCCTGGAAACAAGGACTTGCAGAGTGAAATAAACTGACACTCTCCCTACCTACAGTTTTCTGTCCCTAGAATAAATGTTTTTTTTAAGCACAATATAGCACAAGGACAATTCACTCACTGTCCTTACAGGTCCCTGGAAACAAGGACTTGCAGAGTGAAAGAAAAAAAACACTCTCCCTACCTACAGTTTTCTGTCCCTAGAAAAAATGTTTTTTTTAATCACAATATAGCACAAGGACAATTCACTCACTGTCCTTACAGGTCCCTGGAAACAAGGACTTGCAGAGTGAAAGAAACTGACACTGTCCCTACCTACAGTTTTCTGTCCCTAGAATAAATGTTTTTTTTAAGCACAATATAGCACAAGGAGAATTCACTCACTGTCCTTCCAGGTCCCTGGAAACAAGGACTTGCAGAGTGAAATAAACTGACACTCTCCCTACCTACAGTTTTCTGTCCCTAGAATAAATGTTTTTTTTAAGCACAATATAGCACAAGGACAATTCACTCACTGTCCTTACAGGTCCCTGGAAACAAGGACTTGCAGAGTGAAAGAAACTGACACTCTCCCTACCTACAGTTTTCTGTCCCTAGAATAAATGTTTTTTTAAGCACAATATAGCACAAGGACAATTCACTCACTGTCCTTCCAGGTCCCTGGAAACAAGGACTTGCAGAGTGAAAGAAACTGACACTGTCCCTACCTACAGTTTTCTGTCCCTAGAATAAATGTTTTTTTTAAGCACACTATAGCACAAGCACAAAACACACTGACACTCTCCCTACCTATCCTTCTCTTTCCCTAAACTAAAGGAATCCAGGTTAAGCAAGAAAGAAATAACAGTCACTGTCCCTGCCTATGCTGCTCTATCCCTGCTCCGGAACACACTACACTAGGCCGCCGTGCTGGCGGCCTTTTATAGTGTGGGGCGTGTACTAAACACCCTCAGCAATAATTGGCCACAGGCATCCTGCCTGTGGCCAATCATTGCTCTCCTCGCTGCCGGCGCTGTGATTGGCCAAGCATGCGGGGTCACAGTGCATGCTTGGCCAATCACAGCGCCTGGATGACACTGCGATGGCGTAGTGCATTGTGGGCCGTTCGCGTCACTCGAATTTGGCGCGAACGGCCCAAATCGTTCGATCTTCGTCGAACGATCGAACAGCCGATGTTCGAGTCGAACGTATGTTCGACTCGAACACGAAGCTCATCCCTAACTATAACCATAATGGTAGAGACTATGAGAATTATAGATCTCGTCCACCCAGGGACTACCCTAACAGGTCAAATTATAGAAATCAGGAACAACAACATTGGGGTTTTCCCAGGCCTAATCAAGGGGTAAAAAGACCAGTAGAAAACAAAGAGGAACCAGAGGGGGAGGAGAGCACAGTCTAAAAAAGAAAAGGATGTGAGAGGGGACGGTATCTTTAATTTGAGTTCCCAAACCCTCACGAAATCTGAAACAGCCTTGTTAAGTAAAGGTTTGAAATTCGCACCACCAAATAAATTGAATACATTTCAAACTTACATGGACATGCATAAGTATGTGCGCAGAATCAACATCAAACGCCATTTTGCGACCATTCCAATTAGACAGGGTGGATCAGTTCAACAAAGATACCAACACTCGGGATTAGCTAATGCTTCAACCTTTAATCCCCGTGGGGTTCTGGCCCCCTCATTAACCACTTGAGGACCACCGCACGCCGATGTACGTCGGAAAAATGGCACGGCTGGGCACATGGGCGTACAGGTACGTCCCCTTTAAGAGCCCAGCCGTGGGTCGCGAAAACATTGCAAATGCTTGTGGAGAAAGGTTTTGAGCGTGACATCCTCAATGAGAAAGAAAAGATCTTTCTGATTCCCAAGGCCCCACGGGTTCCAGTGTTATACTGTCTACCTAAGATCCACAAGAGTCTTACTTGCCCCCCGGGTCGTTCCATTGTGAGTGGGATTGACTCCATTACGTCCCAGGTGGGCAAGTATATAGACTATTTCCTTCAGCCGTTGGTACAACAAATACCATCTTACTTAAAGGATACGAGGCATGTAATTAACAGGTTGTCCAGATTAAAACCCAGTGATCATACTCTGATGGTGACGGCAGATGTTACATCTTTGTACAACATTATACCTCACAGCCTGGGAATAGCAGCAGTTAAACATTATTTGGACATTCTTTCCTCCACACCCAAACAGCAGCAGGCATTCATCATGGACCTGCTTGAATTTGCAGAAAAACAAAATTACTTTTGGTTTGACCATCAGTACTACCGACAGCAACGTGGTGTGGCTATGGGGGCTAAATATGCCCCCAGCTTGGCCAATTTGTTCATGGCCAAGTGGGAGGAGGACGTCATCTATAAAAACTGAAGCCCACACCTAACCTTTTGGGCAAGGTATATAGATGACGTCCTCCTCCTATGGAACAGAACCAGTTCCCAGTTGGATGAGTTCTTTCTCTCCATCAACAATAACAACAAGGGGATTAGATTTGTTTATCTGTTAAAAATCAATTTTCTGGATCTTACAATTTCAAAAAATTAGGGTATTTTTAAGACCGTGTCTTATTTTAAGAAAACCGACCGTAATGCATTTATACCTTTGGGGAGTTGTCATCACGGCTCCTGGCTTAAGTCGGTCCCGAAAAGTCAGTTCGTAAGAATGAGACGAAATTGCACTGATATGAATGACTATAGACTCCAAGCAGGTATTCTAAAAAAAAGATTGGAGGAAAAAGGCTATGTCTTAGACTCTCTAGAAAGAACCATTGAACAAGTAGCGGAGATAGACAGATCTATACTGTTAAATGATGACCCTAGGAAGGTTAAAGATAAACCTGTCATACCTTTTATCACATCCTTCTCAACCCAACATTATTTAATCAAAAAAAAAAATCTGCAAGCACTTGCACCTTCTAGGTAATAATAGGATTATTAAAACATTCCTACCGGTCAATCCACAAGTGATTTTTAGGGGGGTTTCTTCCCTCAGGGATAGGGTTGCCCCCAATGTCGTAGACCCTCCCACTAAAAAGGTATCCTTTTTTCAAAACCTTTCTGGATACCACCAGTGTCGTAGGTGTCAGATATGCACATTGAATAAGAGAAAACTTAGAAAAACAGAATCTTTTGTCTCAACCAGTACATCCAAAGAACATCAAATTGAGCTGTTTATAACATATAGCTCAAGCATTGTGTACTTATTACAGTGCCCTTGTGGGCTCCAGTACATTGGCAGGACCAAACGGTCTATGCAGGTCCGCCTAGGTGAGCATATCACCAATATAAAAAGCGGTTTCAAATATCATTCTGTTTCCAAGCACTATGCCATCCATCACAATCGCAACCCTGCTAACTAGGGATGAGCTCCGCGTTCGACTCGAACATCGTGTGTTCGATCGTTCAACGAAGATCGAACGTTTTGGGTCGTTCGCGCCAAATTCGAGTGACGCGAACAGCCCAAAATCCTGGCGCTGTGATTGGCCAAGCATGCACTGTGACCCCGCATGCTTGGCCAATCACAGCGCCGGCAGCGAGGAGAGCCATAATTGGCCACAGGCAGGATGCCTGTGGCCAATTAAAGCTCAGGGGGGTTTAGTACACGCCCCACACTATAAAAGGCCGCCAGCGCGGCGGCCTTGTGTAGTGTGTTGGCGTGCAGGGAAAGATGTACATAGGCAGGGACAGTGTTAGAGAATTGTGTGTAGGGAGAGAGAAGGATAGGTAGGGACAGTGTCAGTGATATTGTGTGTAGGGAGAGAGAAGGATAGGTAGGGACAGTGTCAGTGATATTGTGTGTAGGGAGAGAGAAGGATAGGTAGGGACAGTGTCAGTGATATTCTGCTAAACCTTGTGTGCAGGGAGAGAGAAGGATAGGTAGGGACAGTGTCAGTGATATTTTTGCTAAGCCTCCTGCACAGTATACAACCGAAGCTAGCCCTTAGTGCTGTGATTTCCTGTTGTGTAACACAGGCAGGCATCTACAGCACTTAAAGCAGGCGTAGTGTGATTCCTGCAAAATATACACCTGAAGCTAGCCCTTATTGCTCGTAGTTTTTTTTCTTTTGTGTTACACTAAGGGCTCTTTCACACAGGACGGATCAGTAATGATCTGCCCCATGAAGCTCCGCTTGCTCAGCGGGGATCGCTCCGTTGATCCCCGCTGAGCCGGCGGATGACTGGGCGGTTTCCGCACACTGTGCAGGGACCGCCCTGTCAGAGCGCCGCTCTCCCCTATGGGGGGATCGGATGATGACGGACCGTAGAGTCCGTTGTCATCCGATCCGAAGACGGAAGGAAAAATAGGCCTAACAGGCATCTGCAGCACTTAAAGCAGGTGTAGTGTGATTCCTGAAAAATATACACCTGAAGCTAGCCCTTATTGCTCGTAGTTTTTTTTCTTTTGTGTTACACTAACAGGCATCTGCAGCACTTAAAGCAGGCATAGTGTGATTCCTGAAAAATATACACCCGAAGCTAGCCCTTATTGCTCATAGTTTTTTTTCTTTTGTGTTACACAGGCATCTGCAGGGGCATATAAAAAACATATAATGTGGTGCTGTGAGAGAAGTAGTAAAAAACCCTACTTCATGTATAGCACAATGGTGCACATAAAAATATGGTGTCAAAAAAAACGTTTGTACACAATAGGTGTACACAAATGAATGTGATAAAAATGTAAGTGAATACTAACAGTGAAATAATTGGTATGGGGTATAGGTGCACAATAAAAACCAACAATTAAACTGGAATATTGATCATACCCATAATAAACAAAAATAAAAATGAAAATATAATGTAGGTGGAGACAAACTCATATAAGGCGTCACAGATGAGTATGTAGAATAATGTCCAATCTTATCACATATGAAAAGAAGTTCATAGGTCAAAATCCAACAAGGAGCTGCATCGTTTGAAAATAGGTTTGAAGGGTGCATCTATCACATTTTCCCCTTTTTACATGGCTTGTTGTCGCCATATTGGTTTGGATTTCTTCCTTTTCAGGTTGGAAATACGGACCAGTGGTGCAGTCGGTATAAGGAAGGATGTGTCTTGCAGATACTGACTGTTCCTTGGGTCCACAGAGTGGACAAAGCTTTGTTGATCCACCACCGTACGGTGAGCTGGGTCCACTCTGTCGGGTAAGAGCATTTACTTCTCCCCCATTGGCCCAAGGTGAAGGCACTCCCGGGTGATGTCATATATCCTATATGCCTATAAAGAAAATGTGATAGATGCACCCTTCAAACCTATTTTCAAACAATGCAGCTCCTTGTTGGATTTTGACCTATGAACTTATTTTCATATGTGATAAGATTGGACATTATTCTACATACTCATCTGTGACGCCTTATATGAGTTTGTCTCCACCTACATTATATTTTCATTTTTATTTTTGTTTATTATGGGTATGATCAATATTCCAGTTTAATTGCTGGTTTTTGTTGTGCACCTATGCCCCATACCAATTATTTCACTGTTAGTATTCACTTGCATTTTTATCACATTCATTTGTGTACACCTATTGTGTACAAACGTTTTGCTTGACACCATATTTTTATGTGTACCATTGTGCTATACATGAAGAAGGGTTTTTTACTACTTCTCTCACAGCGCCACATTATATATTTTTTATACGTTCTATATATCCTGTCTGATTTTATGCTTGGCTGCTTCATTTAGTATTTAGAGTTGGCACAGTATTATTATTATTTAATCTGCAGGGGCATGTAATTACAATTATTGATCTAATAATTCACAGCAGGGCCCATTCCTGCGCTCACCAAGAGTAACTGTGAGGGCTTAAAGTGTTGTGCCAACACCACCACCACCACCACCACCAAAGGCCCAATTTTTCAGCCCCTGTTCAACAGGGGCATGCAATTACAATTCTTGATCTAATATTTCACAGCAGGGCCCATTCATGCGTCCAACAAGAGTAACTGTGAGGGCTTACAGTGTTGTGGCACCAGCACCACCACCAAAGGCCCAATTTTTCCTACCACTGTTCAACAATGGCATGTAAATATAATTCCTGATATAATAGTTCACAGCAGGGCGTTCCAGCACCCACCAAGAGTAACTGTGAGGGCTCACAGTGTTGTGGCAACACCAACATGTAAGGGGAAAATTTCAGCAGAGTATATACGGCAGGCCCCTACTTTCAAACATCCAACTTACAAACGACTCCTACTTACAAACGGAAGGAGACAACAGGAAGTGAGAGGAAATCTACCCCTAGGAAGGGAAATTCTCTCCTGTAAGAGTCAATATGGGAAAAAGGTGTCTCCTCTCTACTGATGCTTTATCACCAATCCTTGTTTCAATAAAAACCCCACTTTTCAAAAACAGTTGTCATTGGGACGGAAAGTGAGGTGAAATGTTCTGAACAGGTGCACAGACAGCAAAACAAATGTTACAGGGGTGATAACCCTTCCCTATGTTTTCCAAAAAGCTTAAAAATATATTTTTTGGCTGGAGCTATACTTAAACAGTGTACCTGTTCAAAATTACAAACAGATTCTACATAAGAACAAACCTACAGTCCCTGTCTTGTTTGCACCGCCTGTATACGGCTGTTCAGAGTATATAGGGCCTTTTTTATTTTGTGTGCGGGGTTCCCCTTAATATCCATACAAGACCCAAAGGGGCTAGTAATGGGCTGGGGTGGGGGGGGTGATGGGGTAGCTATGCCATTTTTCTTAAAGATTTTCATCCATATTACCGGGACCAGACATTACATTAAAGCCGCAAGCAGTTTTAAATGGCTTTTTTTTCCTTTAGAAATGTCATTTTGTGCAGGGACAGTTCTAAACACGGGAAACATGTGGCACTTCACAGGCATACTTTAGACACCCCCCAGGTACGATATTTAAAGGAATATTTGACTATTTTTTTTTTCACTTTACGCATCAATAAAATGACTGCTCCCGAAAAACGGCCATTTTTAAAACTTCGTTTTGCATTGATACATGTCCCCTGGGGCAGAACCCGGGTCCCCAAACCCTTTTTAGGACAATAACATGCATATTAATCGTTATAATTAGCACTTTAGATTTCGAACGTTCGCATCCATTGTATTTAATAGGGTTCTAACGTTCGTGCAAACTTTCGGTCCGTTTGCGGGTTCTGGTGCGAACCGAACCCGGGGGTGTTCGGCTCATCCCTACTGCTAACACACTCTTCTTAGGGATTGATAGATACAGCGCCAATTGGAGGGGTAGTTCCCTGGTCAGGGAATTATCGAAACTTGAGATGGCATGGATCCATAGGGTACGTTGCTATACCCCGTACGGTCTCAACATAGAGACAGATGTTAATGCATTCATTGATAACAGTTAAGCTAATAAAGATGTTAACCAGCTTTGAGTTCTTGGCTGACTGTGCCTTTGTTGTTTTGGTAGGCAGATTGGTTTAGTATTTACAATCTGCGTACTAGTGAGTTTGTGGGTGTGGATTTTTTTCACCTTTATTTATACTCACCATTTCATCTAGGCCAGGGGTCTCCAAACTGCGGCCCGAGGGCTGGATGCGGCCCTTTGTTAGCCTTTATCTGGCCCTTGGAGCACTATTCTTCCATATGATATGAGGTACTATTTCTCCCACTGACACCAACAATGGGCATTATTTCTTCCACTGATATCAGTGATGGGGCACTACTCCTCCTCCTATTGCTCACCAACATTGAGGCCATGTTTACCCTTATGCCGCGTACACACGATCATTATTCACGGCGGTTAAAAAAACGCTGTGAATAATGTCATTAAAAACGAGGGAACGGCTTGTTCCCCACACACGGTCGTTTTTCACGTCGTTTTTTCGCTTGTCAAGAAAAACGACCGTCTGTGGGCTCCGCGGCAGTGTTTCCCTATGGGAAAACTGCCGCGGAAAAAATGTCGGACAAAAACGACGAGGAAAATTAGAACATGTTCTAATTTTTCTCGTCGTTTTTAATGCCGTTTTTCTCATCGAGAAAAACGACATAAAGCCCACAGACGATCGTTTTTCTCGTCGAAAGGAAAAAATGTAGTTTTTCTCGACGGGAAAAACGGCCGTGTGTACGCGGCATTACTGATGTTGGGCCGAGGACATTTTCTACCCCCAATGGCCACAATCCAGCCCCCTTAAAGTCTGAAGGACAGAAAACTGGCCCTTTGTTTGAAAAGTTTGGAGACCCCTGATCTAGGCCATTGATCAGGCTCATTTGTGCGATTTATGATGGTATGATATAAGCTACACCTTCATGGCCCTCATATTTAAGTGTACGGTAAACTCTATTATTCGTACCATTTCCCCATCCCTCCACCTACTATACTCACTTAGTGGGGGAGTAATGGGGATGTACAGCTAGGACAGATACAATAGATATCTCCTTTTTGACGGTAATTTTTCTAATTTTCTATTTTTCGGTTTTAAAATATTTTATTTAATTTTTTCTCTTTTTTAATATATTTTTAATTTATCTTGAATCATTGACACTGCGACTTATATGTTGCACTGTCATATGCTGAATTAATTGCGATGAGCTGCATGCAACAGATTCACATAGGGATATCATTTATATGTATGGGGACAGAAACAAAAAAATTCTGCGCTGCCTACAATGGTGAGCAGCTACAAAAACCAATAGACAAAGGGTGAAAACAGAAATACATACATAAATTGTAGCGCTAAATTAGTACAATTAAATAAATAGTGAATGGACACCAAGTGAATGAACACCGTGCTCAGTGCTGGATAAGAAGACAATAGTCCATACAAAAAAAACATATAAAAAGTCTCTGGTAGGTGAAAAAAATTTAAAAGTTCAATGCAAATATAAATGGTGCTCCCACAATCTTGAAATAAACAAGTGAAGTGAAGATGGCCACCACCGATATAGAAGAGGCTTACTGGAATCAGTGGACCCCAAAAAACATATGTTTAAAAGGTCAACTAAGCATGGTATGTACCATTATAAGGCTGAATCCTCTGCTGTAGTTCCCAAACGGTATCTCACGACAGGCAAATGCAGGAGGGTGAGCTGCTGCTAAGTGCTTGGGGGATGGTTACCCAATGATGCCAGGAAAGGAACAGGTAAAAGGCTGCTATCTGTCCTCTGAGATCTTCTGTCATCCCCAGGGAGAGCTGTGCTGTGTGGAGTGTGTGCTGGACAGGAGGAAAGTGAGGGATATCATTTATATGTATGGTCTGAGTGAGGTGGAGTTCAATCCATGAACCCAGACCATACAAGATTAAACTAGTCCATTTTCTATGAATGACCCCATGAGATTATTTTTATATGTAAGCCGTGAGAAATTGTCTCACCTCGTTCTCTGGGGCTTAGAAAGGAGAGTGTGATTTAAATACACATTTTTCATCCTACAGGTTGAATGAAGAATTTCCAAATTTTTTCTTTCACCCTCTTTTTCTAGAGTGAGGTACTCTTTTTATCTGTTGAGCACCTTTGGGTTGGTTGCTAGCCCAGATTTTTTAGTAGTGGCTGTATAATCTGAATACATCCAGCAATCTATAGAGTAAGGGCATATGCCCCATCCTAAAATGGTGGATTGTGTATAGGGACACCAGGAGCTCAGAGCTGGGCGTTTCCTTTTATGTTTGTTGTGTATATATGGCGGTGAGTCTGCACGCCGCCCGTGCCCCAGGAAGACGTAATCTGTGATGAAAGGGCGTAGGGAGGAGCGGCGTTCTGACATCACCGCTATCCGCGCTAATCCCGGAAGCAACGGGCAGTGATCGAGAGCTGGCTGGCTCCAGTACTATTTGAGACGCTTATTTATCCACAGCAAAATTGTAAGTGCAATATTGTTGTTTTTAACAAATAAATGGTTTTTAAAAAGTATCACACTATGTAAGCCTTTCTGTCCTTACATGGGGATTAATTGAACACCATTATACTAAGGACATCCGGAGTGGAACTTCTGGTGACATCCTGCTACCAATAGCACAGAGACCCGGGGCTGGGGAATAAGCCACAGGCGCATACGATCTCCTTAACCAGAGATCTAGCTAGCTGGTAAGCGTCAGTAGTTACATTGGTGAAGGATCTGTACTATCATACCCTTTCACAATTTCTTGGGTGTCGTGATGTCACTATGGAACACTGGTTGATACATCATCGTTTGCAATTGTAATTTTGAACTTTTGAGCTTGTGGGACTCTATCTCTGTTATTTACCTGAGCTAATTGGACACTCAGAGGGTTCATACAGCCTCTTCATTATTTTAATTCAATTTTTTTATGAATGCTTTATGAGTTTCACATTTCAGTATTTGATACAATATTAGGTTGTACTGAGGGTTCACAACCTTCTTTGCTTTTGATTTATTAGCACTATTTTTATGTCACTTTATCTTTAATCATTCACTCAGCGTAGCTTATTTTATTCCAGTTTGTTGATTGTGTGTGTCTCACATGAAGCTGCAGCAGTTCACTTATATTTGTTACCACTTATTGTTCAGCGCAGTAATAATTGACAGCGCAGTAATAATTTTTTCACATATATACACTGTATCCTGTGCAGCTAGATCTTACTGCAGACCGTTCCTGGTGTACTGTTTCTAAAATACTTCAGGCAGGCAGTTGATTCAGTTAGCTGCAGTGTATTCAGTTTATATATACATCCCAGCTTTGTATATATATATATATATATATATATATATATATATATATACACTGTATCCTGTGTAACTAGATCTCACTGCAGGCCATTCCTGGTGTACGTATTAAAATACACTTTCAGACAGGCAGGCCAGGCAGGTGATTCAGTGATCCGCAGTGCATAAAATTAAGGTGACCAGATTTTTAAAATGAAATCTGGGGACATTTTTTTTTGGGCAAATGGTAAACTATTTTATAAGCATATTTTCCTCAAATGATATACTGTATGCAGTGTATGTGGTATGTGTTTATGGAATGATTGTATGATATATACGTTATTTCTCACATTTCGTTCATTAGATAAAAAAAGATACTACTTAGAATTTTTTGGGATATGTTAAGAAGATAAGATGGAGAACAAACTTAAGTACAAGAGGGTTGCGGAGTGTATGGCGGTGAGTAGTATGCACAGGAGAGGGGTGTGGAGTGTATGGCGGTGGGTGGTATGTACAGGAGAGGGGTGTGGATTGTATGGCGGTGGGTGGTTTGCACAGGAGAGGAGTGTGGAGTGTATGGCGGTGGGTGGTACGTGTAGAAGAGGGGTGCCGGGTTATGGCGGTGGGTGGTATCTGTGGGAGAGGGGTGTGGAGTGAATGGCTGTGGGTGGTATGTTTCGGAGAGGGGTGCGGAGTGTATGGCAGTGGGTGGTATGTTTCGGAGATGGGTGCGGGTTGTATGGCGGTGAGTGGTATGTACAGGAGAGGGGTGCGGAGTGTATAGTGGTGGATGGTATGTACAGGAGAGGGGTGCGGGGTGTATGGCGGTGGTATGTACAGAAGAGGGGTGCAGAGTGTATGGCGGTGGGTGGTATGCACAGGAGAGGGATGCGGGGTGTATGACGGTGGGTGGTATGTACAGGAGAGGGATGCGGGGTGTATGACGGTGGGTGGTATGTACAGGAGAGGGGTGCAGAGTGTATTGAGGTGGGTGGTATGTATATGAGAGGGGTGCGGAGTGTATGACAGTGGGCAGTATGTACAGGAGAGGGGTGTGCAGTGTATTGGGGTGGGTGGTATGTACAGGAGAGGGTGAGGGGTGTATGGCGGTGGGTGGTATGTACAGGAGAGGGGTGCGGAGTGTATGGCGGTATGTACAGGAGAGGGGTGTGGAGTGTATGGCGGTGGGTGGTATGTACAGGAGAGGGGTGCAGAGTGTATGGCGGTAGGTGGTATGTACAGGAGAGGGGTATGGAGTGTATGGCGGTGGGTGGTATGTACAGGAGAGGGGTGTGGAGTGTATGACAGTGGGCAGTATGTACAGGAGAGGGGTGTGCAGTGTATGGCGGTGGGTGGTTTGTACAGGAGAGGGTGTGGGGTGGATGGCGGTGGATGGTATGTACAGGAGAGGGGTGCGGAGTGTATGGCGGTATGTACAGGAGAGGGGTGCGGAGTGTATGGCGGTGGGTGGTATGTACAGGAGAGGGGTGCGGAGTGTATGGAGGTGGGTGGTATGTACAGGAGAGGGGTGCAGAGTGTATGGCGGTAGGTGGTATGTACAGGAGAGGGGTGCAGAGTGTATGGCGATAGGTGGTATATACAGGAGAGGGATGCAGAGTGTATATATGGAGGGGGCATAACATACACAATACCCCAAACACTTACTATACAAGGCTCCCAGAGCGATCTCTGCAGGTAACATGGAGGCTCCGCTTGCAACCCCACCTTTGTGTGCCTTCTGCAGCCAGCCAGAGCCCAAAGAAAGATGCACCGGCTCCGCCTCCAACTCCACGTTCCCGTCTGCAGCCAGAGCACCCGGCTCCGCCTCCACCTCCACGTTCCCGTCTGCAGCCAGAGTACCCGGCTCCACCTTCACATTCCTGTCTGCAGCCAGAGCACCCGCCTCCGCCTCCACCTCCACCTTCACATTCCCGTCTGCAGCCAGAGCACCCGGCTCCGCCTCCACCTCCACATTCCCATCTGCAGCCAGAGCACCCAGCTTTGCCTCCACCTCCATGTCTTGTCTGCAGCCAGAGAGCACCCAGGTCCGCATGGATGTGGAGGGAGAAATTTTGGCCGGCAGGAGCGGAAATGTCGGGTGAGACACTGCCCGCGTTACAGGCGGACAGAGACATGTCTCACAAACCAGACAGGTGGCAACCCTAAGTCCGCCCCTGCAATCCAGGGACAACATCGGGCTCCGGGGACTGTGTCCTCAGTCCGGGGACTGTCCCCGGAAATCGGGGATGTCTGGTCACCCTAATAAAATATATACTGTCTCTTACATATATACCCACTGCATTCTACTGTAGCCAAGCCTATACCTGACTACAGGCCATTCCTGGTGTCCGTATTAAAATACACTTTCAGGCAGGCAGGCTAGGCAGGTGATTCAGTGATCCGCAGTGCATAAAATATATACTGTCTCCTACATATATATCCACTGCATTGTACTGCAGCCAAGCATATACCTGACTGTAGGCCATTCCTGGTGTCCCTATTAAAATACTCTTTCAGGCAGTCAGGCCAGGCAGGTGATTCAGTTATCCGCAGTGCATAAAATATATACTGTCTCCTACATATATACCCACTGCATTCTAGTCTAGCCAATCCTATACCTGACTGCAGGCCATTCCTGGTGTACGTATTATAATACACTTTCTCCTACATATATATATCCACTGCATCCAGTCTAACCAAGCCTATATCTGACTGCAGGCCATTCCTGGTGTACCGTATATACTCGAGTATAAGCCGACCCGAGTATAAGCCGAGGTACCTAATGTTGCCACAAAAAACTGGGAAAACTTACTGACTTGAGTATAAGCCGAGGGTCAACAATGCCTCACTGTTCCCATCCTTACTGTTCCCATCCTTACTGTTCCCATCCTTACTGTTCCCATCCTCACTGTTCCTATCCTCACTGTTCCTATCTTCACTGTTCCTATCCTCACTGTTCCTATCCTCACTGTTCCTATCCTCACTGTTTAAATTTAACATTGTAAATAGTACCTGAAAAAAAGTTGAGAGGCTGCGGCGTCCATCGTTTAAATCCCGCGGTCTCTTCCTGGTCCCTTCCGTGATAGGCGATTCTCAGCAGACACTCTCCGCCTATCACGAACGTTCTCTCATCCTCAGTTTCCCAGCCGACACTGTGTTGGGTGTTCCGCCAATCACAGACGTCTGCTGGGAAACTGAGGATGAGAGAACGTTCGTGATAGGTGGAGAGTGTCTGCTGAGAATCGCCTATCACGGAAGGGACCAGGAAGAGACCGCAGGATTTGAACGATGGACGCCGCAGCCTCTCAACTTTTTTTCAGGTACTATTTACAATGTAAAATTTCGCTGACTCGAGTATAAGCCCAGGGGGGACTTTCAGCCCAAAAAAAGGGCTGAAAATCTCGGCTTATACTCGAGTATATACGGTACTCTTTCTAGTAAACTTCAGGCGGTGTTTTGCTAGTCTAATTTTACAGTATGTCTGGAAGGCCAGCAAGGAGAGGCAGATGCTCACAGGCCACTAAAAGAGGGCAAGCAGGCTCTGTGTCTACAGCCAACAGTGCTGGTCGTGAACACGGTGCATCCTCAGCACGTGGCCGTGGGGCACGCTTGTCCTTTTTTTCGGCAGCTGGCCTTGTTGAGCCACAACATGCAGAAGAGTTAGTAGAGTGGATGACAAAGCTGTCCTCATCCTCCTCATCCTCTGTCACCCAGGTTTAGAGTACTTTGGCTGCCAATGCAGCTGCCAAAGCAGCCTATTCGATCGGCTCAATGTCATCAGTTACTCCTTCCTAGGGATGAGCTTTATGTTCGAGTTGAACTCATGTTCGACTCGAACATTGCCTGGTGTTAGCGGCAAATTCGAAAAGCGGAACACCCTTTAAAAGTCTATGGGAGAAATCTAAAGTGCTAATTTTAAAGGTTAATATGCAAGTTATTGTCATAAAATGCATCCGGGCCGTTTTTTCGGGAGCAGTGATTTTAATAATGCTTAAAATGAAACAATAAAAGTGAAATATTCCTATAAATTTCGTACCTGGGGGGTGTCTAATAAAGGGGACCCCCAGATTCCGGCCCCCCCCTATGTGAATTGGTAACGGATACATTGTACCCCTACCATTTCAAAAAGAAAGTGTAAAATTTTTTAAAAAAACACACAGACACAGTTGGGATAAGTCCTTTATTAAAAAACAAACAAAAAAAAAACATTCCAGCGATGTAATCCAGTCTGTCCAGCGTTGTTCTCTATGTCCCGTGGTGATCCGATGTCCAGCGATGCTGCAGTCTGCTGGACATCCTGATCCTGATCCTGCAAAGCCTGTGAAAGGCCCCTCGGATTTGTGGAATCAAGGAGAGGGATCATTACTGGCTGGCAACCCTTCTTGAGCCACGTTACAAGGGTAAGGTTACGGAACTTATCCAGCCGTCGCAGAGGGAGCAGAGGATGAAACAACTTCGGGAGGCCTTGCAGAAAGGTTTGTGCAATGCGTTTCCAGAGCCTGGGAGGTTACAAATTCCTGGTCCTGGACAACGTGTTGCTGAGGCTTCGGTCAGTCACAGAAGGAGCGGTGGAAAAGGTGGCCGTCTGACCGATGCGTTCAGACAATTTTTTAGTCCGCAGCCCCAAGGTCTGATCGGTTCCAGCAACCATCGCCAGCGTCTTATTTACATGGTGCTGGAATACCTAGGGGCAATATCAGACTTGGAGACCTTTCCAACCGAAAATCCACTGGGTTACTGGGTCTTGAGGATGGATCACTGGCCAGAGCTTGCACAGTATGCAATTGAGCTATTGGCCTATCCTGTATCCAGCGTTCTTTCAGAACGCACATTCAGTGCTGCTGGAGGCTTTGTAACCGACTCGGTTGATCGGCTCACCTTCAAAAAAACGAATCAGTCTTGGATCACCAGCTACCAAGCACCTGATGCTGATGTAACCAGTGTTGTTCATCTTACGTTAAAAAAGTAATTAGTTACAGTTACAAATTACTTCTTCCAAAAAGTAATTGAGTTAGTAACTCAGTTACTACATTGAAAAAGTAATTAGTTACTCAGCAAAGTAACTATATTGGATATATTATATATACACAGGGCGGGGGCGAAGCGGTAGAAGGATGATATATATGTAATTTTTTCAGTGTATAAAAATAATAGGAGGGATAACAATAAATAATATTGGTTATGTGCCCATGCCTCACTGTGCCCTTGCCTCACTGTGCCCATGCCTCACTGTGCCCATGCCTCACTGTGCCCATGCTTCACTGTGCCCATGCCTCACTGTGCCCAATGCCTCACTGTGCCTGTGTCTCACTGTGCCCGTGCTTCACTGTGCCCAATGCCTCACTGTGCCCGTGTCTCACTGTGCCCGTGCTTCACTGTGCCCAATGCCTCACTATGCCCAAGTCTCACTGTGCCCAAGTCTCACTGTGCCCGTGCTTCACTGTGCCCAATGCCTCACTGTGCTCGTGTCTCACTGTGCCTGTGCTTCACTGTGCCCAAGTCTCACTGTTCCCGTGCTTCACTGTGCCCAAGTCTCACTGTGCCCGTGCTTCCCTGTGCCCAATGCCTCACTGTGCCCATGCTTCAATCACTGTGCCCGTAGCCCCGTACCTGATCGGCGGCGTCCGGGCGGCCATTCCAGTATTCAAAAGCCACGCCTCCTCCTCGTCTGTGATAGGCAGAACACTCAATTTCCCAGCATTCAGTGTTCGGCCTATCACGGACATCCGCTCATCCTCATAACACAGACCACCACAACCAGTGTTGTTCATCTTACGTTAAAAAAGTAATTAGTTACAGTTACAAATTACTTCTTCCAAAAAGTAATTGAGTTAGTAACTCATTACTACATTGAAAAAGTAATTAGTTACTCAGCAAAGTAACTATATTGGATATATTATATATACACAGGGCGGGGCGAGGCGGTAGAAGGATGATATATATGTAATTTTTTCAGTGTATAAAAATAATAGGAGGGATAACAATAAATAATATTGGTTATGTGCCCATGCCTCACTGTGCCCTTGCCTCACTGTGCCCATGCCTCACTGTGCCCATGCCTCACTGTGCTCATGCCTCACTATGCCCATGCCTCACTGTGCCCATGCTTCACTGTGCCCATGCCTCACTGTGCCCATGCTTCACTGTGCCCATTCCTCACTGTGCCCAATGCCTCACTGTGCCCAATGCCTCACTATGCCCAAGTCTCACTGTGCCCAAGTCTCACTGTGCCCGTGCTTCACTGTGCCCAATGCCTCACTGTGCTCGTGTCTCACTGTGCCCGTGCTTCACTGTGCCCAATGCTTCACTGTGCCCAAGTCTCACTGTTCCCGTGCTTCACTGTGCCCAAGTCTCACTGTTCCTGTGCTTCACTGTGCCCAATGCCTCACTGTGCTTGTGTCTCACTGTGCCCGTGCTTCACTGTGCCCAATGCTTCACTGTGCCCAAGTCTCACTGTTCCCGTGCTTCACTGTGCCCAAGTCTCACTGTTCCCATGCTTCACTGTGCCCAAGTCTCACTGTGCCCATGCTTCCCTGTGCCCAATGCCTCACTGTGCCCATGCTTCAATCACTGTGCCCGTAGCCCCGTACCTGATCGGCGGCGTCCGGGCCAGTGGCGTCACTAGGGTTGGTGTCACCCGGTGCGAAAAAAAATGGTGTCACCCCCCAACAACTATAGTCCCCCCTCAGTACAGACCCCCCTCCAACAGTATAGATCCCCTCCCTCAGTACAAACCCGCTCCACTAAGTACAGACTCCCTGCCATCAATATAGACCCGCCTTCCTCAGTATGAACCTCCCCCTCAGTACAGACACCCCCACCTCAGTGCAGACCCCCTCAGTTACAGACACCCCCTCGTACAGACACCCCCTCGTACAGACACCCCCCTCAGTAACAGACACCCCCCTCAGTAACAGACACCCCCCTCAGTAACAGACACCCCCCTCAGTTACAGACACCCCCCCTCAGTTACAGACCCCCTCCTCAGTTACAGACCCCCTCCTCAGTACCAGACCCCCCCCCTCAGTACCAGACACCCCCCTCAGTACCAGACACCCCCCTCAGTACCACCCCCCCCTCAGTACAGACACCCCCTCAGTTACAGCCCCCCCTGGTGCAAACTCCCCCTTGTGCAGACCCCAGCAGTACAGACACCCCCTCCCCCATCAGTAAAGATGCCCCCCTTACCTTACAGACCTCAGAACAGAGCGGCAGATACACACAGCGGTGTGTCCCTCGAGCGCGGGCTCCTCCTCCTCCTCCTCTGTGTATGTAAACAGAGAGGAGGCAGAGGGGGCGGCGGCTTCCTTCCGCTCTACTGAGGGACACAGCCGCAGCGTGAGCCTAAGGCACAGGGCAGCGGGCGGGCGATGTCAGTGTGGTGCCGATGCGCTACCCACGGGTGTCACCCCTCTGGTGGGTGTCACCCGGGTGCGGCCCGCCCCCCCCGCACCTGGCTAGCAACGCTAGTGGTCCGGGCGGCCATTCCAGTATTCAAAAGCCACGCCTCCTCCTCGTCTGTGATAGGCGGAACACTAAATTTCCCAGCATTCAGTGTTCCGCCTATCACGGACATCTGCTCATCCTCATAACACAGAAGAGGATGAGCGGATGTCCGTGATAGGCGGAACACTGCCTGCTGTGAAATTGAGTGTTCCGCCTATCACAGACGACGAGGACTCGGGAGGCGCGACTTTTGAACACTGCAATGGCCGCCGTCTGTCTGCATGACACGCTGATAAGTTAGGCAGACGGCGGCTTGCAGTTAGTTAGTGTTACATTACATCTACTCGCGGCGGCTGCGGCGAGTAGATGTAATTGGGGTAACGTCGCCCAAGTAATGTTAACGGCGTTGCCATGAGGGGGAATAGTAATCCGTTAGATTACTCGTTATCCCAAAAAGTGGCTGCGTTACATAACACCGTTTATTTAAACAGCGTTAGTTACAACACTGGATGTAACCGATTAATTTTTTTATGAATGTGAGATACCTTCAAGACTGCCTATGCTGATGCTGAGTGACTATCCTGTTATGATGAGTGACTATCCTATTCCTCCTCAATGTTCATGTTGATAGCCTCAAAAGAACATTTTTGGTTCTGGGCACCACCACCAGTGGCTAAGGCCCAATTTTTCTGCCCCTGTTTAACAGAGTGTGTAATTAAAAAATGTCTGTAATATTTTGCAGCAAGGCTTGTTCCTGCGCTCAACTAGAGTATTTGTGAGGGGTTGCAGTGTTGTGGCACCAGCACCAGTGCCTAAGGCCCAATTTTTCAGCCCCTGTTTAAAAGGGGTGAGTAATTATAATTTTTGCTGTAATATTTTGCAGCAGGGCTTGTTCCTGCACTCAACTAGAGTATCTGTGAGGTGTTGCAGTGTTGTGGCACCAGCACCAGTGCCTAAGACCCAGTTTTCTACCCCTGTTTAACAGGGTCATGTAATTACAATTCTTGATAGAATATTTCACAGCAAGGCCCGTTCCAGCGCCCACCAAGAGTAACTGTGACGGCTTACAATGTTCTGGTACCACCAACACCTAAGACCCAAATTTCTGCAGAGTATATAGGGCAGGCCGTATAGTATATACAGGCGGTCCCCTTTTTTCAAACATCCGATTTACAAACGACTCCTACTTACAAACGAAGGGAGACAACAGGAAGTGAGAGGAAAGCTACCCCTAGGAAGGGAAATTCTCTCCTGTAAGGCCTCGTAGACACGACCGATTTTCTCGTCGTAAAAAACACGTCGTTTTTTCCGACGAGATTTTTGTTAAGCTTGTCGATTTTCTCGCCAAGCTTTCCATGCGTACACACTGACAATTTCCAATTTCGTCGTTGTTCTCCGCGGTCACGTCCAGCACGTACGACGGCACTATAAAGGGGAAGATCTTTTTTCTTGGCGCCACCCCTTGGGCTGCTTTTGCTGATCTCGTGTTACCGCGTGTGAAGTAAAAGTTTGGGAAGAGACGATTCGCGCTTTTCAATCTTCGTACTTTTCAGATCGTTTTCTGCGGTTCAGTTTGTGCTTGAGGGTTCGTATCTTGACTTTCAGGGCGTCTAGGCAGGTCGTATCTGTTTTACAGTGCGTTCTTGCCTGTTCGTTTCTGATTTTCAGTTCGTTATTCATAGGCCTTGCTGTTCTAAAGTGCGTTCTGTTCTGTACGTTCTGATAAGACGACCGTTTCTTAGCCATGTCGCCTGGACGTTCTCGTCGTCGAGTTCGTGCTGTGCGTGCACTTGGTGTTGGTCTGCTTGTTTTGGACCAAGACCAGTCCATGAATGGTGTGAGGAGGAGTTCATGGACCAAGAATTGGTTGCTCCAGCGGGACCAATTCTGCCATATGCCTCTGCTGCGGGAGATCGTCGAGAATAATCCTGAGGACTACAGGAATTTTCTGCGGATGTCTGACCCCGTTTTTCAGGAACTGTTGGCTTTGGTGTCCCCCTATATTACCAGGAAGGACACCGTTATGCGGGAAGCCATCAGTGCTGAGCAGAGGCTCATCGCCACGTTGCGTTACCTGGTGACAGGGAGAAGTCTTCAGGACTTGAAGTTCACCACAGGCATCTCCCCCCACGCTCTGAGCCTCATAATCCCAGACACCTGTTCTGCCATTATACAAGTCCTGCAGGAGGACTATATTAGGGTAAGTTTTCTCCCTTAACATCACATTTTATGTATTACATGTATGTTAATGTATTGTTTTTCTTTCATCCTTCCCTAATTACCATGATTGTAATATGCTGAGAATGTCCCCTTTGTCCCCATGCATGCTGGAAGCTTTAGATTGCCCCTTTTTTCTCCTCCATAAATATTTCCCTTCACTAACTTTTCCAGCAGGGGCGCCTGTTGCTCCAAATGTTTGGGGGTTCAAACCCCAATTTAGGAAATAAACTTCCTCCTTTTTTGCTCTGGTGCCTATTAAACGCCCCCAGTTGTCCCCTCTAATGCAGCCATTTTGTTCCCTCCAATGCAGCCATTTAGTCCCCTCTAATGCAGCCAGTTTCCCCCCAGCCCTGCACTTACCTTCTTGTGGTCAGCGCCATCCTTCTTCTGTCCTTGATGTCTTCTCCTTCCCTTCATGTTGCATCAGCCAATCATGTTACCATTAAACAGACTTGGTGAACATGATTGGCAGAGCAGCCTGTCAGTGTTTCCCCAAGGAATGCCCCCCCCTGCGTCCCCTATTTTACTTTTAGGAAGCCAATTACATCCCTCAGGTTGTAATGTGCAAGACTATTTTACTACCTGTTTCTGCTATGCAATTTGAACCCCCTAAATGCCGCAATTATTCATATGTCGGTCGCTTTACAAGAGGCCATCCACCTGAATAGTGGGCGGCATAGACAATACATAGGTTAATGCAACGCATGAACCTATGTATTGTTCTGAGTGATGGGCACAGGAGAGAGGGGGCAGTGCTCCAGCGCCCACTCTGGACGCACCGCCACTGCAATGCTATCCTGTGGCCAAACACATCTCCTCCCCCCCCAAAATAATTTAGTAATGGCCCATCAGAGGGGGTGATGAATATGATAAATGAGCCTTCCATTATACTTATTTTAAACACCTTAATAAACGTAGAATTTGATTGATGTTGGCCTCTAATGTTTTTTTAGAGATTTTCCTTGTAATGTATGATTTTTGTATTCTAATATTATTTCATCTTGTTTCACTCCACAGCTTCCTTCCACGCCACAGGAATGGCAGACTGTGGCATCGGAGTTTGCCACGCGGTGGGACTTCCCCAACTGCGGTGGTGCCATAGACGGGAAGCACGTCCGCATCGTGCCGCCACCCCGTTCTGGGTCCTACTACTACAATTACAAGGGGTTTCATAGCATTGTGCTGATGGCAGTGGTGTCAGCACGGTATGAATTCCTCTATGTTGATGTAGGGAAGAATGGCCGGATGTCTGATGGGGGATCCTTCATCCAGACGGAGTTTGCCCTCCGTCTCCAGAGTGACGACCTTGCATTGCCACCGGATGCAGGGAATATTGAAGGACTCCCCTTTGTTTTTTTGGCTGATGAAGCCTTCGGACTCGGACGGCATCTTATGAGGCCATTTCCTCAGGGGACCCTGACCCCAGACAAGAGGGTGTTCAATTACTGGCTGGCCAGGGGCCGAAGAGTTGTCGAAAATGCCTTTGGCATAATGGCCAGCCGGTTCCGCCTTTTTATGACTTCAATACACTTGGCGGACTACAAAATAAATGTCGTATTATGCTGCTGTGTGCTACACAACTTTCTGAGCCAAAAATAAAATTCCTATATGGCCTCAGTTTTGCCAGAGGCTGGACTTTCCCCTGCAAATCCCCTGCCGGGCCTGGAATCTGCCCGTCCTGGCTTGCCCTCCCAAAATGCCCGTGAGGTTCGGGACAAATACATGGAGTATTTCACGGGTAGGGGGGCAATTCCTATGCCAGCCTATGTCTAAGTATCCAAATAAAAAGCTTGTTTAAACCTTTAATTATTTGTTCTTTCCTGTCTCCTAGTTTGTCTTAGTGCATTTGTAGTGCCAAGTGTATTTTACTTTAGGAACTAACAACCATTTCACTATGTAACCTTACAAAATAACCAAATAAGCTTAGAGGGTATTATAAAAAGAAGCTACACGTTGTTTGTGGTCAAATATTTTACTCTGTGCACATTCACAGCATTTTTATTTTTTTCTGTTTTTTTGGGTTGGCCTGGCCACAAACCGGCAATTTTTTGCTTATGAAAATACAAAAATAACAGTTGCATTCCAAAAATTACAACATTGGATACCTCTGAGCAATCTGAGACATTCACTTACACAAACTATGTCTCTATGTGCGCGTCCTAATATGGGGTCCTGCCACCCCTTGCCCAGCCAAAAATTGAATATGCACACATTTGGGATTTTTTTCATCTAGGAAGTTTACAATCCTGATCCCTATTGTCAACATGTGCTATCTGCCATCAGGGGTGATCAATGGACGTGTTTTGGGGGTGCAACCCCTTCCTCAGTTCACCGACTTTAGATACGAGGAAGGGGTTGCACCCCCAAAAGACGTACATGGATATCCCCTGATGGCAGATAGCACATGTTGACACACTGTGTGCAGATTAAATTTTTGGCTGGTTTGATTGTCAAAAATATTCTAAAATGTGCAATAACAAACATGTAAAAACAAATGTGTTTGGATGGCTTATTGAATTCTCCCCAAAACATCGAGAATGTCTTTAAATGTTTGTTCCATCACATGGATTCTTTGTTTAATTAGGTCCAGTTCCGTGCTACATTCCATCACTTGCTGGATGAGGCGGAGGGCACTGTCAGCAGAGAACCGTGTACTATCCTTCACAACATTTATATCCCCTAAAAACAAAAAACAAAAGGTATTATAACTCTGCAGGCCTACATCTCTTACCTGAAGCTGTGGTGACAGATACTGACCTGTTGTGGTGACCAGATCCACAACGTCATCCACCTCTCCTTCCTGCACTTCTCCTTCCTCCACCTCAACTTCCTGCACATCTTTCGGTTGTGGGTCTTTGGGAGTTTGGGGTTGCTTGGAAGTTGTGGGGTGCATGTGCTCCCTGGAGTGTTCTCCTCCCAGTCTTCTCTCCCCTATGAGAATCAAACAAAAGGTCTATTTATCACACTGTAAATCTCAATGTTAAAATAAAAACAGGCTAAATTGCTTGGAAGTGTGGTACAAGTGTGTGTTTGGGCGGAATTTAAAGAAGAATGCATTATTTATGACCAAGAATATGTTTAGTATTCAGCTTTGGATGTCATTTATTTGACATGGAGGCACCACAAAAGTTCACTGATGCACCTGTGTGGGACACCCAAAAAAGGCGGGTCTGGTGGCCCACACTATAGTGCTCCAAAGTGCAGATGTGGAAGTCTCCTTTACACTGATAAAAGTTTGCATTTCATTCTCTTTACAAACACATCATCTAGCCTAAAAATTTTGCCACAATATTTGACCAAAAATGGCAGATGTCTAATTACTTTTGTGGCTATAAAATAAGCCAAAACCGCGGATAGTGGCCGAACAAAGTGTCTGTAACGTAACGAACGATTACTGTGCGCAACCAAGTTCAAAATATTACATTTTGGAAGGGAGTCCAATATGAGAAACCAAAATAAAGAGCAACATGTAAGTTTAGAAAAAGATTAATAGCAGAAAAGTCTACATTTTACTAACTTTTAGCAATTATTCTCTTTATGCTCCTCGACTGCTCTGGCTCCCTCAGTTTGAGGTCTGACCACCTCTTTCTGAGCTACTCATTTGAGCGTTTCACCCCGAAATTCGTCTTCAGACTCTTCACGACTTTAGTGAGGATTTTGGCCTTCCTTCTATTTGGTTTGCTATACGGCCCATGCTTTGCATCATAATCAGACTTGAGCAAGATGTCCACCATCTCCGCCATCTCCGCCAAAGACATATTCGATGCCTTGCATCTCCTCCTTGATCGTGACGTTTCCTCGGTCTCCGGGCTTGTCTCCTCCTCGTTAGTTGCGGAATTATCAGACACCTGCTGTAACTCCGCCATATCTGTCTGCGCGCCGAAAGAGAAGGGGCGGGGAAAAGATGTAAGTTAGAACGTCATGGGCAGGCGACGTGTGCGGAGCGACGTGTTCGTATTTTGACGCATGCGTGGTGTGTATATAGCAAACACACATGTGACTATAGTACGTTCGGTGTGCGGAGAGAGGAGTTCAAGTGACGGACGTGCGAACGAAGGTATGTGATTTTGTGACTTGTACAAATTGTTGGCCTATACTGTCTTGAGAATGTTGGAGGATATATATGGTGACTAGGATGTTAAGGAGGTTAGACTGTTTGCCTCACATTAGTTATATATAATTTATTTAACTTGCAGATACAATATGAATGTCTTTATAAGCGACAAGGATTTCCTGGCGGAATTTATTGACCGGGTAAGGGAGCTGCCCGCTCTGTGGGAGACGAAAAACCCCATCCACAAAAAAAGAGGGGTGAGAAAAGCAGCGCTGGAGAAGCTGCTCCCATTTGTGCATACCAAGGTGCCCACAGCCACAGCAAAACAAGTGGACACTAAAATTGGCAGCTTGAGAGGTACCTACAGGACTGAACGCTCTAAGGTGCTGGCTTCTCAGAGGTCAGGAGCAGCAGCAGGTGATGTTTATGTCCCGATTTTGTGGTACTACAACAGGATGTCCTTCCTGGATGACCACATTGAGACAAGGCCATCACTCTCCACTCTTCCCCCCAGACTTCCCTGCAGTCAACCTGAGCCTTCTCTGGAGCAAGAGGAGGCAGCCATCCTGGATGATCCTGATTTGGCCATCTGGAGCCAGGTATAGTATTAAGTGAAAATGTATTGGGATAAACTTAATGTTTGACAAATATGTCAAGATGACAAACATAAAATATTTTGGATTCCACAAGTGAAATCAAGATCTGTAGACATTAGTCTGCACTTAATTGGGTGCTAAATAGTCAATCTGATGTAGTGGTAAATTTAAAGCAAGGATTTATGGATTTACATTCTAATTGCTTCAATCAGGATTACAAAGTTTGATGCAAAGATTAAACCAACATATTAAACTATGTCCCTTTTTCATACACAGGATGAAATCAGCCAGGAGGAGGGTCTGGAAACTGTCAGGCAGGAGGAGGAAAGGCCCAGTGGCAGCCAGGAGGTGGCAGGGCCCAGTGGCAGCCAGGAGGTGGCAGGGCCCAGTGGCAGACAGGAGGTGGCAGGGCCCAGTGGCAGCCAGGAGGTGGCAGGGCCCAGTGGCAGACAGGAGGTGGCAGGGCAAAGGAGAAGCACCAGATCCCAGGTGCCTCCCATCCGGCTTCCCAAAAGAGGCAGGAGGGACAGGAGCACGAGTGAGGCAGCAATGGCCCTTATTCGTGAGGCCCATGCCACCCTCCAGGAGCCCACATCCCCTGAAGAGGCCATTGCCGGCCTAGTGGAGGCTAAGTTCAAGGTGATAAGCATGGAGCAACGCCTCCTATGCAAGCCCCTGCTCATCACCTTGCTCAACAAGGGGGTGATGGAGAAAATTACCCCCAATACCGCCATATGTGAGGTGGCACAACTGACCCAACCTCAACCTCCACCTCCCCCTTCTTCTTCTGCCCCACCCCTTTCTGCTACACCTCCACCTTCTTCTTCTGCCCCACCCCCTTCTCCTACACCTCCACCTTCTTCTTCTGCCCCACCCCCTTCTGCTACACCTCCACCTTCTTCTTCTGCCCCACCCCCTTCTGCTACACCTCCACCTTCTTCTTCTGCCCCACCCCCTTTTGCTACACCTCCACCTTCTTCTTCTGCCCCACCCCCTTCTGCTACATCTCCTCCTCCTCCTGACAGGAGTACCCCTCCAGTGGCCCAGCCTCCAGCCAAACGAAGAAGGAAGGCTGCAGGGAAGGCTTCAGGGAAGGTTGCAGGGAAGGTTGCCAGGAAGAAGAGGAAGTGATGGCCTTGCTTCATTGTGGTCGGACAGAAGGCAGCCTGTTGTAGTACCACACACTTGGGACATATATATCACCTGCTGCTGTTCCTGACCTCTGGGAGGCCAGCATCAGATTGTGTTCAGAAATGTTGGCCTTCTCAAGCTCCCAATTTTAGGGTCCACACAGGGTTGCTGTGTGCTCTGGGGTCCCTGGGATGCACAAATGGCAGCAGGTTCTCTAGCGCTGCCTTCTCTTTATTTTATTTCGAAACATGAATAAATGTGATTTTTGTTTAAGTTCATACTTGACTATGTGTATTTGTAAAAATTAAAAATCTAGCTTTGGAGTAAGCAGATACATTTGACTGACAAAAAAAGGGACAGATAACATCCCCCCAAAAGAATAACTAAATCTGATTTGCAAAAAAACATGGTGGAAAATGTAACTAATATAGATTCCAAAATTAAATGGGAGATCACTATCAAAACATTGCGAAATTATAATTAACATCATTTTGAAAAATATAACCATTTAAATTATTCCTAAAAACTTGCACGATATAATACACATAAATCTTCTTAAGAGCAGCATGAAAAAGGTTAAAAAAAAATAGTCATAACTCTGTGTGAATATCAGCAGCAAAAGAAGGTCACTCGTTTTGATTAATGTAACATTCTAACGAAGATTTCAATGCAGAACATTTAAACGATGCAATAATTTGGAGCGTGACGAATGTGCTCTCTCCATTACGAAGGCTTGTTTTACCAGAAGATGCGCTCCCATCTCATAGTTGCTTGTGAGCATGCGCGCTTTTGGAAGAGTCGTAAAAGCATACACACGAACCATTTTCTCGTCACAAAACAGGCCGACGAGAAACACGACGAGGAAATCTGGAATCCTGACGAGAAAATAGAGAGCAGGTTCTCTATTTTCTCGTCGAGATTCTCGGCAATTTTCTCGTCGTAAAACCATACACACGAACGTTTTTCTCTACAAAAAAGCTCTCGCGGCACTTTTCTTGACGGTTTTGGACGAGAAAATCGGTCGTGTGTACGAGGCTTAAGAGTTAATATGGGAAAAAGGTGTCTCCTCCACTGATTTATCACCAATCCTTGTTTTCCCAAATTTTTCAAAATCCAATTGTCATTGGGACAGAAAGTGAGATGAAATCTTTGAACAGGGGCACAGACAGCAAAACAAATGTTACAGGGGTGATAACCCTTCCCTATGTTTTTCAAAAGCTTAAAAATAGATTTTTGGGCTGGAGCTATACTTAAAAAATGTACCTGTTCCAAATTACAAACATATTCTATTTAAGAACAAACCTACAGTCCCTGTCTTGTTTGCACCGCCTGTATACTGCTGTTCAGAGTATATAGGGCCTTTTTTAAATTTGGGTGCGGGGTTCCCCTTAATATCCATACAACACCCAAAGGGGCTGGTAGTGGGCTGGGGGGGGTACCCATGCCATTTTTCTCAATGATTTTCATCCATACTGCCGGGACCAGACATTACATTAAAACAGCAGTTTTAAATTACTTTTTTTCCTTTAGAAATGTCATTTTGTGCAGGGACAGTTCTAAACACGGGAAACATGTGCCACTTCACAGGCATACTTTAGACACCCCCCAGTTACGATATTTAAAGGACTATTTCACTTTTTTTTTTTACTTTAAGCATCATTAAAATCACTGCTCCCGAAAAAACTGGAGTTTTTAAAACTTTTTTTTGCATTGATACATGTCCCCTGGGGCAGGACCCGGGACCCCAAACACTTTTTAGGACAATAACTTGCAAATTAGCCTTGATAATTAGCATTTTTGATTTTGAACATTTGCGTCCATTGTATTTAATAAGGTTCTAAAGTTCGCGCAAACTTTCGCAGGTTCGCAGGCTCATCCCTAACCCCGACATCTTACAATATATACAAGCTATTTGGATTTAAGTACAGGTATATCTTATTTCTTTTGCATAGTGGAGGTTAGTGATCAGACCTGAACCTGCAATTCATCGAAGAGAGGTGAATTAGGAGTTCCTAAACTTGCTAAATACCATCAGAGAGCTCATCTTACACAACTATCTGCAATATACTTTACCTCTTGTTGTCCAGACTAGGTACCTAACAAAGTCATGTCATCTAAACGTATCCCTGCTGATCTAATTATGAGTAGTGATGGACAAACATCTAATGGGACAGTTCGCGAACGCGCACAAATGTTCGCGAACCGCAGGTTCGCTGCCGGTCCAATTCATTTCAATGGCAGGCGAACATTAAAAACCTCCAGGTCATATTTGTAGCCACAAAATACTTACTAGCTGTGCACACATAGTGCCACAACATGGACACTGACATACCAGAAGCCTTAAGCGAATCTGCGATCGACAATGACAAGCATTATTTTTTTATCTGCGAAATGTCATCAATTCAGGAGCGCATGAAGGCCATGGAGGAGAGGCAAGGCCGGGTTTGTGGACCTATAATCGTTAGCGATTTGTGTCGCTACAGTCTGTCCCTGCGACACACAGCAACCTCTCCCTACACTGACAAAAGACAGCTGCAGAACCGCTCAGCAGTCACAATGCTGCACAGTAGAAATGCACTATAATATGCTTACTATATTTGAAAGTATTTTATACGTGTATTACACCCCTATATGATGCACACCTAATAGTACACCTATACCAGTCCTTAAAAGGACTTTTGTGGACCTATAATCGTTAGCGATTTGTGTAGCTAAAGTCTGTTCCTGCGACACACAGCAACCTCTCCCTACACTGACAAAAGACAGCTGCAGAACCGCTCAGCAGTCACAATACTGCACAGTAGAAATGCACTATAATATGCTTTCTATGTGTAGCGGGGTGTCATATTTAGGGGGAGCATCTGAGTGGTAACTAGGCTCAGATGCACTGATTTTTAGGTTTCATGGACCATTTCTATCCCTGGGAGATAGTACTGGTGTGTAGTTCCCTGGAGCCTATGGGTGGCGCTGTCGCCATGGGCTGGGGTTGAACCGCAGTACAGGGTTGTGCCTTTTTTGTCCCCTCTCGGCAGCAGTACACGGGGCGGGGAACCTGCTGTGCCTGACGGGAGAGGATATAAAAGGGGGCGGCCATCTTCCAGAGGGGTCTTTGTTCGTCCACGCCCAGGCACCTTAGGCCTGGGTGTGTGTGTATCGCCTCCAGGTGCCCTAGGCCCGGAGGCCTGGTCGGTTCCGCGCTCAGGCACCTTAGGCCTGGGTGCGGGTGGGTTGTCTTCGGGTGCCCTAGGCCCAGAGACGGAGCTGCTGTTTCCATCCCAGACACCTTCAGTCTGGGGTGAGGTACTTTGGTGAGGGCCCGGAACCCAGCAACCTTCGTCTGGGATCCGCTAAGGATCGAGGCTCCCAGGGATCTGCCTTGCGAGGGGACCGTATCCAGGACGAGGAGGCCAGGGAGGTGACCCTTTCTGAAGACCCAGCGCAGAGTCGTGGTGACAGAGGGGGCCTCTGGTAACTCTCCGGAGGGATGTTCTTATCTTGAAAAGGGCTAAGTTACTCAAGGAAGGAAGTGCGGGTTCTTTATGTCACAGTGGCAGTGACTCTACGTACACCTGGTCAGTGGCAGTGACTTCCAACTATTCACCAGGTCAGTGGCAGTGACCAACCTCATGGTCTGTGGCAGGGACCATGCGCCAAGCCTGTTCGTACAAATCAGAATAGGAGAAACCTTAAATTCAGTTTGTGCCTGGACCTCCTCCCACCTTATCTGACCCGTGTTTGTCTCAACCTGTCTGCTCTCAAAGAGACTATTTATTGCCCTTAAGAATAAATAAGAAGTTGGACTTTTCAGTTGGTGTGGACAGTTGCTTACTGGGGAGAATTAAGGACTTGTTTCTGGCTACCCCAGAAACGAGGTCAGCTCTGGAGGTTTTAAACACTGTGTCACGATCAGGCATCGGGCTTGAAGACCAATTGCAATAGCAGTGGCAGGACAGGCATACAGGCAGTCACTTCTGGTAGATGACACAGGCTCACCTGAGGTGCGGAGTCTAAGTACTAGCTGGTTTTCCCCAGAGCTCCGGGTGGTGGAGATGGATTTGGCTGCAAGCTAGTACCAGGTCGCAGTCCTCAAGTTTGCCCCACCAGGGTGTGAGCAAGCCGGGGTCCAATAGCGGATAAACAGACAAGAATGAAACAGCAACGTGGTCAAAGAACAGGCCGAGGGTCAAACACGGGTAGTTGCAGATTGGGATCAGGCAGTAAAGAAGTCCAGGAACAAGCCAAAGGTCAATCACGAGTGGTTGTAGGTACAGATGGCAACAGGAAAACCAACAGCAAGGCACTGGCAGGGAAGGCACAATAACCTGGCAAAGAGGAAGTGCTGAGACAAGGCTTATATAGGAAGTTCATGGGAGGAGCAAGGAGTTCAAGGTTCATCGGTAATCAAGACTCAAGGCAGGGTTGTCCATTGGATCAGATAGGTTTGTCCAGCAGATCAGGTAGGGAGCTGTCCAGCATCCCAGATAGCTCAGTGGGAAGAGTAAACGCCAGACACAGACGAGGTCCCAGGTCCTGACAGTACTCCCCTCCTCTCAGGACGTCCTCTGGACGTCTTAGGGCTGGGTTGTGAGGAAACCTCTGGTGGAATTCTCTTGTCAATCTAGGGGAGTGAACCTTATCCATCTTTGGGCATCTTTTTCTTTAGAAGTTTCTGCTGGGGAGATTCTCCTCACTTGCAAGGCTTTTTCAAACATCTCCAGCTCCTGCTTACGGATAAGGGTGCCATTCGAGGCATACATACAGTCAGGTGGTAGAACTTCTTTGGCAGGACAGGAATTTGTGATGGAGCCAGACTTTACGGAAGTGGTGACGGTATCAAGAACAGGTGTTTTCTTAGGATGTAGCGAAGGGGTCTCTGGAGCAGGAGGTGGTTCTTTGGCAGGACAGGGTGATGTTACTGCATTTACTACTGTGGAGCGTGGTATGACTACTGGAACTGGTCTGTTGTCGGGAGGTTGCATAGTTGCCTCTAGGCCAGATGGTAGGAGCTTCACAGGGGTATTGGTTGCGGGTTCAAGAGGGGCACTGGTATCGTTGACCACCGTAGTCTGGGAACCTACTTGTGTCATTGAACATGGACAGGCCTTACGGCAACCTTGGCAGTTCACAGGCCGAACAGCAGTGATAGCAGAATGAATCCCAGTAGTACCCACTTGAAGAACCTTTGGCCGAGGTGGACGAGTTGGGCAGAGAGAGATTAAGTGCCCTCTTTCTCCACAATAGAAACAAAGGCCACAGCCTCTCCTCCGCTCTCTTTCAGCTTTAGACAGCGTGGTCTGGATGACCCCGATCTCCATAGGTTCCACATCTTCCAGGGTAGGTGTGTGTATATCCACAGGAACGTCAAGGCTTTGTGGTGTTAGGGCTTCATGGCTTGGCACGTACTGGGGTGGCTTGAAGTCATACCTGTACAGGGTATTCCTGTCCCTGGGTCCTCGAAGGCCAGATGAGCTAGGAGCAGACTTGGGAGCCCTGGTTTTCTTGGAAACTGTACAGTGAGAGTCCAGGGCTAACATAAAAGCTTCCCAGCTGTCCAAGACTGGACTCCTTTCCTGTAATACCTGGTGAGCCCATGTTTTGATGGGTCCAGTGAGCAGGTTGATAGTAGCGAGGACCTTTATATAATCTGTGGCATAGGTCCTAGGCTTAAGAGCAAACAACAGCTCGCAATCCATCTTAAAGGATGAAAGAGATGCACGGCTACCGTCAAACCTCTCGGGCATCACAACAAATGGCTCAGGACAGGCTGGTTCCGGGCCTGGGCGTACTGTACCTTTCAGTAACAGAACTTCTTGCTGCAGGTCTGAGATTTGCTGTCTGACAGGAGTCAGAGCATCTGCTATAGCGGCCTTCATGTTTATGGCCAGGTTATTCTGTCACGATCAGGCGTCGGGCTTGAAGACCAATTGCAATAGCAGTGGCAGGACAGGCATACAGGCAGTCACTTCTGGTAGATGACACAGGCTAACCTGAGGTGCAGAGTCTAAGTACTAGCTGGTTTTCCCCAGAGCTCCGGGTGGTGGAGATGGATTTGGCTGCAAGCTAGTACCAGGTCGCAGTCCTCAAGTTTGCCCCACCAGGGTGTGAGCAAGCCGGGGTCCAATAGCGGATAAACAGACAAGGATGAAACAGCAACGTGGTCAAAGAACAGGCCGAGGGTCAAACACGGGTAGTTGCAGATTGGGATCTGGCAGTAAAGAAGTCCAGGAACAAGCCAAAGGTCAATCACGAGTGGTTGTAGGTACAGATGGCAACAGGAAAACCAACAGCAAGGCACTGGCAGGGAAGGCACAATAACCTGGCAAAGAGGAAGTGCTGAGACACGGCTTATATAGGAAGTTCATGGGAGGAGCAAGGAGTTCAAGGTTCATTGGTAATCAAGACTCAAGGCAGGGTTGTCCATTGGATCAGATAGGTTTGTCCAGCAGATCAGGTAGGGAGCTGTCCAGCATCCCAGATAGCTCAGTGGGAAGAGTAAACACCAGACACCGATGAGGTCCCAGGTTCAAGCCCAGGTCCTGACACACTGGCTCCAAGCAGGCCCGAGAAAACTAACACCGTTTAACCTCCCCATCCAGGAGGGTACGGGCTTGTGGTGTGGTGTGCCTCAGTCTTTCCTGCGCAGGAGCCAACATAATAGAAAAGCAGGTAAAGGCTGGGGTGGGTGCGCTACATATATTTGAAAGTATTTTATACGTGTATTACACCCCTATAGGATGCACACCTAATAGTACACCTATACCAGTCCTTAAAAGGACTTTTGTGGACCTATAATCGTTAGCGATTTGTGTAGCTACAGTCTGTCCCTGCGACACACAGCAACCTCTCCCTACACTGACAAAAGACAGCTGCAGAACCGCTCAGCAGTCACAATGCTGCACAGGAGAAATCCACTTTAATATGCTTTCTATATTTGAAAGTATTTTAGACGTGTATTACACCCCTATATGATGCACACCTAATAGTACACCTATACCAGTCCTTAAAAGGACTTTTGTGGACCTATATTCGTTAGTGATTTGTGTCGCTACAGTCTGTCCCTGCGACACACAGCAACCTCTCCCTACACTGACAAAAGAGCTGCAGAACCGCTCAGCAGTCACAATGTTGCACAGTAGAAATGCACTATACTATGCTTTCTATATTTGAAAGTATTTTAGACGTGTATTACACCCCTATATACTGCTCACCAAATAGTACACCTATACCAGTCCTTAAAAGGACTTTTGTGGACTTAATAGCTAGTGATTACAGTCTGTCCCTGCTCCACACAGCAACCTTTCCCTACACTGACAAAAGACAGAATGTAAAATGGCAGCCAGATCAGGTCTATTTATAAGGTAGGGGGTATGTCCATGTGCTAAAATGTCTCAATTGGCTGTCATGTACCACATGATGGATGTGTCATGGGTCAAAGTTCTTCACAATGTAAAAGAATATGGCGGCCGCGAACAGCGCCATATGTCCGCCGGTTTGGTGAATAGCGAACGCGCAAAGTTCGCCGCGAACCGACCGCGGGGCGAACCGCAAGGCCATCTCTAATTATGAGGGCTTTTAGTGTAGACTCTATCTCTTTCCCTATATATTTGGGACACCATTTGTAAATTATGCAATCTATCCACACTACCCTATCCCAACTATTTTATAATTCAGCTTGACCACCAGGTTTTAATGTTAAAGCCTTCCAGTGGTGGACTGCTAAAAGATTGTATCATTTTGGATACTTAATTGTCTGCAAAAGGCAAAACCTTTTCTAAAAAAATAAAAAAACTACACCAAATACTAAATATCATCCATACACTACACAGAATGTCAAATTGTGCCTAACACGATATATATGAAAAGTGGTACCTGCAGGCTTAAGGCAGAGAGGGGGAATTTCAAATCTGTATGCTCACCTCAGTTTGCTTTTCAATAAGTTATCCTAAATGACTGACTGGGAGGATGACTTAGGATAAACATATGTACCTGGGCTGTGACATAGTGTGGGTTACCTAATATTTAAGGGTATTATTAATATGAATAATAATGGTATAAAAATAAAAAACAATATAATTTGTTTCAAAATAATACCAAAACAGCGCTGGATGTTGGTATGAAATAGGTGGCCAACACCACCTTAAAAAGTAACAAACAGTTTTTAGACAGATAGACAGTGCAGAAGTGTCAGAAAGTGTCCATAGATGATCGTGGATAATAGCAGCGTGCACCTTCACTGTAACATCCAGGTCCACCCTGTGGGAACACACTCCCCCTCAGGGGTTTAAACTCACCGAAGCAAGATCAAAATCAAGCCTTGACTACAGGAGGGTAATCAACACCAAACACGAACTGCACTCAGCATCAGTCAGGGAGACATGAGATCAATGGAGGCTCAGACGTAGCAATAAATGAATAGAAAAAAGCCCATAGCGTAATTCTATTTATTAGTAAAAAAAAAACCACATCACATCACCCTTCATGTATTGAACGTACATCAAATAAAACAATAATGAGCATATAGATGCACTTCACCGTCTCTACTGAAGAGAATGCCGATCCGTCCCATCAACGTGTGTAAGGAAGTAACTTACTTCCGGGTCCGGCTCAGTGGAGCGCATACATCACTTCCGCTTGCGTCGTGTAGGTCACGCTCTGACGCGTTTCGTCATATCCTGACTTCAACAGAGGGCGCCCTCTGTTGAAGTCAGGATATGACGAAACGCATCAGGGCGTGACCTGCACGACGCAAGCGGAAGCGATGTATGCGCTCCACTGAGCCGGACCCGGAAGTAAGTTACTTCCTTACACACGTTGATGGGACAGATCGGCATTCTCTTCAGTAGAGACGGTGAAGTGCATCTATATGCTCATTATTGTTTTATTTGACGTACGTTCAATATATGAAGGGTGATGTGATGTGGGGGTTTTTTACTAATAAATAGAATTACGCTATGGGCTTTTTTCTATTCATTTATTGCTACATCTGAGCCTCCATTGATCTGATGTCACCCTGACTGATGCTGGGTGCAGTTCGTGTTTGGTGTTGATTACCCTCCTGTAGTCAAGGCTTGATTTTGATCTTGCTTCGGTGAGTTTAAACCCCTGAGGGGGAGTGTGTTCCCACTGGGTGGACCTGGATGTTATGGTGAAGGTGCACGCTGCTATTATCCACGATCATCTATGGACACTTTCTGACACTTCTGCACTGTCTAAAAACTGTTTGTTACTTTCTAAGGTGGTGTTGGCCACCTATTTCATACCAACATCCAGCGCTGTTTTGGTATTATTTTGAAACAAATTATATTGTTTTTATTTTTTATACCATTATTATTCATGTTGTATTTTATTTTTAAACGACTGCTTAGGGAAGAGTTGCTCTAGTTTATTACTATGGAATTCAGTTTGCTGCTTAGTCTTTTTGACCTCTTCTGGTTTTTAGATATTTACCTACTGCTTAGATTAGCAAAGCAATGTTTGTGGCGCTGAGTGGTGTACTGCAGGCCTATATACACCCTTTGTTTTGGTATTATTAATATATTTGTGAAAGAGGCACATTTTTAAGTCTTATCCAATTGGTTTCTGGTTCTCTCACATCTATCTATCTATCTATCTATCTATCTATCTATCTATCTATCTATCTATCTATCTATCTACAGTCAGGTCCATAAATATTGGGACATCGACACAATTCTATTCTTTTTGGCTCTATACACCACCACAATGGATTTAAAATGAAACAAACAAGATGTCCTTTAACTGCAGACTTTCAGCTTTAATTTGAGGGTATTTACATCCAAATCAGGTGAACGGTGTAGGAATTACAACAGTTTGTATATGTGCCTCCCCCTTTTTAAGCGACCAAAAGTAATGGGACAAATGGCTGCTCAGCTGTTCCATGGCCATGTGTGTGTTATTCCCTCATTATCCCATTTACAAGGAGCAGAAAAAAGGTCCAGAGTTCATTTCAAGTGTGCTATTTGCATTTGGAATCTGTTGCTGTCAACTCTTAATATGAGATCCAAAGAGCTGTCACTATCAGTGAAGCAAGCCATCATTAGGCTGAAAAAACAAAACAAACCCATCAGAGAGATAGCAAAAACATTAGGTGTGGCCAAATCAACTGTTTGGAACATCCTTAAAAAGAAAGAACGCACCGGTGAGCTCAGCAACACCAAAAGACCCAGAAGACCGCGGAAAACAACTGTGGTGGATGACCGAAGAATTCTTGAACTCTTGCGACAGGCAGAGAGCCAGCGGGACCGGAAGTGTCGTCCGAACGTAGCCTAGCGTTGCCTCGACAGCTGTTTCGTATTGCACGTCTTCAGGAAGCCTGTCGCAGGTGGAACGCACACCGGATCATCTCCACTCGGGCCATTCGCTCTGCTTCATCCACACTATCCAGCCTCAGTGCCGGATCTGTGGCACCTTTTTTAAGTAAGGGGGCATTTGGCTACTGTTTTTATTTTTTATTTTATGATATTAAACGGTATTACATTATCGCCGTTCCATTTCTTTTGTGTTCCACAAACTCCTATCTGAGCCTCCAGGGGGTAGGGATCTCTTTTCCGGTATTAACATCTCCATCCATGTCAGCAAGTGGAACTTGCAATAAGCGCAATTGACCTCTTTTTTAACTAACCTCTGGTAAGCTGCCATCCTTATTTTGAGCACTATCGGGTGTTATTAGGCATAAGTTGGTGAAGGCATACACCACAGGTCACCATGTCTGGATTCAGTTCTTACAAGACGTCTGTTTGGACATTATTATAACACATTTTGTTTGAATACCATGCATGGATATTTTGGACTTTGCTATCGATTATTTTTCTGGACATTGATTATGATTATGATTTGAATAGGTTGGGGAATTGTGGTATTTACATTCACTGCTAGGTGGACCTAGCTTGTGCATTCCAATCAGGATACACCAGCTACATTTATTAGGTTGTGTAGGTAGGCTGGTGTTATATATTTTCACATTAATTTTTGATTTATATGTTTTATTATTTACTCTATCTTTTATTGGTATTAGTAATCTACTCACTAGGTGTTATTATATTAGCCACCATAGCGCCCCCACTATATGTGCATGGTGTGCATATAATATTTATCCAAATGTTTGTTTCAGTCACTGACATTTTGGGGTAGCAGCTGTCAATTTATTCTTTGTTAATTTAATTTTTTTTTGGCGCGAGATTACAAACACACCTAAAGCACACAGTACACTAAGTGAACACTGACTGCAGCTAGCACAATCTCCTGCCTGCCTGTCACAGTATAGAGAATAACAGGAACGGATCTAGCTAAACTGAATACAGTGTATAAATATATATACAACACCTAGGATGCATATATATCCTCTACACACTGTAACTGCACCTAACTGACTCGCCTGCCTGCTCTATCTAACTCAATATACACATTAGGCCTTGGTCTGTCTCCCCCAGACTTGACGCTCCGCACCTCTGTGCTTGCAGCTAACAGCTTCGTGCTGCACTGGCTCCCTCCTGACTCCTAGACCAGAACTCCTGTCTGCCGGGCGGAGCTGTCTCCAAGGATTAGCACTGACCTATATTCCTGGGATGTTTATGAACCCAGCCCACAGGTGTGTAATTAGTATTCCTGCAAAATCAGGCATACACCGCTCATATGCACCTGTGGGGTCGCATCTCTACAATATATATATATATATTGTGACAGCAGGAAGGTAAAGTCACCTGGTTGCATCCAGGGGGGTAGATATATTTCTCCCAGATTCAGGCTTTATGCCGACTTATACAACTAGGTGGAGAGTTGTATAAGGCTAGTGGGCTCATGGATGACTCATACCTCTAGGGAGAGTGTGGGGCGTCGTGCAGACAGAGATGAGGAGACCAGCTGAACCTTGTCAGCTCATTTAGGCCTCTATAAGAACTCCCAGCTTCATTAGATGTTAGCTCATGCCTGGAACCAGACCTGTGTGGACTGTCTAGGGAGAGTGAACCCCTGTGCGGTGAGGCAAAGCCTGTGTGGCTATTTGTTTGGACTTTTACTAAACCAGGGACTTAGGGACTAGGACAGCACCAGGCTGATCCCAGTTGTTAGTTTAGGAAACCTGCATGTTTAGTCAGAGGTCAAACTGACCAGGATTTATTTTGTTTGTTTCTTTTTGGCTTTGCTGTGTTTTTGTCACTGTACATAGAGAAATAAACCGCACCTTTTGATTTTGAAAACCACAACCTCCGTCTGCTGGCCCTGTTTTTGTGTGGGGAGCCCAACCAGGGGGTCACACACACCCGCTACCGAGTTAACCCCCTCACAGTTGGTGGAGAACCAGTGGCAGTTTTTTTTAAGCCAGCATGGAGGAGATACTGAAACAGCTGGCTCTAGCAAATGCCAATCAACAGCAGACAAATGCAGGTTTGCAAAGGAGCCTTGCAGCCCAGCAGCAAGCTCATCAACAAGCCCAGCAGCAATCTGAGGCCCGCTTCATAGACCTGTTACAGAAGCAAGAGCAGAGACTACAACAAATGGAAGCAGTAATGCAGCAACGTCCGCAGACCAGTGAGGAAAGCCGTCCCACTAATACCGCGTCCTTTGGGGTGAGTCGTTTATTGACAAAAATGACTGGAGAGGATGATCCAGAGGTATTTTTGACCACATTTGAAAGGACTGCTGAAAGAGAAAAGTGGCCTGAGGAGCAGTGGGCTGGACTGGTGGCTCCTCTGTTAACTGGTGAATCGCAGAAGGCTTACTATGACCTAGAGCCTGACCAAGCAAAAGACTATGTGATGCTAAAAGCTGAAATATTGGCAAGGCTGGGTGTCACCCTGGCGGTCCGGGCTCAGCGTGTGCATAACTGGACTTTCCAGCTTGGAAAACCCCCCAGGTCTCAAATGTATGATCTCATTCACCTGAGCAGGAAGTGGCTACAGCCAGAGACTTTGTCCGCACCGGAGATTGTGGAACGTGTTGTGATGGATCGTTTCTTGAGAGCTCTTCCTACCGCCATTCAAAAGTGGGTAAGCCATGGAGACCCAGAAACGGCCGGTAAACTTGTGGATCGTGTAGAGAGATACTTGGCTACAGAGAACCTGACGGCCTCTTCCAGAGACTCTCGGACTTTCCACCCTAAGACCAGACCATCCCCAGGGGCGGATAAGAGGATTCCAAGGGGTGAGGGTGGAGAGAGTGAGAGGGTGGGAGCTCTACCCCAAGTTTGGCGAGAACAGCCTGGGAAATCAGCGGCTCAAGAGGCCGCAAGAAGGATCGTTTGCTACCGCTGCCGGCAAGCGGGACATATTGCAGCAAATTGCCCGGTTGTGGAGGAACCCATGCAATGTGACTTTCTGATGGACAGACGTCAGTCGCTGTGTGCGACAGTCGCATGCACTGCCATTCGGGGAACTGAGAAACATTTATGCAAAATGTGTATTAATGGTAGAAATGTTGTGGTATTACTGGATTCAGGTAGCCTTGTGACCCTGATAAAGGCTGAATTAGTTAAAACAGAGGTCTCTGGGAATAGCAAGGTAGCTGTTATTTGTGTTCATGGGGACACCCGAGAGTATCCAGTGACTACAGTGTGTTTCGAGACCCCCAAAGGTACCCTCTCTCATCCAGTGGGGTTAGTATCTCAATTACCGCATGATGCCATTGTGGGAAGGGATTTTCCGAAGTTCTGGGAACTGTGGGATGATCCTGAGCCCCCCACTGGTGCCCCTATGTACCAGGAATGTGATAGCCAGAACTCCTCTGAGAGTGGTGAGGACTCTCCAGAATTTCCCTTGTCAGTATTGGCAGGGGAGACTCAAGAAACTGGAGAGGAGCCCACCTCCTCAGACGAAAACCTACCGTCTGTGGAGTTTTCTGATCTGGAGGTTCACAGGGAAAATTTTGCCACAGAACAGTTAAAAGACCCCGCCCTAATAAAGGCACGGGAAAACGTAGTGGAAATAGATGGCGAGTTAGTGAACCCAGATAATACCTGCACTTACCCATACTTCAGCGTAGAGAAGGACCTACTGTATCGGGTGGCAAAAAGGGCAGAAGAAACCGTTGAGCAGCTGGTGGTGCCCAAACCTTACAGGAAGTTGGTGTTGGAGTTGGCCCATGGGCACATTCTTGGAGGTCATCTGGGGACAGAGAAAACCCGAGAGAGGGTATTACAGAGATTCTATTGGCCTGGGGTGATGAAGGACATAGAAAATTATTGTTCCTCCTGCCCTGTGTGTCAGAGGTCGGCCCCGATGCCACATTTCCGTAGCCCGCAGGTCCCTCTACCCATCATTGAGGTCCCGTTTGAGAGAATCGCAATGGATTTGGTAGGTCCTATAATCAAGTCCGCTAGGGGGCACCAGTACATATTGGTTATAATGGACTATGCCACCCGTTATCCAGAAGCGATCCCTCTCAGAAATACCTCGGCCAAAACCATAGCCAAAGAGCTATCTCTTGTTTTTAGCCGGGTGGGTATTTGTAAAGAACTGCTTACGGACCAAGGTACACCCTTTATGTCCCGGGTTATGAAAGAGCTGTGTAAATTGTTCAAAGTGACGCAATTGCGTACATCTGTGTATCACCCCCAAACCGATGGGCTGGTTGAAAGATTCAACAAAACCCTAAAACAAATGTTGAAGAAAGTGGTGGATAGAGATGGAAAGGATTGGGACTGTCTACTTCCTTATTTGATGTTTGCTATTAGGGAGGTGACCCAATCCTCTACGGGATTCTCCCCCTTTGAGTTACTGTATGGGAGACACCCAAGAGGGCTGTTGGATATTGCCAAGGAAACTTGGGAAAGTGAGAGTTCTCCCCACAGGAGTGTGATTGAGCATGTCGCCCTGATGCAAGATCGAATTGCACAGGTAATGCCCATCGTGAAGGAACATTTGGCCCAAGCGCAGTTGGCACAGCAGAGAGTGTACAACCGTGGAGCAAAGACCCGTACCTTTTCCCCGGGGGATAGGATATTGGTACTTGTCCCTACGGTTGAAAGTAAATTCCTTGCCAAATGGCAAGGCCCCTACGAGATAATGGAAAAAGTGAGCGAAGTGAATTACAAGGTCAGACAACCAGGAAGGCGAAAGCCCGAACAGATATATCACGTTAATCTGTTGAAAGCCTGGAGGGATAGAGAGTCCCTAGTCGCAGAAACTTGGTCACCAGCTCAAACTGGTTGCGTGATTCCGGAGGTTGGAATAGCAGCCACCTTGTCACAACCCCAACAACAGGAGGTTAAGGAGTTTGTGCTTCGCAACAAGGAGGTGTTCTCTGAGCTGCCGGGACAAACATCTGGGGTAGAGCATGATATTATTACCCCGCCCGGTGAAAGGGTGAAGTTAAAACCCTATCGGATCTCAGAGGCCCGACGGGAGGCAATACGGGAGGAAGTACAGAAAATGCTGAACTTAGGGGTGATAGAGGAGTCCCAAAGTGATTGGTCTAGTCCCATTGTGTTGGTGCCTAAACCGGATGGGAGCTGGCGATTTTGTAACGATTTTCGTCAGTTGAACAAAGTTACAAAATTTGACACCTACCCCATGCCACGTATAGATGAGTTGATCGACCGGCTGGGAACAGCCCGATACATGACGACTCTTGACCTCACAAAAGGGTATTGGCAAATTCCCCTGGCCAAGTTGGCCAAAGAGAAAACCGCATTTGTAACCCCAGACGGGGCGTTCCAATATAAGAGAATGCCGTTCGGGTTACAGAATGCGCCGGCCACATTCCAGCGGAAAATGGACCAGATGCTGAGGCCCCATCGGAAGTATGCTGCGGCTTACCTGGATGACGTAATTGTCCATAGCACAGATTGGGCCTCACATCTGCCAAAAGTGCAAGCAGTCCTGGACTCTGTTCGGGAAGCGGGGTTTACGGCTAACCCCAAGAAGTGTACCATTGGGCAGGAGGAGGCCAAATATCTTGGGTACACCATTGGCAGGGGAGTAATAAAACCCCAACTCAACAAAGTCGAGGCCATCCAGAGTTGGCCACGTCCCAACAGCAAGAAGCAGGTACGAGCCTTTCTGGGAATCGCGGGTTATTATCGGCGCTTCATTCCCCACTTTGCTTCTAAGGCTGTGCCCCTAACCAACCTGACGAAAGGGAAAGGGTCGGTCATGATTAAATGGACCCCCGAGGCTGAGGCAGCATTCCAATTCTTGAAACAAGCCTTATGTAGCCAGCAGTGCCGGCCCAAGACATTGTGCTGCCTGGTACCAAGAATGAAATGCTGCCCCCCCCCCCCCCCAAATAAAATAAAAAATCACGCACACCGAAATGCCCCCACATCCATTATTTGATATGATAAATAAAGAGGAACTGTCATGGCTCTATACATGTAAAGGAGTATATAGAGGACCTGTCATGGCTCTATAAAATGGACCTGTTATGGCTCTATTCATGTATAGGAGTATAAAGAGGACCATCATGGCATTATGCGTGTATATAGAAGTATAATGAGGACCTGTCATGGCACTATACATGTATGTAGGAGTATAAAAAGGACCTGTCATGGCTCTATACATGTATGTAGGAGTATAAAGAGGACCTGTCATGGCTCTATACATCTATGTAGAAGTATAAAGAGGACCTGTCATGGCTCTATACATGTATGTAGGAGTATAAAGAGGACCTGTCATGGCTCTATACATCTATGTAGAAGTATAAAGAGGACCTGTCATGGCTCTATACATGTATGTAGGAGTATAAAGAGGACCTGTCATGGCTCTATACATGTATGTAGGAGTATAAAGAGGACCTGTCATGGCTCTATACATCTATGTAGAAGTATAAAGAGGACCTGTCATGGCTCTATACATGTATGTAGGAGTATAAAGAGGACCTGTCATGGCTCTATACATGTATGTAGGAGTATAAAAAGGACCTGTCATGGCTCTATACATGTATATAGGAGTATAAAAGGACCTGTGCCTGGCCGGCGGCCGCAATGTCAGCCGTCCACCCACGATCGGTCCACAGAGAGCCAGAACGGGGAACTGTCAATGTAAATAGACAGATCCCCATTCTGACAGGGGAGGAGAGACAGATCTGCTGTTCCTAGTGATTAGGAACAGAGATTTCTCTCCTCCTCCAGTCATTCCCATCCCCCCCCACTGTTAGAAACACCTCCCAGGAAACACATTTAACCCCTTCCCTAACAGTGACATTTACACAGTAATCAGTGCATTTTTATAGCACAGATCGCTGTATAGATGTCAATGGTCCCAAAAATGTGTCAAAAGTGTCCGACCTGTCCACCGCAATGTCGCAGTCTCGCCAAAAAAAAATCTCAGATCACTACCATTACTAGTAAAAAAATAATAATAATAAAAATGCTTCAAGTGCATTATTTCTATTATTACATTGTTATATAAAATAAAATAGTTCAACTCACCATTATTGCAGAATCAGTGGGAGCCCCGAGCGTGTCACTTGCCAACGTCACCTGCCTTCAGATGCACATTGTCACCTGCCACACATTGCGGATTGTCACTTGCCACGATGTCACCTGCTACACGTAGCTGATTGTCACTTGCCACGTCACCTGCCACATGTAGCAGATTGTCACGTGCCACCTGTCACACATTGCGGATTGCCACTTGCCATGATGTCACCTGCCACACGTTGCAGATTGTCACTTGCCACGTCACCTACCACACGTAGGGGATTGTCACTTGCCACAACGCCACCTGCCACACATTGCGGATTTTCACTTGCCACGACGTCACATGCCACATGTTGCAGATTGTCACTTGCCACGTCACCTGCTACACGTAGCGGATTGTCACTTGCCACGTCACCTGCCACACATTGCGGATTGTCACTTGCCACAATGTCACCTGCCACACATAGCGGATTGTCACTTGCCACGTCATCTGCCACACATTGCAGATTGTCACTTGCCATGACGTCACCTGCCACACATAACGGATTGCCACTTGCTGTGTCCCAGAGTAAAGGAGGGCAGCAGAGAGATAATGTAATCTCTCTGCTGCCCACACAGTGGGGGCCGAACTGCAGCGATGCAGGGCGGGCAGTGAGAGATGATGTCATCTCTCTGCTCCCCCGCCCGCTGATTGGCCAGCAAGCCCGCTCACCTGCTGACTGTCACGCCCGCTGACTGTTCCCCTGTTCTGCCCGCACGCTCCTTTTACCTGGGCCCGACGCCCAGGTGAATTGAGCGTGCGGGCAGAACAGGTGGAGCGGAGCAGGCTGGCTGGCAGGCGGGCGTCAATTTGCCTCACAGTGAAGCGCGGAGCGGGCGGAACGAGTTGGCGACAATTTGCCTCACAGTGCAGCGGGGAGTGAAGCGGGCAGAACGGGCTGGCGGGCGGAACGGGCTGGCCAGTGGCAATTTGCCTCACAGTGCAGGCAGGGCCGGTGCTAGGCAATTTGGCGCCCTAGGCAAGACCAGCTATGTGCGCCCCCCCCCCCCCAAAAAAAAATGTCCCTGCGTCCATCATATGTGATGTGCACCAGTAAATTAAGGGGGTGGGGTGGTAGGAAGCTGGCAGGGGGAGATGAAGATTACAGGGGGTGGTAGGAATATGACAGGGGTGGGTGGGTGGTAGGAAGCTGACAGGGAGGATGAAGATTACAGGGGGTGGTAGGAAGATGACAGGGAGGATGGAGATGACAGGGGTGGGTGGTAGGAAGCTTACAGGGAGGATGGAGATGACAGGAGTGGGTGGTAGGAAGCTGACAGGGAGGATGAAGATGACAGGGGTGGGTGGTAGGAAGCTGACAGGGAGGATGGAGATGACAGGAGTGGGTGGTAGGAAGCTGACAGGGAGGATGGAGATGACAGGGGCGGGTGGTAGGAAGCTGACAAAGAGGATAGAGATGACAGGGGTGGGTGGTAGGAAGCTGACAGGGAGGATGGAGATGACAGGAGTGGGTGGTAGGAAGCTGACAGGGAGGATGAAGATGACAGGGGTGGGTGGTAGGAAGCTGACAGGGAGGATAGAGATGACAGGGGTGGGTGGTAGGAAGCTGACAGGGAGGATGAAGATGACAGGGGTGGGTGGTAGGAAGATGACAGGGAGGATGGAGATGACAGGAGTGGGTGGTAGGAAGCTGACAGGGAGGATGGAGATGACAGGGGCGGGTGGTAGGAAGCTGACAAAGAGGATAGAGATGACAGGGGTGGGTGGTAGGAAGCTGACAGGGAGGATGGAGATGACAGGAGTGGGTGGTAGGAAGCTGACAGGGAGGATGAAGATGACAGGGGTGGGTGGTAGGAAGCTGACAGGGAGGATAGAGATGACAGGGGTGGGTGGTAGGAAGCTGACAGGGAGGATGAAGATGACAGGGGTGGGTGGTAGGAAGATGACAGGGAGGATGGAGATGACAGGGAATATGGAGATGACAGGGAATATGGAGATGACAGGGGTGGGTGGTAGGAAGATGACAGGGAGGATGGAGATGACAGGGGGTGATAAAATGTAAGACAGGCCTCAGAGGTAGGGTGGTGGGATCATGCCAGGAACAGGGGGATGACGAGGAGCATGATGATGACAGGAGACAGTAGATGGCATCATAGCATTAGGGCTGTGTGTGAGGTCATCACGGGCGGCTGGTAGCAGGGATGTTCGGGCTCCCTCGTTCAGGGAGTGACGTCACTGGATGCTGTCAGTGTCGGGCAGCGGACCGTCATTCACAGTACCTACGTCTTCCACACTACGGCCGTCCATCCTGGAGAGGAATTCAAGGAGCTGCTCAGCAGCGGCGGCGGCGGCAGCCATTATCCGCGCTCTGCACATGGTACTTGGTAGGAGATTCGCAGAGCGCGGGAGAAGGGGAGGAGCCGGGGGAGGGGAGCACATTGATCCACCTACTGACCCAACAACTGTTGGATGATCGAGGCTGCGTCAAGCTCCCAGTGCCTCTTCCTCCACAGGACTGCGCGGCGGCAAGGACTACTACTGTCACACATTGAGATAGGGAACCAGTGGCCATGGCTGCGCCCTAGGCGGCTGCCTAGTGGTACCGCCAGCCCTGAGTGCAGGGGGAGTGGAGTGGGCGGAACTGGATAGTGGCAACTTGCCGCTCCCCTGAATGTGCCGCCTGGTACAATGGTACCACCGGGTCCCATGGTAGGGCCGGCCCTGGTAGCCAGCCAGTGTTGTACTCACCCGACTTCTCTAAAGACTTTGTCGTACAAAGTGATGCGTCAGATGTGGGGTTAGGAGCAGTATTGTCCCAGGTCTGGAACGGGGAAGAGCACCCAGTCATTTACCTCAGCAGGAAGTTGAAGTCCCATGAGGTAAATTACGCCACGGTTGAAAAGGAGTGTTTAGCGGTGAAGTGGGCTCTAGATTCCCTTCGGTACTATCTGCTAGGTAGGCACTTTGACATGGTTACGGATCACGCTCCGTTAAAGTGGATGGCTCAAAACAAGGAGACAAATAGAAGAGTGAATAGGTGGTTCCTGGCCCTACAGGAATTCAACTTCACAGTAAAGCATCGCCCTGGCGTTCAAATGGGGAATGTGGATGCTTTGTCTCGAGTACATGAATGCCTGATTGCTGGTGTTCCAACCCCAAGGTTAAAACAAGAGGGGGGGGTATGTGACAGCAGGAAGGTAAAGTCACCTGGTTGCATCCAGGGGGGTAGATATATTTCTCCCAGATTCAGGCTTTATGCCGACTTATACAACTAGGTGGAGAGTTGTATAAGGCTAGTGGGCTCATGGATGACTCATACCTCTAGGGAGAGTGTGGGGCGTCGTGCAGACAGAGATGAGGAGACCAGCTGAACCTTGTCAGCTCATTTAGGCCTCTATAAGAACTCCCAGCTTCATTAGATGTTAGCTCATGCCTGGAACCAGACCTGTGTGGACTGTCTAGGGAGAGTGAACCCCTGTGCGGTGAGGCAAAGCCTGTGTGGCTATTTGTTTGGACTTTTACTAAACCAGGGACTTAGGGACTAGGACAGCACCAGGCTGATCCCAGTTGTTAGTTTAGGAAACCTGCATGTTTAGTCAGAGGTCAAACTGACCAGGATTTATTTTGTTTGTTTCTTTTTGGCTTTGCTGTGTTTTTGTCACTGTACATAGAGAAATAAACCGCACCTTTTGATTTTGAAAACCACAACCTCCGTCTGCTGGCCCTGTTTTTGTGTGGGGAGCCCAACCAGGGGGTCACACACACCCGCTACCGAGTTAACCCCCTCACAATATATATATATATATATATATAAACCTTATACATAAACATACTTGAATCTGTAGCTCTCCTACAACCCATGTCTATTTGCCCCATAATGGCACTATATCTACTGAAGTATGTCCTAAGTAGAGTTGGGCAAACTGTTCGGGCCGAGCAAATGTTTGGATCGAACATCGCCTGTTCGCCGAAAACCAGAATTTGCAGGGCGTTCAGCGGTGTTTGCCCCGCCAAACACCCTGCAATGCACTGCACGCTGCAGATTGAATAGCTGGTTGTTAAGGAGCGGGGGCCAGGAAGCTGGCTGTGGCATCCTTAACAACCGATGAGTCATTAGCTGTCAATGGGTTTTAAGAGTAACCCCACACCAAGTTTTTTTTTTTTTAAATGCCGTGGGGCCCCCCAAAATCCATAGCAGACCCTTTTCCGAGCATGCAGCCTGGCAGGCTAGGAAAGGGGGGGGCGAGTGAGCCCTCCCCCTTCTGAACCATACCAGGCCACATGCCTTCAACATGGGGGGGTGCTTTGGGGCAGGGAGGCTCATCCCCACAACCCTGGACTGTGGTTGTGGGGGTCTGCCGGCAGGGGGCTTATTGGAATCTGGAAGCCCTCAGATCCCACCCCAATGTGAATAAGTATGGGGTAAAAAGTGTTAAAAAAGTAAAAAAAACACAGAGACTGTTTGTTTTTTGTTTTTCAAAAATATTTTTATTGAATTTTTCAAAAGTACAGTTATGCAAGTACATGAATGAAATACAATAAACAGTATATAAATGACATATTACTGAAATTGGACCTGTAAAATGTGCGCACCAAACAGGGTGCGTGATTCCCAGTTTAAGATAGAATTAACAGTGGAAAAATCGAACATAGGCAATACGAGCAGTAAGTTATATCCATAAAAAAATGCATATGAAATAATAAAGAAGGGAGAGGAGGGGGGTAAGGGTAGGGAGGGTAGGAGGGGGGTGGGGTAAAGGAGGAGAGGGAGAGGGAGGGGGCAGAGAGCATCAATAGGAGGCTGAAAATCAATATGGTATTATCAATGGTCGTATCTTTTTGTGTACCAAAGGTTCCATGGATTCCAGAGGTTCATTAAGTTAGTGTATGTATGTTTCCCTTGAGAGAGGATAGTCTCATAAGTATAGTGAGTTTGTACCTCTGCGAGTCTAGGGGCATCTTTTGTCTTCCATTTTCTAGCGATTAAAAGTTTTGTTGCCAAGAGGAAGTGTGTGGTCACAAGTCGGAGATTTGGTGGTATGTCGTCAATGGTCAGATTGAGGATAGCTAGTTGAGGAGTCAGTGAGACGGAGAGATGCAGTACTTCTCGCAACACTAACTCCACGTCAGTCCAGAGTTGTCGTATGTGTGGGCATGACCAAAAGCTGTGTATGAGTGTACCCGGTAGGCTGCATTCCCTCCAGCATTCATGCGAGGATACCATCTCATCAGTATTTTTTGAGTAAGTTCCCATAAGGAGGTGCAGGACGTATATTTGTATATAGATTTAATTGCTATTTGCCATTGCTGGTCAGAGAATTGGTTTTGAACGCTTTATGGGCATTCCAGAGAACAGAGTTATCACTAACAGATCCTGCATTAAGGGCAAAATATTCTTCTAAGCGATCCTTGATGTACACTGAGTAGGCTGGGAAGTGGATGATTGCGGCGTACTAGAAGTAGATGGCGAATCATTTAAAGTCATAGTAACTGGAGCGTGGTCAGACCACGTAATGCTGGAGATCTCTGATGCGGATACTTTGGGCAGGGTCCATTTGTCTACTAAAAAATTGTCAATCCGGGTGTAGGAGTTGTGGCGTGGGGAGAATAGTCTCTTACCGTGGTGTGGTGGCATCTCCACACGTCATATAGGTAATTTGTCCGTATAAAGGAGCCCATAGGTGACATGGTCCTACTAGATCGGGATGAAGTGTCGATGGAGTTATCCGGGACTACAGGGCCGGACTGGGAATAAAAACCAGCCTTGGAAAAAATGTCATACCAGCCCCATAGCATTATTATACCAGCCCAATAGCATAACGTCATTATTTTCTTGTTCATAAAAGGGAAAACCATACATTTTAAAGCACATTTGAAGAGCGTATTGTAACGGGAAGGCCCGGGGAACTCAGAATCGCTTAGGAAGTATGAAATACCCTTGCGCCAGCTTCCCCAATGGCTCTTATGTGTCAATCACCCTGTGTCTCTATTAGGGGCACAGGGTGAATGAAAACCCCAATATGGTCTATGATGGCCATATTCAATGCTGTACATACATTTTATCTAGATTGGGTCTGTAATATTCATCCACCATATTCCCCAGGATACCTGCAAAGAACTCTCTACTGTTTGATTATGACCTCAACAGGTTAATTGGAAAGTGACGCCTTCATGATGTTTAGACACATACTCTTAGATGCTAATATCATCACCGACAGCCCTGACTTTGTGTAATCATGGCTGTGAGGAATTAAGGTAATTTGCATTCTATTGTTCAGTATGACTTGGGAAGGTCTGGTGTGAATAGAAGTAATTAACCCTATACTTGTGTGTATTGTAAAGGCAGACTGGGATTTACAATACAAAGGGATTTAAGATGTAAAGGGTTTAGAACCTGTTGTCGCCAGACAGACTGGCTGCCAACCCTTTGTGGGAAGATGTGTATTGGAGATCGTATATTCTATTGTGTTGGGATCTTTTGAAGCCTAGCAGACGTCAGGATGAGGTGTTGAGTTTTGGGATGTGTGGGTGGAGCTGGGCCCTTGTTCATGTTAAATCATGTGCCCTGAATTGTGTATAAAGTTACAATGTTTGTCAATAATAAATTCATTCCTACTACAGAAGAGACAGAGTGCGTCTCGTCTTCTTCCAGAGGGGTCGGCTCCTATAGGAAAGGGTCGTTTAGCTGTGGATATCGGTAGCGAGTGGATGTGTGTCTAGGAGAGGGAACATCGTAAACGGCGTTAATACCCCTTGAGATTGGGGTGCCGTTACACGTATTATATATAGACAGATATGAACGCACCGGTAAATACTCTTACCAGAGCCGGTGGACCCACTTGTCAGCGACAGTGGGTCATTAGAGCATGGTATCCCCACAGGGGGCAAACTCGAAACTTGTCTGTAGACTCGCACCCTCAACGATCATGGATGGAATTCACGAGCTTGAATGAGCTAAAATTGAGGCAATAAGCGGAGTGGTTGAACCGGCCCAACTGGTTGTGCCGGTTCAACCACTCCGCTTATTGCCTCAATTTTATTCATTTTTTCATGTGATCACTTTTATGTAATGATGATTTTATCCAATAAACCCTCAAACTGATTTACACTATTGGAGCCCTCCCCTCCTTTTTTCTTTTTCCATGTTATGGTGAATCGATCATTTGGAAGTTTTGGCTCCTCTGTGTCATCCACGACTCAGATAAGTATTGCTATACTGCCCTGTGTACTACCTGAGTTGAGACCACCACATGGTGAGTCCTTTGCTGGAATCCCTTTTTCTTGACATCTTGAATCGACACCATTCAAGCTCGTGAATTCCATCCATGATAGTTGAGGGTGCGAGTCTACAGACAAGTTTCGAGTTTGCCCCGTGGGGATACCATGCTCTAATGACCCACTGTCACTGACAAGTGGGTCCACCGGCTCTGGTAAGAGTATTTACCTATTCTCTTCTATGAAGATTTGATGGTCCATATGGTGTCCAACTTTGTTTCATCATTCAATTTTCACCATTCACGTTATGGACATTATTTGTTTATTATCACGTTTGTGTGGACTTTAATTTTTCAATACTTGGTTTGCACTTATTTTTGAGACCTAGGGTGAATCCTAGGCCTCTTTGAACACTTAGCGCTTCATTTTTTATCTCCAGTTTATTTGAATATTTGTCAAATTTTTTTGCAGCAGCTTTTTGTGTTTCAGTATAATTTTAAGACTAGCGCACATTTTTCCATTTTTCTATGGTACAGGAGATGTCAGAGGCTATAGGCATGGTACAGGAGATGTCAAGATGGCAGAGGCTGCGGGCATGGTACAAGAGATGTCAGAGGCTACGGGCATGGCACAGGAGAGGTCAGAGGCTGTGGACATGGTACAGAAGATGTCAGAGGCTGCGGGCATGGTACAGGAGATGTCAGAGGCAATGGGCATGGTACAGCAGATGTCAGAGGCAATGGGCATGGTACAGGAGATGTCAGAGGCTGTGGGCATGCTACAGGAGATGTCAGAGGCTGTGGGCATGGTACAGACGATGTCATGATGTCAGAGGCTGTGGGTATGGTACAGCAGAGGTCAGAGGCTATGGGCATGGTACAGGAGATGTCAGAGGCTATGGGCATGGTACAGGAGATGTCAGAGGCTGCGGGCATGTTACAGGAGATGTCAGAGGCTGTGGGCATGGTACAGGAGATGTCAGAGGCTGCGGGCATGGTACAGAAGATGGTTAGAGACTGAGGACATGATACTAAAGATGGTAAGATATGTACACATGATACAGGAGATGGTCAGAGACTGCAGACATGGTACAAGAGATCAATGCAGCCTCCCCAGTGCACATCAAATTCAGCCTCACTGTGCCCATTAATGCAGCCTCACTGTGCCCATCAATGCAGCCTTACTGTGCCCATCCATGCAGCCTCACTGTGCCCATCAATGCAGCCTCACTGTGCCCATCAATGCAGCCTCACTGTACCCATCATTGCAGCCTTACTGCCCATCAATGCAGCCTCACTGCACCCATCATTGCAGCCTCACTGCACCCATCATTGTAGCCTCACTGCACCAATCATTGCAGCCTCACTGTACCCATCAATGCAGCCTCACTTTACCCATCAATGCAGCCTCACTGCCCATCAATGCAGCCTCACTGTGCCCACCATTGCAACCTTACTGTGCCCATCATTGCAGCTTCACAGTGCCCATCATTGCAGCCTTATCGTGCCCATCATTGCAGCCTTACCATGCCCATCATTTTAGCCTCACCGTGCCCATTATTGCAGCCTTACCATACCCATCATTGTAGCCTTACAGTGCCCATAATCGCAGCCTAACCATGCCCATCATTTTAGCCTCACCGTGCCCATTATTGCAGCCTTACCATGCCCATCATTGTAGCCTTACAGTGCCCATAATTGCAGCCTAACCATGCCCATAATCGCAGCCTAACCATGCCCATAATCGCAGCCTAACCGTGCCCATAATTGCAGCCTAACCATGCCATAATCGCAGCCTAACCATGCCCATAATCGCAGCCTTACAGTGCCCATAATCGCAGCCTTACAGTGCCCATAATCGCAGCCTCACCGTGCCCATAATCGCAGCCTCACTACGGTCAATGCCTGGATTACACACAGCCAGTACTAGGACAAGATCATCCAGTGCCGAAGGAAAAGATGGCAAACAGCGCCTCCCCCCTGCGATCGGACAAATAGTGGTGTAAGGTCTGTAATGTTTGTGGCATGCACTATAATAGTACTTAGTGTTACACTGCAGCAACCTGAGAGTAGTGGGTGCACACGTGTCGTAGTGGTTGGTGGTGTCAATGTGGAAAAGAAGTTCATGACTAGTGTTGAGCGAACCCGAACTGTAAAGTTCGGGTCCGTACCGAACTTTAGCTTTTTCCCGAACCCGGACTTTGCCCAAAAGTCTGGGTTCGGGTTCGGGTTCGGCAATCTAATTACGCATTTAGAAATGCTTCAGGGGCCAGCCAATCACCTTTTGATTAGCTGGTGTGCCCTTAGAGGCCATCATAGCCATGCCTACTAATGGCATGGCTGTGATTGGTCAGTGCAACATGTGACCCAGCTTCTATATAAGCTAGAGGCACACAGCACACATGTCACTCTGCTTCAGAATAGATAGGGAGAGGATCTAGTCTGCTGCTGCTGCTTTTAGGGAGAGATAGAAAAATAGATGAGGTAGTCCTGATTCTACAATCTGAGGGAAAAGATAGAGAGATAGTGTAGTGTAGGACCAGGTTCCTGTGTTGGTGCTTTCAGGGAGAGAGAATATTATATAGGAGTCCAGATTCAGAGATTAAAATCAGCGATCTGCATAGGTTTACCTATTTGTGTTGCAGTGCAGTCTTTTTACACTGCCATGAGCCCAGTGTCAGAGAAAATCTAACTTTTAGGGGAAAAGAAAAAGGCACTTTATTGTGCTCCTTTCCAAAAGACCCATAGGGCAAAAAAAAAAAAAAAAAAGCATTTTATTTTGCTCGTGCAAAAAAAGACCTGTTTAGGGCAAAAAAAAAAATTGCACTTTAATGTACGCTTGCAAAAAGAGCCATTCAGGGGCACAAAAAATAGTTTGCAGTGTGTTATACATATTTGGAGGTGTGTGAAATAAACAATTTCTATATAGTTTTCTCCTACTGTGCTATACTAAAAAAACAAAATTTTTTTTGAATAGCATTTTCTGCAGTTCTGTAGCTGTGCGATTCAGCGGTTACATACTGTGGGTGTGTTCTGCTCTTCCAAAAAACGCCGTTTAGGGGCACAAAAAATAGTTTGCAGTGTGTTATACATATTTGGAGGTGTGTGAAATAAACAATTTCTATATAGTTTTCTCCTACTGTGCTATACTAAAAAAACAACATTTTTTTTGAATAGCATTTTCTGCAGTTCTGTAGCTGTGCGATTCAGCGGTTACGTACTGTGGGTGTGTTCTGCTCTTCCAAAAAACGCCGTTTAGGGGCACAAAAAATAGTTTGCAGTGTGTTATACATATTTGGAGGTGTGTGAAATAAACAATTTCTATATAGTTTTCTCCTACTGTGCTATACTAAAAAAACAACATTTTTTTGGAATAGCATTTTCTGCAGTTCTGTAGCTGTGCGATTCAGCGGTTACGTACTGTGGGTGTGTTCAGCTCTTCCAAAAAACGCCGTTTAGGGGCACAAAAAATAGTTTGCAGTGTGTTATACATATTTGGAGGTGTGTGAAATAAACAATTTCTATATAGTTTTCTCCTACTGTGCTATACTAAAAAAACTAAATTTTTTTTGAATAGCATTTTCTGCAGTTCTGTAGCTGTGCGATTCAGCGGTTACGTACTGTGGGTGTGTTCTGCTCTTCCAAAAACACCCATTTAGGGCAAGATCCTAAATTCGGAAAATATGAGGAGAAGGTCAAAGGGACGTGGTGGCCCCGGTCGTGGTGCTGCTGGTGGAGCTCCTGTTGCAGGGAGAGGACGTGGTGGATCTGTGCCAGATACACGCACAAGTGAAACACCTTCCTCAGGTGCGAGTAGGCGACCGAGCCTGCGGCGGTATTAGGTCGCGCCTAATGAGGCTGTACGAATGTTTAGGCCAGGACAAGTACAGGCGATAGTAGATTGGGTTGCTGACAGTGCCTCGGGTTCCTTCACATTGTCTCCCACCCACTCTTCTGATGAAAGAACAGAGTTGGCACCTGAAACCCATGTCCATCAGTCTTTCACCTCACCCCCTTGCAAATCAGCCAAGCAGTCTGAGCCCCAAATCATGCAGCAGTCTCGTCTGCTTTTCGATGACTCTGTTAGCAGGGTTTCCCAGGGCCATCCACCTAGCCCTGCCCCAGAAGTGGAAGAGATTGAGTGCACCGATGCCCAACCACTTATGTTTCATGATGAGTACATGGGAGGACCATCGCAGTACGTCTCGGATGATGACGAAACACAGGTGCCAACTGCTGCTGCTTTCGCAATTGTGCAGACAGACAAGGAGGGCAGGGGTGAAGACTGGGTGGAAGATGATGTGGAGGACGATGAGGTCCTCGACCCCACATGGAATGAACGTTATGCAGGTGACCAGTGTAGTTTGGAGGAAGAGGCGGTGGTCGCACAGAGCCACTAGCACAGCAGAAGAGGGAGCAGGGTGCAAAAGCGGAGCGTCTGTCAGCTAGACAGTATGTCTGCTACTGCCCAACGCAGCAAGGGACCGAGCACACCAAAGCCAGGTCCAAGGAGTTCCCCAGCGTGGCAGTTCTTCACACAATGTGCTGATGACAAGACACGAGTGGTTTGCAGGCTGTGCAATCAGAGGCTGAAGCGAGGCATAAACGTTCTCAACCTGAGCACAACCTGCATGACCAGGCATCTAAGTGCAAAGCACGAGCTGCAGTGGAGTAGACACCTCAAAAACCAAGAAAGGTCTCTGGCTCCTCCTGCTTCCTCTTCTGCTGCAGTCTCGGCCTCTTCATCCACCTCTGTAGTGACAGTGGCACCTGCCACCCCGCAAACAGAGGATCTGCCAGCAACACTACCACCTGGGTCACCAACCATCTCCACAATGTCCCATGGAAGCGTTCAGCTCTCTATCTCCCAAACATTGGAGCGGAAGAGGAAGTACCCCCCTAGCCACCCGCGATCCCTGGCCCTGAATGCCAGCATTTCAAAACTCCTGGCCTTTGAAATGCTGTCATTCCGTCTGGTGGAGACGCAGAGTTTTAAAAGCCTGATGGCACGTCGTGCCCAGCCGCCACTATTTTTCCAGGCGAGCCATCCCTTCCCTGCACAACCAAGTGGGGGACAAAATCAGGTGTGCACTGCGCAACGCCATCTGTGGCAAGGTCCACCTAACTACGGATGCGTGGACCAGTAAGCACGGTCAGGGACGTTATATCTCCCTAACAGCACACTGGGTAAATGCAGTGATGGCTGGGCCTGAGGCAGATAGCAGTTTGGCGCATGTCCTTCCACCACCGAGGATTGCAGGGCGCTTCAGTTTGCCTCCTGTTGGTAACTCCTCCTACTCCGCTTCCGCATCCTCTACCGCCTCCTCATCCGGTCAGCGTAACACCTTCACCACCAAGTTCAGCACAGCCAGGGGTAAACGACAGCAGGCAGTTTTAAAACTTTCCTGTTTGGGGGAAAAACCGTACACCGCGCATGAGTTGTGGAGGGACATGGAACAACAGACCAATGAGTGGTTGCTGTCAGTGAGCCTCAAGCCCGGCCTGGTGGTGTGCGATAATGGGCGAAATCTCGTAGCAGCTCTGGGCCTAGCCGGTTTGACGCACATCCCTTGCCTGGCGCATGTGCTGAACTTGGTGGTCCAGAGGTTCCTTAAAAATTACCCCAATATGCCAGAGCTGCTGCAGAAAGTGCGGGCTGTGTGTGCGCACTTTCGGCGTTCTCACCCTGCTGCTGCTCGCCTGTCAGCGCTGCAGCGTAACTTCGGCCTTCCCGCTCACCGCCTCATATGTGACGTGCCCACAAGGTGGAACTCCACCTTGCACATGCTGGCCATACTGTGCGAGCAGCAGCAGGCGATAGTGGAGTTTCAGCTGCAGCAATCACGCGTGAGTCGTTTTGCGGAACAGCACCACTTCACCACCAATAACTGGGCCTCCATGCGAGACCTGTGTGCCTTGTTGCGCTGTTTCGAGAACTCCACCAACATGTCCAGTGCCAATGACGCCATTCTTAGCTTTACTATCCCAGTTCTATGCCTCCTTGAAAAAACGCTTCGGGCGATGATGGAAGAGGATGTGGCACAGCAGGATGAGGAGGAGGAGGAGGAAGCGGGATAATTTCAAAGGCTTTCAGGGCAGTCTTTCACAAGTGGCTACGAGGGTGGGTTCCTGCACCAACAAACGCCAGGTACACAATTGTCCGGCAGAAAGGGCACAGTTCTGGAGGATGACGAGGTGGAGGAGGAGGAGGAGGAGCCATTTTCACAGCAGGGTGGCACCCAGACCAGCTCGTGGCCATCACTGGTGCGTGGCTGGGGGGATACAGAGGACACAGACGATACACCTCCCACAGAGGACAGCTTTTCTTTGCCTCTGGGCAGCCTGGCACACATGAGCGATTACATGCTGCAGTGTTTCCGCAATGACCGCCGAGTTGCCCACACTTTAACTGGTGCTGATTACTGGGTGGCCACCCTGCTGGATCCCCGTTACAAACACAATGTACCGTCCTTAATTCCCTCACTGGAGCGGGATCGTAAGATGCGGGAGTACAAGCGCACGCTGGTAGACGCGCTGCTGGTGGCATTCCCACCTGACAGCGGGCGTACGGTGGAAGCACAAGGCGAAGGCAGAGGAGGAGGAAGAGGTCGCCAACGCAGCCGGGGCACCGGCAGCACCTCAGAAGGCAGGGTTAGCATGGCTGAAATGTGGAAAAGCTTTGTCAGCACGCCACAACAACCAGCACCACCAGCTGAGATGGAACGTCTTAGCAGGAGGCAGCATTTCACCAACATGGTTGAGCAGTATGTGTCCACAGGCCTACACGTACTGGATGACGGGTCTGCCCCCTTTAACTTCTGGGTCTCCAAATTGGGCACATGGCCTGAGCTTGCCCTTTATGCCTTGGAGGTGCTGGCCTGCCCTGCAGCCAGTGTATTATCTGAACGTGTATTTAGCACGGCAGGGGGCGTTATCACAGACAAGCGCAGCCGCCTGTCCAGAGCCAATGTGTACAAGCTCACATTCATTAAAATGAACCAGGCATGGATCCCACAGGACTTGTCCGTACCTTCTGCAGAATAGACATGTATACCCGTGTTGTGACAAAAACTGTCCGGCCATCGGATTGTGTCCGGCCCATACTGCGAAGGCGCAGCGCTTGCGCAGTACAGAGGACAAGGAGATTCACAAAATCTCCGAAGATGAACGGCGCCTGCGCTGTGAGTGCAGGTTCAAGCCCCACCATCCAAGTGGACATACGGTAGCACATAGTAACAGGGCCCCTCACGGGCTCGGTTCGATCGCCACGCTTCGGGCACGGCCTCACTTGGCTCGGCTTGAACCACGGATTGTGTGGCCTTCACCTTAACTCACCACGCAGGCGCCGTTCGTCTTGGGAGATTTTAGAAATCCCCTTGTCCTACATACTGAGCAAGCACAGTACAGGGTGGACACTATTTGACGGGGGACAGAATTCGACACATCACCGGCCTTACCCAGCCATTGGTGTATTTTTGAATCAGTGTTGGCTACCTCGTCCTCCTCCACCGCCGCTTCCACCTACACAGCCACATCCACCGCCACCTCAACCTCCTACTCCATATGGACCTCGTCCTCCTAGGTCAAGATTTTTTTTTTTTTTTTTATGTTATTTTAAGTTATTTCCCTATCCACATTTGTTTGCAGAGCACTTGCCATGCTCTTAACAACATTTTGCTGCCATTTGCAGCCCTCTAGCCCTTTCCATTACTTTTTTAGAACCTTTTTAGTCCGGGTCCCCATTGACTTCAATGGGGTTCGGGTTCGGGTCCGGGTTCGGGTTAAAGTTTGGTCCCGAACCCAAACTTTTTTCCGAAGTTCGGCCGAACCCGTCAAACCCGAACATCCATTCATGACCCTTTTCTAAAAATGTTTTGCAGCACCGTGTGGTTTGTTGTGTGTGAAAATGTGTGCATTAGAAGATGCGAGTGTGACTTTAACTATCAACGACACTGCTACACGTCTACCAAAGGACCGTGCACTTCTGTGTTTGTCAGGAAAACCACAATTTTGTGCATGATTCTGACATGCAAGCGTGTGCTGTGGTTTGGCCACAGTGTGAATGTATGTGTGATTTACCTGCAGTTTTAGGTGTGCTCCTGATGAATTATATTGGACTGTGTGTTTTCTGAATGTGCAACAAAGATGCAGCATGTAAGACTGTAATTTGCATTCATGAAAACAGTATAATAGAATTTATTGGGAGGGCACCTAAAACTGAGGGTAAACTGCACATACGATCAAACCACAGTGCAGTAGTGTGAACCAACTATTAGCCCCCGTTCACATTTACTGTGGCTTTGAAATCGTGCAACTTTACCTTAAATCGCATGATTTCAAAGCCGCATCTCACTGTGACTTCAGATGCGACTTTGAAGACATATGTGTGGCTTCATGCACGGATGTCTATTGAAATCGCACCTGAAATCGCAAAAGTAGTGCATGTACTACTTTTTAAAATTGATGCAGCACTGCATCAATATGAATACTGCCATTGCTGGCAATAGGGTGTGACTTGTCAAATCGCATGACAAATCGCTCCAATGTGAACAGGGGCTACGAGATAAAAAAAAAGTAATGGAGTGCAGAGGCTGTGCAAGGCATGATGGGGACAGGTCCAGGATAGCTAAAAGCAAACTGGGATGGAAAGGGTGTAATATTGGTGTGTGGAATGCCGAGCTGAGATCAGAGGCTGCAGGATAGGTGTAGTGAAGATTTATGGAGTGACAGCTGATAGGATAAGGGAATAAATTAAAAAGGCAGAGGAGTGAGGAGGATTGGTGCTGACTTACTGTGATGATCGTGCAGGAAAGGTAGAGAGAGGTGTAGATGGGGCGGAGCAGAGATGAGCTGACCACACTGAGAGAGGGGAAGAAGGTGGAGTGTCCCGGAAGGAGAGCAAGTTGAGGGCGGGAGTGTAGCTTCCTGGAGGAGAGGGTGATTATAAACTGCAGAAATAAGGCAGAGTTGGATGAGCCGAGGAGTCGGCTGTGAATACAATCACTCCTGTCAGTGAGACAAGAGCAGCAACTGTAGCTCTCAGAGTGCCCCCCTCCCCCCACAGATTAAGACGTCGCCCATCTCTCCCACCCCTTGTACCGTCCCTGCACACAGCACACCCCCCCCCCTGTGTCACTGAGCACTGTGAAATGTTGGGCCGCGCTGTGAGAAAGGTCCCGCCCTCCTCCTAGATCAGCTCATGTGATAGACGCAGTGTTCTGTCTATTACACAAGCTGGTCTAGGAGGAGGGCGGGACCTTTCTCACAGCGCAAACTTTTCACACTCAGCTCCGACCGCTGAGTGTGACATGTAGTGGTGGAGGAGGGATGGGAGCGCTGCAGGCAGCCACAGCTTAGCCCAAAGTGGCCCCAGGGCAGGCGGCCTACTGGGAAATGTCCCGGTATCCCGGTAGGCCAGTCCGGCCCTGCACATAATGAGGTGTCCCTGTTTGAAGCGGTTGATTTTCTTTGTCAGTTTGGATAGAAAGCTGACTTGTTTTTTGTTGGGGGCGTATACCGTCACAATGGTATATCTGATGTTGTTTAAGGAGCAGTCCAGAGCTAGGTACCTGCCATTTGTATCTGCCAGACTATTGTGGAGTGTGAAAGAGACAATATTTTTGATGGTTATCAGGACCCCATTCTTTTTATCGGGCCCTGAGGCTTTAAAATTGTTGGTAAAGTTCTTGTTGGTGCAAGAGGGCTCTGCGGTAATTTTAAAGTGTATCTCTTGTACGCAGAGGACATCGCAGAGGGAGTTTTGCGCTGTTCTCTACATAGATGCCCTTTTAGCTGGGTTATTTAGGCCTTTTACGTTTTAATGATAAAATTTTCGGCATCTTGGGTAGTGTTGTGTAGAAAATGAATATAAAGTATTACTTACAGTTCGCAGGTGGTTAGCTAGTTTCAGTAGGGAAACTTGTGGTTCTGCTGGATCCTTTAACTCAAGGAGATGGATCTCTCAGAGAAGACTTTATCTTAGTGATTCTGTGCTCTCCGGGGTTAGGATAGGCGGGGAAATAGATAGAGATGTAACAGTTAGTGCAAAACAGTAACAGAAAGGGTAGAGGAAAAAACAAGGGTCACTAGTATACTAGAAGAACTACTGATCACGTTTGAGGGTATTAGTTTGTGAGCTATCTGCAACGAGCAGGCACTGAAGCGGAGTGCATATTTGAACTTAGCACAATGAGTTCACTAACCTTATGTTCACTTGTTAGTGCTGGAATGGGGTCCTTTGATGAGGGATTGATTGTTCTCTGTGGGTGTCATCTGGGTTGAGGCGTCGCATTCTGGGATGATTTTCCATTTTTTGAGTAGTTGAATGCCTTCTTCCACTGTATGGATACTGTGCTTCACCCCATTTTTGTTGACCAGAAGTTTGGTCGGGAATCCCCATTGGTATGGGACCTTGTGGTTATTCAGGGGGTTGGTGATGGTTTGAAGTTGGCGCCGTTGTTGGCGTGTGTATTGGGAAATGACAGCAAAAAGTTGCAGCTTCGTGTATGGTGGCGGTAGTTGGTCGAGACATCTCGATTTGGCTAGGAGCATATCCTTGGCATGAAAGAAGTGGATCATGATAAGAGTGTCACGGGGGACCTCTGCGGGGAGATGAGGAGGCTTTGGTAAGCGGTGAATGCGGTCAATGATAGTCTCCCCCGGGGGAGGTCTGGCAGAAGAGATCAGCTTTCTAGCATATGAGTACAGATCAGCTGGTAAGATTGTTTAGGGTATACCGCATATTTTCACGTTATTGTGTCTCGACCGGTCCTCGAGGTCCTCCATTTTGGCCCGCACCCACTGTTCTTCTTTTCTAGTGTGATCGTGCCCATCCACCAGATCATTCACTGTTTCAGTCATGGCACTCATTTGATGTTCAGTGTGGCCCACTTTGTTCCCCATATACACCATCTCAGATCTAAATGCTGAGAACATAGATGACATAGTTACATAGTTACATAGTTAGTCAGGTTTAAAAAAGACACAAGTCCATCCAGTTCAACCTTAAAAAAAAAATATATATATATTGTACAATCCCATATACCCAATTCTATACCCACAGTTGATCCAGAGGAAGGCAAAAAACCCCAGCAGAGCATGATTCAATTTGCTACAGCAGGGAAAAAAATTCCTTCCTGATCCTCCGAGAGGCAATCGGATATCCCCAGGATCAACTTTACCTATAAATGTCAGTACCCAGTTATATTATGTACATTTAAGAAAGAATCCAGGCCCATCTTAAAGCAATCTACTGAGCTGGCCAGAACCACCTCTGCAGGGAGTCTATTCCACATTTTCACAGCTCTTACTGTGAAGAAAACTTTCCGTATTTGGAGGTGAAATCTCTTTTCCTCTAGACGCAAAGAGTGCCCCCTTGTCCTTTGTGTTGACCGTAAAGTGAATAATTCAACACCAAGTTCACTATATGGACCCCTTATATATTTGTACATGTTGATCATATCCCCCCCTTAATCTCCTCTTCTCAAGAGTGAATAAATTCAGTTCCTCTAATCTTTCCTCATAGCTGAGCTCCTCCATGCCTCTTATCAGTTTGGTTGCCCTTCTCTGCACTTTCTCCAGTTCCCCAATATCCTTTTTGAGAACTGGGACCCAAAACTGAACTGCATATTCCAGATGAGGTCTTACTAATGATTTGAACAGGGGCAAAATGATATCTCTCTCTCTGGAGACCATACCTCTCTTAATACAAGAAAGGACTTTGCTCGCTTTGGAAACCGCAGCTTGGCATTGCATGCCATTATTGAGCTTATGATCTACCAAAACCCCCAGATCCTTCTCCACTACGTATCCCCCCAGTTTTACTCCCCCTAGTATGTATGATGCATTCATATTCTTAGCCCCCAAGTGCATAACTTTACATTTATCAACATTAAACCTCATCTGCCACATAGTCGCCCAATTAGACAGAGCATTGAGGTCGGCTTGTAAATTAGCGACATCCTGTAAGGACGTTATTCCACTGCATAGCTTGGTGTCATCTGCAAAGACAGAAATGTTACTTTTGATCTCAGACCCAATATCATTTATAAACATATTAAAAAGTAAGGGTCCCAGCACTGAACCTTGGGGTACACTACTGAAAACCTTGGACCATCCAGAGTAAGAATCATTAACCACTACTCTCTGAATTCTGTCTTTTAGCCAGTTTTCTATCCATTTACAAACTGATATTTCCAATCCTGTAGACTTTACCTTGCACATGAGCCGTGTGTGGGGAACTGTATCGAACGCTTTTGCAAAATCCAAGTATACCACGTCCACAGCCACCCCTCTGTCCAAGGTCTTACTTACCTCTTCATAAAAAGAAATCAGGTTTGTCTGACAACTTCTGTCTTTCATGAATCCATGTTGTCTGTTTTTTTCCAGCAAGAACTCATCTATGTGGTCTTTTATTAATCTCTCCAGTATCTTCCCAACAGGGATGAGCCGAACACCCCCCTGTTCGGTTCGCACCAGAACCTGCGAACAGACAGAATGTTCGCGTGAACTTTAGAACCCTATTAAATACAATGGACTCGAACGATCGAAATCGAAAGTGCTAATTATAAAGGCTTATATGCAAGTTATTGTCCTAAAAAGTGTTTGGGGACCCGGGTCCTGCCCCAGGGGACATGTATCAATGCAAAAAGAAGTTTTAAAAACGGCCGTTTTTTCGGGAGCAGTGATTTTAATAATGCTTAAAATGAAAAAATAAAAGTGAAATATTCCTCTAAATTTCGTACCTAGGGGGTGTGTATGATATGCATGCAAAGTGGCGCTTGTTTCCCGTGCTTAGAACTGTCCCTGCATAAAATGTCATTTTTGAAGGAAAAAAAGTTATTTAAAACTCACTCGCGGCTATTAATGAATTGTCGGCTCCCTGCAATACATACAAAAGTCATTGATAAAAAATAAAAAAAAAGCGTGGGGGTCCCCCAGAATTCAATTACCAGGCCCTGGTATAGATATTAAGGGGAACCCCGCCGCAAATTTAAAAAAAAATGCGTGCGGTTCCCCCAAATATCCATACCAGGCCCTTCAGATCTGGCATGGATTTTAAGGGGAACTCCACCCCAAATAAAAAAAAATGGCGTGGAATCCCCCCAAAAATCCATACAAGACCCTTATCCGAGCACGCAACCTGGCAGGTTGCAGGAAAAGAGGGGGTGACGAGAGCGCCCCCCCTCCTGAACCGTACCAGGCCACATGCCCTCAACATGGGGAGGATGTCCCCATGTTGATGGGGACAAGGGCCTCATCCCCACAACCCTTGCCCGGTGGTTGTGGGGGTCTGCAGGCAGGGGGGCTTATCGGAATCCGGAAGACCCCTTTAACAAAGGGGACCCCCAGATCCCGCCCCCTATGTGAATTGGTAAGGGGTACATTGTACCCCTACCATTTCACGAAGAATGTGTCAAAAAATGTAAAAAAAAAAACACACAAACACCTTGGAAAAGTCCTTTATTAAAAAAAAAAAAAAACATTCCAGTGGTGAAATCCAGTGTCCTGCAGCGATCCAATGTCCAGCGCTGTCCGTCATTGGCTGAGCCTGAGCGGACCTGATGGGGAACTTCCTCCGCAGTCTATAACATGTATAGACCCGCCCTTTATAAAGTGAAAAAGTTCCCCGCTCAGGCCAATGACGTAGGCGCGGTCTGACATACCGAGGGGGCGGACCTGATGGGGAACTTCCTTCACTGTGTAATTCATGAATAGACCCGCCCCTTCTCATGTTCCGCATCAGGTCCTGTGACAGACTGCCATGCGACAATAGGTATTTCTGTAATACTAAAAAAGGAATGTGTCAGATATAAAACAAAAAATCCTCTTCATTCACTGGATTTGGTCATGGTTGATGAAATAACTGTGCATTTTGAAATGGTAAATTCAGAAGATTTGCTGTAAGACGGAAATAGCGTTAATAGCCAGGCTAAATGACAAGAGAAATATTGAGCACTGGAGTCTTGTAATGATGTCACTTTATATTGATTGATAGCAAGTGATGCATTAGTGCTCTTTCTGTTCATACTTTGGCTCTTCTCTCTAAAAGCTGGCTCAGATTTTTATTTTCCTCCAGAGCAGCTCGTCTCTCTCTCCAGACTGGGCAGTTGAAATGACCCCATGAGTCACTAAGCAGCTTGCCTTGCCACTAGGTGCCCTAGGCTAAGGCTGCCTTTTGTACCTTCTGTGAAACGTTCCCTGGGAAGAAAGTATATAAAAACTGCCATTTTCGTCCTCCCAAAATCAGGTCCGCCCCCTCGGTATGTCAGACCCCGCCTACGTCATTGGCCTGAGCGGGGAACTTCCTTCACTGTGTAATTTAAATTTACACAGTGAAGGAAGTTCCCCATCAGGTCCGCTCAGGCCAATGACGTAGGCGCGGTCTGACATACCGAGGGGGCGGACCTAATGGGGAACTTCCTTCACTGTGTAATTCATGAATAGACCCACCCCTTCTCATGTTCCGCATCAGGTCCTCAGCCTTACACCGAGTCATTGGCTGAGCGGACCTGATGGGGAACTTTAGAAGGGGCGGGTCTATACATGTAATAGACTGCGGAGGAAGTTCCCCATCAGGTCCGCTCAGGCTCAGCGAATGACAGACAGCACTGGACATCGGATCGCCGCGGGACACTGGATTTCACCGCTGGAATGTTTTTTTGTTTTTTTTTAACCACTTAACGAACGCTCACTGTATATATACGTCGGCAGAATGGCACCGACAGGCAAAGTCACGTACCGGTACGTGACTGCCTTTGTATAGTTGGGGGGTCCAGTGGGACCCCTCTTCTATACAGTGAGCGGTCGTTAGTTGTTTGGGAGCGATCCATGATGAGGGGACGGCCGTTCGATTCCGCCACCCCCTCGCGATCGCTCCCGGCGAATGAGAATCTTTCTCTGCTGTGTAAATGTAAACACAGGCAGAGGAAATGATGTCATCTCCCCTCGCGGCGGTCTTTTCGTCCGCAGCGCCGAGGAGAGAAGACGCAGGTTAGTGCACCAACAGCCCACTGACACGTAGGCACACATTTCACTCCCCAGTCACCCCCAGATCACCCCCCCCAGGTCACCCCCCAGCCCCCAGGCACAGTGTCACTGATTGCAGTGATCATTTATTTTACTGATCACTGCATTTAGTGTCATCTGTGACAGTAAAAAGTTGCAGGGCAGTTAGGTTTAGGCCCCTTTAGGTCCAGGGTAGCCCCCTAACCCCCCTAATAAAGGTTTAACCCCTTGATCACCCCCCAGGTAACCCTTTCACCCCCTAACTCCAGCATCACTAAGCAATCGTTTTTCCGATCGCTGTATTCGTGTCGCTGGTGCCCTTAATAGACAGGTACCCCCATATATTATTTTAACCCCCTGATTGCCCCTAGAGTTAACCCTTTCACCAGTGATCACCGTATAAGCGTCACTCGTGACACTGGTTAGCCAGTTAGTTATTTAGTTATTTAGGTTACCCGTCAGGTTTTTATATAGCGTCAGGTACCCCATATTTAACCTAATAAAGGTTTTAACCCCCTGATTGCCCCTAGTTAACCCTTTCACCAGTAATCACCATATAAAGGTTACGGGTGACGCTGGTTGGTTAGTTTGCTTTTTATAGCATCAGGGCACCCGCCGTATATAACCCAATAAAGGTTTAACCCCCTGATCGCCCGGCGGGTGATATCAATTAGGTTTTAGCGCCAGAGAGGGTCTGCGTCGCCCCAGGCAGCGTTAGGTTAGTGCCAGTAACGCTAACACCCACGAGCAAAGCATACACCTCCCTTAGTGGTATAGTATCTGAACAGATCAATATCTGATCTGATCAGATCTATACTAGCGTCCCCAGCAATTTAGGGTTCCCAAAAATGCAGTGTTAGCGGGATCAGCCCAGATACCTGCTAGCACCTGCGTTTAGCCCCTCCGCCCAGTCCAGCCCACCCAAGTGCAGTATCGATCGATCACTGTCACTTACCAAACACAAAACACATAACTGCAGCATTCGCAGAGACAGTCCTGATCCCTGCGATTGCTAAAGCCCCGTACACACGATCGGTTTGACTGATGAAAACCGTCCGATGGATGGTTTTCCTCAGACCAACCGATCGTGTATGGTACCCATCGTTTTTTTTTTGCATCGGTTGTAAAAAATAGAACTTGTTTTAAAATTTTCCGATGGATAAAAAACCGATGGGAATTTCCGATCGTCTGTGGGCAAGTCCATCGGTTAAAAAACCCACGCATGCTTAGAATCAAGTCGACGCATGCTCAGAAGCATTAAACTTCATTTTTCTCGGCTCATCTGAGTGTTTTACGTCACCGTCGGTTTTTTGACTGATGGTGTGTGGCCAAGACTGATGAAAAACAGTTTCATCGGATTTCCGATGGACAAATCCATCGGACGAAAATCCATAGGTTATCCGATCGTGTGTACGGGGCTTTAACAGTTTTTTTTGAAGCGTTTGATACATTTGCTGACAGTCAGGTGCTTTTTTACCTGTGAATCTTACTAGTGTACCCCTAAATTTAGAGCCCAAAATGGCAAATCGAAGGTACACTAGTAAAGAGGCCTACGAGATTCTGAGCATGACAGATAGTGAAGAGGAGGTCACTTATCTGTCAGATTCAGGCTCAGAATATCTTCCCGTAGAAGACAGTGAAGTCAGCGGCTCCACGTCAGATAGCTCTGACGACGAAGGTGAAGTCCCTACTAAGGTCAGGCATACCCGATCCCGATCTTCTGCTGTTGTTGAGGAGCAAGAACCGCAGGGCTCTCGTATCATGGAGCAGAGTAGTACTAGTGCCGCTATTCCGTCTGGTGAATTGGCAAGCACCAGTGGCCTAGTACAGCCTGGGCGTACATCCAGCACTGCAGTATCACTTGGTGATGTGGCGAGTCCCATAAGTGCAGTTCAAGCTGGCGAGGTGGCAAGTACAAGTAGTGTCCCGCTGTCACCAAGAAGAAGACAAAGGCAGGCCCGTCGTGCCCATAGTGCCCTTCCTGCAGAATTTGCCTATCCTGATTGGGTCCGCACCACTTCTGCAGAACCCGTACTTCCTCCATTCACTGCCCAACCCGGTATTCAGGTGGAAACAGCTGATTTTAAGCCAATTGATTTTTATTCGCTGTTTTCACGGAAGATCTCTATAGATCTATTGTGGACCAGAGTAATTTATATGCTGGTCAATTCATCGCCGCTAACCCCCAGTTGCCTTCCATTGCTAAAAATTGGAAACCAATTACGGTTTCCGAATTTAAAACCTTTCTGGGCCTTTCCCTCAACATGGGCACACATAAATTCCCGTCATTGCGTGTTTATTGGTCCACACACCCAATTGACCACATGCCCGTGTTCTCTGCCTCCATGCCCTGGACACGATACAAGCAGATTTTGCGGTTCATGCACTTCAACGACAATGAACTTTGTCGTCCACGTGGAGATCCAGAATATGACCGGCTCTACAAAATTTGGCCCCTCATAAACCACTTCAACAAACGTTTTGCAGCCTTGTTTATTCCCGATCAAGTTGTCTGCATTGATGAGTCCCTGATTAAATTTTCTGGCCGCTTGGCTTTCAAGCAGTACCTTCCCAGCAAGCGTGCCAGATACGGGGTCAAGCTCTATAAGTTCTGTGACAGGGCAACAGGCTATGTATGGAGCTTTACGGTTTATGAGGGAAAAGATAGACAGGTTGAGCCGGTCAACTGCCCAGATTACATAGGGAGCGCTGGCAAGATAGTGTGGAAATTGGTGTCACCCATATATGTATGTGGACAATTATTACACAAGTGTGCCACTGTTTAGTCACTTGTTTGATCATCAGATTGGAGCATGTGGCACCGTGCGACCTAATCGCCGGGGCTTTCCCCAGCGGCTTGTAGATGCCCGACTTGGGCTGGGGGAGAGAGCCTGCGTGAAGTGTAATAACTTGCTCGCTATGAAGTGGAGGGACAATAAGAATGTTTTCCTTCTTACCTCCCTTCATGCAGACACGACAGTCCAAATTCGTACGGCGACTGGTGTTGTGGAGAAACCCCACTGTGTCCACAAATATAACCAAAATATGGGAGGGGTGGACCTCAACGACCAGTTGTTGGCGCCGTATCTAATTGACCGTAAGGCGAGACGCTGGTACAAAAAAGTGTCTCTATCCTTATTCCAATTGGCTTTGCTGAACGCTCATGTGCTATACAGAGCTTCAGGCGGGACGTTATCTCTTCTAAAATTCCAGAATGAGATAGTCACAGAACTCCTGTATCCAGGCGGTTCTGCACCTCACCATCCCCAACCAAATGCAGTAAGCCGGCTGCATGAGAGGCATTATCCGTATGTCCTCGAGAGTACCCCTACCCAACGAACCCCCCAAAAAAGATGTCGTGTCTGTAGCAAGCGCGGATTTAGGCGTGACACCCATTATTATTGTCCACTCTGTCCTGACAAACCTGGTCTTTGCATTGGTAAATGTTTTGAACGCTTCCACTCAAAAGGGAAGTTTTAGCATAGGGTACAGCATTTCACAGACTAGGACACACTTAGACAGGGTCTCCCAAGATGCCATCACATTTTGAGAGACCCGAACCATTACAGTTGTTAAAGTTACAAAAAAAAGTGTAAAAAAAAAAAAAAAAAACACAAAACACAAAAAAAATATAAAAGAAAAAAAACAAAAATAGTTGTGGTTTTATTGTTCTCTCTCTCTCTCTCTCTATTTTCTCTCTATTGTTCTGCTATTTTTTACTGTATTCTATTCTGCAATGTTTTATCATGCTTGTTTTTCAGGTATGTAATTTTTTGTTTTCAGGTACGCCATTCAACTGCAGCGCGGAATTATTTATCTTGACAGCAACAGCGTTTGCTCCCACCATACATAAAGCCGTGACTCCAGTGCTGTAGGAGGTGATTTCACCACCACAGTTAAAAAAAAAGAGCATATATGCCGAAGCATGGGGGCAGCAGGGGCGGAGGAGCGATTTTGCTCCTAATGCCGCGTACATACGGTTGAAATTCCGACGGAGGCTTGCACGTGGAAAAGTCAGACCGTGTGTATGCGGCATAACTTTTTTGCGGGAGGATGCCCCCATGCTTCGGCATATATATATTTTAGGCACAGGTTGCGTTAAAAAAATGTTTTATTTTTTACTAGGATTTGTTTTGGTATTTGCTTTGCAGGTATGGTATGGTAAGGTCTTACTGTTGTACTGTAATGTTACTTTGTTTTAATGTTAACCATCATTTGCTTAGCAGGTACGCCATTCAGTTGCAGCGCGGATCTATTTATCTTGACAGCAACAGCGTTTGCTCCCACGATACATAAAGCCGTGACTCCAACGCTGTAGGAGGTGATTTCACCACCACAGTTAAAAAAAAGAGCATATATGCCGAAGCATGGGGGCAGCAGGGGTGGAGGAGCGATTTTGCTCCTAATGCCGCGTACATACGGTCGAAATTCCGACGGAGGCTTGCCCGTGGAAAAGTCAGACCGTGTGTACGCGGCATAACCTTTTATGCCACGTACATACGGTCGAAATTCCGACGGAGGCTTGCCCGTGGAAAAGTCAGACCGTGTGTACGCGGCATAACTTTTTTGTGGGAGGATGCCCCCATGCTTCGGCATATATAAATGATGCATGTATGCCCATCATTAGAAGTGGGTGGATGAAGGGAGGTATTCTGATGGTGGGCATACCCACCGATCAATCTCTTTTTTTCGTTCAGCCAACAGGCTGCATGAAAAAAAAGATTACAATACATGTCCAACAAGGACCAGCAACGTACTGGTATGTTGCTGGACTTTGAATGTTTATACCAGAATGATGCCTGCAGGTTTAGGTATCATCTTGGTATCATTCTTTTCAGCCAGTGGCCGGCTTTCATGTAAAAGCAATTCTAGCAGATAATTAGCCTCTAGACTGCTTTTACAAGCAGTGGGAGGGAATGTCCCCCCCCCCCGGATATAAACAGCGCCATTGGGAAATTGGGAAAGCATTTTATCACACCGATCTTGGTGTGGTCAGATGCTTTGAGGGCAGAGGAAAGATCTAGGGTCTAACTCCCCAATTTTTTTCAAAAAAAGAGTACCTGTCACTACCTATTGCTATCATAGGGGATATTTACATTCCCTGAGATAACAATAAAAATGGTAAAAAAAATAAAAAATATGGAAGGAACAGTTTAAAAATAAAATAATTTTTTAGGTTCGCCGCAGGTTTTTATAGCGTCAGGTACCCCCATATATTATTTTAACCCCCTGATTGCCCCTAGAGTTAACCCTTTCACCAGTGATCACCGTATAAGCGTCACTCGTGACACTGGTTAGCCAGTTAGTTATTTAGTTATTTAGGTTACCCGTCAGGTTTTTATATAGCGTCAGGTACCCCATATTTAACCTAATAAAGGTTTTAACCCCCTGATTGCCCCTAGTTAACCCTTTCACCAGTAATCACCATATAAAGGTTACGGGTGACGCTGGTTGGTTAGTTTGCTTTTTATAGCATCAGGGCACCCGCCGTATATACCCCAATAAAGGTTTAACCCCCTGATTGCCCGGCGGGTGATATCAATTAGGTTTTAGCGCCAGAGAGGGTCTGCGTCGCCCCAGGCAGCGTTAGGTTAGTGCCAGTAATGCTAACACCCACGCGCAAAGCATACACCTCCCTTAGTGGTATAGTATCTGAACAGATCAATATCTGATCCTATCAGATCTATACTAGCGTCCCCAGCGGTTTAGGGTTCCCAAAAACGCAGTGTTAGCGGGATCAGCCCAGATACCTTCTAGCACCTGCGTTTAGCCCCTCCGCCCAGCTCAGCCCACCCAAGTGCAGTATCGATCGATCACTGTCACTTACCAAACACAAAACACATAACTGCAGCGTTCGCAGAGACAGTCCTGATCCCTGCGATCGCTAACAGTTTTTTTTTAAGCGTTTGATACATTTGCTGACAGTCAGGTGCTTTTTTACCTGTGAATCTTACTAGTGTACCCCTAAATTTAGAGCCCAAAATGGCAAATCGAAGGTACACTAGTAAAGAGGCCTACGAGATTCTGAGCATTACAGATAGTGAAGAGGAGGTCACGGATCTGTCAGATTCAGGCTCAGAATATCTTCCCGTAGAAGACAGTGAAGTCAGTGGCTCCACGTCAGATAGCTCTGACGACGAAGGTGAGGTCCCTACTAAGGTCAGGCGTACCCGATCCCGATCTTCTGCTGTTGTTGAGGAGCAAGAACCGCAGGGCTCTCGTATCATGGAGCAGAGTAGTACTAGTGCCGCTATTCCTTCTGGTAAATTGGCAAGCACCAGCGGCCTAGTACAGCCTGGGCGTACATCCAGCACTGCAGTATCACTTGGTGACTTGGCGAGGCCCATAATTGCAGTTCAAGCTGGCGAGGTGGCAAGCACAAGTTGTGTCCCGCTGTCACCAAGAAGAAGACAAAGGCAGGCCCGTCGTGCCCATAGTGCCCTTCCTGCAGAATTTGCCTATCCTGATTGGGTCCGCACCACTTCTGCAGAACCCGTACTTCCTCCATTCACTGCCCAACCCGGTATTCAGGTGGAAACAGCTGATTTTAAGCCAATTGATTTTTATTCGCTGTTTTTCACGGAAGATCTCTATAGATCTATTGTGGACCAGAGTAATTTATATGCTGGTCAATTCATCGCCGCTAACCCCCAGTTGCCTTCCATTGCTAAAAATTGGAAACCAATTAGTGTTTCCAAATTTAAAACCTTTCTGAGCCTTTCCCTCAACATGGGCACACATAAATTCCCGTCATTGCGTGTTTATTGGTCCACACACCCAATTGACCACATGCCCGTGTTCTCTGCCTCCATGCCCAGGACACGATACGAGCAGATTTTGCGGTTCATGCACTTCAACGACAATGAACTTTGTCGTCCACGTGGAGACCCTGAATACGACCGGCTCTACAAAATTTGGCCCCTCATAAACCACTTCAACGAACGTTTTGCAGCCTTGTTTATTCCCGATCAAGTTGTCTGCGTTGATGAGTCCCTGATTAAATTTTCTGCCCGCTTGGCTTTCAAGCAGTACCTTCCCAGCAAGCGTGCCAGAAACGGGGTCAAGCTCTATAAGTTCTGTGACAGGGCAACAGGCTATGTATGGAGCTTTACGGTTTATGAGGGAAAAGATAGACAGGTTGAGCCGGTCAACTGCCCAGATTACATAGGGAGCGCTGGCAAGATAGTGTGGAAATTGGTGTCACCCATATATGTATGTGGACAATTATTACACAAGTGTGCCACTGTTTAGTCACTTGTTTGATCATCAGATTGGAGCATGTGGCACCGTGCGACCTAATCGCCGGGGCTTTCCCCAGCGGCTTGTAGATGCCCGACTTGGGCTGGGGGAGAGAGCCTGCGTGAAGTGTAATAACTTGCTCGCTATGAAGTGGAGGGACAATAAGAATGTTTTCCTTCTTACCTCCCTTCATGCAGACACGACAGTCCAAATTCGTACGGCGACTGGTGTTGTGGAGAAACCCCACTGTGTCCACGAATATAACCAAAATATGGGAGGGGTGGACCTCAACGATCAGTTGTTGGCGCCGTATCTAATTGACCGTAAGGCGAGACGCTGGTACAAAAAAGTGTCTCTATCCTTATTCCAATTGGCTTTGCTGAACGCTCATGTGCTATACGGAGCTTCAGGCGGGACGTTATCTCTTCTAAATTTCCAGAATGAGATAGTCACAGAACTCCTGTATCCAGGCGGTTCTGCACCTCACCATCCCCAACCAAATGCAGTAAGCCGGCTGCATGAGAGGCATTATCCGTATGTCCTCGAGAGTACCCCTACCCAACGAACCCCCCAAAAAAGATGTCGTGTCTGTAGCAAGCGCGGATTTAGGCGTGACACCCGTTATTTTTGTCCACTCTGTCCTGACAATCCTGGTCTTTGCATTGGTAAATGTTTTGAACGCTTCCACTCAAAAGTGAAGTTTTAGCGTAGGGTACAGCATTTCACAGACTAGGACACACTTACACAGGGTCTCCCAAGATGCCATCACATTTTGAGAGACCCGAACCATTACAGTTGTTAAAGTTACAAAAAAAAGTAGATAAAGTTTGTAGAGCTAACACGTGGAACAAAATAGGTATGGGGCAGCACCTGCATCCCTGTGAATTTTTTGGGGAAATCCCAGAAATGGGAAGGTGTGTGCATGGGACTATAACGGTGCTTGTATTGATTATACCAATGAATAGAATAGATAAAAAAAGAAAATTGATAAAAAAATAACAATTTATTCATAGGTTACAATACATTTAAAAGATATTGAGGAGAAGTACAACGCAGTGCACTTTGTCCTTGTGAGTCCCCAACATAACAGTCCTACATGTTTCGCCTAATCTAGGCTTCTTCAGGGACGTTTGGAGACTCTATGTCAATCTAAAAATAATCTAAACAATTCATAGTTATATAATTTTTAAACATCAAAGTTAAAGAAAAATTAATTACTCAAATAAAGTACATAATACATTGCTGGAGAATAAAGGTATATATAAGGCAGTGCCTCTGAAATCCTGATGGCCCTTACAACCAGATAAGTGTCCCTGTGGTGGATCAAATATACTGGGAACACTATATGGAGTAGCCGGTATCTGTGTTAGGCAGTGTCCGGGTTCAAAACAGCCTGCGCATAGGATCCACAAAATCCAAATAAGGGGATATTGGTTTAGCACCTAGGCTAGTCCAATCTAAAATATATATCAAAAGAAAAAAGAGAAAGGGACAAAAGGACTCTCTTAAGAATGCTTGTCAAATAATGTGACTACACTCAGATCTACTATATATGGTACAATATAACAAAAAATACAATTTCATTAACTTACATATTGATATAGCAATGGGTGCATATTCTGGGAGCCCAGGAATAACAGAATAAGGGGCAACAGATACATGTAACAAATCCACAGCACCTGGTTCAATGTCTATAGATAATGCCAGAGGCAGAGAAAAAGGAGAGAAAGAAGAGGAGTCAAACAAGGCCTGGTATGAAAACACTTCAGGCTCCAAAGAAAACATAAAGTGGCCCTGCAGCCCATCAAAGGTGGGGCATTTACCTTGAGATCTCTTCACACAGGTTTTGATTGTTCATTGCAGAGGTGCAGCTGAAGGCTTAATCCAAGCCAACAAAATATATCTGATCTGCATGAACAAAAAACGATTCAATAATTTGTATAAAAAGCAGCCCAGCAAAAAGTGGGCTTGATGCTTTAGGGTGTGGGTACATACCTGTTTACTCCGTGCGGTTAGCGTGGCTCCCAGAAAGGATCCCATGACAGAGTTGTTACCAGCATGGGTCCTATTTATATCCCAAGTGTGCAATTGAATGGCAGCGTACTATGGGCGCTGGGTGATGATGTCAGCAAAAAAAAAACCTGCTGGTGAGAGAAAGGTCACATGTGCAGAGAGATCCATCAGATGGAAAGCGGTACGCACGGCAGCGCCCCCATGTGGGCGACGCAAATGTTGCCAATGCTGTCTCAGTGCATGCGATCATCTCCAGCAGAACTGGGTCACCTTTGCGGACAGTCATAACACCCGTGCCTCCGCTCAGGTTCAGCGGCATAGATGCATACTGATGACTGCCCCCTAGCGCCCGTAATGGATCTTTGTGGTTGTCACAAGCTGGTGAACCTAAACACTGCAAGTGCAGAGGTCGGTGAATGCAATAACTATCAAGCTGCAATGGTATGCAGCAGGAAAGGAAAATTATACAAACAGAAAGGGTAAATGTTTAATGATAAAATTTGAAATTATAGCCTGCTATAATGTCAGGACATATACATGTAAGGCATTCGGAAAGTGAGAGGTACTGCTTGGTAACTTACAAAAAATACATCAATTTGATTAAATAAAGGAACAAACCAATAAAAAAGATTACTTGGACTAGTAATATTAGTTATATGCATATTTCTGATATTTATAACATTATTGCTGAGAGCAGCTGGGATTACAGTGGAGGTGGTAATCCTGTATCCCTTTGTGACAATAGCTCTCCTGTGTAGAAATCGGCCAGAGAGTGGCCATAAGTGGGGGGGAGGGGGGATGGGGAAATGGAGGGAAGGGAAAATGGGATATCCCTGCTGATGGCCCTAGGCGTACCCAGAGAAATGTCTCACGGTGTGAGACAGGGAAAGAACGGGCAAGGATGAAAGGAATTCGCAGAGGTTTGCCAGAGGGCTCGAATCCAAGCTCTACCATATTGTGAATGGTTATTACAAAAAGGGTTTGTAACTGATGCCTTCGTTTAGGCCCGGGTATTTTGTGGCTTGGAGGCGATAGATCCATTTTGCTTCAATTTGGAGCAAACGTCGATCAACGTCTCCACCTCTCTCATTGGAGGAAAGATGTTCCAAGGCAAAAAATCCTATCATTTTGAGATTGTGGCTATGAAAAAGGCCCATGTGGCGACTGATGGGTGTTTCCATCAGTTTTTTGGAAATTGCAGAGACATGGTCCCGAATCCTACAAAAAAAATTCCTTTTTGTTTTACCTATGTAGAATGCCCCGCAGCTGCATTTCATGAGATAAATAATTCCTGTTGTCTGGCATGTAACTCTACATTTGGGTGCCCAATCATCTCCATTGGGTAGGTTAATGTTTTGGCCTTTTAATATGTAACGGCAAAAGTTACATTTCCCACATGGGTAGGTACCTGTCTTCGTAGGTTTAGGGATAGTGTCAGCAGCATAGTGACTGGATACTGTGATATCTCGAATAGAACGCGAACGTTTGTATGTTATCTCCGGGTAAGGTTTAATGTATCTGCTGACCCTTTCGTCAGAGGTCAACAGATACCAAAACTTACTGAAGATTTTTTTGATGGACCCATGTTGGCGATTGTATCGTGTAATTATTCTGGTTGAGTCAGACTTCTTTTTTTCCTTGGTATTATAAATCATGGTGTTCCTGTCCAGATTTTTAACTTTATTGAAAGCCTTTCTTAAGCATGTCTTAGTGTATCCTCTTTGTTTCAAACGTGCATAGAGTTTGTTGGATTCTCGTTGAAAGTCAGTTTCTTCAGGGCAATTACGCTTAAGTCTGAGATACTGACTGTAAGGTATTCTGGAAATAAGTGACTTGGGATGCAAGCTTGTAGCATGCAGCAAAGTATTGCCAGCAGTTGGCTTTCTATATAGTGTGGAGCAAAGGGTGCTTTTTCATTTACAAAAAGTTCAATATCTAGAAAGGTAATTCTTTCTTGGCTAAAGTTGTAGGTAAATTTTAAATTATAGGTATTGATTTGTAAATGCTCTAAAAAGCATACAAGTTCGTCTTTTGATCCCGCCCAAATCATCATGACATCGTCGATGTAACGATGCCATGTGAGTATGTGATCAAGATTGAATTTCAAGTCATCGTTTGCAAAAAGATCACGCTCCCACCCCCCCAGGAAGAGGTTCGCATATGAGGGGGCGCAACCCGCCCCCATGGCTACCCCCTGCACCTGGAGGTAGTGGGAGCGTTTGAAAAGAAAGGTGTTATGAGTGAGGATAAATTCTAACATTTCAATGATAAAGTTATTGTACTTGTGGAATTGAGTTATAAAGTGCTTCAATATCAATGGCCACAAGCCATGCGCCCTGTGGTATCGATAATCCATCAATAATTTTAAGGAGTTCAATGGTGTCTTTCACGTGCGAGAATAAACTGCGCACATGAGGATAAAGGTATTCATCAATCATCCTATTGACATTTTCTGTTAATGAACCACAACTGGAGATGATGGGACGTCCAGGAGGGGGTATGATACCTTTGTGCACTTTAGGGAGTGCATAAAATGTTGGTGTAATGGGTTTTTCTATGTTAAGGAATTGGAAGGTATTAGCATCAATTACTCCTGATGTATGTGCCCGGGTAAGAATTTCTTTGTATTTTTGGAAACTAGATGCCTTCAGCTGCATCTCTGCAATGAACAATCAAAACCTTTGTGAAGAGATCTCAAGGTAAATGCCCCACCTTTGATGGGCTGCAGGGCCATTTTATGTTTTCTTTGGAGCCTGAAGTGTTTTCATACCAGGCCTTGTTTGACTCCTCTTCTTTCTCTCCTTTTTCTCTGCCTCTGGCATTATCTATAGACATTGAACCAGGTGCTGTGGATTTGTTACATGTACCTGTTGTCCCTTATGCTGTTATTCCTGGGCTCCCAGAATATGCACCCATTGCTATATCAATATGTAAGTTAATGAAATTTTATTTTTTGTTATATTGTACCATATATAGTAGATCTGAGTGTAGTCACATTATTTGACAAGCATTCTTAAGAGAGTCCTTTTGTCCCTTTCTCTTTTTTCTTTTGATATATATTTTAGATTGGACTAACCTAGGTGCTAACCCAATATCCCCTTATTTGGATTTTGTGGATCCTATGCGCAGGCTGTTTTGAATCCGGACACTGCCTAACACAGATACCGGCTACTCCATATAGTGTTCCCAGTATATTTGATCCACCACAGGGACACTTATCTGGTTGTAAGGACCATCAGGATTTCAGAGGTACTGCCTTATATATACCTTTATTCTCCAGCAATGTATTATGTACTTTATTTGAGTAATTAATTTTTCTTTAACTTTGATGTTTAAAAATTATATAACTATGAATTGTTTATATTATTTTTAGATTGACATAGAGTCTCCAAACGTCCCTGAAGAAGCCTAGATTAGTCGAAACATGTAGGACTGTTATGTTGGTGACTCACAAGGACAAAGTGCACTGCGTTGTACTTCTCCTCAATATCTTTTAAATGTATTGTAACCTATGAATAAATTGTTATTTTTTTATCAATTTTCTTTTTTTATCTATTCTATTCATTGGTATAATCAATACAAGCACTGTTATAGTCCCATGCACACACCCTCCCATTTCTGGGATTTCCCAAAAAAATTCACAGGGATGCAGGTGCTGCCCCATACCTATTTTGTTCCACGTGTTAGCTCTACAAACTTTATCTACATTTCAGGGTGGATTTAAACACCCATCCAACTTTACATAGAGCTATCACTTTATATTTTGCCTTTTTGAAGATATTGTTTCAAACCTTCAATGGTAATACATTCAAATTTATAAACAAATATAAATCTTCCTTCGATTTATAGAACTTAATGTTTTTTTTCAATCTTCTTTAAATGTTTTTTATTTTTTATTTTTCTACTCAATAGTACCCAATATGGGACGATGAGAACACTGTGACTATACAATTGGCGACCCAGAGAGATGGCGGGATATTGCGGTAAGGAGTGGGAGGGATTTGTGGAGGACGTCAGAAAATCCAGGTCCAAGGGTGTGGCATCTGAAGAAGACGCCACCCAATTTTTTTCGGGCTTACAGAGGTTGGTAGAGAAAAAAACTCGATTATTTTGGCACAAGGAGTTTTTTGAGCAATACATTGATAGTAAAATAGTCCCTTGGGGACTACGCATACAAATTTTCCCAAACATCAAGAAAGTGGAACCGAACATTAAGGAAGCTTGGGAGGCCAACCTTCAATCCTGTTCGATTCATATGATGCAGATCTTGTGCGGCCAATACAGTGCCGATATTGAGAACATTGACATTGAAATTCGGGAATGGCAAGAAAGCCTGTCATGGATATGCAGTAGTGTTTGTCTGTCAGCTTACCTTCCTTCCCATGTGTTCATCTTAGAGGCCTGAGCCCTTTCACCTGGCTTCCTTTATAATCTCCTCCCAGCCAGACTCCACCCCAGGCCCTATCACAGAACACTATATTAACCTGTGCACTGCAAGCCTGCTTTGCTGATCAACGTGTTTGTTAGGCATTGTGTGTTTGGGTTCCTGCCTGCCGTGTGCTACGTCTGTCTCTCTGTTACGTTATTGGCTTGTCCCCGACCATCCCTGTCTGCTCGTGACCCTTGACCTTCGGCTCGTTCTTCGTTATCCTTGTCTGCTTGTGGCCCCTGACCTTCGGCTTGTTATTCGGTTCTCTCTATCGTGTGCTGCTGCTTCCCCTTATCCTACGGGGCGTGAGCTAGGAAACTCCAGGGGCCGCGACCTGGTCCCAGCCTGCAGCGTAACATCCTCACCACTAGAGGCCCTGGAGAAGACCAGCTGGGTCTTAGACTCCGCGCCCTGGGGAATCTTGGCTCTCGCTTCCGTTGGGATCCCGGTTGTGCTTCTCTGGTCCCGCTTTCCACAACCACCCAGTTTCCTATCCACAGAAGCCAGCCATAGGGTTCACTACCTCGCGGTGCACTCCTGTCCCCCTACGGTGTGCATCTGTCACCTGGCCACAGGTGACCCTGACAAAGCCACAGTAATGTGACTTCGTACACAGGCTACACCATCAGTGATCAAAAGTTAAAAGAATATCTAACCAAATATGCTACTAATTTAATTAAAACAAAAGAAGCTAAGCTTCTTATAGACAAACAGGCATACGACAATGCCCAGGCCTACAAGTGGACTACACAAAGTCAACAACGCAATAGCAACCCTAAAAACAACTTTGAAGGTAGAAATTTTCCCATCATCAATCTAGATAGAAGGGAATCAGAATCTTCATCAATTTCATCAGCTTCCTACGTTTCGATAGGTCGTCGTGCTGAAACTACTGATACTACCAAAAAAAGGAAAAATGACACCGATAGCAGTTTACAAAGTGTTTCTAGGGCCCAGTTTCCTCTTAAAGACAAGCGCTCGCGCGCACAAAGTAAACACATAAAGTTCATACACCTATATCCAACACAATGGGCACCTTAAACAACACTTCAGTATCACTACTGTCCTCCTCAGTAGGAGTTAATTCGATTTCTACACCAGAAGCCCCATTAGCTCAAGCACGATCCACGGATTCCACCACACAGGGACCCATTAGTACACCTGATATACGCACTGCACCTATTTTTTCCACTGATAAGAAAGCCATTGCGGACACCACACGTACCTCACAACAGGATTTAAAATAATTAGTCCCGCCTCCAATGACAATGATGGCCGGGACAATAATGACATTGTCAATTTATCATCGTACCCTCTATCGAAAAACCAAGAAGAGGTGTTACGTTTAGGTCTTACTTTTTGCCCAGATGGTGAAGCAGATAGGTTCAAACTCATCAAAGATTTGCACCTATTTGCAAGACGCCTGATGTATAAAGTTTTATATGATGGCAAAAACTCTACAGTCTATCCCATTCCCAATGATAACTCTCTTTTGCAAAATGTTACTCTTGAGGAGCTTCAGGCCCTTCAGGATCTCATGGACCTCTGGGACGAAAGAAACCCTGAAGAAGAGGGTTGGACATTCTCAGTTCCAGGGGTTGCTCCTGGAGGTCCAATACAAACCAGATCTTTCAAACCTATATATGTTGCTCTGAAGTCCTATAAGCCAAAGTCACGCTCATTCCCAGTCCTGCAGGGCAACCCCAATATTTGGGCGTTTGTCCTGCAGGTTACTAAGGAGATTGAGGCTACCAATTGGAGATGGGGACCCCCTCCAACCTCAAACCCGAATTGGAAATAGCTCTCAATACCATACGCAACAATGACGATATGGTTGTAAAACCATCAGACAAAGGGGGCAATGTAGTTGTAATGAACAAACCGGGATATGAGAAAATGTGCTATGATATCATACAGAACAGAGATTGGTACAGACCTGTGCCCGCCTCTTTTATTTCATCTAGTTTCCAAAAATCCAAAGAAATTCTTACCCGGGCACATACATCAGAAGTAATTGATGCTAATACCTTCCAATTCCTTAACATAAAAAAAACCGTTACACCAACATTTTATGCACTCCCTAAAGTGCACAAAGGTATCATACCCCCTCCCGGACGTCCCATCATCTCCAGTTGTGGTTCATTAACAGAAAATGTCAATAGGATGATTGATGAATACCTTTATCCTCACGTGCGCAGTTTATTCTCACACGTGAAAGACACCATTGAACTCCTTAAAATTATTGATGGATTATCAATACCACAGGGCGCATGGCTTGTGGCCATTGATATTGAAGCACTTTATAACTCAATTCCACATCTCCTTGGGATACAAGTGGTACATAGTTTCTTGAATGAACGCGATAAAGATTGCCGTAAGTACAATAACTTTATCATTGAAATGTTAGAATTTATCCTCACTCATAACACCTTTCTTTTCAAACGCTCCCACTACCTCCAGGTGCAGGGGGTAGCCATGGGGGCGGGTTGCGCCCCCTCATATGCGAACCTCTTCCTGGGGGGGTGGGAGCGTGATCTTTTTGCAAACGATTACTTGAAATTCAATCTTGATCACATACTCACATGGCATCGTTACATCGACGATGTCATGATGATTTGGGCGGGATCAAAAGACGAACTTGTATGCTTTTTAGAGCATTTACAAATCAATACCTGTAATTTAAAATTTACCTACAACTTTAGCCAAGAAAGAATTACCTTTCTAGATATTGAAATTTTTGTAAATGAAAAAGGCACCCTTTGCTCCACACTATATAGAAAGCCAACTGCTGGCAATACTTTGCTGCATGCTACAAGCTCGCATCCCAAGTCACTTATTTCCAGCATACCTTACAGTCAGTATCTCAGACTTAAGCGTAATTGCTCTGAAGAAACTGACTTTCAACGAGAATCCAACAAACTCTATGCACGTTTGAAACATAGAGGATACACTAAGACATGCTTAAGAAAGGCTTTCAATAAAGTAAAAAATCTGGACAGGAACACCATGATTTATAATACCAAGGAAAAAAAGAAGTCTGACTCAACCAGAATAATTACACGATACAATCGCCAACATGGGTCCATCAAAAAAATCCTGACCTCTGACGAAAGGGTCAGCAGATACATTAAACCTTACCCGGAGATAACATACAAACGTTTGCGTTCTATTCGAGATATCACAGTATCCAGTCACTATGCTGCTGACACTATCCCTAAACCTACGAAGACAGGTACCTACCCATGTGGGAAATGTAACTTTTGCCGTTACATATTAAAAGGCCAAAACATTAACCTACCCAATGGAGATGATTGGGCACCCAAATGTAGAGTTACATGCCAGACAACAGGAATTATTTATCTCATGAAATGCAGCTGTGGGGCATTCTACATAGGTAAAACAAAAAGGAATTTTTTTTGTAGGATTCGGGACTATGTCTCTGCAATTTCCAAAAATCTGATGGAAACACCCATCAGTCGCCACATGGGCCTTTTTTCATAACCACAATCTCAAAATGATAGGCTTTTTTGCCTTGGAACATCTTTCCTCCAATGGGAGAGGTGGAGACGTTGATCGACGTTTGCTCCAAATTGAAGCAAAATGGATCTATCGCCTCCAAGCCACAAAATACCCGGGGCTTAACGAAGGCATCAGTTACAAACCCTTTTTGTAATAACCATTCACAATATGGTAGAGCTTGGATTCGATCCCTCTGGCAAACCTCTGCGAATTCCTTTCATCCTTTCCCGTTCTTTCCCTGTCTCACACCGTGAGACATTTCTCTGGGTATGCCTAGGGCCATCAACAGGGATATCCCACTTTCCCTTCCCTCCATTTCCCCATCCCCCCTCCCCCCCACTTATGGCCACTCTCTGGCCGATTTCTACACAGGAGAGCTATTGTCACACATGGATACAGGATTACCACCTCCACTGTAATCCCAGCTGCTCTCAGCAATAATGTTATAAATATCAGAAATATGCATATAACTAATATTACTAGTCCAAGTAATCTTTTTCATTGGTTTGTTCCTTTATTTAATCAAATTGATGTATTTTTTGTAAGTTACCAAGCAGTACCTCTCACTTTCCGAATGCCTTACATGTATATGTCCTGACATTATAGCAGGCTATACTTCCAAATTTTATCATTAAACATTTACCCTATCTGTTTGTATAATTTTACTTTCCTGCTGCATACCATTGCAGCTTGATAGTTATTGCATTCACCAACATCTGCGCTTGCAGTGTTTAGGTTCACCAGCTTGTGACAACCACAAAGATCCATTACGGGCGCTAGGGGGCAGTCATCAGTATGCATCTATGCCGCTGAACCTGAGCGGAGGCACGGGTGTTATGAATGTCCGCAATGGTGACCCAGTTCTGCTGGAGATGATCGCATGCACTGAGACAGCATTGGCAACATTTGCGTCGCCCACACGGGGGCGCTGCCGTGCGTACCGCTTTCCATCTGATGGATCTCTCTGCACATGTGACCTTTCTCTCACCAGCAGGTTTTTTTTTTTTTTTTTGCTGACGTCATCACCCAGCGCCCGTAGTACGCTGCCATTCAATTGCACACTTGGGATATAAATAGGACCCATGCTGGTAACAACTCTGTCATGGAATCCTTTCTGGGAGCCACGCTAACCGCACGGAGTAAACAGGTATGTACCCACACCCAAAGCATCAAGCCCACTTTTTGCTGGGCTGCTTTTTATACAAATTATTGAATCGTTTTTTGTTCATGCAGATCAGATATATTTTGTTGGCTTGGATTAAGCCTTCAGCTGCATCTCTGCAATGAACAATCAAAACCTTTGTGAAGAGATCTCAAGGTAAATGCCCCACCTTTGATGGGCTGCAGGGCCACTTTATGTTTTTTTTGGAGCCTGAAGTGTTTTCATACCAGGCCTTGTTTGACTCCTCTTCTTTCTCTCCTTTTTCTCTGCCTCTGGCATTATCTATAGACATTGAACCAGGTGCTGTGGATTTGTTACATGTAACTGTTGGCCCTTATGCTGTTATTCCTGGGCTCCCAGAATATGCACCCATTGCTATATCAATATGTAAGTTAATGAAATTGTATTTTTTGTTATATTGTACCATATATAGTAGATCTGAGTGTAGTCACATTATTTGACAAGCATTCTTAAGAGAGTCCTTTTGTCCCTTGCTCTTTTTTCTTTTGATATATATCTTAGATTGGACTAGCCTAGGTGCTAACCCAATATCCCCTTATTTGGATTTTGTGGATCCTATGCGCAGGCTGTTTTGAACCCGGACACTGCCTAACACAGATACCGGCTACTCCATATAGTGTTCCCAGTATATTTGATCCACCACAGGGACACTTATCTGGTTTTAGGGGCCATCAGGATTTCAGAGGTACTGCCTTATATATACCTTTATTCTCCAGCAATGTATTATGTACTTTATTTGAGTAATACATTTTTCTTTAACTTTGATGTTTAAAAATTATATAACTATGAATTGTTTATATTATTTTTAGATTGACATAGAGTCTCCAAATGTCCCTGAAGAAGCCTAGATTAGGCGAAACATGTAGGACTGTTATGTTGGTGACTCACAAGGACAAAGTGCACTGTGTTGTACTTCTCCTCAATATCTTTTAAATGTATTGTAACCTATGAATAAATTGTTATTTTTTTATCTATTTTCTTTTTTTATCTATTCTATTCATTGGTATAATCAATACAAGCACCGTTATAGTCCCATGCACACACCCTCCCATTTCTGGGATTTCCAAAAAATGAAAAAAAAAAGTGTAAAAAAGAAAAAAAAAACGTAAAAAACAAAACACAAAAAAAATATAAAAAAAAAAAAAAAAAAATAGTTGTCGTTTTATTGTTCTCTCTCTCTCTATTTTCTCTCTATTGTTCTGCTCTTTTTTACTGTATTCTATTCTGCAATGTTTTATCATGCTTGCTTTTCAGGTATGTAATTTTTTATTTTCAGGTACACCATTCAACTGCAGCGCGGAATTATTTATCTTGACAGCAACAGCGTTTGCTCCCACGATACATAAAGCCGTGACTCCAGTGCTGTAGGAGGTGATTTCACCACCACAGTTAAAAAAAAAGAGCATATATGCCGAAGCATGGGGGCAGCAGGGGCGGAGGAGCGATTTTGCTCCTAATGCCGCGTACATACGGTCGAAATTCCGACGGAGGCTTGCCCGTGGAAAAGTCCGACCGTGTGTACGTGGCATAACTTTTTTGCGGGAGGATGCCCCCATGCTTCGGCATATATATATTTTAGGCACATATTGCGTTAAAAATATTTTTTCTTTTTTACTAGGTTTTGTTTTGGTATTTGCTTTGCAGGTATGGTATGGTAAGGTCTTACTGTTGTACTGTAATGTTACTTTGTTTTAATGTTAACCATCATTTGCTTAGCAGGTACGCCATTCAGTTGCAGCGCGGATCTATTTATCTTGACAGCAACAGCGTTTGCTCCCACGATACATAAAGCCGTGACTCCAACGCTGTAGAAGGTGATTTCACCACCACAGTTAAAAAAAACAGCATATATGCCGAAGCATAGGGGCAGCAGGGGTGGAGGAGCGATTTTGCTCCTAATGCCGCGTACATACGGTCGAAATTCCGACGGAGGCTTGCCCGTGGAAAAGTCAGACCGTGTGTACGCGGCATAACCTTTTATGTCGCGTACATACGGTCGAAATTCTGACGGAGGCTTGCCCGTGGAAAAGTCCGACCGTGTGTACGTGGCATAACTTTTTTGAGGGAGGATGCCCCCATGCTTCGGCATATATAAATGGTGCATGTATGCCCATCATTAGAAGTGGGTGGATTAAGGGAGGTATTCTAATGGTGGGCATACCCACCAATCAATCTCTTTTTTTCGTTCAGCCAACAGGCTGCATGAAAAAAAAGATTACAATACATGTCCAACAAGGACCAGCAACGTACTGGTATGTTGCTGGACTTTGAATGTTTATACCAGAATGATGCCTGCAGGTTTAGGTATCATCTTGATATCATTCTTTTCAGCCTGTGGTCGGCTTTCATGTAAAAGCAATTCTAGCAGATAATTAGCCTCTAGACTGCTTTTACAAGCAGTGGGAGGGAATGTCCCCCCCCCGGATATAAACAGCGCCATTGGGAAATTGGGAAAGCATTTTATCACACCGATCTTGGTGTGGTCAGATGCTTTGAGGGCAGAGGAAAGATCTAGGGTCTAACCCCCCAATTTTTTTCAAAAAAAGAGTACCTGTCACTACCTATTGATATCATAGGGGATATTTACATTCCCTGAGATAACAATAAAAATGGTAAAAAAAATAAAAATATGGAAGGAACAGTTTAAAAAGCAAAAAAAAAGCAAAATAAATAATAAAAAAAAAAAAAGCACTGCTGTCCCCCCCCTGCTCTTGCGCAAAGGCGAACGCAAGCGTCGGTCTAGCGTAATATGTAAACAGCAATTGCACCATGCATGTGAGGTATCACCGCGAAGGTCAGATCGAGGGCAGTAATTTTAGCAGTAGACCTCCTCTGTAAATCTAACGTGGTAACCTGTAAAGGCTTTTAAAAATGAATGTAGTTTGTCGCCGCTGCGTGTTTGTGTGCAATTTTAAAGCATGTCGTGTTTGGTATTCATATACTCGGCCTAAGAACATATTTTTTATTTCATCAAACATTTTGACAATATAGTGTGTTTTAGTGCATTAAAAATAAAAAAGTGTGTTTTTTCCCCAAAAAATGCGTTTGAAAAATCGCTGCGCAAATACTGTGTGGAAAAAAAATGCAACACCCACTATTTTAATCTGTAGGGCCTTTGCTTTAAAAAATATATAATGTTTGGGGGTTCAACAAAGTAGACACCTCAAGCTATTTGCTGAGAGGCATGTTGAGCCCATTGAATATTTTTTTTTTGTCCCAAGTGATTAAATAATGACAAAAAAAAAAAATTACAAAAAGTTGTCACTAAATTAAATATATAGCTCAAACATGCCATGGTCATATGTGAAATTACACCCCAAAATAGATTCTGCTGCTTCTCCTGAGTACGGGGATACCACATGTGTGGGACATTTTGGGAGCCTAGCTGCGTACAGGACCCCGAAAACCAAGCACCGCCTTCAGGATTTCTAAGGGCGTAAATTTTTGATTTCACTCCTCACTGCCTATCACAGTTTCGGAGGCCATGGAATGCCCAGATGGCACAAACCCCCCCCCCCAAATGACCCCATTTTGGAAAGTAGACACTCCAAGCTATTTGCTGAGAGGCATGTTGAGCCTATTGAATATTTTTTTTGTCCCAAATGATTGAATAATGACAAAAAGAAAAAAAAATGTACAAAAAGTTGTCACTAAATGATATATTGCTCACACATGCCATGGTTATATGTGGAATTGCACCCCAAAATACATTCTGCTGCTTCTCCTGAGTATGGGGATACCACATGTGTGGGACTTTTTGAGAGCCTAGCCGCGTACGGGGCCCCAAAAACCAAGCACCGCCTTCAGGATTTCTAAGGGCGTAAATTTTTGATTTCACTCCTCACTACCTTTCACTACCTATCACAGTTTTGAAGGCCATAAAATGCCAAAAGAGCACAACCCCCCCCCCAAATGACCCCATTTTGGAAAGTAGACACCCCAAGCTATTTACTGAGAGGCATGTTGGGTCCATGGAATATTTTATATTTTGCCACAAGTTGCGGGAATATGACAAACTTTTTTTTTTTTGCACAAAGTTGTCACTCAATGATATATTGCTCACACATGCCATGGGCATATGTGAAATTACACCCCAAAATACATTCTGCTGCTTCTCCTGAGTACGGGGATACCACATGTGTGGGACTTTTTAAGAGCCTAGCCGCGTACGGGACCCCAAAAACCAAGCCCCGACTTCAAGGTTTCTAAGGGCATAATTTTTTGATTTCACTCCTCACTACCTATCACAGTTTTGAAGGCCATAAAATGCCAAGATAGCACAAAACCCCCCAAATTGACCCCATTTTGGAAAGTAGACACCCCAAGGAAATTGCTGAGAGGCATGTTGAGCCCATTGAATATTTTTTTTTGTCCCAAGTGATTGAATAATGACAAAAAGAAAAAAAAATGTACAAAAAGTTGTCACTAAATGATATATTGCTCACACATGCCATGGTTATATGTGGAATTACACCCCAAAATACATTCTGCTGCTTCTCCTGAGTACGGGGATACCACATGTGTGGGACATTTTGGGAGCCTAGCTGCGTACAGGACCCCGAAAACCAAGCACCGCCTTCAGGATTTCTAAGGGCGTAAATTTTTGATTTCACTCCTCACTGCCTATCACAGTTTCGGAGGCCATGGAATGCCCAGATGGCACAAACCCCCCCCCCCCCAAATGACCCCATTTTGGAAAGTAGACACTCCAAGCTATTTGCTGAGAGGCATGTTGAGCCCATTGAATATTTTTTTTTTTGTCCCAAATGATTGAATAATGACAAAAAGAAAAAAAAATGTACAAAAAGTTGTCACTAAATGATATATTGCTCACACATGCCATGGTTATATGTGGAATTGCACCCCAAAATACATTCTGCTGCTTCTCCTGAGTATGGGGATACCACATGTGTGGGATTTTTTGAGAGCCTAGCCGTGTACGGGGCCCCAAAAACCAAGCACCGCCTTCAGGATTTCTAAGGGCGTAAATTTTTGATTTCACTCCTCACTACCTATCACTACCTATCACAGTTTTGAAGGCCATAAAATGCCAAAATAGCACAAACCCCCCCAAATGACCCCATTTTGGAAAGTAGACACCCCAAGCTATTTACTGAGAGGCATGTTGGGTCCATGGAATATTTTATATTTTGCCACAAGTTGCGGGAATATGACAAACTTATTTTTTTTGCACAAAGTTGTCACTAAATGATATATTGCTCACACATGCCATGGGCATATGTGAAATTACACCCCAAAATACATTCTGCTGCTTCTCCTGAGTACGGGGATACCACATGTGTGGGACTTTTTAAGAGCCTAGCCGCGTACGGGACCCCAAAAACCAAGCCCCGACTTCAAGGTTTCTAAGGGCATAATTTTTTGATTTCACTCCTCACTACCTATCACAGTTTTGAAGGCCATACAATGCCAAGATAGCACAAAACCCCCCAAATTGACCCCATTTTGGAAAGTAGACACCCCAAGGAAATTGCTGAGAGGCATGTTGAGCCCATTGAATATTTTTTTTTTGTCCCAAGTGATTGAATAATGACAAAAAGAAAAAAAAAATGTACAAAAAGTTGTCACTAAATGATATATTGCTCAAACATGCCTTCAAAACTGTGATAGGTAGTGAGGAGTGAAATCAAAAATGTATGCCCTTAGAAACCTTGAAGTCAGTGCTTGGATTTTGGGGTCCCGTACGCGGCTAGGCTCCCAAAAAGTCCCACACATGTGGTATCCCCGTACTCAGGAGAAGCAGCAGAATGTATTTTGGGGTGTAATTTCACATATGCCCATGGCATGTGTGAGCAATATATCATTTAGTGACAACTTTGTGCAAAAAAAAAAAAGTTTGTCATATTCCCGCAACTTGTGGCAAAATATAAAATATTCCATGGACTCAACATGCCTTTCAGTAAATAGCTTGGGGTGTCTACTTTCCAAAATGGGGTCATTTGGGGGGGGGGGTTTGTGCTATTTTGGCATTTTATGGCCTTCGAAACTGTGATAGGTAGTGAGGAGTGAAATCAAAAATTTGCGCCCTTAGAAATCCTGAAGGCGGTGCTTGGTTTCCGGGGTCCCGTACGTGGCTAGGCTCCTAAAAAGTCCCACACATGTGGTATCCCCGTACTCAGGAGAAGCAGCAGAATGTATTTTGGGGTGCAATTCCACATATAACCATGGCATGTGTGAGCAATATATCATTTAGTGACAACTTTTTGTAATTTTTTATTTATTTTTTGTCATTATTCAATCACTTGGGACAAAAAAAAAATATTCAATGGGCTCAACATGCCTCTCAGCAATTTCCTTGGGGTGTCTACTTTCCAAAATGGGGTCATTTGCGGGGGTGTTGTACTGCCCTGCCATTTTAGCACCTCAAGAAATGAGATAGGCAGTCATAAATTTAAAGCTGTGTAAATTCCAGAAAATGTACCCTAGTTTGTAAACGCTATAACTTTTGCGCAAACCAATAAATATATGCTTATTGACATTTTTTTTACTAATGACATGTGGCTGAATACATTTTGGCCTAAATGTATGACTAAAATTGAGTTTATTCGATTTTTCTTATAACAAAAGTAGAAAATATAATAAAAATAAAAAAATTCGGTCTTTTTCCGTTTATATCGCAAAAAATAAAAATCGCAGAGGCAATCAAATACCATTAAAAGAAAGCTCTATTTGTGGGAAGAAAAGGACGCAAATTTTGTTTGGGTACAGCATTGCATGTCCGTACAATTTACAGTTAAATTAGCGCAGTGCAAAATTCTGAAAACACCTCTGGTCCTTTAGCTACAAAATGGTCCGGGGCTTAAGTGGTTAATAAAGGACTTTTCCAAGGTGTTGGTGTGTTTTTTTTTTACATTTTTTGACACTTTCTTCGTCAAATGGTAGGGGTACAATGTACCCCTTACCAATTCACATGGGGGGGGGCCGGGATATGGGGGTCCCCTTTGTTAAAGGGGTCTTCCAGATTCCGTTAAGCCCCCCGCCCGCAGACCCCCACAACCACCGGGCAAGGGTTGTGGGGATGAGGCCCTTGTCCCCATCAACATGGGGACATCCTCCCCATGTTGAGGGCATGTGGCCTGGTACGGTTCAGGAGGGGGGGCGCTCTCTCGTCCCCCCCTCTTTTCCTGCGGCCTGCCAGGTTGCGTGCTCGGATAAGGGTCTGGTATGGATTTTTGGGGGGACTCCACGCCATTTTTTTTTTATTTGGGGTGGAGTTCCCCTTAAAATCCATGCCAGATCTGAAGGGCCTGGTATGGATATTTGGGGGAACCGCACGCATTTTTTTTTTTAATTTGCGGCGGGGTTCCCCTTAATATCTATACCAGACCTGAAGGGCCTGGTAATTGAATTTGGGGGAACCCCCACGCTTTTTTTTTTATTTTTTATCAATGACTTTTGTATGTATTGCCGGGAGCCGACAATTCATTAATAGCCGCGAGTGAGTTTTAAATTACTTTTTTTCCTTCAAAAATGACATATTATGCAGGGACAGTTCTAAGCACGGGAAACAAGCGCCACTTCACATGCATATTATACACACCCCCCAGGTACGAAATTTAAAGGAATATTTCACTTTTATTGTTTAACTTTAAGCATTATTAAAATCACTGCTCCCGAAAAAAAGGCCGCTTTTAAAACGTTTTTTTTGCATTGATACATGTCCCCTGGGGCAGGACCCGGGTCCCCAAACACTTTTTATGACAATAACTTGCATATAAGCCTTTATAATTAGCACTTTAGATTTCTACCATAGACTTTTCGAATTTACCGCAAACACCCCAATTTGTTCGCTGTTCGGCGAACAGGCAATGTTCGAGTCGAACATGAGTTCGACTCGAACTCGAAGCTCATCCCTACTTCCCAACTATGGAAGTTAAACTAACAGGTCTATAGTTACTTGGTAAAGACTTAATTCCCTTTTTAAATATAGGCACCACATTGGCCCTGCGCCAATCCAGTGGTACTATTCCTGTCATTAATGAGTCCCTAAAAATTAAATACAATGGCTTTGAAATTACAGAGCTCAATTCTTTTAGGATCCGTGGGTGTATGCCATCTGGTCCAGGTGCTTTAGCCACCTTTATTCCATCTAAATATTTCTGGACCATATCACTTTTGAGCCATTGTGGATTTGGGGCTGTGTCACTACCTGTGTCACATTTTGGACATGAGCTCCCCCATGCTCCTTTGTATACACAGAACTGAAGAAAGTATTTAATAAATTAGCCTTCTCTTTGTCCCCAGTCACCCACTCTAGATTATTTTGTAAAGGGCCTACATGCTCAGACTTGACCTTTTTACTATTAATATATTTGAAGAATTTTTGCATCCTTGATTTCCTTTTTACATATCCTGTTATATTCTTTGTAACATTTAAATGACACTAGTGTTCCCTCATTTTTATATTTCATGTCATTGTGCAGTGAGCTATGCCGGGAGATCAGCATTTCTTTCAGCATAGTGTCTATAAACGGCTGGTTAGTAGTGGGGAAGGCCACTATAGGGGATGATGCAGGCGTCTGTGTGAGGAGATTATCTAGTGTAGGCCTTACCTCTGAGGCCTGGGCGCCTGTATCCAGTCACATCCACGATTTCGCTGGACTGTTTGAGGTGGAAGATGGCCCAAGTGGTGAAGGAGGGGTCTGAGGTATTTTCCTGTGGCAGGGTGATGGAGTCATCTGCATTAGGCAGGTCAGTGTAACCCCGTTTTCCTCGCGGTGAGCGATCGTGGGCGCCATCTTGGATTTGTCCTCCGGGAGGCAGAGTGAAGAAATCCGTCAATCTTCTCGGTTGTTGGTATTCCTTTTGTTTACGGGAGGTCCCGTTCTGGTTCCCCAGTGTGTGGGAGTCTGTATGGTGCATATTTGCTGTGTGGGTCAGTGATGCTGGTGATCGTTCCTCCGTTCAGTGCAGGAGCTGTGGATTCAGGCTTCCATTCAGCTTGGCGGTTAGCCACGCCCCCACAGAGACAGTTTTTGACAACTTTATTGAAAAATAAAAAAACAATGTCCCCCGATGTAGATCGATAGATTAACAATGGATTTACATCGGGGAACACTGTTTTTTATTTTTAATAAAGGAATTGTCAAAAACTGCCTTCTGTTTTTATTTATTTTTACACTTTTTTGGTGAATCGATAAGGGTACTATGTCCATACTCATTCACTAGGGGGTGGCGGGTTCTGGGGGCCCCCTTGTGAAAGGGGGCTTGCAGATCCTGATATACCCCCTGCCCGCAAACCCCCACAACCACAGCCCAGGCTTGTGGGGATGAGGCTTTTGTCCCCATCAACATAAGGACTAGGTGCTTTGGGGCAGGAAGGGCAGAGCCCCCCCGCCCCAAAGCACCCACCCCCTCATGTTGAGGGCATGTGGCCTGGTATGGTTCAGGAGGGGGGAGGGCGCTCGCTAGTCCCCCCTGCCAGTCTGCATGCTCAGAAAAGGGTCTGTTATGGATTTTTTTTTTTGGGGGGCCACACTTTTTATTTTTTAAATGTTGGTGTGGTGTTGCCCTTAAAATCCATACCAGACCCGAAGGGCCTGGTATGGATTGAGGGCAACCCCCACGTCATTTTTTTTCACTTTTAATTGCTGGTAATGTTTTTTTGGGGAAGCCTATTGACAGCCGATGACTCATTGGTTTTTAAGGATGCCACGGCTAGCTTCCCGGCCCCATAACTTAACAACCAGCTATTCACTGTGCAGCATGCAGTGCATTGAAAGGCGTTCACTGGGGCAAACACCCGCTGAATGCGCTGAATGGGCGAACAGGCGATGTCCAGGCCGAACTTTTGCTTGACCCAAACAGTTTGCCCAACTCTACTTAGAACTAGGGATGGGCCCGGTGCTCGATTCGAACCCATGCTCGAATCGAGCATCGGGCGTTCGCTCGCTCGTCGAGCCCAGAACTATTTGGGCCGTTCGCATCACATTCGTGTGATGCGAGCGGCCCCGCAATGCATTGCGGCCGGCGCGGCCGGCGCAGTGCATTGCTGGCTGATGATTGGCCAAGCATGCACTGTGACCCCGCATGCTTGGCCAATCACAGCGCCCGAAACTCGGAGAGCAATAATTGGCTACAGGCAGGACGCCTGTAGCCAATTACAGCTCAGGGGCTTTAGTACACGCCCCACCATTTAAAAGGCCGCCACGCCATCGGCCCCGGTCACATGAGTTCCGGCTTTAGGAGAGATTAGTCTGCTGATTCTGTCTTTGCTTGATACTGAAAGATTTGCTCTTCTTTGCTAAACCATTGGCTATTTCTTTGCTAAACCATTGCTACCTAAGTCATTGATCGTTCATTGCTGCTGATTGCACAGTTAGTGTGTTATTAGCTGCTGCTGGGGATTAGTCTGGTGCGTGCTTACTGTTAGTACAGTATTGCAGTAGTACCAACCGCAGTGCTGTTAGCACAGCATTGCACCCCAACAGCACCCATAGGACTTCTAGTGTGTTAGTGGCAGCAAACAGAGCTCCTATATTTTCTTCTCAGCAGCACCCATAGGACTTCTAGTGTGTTAGTGGCAGCAAACAGAGCTCCTATATTTTCTTCTCAGCAGCACCCATAGGACTTCTAGTGTGTTAGTGGCAGCAAACAGAGCTCCTATATTTTCTTCTCAGCAGCACCCATAGGACTTCTAGTGTGTTAGTGGCATCACACAGAGCTCCTATATTTTCTTCTCAGCAGCACCCATAGGACTTCTAGTGTGTTAGTGGCAGCAAACAGAGCTCCTATATTTTCTTCTCAGCAGCACCCATAGGACTTCTAGTGTGTTAGTGGCAGCAAACAGAGCTCCTATATTTTCTTCTCAGCAGCACCCATAGGACTTCTAGTGTGTTAGTGGCAGCAAACAGAGCTCCTATATTTTCTTCTCAGCAGCACCCATAGGACTTCTAGTGTGTTAGTGGCAGCAAACAGAGCTCCTATATTTTCTTCTCAGCAGCACCCATAGGACTTCTAGTGTGTTAGTGGCAGCAAACAGAGCTCCTATATTTTCTTCTCAGCAGCACCCATAGGACTTCTAGTGTGTTAGTGGCAGCAAACAGAGCTCCTATATTTTCTTCTCAGCAGCACCCATAGGACTTCTAGTGTGTTAGTGGCAGCAAACAGAGCTCCTATATTTTCTTCTCAGCAGCACCCATAGGACTTCTAGTGTGTTAGTGGCAGCAAACAGAGCTCCTATATTTTCTTCTCAGCAGCACCCATAGGACTTCTAGTGTGTTAGTGGCATCACACAGAGCTCCTATATTTTCTTCTCAGCAGCACCCATAGGACTTCTAGTGTGTTAGTGGCAGCAAACAGAGCTCCTATATTTTCTTCTCAGCAGCACCCATAGGACTTCTAGTGTGTTAGTGGCAGCAAACAGAGCTCCTATATTTTCTTCTCAGCAGCACCCATAGGACTTCTAGTGTGTTAGTGGCAGCAAACAGAGCTCCTATATTTTCTTCTCAGCAGCACCCATAGGACTTCTAGTGTGTTAGTGGCAGCAAACAGAGCTCCTATATTTTCTTCTCAGCAGCACCCATAGGACTTCTAGTGTGTTAGTGGCAGCAAACAGAGCTCCTATATTTTCTTCTCAGCAGCACCCATAGGACTTCTAGTGTGTTAGTGGCATCACACAGAGCTCCTATATTTTCTTCTCAGCAGCACCCATAGGACTTCTAGTGTGTTAGTGGCAGCAAACAGAGCTCCTATATTTTCTTCTCAGCAGCACCCATAGGACTTCTAGTGTGTTAGTGGCAGCAAACAGAGCTCCTATATTTTCTTCTCAGCAGCACCCATAGGACTTCTAGTGTGTTAGTGGCAGCAAACAGAGCTCCTATATTTTCTTCTCAGCAGCACCCATAGGACTTCTAGTGTGTTAGTGGCAGCAAACAGAGCTCCTATATTTTCTTCTCAGCAGCACCCATAGGACTTCTAGTGTGTTAGTGGCAGCAAACAGAGCTCCTATATTTTCTTCTCAGCAGCACCCATAGGACTTCTAGTGTGTTAGTGGCAGCAAACAGAGCTCCTATATTTTCTTCTCAGCAGCACCCATAGGACTTCTAGTGTGTTAGTGGCATCACACAGAGCTCCTATATTTTCTTCTCAGCAGCACCCATAGGACTTCTAGTGTGTTAGTGGCAGCAAACAGAGCTCCTATATTTTCTTCTCAGCAGCACCCATAGGACTTCTAGTGTGTTAGTGGCAGCAAACAGAGCTCCTATATTTTCTTCTCAGCAGCACCCATAGGACTTCTAGTGTGTTAGTGGCAGCAAACAGAGCTCCTATATTTTCTTCTCAGCAGCACCCATAGGACTTCTAGTGTGTTAGTGGCAGCAAACAGAGCTCCTATATTTTCTTCTCAGCAGCACCCATAGGACTTCTAGTGTGTTAGTGGCAGCAAACAGAGCTCCTATATTTTCTTCTCAGCAGCACCCATAGGACTTCTAGTGTGTTAGTGGCAGCAAACAGAGCTCCTATATTTTCTTCTCAGCAGCACCCATAGGACTTCTAGTGTGTTAGTGGCATCACACAGAGCTCCTATATTTTCTTCTCAGCAGCACCCATAGGACTTCTAGTGTGTTAGTGGCAGCAAACAGAGCTCCTATATTTTCTTCTCAGCAGCACCCATAGGACTTCTAGTGTGTTAGTGGCAGCAAACAGAGCTCCTATATTTTCTTCTCAGCAGCACCCATAGGACTTCTAGTGTGTTAGTGGCAGCAAACAGAGCTCCTATATTTTCTTCTCAGCAGCACCCATAGGACTTCTAGTGTGTTAGTGGCAGCAAACAGAGCTCCTATATTTTCTTCTCAGCAGCACCCATAGGACTTCTAGTGTGTTAGTGGCAGCAAACAGAGCTCCTATATTTTCTTCTCAGCAGCACCCATAGGACTTCTAGTGTGTTAGTGGCAGCAAACAGAGCTCCTATATTTTCTTCTCAGCAGCACCCATAGGACTTCTAGTGTGTTAGTGGCATCACACAGAGCTCCTATATTTTCTTCTCAGCAGCACCCATAGGACTTCTAGTGTGTTAGTGGCAGCAAACAGAGCTCCTATATTTTCTTCTCAGCAGCACCCATAGGACTTCTAGTGTGTTAGTGGCAGCAAACAGAGCTCCTATATTTTCTTCTCAGCAGCACCCATAGGACTTCTAGTGTGTTAGTGGCAGCAAACAGAGCTCCTATATTTTCTTCTCAGCAGCACCCATAGGACTTCTAGTGTGTTAGTGGCATCACACAGAGCTCCTATATTTTCTTCTCAGCAGCACCCATAGGACTTCTAGTGTGTTAGTGGCAGCAAACAGAGCTCCTATATTTTCTTCTCAGCAGCACCCATAGGACTTCTAGTGTGTTAGTGGCAGCAAACAGAGCTCCTATATTTTCTTCTCAGCAGCACCCATAGGACTTCTAGTGTGTTAGTGGCAGCAAACAGAGCTCCTATATTTTCTTCTCAGCAGCACCCATAGGACTTCTAGTGTGTTAGTGGCAGCAAACAGAGCTCCTATATTTTCTTCTCAGCAGCACCCATAGGACTTCTAGTGTGTTAGTGGCAGCAAACAGAGCTCCTATATTTTCTTCTCAGCAGCACCCATAGGACTTCTAGTGTGTTAGTGGCATCACACAGAGCTCCTATATTTTCTTCTCAGCAGCACCCATAGGACTTCTAGTGTGTTAGTGGCAGCAAACAGAGCTCCTATATTTTCTTCTCAGCAGCACCCATAGGACTTCTAGTGTGTTAGTGGCAGCAAACAGAGCTCCTATATTTTCTTCTCAGCAGCACCCATAGGACTTCTAGTGTGTTAGTGGCAGCAAACAGAGCTCCTATATTTTCTTGTCAGCAGCACACATAGTACCTATAGTGTGTTAGTGTCAGCACCCATAGGACCTACAGTGTGTTGTGAGCACACATAGGAGTTCTATTTTTTATACTATATACACTACCGACTACAATGGCTGGAAGACCGCCAAGGAGAGGCAGCGCGTGCCGAGGCAAGAACACAGGGCAGGCAGGCTCTGTTTCTAGAGACAACAGTGCTGGCCGTGGACGTGGTCGTGCATCTTCATCAGCACGTGGCCATGGGACACGCTTGTCTTTGTTTTCGGCAGCTGGACATGTGGAGCCGCATCATGCCGAAGGCTTGGTAGAATGGATGACCAAGCCCTCCTCATCCTCCTCATCCTCTCTCACCCAGGCTCAGGGTACTGGCAGAGCAGCTGCCAACGCGTACTCAATGGCATCATCAGCCACCCCTTCCCTAGACCCACCATGTCCTCCTGAGGAGTCCCCCGAACTGTTTGAGCACAGTGTTGGGTACATGCTCCAGGAGGATGCCCAACGATTCGAAGGCTCAGATGATGATACCCAGCTTGAGGAAGTCAGTAGTGTGCGCGCAGAGAAAGGGGATGCTGAAGGACAGCAATCTGGCAGTAGTGTTCCACCAGCTGCAGCTTACTGCCAGGTTTGCTCTAGTGGTGAAGAGGGAGGGGATGATGAGGTCACTGACTCCACGTGGGTGCCTGAAGGGAGAGAGGAGGAGGAGGAGGAGGATGCAGCGTCACATGTCCAACGAGGCAGGATGCCCCCTGGAGGCCAGCTAGAGGCCAGCACAGCAACTGTACCACACCGCAGAGCTCCGCCTGTGCAGGGCGCTGCCTCTGCACATTATCACAAAAGTTCTTTGGTGTGGGCCTTTTTTGAGACGTGTGCATCAGATCGCACCACTGCTATTTGCAATATTTGTCTCAAGCGTATCTCGCGTGGCCAAAACATCAGCCGCTTGGGCACCACAAGCATGAGCAGACATATGTCGACCTGCCATGCAGCTCGTTGGCAAGCACACATAAAAGACCCACACCAAAGAACAAAGCGGACCTCTCCTTGCTCCTCATCAGCTGGGATCTCCATCCCCACTATATCTTCAGTCCTCTCTGAAAGCTGCTCTGAGAGGACTGAAGGTGTAGAATTAGGTGTGTCACAACCAAGTACTTGCAGTACACCGACGTCCGATTGTAGCAGGCAAATTTCCCTGCCCCAGCTGCTGGACCGTCGAAAGAAGTATACTCCCAGCCATCCACATGCCCAGCGGTTGAATGCTAGCTTGGCTAAATTGCTAGCACTTCAACTGCTGCCTTTTCAGTTGATAGACTCGGCCCCCTTCCGTGAGTTTGTTCAATGTGCGGTTCCTCAGTGGCAGGTTCCCAAACGCCACTTTTTCTCACGGAAGGCAATTCCGTCTCTCTACTGGCATGTGGAAGGCAATGTCCATGCCTCGCTGGACAGGGCGGTCAGCGGTAAGGTGCATATTACCGCTGACTCATGGTCCAGCAGGCATGGACAGGGACGTTATCTTTCTTTCACGGCCCATTGGGTCACTCTATTGGTAGCTGGGAGGGATGCAGGACAAGGTGCAGTAGTGTTGGAGGTTGTTCCGCCACCACGCCTCCAAAATGCTACTACTGGTTGTGACACACCTCTCTCCTCCACCCCCTCCTCTTCTTCTTCCTCCATGTCCTCTTCGAGTGCTCTGTCCTCGGAACCAGCGGTGCTCCGTAGGCGTACAAGGGGCTACGCGAGTACGCAGGCAAAAAGATGCCATGCCGTGCTTGCGCTGGTGTGTTTGGGGGACAGGAGCCACACTGGGCCAGAGGTTCTGGCAGCTCTGCAGGGGCAGGCCGAGAGGTGGTTGACGCCACGCCAGCTTAAGCCAGGAATGGTCGTTTCTGATAATGGCACCAACCTCCTCTCCGCCCTGCGACAGGGGCAGCTCACCCATGTGCCCTGTATGGCTCACGTCCTCAACCTGGTGGTGCAGCGGTTCTTGGGCAGGTTCCCAGGCTTACAGGATGTCCTGAGGCAGGCCAGGAAAGTCTGTGTGCATTTCCGCCGATCTTATAATGCCAGTGCTCGGCTGACTGAGCTGCAAAAGGAGCTGAACCTGCCCAAGAACCGCCTAATATGTGACATGCCCACCAGGTGGAACTCAACGTTGGCCATGCTGCAGCGACTGCACACGCAGCAGAGGGCCATCAATGAGTACCTTTGCGACTACGGCACCAGGACAGGGTCAGGGGAGCTTGGCTTTTTTTCCCCACGCCAGTGGAGCATGATCAGGGATGCATGCACTGTCCTCTCACCATTTGAGGAGGCCACGAGGATGGTGAGCAGTGACAGTGCATGCATCAGTGACACTGTACCTCTTGTCCACCTGTTGGAGCATACGCTGCGTGGGATAATGGACAGGGCACTTGAGGCAGAACAGAGGCAGGAAGAGGAGGACTTCCTTGTCTCTCAAGGCCCCCTTTATCCAGACAATGTTCCTTCTGTCCCACCCATCACACAGGAAGAGGAGGAGGAGGAGGAGGAGGAGGAGGATTGTGTGAGCATGGAGGTGGAGCCTGGCACTCAGCATCAGCAGCAGCAGTCTTTTAGGGATGATGTACAGTCCCAACAAACCAGTGGACTTGTACGTGGCTGGGAGGAGGTGGCTGGCGATCATGTCATCCTCAGTGACCCAGAAGACTCCGGACCGAATGCCTCAGCTAACCTACGCTGCATGGCCTCCCTGATCCTGCAAAGCCTGCGGAAGGATCCTCGTGTTCTTCGGATCAAGGAGAGTGACCATTACTGGCTGGCCACTCTCCTTGATCCACGGTACAAGGGTAAGGTTGCGGACCTTATCTTGCCGTCGCAGAGGGAGCAGAGGATGAGACATCTCAGGGAGGCCTTGCAGAAAGGTCTGTGCAACGCGTTCCCAGAAACTGGGAGGTTACAAACTCCTGGTCCTGGACGACGAGTTGCTGAGGCTTCGGTCAGTAGCAGAAGGAGCGGTGGGGAAGGTGGACGTCTGACCGATGCGTTCAGACAATTTTTTAGTCCGCAGCCCCAAGGTATGATCGGTTCCAGCAACCATCGCCAGCGTCTGATATACATGGTGCAGGAATACCTAGGGGCAAGGTCAGACTTGGACACCTTTCCCACCGAAAATCCTCTGGCTTACTGGGTCCTGAGGATGGATCACTGGCCAGAGCTTGCACAGTATGCAATTGAGCTACTGGCCTGTCCTGCATCCAGCGTTCTTTCCGAACGCACATTCAGTGCTGCTGGAGGATTTGTCACCGATCATAGGGTGCGCCTGTCCACCGACTCGGTTGATCGACTGACCTTCATAAAAATGAATCAGTCTTGGATCACCACCAGCTACCAGACACCTGAAGCGGATATAACGGAATAATTTATAATGTCACATCCCTTCAAGACTGCCTATGCTGATGCTGAGTGACTGTCCTGTTATGTTCACTGACTATCCTCTTCCTCCTCCTCAATGATCCATGCCACCACACCAGTGCCTAAGGCACAATTTTTCAGCCCCTGTATAACAGGGGCGTGTAATTACAATTTTTTAAAAAGATGCTTCGCAACAGGTGTGACTGCTGTGCTCAGAGTACAGTATCTGTGAGGGGTTGCAGTGTTGTGGCACCAGCACCAGTGCCTAAGGCACAATTTTTCAGCCCCTGTTGGGGCGTGTAATTACAATTTTTAGGCAATGCTTTGCAACAGGTCTCATTGCTGTGCTCAGAGTACAGTATCTGTGAGGGGTTGCAGTGTTGTGGCACCAGCACCAGTGCCTAAGGCACAATTTTTCAGCCCCTGTATAACAGGGGCGTGTAATTAAATTTTTTTAAAAAGATGCTTCGCAACAGGTGTGACTGCTGTGCTCAGAGTACAGTATCTGTGAGGGGTTGCAGTGTTGTGGCACCAGCACCAGTGCCTAAGGCACAATTTTTCAGCCCCTGTTGGGGCGTGTAATTACAATTTTTAGGCAATGCTTTGCAACAGGTCTCATTGCTGTGCTCAGAGTACAGTATCTGTGAGGGGTTGCAGTGTTGTGGCACCAGCACCAGTGCCTAAGGCACAATTTTTCAGCCCCTGTATAACAGGGGCGTGTAATTACAATTTTTTAAAAAGATGCTTCGCAACAGGTGTGACTGCTGTGCTCCAAGTACAGTATCTGTGAGGGGTTGCAGTGTTGTGGCACCAGCACCAATGCCTAAGGCACAATTTTTCAGCCCCTGTTTAACAGGGGCGTGTAATTACAAATCTTGATCTAATAGTTCACAGCAGGGCCCATTCCTGCGCCCACCAAGAGTAACTATGAGGGCCTACAGTCTTGTGGCAACACCGTCCACCACCACCACCACCACCAAAGGCCCAATTTTTCTGCCCTGTTCAACAGGTGCATGCAATTACAAATCTTGATCTAATAACTCACAGCAGGGCCCATTCCTGCACCCACCAAGAGTAACTGTGAGGGCTTAAAGTCTTGTGGCAACACCGTCCACCACCACCACCACCACCACCAAAGGCCCAATTTTTCTGCCCGGTTCAACAGGTGCATGCAAGTACAAATCTTGATCTATTAACTCACAGCAGGGCCCATTCCTGTGCCCACCAGTCTTGTGGCTACACCAATATCTAATAGGGCAAATTTCTGCAGAGTATATACGGCAGGCCCCTACTTTCAAACATCCAACTTACAAACGACTCCTACTTGCAAACGGCAAGAGAAAACAGGAAGTGAGAGGAAATCTACCCCTAGGAAGGAAAATTCTATCCTGTTAGATTTAATTTGGGAAAAAGGTATCTCCTCTCTACTGATGCTTTATCACCAATCCTTGTTTCAATTAAAACCCCACTTTTCCAAAAACATTTGTCATTGGGACGGAAAGTGAGGTGACATGTTCTGAACAGATGTGCAAAGACAGCAAATGTTACAGGGGTGATAACCCCTCCCTATGTTCTCCAAAAAGCTTAAAAATTGATTTTTTGGGGATGTAGCTACACTTCATAATGTACCTGTTCAGATTCTACTTAAGAACAAACCTACAGTCCATGTCTTGTTTGCACCACCTATATACTGCTGTTCAGAGTATATAGGGTTGTAGGTATAGGGTTTTATTTTGGGTGCGGGGTCCCCCTTAGTATCCATACAAGACCCAAAGGGGCTGGGGTGGGGGGGGGGGTGATGGGGTAGCCATGCCATTTTTCTCAAGGATTTTCAGCCATATGGCGGCCAGGACAAGACATGACATTAAAGCCGCAAGTGGTTTTAAATGGCTTCTTTTTTTCTTTTACAAATGTCATTTTGTGCAAGGACAGTTCTAAACACGGGAAACACATGCCACTTCACAGGCATACTTTAGACACCCCCCAGGTACCGTATTTAAAGGAAAATTTCACTTTTTTTTTTTTCACTTTATGCATCATTAAAATGACTGCTCCCGAAAAAACTTTAGTTTTTAAAATTTCTTTTTGCATTGATATATGTCCCCTGGGGCAGGACCCGGGTCCCCAAACCTGTTTTATAACATTAACATGCATATTGGCCGTTGTAATTAGCCATTTTGATTTCGAACGTTCGCGTCCATTATAACGAATAGGGTTCGAAAATTCGCGCGAACTTTCGGTCCGTTCGAAGGTTCTGGTGCGAACCGAACCCGGGGGTGTTCGGCTCATCCCTACTTAGAACATACTTCAGTAGATATAGTGCCAATATGGGGCAAATAGACATAAGTTGTAGGAGAGCTACAGGTTCAGGCTTGTGTATGTATAAGGTATATACACTGTTCAAAAAAATTTAAATTTAAAAAATGTAAAAAATTTAAGGAACACTTTTAAACCACTTTCAATACCAGGCACTTATGCACCTTCCCTCCCAGACCAATTTTCAGCTTTCAGTACTCTCACATTTTGAATGACAATTACTCAGTCATGCTACACTGTATCCAAACAACATTTTTATATATTTTTTCGCACAAATAGAGCTTTCTTTTGGTGGTATTTAGTCAGCACTGTTTTTTTTTTTTTTTGCGATATAAGCGAAAAAACTGCTAAAATTTTGAAAAAAAAAAACACTTTTTTTTAGTTTCTATTGTAAAATTTTGCAAATAAGTAATTTTTCTTCATAAATTTGTGCCAAAATGTATACTGCTACATATCAGTATAGTGTAAAAGTTAAAGAGTCTACAAGCTATGGTGCCAATCACTGAAAACTGATCACATCTAATCACACCTGATGTACTGACAGCCTATCTCATTTCTTGAGACACTAACAAGCCCGGAAAGTACAAACACCCCCCCAAATTACCCCTTTTTGGAAAGTAGACGGTCCAAGGTATTTACTAAGAGGCATTGTGAGTTTTTTGAAGTTGAAATTTTTTCCCAATAAACCTTTGCAGTTTATATAAAATAATATATTTTTTTAAAGCTAAGTTCACCTTTTCCAGCCTATGCAATCAATGGCTGGAGCAGATAATAAAAATCTGTGCAGCTTTAAAGTGCTTTTAGTGTTTTACCTGTAGGCCATTTGGGGCCCCATCAGATGCCTGACTAAAAAACCCTGAACCCCGGAATGTTGTTAAGACACAAAACCATTGGATTTTACTCCTGCAATGCTGGGAGTGAGCATTCTATGGTTTTCACATCCTAACAAACATTTCAGGATGTGGGGTTTGCTACAGTAACTAGAAGTTTTTTAGTCAGGCTTCTGCGGTAACCTAAATGGCCTACAGGTAAAACAATAAAATTTATGGTAATTTTACAAAGCTGCACAGATCTTTAATATCTTCTAAGGCCCTTTGACTACATAGGCTATTCTCTGGAAAAGGTAAACTTAGCCTTTAAAGTTTCAGTTTTTTAAATTTTAGTTATAAATACTTTTTCTTGCATTCATAACATATTTTTGGTTTCATTACAGTATGCTAGTTTACATTGTTATATTATTATTTATTTATTTTTTGTCCTGAGTCAAAGCTACAATGTGTGTGATTTCTGAAATTCATATGCAGGTTTTCATCTCACCACGAGAGGGGGTAAAATGTCCTATAGATATAGAAAAAGCTTATGCTTCTGCAGCTCAAAAGGTTTCTTTATTTTTGGCACAGAGCAGTAATACAAAAGGGAACTTCTCTCCCACACAAAGACGAGTACCCACTTGTAACAGCATGCCAATAGCACTATACATCAAGACAGCATTGCCTCGGGCAAGTAAGGAACATAATTGACTGGCTAGAGCTTTAACTATGTTTATTTCTTTCTGATAGGGACAAACAGTGCAAGCTCACAGCACTCTCTTCCTGTAATCTTCAGAGAACACATTACTAAGCTAAGGCAGAGAGCATTAAGTAGTATAGTGAATGGGAAGGAGCTGAATGGTAAAATATTACAAACCTCTTATCCTGCCTAACAGAGAGGAAACGTTAAATGAAGATGCATATATACACAATTTTACTGCTATTTGTTACATCAGTGAACATGGATCTACTGACACATAGTCATAGTGCTGTTCTGGATGCCCAGGGTAAATATAAAATAAGTTGGACCCACAAGGACGGCACCATTACCTTTCTGCTTCAAGTGGAAACGTTGGGCTATGTTGGATTTGGATTTTCACCAAATGGAGCCATGGCATCTTCCGATATAGTTATTGGAGGGGTTTACAGAGGAAAGCCCTATTTCCAGGTATGCATTAAGCATGCACATTTCATTTTTATATTTATCTTTTGTGTTGCTAAAGTCTTTGTTTAACTGATCTAATAGGCCTTCAAATGCTAGAGTTTTGTCATGACATTTAGAACTGTTATACATATGTAAAAATTCTAAACTGTTTCACTTATGCCTGAATATTTTTTTAACTGATGAATTTCACTGTCAGGAAATGAGAATGTAGCATCCCAAAAAAAAAAATTAGGTGGTATAAGATTTACTTTTTCAATTAATCTTTGCTAAAGTGTATTTTATAACTAATGAACAAATAGGTCAGTATATAAATACTAAATGGTGCAAATAAATATAACAAGATTCATATAAATTAATCAATTCTAATGTTAAATGGATATGTCAATAACCATTAATAATGAACAGTAATATATAAATGGATATATTTGTCTACATTAGTTTAGAGTTCCTGTGAATATAAATCACAGAAAAATGATTTCAATGAATATTAATTATGGATATAATCATCAGTAGCAAATATTGATAAACCAATTGTTAATTTTTAGGAAATATTTAGTAGTTTAAATGTGATTAGGCAAACAAAAGTTGTATTTCAAAATTTTTACTGTAATGTTTAAGATTCAATGGAATTGTTTTTAAAGGTTTAGAGTGCTTGCTTGTATAGTCACAGAAAAAGTGTGATATATTTCTATTGCTTTTAACTCTGAAATTGCTTCGTCTTAAAACGTGTGTAAGATTTCATTTTGGGGTAGAGAAGGGAATAGTTAAGACCCACTGGGGTTGATTTACTAAAAATCTGGTGCAGCTCTGCATAGAAACCAATCAGCTTCCAGTTTTTTTGTCAAACATTGAACAAGCTGAAGTTAAAAGCTGATTGGCTACAATGCACAACTGCACTGGATTTTGCACTCGCAACTTTTAGTAAATCAACCCCAATGCTATTTATTATTTTTTTTTACTTTGCCTTGTAGAGGAAATTTGACTCTGTACAGTACTTCATGTCACATAGACACTGTAGGAAGTAACAGGAAATCTCTCTAAAATTAGGAAATATCCCCTCTCGGATAGTTATCACAAGAACAGGTTTATCCACTTTAAGATTTCCCTTTCCTGTTTCTATAGCAAGTCTAATATTTTGGACCTTCCATCACTTTCTATACCATTGACAATGCTCATTAGGAGAAATAAAGAGGATGAATCTCCCCAGCAGGAACACAGAAATAAGCAACTAAAACCTGGCAGAGGTTATAACTACAGCCTGATGTCACATCACATGTTTAAAATATCCTAACTGAAAAGTTTGCTTAATTAATTGTTATCAAACAGCTCTTACTTGAATGTGTAAGTATTCCAGACAAATGTCTACATGTTCAAAGTAGTTTCACTAGACCAATCAATTTTTGGGCATATAATGTTCCGTTTTCAGGGTCTGGTCTGACTGCTCATTTGCTAAAAATCAAGCTGAAACCATTCATTACTATTAATGTTATTTAATATATGTACACACCTTATGCTGTGTACACACGATCGGTTTTTCCGATGAAAAAAGACCGATGGACTTTTTTCATCGGAAAAAACTATCGTGTGTGGGCCCCATCGGTCTTTTTTCCATCGGTGTAAAAAAATGGAACATGTTTTAAATTTTACTGATGGAAAAAAAACGATAGGAAATTCCGATCGTCTGTGTGGAATTCCATCGGAGAAAAAACCCACGCATGCTCAGAATCAAGTCGACGCATGCTCAGAAGCGATGAACTTAATTTTTCTCGTCACGTCGGAGTGTTTTACGTCACCGCGTTTTGGACAGTCGGAATTTTGTCTGATGGTGTGTATGCAAGACTGATAGAAATGAGCTTCATCGGAATTCCGACGGAAAAATCCATCGGAAATCCAATCGTGTGTACAGGGCATTATAGAGAATTTCTTGTTTTGTACATTCAAAATGCATGCCTCCCAATTTTTGAACTCGTGAAAGAGGGATACCTTGGGATGAAGAAGACATGAGAATGGAGTGTGCTGCGAGGAAAATGGGCATGGCTAGAGTGCAGGGAATATTGTGCAAGGATTAAAGTAGAATTCCAGCTAAAGCCTAACTAGTCTTTAAAATGCTCCCTCCCCCCTTCTAACACCTACACTTACGAACCTGTGTAAAAAATATGTATATACTTACCTATTTTCAGCCTACTCTGGTCCAGTTGCATGATCTGGTTCCCTTGTGTCAGCCAGCAACCGGTGCAGGGGAGAGGAAGTATTGCTGACAATGGCTGCACCATGGGAGCCTATGGGTGATGTCATCGCATCCGGATTTCACAGCCATTGTTGGCGCTCTCTCCATTCCCCTGCAGCCCCCATTGGCTGGTATGGGGGAATTACATAAATGAAGTGGAGCCGGCTGAAAATAGGTAAGTATATACATCTTTTTTACACAAGTTAGTTAGTATAGGTGTTGAAGTGGGGGCTGGGGATACTTTTTAAGACTAGTTAAGATTTAGCTGGAATTCTTCTTTAACCTCCCTGGCGGTATTCCCTAGTCTGGCTCGGGGTGGAATTTCAGTACCATTAGCGGTAACCCCGAGCCAGACTCGGGATCGCATCGCAGGATACAGGGAAAGTTACTTACCTTGTTCCCTGGATCCTGCGATGTCTCCCCGCTGTGTGTGCGAGCTGTCTCCTCGCTCGATTCACACAGTGCCCGAGTGCCGCCGAGCTTTGTTCCCTGCGACGTTGCAGCGCACGGGGGCGGAGATCAGTGACAAATTCAAAAAAGTAAAAACACAAGACACATACAGTACACTGTAATCTTACAGATTACAGTACTGTATAAAATAATTACACACCCCCTTTGTCCCTAGTGGTCTGTCCAGTGCCCTGCATGCACTTTTATTTTATAAATACATTTTTTTCTGCCTAGAAACTGGAGATTGTCCATAGCAACCAAAAAGTGTCCCTTTATGTCAAAAGTGGTTTTAGACCAGCTAGAAAACAGCGATAATAAATTAGAATCACTTGCAGAATTGAGCAATAGCAATTTGTGGGGAAATTCGTCATCAAACGCTAAATCTAATGACAGCGACAATTCTGCAACTGAGCAAATTTCAGTGAATAATTTTTATTATTATTATATTATTATTTGTTATAATTATTTATAGTTATTTATTATATTATAATTTATGATTTTGTGTTTCAAACTTTATCATACCCGGGATGTCTACTAGACTCTTGTTTGGACAGATTTAAGTGAGTTATTTCTAAGAATTACAGGCCTACAATATAAAACGCCAAATTTCTATGCAAAATAATCATACCGCCAGGGAGGTTAAAGAAGCAATGTTAAATAAAGTCAGGCCTACATGCTGTATGCAATGTACACAGTCCTTGTACCCACAACATACTCCAAAATTACTAAACTATGTGTAAGAGACTCACTTACATTAAAGCGGACCTTCAGTAATTTTTTCAACTTTCCATCTATTAAATCTTCTGCCCTAGTTGTTTTAACTTTGGATAGTAAAACACTTTTTTTTTTCTGCCAAATACCTTATACAGCCCACTTCCTCTTGTTTGTCTGGTCATTAGCCCAGGCTTATGACATCATGCACAGCTCTCTCTCTCACTCTCATGAGAGTTTGCCAGGAAGGGAGGGGGGATGAGTCATAAGAGAGCCAATGAAAGCTGCAGGGCTGCAGAGCTGGAGGTGTGTCTCTGTATGTGTGTAAATCCAGGAAGTAAACAGGCAACAGCTTCAGCTGGCCACAGTTAAAATGGCTGCAGCCAGACTTAGTGTAGGGAGATTTCTGCTGCATATTTGGCAAGTACAGAATCACAGTATATATAAAATAATATGCAAAGTGGTTGGAGGGAAGCTTCAGAATGGCAAAGATGTTTTTATTACAAATTATGTGAGCAGACTGCAGTTCCTCTTTAATCTAAGAGATCATTAAAAAAAAGGAACATACACAGAGAACTATTATTTTGTCTGAGCCTACCTTAAAGAAGAACTTCATTAAAAAAGTTACAAATTACTCAGCGAGGAGCAACTATTGAGAAAAGAAAACACTTTGGTAATGAGTATGTAGAGTATAGAGTGCATGCGTCAATTCTATGTAAACACGGCACAGAGTGTGGCAATCAAAACAATGCAATGTACAACATAGTGAGTGCAGCAGTAAAGAGCCCTTACATCCTAATCAGTGGGAGGAAACATATTCTCCAGTGTCAGCTGTGGGGGCATTTCCCTGAAATCAGTGGTCACTGGAAAGAAAAAATACCCTGGCATTAGTGAGAGTCAAAAAATGCCCTTCGTCAATGGTAAGTGGGAGGAAAAAATTCCTGGGAACAAAATATGAGAACATTAGTGTAGCGCCCACCCCATTTAGGGGTGCTATATACCCAAATTTAGGGGCTGGTCTGAGATAGTAGTTAGGCTCAGACCGTTCTCAATTTATAGGTTGTGCTGTTTATTTCCAGGATGGTATACTGGTGTGCAGTTCCCTGTGGCCTGTAGGTGGCACTGCCATAATGGGTCAGGGTTGAACCGCTGGTATTAGTGCTGTGCCTTAGGGTGTCCTCTCTCGGCAGCAGTACAGTAGGCATGGTCAACCTGCTGTGCATGCCGGGAGAGGATACATAAGGGGCAGACGCCGCCTTGGAGGGGTTCTTCGGAGGAGTTTAGGAGTCGGAGTCCAAATGCTTGGCATGGCCCTCCAGGCCATGGGACCACGTGTGCTCCAGTCCCAGGCACCTTTAGTCATGGGGCTGCATCTTCAGCATTGGGCCCAGCACCTTTAGCTCGAGCCCGCTTCGAGGAGGAGAAGTCCCAGGGTGTCTCTCACGAGAGAGCCCACTTCTAAGAAGAGGAGGCCGGGGGAGGACCTTTCTGATGGACCAGTGAGAGTTCACGGTGAAGGAAGGGGCCCGGTAACTCTCTGGAGGGATTCTTCTATCCACCAAGGGCCTAGTAATGTGCTGCTGCTGGCACCTGTCCTTAAGTATGCAAGAAGCTAAGAGGTTTGGGGTCTGATAGATTCTGTGGCAGAGAGTCTCCCAAACGCATCTAGGAAAATAACCTGATCAAACGTCCGAGCATCACTTTGGCTGCTAGGATCCATTTTTAAGAGACTATCCGGGTGAGCTAGACCTACTCTGGGATAGAGCAGCGATTGTGATATCCATTTGTGCCTGGACTAACCTCCCAAACCTTGCTGTCCTGTCTCTCTTTCACCCTTTTCCTATCTGCTGAACATTGAGAAAATAAACTCAACGTGGTGTGGACATTGGAATTGCTGGGGGGAATACAGAGACTTGTCCCTATATCCTAGGAGACGAGAACCAACTGATGGAAGAACCTAGCTGTGGGACCCAAATACATAACACTGCTTAACCTCCTCATCCAGGAGGGTAAGGGCATATAGTACGGTGTGCCTTTTTCCTGCAATTGAGCCAAAGCAAGGGAAAAGGGTCCGTGTGCTACACGTGGGGGCTCGGGTCCGGGATTCTGCAGCTATTCCCCCCCTGAAGTTGGACTTTGTTTCCCCGTGTGGTTCCGAGGAGGTCAGGCCATTTTGTGAATTTTGAACTGCGCCACTGATGTGAGTAACGGAGGTACAGGCCTAAAACTGTATTTCTGGCGGTGTAGTTCGTGGGCGTGTCTCAACAGGAAAATCCCGCGAGTTGAGTGCAACAGGAAGAAGAAAGGGGAGGAGCCCCGACATATCATGATTTGCACGTGGTGACCCTGGCATTAAAGTGGACAGTGCGTGCTGGAAAAGTGAGTGTACAACATGTCTGCTGTTCCATGGAGTTCAGTGTCTACTTCCACCATGGACGTTGCCTCACTAGCTGCCCCCTTGACAGATACAGGGATTCGGATCAAGCCTCTGGGCCGCTTTGCGCTGTATACATGCCCAGATGCTGAGATCTTGGGGATGATCTGTCCCACGTGCCAGGGATTGGTGGTGCACCTTCGACCTTTTGGGAGATGTACCAGATGTGGAGAGTTTCTCTTCAAGGTGGAGCAGCCTATGGAAAAGCCCCGGGCCTATCGGGTGAATTGCTTGACGGACGCCACCACTCTAGAGGAGGAAACTTGCGTTTCAACAGCCACCCCCATGCGCACCACTGTGACCGAGAGGGAAGTTAAGCTCGAGGTTCCGGTTGCTGTGAGGCCGGAGACGGAGAAGCCGGCGGATGCTGCCTCTGTCGCTACCGAGACTTCCCTTCCACCTCCCAAGTGGAGAGTGGGCTACGGGAAAGCCTCCCGCGGCTGCGATCGAGGTACAACCCAGCGCCTACCTGAGCCGGAGCTCCCACCCGGAGGAACCTCCAGGAGATCCATGTCAGGCAACGGTAAGGAGGCTGGGGCCATGGCAGTGAAGAGTTTTCCGGCGAAAGGGAAGAGGCTCAGTGTCCGTACCATGTGGGACGCTGGGGGTGCCTGACCCGTGGGAACTTTTAAAAGAAAAAGAGTCAGTGTTGACTAAAAACTACCTGCCGGCAGAGGAGTATGATACCTACGATTTGGAGTCGTCCTCTGATGTGGGAGACGACTTTGAGGTAGACAAACTGATCCCAGGAAGGGATGGGACAAAACCTTGTTGTCCGCACCCCGAAGCACAAAAAAGGGATCGCCCATGGATTCTGGGGAGACTGCACCCTGGGTGGAAGCCTCTTCATGTGAGGAAGGAGATGTTTCTGCACCTGTATTGTCTGCACCTGTTTTTCCAGCGCCTGCTGCTGTGGCTGAGTGTGCGCCACTGTGGGCCCCTTTACCAAAGCTTGAGGCAGTGAAAGTGCCCAGGTCCCCGGATGCCATTGTTTTACAAGGTACAGAAGATCGTGCCACCCTTCCTCCCCTATCGAGACTGCAGCGGCTCTTTAACAAGAGAGTGGCTGTTGAGTACGGCTGGGAATACCCCTATGTTCCCAAGGACTTGCTGTTTGAGGTTGAGGCCTATAGAGAGAGGTGATATGCGGACTTTGTGTGGAACCACCTGAAAAGTGCCTAACGCCCGCAGATACTTTGAATGCTCCGCTAATATGACTGAACGGTTCAAGGGATGCAAACGAGAGTGGATCTATGGGCAACAAATCCATGCGGATCGGGTGGTCGTTTGTAACAAGGAGCGAGAAGATTCTGTGTACTCTGTAGAAACTTTTGATGCAAAGTGGAAGCTCCTTGTTTTGCCCGATCCTCACTTCTATCTTTAAAAAGACAAGACTTTGCTTTTTTTTGTACTCTGGAAGTTGTTCCGTTGGGAACGTAAGAACTTTGCCCTTCACTGATTGGGGTAATCTGCTCTACCAAGAGTCAGGAGAGCTGCTGTTCCTCTCCGCTTGCAGCTCCACAAGAGAACTGAACTTTTGGGGTAGAGATAGTTAGGTTCATCGGTGAGATCATCGCGCTCAAGATGAAAAAATGTATAGCAGTGTTACCTTACCATGTTAGGTAGTGTCAGTGCTATGACGGTCGCACTACCACCAGGTGGCGATGATTTGCAGGACTTCTATTTTTTTTATTATGCATCTCCCTTGAGGAGCGTTATTCCATATACTAGGCTTAGTGTATGCGATCTTAGTTGAAGGGAATCCTCTTTCCTCGGGAAGATGGTTCACTTCAATTACAGATAGATATCGGTAGGATGTTATTTGTTTTTGTGTGTTTTTCTCTCCCTCTGCAGATGGACTACTAGCAACTGCGGGAGAATGGGTGGAGTAGTTAGTCTAGAGGGGTGGGATTGAAAATGTATAATGCTATGTGAATGTGACATTGAGTATGGGATGTCCTGTTTTTTCAATCTTGTTAACCCTTCCTTCACCTCTTTGTTTCATGTCCCTCCCCCATTATGTTGGTTCCGGCACAAGGATTTAAAATTGTACATAGTTGGAGATAAATTTGCGCTGGCTCAGGCTTGAGGAGCGTGAGTTTATCCCAGACACTGGGGACAGTGTCTCTTTTAGAGGGGGGTGTATGTAGCGCCCACCCCATTTAGGGGTGCTATATACCCAAATTTAGGGGCTGGTCTGAGATAGTAGTTAGGCTCAGACCGTTCTCAATTTATAGGTTGTGCTGTTTATTTCCAGGATGGTATACTGGTGTGCAGTTCCCTGTGGCCTGTAGGTGGCACTGCCGTAATGGGTCAGGGTTGAACCGCTGGTATTAGTGCTGTGCCTTAGGGTGTCCTCTCTCGGCAGCGGTACAGTGGGCGTGGTCAACCTGCTGTGCATGCCGGGAGAGGATACATAAGAGGCAGCCACCGCCTGGGAGGGGTTCTTCGGAGGAGGAGAGGAGTCGGAGTCCAAGTGCGTGGCATGGCCATCCAGGCCATGGGGCCACATATGCTCCAGTCCCAGGCACCTTTAGTCCTAGGGCTGCATCTTCAAAATTGGGCCCAGCACCTTTAGCTGGAGCCCGCTTCGAGGAGGAGAAGTCCCAGGGTGTCCCTCGCGAGAGAGCCCGCTTCTAAGAAGAGGAGGCCAGGGGAGGACCTTTCTGATGGACCGGTGAGAGTTCATGGTGAAGGAAGGGGCCCGGTAACTCTCTGGAGGGATTCTTCTATCCACCAAGGGCCTAGTAATGTGCTGCTGCTGGCACCTGTCCTTAAGTATCCAAGAAGCTAAGAGGTTTGGGGTCTGATAGATTCTGTGGCAGAGAGTCTCCCGATCGCATCTAGGAAAAGAACCTGATCAAACGTCCGAGCATCACTTCGCCTGCTAGGATCCATTTTTAGGAGACTATCCAGGTGAGCTAGACCTACTCTGGGATAGAGTAGTGATTGTGATATCCATTTGTGCCTGGACTAACCTCCCAAACCTTGCTGTCCTGTCTCTCTTCCACCCTTTTCCTATCTGCTGAACATTGAGGAAATAAACTCAACATTGGAGTTTAAAGTGGTGTGGACATTGAAATTGCTGGGGGGAATACAGAGACGTGTCCCTATATCCTAGGAGATGAGAATCAACTTATGGAAGAACCTAGCTGTGGGACCCAAATACATAACACCGCTTAACCTCCTCATTCAGGAGGGTACGGGCATATAGTACGGTGTGCCTTTTTCCTGCAATTGAGCCAAAGCAAGGGAAAAGGGTCCGTGTGCTACATTAGTGTCCAGCGGGAGAGGAGAAGTTCAGTGATGACTAGCAGTGGGTGGTGGAGAGCAATAAAGCCCATTGGGGGGGTGGGAGGATAACAAAATTGCCCAGCGTTATGTGGGGGAGAACATTGATGCCCAGCGGGGGGTGGAAGAGAACAATAGTGTTCATAGGAAGGTGGGAAGGTGGGGAGGAACAATAGTTCACAGTGGTGGTGGGGGAGGACTAAAGCGTTCAGTGGGGGTGGGGGTAAACATTGTTGTCAGTGGAAAAAACTTACCTTTTCCTGGAGTCTGTTTCCAATGCTGTTGTTCTCTCTTCTCCTTCTGCTGTCGGGACTATACAAGCTCTGTAGAGCATAAGATCACTCTGCCACACAGAGTCTACCTAGAGCTTGAACAAGAGTTATGGTGACTGACTCTTGGACACAGGCATAGGCGTGCGCACAGGGTGTGACAGGTGTGCCTAGTCACACCCTAATCACCCTGTGCTGCACAGATTACCCTTGCTGCTTGGCTAAAGAGAAAGGGACTCGGTAATCTCTATTCTCAGTCCCTTTCTCTATCTCAAATGTGAGACATCAGGTATCTGATTAAACCCGTCATATTTCACCAAAGCCCCCCAATAGGGATCCTAAAGAATTGTAAAAAATAAAATAAAAAATTATTTTAAAACAAATATTGGAACAAATATTTATGCCTAACAAATATTTATGCATTGTCCTCTGCTCTAGTGACACTGTCTATTGCCCTACTGCTATATACTGTGTGTATATATATTAGAGGTGCGCATCTTCACTGGCCTCACTATTCGATTCGATTACGATTATCAGGTCAACGATTCAATTCGATTCCGCGATGCATCACGATTACAGCGCAAGTGCGCATGGTTTTCATCAAAAAAATTCAAGCAGTCAGGAGATCTCCATTTTTTTTATTATATCTGTTCTTTTTAAAAAAAGACAACACTCCCTGCATGTAGCAAAGTCTAAACAAAGCAGACAACAACTTGTACATAGTACAGGAGATGGTTGGTGACTGCGGACATGCTACAGGAGATGGTTGGTGACTGCGGACATGCTACAGGAGATAGTCGGTGACTGCGGACATGCTACAGGAGATGGTCGGTGACTGCGGACATGCTACAGGAGATGGTTGGTGACAGCGGACATGCTACAGGAGATAGTCGGTGACTGCGGACATGCTACAGGAGATGGTTGGTGACTGCGGACATGCTACAGGAGATAGTCGGTGACTGCGGACATGCTACAGGAGATGGTCGGTGACTGCGGACATGCTACAGGAGATGGTTGGTGACTGCGGACATGCTACAGGAGATAGTCGGTGACTGCGGACATGCTACAGGAGATGGTTGGTGACTGCGGACATGCTACAGGAGATAGTCGGTGACTGCGGACATGCTACAGGAGATGGTTGGTGACTGCGGACATGCTACAGGAGATGGTTGGTGACTGCGGACATGCTACAGGAGATAGTCGGTGACTGCGGACATGCTACAGGAGATGGTCGGTGACTGCGGACATGCTACAGGAGATGGTTGGTGACTGCGGACATGCTACAGGAGATAGTCGGTGACTGCGGACATGCTACAGGAGATGGTCGGTGACTGCGGACATGCTACAGGAGATGGTTGGTGACTGCGGACATGCTACAGGAGATAGTCGGTGACTGCGGACATACTACAGGAGATGGTCGGTGACTGCGGACATGCTACAGGAGATAGTCGGTGACTGCGGACATGCTACAGGAGATGGTTGGTGACTGCGGACATGCTACAGGAGATGGTTGGTGACTGCGGACATGCTACAGAAGATCAGTAGGTAAGTATAATATCCGTTTTAAAAAAACAATAAAAAAATAAAAACAAAAAAAAAATAATACTGGCACTTTAATGAACTTTTTTCACACTTCTTTACCCTATTCTAATCTCTAACCTAATTCCTAATTCCAAACTAACCTTTTCTGCAGTAGTGAGAAGAACTTTCCACCTGTTGTGCCGAGAATGGTTCCCCCTGCCGGATTCTGTTCCCCTGGCTCTCGGATCCTATCGGAACTCCGCCCCCCCAGCCCTGTACATTGCCGCTCCCTCCTCCTACGAATGCTAATGCTCCTAATACCGCCCCGCCCCGCCTCTCCAGCCCTCTGCTCATTAGCATTCGTTAAACAGTAGCCGAGGGCTGGAGAGGCGGGGCGGGGCGGTATTAGGAGCATTAGCATTCGTAGGAGGAGGGAGCGGCAATGTACAGGGCTGGGGGGGGGCGGAGTTCCGATAGTAGCCGAGAGCCAGGGGAACAGAATCCGGCGGGGGAACAGTGAGAGTGTATATGACGCGCTCATGTGACTGCCCTCTCTCCTCTCTGCTTTCACGTCTCTCCTGGCGTACGTGAGACGTGAAAGCAGAGAGGCGGGCCGGGCAGTCACATGAGCGCGTCATAGGAAAAAATAACAAATGAGGAAACGGCTCTCCCGGGAATGAAGGAGCGGGGCTAGACATTGGGGATAATCGATTAATAGGTTTCCCCGCATCGGTGCCGCATCGGGGACGCCCGAATCGCGATGCACCGATGCAACGATTAAATTCCGCACCCCTAATATATATATATATATATATATATATATATATATATATTATATATATATATATATATATATATATAAATAAAACACACACGCATGTGTGTTTGAGCTTTGGGGTGCAATAGGCTGCGCACACCTATGGACACAGGACAGACATGCACGACACTTGTATTGTGTTAAAATCCTGGGATAGTTCCACAAAACCTGGGACAATTGGAATGTACAAAAGTGACAGATTCTCCCTTACTGATACTTACATTTTCCACTGCTTCATTCACCTGAAGAAGCATGAAGTCTAAACTCTGTATAAGCTCTGTATCAGTGTTTACATGGGGTTAGTGACCTGCTTCCTTCCCTCACATGTAAGGTTGCTACTTTTTCTAGGAAAAACCTTATGACCTTATGACCTCTTTACTATTAATAACAGAGGCAACAAAGCAAATTTTACAGGCCAGGCTGGTAAAATACTAGCCAGGAGGCAGCTTTACTTGCATGAGCATGTTTGGGCCAGGAAATCGATCCAATAGACTTGAGAACTGCAAACTTAGACGGAAAAGGAGAAAATTGCATGCTCCTCTGCAAATGCAGGTAACATTGGGGGAGCATAGAATTTAGAAATAGTGAGTGGGTATGTATGTGTTTAGGGGTTGGGGAATATGTGACTTTTCCCTGACTAAGATGAAAAACTCTCCTTAAAAACATTGAATTTCAACAAAAAAATGCGATAAGCAAATATTTTTTTTTTTAAAGGAGTTTAGATAGAAGCTAAAGAAAGGCAATGCATGGCCAAAATAGAGAAATGCATATAGAGTACATTTCATATCATTATTGTGATACCAACTTTATAACTATATTATTACTATATTATTACTATATTATTATTCTTTATACTTGGTATTGCAATGTTTTTAATTATTCTTTATTCTTGGTAATTATATATTACTTAGATATGGAGCATACATTTGCCATTTCCTTGTAGCTGGCACATGTTGTATTTACATGGAGCACATTGATAACTATGCTTTCAAAGACAATGTTGCCAGTAAGGCCTCGTACACACGACCGATTTTCTCGGCAAGAACCAGCAAGAAACTTGCTGGCAGAGAGGTCTTGCCGAGTAAATCGGTCGTGTGTACGCTGCTAGCGTGTTTCTCGTCTAGAAAACCGACAAGAAACCTCGACGAGAAAATAGAGAACCTGCTCTCTATTTTCTCGTCAAGATTCTCCTCGGCGTGTTTCTCGACGAGAAAAGTGAGTGTGTGTACACTTACCTGTCCGCCCGGAAGCCCGCGCATGTTCGAAATGAATTCGACGCATGCGCGGTAGCTTCCTAGGCATACGTAGGGTATACCAAGATGGCGGCGACGGCATCGAATGTGACGAGCGCATGCTCGACGTAGTCGATGACGTCACCGCGTACACTCCTTTCAAAGAACCGCGGGTTCTTTGAAACGAGCGTGTGTACACTCGGCCGGGACAAGTTTCTTGTCCAAGAATCTCGTCGAAAAAAACGACATGTTTTTCTCAACGAGAATCTCGGCCGTGTGTACGAGGCCTGAGGGTCAATGATAAGCAGTATCCTGAGCACACATTGGTTACACTGTATATGCAAGAGGTTTCTAAAGTGTTGAGCTGATACACTATATTACCAAAAGTATTGGTGCGGCACTTAGAGGATCTGTACAATAAATGCTGCACTTAGAGAATCTGTACAATAAATGCTGCACTTAGATGCGCTTATATATTTTTGTATCTGTACAATAAATGCAGCACTTAGAAGTGTTTTTATGCTTTCTTTTTATTCGGTGTAGGAGTATGTCTTTGGGAATGTTTGACCATTCTTCCAGAAGCACATTTGTAAAGGTCAGACACTGATGTGCACGAGAAGGCCTCCGCTCTAATTCATCCCAATGGTGTTCTATCAAAGTTGGGTAAATGAAATTGTCCAAAATCTCTTGGTATGCTGACGCCTTAAGAGGTACCTTCACTGGAACTAAGGGATCAATCCAAACCCCTGAAAAACAACCCCGTGCCATAATCCCTCCTTCCACCAAATAATTTGGACAAAGCAAGGTCCATAAAGACATGGATGAGCGAGTTTGGGATGGAAGAACTTGACTGGCCTGCACATTGTCCTGACCTCAACCCGATAGAACACCTTTGGGATGAATTAGAGCGGAGACTGCGAGCCAGGCCTTCTTGTTCTTGTTTTGTAAAGTCAGTGCCTGACTTAACAAATGCACAGGTGAATATCAGTCTAATTACAAAGTCAATACAATATGTTAACTAAAGGATGATGGTGTCATAATATTTTACATTGTTATTTTTTAATCATATCGACCTTACTTGCAAGTATTATTTTTTGTCATATGCTTGGATGAAAGTTTATGCCATAACCACAGTAATCTGTTACCATTCAGCTCTGCAAGTTCCTGTAAAAGAGAATGTCTGCATATGAGAGTTATTGTTCAGATATGTTCAGTGCTTGTAAATGAATCATTATTGCTTACATATGGAGCTATTATTTTCCAAAAAATATTCAGGTTACCTTGAACAATGTTCCTCTGTTTTAGCTTAGGAACAAAGTTCCAGAGATAATTTAGTTGTACTCTGCCGTGTAAAGTTACCCAAAGCTGTAAAATGTCAGCTTCTTAATTCAGCCAAATCAGACAACAATCTAATGTGTATCAGTCCTCCATCCAGATGCTTTGGGCTTGTTAGAAAACCTTTCCTGATTGCAACTGTTGCCCCTTCAAATAAGTGATGCCAGCATAGCCTACCTGCAATGCTCTCCTCCTCCCCTCTCTATTTACATAAACTTGCTAGGCTGGCAGAACTAACCCAGTTAATGAAGTGCTTTCAGTACTCATAAGATTTCCTTTCTTCACTTTGGTCAGATGTGCTATGTGTTCAATATTTATAATGTGTATGGATAGTCTTAGAAAATGTTGGGATTACTCTGGCTTTATATGTATCCTAATGTAAAGGTGACCATACACGATAGTAATTAGATGCTGGTTGGGTATTGAAAGATCCACGTGTTATGAGTAATGATTTTTTGCAAACAGCTCTACAAGAACATCAGAGGTGTTCCGTCACATTAGCAAGCATGTAAGGTTTGCTGCTGCTTTTAAAATGTAACTTGTAAACAGTCCGTTGGATTTCCAAATAATGTATTTAAGCATATAAGCTCAGTTTTGTGTGAAAATAACTGAAATCTGAAACTCCGTTGGGTGTAACAAGATGTCCGCTTGGCCCCTGCACAGTAATCATAGTGAGGAGTGTGGGGTGGAGCAAGATGGCGACGGCGAAACGTCACTACAGCGGCCGCCGCCGGGTGTACAAAGATGGCCGCCGTTCCGGAGCTAGGCCGAAGCCATGGCCTTTCCTATGGCCGAGGCTCCGGAGTGCTCCACGGATCGCGTGGTGTTCCGATCCGAACAGGGTGACCCGTTTGGATCACGGATCACCACCGATCCCACCGATCCCTTGCACCACTACCGCTCTCCAGCACTCCTTGTTCTTCTCTCTCCAAAGAGAGAGAGAGTCTGCAATGTGGTCTAGTACAGTGGTATATTTTGGTTTTGTGCTGTCCTAGGCAACCCTAGGAAATCGGGTGACTCCCCATCTAAATTTGTCCAACCCCAGCCGCGGTATACCGTTCTTGTCTCAGGGTCTGATGAAGAAGCTGCAGTCATTCACCGTGAACAGCTGTGGCTTCCTCATCAAACCCTGAGACATGATTCGTCCAAGTGCCACATATTAGTACTGTAGGCCCTAGTAGCCCAAAAAAGTTTTTTACTACTGTGTGGGATGATGTCATTTTGTGTAGAGTTTGTTTCAATGAATAGGGAACAATGAGGCAGTCAAAATATCTGAGTTTGGACATGCATTGCAGAGAGTGATAATATTACTCATTATACAGTGCATGCAAATTTCTATTCCAAAATGATAATAATGGATTTTCACCTTAAGAAAATATGCACACTGAAAATATAACTACTTGTGTTAGAAACAATGACAAAGGTAAAGCTTGAAGGATCAGTGGTTAAATACAAAAAGCAAGATACATGGATCATTAATGTGAGATGAAAGACTTGGCAAACCAAAAGACTGCTTGAAAGCAATGGGCTATTGTTGTTATAGGGACTTCAATTAACTGTTTTATCTTTAATGCATCAGTAAACTGAAAGAAATATAGAAAGCCAGAAAACGGCATCCAATTCGCACTAGTGTGAACCCAGCCTGAGAAATTTTTCTGCATAAAAATATTATTACACATTTGCCAGCTGGCCAGTCACCTTAATGCATAAGGAAATCATTACAAGTATACTGGTATAAAAAGAAATACCACCATTCCACAGTCCAGGTTTCACAGAAACCAGCAAAAGTATATATACCATGGATGGTTCTTATAAATTTCAGTTGGGGCAAGCAGTTAAACAGGGACGTGGGTTGTGCAGGGAAGGTGGGCACTAGGGATGAGCTTTATGTTCGGGTCGAACATGAGTTATGCCCCGTACACACGATCGTTTTTAATGTCATTTTTTAAACCGACGTTTTTCTCCTCAGTTTTTTTCATGTTTCCTCTCAAGCCTGCCTTGCGTACACACCATCATTAAAAAAAACGATCAAGCAAAGCGCAGTGACGTTCAACACGTATGACGGCACTATAAAGGGGAAGTTCCGTTCGAATGACGCCACCCTTTGGGACGCTTTTGCTAATTCCGTGTTACCGCGTGTTAGTAAAAGTTTGGTGAGAGACAATTCGCACTTTTCAGTCTTTGTGCTTTGAAGATCGTTTTCGGGAGTTCAGTTTGCGCCTGTGGGTTCGTATCTGTTTAGCACTGCTTGTAGTCAGTCCGTATCTGTTTATTCAGTGCGGCCTGCTCTGCACGTTCGTGTTTTTCAGCTTGTTCTTCATAGGCCTTGCTGTTCTTCCGTGCGTTCTTCTAGTTCGTTCTGTTCAGCCGACCGTTATCTAGCCATGTTGCGGCTACGTACTCGTCGTAGAGTTCGTGCTGTAGTTGGTGCAGGGGTTCATGCTGTATCCCGACTCCATGCCATGAGCAGGGTCAGGAGGAGTTCATGGACCAAGAATTGGTTGCTCCAGCGGCACCAATTCTGTCACATGCCTTTGTTGCGGGAGATCAGGGAGAATAATCCTGATGATTTCAGGAATTTTCTCAGGATGTCTGACCCCGTATTTCAGCAGCTGTTGGCTTTGGTGTCCCCCTATATTACCAGGCAGGACACCGTTATGCGGGAAGCCATCAGTGCTGAGCAGAGGCTCATCGCCACGTTGCGATACCTGGCTACTGGGAGAAGCCTGCAGGACCTTAAGTTCTCCAAAGGCATATCCCCCCAGGCTCTGAGGATCATTATACCAGAGACTTGTTCTGCCATCCTTCAAGTTTTGCAGGAGGACTATATTAAGGTAAGTGTTCAAAAATTCACATTGTATGGTTTTTATTTTTGGATATTTTTAATTTGCTTTATTTGCAGTCCCTAATTCACATGATTCTTAGCTGCAGGGAATGTCCCCTTTCTCCCCATGTTTTATTATTTAAAGTTTGGGGTTTGAGGCCTACCTGTAAATTTGGCTTACCTAACCTCTCCAGCATGCTATCTTGGGGCCATACCTACCTTGCCTAGTCATTTCCATGTTTTTTATTCTATGTTCCATCGTAGTGCTTTACCCAAAACGCACCCTAAATTTTGCCTAGGAATGTTTCATTTTTGTTAACTTCAATACAGAGTGCTACAGCCTTCATGTGTGATATTCCCAACTCATCTTCAACCCCCCCCCCCATAATTTTTTGGTTTGTTTGTTTTTTGTTGCTTCCAATTTTTTATGTTTTGAACAGTTTCTACCAATGTTGGCCATGAATGTGTGTATGAAATCAGCTTTCAATGTTTCTGGCTCCAAGTATTAATTTATTATTTCTTTAATTCCACAGTTCCCTTCTTCGCCACATGAATGGCAGAATGTGGCTTCCGAGTTTGCCCAGCGATGGAACTTTCCGAACTGTGGAGGAGCCATCGACGGCAAACATGTTCGGGTCGTCCCACCACCCCATTCGGGATCCTTTTATTATAATTATAAGGGGTTCCACAGCGTCGTGATGATGGCAGTGGTGTCGGCCACCTACGAGTTCCTCTATGTGGACGTTGGCAAGAATGGCAGGATGTCTGATGGAGAAGTTTTTGCCCAGACGGAGTTTGGGGAACGGCTCCTTTTGGATCTGCTGGCCTTGCCACCAGCGGAGCAGAATGTGGAGGGACTACCTTGTGTCTTTGTGGCGGATGAGGCGTTTGGCCTGGGACCCCATTTGATGAGGCCATTCCCGCAACGCACCCTCACCCCTGAGAGGAGGGTGTTCAATTATCGGCTGGCCAGAGCCAGAAGGGTGGTGGAAAATGCATTTGGGATCATGGCCAGCCGATTTCGCCTCTTCCTTACCTCCATCCACCTTGCCCCATACAAATGGAACCATGTGGTTATGACGTGCTGTGTGCTGCATAATTTCCTAAGGGTGCATTCAACGAGTTATATATCTTTGAGTGGGCCTGAGGCCTCTTTAATCAATGCAGAAACTTTGGTGGCCCTGGAACCTGGCCGTCCTGGCTTGGCCCCCCCAACCGGACGTGAGGTCCGTAACCAATATGTGGACTATTTTATGGGTGGGGGGCCATTGAAATGCCAGACAATCTTTAATAATTTTATACCAAAAAAATAAAACTTTTTCTTGAGTAAAGATTGGTTTGGATTTTTTATTGTATAATGTTTGATGTTTCTGGTAGGTTTACCTAGTGCACTTGTTTTGCCATGTGGATTAAACAATCTTAATTAGCCTTCATTGTCAGTGTAAACACCAAACATTGATTAGTTCACTCAGCACCACATTTACATAATGAAGCCACAATTATTTGTTATGTAAAAATACCTTTATTTCTTTTTTAGGTGGGAAACTTCCTTAGAAATGTGGATGTTCCCTTAATTTCGGGTGTATTAAAACGCATGACCAGCCATGCATAAACAAACTATATTCGTCAAAATTTTGAAAAAGCTAAACATATGCTAGTCATTAAAGGGTAAAATAACAAAAATACTTATAAAACTCTGCAAGTAAAACGTTATTTGGTGTAAAAACATTGGACACGCCCAAGCACAGCCATGATATTTTGGAGCCTTTCCTCCACCCGCTTTGTATTTGCCCTGATCTCTAGCAAGTCTCCCTTAATTTTTTCGAGGTCACGACAGCAGACCATCAGGTATTGGATCAGGATCTGGGCACTGTGATGTGTCAACTTATTGGGGTCTTCGGCCAGAACTGCACCTAAATGTAAAAAGAAATATGTAGGATAGAATATGTAGGCCTACATCTATTTAACATGCATGTGTCTGGTTTCTCTCTGACCTGTGGTGGTGCCACTTTCCACTTCCACAACATCACATTCCTCTCCATCCTGGGGTTCTGGGGCTATTGTTGTAGGTGTTGCAATTATCGTCTCATCTGAGGTAGCTTTTCGAATCCCTAGGGAGATTGAAATAAAAGGAATAGTTTCATTAGTAGCGACTCAATTTTGCTAAAATAAGAAACATGAAAAAATACTTTGTAATCATTCTTTTGAAGCATGCTCCATTTTAAATTTTACCCCCTGTGCCAACCGGGACAAATGATTGGATACATAGCCAAAACCAGAGCATATACATTTTGAACACAAATTTGACACATTGTAACACCCCAAAGTATCTACACAGGATCACCTGTGTGTGACACCCTCAAGCTTTTTGGCTTTAGGCCCACACTTGTACTACTGCGTTCAGATGTTTCATCAGCTGCTGAGCATTCACTCCCTTAACATTACCATGCATATCGTTTTTTCTAACGAACAAATGTCCTTTGGATTAGCACCCAAAAAATAAGTGAGGCCCAAATTTACTCCCCCAAATAAACCAAAATACATGGGTGTTCACACTGGATGATCCTAAAACATCGTTTGAGGAACTGTACGGAGAAAGAGGTTTAATACGTCCGTTTACTGTGCGGACGAACCTGAAAGATGGTATCTTTCAGTGTACTATATGAAAGTTAAAAATACACGACAGAATACAAGAAAATAATATGTACCATGGAAACTAAAAAAAAATTACTTACTTTTTAATATAACTTTCTTGAATCTTTTATATTGGTCGGCCTCCCGCAACTTCAGATCTGACCATCGTTTTCTGAGCTGTTCCTTCGTTCTGCACACCCCGAATTTTTTGTGAAGACTTTTGACCACTTTGCCCATAATTCTGGACTTGACCAGATTAGGCCTTTTATACGGACCATGCTTGGCATCATAATCCTCCTTCTTTAAAATGGCGACCATCTCCACCATTTCCTCGAATGACATGTTGGATGCCTTATATCTCCTGGGTCTTGATTTGGGCTCCTCTGGAATTTCATCCTCTGTAGAGGTAATCTCAGCCACCTGTGTCTCCGCCATGTTTTGTTCAGCACTACGAGCGAGAAGGGGTGGGGAAAGTACAATATTGAACATCAGGGGCGGGGAAAGCGTGCGGAGTTTCACGCATGCGCTGTGTATATCAAGTGAAGATCCATGTCTGGGAAATACGTTCATTTGTCGGGAGAGGGAGTTAGCAACGAACGTCGTGACGAAGGTACCTAACAATTTAACTTTTTGAGGTTCATCAGACGAGGAGATTTGTGTGCTCAAAATATGTAGACAATGCACAGTTGAGGAATGTTGCCTGAAATATATATTTTTTTTGGTTTCTCGCTTTTACAGATATCATGAATACTTTTAAAAACCCAGACTTCATGGGGGAGTTCATCGACAAATGGCAAGAGCTCCCTATATTATGGCAAACAAAAAGTGGCGCTAATAAAAATAAAGACGCCAGGAAAGCAGCACTGGAGAGCCTGCTTGCATTTGTGCAAACAAAGATACCCACAACAACTCTCCAAGATGTCAAAAACAAAATTGCGACCATCAGAGGGACATACAGGACCCAGAGGACTATGGTCCTGAGGTCCCAGAGGTCAGGTGCACCAGCAGATAAGGTTTATAAACCCAGTCTGTGGTACTACAGTAAGCTTGCTTTTCTGGATGACCAGCTGGAAGTGCGGGAATCTCTCTCCACCCTTCCCCCCAGAGGTCAATCCAGCCTTCCTTGTACCCAACCCTCCAGCCTTCCCTGCAGCCAGTCCTCCAGCCTTCCTGTCAACCCTGCTCTGGCTTCCTCTGAGGATCAAGATCAGGGCCTTGAGGAGGCAGATTTGGAGATATGGAGCCAGGTAAAGTATTGATATCTATATTTATATCTTACAAAATTGTAGAATTTAAATAGATGTTAGTATTGTTAAAGGTATGTACACTTCTACCAATAAAGTTTGTGAAGAGCAAGATACAGTAGTGGCCTAATTTTATGTGCACAAGACAACAAAACCAGGATGCGGAATCAATGAAAATGACATAACTTTTGGCATTGATTTCAACAATGTCTAGAGGTGAACAATGTCTGTGAATGATGATGTGGCAAAATAAATAATGTCCCTTCCTTTTTTACAGCCAGAGCAGAGCCAGGAAGAGGGTGATGTTGGGGATCAGGAGGAGGCAGGGCCCAGTGGCACCCAGGAGGAGGCTGGGCCCAGTGGCACCCAGGAGGAGGCTTGGCCCAGCACAAGAGCCCAGATGCCTCCCCTGGTAGTTAAACCACGAGGGCCAAGGAGAGGTAGGCAGGTGGAGGAGGAAACCAGGGCCTTCCTCAGAGAGGCAACAGCGGCCCTCAGAGAGGCACCCTCTGTTGATGAGGGATTTGCCGCAGTCCTCGCCCACAAACTAGGGCAAATGGAGTTGCAGCAAAAAATTTACAGTGAGACCCTGCTATTGAAAGTCATCAATAAGGGCGTGCTGGGTGAACTCACTAGGTACACGGACATAACGGAGGTTGTCCCTACTCCTCCACCTCCTCCTCCTCCTCCTCCTACTCCTCCTGCCACAACCTCTCCTCCTGATCCCCAGCCTCCAAGGAAGAAACCAACCAAGGCTGCAGAGAAGGCTGGAGAGAAGGCTACAAGGAAGAGGAGAAAATAATGCCTGCTGTAGTACCACAGACTGGGGACATATAGGACTTATCTGCTGTGGCTCCTGACCTCTGGGAGCTCAAGACAAGATTGGGCTCCTTTTTTTTGGGGATCTAATCTCTATTTTGGTTTGGACATCTTGGATGGTTGTTGTGGGGTCAAAGGGATGCACAAATGCAAGCAGGCTCTCCAGTGCTGCCTTCCACTTTAATTTGTTAATGTTCTGAAATAAAAAAAAATTTAGTGCCCTTAAAAAACTTGACTATGTGATTTGTATTTCAAAAGAGAGCTTGCTAGGGAGCAGGCAGGGACATCTCAAATTATATTATTGTTATTATCAGGGGACACAAACCTCCCTGAGGCCAAATGAGACACATTTGGAAGGTTGTTGTGGTAACTTTACACAAGAATAATTTAAGCCAAAATAATTAAAAAAAGGCCACAAAAAAAAAAAACACAATAGTAAAATATAATTTAAAGAAAAAAGGAGAATTACATTATTTTATTATTATTAGTATTATTTAGGAGGGAGGTGCGGCTTATAAATAATATTTTACAATCATTAGAGCAATTTGGAATTACTTTAGAAACAAGTTTGGCATAACTCTCAATGTCATTATCAAAAGAGGGTAATTTTAAAGCATTATCAAAAGAAGAACGGAATGCGCAGCATTAAAATGATGCTATTAATTCCACCGTGACGAATGTGCCATCTCCATTTCCAACATTAGCTTTACCAAAACGAGCGCTCCCGTCTCATAGTTGCTTCTGAGCATGCGCATTTTTTTTCACGTCGTGAAAGCATACACACTATCGTTTTTCACGTCGTTAAAAAAAACGACATGAAAAACGATGTGAAAAAAGAGAGCATGTCCGGAATTTTTAATGGCCGTTTTTCACATCGTTAAAAATGCTCTGGAGCATACACACGATCATTTTTCAGGGCCATTTTTTAAAATGGCAGTTTTAACAGCATGAAAAACGATCGTGTGTACGGGGCATTAGACTCGAACATTGGCTGTTTGTCGAAAAATGAACATTATGGGGCGTTCGCGGAACGCCCCATAATGCACTGCGACATCGCAGTGCCGTCAGCAAAGAGAGCCATGATTGGCCAAAGGCAGGATGTCATTGGCCAATTATGGCTCAGGGGGTTAAGTCCACGCCCCACACTATATAAGGCCGCCTGCACGTCGGCCCTGTGTAGTGTGTTGCTGGCGTTAAAGGAGAGAGAGTGTCATTTCATTTAGTTTGAGCAGGCAGGCGTTTCAGTTAGCTGCAGTTTATTTAGTATATATATATACATCCAGGCTTTGTGTGTGTGTATATATATATATATATATATATATATATATATATATATATATATACACTGTATCCAGTTTAGCTAGATCTCACTGCAGACCATTCCTGGTGTACTGTTTCTAATATACTTCAGGCAGGCAGGTGATTCAGTTAGCTGCAGTGTATTTAGTATATATATATATACATCCCAGCTTGTATATATATATATATATATATATATATATATATACTGTATCCAGATTAGCTAGATCTGACTGCAGACCGTTCCTAGTGTACGTATTCAAATACACTGTCAGGCAGGCAGGCCAGGCAGGTGATCCACTGATCTGCAGTGCATAAAATATATATACTGTCTCCTACATATATATCCACTGCATTCTAGTGTAGACAAGCCTATACCTGACTGCAGGCCATTCCTGATATTCAAATACACTGTCAGGCAGGCAGGCCAGGCAGGTGATCCACTGATCTGCAGTGAATAAAATATATATACTGTCTCCTACATATATATCCACTGCATTCTAGTGTAGCCAAGCCTATACCTAACTGCAGGCCATTCCTGGTGTACGTATTCAAATACACTGTCAGGCAGGCAGGCCAGGCAGGTGATTCAGTGATCTGCAGTGCATAATATATATATACTGTTTCCTACATATATATCCACTGCATTCTAGTGTAGCCAAGCCTATACCTGTATGCAAGCCATTCCTGGTGTACGTATTCAAATACACTGTCAGACAGGCAGGTCAGGCAGGTGATTCAGTGATCTGCAGTGCATAAAATATATATACTGTCTCCTACATATATATCCACTGCATTCTAGTGTAGCCAAGCCTATTCCTGTGTTCCAAGTAGAGTTGAGCAGACACCTGGATGTTCGGCTTCGACGGGTTCGGCCAAACTTCGGAAAAAAGTTAGAGTTCGGGACCGAACTTGACCCGAACTTGACCGGGAACCCGAACCACATTGAAGTCAATGGGGACCTGAACTTTTGAGGACTAAAATGGCTCTAAAAAGGTAATGGAAAGGGCTAGAGGGCTGCAAATGGCAGCAAAATGTTCTTAAGACCATGGCAAGTGCTCTGCAAACAAATGTGGATAGGGAAATAATTTAAAATAACATAAAAAAAATAAAAAATAAAAATAATATGCTGGAGGCCCCCTTCTCAGCAGAAGAGGTACAGGAAGTCATTAAGAACCTCAGAAACTCAACGGCACGATGCCACACATATGGCCCCAGAATACGCCCTTTCTGGAAAAAATATTTTTCAATTTAATGGATAAGCTAGTGGGAAAATAAAATACTTTGAAATAAAAATAAATAAAAAATATAATCTTGACCTAGGAGGACGAGGTCCATATGGAGTAGGAGGTTGAGGTGGCGGTGGATGTGGCTGTGTAGGTGGAAGCGGCGGTGGAGGAGGACGAGGTAGCCAACACTGGTTCAAAAATACAACAATGGCTGGGTAAGGCCGGTGATGTGTCGAATTCTGTCCCCCGTCGGATAGTGTCCGCCCTGTACTGCGCTTGCTCAGTACGTAGGACAAGGGGATTTTGAAAATCTCCGAAAATGAACGGCGCCTGCGTGGTGAGTCAAGGTTAAAGCCACACCATCCGAGGTTCAAGCCGAGCCAAGCGAGGCCGTGCCCGAAGCGAGCCCGTGAGGGGCCCTGTTACTATGTTCTACCGTATGTCCACTTGGATGGTGGGGCTTGAACCTGCACTCACGGCGCAGGCGCCGTTCATCTTCGGAGATTTTGTGAATCTCCTTGTCCTCCGTACTGCGCAAGCGCTGCGCCTGCACAGTATGGGCCGGAAACTATCCGATGGACGGACAGTTTTTGTCAGAACACCGGTATATATGTCTATTCTGCACAAGGTACAGACAAGTCCTGTGGGATCCATGCCTGGTTTATTTTAATGAACGTAAGCTTGTCCACATTGGCTCTGGACAGGCGGCTGCGCTTGTCTGTGATAACGCCCCCCTGCCGTGCTAAATACACGTTCAGATAATACACTGGCTGCAGGGCAGGCCAGCACCTCCAAGGAGTAAAGGGCAAGCTCAGGCCATGTGCCCAATTTGGAGACCCAGAAGTTGAAGGGGGCAGACACGTCATTCAGTACGTGTAGGCGTGTGCACACATACTGCTCCACCATGTTGGTGAAATGCTGCCTCCTGCTAAGACTAGGCTTGTGCAATTCGTTTCGTAACGAATTGAAATTCGTCCGAATTTAGCAACTTTCGGACATTCGGAAGCATTCGAATTTCCGAACAAAGCAATTACGAATAAGACCGAATCCGAAATAAATTATACCGCAAATAGCGAATGCCCGAATGTCTTCGGCATAATTCGTTATGAAAAAGTTACGAATGTACGAATCCATACGAAGCACAATAACACTCACTCTGCTCTGCTCTCTGCTTCTCCCACACCGTGCTGAACTCCCTCTCAAAATGGTGTACAGGGGCGGAGGTTATAGCCGCATGTAAAAAACGAAAGTAAAATACGAGATTTCGAATCCATTCGAAGCACAATAACACTCACTCTGCTCTGCTCTCTGCTTCTCCCTCACCGTGCTGAACCCTCTGAAAATGGTGTACAGGGGCGGAGCCTATAGCCGCATGTTAAAAACGAAAGTAAAATACGAGATTTCGAATCGTTACAAATAACCGCAATGTATTTAGAAAAGTACAAATCCATTCGAAGCACATTAGGCATAATAGGCAGCGTCGTTGTGAGAGAGACACGGAAAATTACGAATCAACGAACCCAAAAAAAGTTACGAAAGTAGGAGTTGTGTCCAGAATCAACGAAAAACAACGTACTCTACCGAAAGTACGAACCCAAAAAAAGTTACGAAAGTAGGAGTTGTGTCCAGAATCAACGAAAAACAACGTACTCTACCGAAAGTACGAATTATAAAGCAACAAAAAATTCAACGAAAAATGTCGCTTGCAAAAATACGAATGAGTCCGAACACGAAAAATCCCGTCTAGCAAAATTACGAATGATTACGAATCAACAGGACCGGAAAGAAACGAACCGAAACGGAACAAATTTTTCCGTTGTGCACAAGTCTAGCTAAGACGTTCCATCTCAGCTGGTGTCGCTGGTTATTGTGGCTTGCTGACAAAGCTTTTCCACATTTCAGCCATGCTAACCCTGCCTTCTGAGGTGCTGGCGGTGCCCCAGCTGCGTTGGCAACCTCTTCCTCCTCCTCTGCCTTCACCTTGTGCTTCCTCCGTATCCCCGCTGTCAGGTGGGAATGCCACCAGCAGCGCGTCTACCAGCGTGCGCTTGTACTCGCGCATATTACGATCCCGCTCCAGTGAGGGAATTAAGGATGGTACGTTGTCCTTGTAACGGGGATCCAGCAGCGTGGCCACCCAGTAATCAGCACCAGTTAGAATGTGGGCAACTCGGCGGTCGTTTTGGGGACACTGCAGCATGTAATCGCTCATGTGTGCCAGGCTGCCCAGAGGCAACAAAAAGCTGTCCTCTGTGGGAGGTGTATCGTCTGTGTCCTCTGTATCCCCCCAACCACGCACCAGTGATGGCCATGAGCTGGTCTGGGTGCCACCCTGCTGTGAACATGGTTCCTCCTCCTCCATCTCCTCCTCATCCTCCACCTCGTCATCCTCCAGAACTGAGCCCTTGCTGCCGGACAATTGTGTACCTGGCGTTTGTTGGTGCAGGAACCCACCCTCGTAGCCACTTGTGAAAGACTGCCCTGAAAGCCTTTGAAATGATCCCGGTTCCTCCTCCTCCTCCTCCTTTGCCACATCCTCTTCCATCATCGCCCGAAGCGTTTTTTCAAGGAAGCATAGAACTGGGATAGTAACGCTGAGAACGGCATCATCAGGACTGGCCATGTTGGTGGAGTACTCGAAACAGCGCAACAAGGCACACAGGTCTCGCATGGAGGCCCAGTTATTGGTGGTGAAGTGGTGCTGTTCCACAGAGCAACTCACGCGTGATTGCTGCAGCTGAAACTCCACTATAGCCTGCTACTGCTCGCACAGTCTGGTCAGCATGTGCAAGGTGGAGTTCCACCTTGTGGGCACGTCATATATGAGGCGGTGAGCGGGAAGGCCGAAGTTACGCTGCAGCGCTGACAGGCGAGCAGCAGCAGGGTGAGAATGCGGAAAGTTCGCACAGACGGCCCGCACTTTCTGCAGCAGCTCTGGCATATTGGGGTAATTTTTCAGGAACCTCTGGACCACCAAGTTCAGCACATGCGCCAGGCAAGGGATGTGCGTCAAACCGGCTAGGCCCAGAGCTGCTACGAGATTTCGCCCATTATCGCACACCACCAGGCCGGGCTTGAGGCTCACTGCCACCAACCACTCATCGGTCTGTTGTTCCATGTCCCTCGACAACTCCTGCGCGGTGTGGGATTTTTCCCCCAAACAGGAAAGTTTTAAAACTGCCTGCTGTCGTTTACACCTGGCTGTGCTGAAGTTGGTGGTGAAGGTGTTACGCTGACCGGATAAGAAGGCGGTAGAGGATGAGGAAGCGGAGTAGGAGGAGTTAGCAACAGGAGGCAAACTGAAGCGCCCTGCAATCCTCAGTGGTGGAAGGACATGCGCCAAACTGCTATCTGCCTCAGGCCCAGCCGCCACTGCATTTACCCAGTGTGCTGTTAGGGAGATATAATGTCCCTGACCGTGCTTACTAGTCCATGCATCCGTAGTTAGGTGGACCTTGCCACAGATGGCGTTGCGCAGTGCACACCTGATTTTGTCCCCCACTTGGTTGTGCAGGGAAGGGATGGTTCGCCTGGAAAAGTAGTGGCGGCTGGGCACGACGTACTGTGGGACAGCCAATGCCATCAGGCTTTTAAAACTCTGTGTCTCCACCAGACGGAATGACAGCATTTCAAAGGGGAGGAATTTTGAAATGCTGGCATTCAGGGCCAGGGATCGCGGGTGGCTAGGGGGGTACTTCCTCTTCCACTCCAGTGTTTGGGAGATAGAGAGCTGAACGCTTCCATGGGACATTGTGGAGATGGTTGGTGACCCAGGTGGTAGTGTTGCTGGCAGATGCTCTGTTTGCGGGTTGGCGGGTGCTACTGTCACTACAGAGGTGGATGAAGAGGCCGAGACTGCAGCAGAAGAGGTAGCAGGAGGAGCCAGAGACCTTTCTTTGTTTTGGAGGTGTCTACTCCACTGCAGCTCGTGCTTTGCACTTAGATGCCTGGTCATGCAGGTTGTGCTCAGGTTGAGAACGTTTATGCCTCGCTTCAGGCTCTGATTTTACAGCATGCAAACCACTCGTGTATTGTCATCAGCACATTGTCTGAAGAACTGCCACGCTAGGGAACTCCTTGGACCTGGCTTTGGTGTGCTTGGTCCCTTGCTGCGTTGGGCAGTAGCAGACGTACTGTCTAGGGGACGGACGCTCCGCTTTTGCACCCTGCTCCCTCTTCTGCTGTGCTGGTGGCTCTGTGCGACCACCGCCTCTTCCTCCGAACTACACTGGTCACCTGCATAATGTTGATTCCATGTGGGGTCGAGGACCTCATCATCCTCCACATCATCTTCCACCCAGTCTTCACCCCTGCCCTCGTTGTCGGTCTGCACAATTGCGAAAGCAGCAGCAGTTGGCACCTGTGTTTCGTCATCATCCAAAACGTGCTACGATAGTCCTCCCATGTACTCATCATGAAACATAAGTGGTTGGGCATCGGTGCACTCAATCTCTTCCACTTCTGGGGCAGGGCTAGGTGGATGGCCCTGGGAAACCCTGCTAACAGAGTCATTGAAAAGCAGAAGAGACTGCTGCATGATTTGGGGCTCAGACTGCTTGGCTGACTTGCAAGGGGGTGAGTGAAAGACTGATGGTCATCGGCTGCAGGTGCCAACTCTGATCTTTCATCAGAAGAGTGAGTGGGAGACAATGTGAAGGAACAGGAGGCACTGTTAGCAACCCAATCTACTATCGCCTGTACTTGTCCTGGCCTCAACATTCGTACAGCCTCATTAGGCGCGACAAAATACCGCTGCAGGCTCTGTCGCCTACTCGCACCTGCGGAAGGTGTTTCACCTGTGCGTGTAGCTGGCACAGATCGACCACGTCCTCTCCCTGCAACAGGAGCTCCACCAGCAGCACCACGACCGGGGCCACGTCCCTTTTACATTCTCCTCATATTTTCCAAATTTAAGATCTTGCCCTAAATGGGTGTTTTTGGAAGAGCAAAATACACCCACAGTGTGTAAACGGTGTATCTCACACCTACAGAACTGCAGAAAATGCTATTCAAAAAAAATTTTTGTCCTAAAATTATTTTTTTAGAATAGTACAATAGAAGAAAAATATATATGAATTGTAAATCTCACACCTGCATATATGCAGAAAACACTGCAATTTTTTTTTTCCTAAATGGGTGTTTTTGGAAGACCAGAATACACCCACAGTATGTAAACGGCGTATCTGACACCTACAGAACTGCAGAAAATGCTATTCAAAAAAAATTTTTTGTCCTAAAATAATTTTTTTAGAATAGCACAATAGAAGAAAAATATATATGAATTGTAAATCTCACACCTGCATATATGCAGAAAACACTGCAATTTTTTTTCCCTAAATGGGTGTTTTTGGAAGAGCAGAATACACCCACAGTATGTTAACGGTGTATATCTCACACCTACAGAACTGCAGAAAATGCTATTCAAAAATAAATGTTTTTGCAATAACATTTTTTTTTTTAGAATAGCACAATAGAAGAAAAAAATATATATTTGTAAATCTCACACCTGCATATATGCAGAAAACACTGCAATTTTTTTTATTCATTTTTTTTGGCCTAAATGGGTATTTTTGGAAGAGCAGAATACACCCACAGTATGTAAACAGTGTATCTCACACCTACAGAACTGCAGAAAATGCTATTCCAAAAAAATGTTTTTGCAATATTTTTTTTTTTTTTTTTTTTAATAGCACAATAGAAGAAAAAATTATATATTTGTAAATCTCACACCTGCATATATGCAGAAAACACTGCAATTTTATTTTTTGCCCTAAATGGGTGTTTTTGGAAGAGCAGAATACACCCACCGTATGTACAGGGTGTATCTCAACGTAACATATGCAGTGCTGGTGCACTGAGCTTGCAGATAAAAGTTATATTTTCTCTGGCACTGGGGTCATGGCAGTGTAAAAAGACTGTGCACTGCAACCCAACCAGGTAAATCTATGCAGATAGCTGTTATTAGATCTCTGAATCTGGACTCCTACATAAATCTCTCTCCCTGAATGCAGCAACAGGAACCTTGCCCTACACTGTCTCTATCTTTTCTCTCAGTAGATTGCAGAATCAGGACTAACGCCTATCATTTCATTCTCTCCCTCACAGCAACAGCAGCCAGGAAACTTTACCTACACTGTCTAAAAGCAGAGTGACGTGCTGTGCTGTGTGCCTCTAGCTTATATAGAGTCTGGGTCACATGCTGCACTGGCCAATCACAGCCATGCCATTAGTAGGCATGGCTGTGATGGCTTCTAAGGGCACACCAGTCAAACGAAAGTTTATTGGCTGCCCTGTAGCTTTTAGAAATGCACCATTACATCGCCGAACACCGGACCCGAACCCGAACATACAGTCAATTGTTCGGGTTCGCGTCCGGGACCCAAAAACCCAAAAGTTCGGTACGGACCCAAACTTTACAGTTCGGGTCCGCTCAACCCTAGTCCCAAGCACTTGCGGGCAATCTGCTAGCGGTACACCTAAATCCGATTGTAGCAGGCAAATTTCCCTACATGCTTAGCGGCTGAATGCTAGTTTGGCTAAATTGCTAGCACTCCAACTGCTGTCTTTTCAGCTGGTAGACTCTGCCCCCTTTCGCGAATTTGTGGAATGTGCGGTACCTCAGTGGCAGGTTCCCAAACATAATTTTTTTTCTCGGAAGGCCATTCCAGCTCTCTACCGGCATGTGGAAGGCAATGTCTTGGCCTCGTTGAACAGGGCGATCAGTGGTAAGGTGCATATTACCGCTGACTCATGGTCCAGCAGGCATGGACAGGGACGTTACCTTTCTTTCACGGCGCACTGGGTAACTCTCATGACAGATGGGAAGGATGCAGGACAGGGTGCAGTATTGTTGGAGCTTGTTCCGCCACTACGCCTCCAAAATGCTGGTAGTGGTGATTCTGTCACACCTCTCTCCTCCACCCCCTCCTCTTCTTCTTCCTCTATGGCCTCTTCCTGTGCAGATTTGTCCTCGGAACCAGCGGTGCTCCGTAGGCATTCTAGGGGCTACGCAAGCACCCAGGCAAAAAGATGCCATGCGGTGCTTGAGTTGGTCTGCTTAGGGGACTGGAGCCACACTGGGTACCCATACCGTTTCTCTCAATAATTTGTATCCATTTTGCCAGGACCCGACATTACAATACAGCCGCAAGCAGTTTTAAATGACTTTTATTCCTTTAGAAATGTCATTTTGTGCAGGGACTGTTATAAATATGGGAAAAACTTGCCACTTTACAGGCATACTATAGACACCCCCAGGTTTCACTTTAAGCATTATTAAAATCACTGCTCCCGAAAAAAACTTTTTTTTGCATTGATACATGTCCCCTGGGGCATGACCCGGGTCCCCAAACACTTTTTAGGACATTAACTTGCATATTAGCCTTTAAAATTCGCATTTTATATTTTTGACGTTCGAGTCCCATAGACTTTAACGGTGTTCGAAAGATCGCGCAAACTTTCGGTCCGTTCGCATGTACTGCCACAAACCGAACCGGGGGGTGTTCGGCTCATCCCTAGTGGGCACGGCCACCTCATGGAGTTTATTGTACAGCATCTGTGTTAGACACGTGCACACTGAAATATTTTGTTTCGAAATTTCGTTTTTGTCCGAAAAATTCATTAATTTAGTTTCTCCCGAAATTCGTTTTTATTTATTTTGTTTTTCGTTAAAAAATGCATTTGTCCGAAAATACGAATTAATTAAGGTAGAATCTGTCATTGAAGGCTAATGGTGTCTGTCAAATGTACTAAGAAGATTAGACGGAGCAGCTAAACTGTACAACGCCACAATCGTACATTTCCGGTCGAATGTTCCGCCTACAAGCTATAGTAAAATTCTAATGTTGTATGACTAGTAATAATTGTATTTATTAATTATTATTACTAGTCAACCAACATTAGAATTCTTCTATAGCCTATGGGCAGAGCATTTCACCTTAAATGTCCGCTCGTTGCGATTGTATGTTTTTAGCTGGTTCGTCGAATCTTCGTGTCTCTATAATGTTGAATCTTTTCTCTCTATGTTGAATCTTTTCTCTCTATGTAGAATAATCTTGGACTAATAGAGGTAAGGTTAGGCACATTCGACCGCAGGTTCGATAGACACAGATTGTTATTGTCAGCGTCATGTTGAATCTCCTATCTATATCGAACTGTTGTCGCAACGAAAACGAAAATAAAGCATTTGTTTATGTCGGATCTTTCGGGATTCGGATTCTGCGCTTTCGTTATCGTTTGTTAAAACGATAATGAAAATATCCGAAATTCAGACAAAAATGCATTCGGACGAAAACGAATGCACATGTCTAATCTGTGTTACATTGAGTGTTTGTCAGTACAAACCTACTTTAAAGTAAATTTGTCCTTAATCTACGGCCTTGAAACCCAGAGCTAAAAGTCACTGACTGATGTTATAATGGGCCATATTAACCCTCAGTGTCACTAGAACTTAGTTTTGGCTCTGCTTTGATATTGAGCCCCAACATCAGGAACCCCAAGAAGGATTTTGCAGCATGCTTACAGGTAAAGACCAAATCAACAGGCAAAAATATATTCTGAAAACAGCAGAACAGACAACATTCAGATAAAGTCCTAACTTTGAAACAAATCAGGGCAGGCAACAGAGACCAAAAAGCCAATGCCGGTGGATAGGCCAATGTCAAAACCAAAAGAATGATCACCTGACAAAGTACAAAACAACATTTTTTGCTCAAGCTATCGATCCAGTATACAGAACAATGATACTTCTTACTCCTGTAATGTCGCAGTCTTGCTTAAAAGGTAAATGCATTGCATTCTGTATTTCCACCAGATGGTATAAATAAATGCCTAGGAACAGCATGCCTGGGCCATTCATATGGATGCAGAGACTGGAACCATCAACAGGAAAAGAGGACAGGTGAGGTATACAAGAGGCTCTACATCAGGGGTCTCAAACCTGCGGCCCTCCAGCTGTTGCGGAACTACAAGTCCCATCATGCCTCTGCCTATGGGAGTCATGCTTGTAACTGTTTAGCCTTGCAATGACTCATGGGAATTGTAGTTCTGCAACAGCTGGAGGGCCACCAGTTTGAGACCCCTGCTCTACATCCTTACAGTAGTGCAACCTATCACTAGTTTTAGTGAAGGTAATATTGTGGTCACTCCCTGGTTTTACCAGTATTAGTGTGATGGTCTTTCTTTGGCTTTAGCAGTGCTAAAGTAGTTGTCATTGTTTGACTGTGGTAGGGAGCATGGACAGTCTAAAGTAACGGTCACTCTTTGGCTTTTGGGGTAATTTAAATTTTCTGGCTGTTATTCAAAACACACTGTACAGGCGGTCCCCTAGATACAAACATCCGACTTACAAACGACTCCTACTTACAAACGGAGCGAGACAACAGGAAGTGAGAGGAGATCTACCACTAAGAAGGGAAATTCACTCCTGATATGCCGCGTACACACAATCGATTTTCTCGACGGTGAAAACACCGTTGAGAAAATCGATGGGAAAAACGAGGAATGGCTTGTTTCCCTACACACGGCCGTTTTTCCCGTCATTTTTTCTCTTGGTCGAGAAAAACGACCATGTGTAGGCTCCCCGGCAGTGTTTCCCTATGGGAAAACTGCCGTGGAAAAAAATGCCATGAATCACGACGAGAAAAATTAGAGCATGTTCTAATTTTTCTCGTCGTGATTAATGTCGTTTTTCTCGTCGGGAAAAATGACCAAAAGCCCACACCCGGTAGTTTTTCTCATCAAAGAGAAAAAATTTCATTTTTCCCGACGAGAAAAATGGTCGTGTGTATGCGGCATAAGAGTTATTATGTGAAAAAGGTACCTCCACTGATGCTTTATCACCAAGGCTTGTTTCCACAACAACACAAAATATTCAAAACCCAATTGTCATTTGGACAAAGTGAGGTGAAATCTTCTGAACAGGGGCACAGACAGCAAAACAAATGTTACAAGGGTAACATTCCTTATGCTATCCAAAAAGCTTAATTGTTTTTTTGGCTGGAGTTACACTTAAAAAATGTACCTGTTCCAACTTACAAACAGATTCAACTTAAGAATAAACCTTCGGGCCCTATCTTGTTTGTAACCCGGGGACCGCCTGTACTAGAAATCTGCAGAAGGTGACAGTGTTAACCTAATGACACCCCACACGCAGGTCACAAATGCAGTGCGTTTTCCTGCACCTGATCTCATGGTACAGTAGTACTATGCAATTCGGTTGCTGTGCATTTAATAAAGTAGTGTATGCACTACTTTTGATGTGGTCCGGTGCGATTTCAGCTCATTCAAATGAATAGTCTGAAAATGCACTTAACCCGGATTGAATGTGAATTGCACAGGAATGCACTGTGCATTACTGTATGATTCATGATGTGAACTGGCCCTAGGTCAACCCTGTGTCCAGGCTCTGAGTGCATTAAGGAATAATCCTTTTGTTGAGTAGTAGTCATTGTGCATAATGTACAGTTGTGCTCCTGGTATCAAGCAGTGGTTCTTTTCCGTGCCTAATTTAATTACTTGGGTACTCCCTCCAACACTGTTTCCTGGATTATACCACCACCTCTCGTCTTCTTCTTCTATCAGGTCACATGACAGAGGACAGGACCTGCAAGAAATCATACACTGAGGTAAACAAGGAGCTTCTGGAGATTTGGCATTTCTATTTGGACCAGAGCACCACAGGATTATTCAAGCACATTGTTACTGTATGTAATTTAATATGGGTAATGAAGAGTGCAGCACTGGTCAGGAAGTGATCACCAGACCAACAGATCTCAGCTACTCCTTGCAGCTGATCTTTTTTCCAGGACCAACTTGGCCTAGGTTCACATCTGTGCAGATGGTTCCCGCTGTGGGTCCACACCTGTTCCCACAGTCACAACCACTCGCACAGAAAAATGCAGGAGATGTGTTTGGGTGGCATTAATCTTAATGGCATGCTGTAAGCACTGGAAATCATTTCCACGCTGGACACCGCACTGCACTTGCAGTTCCTGTGCTGGCTGCGATTTCAAAAATGGAGCAGGGACATTCTTCTTGCATTTCATGAGACATGGCAGCCCATTCAAATGAATGGGGTGCTGCGCTCGAGCAAAACGTGTCTCACAGAGCCACAACAGTGTGAACCAGACTTTACTGTGCTTTGTTCACACTGTGTCTCTGACTTTGCTACCTCGGGCCACTTTAAAGCGGAACTTCACCTAAAAACGGAAGTACTGCTTTTCCTCCTCTTCCTCCCTCCTTACTACTTTTGGATGTTTTTTTTTTTGATGAGATACTTATTTCTGACAGGTACTCGCTCCACTTCTGGTCAGATCTCCTAGGTGATCCAAGCGGAGGTTCGGCGCACTCTCATCCACAACCATCTGGGACAAGTTTCAGGTCCCAGGAGGCTGTGGGGCCATTGCATTGGCAGTGGGAAGCCAGCTGTGAAGCACCAGGAAGTCACAGCCCACTTTCCACATCAGAGATGGTGGTGTAGAACTGGCCTTGATGAAGACAACACTGGATCCCTGGACTACCAAGTGCACATTTCTTAAAAGTCATCATCTACAGTATTTGTAGCTGCTGATCTTTTTTAGGAATTTGCATTGCATTGAAACATATTAAATTATCATAAAGCAGGATATGTTACATTTTTAATTATACTGTATGTTACCCTTTTATGAGTTTTATTTTAATGGAGGGGCTTCCTTCCTCTGTTAAGAGTACAGAACTACAATTTTAGATCTCTCCCTCTATGACAAAAGGGCTTACATTTGTACATAAATTTACCCTAATCAGTCTCAGTTCATTGCAATTTCGACCTAATCCTAATTACACTCTTTAAACAGTGTTGGTTTTAGATTTCAGTTTAAGGAAGATTGCACATATATACAGTAAATGGCATTGCTCTGCTTTTGTAAGGCTTTCACTTGGACGAGAGGAAGTGGGGGGGGGGGGGGACTTGATTCATTACCTTTTGTCCCACTTTGTCTCAATCAAGATACAAGCTTTCCTTGACAAAGAACCTTTAGTTCTAGAAACGTTTCACCTACTGTCAGCATCATTTGCTTTACTTTATGTTCAGTGTCACAAGATACCCTCCTCAGCATTCATGCTTCATCTTTTTCAGCATTCCAGGATCCTATCCTCAGGCTCTGTGCTTCCGATGTCCAATGTCCAATACAATAACCATAAGAGCCAACTGCTATGTGTAGAGTGGACATAGTGTGATAAGGACAACTAGTTTGCCCCTCAGGCCACAATTTCCTTGGCTTCCGCTAATAAGTAGTGATCTCTGACTCATTTCAGCCATTGGAAACAAATATTTTTGTTTTATTCATAAAAACAACAGTGCTATGCATGTATATATAGGCTTATAGCATAACTATGATTTAGAAATAATGTGAGTTATGATGAGCTCTGAAGGTCTGCAGGCATCAGTCAATGCACCCCAAAACACCCCTTTCCATCCTTTTCAACCTGTGTCCCAAATTTTTAGTGTGTAACAATATCACACTGCATCACTTAGCTTGCATGATTATTTTCCCTATCTGTCTTCTGTGCCTGATTGCGGTCCTAATTTTTCATTATTAGGGCAGATTACAAATGAGAAGCCGGGCACATGTCTGCAGTTTTCTTTGTTTTATGTTGTATACAAGCATCAACCTCTTTTTTAATGTTAATTAAAGTTGACCTTTACCCTAAAAACACATTATTCCCCATTTGAATCTTCCCACCAAACAATATAAAAAGCCAGAATTTTACCACCACCGCCATTTAAAAAAGAAAAAAACAAAATAAAAAACTTTTACATTTTGTGCTTTTATTTACTTTTTTTTCTTCTTCTTCTTTACATACACCCTTTTTTATGTTTTGTTTGCACATACACCTTTCCTCAATTCTCACCTTATTTGAGAGAATGGTGTTTGTGCCTTTTTCTGGAGCATCTTGGAATACCCACATCCCATATTTCAGAAAGCAACAGATCCCCAAACTTGTGAGATATCTTGCTTCTGCAGCTGCACAATAGAGAAAAAAGACCATGCATGGGTGAGATCTCATGCTACGTCATCACGGGATCAGCTTTAAGAATCCATAAAAGACAGCTGGCTCCCAATGGCAAAAAAATGGTGGCATGGAACGAGAAGTATACTATAGATATTGCAGCTGAGCAGAGGATAACCCTGAATTTATTAGCATTGTAAATACATTTATTCTTCATGATAGGAAGGAAATTAATCACAAAACCTCAAATTTTTCTTGGCACAGGAGGGTGAAGGTCATCTTTAAGGAGGTAGCTGAAATTCAGACTGGAGATAAATGAATGAAGGGTGTTTGAGATACAAAAGCTGCACTTATTTAGGAGAAGTAGAATTTTTCTTTTCAAAAAATACATTGCTGTGTTAGATTGAAGAGTTCACGTTTATCAAACTCACTGTGTTAAAAGTTGCACTAATCTAGGAGAATAGAAAGATGTATTTCTATAAAGCAGAACTTATTTAGTTAAAAATAGAAGTGTGCTTTCACAAAATATGTTGCTCCAATATCTGGAAGAAAACATATGCTAGAAGTAGCATTTATTTTCCAAGCTTTTTGTTTTTTGTTTTTTCCTACAAAAATTACTTTTTTTTTGGGTGGGGGAGGGTTAAAATAGGTAAAGCAGAACTTTAGCTATAGGTTTCCTAAAGAAAGAATCATGTTGTCTGCAAGCTTCAACCTCCTTTTTAATGTTAATTAAAATAGATGATTAATAGAAAAAAATAATTAACCCTTTAAAAGATAAAATAAAAAAAACAGCGAAATTCCACTTCAATCTAGAAATTATATCTGCAGTACTTTTATCTGCCACTAAATGTCCTCAGTTTGAAGGTCAGCATCGTTCAAACTACTACCTTGGAATCCAGGTTATCCTGGACTAACCCCATTTTGTGCCTGGACAGTAAAAGGAGAAGCATCACAGTGATGAGATCATCCCTCTGTCATTCTGCTTTTTCCCGTTATCAATAAGCATCTTGTCAGCAACAGGGATGAGCCGAACACCCCCCTGTTCGGTTCGCACCAGAACCTGCGAACAGACAAAATGTTTGTGTAAACTTTAGAACCCTATTAAATACAATGGACTCGAACGTTCAAAATCTAAAGTGTTAATTATAAAGGCTTATATGCAAGTTATTGTCCTAAAAAGTGTTTGGGGACCTGGGTCCTGCCCCAGGAGACATGTATCAATGCAAAAATAAGTTTTAAAAACGGCCGTTTTTTTAGGGAGCAGTGATTTTAATAATGCTTAAAATGAAAAAATAAAAGTGAAATATTCCTTTAAATTTCGTACCTGGGGGGTGTGTATGATATGCATGTGAAGTGGCGCATGTTTCCCGTGCTTAGAACTGTCCCTGCAAAAAATGTCATTTTTGAAAGAAAAAAAGTCATTTAAAACTGACTTGCGGCTATTAATGAATTGTCGGCTCCCGGCAATACATTCAAAAGTCACTGATAAAAAAAAAAAAAAAAAAAGCGTGGGGGTTCCCCAGAATTCAATTACCAGGGCCTTCAGGTCTGGAATGGATATTAACCACTTAAGCCCCGGACCATTTCGGGCCATTAGGACCAAGCCTGTTTTTGGGATTCGGCACTGCGCTGCTTTAACTGTAAATTGTGCGGACATGCAATGTTGTACCCAAATGAAATTTGCGTCCTTTTCTTCCCACAAATAGAGCTTTCTTTTAATGGTATTTGATTGCCTCTGCGATTTTTATTTTTTGCGATATAAACAGAAAAAGACCGAAAATTTTGAAAAAAATGATATTTTCTACTTTTTGTTATAAGAAAAATCGAATAAACTCAATTTTAGTCATACATTTAGGCCAAAATGTATTCAGCCACATGTCTTTAGTAAAAAAAATGTCAATAAGCGTATATTTATTGGTTTGCGCAAAAGTTATAGCGTTTACAAACTAGGGTACATTTTCTGAAATTTACACAGCTTTAAATTTATGACTGCCTATCTCATTTCTTGAGGTGCTAAAATGGCAGGGCAGTACAAAACCCCCCCAAATGACCCCATTTTGGAAAGTAGACACCCCAAGGAAATTGCTGAGAGGCATGTTGAGCCCATTGAATATTTTTTTTTTGTCCCAAGTGATTGAATAATGACAAAAAAAAAAAAATTACAAAAAGTTGTCACTAAATGATATATTGCTCACACATGCCATGGTTATATGTGGAATTGCACCCCAAAATACATTCTGCTGCTTCTCCTGAGTACGGGGATACCACATGTGTGGGACTTTTTAGGAGCCTAGCCACGTACGGGACCCCGGAAACCAAGCACCGCCTTCAGGATTTCTAAGGGCGCAAATTTTTGATTTCACTCCTCACTACCTATCACAGTTTCGAAGGCCATAAAATGCCAAAATAGCACAAAACCCCCCCAAATGACCCCATTTTGGAAAGTAGACACCCCAAGCTATTTACTGAGAGGCATGTTCAGTCCATGGAATATTTTATATTTTGCCACAAGTTGCGGGAATATGACAAACTTTTTTTTTTTTTGCACAAAGTTGTCACTAAATGATATATTGCTCACACATGCCATGGGCATATGTGAAATTACACCCCAAAATACATTCTGCTGATTCTCCTGAGTACGGGGATACCACATGTGTGGGACTTTTTGTGAGCCTAGCCGCGTACGGGACCCCAAAATCCAAGCACCGCCTTCAAGGTTTCTAAGGGCATACATTTTTGATTTCACTCCTCACTACCTATCACAGTTTTGAAGGCCATAAAATGCCAAGATGGCACAAAACCCCCCCAAATGACCCCATTTTGGAAAGTAGACACCCCAAGCTATTTGCTGAGAGGCATGTTGACCCCATTGAATATTTTTTTTTTGTCCCAAATGATTGAATAATGACAAAAAGAAAAAAAAAATGTACAAAAAGTTGTCACTAAATGATATATTGCTCACACATGCCATGGTTATATGTGGAATTGCACCCCAAAATACATTCTGCTGCTTTTCCTGAGTACGGGGATACCACATGTGTGGGACTTTTTGGGAGCCTAGCCGCGTACAGGGCCCCAAAAACCAAGCACCGCCTTCAGGATTTCTAAGGGCGTAAATTTTTGATTTCACTCCTCACTACCTATCACAGTTTCGAAGGCCATAAAATGCCAAAATAGCACAAAACCCCCCCAAATTACCCCATTTTGGAAAGTAGACACCCCAAGCTATTTGCTGAGAGGCATGTTGAGTCCATGGAATATTTTATATTTTGCCACAGGTTGCGGGAATATGACAAACTGTTTTTTTTTTGCACAAAGTTGTCACTAAATGATATATTGCTCACACATGCCATGGGCATATGTGAAATTACACCCCAAAATACATTCTGCTGCTTCTCCTGAGTACGGGGATACCACATGTGTGGGACTTTTTGGGAGCCTAGCCGCGTACGGGACCCCAAAAACCAAGCACCGCCTTCAAGGTTTCTAAGGGCATACATTTTTGATTTCGCTCCTCACTACCTATCACAGTTTTGAAGGCCATAAAATGCCAAGATGGCACAAAACCCCCCCAAATGACCCCATTTTGGAAAGTAGACACCCCAAGCTATTTGCTGAGAGGCATGTTGAGCCCATTGAATATTTTTTTTTTTTTTGTCCCAAATGATTGAATAATGACAAAAAGAAAAAAAAAAATGTACAAAAAGTTGTCACTAAATGATACATTGCTCACACATGCCATGGTTATATGTGAAATTACACCCCAAAATACATTCTGCTGCTTCTCCTGAGTACGGGGATACCACATGTGTGGGACTTTTTGGGAGCCTAGCCGCGTACGGGACCCCAAAAACCAAGCACCGCCTTCAAGGTTTCTAAGGGCATAAATTTTTGATTTCACTCCTCACTACCTATCACAGTTTTGAAGGCCATAAAATGTCAAAATAGCCCAAAACCCCCACAAATGACCCCATTTTGGAAAGTAGACACCCCAAGCTATTTGCTGAGAGGCATGGTGAGTATTTTACAGCTCTCATTTGTTTTTGAAAATTAAGAAAGACATTTTTTTTTCTTTTTTTTTTTCTTTTTTTACATTTTCAAAGCTTTGTGACAAAAAGCGAGATCTGCAAAATACTCAACATACCTCTCAGCAAATAGCTTGGGGTGTCTACTTTCCAAAATGGGGTCATTTGGGGGGGTTTTGTGCCATCTGGGCATTCCATGGCCTCCGAAACTGTGATAGGCAGTGAGGAGTGAAATCAAAAATTTACACCCATAGAAATCCTGAAGGCGGTGCTTGGTTTTTGGGGTCCCGTACGCGACTAGGCTCCCAAAAAGTCCCACACATGTGGTATCCCCGTACTCAGGAGAAGCAACAGAATGTATTTTGGGGTGCAATTCCACATATGCCCATGGCATGTTTGAGCAATATATAATTTAGTGACAACTTTTTGTACATTTTTTTTTTTTGGTCATTATTCAATCACTTGGGACAAAAAAAAAAAATATTCAATGGGCTCAACATGCCTCTCAGCAAATAGCTTGAGGTGTCTACTTTACAAAATGGGGTCATTTGGGGGGGTTTTGAACTGTCCTGGCATTTTATGCACAACATTAGGAAGCTTATGTCACACATCATCCACTCTTCTAACCACTTGAAGACAAAGCCCTTTCTGACACTTTTTGTTTACATGAAAAAAAAATTTTTTTTGCAAGAAAATTATGTTGAACCCCCAAACATTATATATTTTTTTAAAGCAAAGGCCCTACAGATTAAAATAGTGGGTGTTGCATTTTTTTTTTCCACACAGTATTTGCGCAGCGATTTTTCAAACGCATTTTTTGGGGGAAAAACACACTTTTTTTATTTTTAATGCACTAAAAAACACTATATTGCCCAAATGTTTGATGAAATAAAAAAGATGATCATAGGCCGAGTACATGGATACCAAACACGACATGCTTTAAAATTGCGCACAAACGCGCAGCGGCGACAAACTACATTCATTTTTAAAAGCATTTAAAAGCCTTTACAGGTTACCACGTTAGATTTACAGAGGAGGTCTACTGCTAAAATGACTGCCCTTGATCTGACCTTCGCGGTGATACCTCACATGCATGATGCAATTGCTGTTTACATATGACGCTAGACCGACGCTTGCGTTCACCTTTGCGCAATAGCAGGGGGGGACAGCGGTGCTTTTTTTTTTTTTTTTTTTATTATTTATTTGGCTTTTTTATTTTATTTTTAAACTGTGCCTTCCATATTTTATTTTTTTACCATTTTTATCGTTATCTCAGGGAATGTAAATATCCCCTATGATAGCAATAGGTAGTGACAGGTACTCTTTTTTTGAAAAAAATTGGGGGGTTAGACCCTAGATCTTTCCTCTGCCCTCAAAGCATCTGACCACACCAAGATCGGTGTGATAAAATGCTTTCCCAATTTCCCAATGGCGCTTTTTATATCCGGGGGGGGGGGGACATTCCCTCCCACTGCTTGTAAAAGCAGTCTAGAGGCTAATTATCTACTAGAATTGCTTTTACATGAAAGCCGGCTGCTGGCTGAAAAGAATGATACCAAGATGATACCTAAACCCGCAGGCATCATTCTGGTATAAACATTCAAAGTCCAGCAACATACCAGTACGTTGCTGGTCCTTGTTGGACATGTATTGTAATCTTTTTTTTCATACAGCCTATTGGCTGAACGAAAAAAAGAGATTGATTGGTGGGTATGCCCACCATTAGAATACCTCCCTTCATCCACCCACTTCTAATGATGGGCATATATGCCGAAGCATGGGGGCATCCTCCCGCAAAAAAGTTATGCCGCGTACACACGGTCAAGCCTTCGTCGGAATTTCGACCGTATGTACGCGGCATATAAGGTTATGCCGCGTACACACGGTCGGACTTTTCCACGGGCAAGCCTCCGTTGGAATTTCGACCGTATATACGCGGCATTAGGAGCAAAATCGCTCCTCCGCCCCTGCTGCCCCCATGCTTCGGCATATATGCTCTTTTTTTTAACTGTGGTGGTGAAATCACCTCCTACAGCGTTGGAGTCACGGCTTTATGTATCGTGGGAGCAAACGCTGTTGCTGTCAAGATAAATAGATCCGTGCTGCAACTGAATGGCGTACCTGCTAAGCAAATGGTGGTTAACATTAAAACAAAGTAACATTACAGTACAACAGTAAGACCTTACCATGCCATACCTGCAAAGCAAATACCAAAACAAAACCTAGTAAAAAATAAAAAAATGTTTTAACGCAACCTGTGCCTAAAATATATATATGCCGAAGCATGGGGGCATCCTCCCGCAAAAAAGTTATGCCGCGTACACACGGTCGGAATTTTCCACGGGCAGGCCTCCGTCGGAATTTCGACCGTATGTACGCGGCATTAGGAGCAAAATCGCTCCTCCGCCCCTGCTGCCCCCATGCTTCGGCATATATGCTCTTTTTTTTAACTGTGGTGGTGAAATCACCTCCTACAGCGTTGGAGTCACGGCTTTATGTATCGTGGGAGCAAACGCTGTTGCTGTCAAGATAAATAGATCCGCGCTGCAACTGAATGGCGTACCTGCTAAGCAAATGGTGGTTAACATTAAAACAAAGTAACATTACAGTACAACAGTAAGACCTTACCATGCCATACCTGCAAAGCAAATACCAAAACAAAACCTAGTAAAAAATAAAAAAATGTTTTAACGCAACCTGTGCCTAAAATATATATATGCCGAAGCATGGGGGCATCCTCCCGCAAAAAAGTTATGCCGCGTACACACGGTCGGAATTTCGACCGTATGTACGCGGCATTAGGAGCAAAATCGCTCCTCCGCCCCTGCTGCCCCCATGCTTCGGCATATATGCTCTTTTTTTTAACTGTGGTGGTGAAATCACCTCCTACAGCACTGGAGTCACGGCTTTATGTATCGTGGGAGCAAACGCTGTTGCTGTCAAGATAAATAATTCCGCGCTGCAGTTGAATGGCGCACCTGAAAACAAAAAATTACATACCTGAAAAGCAAGCATGATAAAACATTGCAGAATAGAATACAGTAAAAAAGAGCAGAACAATAGAGAGAAAATAGAGAGAGAGAGAACAATAAAACGACAACTATTTTTGGTTTTTTTATTTTATATTTTTTTTGTGTTTTGTTTTTTACGTTTTTTTTTTTCTTTTTTACACTTTTTTTTGTAACTTTACAACTGTAATGGTTCGGGTCTCTCAAAATGTAATGGCATCTTGGGAGACCCTGTGTAAGTGTGTCCTTGTCTGTGAAATGCTGTACCCTACGCTAAAACTTCACTTTTGAGTGGTAGCGTTCAAAACATTCACCTTGGCAAAGACCAGGCTTGTCAGGACAGAGTGGACAAAAACTACGGGTGTCACGCCTAAATCCGCGCTTGCTACAGACACGACATCTTTTTTGGGGGTGGCTTTGGGTAGGGGTACTCGGGAGGACATACGAATAATGCCTCTCATGCAGCCGGCTTACTGCATTTGGTTGGGGATGGTGAGGTGCAGAACCGCCTGGATACAGGAGTTCTGTGACTATCTCATTCTGGAATTTTAGAAGAGATAACGTCCCGCCTGAAGCTCTGTATAGCACATGAGCGTTCAGCAAAGCCAATTGGAATAATGATAGAGACACTTTTTTGTACCAGCGTCTCGCCTTACGGTCAATTAGATACGGCGCCATCAACTGGTCGTTGAGGTCCACCCCTCCCATATTTTGGTTATATTCGTGGACACAGAGGGGTTTCTCCACAACACCAGTCGCCGTACGAATTTGGACTGTCGTGTCTGCATGAAGGGAGGTAAGAAGGAAAACATTCTTATTGTCCCTCCACTTCATAGCGAGCAAGTTATTACACTTCAAGCAGGCTCTCTCCCCCAGCCTAAGACGGGCATCTACAAGCCGCTGGGGAAAGCCCCGGCGATTAGGTCGCACGGTGCCACATGCTCCAATCTTATGATCAAACAAGTGACTAAACAGTGGCACGCTCGTGTAATAATTGTCCACATACAAGTGGTACCCCTTTCCGAATAAGGGTGACACCAAGTTCCACACTATCTTGCCAGCGCTCCCTATGTAATCCGGGCAGTTGACCGACTCAATCTGACTGTCTTTTCCCTCATAAACCGTAAAGTTCACTACATAGCCTGTTGCCCTGTCACAGAACTTGTAGAGCTTGACCCCGTATCTGGCACACTTGCTGGGAAGGTACTGCTTGAAAGACAAGCGGCCAGAAAATTTAATCAGGGACTCATCAACGCAGACAACTTGATCGGGAGTAAACAAGACTGCAAAACGTTCGTTGAAGTGGTTTATGAGGGGCCGAATTTTATAGAGCCGGTCGTACTCAGGGTCCCCACGTGGACGACAAAGTTCATTGTCGTTGAAGTGCATGAACCGCAAAATCTGCTCGTATCGTGCCCTGGACATGGAGGCAGAGAACACGGGCATGTGGTCAATTGGGTGCGTGGACCAATAAGCACGCAATGACGGAAATTTATGTGTGCCCATGTTGAGGGAAAGGCCCAGAAAGGTCTTAAATTCGGAAACCGTAATTGGTTTCCAATTTCTGGCAATTTTAGGCAACTGGGGGTTAGCGGCGATAAATTGACCAGCATATAAATTACTCTGGTCCACAATAGATCTATAGAGATCTTCCGTGAAAAACAGCGAATAAAAATCAATTGGAATAAAATCAGCTGTTTCCACCTGAATACCGGGTTGGGCAGTGAATGGGGGAAGTACGGGTTCTGCAGAAGTGGTGGGGACCCAATCAGGATAGGCGAATTCTGCAGGAAGGGCAGTATGGGCACGACGGGCCTGCCTTTGTCTTCTTGGTGGCAGCGGGACACTACTTGTGCTTGCCACCTCGCCAGCTTGAACTGCACTTATGGGACTCGCCACGTCACCAAGTGTTACTGCAGTGCTGGATGTACGTCCAGGCTGTACTAGGCCGCTGGTGCTTGCCAGTTCACCAGAAGGAATAGCGGCGCTAGTACTACTCTGCTCCATGATACGAGAGACCTGCGGTTCTTGCTCCTCAACAACCTCAGAAGATCGGGATCGGGTACGCCTGACCTTAGCAGGGACCTCAACTTCGTCGTCAGAGCTATCTGACGTGGGGCCGCTGACGTCACTGTCTTCTACGGGAAGATATTCTGAGCCTGAATCTGACAGATACGTGACCTCCTCTTCACTATCTGTCATGCTCAGAATCAGCGGACCAGATGCGGAACATGAGAAGGGGCGGGTCTATACATGTATTACCAAAGTGAGAGCAGTTCCCCATCAGGTCCGCCCCCTCGGTATGTCGGACCCGCCTACGTCATTGGCTTGAGCGGGGAACTTCCTTCACTATGTAAATTTAAATTACACAGTGAAGGAAGTTCCCCGCTCAAGCCAATGACGTAGGCGGGTCCGACATACCGAGGGAGCGGACCTGATGGGGAACTTTAGAAGGGGCGGGTCTATACATTTAAAATACTGAGAGGGAGTTCCCCATCAGGTCCGCTCAGGCACAACCAATGAAGGACAGCGCTGGACATCGGGATCGCCGCGGGACACTGGATTTCAGCGCTGGAATGTTTTTTTTAAATTATTATTATTTTAAATAAAGGACTTTTTCAAGGTGTTTGTGTGTTTTTTTTAAACATTTTTTTACGCTTTCTTCGTGAAATGGTAGGGGTACAATGTACCCCTTACCAATTCACATAGGGGGGGCCGGGATCTGGGGGTCCCCTTTGTTAAAGGGGTCTTCCAGATTCCGATAAGCCCCCCGCCCGCAGACCCCCACAACCACCGGGCAAGGGTTGTGGGGATGAGGCCCTTGTCCCCATCAACATGGGGACATCCTCCCCATGTTGAGGGCATGTGGCTTGGTACGGTTCAGGAGGGAGGGGGGGCCGCTCTCTCGTCCCCCCCTTTTCCCATGCGGCCGGCCAGGTTGCGTGCTCGGATAAGGGGTCTGGTATGGATTTTTAGGGGGACTCCGCCATTTTTTTAAAATTTGGGGTGGAGTTCCCCTTAAAATCCATGCCAGAACTGAAGGGCCTGGAATGGATATTTGGGGGAACCCCACGTCAAATTTTTTTTTTAATTTGCGGCGGGGTTCCCCTTAATATCCATTCCAGACCTGAAGGGCCTGGTAATTGAATTCTGGGGAACCCCCACGCTTTTTTTTTTTTTTTTATCAGTGACTTTTGAATGTATTGCCGGGAGCCGACAATTCATTAATAGCCGCAAGTCAGTTTTAAATGACTTTTTTTCTTTCAAAAATGACATTTTTTGCAGGGACAGTTCTAAGCACGGGAAACATGCGCCACTTCACATGCATATCATACACACCCCCCAGGTACGAAATTTAAAGGAATATTTCACTTTTATTTTTTCATTTTAAGCATTATTAAAATCACTGCTCCCGAAAAAACGGCCGTTTTTAAAACTTCTTTTTGCATTGATACATGTCCCCTGGGGCAGGACCCCGGTCCCCAAACACTTTTTAGGACAATAACTTGCATATAAGCCTTTATAATTAGCACTTTAGATTTCTCCCATAGATTTTTCGAATTTGCCGCGAACACCCCAATTTGTTCGTTGTTCGGCGAACGGGCGAACAGGCAATGTTCGAGTCGAACATGAGTTCGACTCGAACTCGAAGCTCATCCCTAGTCAGCAAATTAAATGATTGGCTCCCTGTGCTACTTCTTTTCACACTCCAGCCCCGATGTTATTTGTTGCCCTCTGCACACAACCTATAGTAGAGTAAATCTTCACATTCCTGCATCAGAAGTTTCGGTTTGTGTTCAAACATGAGGCATGCGGCATGGCACTAGATAGAACTGACATTGCCTGTGAAAAAATGATATATCTCCCAGTCCCTATTTTTCTCAGTCTGGTGCTATTCAGGTGAGCTAAACAGTAATTAGATCTGACAGCGCCACAAGCAGGCAGAGCAATTAACAGATATCTTACTATTTGTGATGCAACACAGATGAAACGATGAGTCACGCATTTGATTTACTAAAACAAAACAGTACAAAATCTGGTGCAACGCTGCATTGTAACCAATTTTGTCAAAGCTAAATTGAACAAGCTAAAATTAGAAGCTGGCTACCATGCACATCTGCACCAGATTTTGCACACTTTAGCTTTAGTAAACCAAACCCTGTGTGACCCAAATGAAGTTGCCTATCCCTTTAGCAAATAGGGACAAGCTAGGTTGATTAATAAATGGATATAGTGAAATTAATTAGCTATAAAACTACAAACTGCAGCTGCAACATGTGAGCCCATCATTAGAGGTAAGGCAGTGGTTCTCAACTCCTGTCCTCGGGACCCACTAACAGGCCAGATTTTAAGTATTACCTTGGTGAGATGCAGACTAGAATACTGCAATCGCTGAGCAGCAAATTTTATCACCTGTGATGCATTTCAGTTATCTTGCAAACCTGGCCTGTTGGTGGGCCCTGAGGACTGGAGTTGAGAACCACTGAGGTAAGGCAAACAAATTACGCTGGGAATATTACTACGATAATACCTAATTAAAACAATGAAAACATTTGAAAGTGTACAATACATTTACCAGTCTTTTTTTCCCTAGTCTGTACATAAAACTACTTGAGGTCTATTTTGCCAGAATACCTTGTTGTTTTACCATCCAGAGCTACTAGTATAGTTCTACAGTATGACAGAATAAATAAAAAAATCAAGCTTTTTACACAAAATGGAAATATATCTCACTTACCAAACTTCTGAAATTGCTTCTTACTTTTGGATGAAAACTGTAAAGACTTCTTTGTTTGGGATTTGTCTGGATCAGTGCTATTTGTTACTTTTTTATGAATATTATAGACCAAAGAAGGCTTGTGTCCTCTCCACTCAAATTCAGATGTAAAAAGTAGTAAAGTAGGTAGTGGCAGACAAACCAGCTTCTGCAGCACAGTAACTTTTCCCTTTTTTTCCCAAACATTGTAAGAGGCCTAAAGTAACATTTATAAGTGGTCTTGCGCTATTCCTTCATGAATAATAATCAGTGAATAAAACATACAATATAAACGTGTCCAATAATGTATCATGTAAATACAGAAGCAATACAGAAAACAAAAGTGATTGCTATCTAAACATATAATGTCCAATAGGCTAATGGGAATCAAGTGCCCAAGTTATAACCAATGATCAGGGATGAGCCGAACACCCCCCTGTTCGGTTCGCACCAGAACCTGCGAACAGACAAAATGTTCGTGTGAACTTTAGAACCCTATTAAATACAATGGACTCGAACGTTCGAAATCTAAAGTGTTAATTATAAAGGCTAATATGCAAGTTATTGTCCTAAAAAGTGTTTGGGGACCTGGGTCCTGCCCCAGGGGACATGTATCAATGCAAAAAAAAGTTTTAAAAACGGCCGTTTTTTCGGGAGCAGTGATTTTAATAATGCTTAAAATGAAAAAATAAAAGTGAAATATTCCTTTAAATTTCGTACCTGGGGGGTGTGTATGATATGCATGTGAAGTGGCGCATGTTTCCCGTGCTTAGAACTGTCCCTGCAAAAAATGTCATTTTTGAAAGAAAAAAAGTCATTTAAAACTCACTCGCGGCTATTAATGAATTGTCGGCTCCCGGCAATACATACAAAAGTCATTGATAAAAAAATTAAAAAAAGCGTGGGGGTTCCCCAGAATTCAATTACCAGGCCCTTCAGGTCTGGAATGGATATTAAGGGGAAGCCCGCCGCAAATTTAAAAAAAAATTGACGTGGGGTTCCCCCAAATATCCATTCCAGGCCCTTCAGATCTGGCATGGATTTTAAGGGGAACTCCACCCCAAATTTAAAAAAAAATGGCGTGGAGTCCCCCTAAAAATCCATACCAGACCCCTTATCCGAGCACGCAACCTGGCCGGCCGCAGGGAAAAAGGGGGGACGAGAGAGCGGCACCCCCTCCCTCCTGAACCATACCAGGCCACATGCCCACAACATGGGGAGGATGTCCCCATGTTGATGGGGACAAGGGCCTCATCCCCACAACCCTTGCCCGGTGGTTGTGGGGGTCTGCGGGTGGGGGGCTTATCGGAATCTGGAAGACCCCTTTAACAAAGGGGACCCCCAGATCCCGGCCCCCCCCCATGTGAATTGGTAAGGGGTACATTGTACCCCTACCATTTCACGAAGAAAGTGTCAAAAAATGTAAATAAAAATACACACACCTTGGAAAAGTCCTTTATTAAAAAAAAAAAAAAAAAAAACATTCCAGCGATGAAATCCAGTGTCCCGCGGCGATCCGATGTCCAGCGCTGTCCTTCATTGGTTGTGCCTGAGCGGACCTGATGGGGAACTCCCTCTCAGTGTTTTAAATGTATAGACCCGCTCCTTCTAAAGCTCCCCATCAGGTCCGCTCAGCGGACCAGATGCGGAACATGAGAAGGGGCGGGTCTATACATGTATTACCAAAGTGAGAGCAGTTCCCCATCAGGTCCGCCCCCTCGGTATGTCGGACCCGCCTACGTCATTGGCCTGAGCGGGAAACTTCCTTCACTGTGTAATTTAAATTTACATAGTGAAGGAAGTTTCCCGCTCAAGCCAATGACGTAGGCGGGTCCGACATACCGAGGGGGCGGACCTGATGGGGAACTGCTCTCACTTTGGTAATACATGTATAGACCCGCCCCTTCTCATGTTCCGCATCTGGTCCGCTGAGCAGACCTGATGGGGAACTTTAGAAGGGGCGGGTCTATACATTTAAAACACTGAGAGGGCGTTCCCCATCAGGTCCGCTCAGGCACAACCAATGAAGGACAGCGCTGGACATCGGGATCGCCGCAGGACACTGGATTTCACCGCTGGAATGTTTTTTTTTTTTTTTTTAAATAAAGGACTTTTTCAAGGTGTTTGTGTGTTTTTTTAAACATTTTTTTACGCTTTCTTCGTGAAATGGTAGGGGTACAATGTACCCCTTACCAATTCACATAGGGGGGGGCGGGATCTGGGGGTCCCCTTTGTTAAAGGGGTCTTCCAGATTCCGATAAGCCCCCCGCCCGCAGACCCCCACAACCACCGGGCAAGGGTTGTGGGGATGAGGCCCTTGTCCCCATCAACATGGGGACATCCTCCCCATGTTGAGGGCATGTGGCCTGGTACAGTTCAGGAGGGAGGGGGGCCGCTCTCTCACCCCCCCCTTTTCCCCTGCGGCCAGCCAGGTTGCGTGCTCGGATAAGGGGTCTGGTATGGATTTTTAGGGGGACTCCACGCCATTTTTTTTTAAATTTGGGGTGGAGTTCCCCTTAAAATCCATGCCAGATCTGAAGGGCCTGGAATGGATATTTGGGGGAACCCCACGTCAATTTTTTTTTAAATTTGCGGCGGGGTTCCCCTTAATATCCATTCCAGACCTGAAGGGCCTGGTAATTGAATTCTGGGGAACCCCCACGCTTTTTTTTATTTTTTTATCAATGACTTTTGTATGTATTGCCGGGAGCCGACAATTCATTAATAGCCGCGAGTGAGTTTTAAATGACTTTTTTTCTTTCAAAAATGAATTTTTTTTGCAGGGACAGTTCTAAGCACTGGAAACATGCGCCACTTCACATGCATATCATGCACACCCCCCAGGTACGAAATTTAAAGGAATATTTCACTTTTATTTTTATATTTTAAGCATTATTAAAATCACTGCTCCCGAAAAAACGGACGTTTTTAAAACTTTTTTTTTGCATTGATACATGTCCCCTGGGGCAGGACCCGGGTCCCCAAACACTTTTTAGGACAATAACTTGCATATAAGCCTTTATAATTAGCACTTTAGATTTCTCCCATAGATTTTTCGAATTTGCCGCAAACACCCCAATTTGTTCGCTGTTCGGCGAACGGGCGAACAGGCAATGTTTGAGTCGAACATGAGTTTGACTCGAACTCGAAGCTCATCCCTACCAATAATTAGTCCTTTTATAGAATATTCCCACAAATTCTTTGTACTTCCACCAATACCTCAGTGCTCACAGAACTTTCATCTCATAACCACATATCAAGAGCTCTTGGTCAAATTCCAATATGGTGTTAGTGATCCTTGCTCCCAGGACCTTCTTTGTATCTCCTCTGTCTACAGTCAAGGATCCAGACTCCTAGGGCTCCAGTTCCATATGTGGGGGTGAAATAGACAATATGCCTCCAATAGGGTAAAACGATTAAAATAAATCAATTTGTTTAAAAAACGATAACATGCTTACATCAAAGCAAAATAAAAACTGCATGGAATTGTAAAAACAACAGCGTTTTCCGCCTCTCATGTCACTTCCGGTCCGCTGTCCGTTTCGTCTACGCCCTATGCGTTACGTCACTTCATGTGACTTCCTTCTATTGTAAAGCCCTGTACACACGATCGGTTTTACAGATGAAAACAGTCCGATGGACTTTTTTCATCGGACAAACCGATCGTGTATGGGCCCCATCGGTCTTTTTTCCATCGGTGATTAAAAATAGAACATGTTTTACATTTATCTGATGGAAAAAATGATAGCAAATTCCGATCATCTGTGTTGAACTTCATCGGAGAAATGCATGCTCAGAATCAAGTCAACGCACGCTCAGAAGCATTGAACTTTTTTCTCGGCTCATCAGAGTGTTTTACGTCACGGCATTTGGGATGGTCGGATTTTCGACTGATGGTGTGTAGGTAAGACTGATGGAAGTCAGCTTCATCGGAAATCCGATGGAAAAATCAGATCGTGTGTACAGGGCTTAAGAGGCCTATTAACCTACAGTCATCTTACATTGTTGAATACATAACTCAGCTATTCTCATAGTTGTAAGCTTGGCTAGTCACCTGGCTCTGTCATTGCTACATGGAGCCAGGACACCACTCAGTCTTCCTCCTCAAGGCGTCCATCAATTTCTGTAGTTTTTCCTCTGGCAAAAAGTCAAAGCCTATAAAAAAAGGTGTGGATGGGTACACCAAACTTGAACAAAGAAGTTCACCTTTAAAAATCAGTTGGGGGCTCCAAAGGTTCAGTCTAGACTGTTCCTTTGTCACCAAAAATAAGTTTTGTCACATATTTGGGGACTTCTTTGCTTATCAAACATATGCAGGGCCATCACCTTCTCCACTAGCATAAGTGTACTTGGCAAAACCATCAGGCACCACCTCCTTCCCACCTCTCCACTCAGAAAAAGGTTAGCAGACAGGCAGCACCAGCTTGTTGGAAGACAGGGCTATGCCTCATTATGATAGCACATGCAAGGCCAGTACACTACTCATATTCCTCCAACTTCTTCTGGATCCTGCTGGCACCATTCCTTCATTAGAGAATCCATCTCCTTCCACCAATTTATGGAGTGTTGCATGTCACATTGGAAGGATCAGTGCACAACTATTCCACTAGCAATGTGGCTAAGTAGCTAGATTTTTTTTCTGTGTGCCTGGTCTGACATCACTGCTAGCATGTGTAGGCTTACATAATATCTAGTGTAATCGTACAATTTAGATTACGTTTTATACAAAAGTTATGGTATATGTTGAAAGTTTTTTAATAAATCATAAACGTACAGTATGTAATTTGTATTGCTTGTATTATTTATCGTCTGTTCATCGCACACTGCACTTGTATATGGTTGATCTTCAATCAACAGCTGCATCTCTCAGTGAACTCACAGAGAAAATAATTTTACACTAAGTAAAAAAAAATCTGTTTTTATTGTAGCGCTTGGTTGCTACTAGTAACTAACATCCACCATATCACCCTGCTGCCAGACCTTCATCTATCGCCTTAGAGACAATGAACAGTCATTAACGTTGTTTTGTTTTTGTTTATTGGGGGATATAACTTGGATGGGGTAAGGAAGATATGGGATGCTCATAGAACATGTTGCTTTGCCATCATATTTAGTGAACATTGTGAACATTATTTAGATTAGCCTTGAAGAACTGATGTACTTCTAACATTTACAGTCTTTTCCCCTGCATAATCACCATGCAGACTATTGCTCCTCCTCCTCTGTATCCATACCATGCAGACTATTGCTCCCAGGACTTCTCTCCTCCTGCACAAAACTTCCACTGTAAAACTATTAGATTCCGTCCCATCATCTTCATTATGACAAAAAGGGACCACTCTAAATAATCCCAGTTGATGGCTGTAATTGGTTGTACTTGACTGCATAGTTACTAGGCCCGAGGCCTGTAGTACCCCTCCCCGGGGGGGGCCTAGTAGTTTAACAGCTTGTACTTGGTGATGGACTGCTGATCCCAGATAGCCCAACCTGCAAATCCTGCGCCCTCAGGCGCATCGATTTGACACATTTCCCCACAGTCTCTCCTCTGATCCAGGACTCCTCATCAATGACTGTGTAATGTTGAGGACTTTATCCATGACCATGTATGGACAAAGTTCCCTCACAGACTCTCTGGCATGCCTCCGTAACCAGCACTCCACTGTGGTACACTCACCAACCTTTTCCTGCCCCGAGTCCATGAGGGAGGAATTTATCTGGACATACGTTCCGACAGCCTCCAGCCACTCTGATCCATGATTCCTGATCTGTTGACCGTGAAACAGATGAGGACTTCACCAATGACCGTGTAAAGCTGAAGTTCCCTCACAGCTCTCCCAGGCTCCTCTGCCGTGACTCGCACCCCCCCCCGAGATGGGGGTAGGGCTCCTGACACTGTCTAGTACTCCATCCTCCACTTCTCCCGGCCGACAACTTCTCTCCAGTTGCATTTTACCTCAGATTATATAGGAGGCCCGCCCCCTGCTAATACCAAGTGGGGATTGGTCAGAGCTCCCACATGAGCTGCCTGCCACTCCAGTCCCAGGCCCTGCCTCCTTCTCTAGAACAATCTCCCTAGAGACAGGGGAGGCGCCTTAGAACTAGAGCACAGGTGACCACACCCACTGCTACACTAACCACAACCTGCCCCCAGATCAAAACAAGCATAGGCCTGCCTAAATTTACCTGCGCTGACAGTATTAACTAGAAAAATCCTATTCTAGCACCTACCTATGGTAGAGGGTGCTACATTATTATGTACAGTTGTATTCTTGCACTTTGAATGGAAGATGAAGAAATTAACAAGGAAATTAACACAATGAAAAAACCATAAAGAATCAAGGAAGCAGTATGTAGTTCAATACATGCAATCTAGGATGTTATGCAAATTGTCACATTTGGAGTAAGGAAGGCAAATAAGTATGGGGTGTCAAACTGGCAGCCCTCCAGCTGTTACGGAACTACAAGTCCCATCATGCCTCTGTTTGTGGGAGTCACAATTTTAACTGTCAGCCTTGCAATGCCTTATGGGGCTTTTAGTTCCGCAACAGCTGGAGGGCCACCAGTTTGACACCTGTTCTTGAAAGAATAAAGAGTCTCTGGTGGTTTCTTTGTAATTTTCTGGGTCTACAGAGAAGTGATACCAAACACAGACTTTGGTGAACCTGTAAGCAGGTGTAGTGATCTGGATGGCCACTAGATGCCTCTGTTCACATTATAGCCTGTAAAGAGGAAAGTTAGAAGTAAACAATAGCTTCCCTTTTAGTTAGATCCCTCCTACAGTGTTGTCAGCACCCACTTATAAGCTAGGTGGGGAGGGGAACACACTCTCTTGGGGCATGAGAGCCAAACACTACACACCTGTGAGGGTGGAAACACCACATTTAGGCCATGGACAGAACAGAAGGATGGGTGGAGTTAACCTGTATGCAGGAGGAAACTGCTGTAGACATTCTGGCTAGGGGTGAGGGCTAAAACAGATTGCAAAAGGCCTTTCAGGCTAGGCTGGAGATCCCTGTATGAAGCTGCTTCCCAGGAGGGTTGCCAGATCAGGTACAGTATCTCACAAAAGTGAGTACACTCCTCACATATTTGCAAAATTTTATGTCTTTTCATGTGACAACACTGAAGAAATTACACTTTGCTAAAATGTAAAGTAGTTAGTGTACAGCTTATATAACAGTGTAAATTTGCTGTTCCCTCAAAAAAACTGAACACACAGCCATTAATGTCTAAACCGCTGGCAACAAAAGTGAGTACACCCCTAAGTGAAAATGTCCAAATTGGGTCCTAAGTGTCAATATTTTGTGTGGCCACCATTATTTTCCAGCACTGCCTTAACCCTCTTGGGCATGGAGTTCACCAGAGCTTAACAGGTTGCCACTGGAGTCCTCTTCCACTCCTCCATGATGACCTCACGGTGCTGGTGGCTGTTAGAGACCTTGCGCTCCTCCACCTTCCATTTGAGGATGCCCCACAGATGCTCAATACGGTTTAGGTCTGGAGACATGATTGGCCAGTCCATAACCTTTACCCTCAGCTTCTTTAGCAAGGCAGTGGTCGTCTTGGAGGTGTGTTTGGGGTCGTTATCATGTTGTAATACTGCCCTTCAGCCCAGTCTCCGAAGGAATGGGGATCATGCTCTGCTTCAGTATGTCACTGTACATGTTGGCATTCATGGTTCCTGCTAGGGATGATCCGAACACCCCCCCGGTTCGGTTTGCATCAGAACATTCGAACGGACCAAAAGTTCATGCAAACTTTCGAATCCCGTTAGAGTCTATGGGATTCGAACGTCAGAAATCAAAAGTGCGAATTTTGAAGGCTAATATGGAAGTTATTGTCCTAAAAAGGGTTTGGGGACCCGGGTCCTGCCCCAGAGTACATGTATCAATGCAAAAAAAAGTTTTAAAGGGGCGTGTCCTGACGTGAGCAGCGGCGGACGTGCTTCAGAGGAGCTCCGGGACTCCCGAATTCCATCCACCGCCATCCGGGCTGCTAAACACCCATCCACATCCCAAACTCACCCCGGCCTGTTCACCTCGTCCCACCGCCACGCACTGGGCCGTTATTACGGAGCGATTCGACCGAGGGACGCCTGAGATCCGTTGCCTCCAGCTTCTGCAGCCACCGCCATCTTGTCGGCCTAAGGCCTCCCGGAGGAGCCAGACCCTGGCAGTCTTGGAGGTAAGGGACCACCATCCGTCCCCTCCCGCCACCCATCCTCCTACTTGGATCAGTCCGGAGGCAGAGCCGAATCTCTGAGCCATCTGTGGTGGCCACGACTCCGCGCGGCCTTGTGAGGCCTTAAATCCCTGGATTTTCCTGCGGCTGTACCCCCGCGAGAACGCAGTGCGGCCGGCCCGATCCGACTCTGGGGGCCAGGATCTCCACTCAGCACCCGCCCGGTCCCCCATCCTGGGCCCTGTCGTTGCCGGGGGTGCTTTTAAGAACTTTCTGGGCTGCTCCCATCCACGAGGGATCAGCCGCCATTTTGAGGCCTCCATCCCCGGGACTCGAGTACTGCAGCCACGAGATGAGCGTAGAACATCTCCGGACATAGCTATCCCACCTCTCCTGGACAGTCAGGCTGGATAGGGGGAGCTCCGAAGGCCGGTGAAGTCACCCGATAGTGAACGGCGTGCTGTTTAAGCAGGGGAACGGCGGCCATCTTGCTACACCTCAGGCCTACAGGCAGCCTCTCCATCCTCCCCTGCACTAGCTTCAAGCCCCATGGCTTAATTCTGACACCCCGCCTGCAAGAGGGGTGACCCAGGCTGCTGTGCTAGAAGATTTATTTAGGTGGGGAATGGCTCAGACGGCGGCCGGGATGGCAGCATGAAGATAGGACTCCTGCATGACAGGGATGTGAAACGCTTTCTTTAGACACCACAATCAGCTGAATCATGGGGAAATCCACTAGAAGCTCCTCCACACCACGCACTCTCAAAGACTCAGGGACAGAATTGAGCAACAATATTCCGGAGATGTTCAGGACTCGGCCCTCAGGGGACCATGGGGAGATGCAGGCTTCACAGGCCTCACAGGCCTCATCCCTGATCTCGCTTGAAAACACAGCTGGTCTGAGATCAGCCACTGGCGGTGCCACAGACCCTAACCTGAGCCTACTCGACCTTCAAAGAGATCTGCAGAGAGTGGCATTAGATATCAAACTTACTCTAACAATGGCCATTGCGGATCTGAAGTCGGACATCCACACAATGAACCACCGCCTAGCCGAGGTAGAAGAAACTACCCAAACTCAGGCAGTAGCGATCGGGCAAGTACAAAAGACTTATGACTCACAACTGTCCCACATGTTTGAACTCCACAGACATGTGGAGGATTTAGATAACAAGGGCTGCAGACATAATGTTAGGGTGCAGGGGGTCCCCGAGGGTATAGACCCAGCTACACTACCACAAACGGTCTGCTCCATTTTCAATGACCTCTTGGGCCGCCCGGCTGACTCTCCCATCGAGATGGAAAGACTGCATCGTGCTCTGAGACCCCCTCCCTGAGATTCTGAGCCCCCAGAGACATTGTGTGCTGCATTGTCAATTTTCCCCTCAAAGAGGAGATACTGAGGAAGGCGAGAGACAGAGGCCGGATTTTGTTTAATGGCGCAGACATTAAATTATTCCAAGACCTCTCTCAAATAACTTTACAGAATAGGCGCACTCTGCTACCCCTGTTGGATACACTGTGGGCCCGCAATATACAGTATAGGTAGAAGTTCCCGTTTTGCCTCTCAGCATCCGCCAGGGGCCGTACAGCCTTCTTACGGACCCCGGAAGATTTGCCTGTATTCTGCGAACAACTAGACATACCATTGATAGACCTGCCTGACTGGTACTCTTTCTATTTCCCCACGGAGCATTGGAAACCTGTCTCTCACAACTCCTCACCAAAAGCTCAGCGACAACGCTCCAGACGTCGCAGATTGGACCCGACTTCACCAGGAGACCGCTATACCCATCGAGACAACCTCCTGCAACACCCGGACCGTGCTGGAACCCCGAGAAGGGGACTTCAGGATGCTTAACCCTGCTCCTTTTTACATCAAACCTCTATACTACCTAGTTGAGATTACACAGGAACGTTCTATTGCTGTTTAACTTTGTTTACGGTTCCAACACGGAAAAAAAGAAAGAAAGAAAGAAATGTTTTATTTTTATTTTTTCCCTTTTTTGCTGACCTCAACCCCCCAAGCCCGATCAGAACTTACTGTCCCCTTTGGCTACAGATAACTATGTCTTCACCTTCACCTAGACAGTTGTTTCTAAGCTGCGGCCCTTTGATGTCTTCCAACGTGTCAGAAACATTCGATGACCCCCCCCCTCTTTTTTTTTTCTTTTTTTTCTTCTTCCTGATATGACTAACTCTGATTTGCTCCTACAGTTTTTCCATGGGGCCTTCTCAGGACCCATTCCTTCCAGGGACTATGTGTGGTATACTACCGAGAAGGTAACAGGTGTTCACACGTATTGTATGCCAGAGATATGCCTTTGCCTACTTAGACCGCTTTGTTTTTATGCCTGCCGATTACTGTGGGGGGTTGGACTCCTGGCAGCTAGAGGAATGTCTCTACAATCCAGATATATTGCCTTTTATATTGGCCCCTGCTGTAGGAATATGCTAATGGGATCGTCAAACCAGATTACCGTTTTTTCACGGTGGGGGCCGGGTCCACTCCTCCATTTTCCCGTTTTTGTTTTGTTTTTTTATGGGTTAAACCTGTACTTATTCTGTGGTTTGTGTTACGCTCTCCATGCTAGGCATTTACCTCTTTCATAATAAGACCTAACTTGAGCTACGTTCATGTTTAAGCGGGATGACATAGGGTCTCAGGGGAAGAGTATACTCTTACCATGAACACAACCCTGGGGTATCTCGGGGGACTGGTCCTAGGCCTGGATAATGACTTCCCAGATTGGGGCCCAACTGGATTAACACACAGTCCGAACTCCTTGGGGGGGCGGGGGGGGGGGCAGCGTTGCAGTGTTTCAATGTTTTTTGTTTATCGGTTTCTATGGTTCTGGATCGGTGAGTTCAGGGGCCTATATATTTGTGGGCTCAAGGATTCACCGATCTCTACAAATGTGTGACAATGTTTAACCACTTCTCTACTGTGCACGAAAACCCCCTTCCTGCCCAAGCCATTTTTCAGCTTTCAGCGCTGTCACACTTTGAATGACAATTGCGCGGTCGTGCGACGTGGTTCCCAAACGAAATTTGTGTCCTTTTTTTTCCATAAATAGAGCTTTCTTTTGGTGGTATTTGATCACCTCTGCGGTTTCTATTTTTGCGCTATAAACAAAAGAAGAGCGTCCAGTTTGGAAAAAAAACACTATTTTTTACTTTTTGCTATAATAAATACCCATTTTTTTTTTTAATAAAATTTTCCTCAGTTTAGGCCGATACGTATTCTTCTACATATTTTTGGTAAAGAAAAAAAAATCGCAATAAGCGCGTATTGATTGGTTTGCGCAAAAGTTATAGCGTCTACAAAATAGGGGATAGATTTATAGCATTTTTTTTTTTTTTTTATTAGTAATGGCGGCGATCTGTGATTTTTTATTGTGACTGCGATATTGCGGCGGACACATCGGACACTTTTGACACATTTTTGGGACCATTCACATTTATACAGCGATCCCTGTTATAAAAATGCATTGATTACTGTATAAATGTGATTGGCAGGGAAGGGGTTAACCACTAGGGGGCGGGAAGGGGTTAAATATGTTCCCTCAAAGTGTTCTTACTGTGGGGGGAGGGGACTGACTGGGGGAGGTGACCGATGGTTGTCCCTATGTACAAGGGACACACCATTGGTCCCCTCTCCCTCACAGGACGTGGATCTCTGTGTTTACACACAGAGATCCACTTTCCTGCTCGTTTCCCGGGCAATCGCGGGTGCCCGGCGGCAATTGCGGCCGCCAGGCACGCGCACCGGGGCCTTGTGAACGCGGCGGGCGCGCGCCTCCTAGCTCGTTTTAAAGGGAGGACGTCATATGACGTCCTCCCAGAACGAGAGTATCCTCCGCCCGCCGTCTATTGACAGTGGGCGGGGGACAAGTGGTTAAGGATGCATATTATCCACTCTAATCCCTAGGTAGTGGTTCCGTTTAGATTCCCGTTACAATAGGTTTAGACAGGTGTCTATCATATAACTCGGATAGGCTTATTGATCGCCCCTTTTACCATTATGCAACAGTGTATCCCGAAGTAACAACCTGTGTATGGGATTTCCACGTCCCAATATCCTTTCTCGATTCCCTTTTGTACCTCTTGATTTTCATCCCATGATTCTCATTTACTCCACCCAATGTCTTTTAAGCATCTGTTTTATCTCCTTACGTCCACCGTTGTGCGGGATTCCAGTGTCCCGTTCTAGGCTTTCTATCCCTCCACAGCTTCCCATTTGGCGGGAAGCTGACACTCCGGATTTTCCCCCATTAGGTGGTTAGATTCATATTTAACTGCCTCCGGTATTATCACGCACGCGCGGTAGATCCTCCCAGCGTTAGTGCATTGTTCTTCTCCGTACGTTTTCCCCCTCCCCCCGCTTCCTGACTCCTTTACTTACTCCCTACCATCTTTCTCTAGATCCTACTTGCTCCCTTCCCCCCCTCCCCCACCCCCCCTTTTTTTTTTTTTTTCTTTTTCCTTCTCTTTCTTTTCTTCTCTTTATTTTCATGGGGGCCGCTCCTCTTTCCTCTCTCCTGCCAAGGACAGTGTGGTATCTCCTGAATACCGCATTAACACTCAGACTTCGCACATACATATTATACTCTCCGTTAGATTACACCATGCCGACGGAGAATAAAATTAAACAACAGCTGTCACTGAAATGTCTCTCACTCAATGACAAAAGGCCTAAATCTCCCTGAAAAGAGAACACAGGTATTGTCAGCATTGACTAAACACAATGCTCACTTTCTTATGCTCCAAGAAACTCATTTCAGATCTACGAACCCAGAGTCCAAAAGTCCAAAACAAAGGGAGTTTCCATACTGGTCCCCAAACGTGCTGATTTTCGATTGTCGGATTCGATAATCGATCCTGAGGGCAGGTGCATTTTTATTAAAGGTACCTTTGCCTCTAAACCAATCACACTAGCCAATGTGTACTGTCCAAACGAGCACCAAGTGTCGTTCTTTAGGAAAGTCTGTGACCTGCTTGCCATGTTCCAGGAGGGTATTGTACACTTGGGAGGGGACTTTAATGTTCCATTAAACCCAACTATAGACTCCTCTACAGGCACATCCACCCTCACACACCGGGCACTTTGCCAGATTAGACTCCAAATGCAATACCTAAAATTCTACCCCAGATGTCTCTCCCATCACGCTTTGGGAAGCACACAAATGTGTCCTAAGGGGAAAGTTAATCTCTTTAGCCACGATAGCCAAAAAAAGGCACCAGGAAGACATTAAATCATTAATTGAAACAATTAATCGCCTGGAAAGAGCCCATAAACAGTCATTCATGCAAGCTACACTGCAGGGGCTTTTGCAGGCGCCTTCTGCTTTGGTGAAAGAGCTGGGGAAGCGCACTTGAAGGCGATATGTCCTCAGACAGAAAGTGTTTTACGAACACGGCAACAAAAGTGGGAGACTGTTGGCTCGCACGATACAGGCAGATAAGGTCTCATCAGTAATTCATCATATTCGAGATAGCCAAGGTACACTCTGTTGCGGAACTCCAAAGTCCGCTGGGAAATCCTTGAAGCTGAGGAAGTACTGACTTATCCAAGGCACCTGTTACCCCCCAGTAACTGGACGACACACAGTTCTGGGAGTGAAATCAACACTTTATTTTGCCCCAGCTGGCTTTTTATATCATTTCCCATGCAAGGGTTTTCTTAACTCATTTTACAGGGGCATTCCCTTCAACAATTAACAGATGACAGTGATTTAATTACCTGGGACTATTTCTAACCACCTGGGATGCGTGAGACGTTGGTCTCTGCATATTTACCCATAACAATGAAACCGTGCCAGACACATTACTAGGAGTGTAATTACATCCCGTAGCAGATAATAGATGGTCATTAACATACTGACAATAGATGAATGGAACGCTACCTCAGACCCCCAATTAACCCAATTTACTTATTCAGACATCAGTAGACATTCTGTCTCTACATTTCCTGGAATGAATCTTTGCTGTCACCTCTGAAGTGATCCAAACCATATTCTCAGTTTCAGTATTTTGCTACACTGCTCCCCCTTACCCACAAGCCGGCATACACAGTCTGATCCTTAACGGATCGGCTTGGGGATGTCCGGAGAGTACTCACGGATCACTTTTCCAGTCCAGTTTGCCGCGATAATCCGTCAGCATTGCCGTTCTGTTTCCCGGGTCAGTAGCTGATGGTGAAGTTGTAAGGTGGCAGGGCGAATAATGGAATTCAGTTCTGGAACAGTCACTTGCTTTGCTCTCTCAATGGCTTCCAAAACTTGCTGCTGATGCTCTTGGGAGAGGTATGGCAAAACCTGGGCGCAAATCCCATTTAACCTTTTGCAAATTTCAGCCTGTTTGTGCATTTCAATGTTCAAGCCATGTGACATTTCATAATACATGACGTAGTGTCGTTGCATCTCCGATTTCTCACTGGCCAACTTGTCACATTCCAATTTTAGACTGTGATATTGTGCCTGATCTACGGTACCTGTCGGGGAAGATAGTCTTACCCGGGTCTCAGCAGCACGCGGGTTGGTTCCAGCAGCACGGGTCGGTGCACAGGTAGTCACGGGGTTGGCTTCAGCGGGGCCCATCGGGGCGTAAGCCGAAACGAGGGGGCCAAATCATTCCCCAGTAGTACATCCGCTGGCAAATCCTTCATCACCCCCACATTCACGTGTCCCGAACCAACCCCCCAATCCAGGTGAACACGGGCAACGGGTAGCCGGAAGACGGTGCTTCCCGCTACTCTTACGGCTACAGTGTCTCCGGTGTGTTGGCTCTCTGGGTTGAGGTTCTTCTGTAGTAGGGTCATGGTGGTGCCAGTATCACGTAGGCCATTGGCTACCTTTCCATTGACCCAGACCGTCTGCCTGTGTTGCTGTCGGTTGTCCAGGTTAGCTGCTTGTATTGGATCAGCCTCGTGCAGGACGCCCCATTGTTCCTCCAATTCTTCAGCTCCGCGGTTGTCTGGGGCCGCTTCCGTGTGATAGCAATGAGCGGCAGCCCGTGCTGGAGGGGGTGGCCCTGGTTGAATCCATGCCGCTTGGTCCTGGTTCTGAGTGCAGTCTCTCTGATAGTGCCCAAATTGCTTGCACGAATGGCACTGCACTCCCTTGCGCCCGAAGTATCGATTTGCAGGGGGGGTAGGGATTAGCCTGGGTCGTTGTGTAGCTGGTGGCCCTGGGTTATTGTTCAGTGGTCTGGTGTTTGGTCTGAAGCTAGTCTGTGATGGCCTGCAGGCATCTTGATATTCATCAGCTTGCCTGGCCGCTTCCGAGAGAGTGGTAGGTTTGCAATCCCTTACCCACTCCTGTACCTCTGGGTTTAGTCCATTAAAGAATTGCTCCAGTAAAATCAGCTGGGTGATCGCATCTGCTGTGGTTGCCTGATGGGCTTGTAGCCAAGCTAGGGCTGCCCTCTGCATTTGGCAAGCCCATTCGGTGTGGGAGTCCTTCTCCTGTTTCTTTGTGTCCCGGAAGCGTCTCCTGTATGCTTCTGGGGTGATGGCATACCTTGCCAAAATAACTTCCTTTACCCGGCTATAGCTTGCGATTTCCTCCTCTGGCATGGCTCTGTAGGCTTCTGCTGCACGGCCTGACAGCTTACCAGCTAAGATCCGTACCCAGTCTGTCTGGGGTACTTGGTACAGCTTGCATTGCCGTTCAAAATCTTGCAGGAAGCTATCGATCTCTTCCTCTGCTTCCACAAACTTTTTAAAGGCATCATGGGGTACTTTTAGTTTTGTCTCTGGTGCCGGTGTGGTCGTTAGCAGTCTCTCAGAGGCACGCTGTTCCGCCAGCCGGAGTTGGGTCTCCCGTTCTTCTCTCGCCGTGATAAAGGCATCCACTTGGGCTAACGTTGCCTGTACCAGCTCGGTGGAGGGGTTTTCTCCATAAAACGCTAGCCTGCGTTTCACTTCTTGGTCAAACTCGGTCTCCATGGCTTCTGTAGCCATACTGTGTGCCCGATCTCCCTCGGTTAGTTCTGCAATCAGCTTGGCTTTGGTTTTATTGCTGGCGATCTTCCCTCTTGCTTCCAGCAAATCCTTTAACGTTGCTCGTTTTAATCCAGCATAGTTTGTCTCCATTCACACTTCCATTCGTGTAACCAAATTTGCATGAACGCTGCTTCCTCTTTCTGCAAGGCTTTAATCCCACCGCTGCCAACCAGTGTTGCGGAACTCCAAAGTCCGCTGGGAAATCCTTGAAGCTGAGGAAGTACTGACTTATCCAAGGCACCTGTTACCCCCCAGTAACTGGACGACACACAGTTCTGGGAGTGAAATCAACACTTTATTTTGCCCCAGCTGGCTTTTTATATCATTTCCCATGCAAGGGTTTTCTTAACTCATTTTACAGGGGCATTCCCTTCAACAATTAACAGATGACAGTGATTTAATTACCTGGGACTATTTCTAACAACCTGGGATGCGTGAGACGTTGGTCTCTGCATATTTACCCATAACAATGAAACCGTGCCAGACACATTACTAGGAGTGTAATTACATCCCGTAGCAGATAATAGATGGTCATTAACATACTGACAATAGATGAATGGAACGCTACCTCAGACCCCCAATTAACCCAATTTACTTATTCAGACATCAGTAGACATTCTGTCTCTACATTTCCTGAAATGAATCTTTGCTGTCACCTCTGAAGTGATCCAAACCATATTCTCAGTTTCAGTATTTTGCTACACACTCCTTTCAAAGAACAAATAAATAACCAAACACTTTGAAAAATTTTACTCTAAACTGTACAATTTGGCGCAAGAAGGGGGCGGGGTAACCAATATGGCCAGGCATTCCTCCCAAATCTTGGACTTCCTGGCAGATTATTGCCCCAAACCTATCACCCCCAGCAGGCTGAAGCCATGGAGCGTCCTTTCTCCATGGAAGAACTCCACTTAGCAATCAAACAGATGAAGGTGGGAAAAAGCCCAGGCCCCGATGGCCTCCCTCTGTTGTATTACAAATGCTTTCAGGAGGATCTTACTCCCAAAATGCTAAACACATTTAACTCCCTTTCATCCTCTCACACTTCCCTAGGCAGATTACTGGAAGCCCATATAGAAGTTATCCTGAAAGATGGGAAAGATACCACACAAGTCTCTAACTATAGGCCGATCTCCCTGCTTAACGTAGACATAAAAATCTACGCTAAGATGCTAGCAAATAGGTTAATCCCCTTGATCCCTGGCCTCATATCATCTGATCAGGTGGGCTTTATCCCGGGTAGGGAGGCTAGGGATAATACCATCCACACTTTAAATGTTCAGCATTGGCTGGCTTCATCGGAGACCAGGGGATTTCTCCTTTCCCTTGATGCTGAGAAGGCGTTTGACAGGGTGTCATGGGATTACATGCGGGCGGTCTTGGAAGGCATAGGCCTCCTGCCACGTATGCTTGCACATATCACTGCCCTCTATACTAACCCCTCCGCAAGGGTGAGGGCTAATGGCCTCCTGTCAGACGCCTTCTCAATAAGCAATGGTACCCGTCAGGGTTGCCTGTTATCTCCCCTGATCTTTGTTTTGACTCTAGAGCCCCTCCTAAACAGGCTAAGGTCCAACACGGATATCAAAGGAATCTCCATTGCCCATAGAGAATTTAAAGTCGCGGCCTTTGCTGACGATATCCTATTATCCTTACAATCCCCTCGGATATCGTTACCCAAACTTTTGAAAGACATGAAACACTTTGGCGAGTTGTCAAATCTTAAAATCAATTAGTCCAAATTGCATGCCCTAAATGTATCCCTTACCCCTCAAGAAGTCACACATTGTCAGGAAACCTTTCCCTTTCATTGGCAGAAGACAGCCATTACCTATTTAGGCATCCGGGTCACTAAGAACATAACGGATCTTTATAGCCACAACTTCCTCCATGCCCTCTCTAAGCTCCAGGCAAATTTGAAGGATTGGGCCAACCTCAACGTTTCTTGGTTTGGGCGCTCGGCCCTCATTAAGATGGTTGTTCTCCCCCGCCTATTATATTTAATGCAGACGATTCCGATTCATTTCCCCCCCCTTATTCTTTGCGGCATATAAAAAAGCCTGCACTAGCTTCATATGGAAGAATAATGCCCCACAAATTAAATACTCACGGTTGACATGCTCCAAAGCAACTGGTGGCATTGGTTTACCAGATCTTTATAAATATTATCTGGCCTGCCACCTAACTAGAGTGGTGGACTGGAAACTTCATAAACTAAGGAAAGCATGGGTGATGCTAGAAAATTTTATCACGCGAACTCCGATTGCCACATTACCTTGGCTGTCACCTCGATTCTGGCCCCTGACCCTCAAGACACACCCGAAACATTGCACCCTCCTTATCGGCCTTTAGGAAAGCAGTCGCTCTCTTTAACCTATCCTCACAACCGGGTCCACTAACCTCTCTGAGAGGCAACTCTGAGTTCCCTCCGGGAGAATCAAACGCATTCCTCCATACGGAATGGCCATACGAGGAGGTTCTAGCGTGTCATTTCTTTCACAAAGGCCGAAGACGATCCTATGAGGAGCTTACCTCTAAATCACGTACTAACACTTTTAGACAGCTGACTCACTTTCTTACCTCTAAAGATGTGAAGGTCACGTGGGATAGACAACTTACACCATTTGAAGCACTTTGCTCACGCAATACACCACAACGACACCTTGTGTCATACATTTACGCCCTACTGCAGGACGTTCCTGGTACTCCCATGATGCAGAAGGTACGTGCTTCTTGGGGAAGGGACTTGCAAATCACACTTGAGGACGATGACTGGGAATCCATATTCACTCTTGCGCATAAAGGCTCGATGAACGTTGCGATCCAAGAAAACGGTTAAAAAATTATCACAAAATGGTATAGAACCCCATCTCGTCTACATAAATTCTCACCCTCTATTCCGGATACACGTTGGAGGTGTACAGAAGAAGTAGGATCCATGATCCACATTTGGTGGGAGTGTACCTTGCTCCAGCCTTTTTGGAGGGAGGTCCACTCCATCATTACACGGGTCACCACTTTCACTCTAGACTACACTCCTGCTCAATACCTCCTACACCATACTACTCTACCCAAACGAAATTACCAAAAATCATTGGCTATGCATATGGTTAATGCAGCCAGACTCTGCGTTCCTACACATTGGCGTTCAAAGAATATCCCGACCATTCGAGAATGGTTGATCAGAGTTGCTAAGATAGAGGAGATGGAGGAATTGATACATACAGCCCATGACCGCTTACAGAAGTTTAGTTTGACCTGGTCCTGTTGGACGCATTTTAGGACCACGGATTATTATAAATCCTTCTTCTAAAACGCTGTCCTAAAGTATTTGAAGTATATACAGTTTTCCCTGCAATCTTTCCTGCGTTTTGAACTGGTGCGGGGGCCCGGGACGGAGAGCGGCCCCCACCCCCCACTTCCCACTTCTCACTTCTCCCCACTACTCTCTATTTTCTATTCTTGACTGCTACCCTCTACCTACCCTTCTTCTTCTTTTACCCCTTCCCAACAGCAATGTCAATGTAAACCTCTTTTCTGTTTACTCCTACCCCCCCTCCCCCCCTTTTTGTTTTATTTTATTTATTTATTTTTTATTACTTTTTTTTTTGATATGATTATTATTTTTCTCTATTTGTCTTTCCCGGTTGCGAAGTAACCAACCTAATGATAGCCTGGAGCCTTGCTAGGGGCTCCAAACACACTATACGAACATTGCAATTTCCGATTTCAGAAGTTTTACCATGACCCCGGATAGGCCTGCTGATATTGGCCTACGGTGGGTCCTTGCAATCTTACCCGGGTTTACTTGCTCTCTTCCAGTTAACGGTCATTGCTCTGTTTAAATGTTGGCTATTCTTGAAATGTTCATGAGCCTGTATGTCTTGTATGTTCATGTAACCTTATTTTTCTTTCAATAAAATCATTTATGGAAAAAAAAAAAAAAAGTTTTAGAAACGGCTGTTTTTTTGGGAGCAGTGATTTTACTCATGCTTAAAGTGAAAAAAATAAAAGTGAAATATTTCTTTAAATATCGTGTCTGGGGGGTGTCTACAGCATGCCTGTAAAGTGGCACGTGTTTCCAGTGTTTAGAACAGTCCCTGGACAAAATGACATTTCTAAAGGAAAAAAAGTCATTTAAAACTGCTTGCGGCTTTAATGTCATGTCTGGTCATGTCAGCCCCTTTGGGTCTTGTATGGATATTAAGGGGAACCCCGCACCCAAATTAAAAAAAGTAAAGGCGTGGGGCCCCCAGGCCCTATATACTCTGAACAGCAGCATACAGGTGGTGCAAACAAGACAGGGACTGTAGGTTTGTTCTTAAGTAGAATCTGTTTGTAATTTTGAACTGGTACATTTTTAAGTGTAGCTCCAGCCAAAAAATCTATTTTAAAGCTTTTTGGAAAACTTAGGGAAGGGTTATCACCCTGTACCATTTGTTTTTCTGTCTGTGCACCTCTTCAGAAGATTTCACTTCACTTTCTGTCCCAATGACAATTGGATTTTAAAAATTTGGGGTTTTTAGTGAAACAAGGAACTCTTACAGGAGAGAATTTCACTTCCTAGGGGTAGATTTCTTCTCACTTCCTGTAGTCTCCTTCCGTTTGCAAGTAGGAGTCATTTGTATGTTGGATGTTTGAAAGTAGGGGCCTGCCCTATATACTCTGCAGAAATTTGGGCCTTAGGTGTTGGTGTTGTCACAACACCGTAAGCCCTCACAGTTACTCTTGGTGGGTGCAGGAACGGGCCCTGCTGTGAAATATTAGATCAAGAATTGTAATTACATGCCCCTGTTAAACAGGGGCAGGAAAATTGGGCCTTAGGCACTGGTGCTGGTGCCACAACACTGCAACCCCTCACAGATACTGTAGTTGGAGTGCAGGAATGAGCCCTGCTGCAAAGTATTGCATCAAAAATTTTAATTACACGCCCCTGTTAATCAGGGGCAGAAAAATTTGGCCTTAGGCACTGGTGGCGGTGCCCAGAACCAAAAATTTTCTTACAAGCTATCAGCATGATCATTGAGGAGGAAGAGGATAGTCACTCAGCATAACAGGATAGTCACTCAGCATCAGCATAGGCAGTCTTGAAGGGATCTGACATTCAAAAAAATATTATTCGGTTACATCAGCATCAGGTGCTTGGTAGCTGGTGGTGATCCAAGACTGATTCATTTTTATGAAGGTCAGTCGATCGACCGAGTCGGACAGCCGCACCCTGTGATCGGTTACAAAGCCTCCAGCAGCACTGAATGTGCGTATGAAAGAACGCTGGATGCAGGACAGGCCAGTAGCTCAATTGCATACTGTGCAAGCTCTGCCCAGTGATCCATCCCCAAGACCCAGTAACCCAGAGGATTTTCGTTGGGTAAGGTGTCCAAGTCTGATCTTGCCCCTAGGTATTCCTGCACCATGTAAAACAGACGCTGGCGATGGTTGCTGGAACCGATCATACCTTGGGGCTGCGGACTAAAAAATTGTCTGAAAGCATGGGTCAGATGGCCACCTTCTCTACTGCACCTTCTGTGACTGACCGAAGCCTCAGCAACACATTGTCCAGGACCAGGAATTTGTAACCTCCCAGGCTCTGGGAACGCGTTGCACAAACCTTTTCTGCAAGGCCTCCCGAAGATGTTTCATCCTCTGCTCCCTCTGCGACGGCAAGATAAGGTCAGCAACCTTACCCTTGTAACGTGGATCAAGGAGGGTTGCCAGCCAGTAATGATCCCTCTCCTTGATACCACGAATACGAGGATCCTTCCGCAGGCTTTGCAGGATCAGGGAGGTTATGCAGCGTAGGTTTGCTCAGGCAATCAGTCCAGAGTCCTCTGGGTCACTAAGGACGACATGATCCGCAGCCACCTCCTCCAAGCCATGTACAAGTGCATGGGTTTCTTGGGACTGTAATTGATCCCTTGAAGACTGCTGCTGATGCTGAGTGCTAGGCTCCACCTCCATGCTGACACAATCTTCTTCCTCCTCCTCCTTCTCGTCCTCTTCCTGTGTGATAGGCGGGCCAGCAGGAACACTGTCTGGATAAAGAGGGCCTTGAGAGGTAAGTAAGTCCTCCTCTTCCTCTCTCTGTTCTGCTTCAAGTGCCCTGTTCATTATTCCATGCAGCGTGTGCTCCAACAGGTGGACAAGAGGGACAGTGTCACTGATGCATGCACTGTCACTGCTCACCATCATCGTGGCCCCCACAAATGGTGACAGGACAGTGCATGCATCCCTGATCATGACCCACTGGCGTGGCAAAAAAAAAACAAGCTCCCCTGACCCTGTCCTTGTGCCATATTGGCACAGATACTCATTGATGGCCCTCTGCAGCCGCTGCAGCATGGCCAACGTTGCGTTCCACCTGGTGGGCATGTCACAGATTAGGCGGTTCTTGGGCAGGTTGTATTTGGCAGGAAAGGTTCCATCCACTGATAATATTTATTATTTGGCTTACAGTACTGTGGTCCACCAGCAAGTGTCTCCTGGCAGTTTGGAACTGTCAGGAGAACTTCTCCCTGCTTCTGTTATATCATCTTTGGGACGCAGTACTGGTCTCCACCAGCGGATGGATCCTGGCAGTGTGGAGCGGACTGCTCTTCCTGTGGACAGGTGTCACCTAGCCTAATCACTGGCAGATACTTAAATACTTGGCAAGCCCTCATATGTTTGCCTTGGTATCTCTCTCCCTGACCTTGACCCTGCGATCCTGACTTTTGAGCCCATCCTGGTTCTGTCCCTCCTGCTTTCCCATTACCTTGGATACCTGTCCCCCTGTTAGCTGATTACTTTGGATCCCTGCCCGGCAGCCTATCCATCCGTCCTCTCCCTGTTCCTGTTGATCTCCCGTCCTTACCTATCTTCTGATCTCCTTGTGTATGACCTCAGCCTGGCTTGTTTACGATTACGGTATCTCGCATCATTGTACATATATGTCTATTGTTATCTGTGGGTCTTGGTTTTAGGGTTGGTTATTGCACTGTGTTTATTTGAGGTGGTTGTATTCATATTTACTTACTTAAATAAATTATTATTATGTTTTCACTCACATGCATTTTTGGTTTCCTCTGTGCAGTCCACACAGTCTGGTCTGCTAACTTCCCTGACAGTATTCCTTTTGGAGGTCAGCCAGCCGAGCACTGGCATTATATGACTGGCGGAAATGCACACAGAGGTTCCTGGCCTGCCTCAGGACATCCTGTAAGCCTGGGTACCTGCCCAAGAACCGCTGCACCACCAAGTTAAGGACGTGAGCCAAACAGGGCACATGGGTCAGTTGTCCCTGTCGGAGGGCGGAGAGGAGGTTGGTGCCATTGTCGCAAACCACCATTCCTGGCTTAAGCTGGTGTGGCGTCAACAACCTCTGAGCCTGCCCCTGCAGAGCTGACAGAATCTCTGCCCCAGTGTGGCTCCTGTCCCCCAAACAAACCAGCTCAAGCACCGCATGGCATCTTTTTGCCTGCGTACTTGCGTAGCCCCTTGAACGCCTACGGAGCACTGCTGGTTCCGAGGACAAATCAGCAGAGGAAGAGGCCATGGAGGAAGAAGAAGAGGAAGGGGTGGAGGAGAGAGGTGTGTCAGAATCACCACTAGTAGCATTTTGGAGGCGTGGTGGCGGAACAACCTCCAACACTACTGCACCCTGTCCTGCATCCTTCCCAGCTGCCAGCAGAGTCACCCAATGCGCCGTGAAAGATAGGTAACGTCCCTGCTTATGCCTGCTGGACCATGAGTCAGCGGTAATATGCACCTTACCGCTGACTGCTCTGTCTCTGAGTTGAAGTGCTAGCAATTTAGCCAAGCTAGCATTCAACCACTTGGCATGTGGATGGCTGGGAGCGAACTTCTTTCTGCGATGCAGCAGCTGGGGCAGGGAAATTTGCCTGGTACAATCTGACGTTGGTGTACCGATAGCAGATTGCCCGCAAGTACTTGGCAGTGACATACCTAATTCTACACCTTCATTCCTCTCAGTGCAGGTTTTTGAGAGGACTGAAGGTCTAGTGGGGTTGGAGATCCCAGCTGATGAGGAGCAAGGAGAGGTCCGCTTTGTTCTTTGGTGTGGGTCTTTTCTGTACGCTTGCCAACGGACTGCATGGCAGGTAGACATATGTCTGGTCAAGCACCCTGCCTCGTTGGAGATATGCCTCCTCCTCCTCCTCCTGTTTAGGAGGAACAGTCTGCAGTGTAGCTAAACTGAATACAGTATTACTGAGTGATATACTGCAGCTTTCTCAATCAACTACCTGACTGTAGTCTCTTAGCAACAGTAGTTCAGGACGGAGGAACAGTCTGCAGTGTAGCTAAACTGAATACAGTATTACTGCGTGATATACTGCAGCTTTCTCAATCAACTACCTGCCTGTAGTCTGTTAAGGTATGTACTTACCGAGGCCGAGATGCCGAGAGTGGTTCACCTTTGCGACTTGACGCACTCCACTCCCTGGAGGTGAGACAGGGAGTGGATGGCGAGAAGCGGCACCGGCTACCAGCAGGTGGTGGGTACTTGTAGACGATCCGGTAGTACTGAGTAGACTGAAGAGCAGGCTTCTAGCAGGAGCTAGCTGGATCGGTATAGTTCAAACAGCAAGAGTCAATAGAAGCCGGTGCAGGCTGAGTCCGGGTTGCAACTGCAGAGGTAACAGTCCCGGCTGGGGGTCTAGCACAGCAAAAAGTAACAAGTCCAGAAAATACCGGGAACAAGGCAGGAGTTTAAAGGAAACATGGAAGTCCAAAGGTACAAGCAGGAGGTCAAGGATTGTAGACAGGCAGCAGATCCGAGTCACAGGCCGAGGGTCAAACACAAGAGAAGGCAGAAGTCTGTATAACAAGCCGAGGGTCAGGTCCAGGAGAGAGATCAGAGGAATCAATCCAGTCTGGGTCACAAGGAGATTTTCAAGGTAGTTTTCCAGAGTCTTGGGTACACAGGAAAGCTGACAAACCAGCAACTTGTCAGTGCAACTGGGTTTCTTTAAATAGGCCCGCCTGGACTCCTATTGGTGCGCCGCCGCTGCGTCGGCGCGCGCACCCGAGAACGTAGAAGCGCCGTCCTGCGCACGCGCCGAAGCGTCATTCCGCCGCGCGTGCGCATTGGGCGCTGATTGGCGCTGTTGGACGGAAGATTTCCCTGACAGTGCCCCCCTCCTAGGGGTGGACTCTGGACGCCCAGACTAGACATCAACTCGGGATGTTCCTGGTGAAAGATTCGAATTAGACAGGGTGCATGTAGGTTCCTAGATGGTTCCCAAGAGTTGTCCTCTGGGGGATACCCCTTCCATTTGATTAAATACTGTAATTGCCTGCCTCTTTTCCTGCAGCCCAAGATAGATTCCACCACGTATTCGTTTTCACCATCAACCTCCACAGGTGGAGGAGGTGGCTCATCCCTTCCCGGGAAGGAGCTGGAGACTACCGGTTTCAACAGAGACGTGTGGAAGACCGGGTGTATCCTGTAGGAGTCGGGCAGTGCCAATTCAAAGGCCACAGAGTTGATTACTCGCTTGATTTTAAAAGGGCCTATGAATCTTGGTCCCAATTTCCGTGAAGGGATAGGCAATTTGAGGTTGGTGGCGGAGAGCCATACTTCCTCCCCAACTTTGAAGATTGGATTTTCCTTCCTACCTTTGTCATAGTGTCTCTTGTAAGATTCCTGGGTGTTTTGCATCATTTCCTGAAGTGTCAGAAAATTAGATTGGACAAAGGCTATCCGATCTTGAACAGCAGGAACAGAGCTCTCCGGAATGTCGTCAGGGAGGAAGGAAGGATGGAAGCCAAAGTTGGCCCAAAAAGGAGTTTGACTGGTGGCTGAATGCACCGAGTTGTTATATGCAAATTCAGCGTAGGATAATAGGGAGGACCAATCGTCTTGTGAGGCTGAGCAAAAGCAACGGAGATATTGTTCCAGAGTTTGGTTGGTTCTCTCTGTCTGTCCGTTGCTCTGGGGGTGATATGCCGATGATAGGCAAATCTTGACTTCTAAAGTTCCTTCCAGAATTTCGACCTGAATTGGACGCCTCTGTCAGAGGTGATACTCTTAGGCACCCCATGGAGCCTGATTATCTCCTGAAAAAAGGCTTTGGCTGTATCTGCAGCAGAGGGGGTACCGATCATGAGCACGAAGTGTGCCATTTTGGAGAGGCGGTCAATTACGACCAGAATCTTGGTAAAACCTCCAGAGGGTGGTAGATCTACAATGAAATCCATGGACACATCTGCCCATGGACGTTCAGGGACAGGCAAAGGTTTGAGTAGCCCCCAACTCTTGGTTTTGGGTCCCTTATTCCGTTGGCAACGGGTATAGGAGGCAACATAGAACTTGCAATCTTGCCTCCAACCAGGCCACCAGAAGGAGCAGGAGACTAGTTCAATGGTTTTTCAGGCTCCAAAGTGGCCAGCTAGTTTGTGGTCGTGGAAAGTTTTCAGAATCAGTTACCTCGTTTCCAGAGGGACGAAGACTTTACCTTGGGACCAGAGCAAGTCATTACGCTTCTCCAGGTAAGGGGTTACTTGGTCAGGACAATGCTTAGAGGCAGCTTTTATGGAGGTTAGTAGATCAGCCTGTGGGATGAGCAGAAAGTTTTGTTCTGATAGGATGGTACTTGGTTCCTCTGCTTGAGGGGTCTCGGAAAACATCCTAGAGAGTGCATCCGCCTTCAAGTTCTTGGAACCGGGCCTATAAGAAATATGGAAGTTAAACCTGGTGAAGAAGAGGGCCCATCGGGCTTGTCTGGGTCGTAGACGTTTTGCTGTTCTCAGATATTCTAGATTTTTATGATCCGTGAATATCATGACAGGGTGAGGTGCTACCTCCAGAAGGTATCGCCATTCTTCCAGGGCGAATTTGATAGCCAATAGTTCCCGTTCACCGACGTCATAATTACGTTCCGGAGTAGTTAGTTTACGAGAGGCAAAGGCTACTGGATGAAGAATGGATTTGGGGCCCTGCCTTTGAGAGAGGATGGCCCCAGTGGCTGACTCGGAAGCGTCTACTTCCAGAGTAAACGGCAGTAGCGGATCTGGATGCTTCAATACAGGTGCTGATGTGAATGCGTTTTTTAGTTTATCGAAGGCATCCTGGGCTTCCTGTGACCAGTGGAAACAGTAGCCCTGGCGTGTCAGTTGGGTTATAGGTGCCACAATAGAGGAGAACCCCACAATGAACCTCCTGTAGAAGTTGGCGAAACCTATAAACCGTTGTACCCCTTTCTTGTCTGTTGGGGCTGGCCATTCCTGGATAGCTTTGACTTTCTGCAGGTCCATTGCGACCCCATTGGTAGAAATAATAAATCCCAGAAATTGCACAGTGGTTTTCTCAAAGTCACATTTCTCGGCCTTGAGGTAAAGTCTATGTTCTCTGAGAATAGTGAGGACCTTAATGACATGGATCCGGTGAAGTTCAAGGGAGGACGAGAAAATAAGAATATTGTCTAAGTAGACTACTAGGAAGTTGTCCAGGTGTTCACAGAAAATGTCATTGACCAGGTGCTGGAAAGTGGCTGGGGCGTTGCAAAGCCCGAATGGCATGACCAAGTATTCAAAATGACCGAACCTAGATCTAAAAGCGGTCTTCCATTCGTCTCCAGCCCTGATCCGGATGAGATTGTAGGCCCCTCGAAGGTCCAGTTTAGAGAAGATCCGAGCTGATCGGAATCGTTGGAACAACTCCGGGATGAGAGGCAGCGGGTATCTGTTTTTAATAGTAATTTTATTTAATTCCCTATAGTCGATGCAGGGCCTCAGAGTCCCGTCTTTTTTTTTCAACGAAAAAGATTCCGGCACCGGCTGGGGACGAAGAGGGGCGAATGAATTTATTTTCCAGATTTTCCTCGATGTAGGCCTTGAGGGCCTTCAACTAAGATTCGGACAAGGTAAGATGCGGCCGAATGGAATTTTGGAGCCAGGCAGAAGGTCAATGGGGCAATCGTAGGGCCGATGTGGTGGTAGGCGGTCGGCCTGCTGTTTGTCGAAGACGTCCCGGAATTCCAAGTATGCTGATGGAACATGTGGTAGGTTTTCCGGTTGCGGGGTTAAAGTAGCACAGACAGTTGGAAGTGCGGAGAGACAGTGTTGGGAACAATACGAAGAAGTGAAGTTAACTTCCCTTTTGGCCCAGTTTATATGAGGCTCGTGTGCTTGCAGCCAAGGGAGGCCCAGGATGATGGGGAACATGGGAGATGGGATGAGGTCAAATCGGAGGTATTCTTGGTGGCATGAATCCGTGATAGCAAGGATGGGTTTTGTTTCTTGTGTAATTTCCCCTGAACGGGGCAGGGATCCATCCGCCAGACGAACCTGAAGATAACGGTCCTTGGTTTGCAGAGGAAAGTGAAGTTGGGAAGCAAGTGAAGAGTCCAGAAAGCAGCTGCAGGCTCCGGAATCAATAATCGCCGGTAGACGGGTTACTCCTGCTGGTAGCTGTAGAGAAATAGAAAGAACAACGTAAGTCTGTGGTAAGCCAGAAACTTGGTAGTTCAAAGTGTCTTTGGGGGTACACTTACTAGGTCTTACTGGGCAGCTCCGAAGAAAATTGGCCAGTACCCCCGCAGTAAAGACACAGATTGGCCTGCCGCCTGCGCTGCTTTTTCCTCAGGAGAAAGGGGAGGACGAACCAGACCAAGCTGCATGGGTTCAGGCTCGGGAGGAGAAGATGCTGTAGGAACTGGGATGGATGGATAGGCAGGAGCTGATCGGGGCAAAGTCCAGTTCGGACGGGTAGTCTGGAAACGCTCAGAACGCCACTCCCGCAGGCGTCTGTCAAGCTGAGTGACAGACTGGATCAAATCTTCCAGAGTAGTGGGAACACCAATCCTGGCCAGCTTGTCTTTAAGAGCCTCAGACAGTCCTTGGCGATACTGGTATTTGAGGGCCGTCTCATTCCAGCCAGTGTCAGCTGACCATTTCCGGAATTCTGCCGTGTAGTCCTCCACCGGCCTTCTCCCCTGGGTTAAACTGTGGAGAACAGACTCAGCTGTGGCTGATCGCTGAGGATCGTCATACAGCTGCGCCATACTCTCGAAGAAGGTGTCCACGGAATCTAGAATGGGGCTGCTTTGCTCCATCAGGCCATGGGCCCAGGCCTGAGGTTCGTCGGTTAGAAGGGAGATGACGAACCCCACCTTTACCACTTCTGAAGAAAAAGTCCTGGGTTGAAGGGCGAGGTAAAAAGAACATGCATTTTTGAAAGCACGATATTTCTTACGGACGCCAGAAAATCGTTCATGCAGAGGGACCCTGGGTTCAGGGATAGCCATTACTACGGTAGGGTTTGCCTGATTTTGAGATGTGGAGGCAACATTGGCAGCGGTAGCAGCTGGTGATGCTGGTCCTGTAGCTCCAGTAAGTAGCTGAAAGCGGCCATCCATTTGGACATAACCTTCTTGTAATTTCTGAACCGCATCGGTTAGCGCGGTGACCTGCTGACAGAGGGTCTCGAACGGTGAACGCACCCTGTCGGCCTCAGCCATCTGGCTGGTTTGTACTGTTAAGGTATGTACTTAGCGAGGCCGAGATGCCGAGAGTGGTTCACCTTTGCGACTTGACGCACTCCACTCCCTGGAGGTGAGACAGGGATTGGATGACGAGAAGCGGCACCGGCTACCAGCAGGTGGTGGGTACTTGTAGACGGTCCGGTAGTGCTGAGTAGACTGAAGAGCAGGCTTCTAGCAGGAGCTAGCTGGATCGATATAGTTCAAACAGCAAGAGTCAACAGAAGCCGGTGCAGGCTGAGTCCGGGTTGCAACTGCAGAGGTAACAGTCCCGGCTGGGGGTCTAGCACAGCAAAAGGTAACAAGTCCAGAAAATACCGGGAACAAGGCAGGAGTTTAAAGGAAACGTGGAAGTCCAAAGGTACAAGCAGGAGGTAAAGGATTGTAGACAGGCAGCAGATCCGAGTCACAGGCCGAGGGTCAAACACAAGAGAAGACAGAAGTCCGTATAACAAGCCGAGGGTCAGGTCCAGGAGAGAGATCAGAGGAATCAAGTCAGTCCGGGTCACAAGGAGATTTTCAAGGTAGTTTCCAGAGTCTTGGGTACACAGGAAAGCTGACAAACCAGCAACTTGTCAGTGCAACTGGGTTTCTTTAAATAGGCCCGCCTGGACTCCTATTGGTGCGCCGCCGCGCATGCACGTGCGCCGCTGCGTCGGCGCGCGCACCCGAGAACGTAGAAGCGCCGTCCCGCGCACGTGCCGAAGCGTCATTCCGCCGCGCGTGCGCATTGGGCGCTGATTGGCGCTGTTGGACGGAAGATTTCCCTGACAGTGCCCCCCTCCTAGGGGCGGACTCTGGACGCCCAGACTAGACATCAACTCGGGATGTTCCTGGTGAAAGATTCGAATTAGACGGGGAGCATGTAGGTTCCTAGATGGTTCCCAAGAGTTGTCCTCTGGGGAATACCCCTTCCATTTGATTAAATACTGTAATTGCCTGCCTCTTTTCCTGCAGCCCAAGATAGATTCCATCACGTATTCGTTTTCACCATCAACCTCCACAGGTGGAGGAGGTGGCTCATCCCTTCCCGGGAAGGAGCTGGAGACTACCGGTTTCAACAGAGACGTGTGGAAGACCGGGTGTATCCTGTAGGAGTCGGGCAGTGCCAATTCAAGGGCCACAGAGTTGATTACTCGCTTGATTTTAAAAGGGCCTATGAATCTTGGCCCCAATTTCCGTGAAGGGATAGGCAATTTGAGGTTGGTGGCGGAGAGCCATACTTCCTCCCCAACTTTGAAGATTGGATTTTCCTTCCTACCTTTGTCATAGTGTCTCTTGTAAGATTCCTGGGTGTTTTGCATCATTTCCTGAAGTGTCAGAAAATTAGATTGGACAAAGGCTATCTGATCTTGAACAGCAGGAACAGAGCTCTCCGGAATGTCGTCAGGGAAAAAGGAAGGATGGAAGCCAAAGTTGGCCCAAAAAGGAGTTTGACTGGTGGCTGAATGCACCGAGTTGTTATATGCAAATTCAGCGTAGGATAATAGGGAGGACCAATCGTCTTGTGAGGCTGAGCAAAAGCAACGGAGATATTGTTCCAGAGTTTGGTTGGTTCTCTCTGTCTGTCCGTTGCTCTGGGGGTGATATGCCGATGATAGACAAATCTTGACTTCTAAAGATATGCAAAGTTCCTTCCAGAATTTCGACGTGAATTGGACGCCTCTGTCAGAGTCGATGCTCTTAGGCACCCCATGGAGCCTGATTATCTCCTGAAAAAAGGCTTTGGCTGTATCTGCAGCAGAGGGGGTACCGATCATGAGCACGAAGTGTGCCATTTTGGAGAGGCGGTCAATTATGACCAGAATCGTGGTAAAACCTCCAGAGGGCGGTAGATCTACAATGAAATCCATGGACACATCTGCCCATGGACGTTCAGGGATAGGCAAAGGTTTGAGTAGCCCCCAACTCTTGGTTTTGGGTCCCTTATTCCGTTGGCAACGGGTACAGGAGGCAACATAGGACTTGCAATCTTGCCTCCAACCAAGCCACCAGAAGGAGTGGGAGACTAGTACAATGGTTTTTCGGGCTCCAAAGTGGCCAGCTAGTTTGTGGTCGTGGAAAGCGAACGTAGAAGCGCCGTCCCGCGCATGCGCCGAAGCGTCATTCCGCCGCGCGTGCGCATTGGGCGCTGATTGGCGCTGTTGGACGGAAGATTTCCCTGACAAGTCTCTTAGCAACAGTAGTTCAGGACGGAGGAACAGTCTGCAGTGTAGCTAAACTGAATACAGTATTACTGAGTGATATACTGCAGCTTTCTCAATCAACTACCTGACTGTAGTGTCTTAGCCACAGTAGTTCAGGACGGAGGAACAGTCTGCAGTGTAGCTAAACTGAATACAGTATTACTGAGTGATATACTGCAGCTTTCTCAATCAACTACCTGACTGTAGTGTCTTAGCCACAGTAGTTCAGGACGGAGGAACAGTCTGCAGTGTAGCTAAACTGAATACAGTATTACTGAGTGATATACTGCAGCTTTCTCAATCAACTACCTGCCTGTAGTCTCTTAGCAACAGTAGTTCAGGACGGAGGAACAGTCTGCAGTCTAGCTAAACTGAATACAGTATTACTGAGTGATACACTTCAGCTTTCTCAATCAACTACCTGCCTGTAGTCTCTTAGCAACAGTAGTTCAGGACGGAGGAACAGTCTGCAGTGTAGCTAAACTGAATACAGTATTACTGCGTGATATACTGCAGCTTTCTCAATCAACTACCTGCCTGTAGTCTCTTAGCAACAGTAGTTCAGAACGGAGGAACAGTCTGCAGTGTAGCTAAACTGAATACAGTATTACTGAGTGATATACTGCAGCTTTCTCAATCAACTACCTGCCTGTAGTCTCTTAGCAACAGTAGTTCAGGACGGAGGAACAGTCTGCAGTCTAGCTAAACTGAATACAGTATTACTGAGTGATACACTTCAGCTTTCTCAATCAACTACCTGCCTGTAGTCTCTTAGCAACAGTAGTTCAGGACGGAGGAACAGTCTGCAGTGTAGCTAAACTGAATACAGTATTACTGCGTGATATACTGCAGCTTTCTCAATCAACTACCTGCCTGTAGTCTCTTAGCAACAGTAGTTCAGAACGGAGGAACAGTCTGCAGTGTAGCTAAACTGAATACAGTATTACTGAGTGATATACTGCAGCTTTCTCAATCAACTACCTGCCTGTAGTCTCTTAGCAACAGTAGTTCAGGACGGAGGAACAGTCTGCAGTGTAGCTAAACTGAATACAGTATTACTGCGTGATATACTGCAGCTTTCTCCATCAACTACCTGCCTGTAGTCTCTTAGCAACAGTAGTTCAGGACGGAGGAACAGTCTGCAGTGTAGCTAAACTGAATACAGTATTACTGAGTGATATACTGCAGCTTTCTCAATCAACTACCTGACTGTAGTGTCTTAGCTACAGTAGTTCAGGACAGAGGAATAGTCTGCAGTGTAGCTAAACTGAATACAGTATTACTGAGTGATATGCTGCAGCTTTCTCAATCAACAACTTGCCTGTAGTCTCTTAACAACAGTAGTTCAGGACGGAGGAACAGTCTGCAGTGTAGCTAAACTGAATACAGTATTACTGTGTGATATACTGCAGCTTTCTCAATCAACTACCTGCCTGTAGTCTCTTAGCAACAGTAGTTCAGAACGGAGGAACAGTCTGCAGTGTAGCTAAACTGAATACAGTATTACTGAGTGATATACTGCAGCTTTCTCAATCAACTACCTGTCTGTAGTCTCTTAGCAACAGTAGTTCAGGACGGAGGAACAGTCTGCAGTGTAGCTAAACTGAATACAGTATTACTGAGTGATATACTGCAGCTTTCTCAATCAACTACCTGCCTGTTGTCTCTTAGCAACAGTAGTTCAGGACGGAGGAACAGTCTGCAGTGTAGATAAACTGAATACAGTATTACTGAGTGATATACTACAGCTTTCTCAATCAACTACCTGCCTGTAGTCTCTTAGCAACAGTAGTTCAGGACGGAGGAACAGTCTGCAGTGTAGCTAAACTGAATACAGTATTACTGAGTGATATACTGCAGCTTTCTCAATCAACTACCTGCCTGTAGTCTCTTAGCAACAGTAGTTCAGGACAGAGGAACAGTCTGCAGTGTAGCTAAACTGAATACAGTATTACAGAGTGATATACTGCAGCTTTCTCAATCAACTACCTGCCTGTAGTCTCTTAGCAACAGTAGTTCAGGACGGAGGAACAGTCTGCAGTGTAGCTAAACTGAATACAGTATTACTGAGTGATATACTGCAGCTTTCTCAATCAACTACCTGCCTGTAGTCTCTTAGCAACAGTGGTTCAGGACGGAGGAACAGTCTGCAGTCTAGCTAAACTGAATACAGTATTACTGAGTGATATACTGCAGCTTTCTCAATCAACAACTTGCCTGTAGTCTCTTAGCCACAGTAGTTCAGGACAGAGGAACAGTCTGCAGTGTAGCTAAACTGAATACAGTATTACTGAGTGATATACTGCAGCTTTCTCAATCAACTACCTGCCTGTAGTCTCTTAGCAACAGTAGTTCAGGACGGAGGAACAGTCTGCAGTGTAGCTAAACTGAATACAGTATTACTGCGTGATATACTGCAGCTTTCTCAATCAACTACCTGCCTGTAGTCTCTTAGCAACAGTAGTTCAGGACGGAGGAACAGTCTGCAGTGTAGCTAAACTGAATACAGTATTACTGAGTGATATACTGCAGCTTTCTCAATCAACTACCTGACTGTAGTGTCTTAGCTACAGTAGTTCAGGATGGAGGAATAGTCTGCAGTGTAGCTAAACTGAATACAGTATTACTGAGTGATATACTGCAGCTTTCTCAATCAACAACAGTAGTTCAGGACGGAGGAACAGTCTGCAGTGTAGCTAAACTGAATACAGTATTACTGAGTGATATACTGCAGCTTTCTCAATCAACTACCTGCCTGTAGTCTCTTAGCAACAGTAGTTCAGAACGGAGGAACAGTCTGCAGTGTAGCTAAACTGAATACAGTATTACTGAGTGATATACTGCAGCTTTCTCAATCAACTACCTGTCTGTAGTCTCTTAGCAACAGTAGTTCAGGACGGAGGAACAGTCTGCAGTGTAGCTAAACTGAATACAGTATTACTGAGTGATATACTGAAGCTTTCTCAATCAACTACCTGCCTGTTGTCTCTTAGCAACAGTAGTTCAGGACGGAGGAACAGTCTGCAGTGTAGATAAACTGAATACAGTATTACTGAGTGATATACTACAGCTTTCTCAATCAACTACCTGCCTGTAGTCTCTTAGCAACAGTAGTTCAGGACGGAGGAACAGTCTGCAGTGTAGCTAAACTGAATACAGTATTACTGAGTGATATACTGCAGCTTTCTCAATCAACTACCTGCCTGTAGTCTCTTAGCAACAGTAGTTCAGGACGGAGGAACAGTCTGCAGTGTAGCTAAACTGAATACAGTATTACTGAGTGATATACTGCAGCTTTCTCAATCAACTACCTGCCTGTAGTCTCTTAGCAACAGTAGTTCAGGACAGAGGAACAGTCTGCAGTGTAGCTAAACTGAATACAGTATTACAGAGTGATATACTGCAGCTTTCTCAATCAACTACCTGCCTGTAGTCTCTTAGCAACAGTAGTTCAGGACGGAGGAACAGTCTGCAGTGTAGCTAAACTGAATACAGTATTACTGAGTGATATACTGCAGCTTTCTCAATCAACTACCTGCCTGTAGTCTCTTAGCAACAGTGGTTCAGGACGGAGGAACAGTCTGCAGTCTAGCTAAACTGAATACAGTATTACTGAGTGATATACTGCAGCTTTCTCAATCAACAACTTGCCTGTAGTCTCTTAGCCACAGTAGTTCAGGACGGAGGAACAGTCTGCAGTGTAGCTAAACTGAATACAGTATTACTGAGTGATATACTGCAGCTTTCTCAATCAACTACCTGCCTGTAGTCTCTTAGCAACAGTAGTTCAGGACGGAGGAACAGTCTGCAGTGTAGCTAAACTGAATACAGTATTACTGCGTGATATACTGCAGCTTTCTCAATCAACTACCTGCCTGTAGTCTCTTAGCAACAGTAGTTCAGGACGGAGGAACAGTCTGCAGTGTAGCTAAACTGAATACAGTATTACTGAGTGATATACTGCAGCTTTCTCAATCAACTACCTGACTGTAGTGTCTTAGCTACAGTAGTTCAGGACGGAGGAATAGTCTGCAGTGTAGCTAAACTGAATACAGTATTACTGAGTGATATACTGCAGCTTTCTCAATCAACAACAGTAGTTCAGGACGGAGGAACAGTCTGCAGTGTAGCTAAACTGAATACAGTATTACTGAGTGATATACTGCAGCTTTCTCAATCAACTACCTGTCTGTAGTCTCTTAGCAACAGTAGTTCAGGACGGAGGAACAGTCTGCAGTGTAGCTAAACTGAATACAGTATTACTGAGTGATATACTGCAGCTTTCTCAATCAACTACCTGCCTGTAGTCTCTTAGCAACAGTAGTTCAGGACGGAGGAACAGTCTGCAGTGTAGCTAAACTGAATACAGTATTACTGAGTGATATACTGCAGCTTTCTCAATCAACTACCTGCCTGTAGTCTCTTAGCAACAGTAGTTCAGGACGGAGGAACAGTCTGCAGTGTAGCTAAACTGAATACAGTATTACAGAGTGATATACTGCAGCTTTCTCAATCAACTACCTGCCTGTAGTCTCTTAGCAACAGTAGTTCAGGACGGAGGAACAGTCTGCAGTGTAGCTAAACTGAATACAGTATTACTGAGTGATATACTGCAGCTTTCTCAATCAACTACCTGCCTGTAGTCTCTTAGCAACAGTAGTTCAGGACGGAGGAACAGTCTGCAGTCTAGCTAAACTGAATACAGTATTACTGAGTGATATACTGCAGATTTCTCAATCAACAACTTTCCTGTAGTCTCTTAGCCACAGTAGTTCAGGACGGATGAACAGTCTGCAGTGTAGCTAAACTGAATACAGTATTACTGAGTGATATACTGCAGCTTTCTCAATCAACTACCTGCCCGTAGTCTCTTAGCAACAGTAGTTCAGGACGGAGGAACAGTCTGCAGTGTAGCTAAGCTGAATACAGTATTACTGAGTGATATACTGCAGCTTTCTCAATCAACTACCTGCCTGTAGTCTCTTATCAACAGTAGTTCAGGACGGAGGAACAGCCTGCAGTGTAGCTAAACTGAATAGAGTATTACTGAGTGATATACTGCAGCTTTCTTAAATCAACTACCTGCCTGTCTGTAGTAGATTAGCTTAGCAACAGTAGAACAGGAACGGATCTAGCTAAACTGAATACAGAATTACTGAGTGATATACTGCAGCTTTCTCAATCAACCACCTGCCTGTAGTCTCTTAGCAACAGTAGTTCAGGACGGAGGATCAGTCTGCAGTGTAGCTAAACTGACTACAGTATTACTGAGTGATATACTGCAGCTTTCTCAATCAACTACCTGCCTGTCTGTAGTAGATTAGCTTAGCAACAGAAGAACAGGAACGGATCTAGCTAAACTGAATACAGTGTATGTATATATATATATATATATATATATATTATATATATATATATATATATATATATATATATACACACATCATCTAAGATGTAAATATATACTGCATACACTGTAACTGCCGCTAACTGACTCGCCTGCCTGCTCTATCTAACTCAAATGAAATGACACTCTATCTGTCTCTATCTCTCTCAGCCAGAACACACTACACAAGGCCGACGCCTGGGCGGCCTTATATAGTGTGGGGCGTGTACCTAATCCCTGAGCCATGATTGGCCAAAAGCACACTGCCTTTGGCCAATTATGGCTCTCTTTGCTTACGGCGCTGTGATTGGCCAAGCATGCGGGTCATAGTGCATGCTTGGCCAATCATCAGCCAGCAATGCACTGCGTTGCTGCAGTGAATTATGGGCCGTGACGCGCCACTTGAATTTGGTGCGAACGGCACATATTGTTCTAAATTCGTCGACCAGCCGAACAGACGATGTTCGAGTTGAACATGTGTTCGACTTGAACACAAAGCTCATCCCTAGTTCCCGCAATAAACTGTAACTCCCCAATGCCGCAATTATGCAGCCCCAGACCATGACATTCCCACCACCATGCTTGACTGTAGGCAAGACCAACTTGTCTTTGTACTCCTCATCTGGTTACCGCCACACACGCTTGACACCATCTGAACCAAATAAGTTTATCTTGGTCTCATCAGACCACTGGACATGGTTCCACTAATCCATGTCCTTAGTCTGCTTGTTTTCAGCAAACTGCAGGCTTTCTTGTGCATTATCTTTAGAAGAGGCTTCCTTCTGGGACGACAGCCACGCAGACCAATTTGATGCAGTGTGCGGTATATGGTCTGAGCACTGACAGGCTGACCCCCCACCCCTTCCACTTCTGCACTACTGCTGGCAGCACTCGTATGTCTATTTCCCAAAGACAACCTCTGGATATAATGCTGAGCACTCAACTTCTTTGGTCGTCCATGGCGAGGCCTGTTCTGAGTGGAACCTGTCCTGTTAAACCGATGTATGGTCTTGGCCACCATGCTGCAGCTCAGTTTCAGGGTCTTGGAAATCTTCTTATAGTCTAGGCCATCTTTATGTGAAGCAACAATTTTTTTTTCAGACCCTCAGAAAGTTCTTTGCCATGAGGTGCCATGCTATGAGTAAGCGTCAAACACTGACGTGAAACGCGTTAGCCATCTACCCCTGCATGACCACTGTTCATTTTGGTTGTTTTGGATTCATGGATTAATTTTAAATATTATTTTTGAAAAATGAAACTGTCTATACAGAGTGCGGCAGTCCAGGGCTCTTTTCTTCCCATGCATTAGTGCAGAGCCAGCACCTGTGTGAATAACAGGGCGGGAGCAGCTATTTGGAGCATCCACAGCTTTGAGCGGTACGTTTCTTTTCTGCCATGAGGTGCCATGTTGAACTTCCAATGACCAGTATGAGAGAGTGAGAGCGATAACACCGAAACTAAAACACCTTCTCCCATTATCACCTGAGACCTTGTAACACTAATGAGTTACATGACACCTGGGAGGGAAAATGGCTAATTGGGCCCAATTTGGATATTTTCATTTAGGGGTGTACTCACTTTTGTTTCCAGCGGTTTAGACATTAATGGCTGTGTGTTGAGTTATTGGGGGACAGCAAATTTACACTGTTATACAAGCTGTACACTCACTACTTTACTTTGTAGCAAAGTGTCATTTCTTCAGTGTTGTCACATGAAAAGATATAATAAAATATTTACAAAAATGTGAGAGAGAGATAGCTGTGAGGTGCTGCACATGCTTTCACTTGTGAATACTGTGGATCATCCACTTTATGTAATTGACTGTGCATGTCAAGTGACCAGGGGATGTGTATCCTAGTAATGTGACTGTCTTGCCATTCCCTGAACAACATCAGTAAAGTACATTGGGGCTAACTACTGTGTAAGACATTCCTTCTTCTGATATAAAGGTCTATTGCTGGGAATCTCGTGAGCAGGCCTATGACGAGGAGCAGGGCACAAGATGACAGAGGGGACAGCCTCAGCTGATGGGATTGTGGTCTAGCAGGGCTGTAGAAAGTGTTGAGCCTTGTGCTTTGGATATCAAAACTAGCCAACCACAAAGCCTCTCTTCAAACCTCACATGTCGGTGAATTAGTCTAAATGACTGAGCATATGGAAGATTCCACAAGAGGAATATTCCAAATACAGGATGTATATCTACATATAATATAAAGAAAATTAAGAAGCTACCTAAAGGCCAAACATTTTTTGTATTATTTAGGATATAAAACAAAAGCTTATAACCCTTGTCAGTTTTATTTTGCCATCTGTGTGCCTTTGGGGAGATTTATCTTCACTTCCTGTCCCATAGCCAAAGTAGGAAGTTAGAGGAAATCCCTCCAAAGTGAGAGAATACTGGAGTGTCATTAGGATCACCAGAACCAATGTCTCTATTAGAAATAAAAAAAAAAATTATTTTACTTTTGCTTTCAATGATAACTGCTAGCAAATATCCAAAAACAAACAAATGATGTTATAAACAAATCCCATATGCATTATGAGTGAAACAAAACTCTGTTCCAGGCTGTCCGCAAAGACCCAAATATTCCCACATTGGGCTTTGCAATCTTGCCTAAAACAGTATAGGGAAGGTGAGGCCAGACTGTCAAACTCAGATCTCATATCAAAGACAACTCAGCCCTTCCTGAAAGAGTAATATATATGTTCTTGCCAGGGCTTTTTTTCAGCTGGAACTTGGTGGAACCTCTGGCTCAGGCCCTCTGCTCCTTGCTTACCACTATCACTTTTAAACACAGAAGTCCGGCTTCTGTATTTACAAGGGATAGCTTGTCTCCCAGTGGCTTCTACAGATCAGATCTCCTGAGCAGATCCCACTGAGTACATGACAGGGACAAGGGAGATGCAGGTGCCTGGGGTGCAGTGCAGTCTTGGGTGGGGCTGAGGGGGTGTCACGTGGTAGGCTGCACCCTCTGTAATCCCACTTTTTACCCTGGTGCCCAGATGCTAATGCCCCCACTGGATGATCTTCCTACTAGAAAGGCAGAGCTGGCAGGCAGAGAGTGTGTGGGGATGTACTAAAGCTGACTGGGTGCTCCAGCTTAATATGGCAACAGATGTAAGTTATGTGGAAGATGGTGGAGCTTTTAAGGAGTGGGAAAGAAGATGAGGTAAGTGGAAGGAGGATTCTGTGATGAGGTCAGAGCTGAAGAGGGGTAAAAGTAAGATGTCAATGGAGAATGCAGAGGTAAGCAGCTGTGGAAGAGGGCTGAACTCTGCACTTTGTATGTGGCGCACCCCTGAACTCTGCACTTTGTACGTAGCGCACCCCTGAATGCTGCATTCTGTGTGTAGCACACCCCTGGACTCTTCCCTCTGTATGCAGTGTACCCTTGAACTCTGCACTCTTTAACCACTTAACGACCGCCCCATGTACATATACGTCGGCAAATGGCACGGACAGGCACAATCACGTACCTGTACGTGACTGCCTTCGTATGGGTGGGGGGTCCAATCGGACCTGGTAATTGAATTTTTTTTTTATCAATGACTTTTCTATGTATTGCCGGGAGTCGACAATTCATTATAGCCGCGAATGAGTTTTAAATTACTTTTTTTCCTTCAGAAATTACACTTTGTGCAGGGACAGTTCTAAGCACAGGAAAATGGCGCAACTTTACATGCATACTATACACACACCCTAGGTACGAAATTTAAAGGAAAAGTTCACTTTTATTGTTTCACTTTACGCATTATTAAAATCACTGCTCCCAAAAAAACGGGCGTTTTTAAAACTTTTTTTTGCATTGATACATGTCCCCTGGGGCAGGACCCGGGTCCCCAAGCACTTTTTAGGACAATAACTTGCATATTAGCCTTTATAATTAGCAAGTTCGAGTCCATTGTATTTAATAGGGTTCTAAAGTTCACGCGAACATTCTGGCTGTTCGCATGTTCTGGTGCGAACCGAACAGGGGGGCGTTCGGCTCATCCCTAATAGGCACAAGATCGCCCCCCCAGTCACCCCCAGATCACCCCCCTTATAACCCCCCAGTCACAGTGTCACTGATTGCAGTGATCATTTATTTACTGATCACTGCAAACAGTGACATTTGTGACTGTAAAAGTGTCAGGGCAGTTAGTGTTAGGTCCAGGGTAGCCCCCTAACCCCCCCTAATAAAGGTTTAACCCCTTGATCGCCCCCAGGTAACCCTTACACCCCCTATCACCACTGTCACTAAGCGATCGTTTTTCTGATCGCTGTATTAGTGTCGGTGGTGTCGTTAGGTAGTCAGTTATTTTTTTAGGTTCGCCGCCAGGTTTTTATAGCGTCAGGTACCCCCATATATTACCTAATAAAGGTTTAACCCCTTGATTGCCCCCCAGGTTACCCTTTCACCCCCTTTTGCCAGTGTCACTAAGCGATCGTTTTTCTGATCGCTGTATTAGTTATGCTGGTGCCGCTAGGTAGTCAGTTATTTTTTAGGTTTGTCGCCAGGTTTTTATAGCATCAGGTACCCCCATATATTACCTAATAAAGGTTTAACCCCTTGATCGCCCCCCAGGTAACCCATTCACCCCCTTTTGCCAGTGTCACTAAGCGATCGCTTTTCTGATCGCTGTATTAGTTATGCTGGTGCCGCTAGGTAGTCAGTTATTTTTTTAGGTTCGCCGCCAGGTTTTTATAGCGTCAGGTACCCCCATATATTATCTAATAAAGGTTTTAACCCCCTGATTGCCCCTAGAATTAACCCTTTCACCAGTGATCACCGTATAAGTGTCACTGGTGATACTGGTTAGCCAGTTAGTTATTTTGTTATTTAGGTTCACCGTCAGGTTTTTAAATAGCGTCAGGTACCCCAATATATTACCTAATAAAGGTTTTAACCCCCTGATTGCCCCAAGTTAACCCTTTCACCAGTGATCACCGTATAAGTGTTACGGGTGACGCTGGTTAGTTAGTTTGCTTTTTATAGTGTCAGGGCACACGCCGTATATAACCCAATAAAGGTTTAACCCCCTGATCGCCCGTCGGGTGATATCAATAAGGTTTTAGAGTCAGAGAGGGTCTGCGTCGCCCCAGGCAGCGTCAGGTTAGTGCCAGTAGCGCTAACACCCACGCATAAAGCATACACCTCCCTTAGTGGTATAGTATCTGAACAGATCAATATCTGATCTGATCAGATCTATACTAGCGTCCCCAGCAGTTTAGGGTTCCCAAAAACGCAGTGTTAGCGGGATCAGCCCAGATACCTGCTAGCACCTGCGTTTTGCCCCTCCGTCCAGCCCAGGCCACCCAAGTGCAGTATCGATCGATCACTGTCACTTACAAAACACAACACACATAACTGCAGCGTTCGCAGAGACAGGCCTGATCCCTGCGACTCCAGTGCTGTAGGAGGTAATTTCACCACCACAGTTAAAAAAAGAGCATATATGCCAAAGCATGGGGGCAGCAGGGGCAGAGGAGCGATTTTTCTCCTAATGCCACGTATATACGGTCGAAATTCCGACGGAGGCTTGCCCGTGGAAAAGTCTGACCGTGTGTACGCAGCATAACTTTTGCGGGAGGATGCCCCCATGCTTCGGCATATATAACTTGTGCATGTATGCCCATCATTAGAAGTGGGTGAATGAAGGGAGGTATTCTAATGGTGGGCATACCCACCGATCAATCTCTTTTTTTTGTTCAGCCAACAGGCTGCATGAAAAAAAAAATTACAATACATGTCCAATAAGGACCAGCAACGTACTGGCATGTTGCTGGACTTTGAATGGTTAAACCAGATTGATGCCTGTGGGTTTAGGTATCATATTGGTATTATTCTTTTCAGCCAGCAGCCGGCTTTCATGTAAAAGCAATCCTAGCGGCTAATTAGCCTCTGGACTGCTTTTACAAGCAGTGGGAGGGAATGTCCCCCCCCCCGGATATAAAAAGCGCCATTGGGAAATTGGGAAAGCATTTTATCACACCGATTTTGCTGTGGTCAGATGCTTTGAGGGCAGAGGAAAGATCTAGGGTCTAGGGTTTTTTTCAAAAAAAGAGTACCTGTCACTACCTATTGCTATCATAGGGGATATTTACATTCCCTGAGATAACAATAAAAATAATAAAAAAATATATATGGAAGGAACAGTTTAAAAATATAATAAAAAAGCAAAATTAATAATTAAAAATAAATAAATCACCCCTGTCCCGCCCTGCTCTTGCGCAATAGCGAACGCAAGCGTCGGTCTGGCGTCATATGTAAACAGCAATTGCATCATGCATGTGAGGTATCACCGCAAAGGTCAGATCGAGGGCAGTAGATCTCCTCTGTAAATCTAATGTGGTAACCTGTAAAGGCTTTTAAAAGCTTTTAAAAATGTAGGTAGTTTGTCGCCGATACAAAATTGGGTGTATTCCTGCGCTACTAAGGAGAGGGCTAGCTAGTGATATAAAACTGCTGCAAGCACCGGGGGGGGGGGGGGGGCAGATCATATCCACAGAAATTAAGTGTATAAAGAGGGGGGTGGTGCTGCGCTGTTTAAAGAGATAAATTAAATGAAATTCTTCTAAAACTTTGTGTAAGATAATAAAACAAATGCAAATAAACAATTATTGCAAAACGCACATAAAATAGCAAGATCTTCCAAGATGTGAAAAACGCACAATAAATAATCTTCAAGTGGTGACCATAAAATACTATCTTCTAAAATAGTAAACAATGTGCAACAGGTCTAAACACTGTGTCAAGAAATCAAGATTGTGCAAATCGCAAAATAAATAATGAACTGTGACAGTAAATCATAGACAATGAAATCAAAAAATGTGAAATGCAAAGCATACGTGCAACCAGTGCAAAAGATGCATAAACGCATAAATCAATCCAAGGGGGTGTTGCACTTTAAAAAGTGCACGGTGCGACAGGTCTCTGAATATCCTCACGAGCTAGGATAACCAGGTGAATTGTAACATGCGTCTTTAAATTATAAATGTTGCAGGGCGATCGCACAGAAAATTGCAAAGCGATCGCACAAAAATTGCAGTATATGCGACTATATCAAGTGCAGGTAGAGTTCATTTGGTCAATCGTGAATGGTGAAAAAATAAAGCAGTTCATTTATCCTGTGCAGGAAGTGCAGTGATGCATGGAACGCAGGAGGGCCGAGGGGGGGGGGGGAGGGTGGTTGTGTGATGGGAATATCGTATTCCTCTTCCTGTGCTGGTGCACTCCGGTGGTGGTGACTTTTTTTGGTAAAGGTGGCCTCTTACCTGTAGGTAGAGAGGTAACAGCATGTAGCAAACAAGATGCTCTGTGCTCCTCTTGCCTGGTTCCTATAGGGGTCTGTGTGTTGTTTGGGATGGTTGTCTCCTAATAGCTGGATGCCGGGGTAATTGGGGTTTCCCTCTGAAGTATGCACTCATATGCCAGCCATTGTATAAGTAGAAATGAAGAGGGAAGATACTATATGGTGTAGTACGTTTTTAAAACATTTATTGTTCAACACGTTAAAAGTAGTGATGAGCCGAACACCCCCGGGTTCGGTTCGCACCAGAACCCGCGAACGGACCGAACGTTCGTACGAACATTAGAACCCTATTAAATACAATGGATGCGAACGTTCGAATTCTAAAGTGCTAATTATAACGACTATTATGCATGTTATTGTCCTAAAAAGGGTTTGGGAACCCGGGTTCTGCACCAGGGGACATGTATCAATGCAAAAAGAAGTTTTAAAAACGGTCGTTTTTCGGGAGCAGTCATTTTAATGATGCATAAAGTGAAAAAAAAAAAGTCAAATATTCCTTTAAATATCGTACCTGGGGGGTGTCTAAAGTATGCCTGTGAAGTGCCACGTGTTTCCCGTGTTTAGAACTGTCCCTGCACAAAATGACACTTCTAAAGGAAAAAAAAAACATTTAAAACTGCTTGCGGCTTTAATGTAATGTCTGGTCCCGGTAATATGGATGAAAATCTTTAAGAAAAATGGCATAGCTACCCCATGACCCCCCCCCCCTACCCCAGCCCATTACCAGCCCCTTTGGGTCTTGTATGGATATTAAGGGGAACACCGCACACAAAATAAAAAAGGCCCTATATACTCTGAACAGCCGTATACAGGCGGTGCATACAAGACAGGGACTGCAGGTTTGTTCTTATGTAGAATGTGTTTGTAATTTTGAACAGGTACATTGTTTAAGTGTAGCTCCAGCCCAAAAATCTATTTTTAAACTTTTTGGAAAACATAGGTAAGGGTTATCACCCCTGTAACATTTGTTTTGCTGTCTGTGCCCCTGTTCAGAACATTTCACCTCACTTTCCGTCCCAATGACAACTGTTTTTGAAATGTGGTGTTTTTCTTGAAACAAGGATTGGTGATAAAGCATCAGTACAGAGGAGACACCTTTCTCCCATATTAATTCTTACAGGAGAGAATTTTCCTTCCTAGGGGTAGATTTCCTCTCACTTCCTGTTGTCTTCTTGCATTTGCAAGTAGGAGTCGTTTGTAAGTTGGATGTTTGAAAGTAGGGACCTGCCGTATATACTCTGCAGAAATAGGCCCCTTAGTTGTTGGTGTTGGCACAACACTGTAAGCACTCACAGTTACTCTTGGTTGGTGCTGGAACGCCCTGCTGTCAACTATTATATCAGGAATTGTAATTACATATAATTGTTGAACAGTGGTAGTAAAAATTGGGCCTTTGATGGTGGTACTGGTGCCACAACACTGTAATCCCTGACAGTTACTCTTGGTGGGTGCAGCAATGGGCCCTGCTGTGAATTATTAGATCAAGAATTGTAATTGCATGCCCCTGTTGAACAGGGGCTGAAAAATTGGGCCTTTCGTGGTGGTGGTGGTGTTGCCACAACACTGTAAGCCCTCAGAGTTACTCTTGGTGAGTGCAGGAATGGGCCCTGCTGTGAATTATTAGATCAAGAATTGTAATTACATGCCTCTTTTGAACAGGGGCTGAAAAATTGGGCCTTTCGTGGTGGTGGTGGTGGTGGCGTTGCCACAACACTGTAAGCCCTCAGAGTTACTCTTGGTGGGTGCAGCAATGGGCCCTGCTGTGAATTATTAGATCAAGAATTGTAATTACATGCCCCTGTTGAACAGGGGCTGAAAAATTGGGCCTTTCGTGGCACTGGTGGCACAACACTGCAACCCCTCACAGATACTGTACTTGGAGCACAGCAATGAGCCCTGTTGCAAAGTATTGCTTCAAAAATTGTAATGACACGCCCCTGTTAAACAGGGGCTGAAAAATTGGGCCTTAGGCACTGGTGGCACAACACTCCAACCCCTCACAGATACTGTACTTGGAGCACAGCAATGAGCCCTGTTGCAAAGTATTGCTTCAAAAATTGTAATTACACGCCCCTGTTAAACAGGGGCTGAAAAATTGGGCCTTAGCCACTGGTGGCGGCACCCATAAACAAAAATGATCTTCCAAGCTATCATCATCAATCGTATCATTGAGGACTCGGAGGAGGAGGATAGCCATTCAACATAACAGCACAGGCACTCAGCATCAGCATCAGTCTTGAAGGGATGTGACATGTTAAAATCAATTAGTCTGTTATATCAGCATCAGGTGTGTGGTAGCTGGTGGTGATCCAAGACTGGTTCATCTTGATGAAAGTCAGTCGATCAACCGAGTCGGTGGACAGGCGCACCCTGTGATCCGTGACAAATCCTCCAGCAGCACTGAATGTGCGTTCCGAAAGAACGCTGGATGCAGGACAGGCCAGTAGCTCAATTGCATACTGTGCAAGCTCTGGCCAGTGATCCATCCTCAAGACCCAGTAAGCCAGAGGATTTTCGGTGGGGAAGGTGTCCAAGTCTGACCTTGCCCCTAGATATTCCTGCACCATGTTTATCAGACGCTGGCGATGGTTGCTGGAACCGATCATACTTTGGGGCTGCGGACTAAAGAATTGTCTGAACGCATCGGTCAGACGGCCACCTTCCCCACCGCTCCTTCTTTGACTGGCCGAAGCCTCAGCAACCCGTTGTCCAGGACCAGGAGTTTGTAACCTCCCAGTCTCTGGGAACGCGTTGCACAGACCTTTCTGCAAGGCCTCCCGGAGTTGTCTCATCCTCTGCTCCCTCTGCGACGGTAACATAAGGTCCGCAACCTTACCCTTGTACCGTGGATCAAGGAGAGTGGCCAGCCAGTAATGGTCCCTCTCCTTGATCCGAAGATTACGAGGATCCTTCCGCAGACTTTGCAGGATCAGGGAGGCCATGCAGCGTAGGTTAGCTGAGGCATTCGGTCCGGAGTCCTCTGGGTCACTAAGGACGACATGATCCGCAGCCACCTCCTCCCAGCCAGGTACAAGTCCACTGGTTTCTTGGGACTGTAAATCATCCCTAAAAGACTGCTGCTGATGATGCTGAGTGCCAGCCTCCACCTCCATGCTGACACAATCCTCCTCCTCCTCTTCCTGTGCGATGGGTGGGACAGAAGGAACACTGTCTGGGTAAAGGGGGCCTTGAGAGGCAAGGAAGTCCTCCTCTTCCTGCCTCTGTTCTGCCTCAAGTGCCCTGTCCATTATTCCACGCAGCGTGTGCTCCAACAGGTGGACAAGAGGTACAGTGTCACTGATGCATGCACTGTCACTGCTCACCATCCTCGTGGCCTCCTCAAATGGTGCCAGGACAGTGCATGCATCCCTGATCATGCCCCACTGGCGTGGAGAAAAAAAACCAAGCTCCCCTGACCCTGTCCTGGTGCCGTAGTCGCACAGGTACTCATTGATGGCCCTCTGCTGCGTGTGCAGCCGCTGCAGCATGGCCAACGTTGAGTTCCACCTGGTGGGCATGTCACATATAAGGCGGTTCTTGGGCAGGTTCAACTCCTTTTGCAGCTCAGCCAGGCGAGCACTGGCATTATAAGATCTGCGGAAATGCACACAGACTTTCCTGGCCTGCCTCAGGACATCCTGTAAGCCCGGGTACCTGCCCAAGAACCGCTGCACCACCAGGTTAAGGACGTGAGCCACACAGGGCACATGGGTCAGTTGTCCCTGTCGGAGGGCGGAGAGGAGGTTGGTGCCATTGTCGCAAACCACCATTCCTGGCTTAAGCTGGCGTGGCGTCAACCACCTCTCGGCCTGGCCCTGCAGAGCAGACAGGACCTCTGCCCCAGTGTGGCTTCTGTCCCCCAAACACACCAGCGCAAGCACGGCATGGCATCTTTTTGCCTGCGTACTTGCGTAGCCCCTTGAACGGCTACGGAGCACCGCTGGTTCAGAGGACAAAGCACAGGAAGAGGCCATGGAGGAAGAAGAAGAGGAGGGGGTGGAGGAGAGAGGTGTGTCACAACCAGTAGTAGCATTTTGGAGGCGTGGCGGTGGAACAACCTCCAACACTACTGCACCTTGTCCTGCATCCTTCCCAGCTGCCAAAAGAGTGACCCAATGGGCCGTGAAAGAAAGGTAACGTCCCTGTCCATGCCTGCTGGACCATGAGTCAGCGGTAATATGCACCTTACCACTGACCGCCCTGTCCAGCGAGGCCAAGACATTGCCTTCCACATGCCGGTAGAGAGCCGGAATAGCCTTCCGTGAGAAAAAGTGGCGTTTTTGGAACCTGCCACTGAGGAACCGCACATTGCACAAACTCACGGAAGGGGGCCGAGTCTACCAACTGAAAAGGCAGCAGTTGAAGCGCTAGCAATTTAGCCAAGCTAGCATTCAACCGCTGGGCATGTGGATGGCTGGGAGTGAACTTCTTTCGACGGTCCAGCAGCTGGGGCAGGGAAATTTGCCTGCTAGAATCGGACGTCGGTGTACTGCTAGCAGAGTGGCCGCAAGTACTTGGCTGTGACACACCTAATTCTACACCTTCATTCCTCTCAGTGCATGTTTCAGAGAGGACTGAAGTTATAGTGGGGTTGGAGATCCCAGCTGATGCGGTGCAAGGAGAGGTCCGCTTTGTTCTTTGGTGTGGGTCTTTGAGGTAGGCTTGCCAACGAGCTGCATGGCAGGTCAACATATGTCTGGTCAGGCATGTGGTACCCAAGCGGCTGATGTTTTGGCCACGCGATATACGCTTGAGACATATGTTGCAAACAGCAGCTGTGCGATCTGATGCACTAGCCTCAAAAAAGGCCCACACCAAAGAACTTTTTGAATGACGGGCAGAGGCAGCGCCCTGCACAGGCGGAGCTCTGCGGTGTGATTCCGTCGGTGTACTGCCCTTACGCTGGCCACCAAAGGGCATCCTGCCTCGTTGGAGATGTGCCTCCTCCTCCTCCTCTCTCCTATTAGGCACCCACGTGGAGTCAGTGACCTCATCATCCCCTCCCTCCTCATCACTGGAGCCAATCTGGCAGTATGCTGCAGCTGCTGGAACATGAGTGCCAGATTGGTGTCCTTCTTGAGCATCCCCTCTGTCTGCTCTCACGCTACTGCCTTCCTGTAGCTGGGTTTCATCATCAGACCCTTTGAAACGCTGGGCATCCTCCTGGAGCATGTACCCAACACTGTGCTCAAACAGTTCGGGGGACTCCTCAGGAGGAGGACATGGTGGGTCTAGGGAAGGAGTGACTGATGATGAGTCTGACATTGATACCAGGGAAGAGGACGCTTTGGCAGCTGCTTTGCCAGTACCCTGAGCCTGGGTGAGAGAGGATGAGGAGGAGGAGGAGGGCTTGGTCATCCACTCTACCAAGTCTTCGGCATGATGTGGCTCAACATGTCCAGCTGCCGAAAAGAAGGACAAGCGTGTCCCATGGCCATGTGCTGATGACAATGCACCGCGTCCACGACCAGCACTGTTGCCCCCAGACACAGAGCCTGCTTGCCCTCTTTTATTGCCTCCTGACTGTCTGCCTCTCCTTGTTTGCCTTCCAGACATTCTAATGGATGGCCTGCAGGGAGATGGGAAAAAAGCAATAAGGGCTACCTTCAGGTGTCCTTCTCTGTCCCTTTACTTAAGGATTTCTAAATATGGTTGAGGATGATTGCTTTCGCACAGAATAGCACAACGACAATTTCCCTGACTGTCCAAAAAACAAGGATTTCAAAGATGGTTGATGAGGAATGCTTTAGCACAGTATAGCACAAGGAGAATTTCCCTCACTGTCCTTCCCTGTCCCTACAAACAAGGATTAGCACAGTAAAACACACTGACACTCTCCCTACCTATAGTTTTCTGTCCCTATAAAAAATGTTTTTTTAAAGATGGTTGATGATCAATGCTTTAGCACACTATAGCACAAGGAGAATTTCCCTCACTGTCCTTCCCTGTCCCTACAAACAAGGATTAGCACAGTAAAACACACTGACACTCTCCCTACCTATAGTTTTCTGTCCCTATAAAAAAATTTTTTTTAAAGATGGTTGATGATCAATGCTTTAGCACAGTATAGCACAAGGAGAATTTCCCTCACTGTCCTTCCCTGTCCCTACAAACAAGGATTAGCACAGTAAAACACACTGACACTCTCCCTACCTATAGTTTTCTGTCCCTATAAAAAAATTTTTTTTAAAGATGGTTGATGATCAATGCTTTAGCACACTATAGCACAAGGAGAATTTCCCTCACTGTCCTTCCCTGTCCCTACAAACAAGGATTAGCACAGTAAAACACACTGACACTCTCCCTACCTATAGTTTTCTGTCCCTATAAAAAATGTTTTTTTAAAGATGGTTGATGATCAATGCTTTAGCACAGTATAGCACAAGGAGAATTTCCCTCACTGTCCTTCCCTGTCCCTACAAACAAGGATTAGCACAGTAAAACACACTGACACTCTCCCTACCTATAGTTTTCTGTCCCTATAAAAAATGTTTTTTTAAAGATGGTTGATGATCAATGCTTTAGCACACTATAGCACAAGGAGAATTTCCCTCACTGTCCTTCCCTGTCCCTACAAACAAGGATTAGCACAGTAAAACACACTGACACTCTCCCTACCTATAGTTTTCTGTCCCTATAAAAAATGTTTTTTTAAAGATGGTTGATGATCAATGCTTTAGCACAGTATAGCACAAGGAGAATTTCCCTCACTGTCCTTCCCTGTCCCTACAAACAAGGATTAGCACAGTAAAACACACTGACACTCTCCCTACCTATCCTTCTCTTTCCCTAAACTAAAGGAATCCAGGTTAAGCAAGAAAAAAAAATGTCACTGTCCCTGCCTATGCTTCTCTTTCCCTGCTCCGGAACACACTACACTAGGCCGCTGTGCTGGCGGCCTTTTATAGTGTGGGGCGTGTACTAAACACCCTCAGCAATAATTGGCCACAGGCATCCTGCCTGTGGCCAATCATTGCTCTCCTCGCTGCCGGCGCTGTGATTGGCCAAGCATGCGGGGTCACAGTGCATGCTTGGCCAATCACAGCGCCTGGATGACACTGCGATGGCGTAGTGCATTGTGGGCCGTTCGCGTCACTCGAATTAGGCGCGAATGGCCCAAATCGTTCGATCTTCGTCGAACGATCGAACAGCCGATGTTCGAGTCGAACGTATGTTCGACTCGAACACCGAGCTCATCCCTAGTTAAAAGCAGTGGTACTCACATTTGGCAGTAACACAATGTAAAAGACTCCATGAGCTGCAAGCTCGTCTGCTGAGCGTCACTTCTAGTTCCTAGATTCGGCTCTACGTGTGGCATCACAGTCACGTGACTTCATCAGGAGAGATCTGTTTGTTTTATTATCTTACACAAAGTTTTAGAAGAATTTCACTTAATTTATTTCACTAAACAGCGCAGCACCACCCCCCTCTTTATACATGTACTCGGCCTAAGATCATCTTTTTTATTTCATTAAACATTTGGGCAATATAGTGTGTTTTAGTGCATTAAAATAAAAAAAAGTGTATTTTTTCCCCCAAAAATGCGTTTGAAAAATCGCTGCGCAAATACTGTGTGGAAAAAAAAATGCAACACCCACCATTTTAATCTGTAGGGCCTTTGCTTTAAAAAATATATAATGTTTGGGGGTTCAACGTATTTTTCTTGCAAAAAAAAAATGTTTTCATGTAAACAAAAAGTGTCAGAAAGGGCTTTGTCTTCAAGTGGTCAGAAGAGTGGATGATGTGTGACATAAGCTTCTTAATGTTGTGCATAAAATGCCAGGACAGTTCAAAACCACCCCAAATGACCCAATTTTGGAAAGTAGACACCCCAAGCTATTTTCTGAGAGGCATGTCGAGTCCATGGAATATTTTATATGTTGACACAAGTTGCGGAAAAAAGACAATCTATTTCTTATTTTTATTTTTTTTGCACAAAGTTGTCACTAAATTATATATTTCTCAAACATGCCATGGGCATATGTGGAATTACACCCCAAAATACATTCTGTTGCTTCTTATGAGTACGGGAATACCACATGTGTGAGAGTTTTTGGGAGCCTAGCCGCGTACAGGACCCCAAAAACCAAGCACCGCCTTCAGGCTTTCTAAGGGTGTAAATTTTTGATTTCACTCCTCACTGCCTATCACAGTTTCGGAGGCCATGGAATGCCCAGATGGCACAAAACCCCCCCAAATGACTCCCCATTTTGGAAAGTAGACACTCCAAGCTATTTGCTGAGAGGTATGGTGAGTATTTTGCAGATTTCGCTTTTTGTCACAAAGTTTTGAAAATTGAAAAAAGAAAAAAAAAAAAATGTTCTTTCTTAATTTTCAAAAACAAATGAGTACTGTAAAATACTCACCATGCCTCTCAGCAAATAGCTTGGGGTGTCTACTTTCCAAAATGGGGTCATTTGGGGGGGGGGGGGGGGTTTGTGCTATTTTGGCATTTTATGGCCTTCGAAACTGTGATAGGTAGTGAGGAGTGAAATCAAAAATTTGCGCCCTTAGAAATCCTGAAGGCGGTGCTTGCCTTTCGGGGTCCCGTACGCGGCTAGGCTCTTAAAAAGTCCCACACATGTGGTATCCCCGTACTCAGGAGAAGCAGCAAAATGTATTTTGGGGTGTAATTCCACATATAAACATGGCATGTGTGAGCAATATATCATTTAGTGACAACTTTTTGTAATTTAATTTTTTTTGTCATTATTCAATTACTTGGGACAAAAAATAATAATATTCAATGGCCTCAACATGCCTCTCAGCAATTTTCTTGGGGTGTCTACTTTCCAAAATGGGGTCATTTGGGGGAGTTTTGTACTGCCCTGCCATTTTAGCACCTCAAGAAATGAGATAGGCAGTCATAAATTAAAGAAAAAATTGCAGCGCTAAATGGGTATGTGTCAAACAAATAAATGAATGAGTGAAATAAACAAATGTGCAAGGAAAAACTAAATATTTCCCTATGTGAATAACAATACAGTTTATGAAAGAGTCCTTGATGGATGGTCCTCAAAAACACGTACAAGCAATTGCAAAAATTAAAGTCCAATAGTGTTCCACAATAATCCCAAAAAAAAAAAAAAATTTTTTTGAGATGATTGGACTACAAATACTTCCAAATCAATATTGAAGAAAAAAAGCCACAACCAATATAAAGGAGGCTTACCAGACTTAGTGGACCCTACTGAACATATGTCCAGAGGATCAACATAGGCTTTTGATGTTGTGAAGGACTAGCATCAAGTGTAGAGCTTGAAGGACACCGCCACTCGCTGGTTCTTCTTTTTAAGGGTTGTTTGCCCATTTTTATTAAAAGAAGTTCAAAACAAAATCAAAAGATTTTCCCTCGCAGGGGTTTCAATACTCCTTTTCAACAACAAAATGACATTCAGCCTCCTGGCTTATACATACAGCAGTGCTGCTCAGGCCTTCCACTTCAAGCTCTTGTCTGTCTCCTATAGACTATTCCATCTGCAACACCATCCATTTGGATAGCAGCCCCTTGCTGCTCTGACCCTCAGACCTGGGTCTCTGGCTTCCACTGTGCACACAAGCACTCTCTGACTTCTCCAGTGCACACTTGCACTCTATGGCTTCCCCAGTGCACACCTGCACTCGTCGGGAGGGTGGGGCCCAGAATGCTGGTCCTGATTCTACTATCAGGCCCACACACACCTGAACAATCAGTGTGCAGTTGAGTCTCAAAACCCGGATCCAGGACTGGGGATTTCATCCCACCCGGATCTCTAAGAAATCCCCAAGCTCCGGGTCCCAAAGTGGACTTTAGTAAATCATGAGGAAACTGAAAAGCCAGTTTCCTCTCAAACAAGCAAATACCCTGGAGCCCCTCAACCTGCCTGGTTGAGAATCCTGTATTTATACACTGGTGGGGTACCACACTACCACATACCCTCCCCCTTTGTTTCGATCCGGAGGGAGGAACACCAGCACCCATCATTATGGTTGGGACACCTCTGTGCTGGCTGTCAGCCACGTAGGCCCAACCTTTTTTCCGGGTGCGCTTCCAGGTACGTCCAACCCTGGATCTTAACAAGGTCCTATATTTCCCTATACTCAACCTTCTCCCTCTTCTTTTGGGGTTCCATAAGCACTGCCTCTCCTGAAATTTTAACAGGGCACCCCTGGTCTTTCCAATACCTTTGGACACCACACTGTCATGTACCTTTAACAAACTATTTGGTTCATGATTGACAGACATATTCAAACCAACATTACATCTCTCAACGTTGCACAGATCACCAATGCCTTTTTTTTTTAGCATTTGCTAGGGCAGAGTCTGCAGAGGGCACACATACTGGAGGGCCGCCATCACCCACGGGAACCTCACAAGACATCACCTCCCCGGGGTTCACCCACTCTGCAGGCAGCTGTCCTACCACTTGACCTGTTCTGATGCCATCTGTATTTTTATCCACCTGCACAGACAAGCTCTTGTCTGATCCACATACAATTTTTACCGCATTTTTTATTAGTTTCCCTGTCTCGGGGACCTTATTAGGTTTGTCACCTAAACCAAACCTTGGACTGAGGACCCCAGTCTTTTTAACCACCTTTGGTTGAGCCCCGGTCAGGATTTCTGCTGCTTTCTGGTCCACACTTGGCCCTTCCATCTCATGTGATTCTTCCACTGGTACAGCATACACACCCTTCACCGACAACTGACCAGTACTACCTTGGACCATAGCAGCAGAAATGCCTTCCACCTGGCTGTTAGGTGGTGAAACCTCAGACACTTTTTTTTCGCCAAAGCTTCTCCCATATACCTCTTGTACAGGAAGTAACCCATCAGCATACCTAGAGGCGATTTTTAACACTAGTAATACAGTCATAAATAAACCATTTCTGTCTTGTCTTCCTTTGTGCTGTACCACCTGCCACTCAGGGGTCCACCTAATGGTACTCCGCAGTACCAGACTGTCTGACTGTGGTGGAGACACGCCAGTATAGACTGGCTGTACATCCCAAAGTTTAAGCATCTCCTTTAATACTTTTGTTAGAAACCATACCCCTGGCTCCAGACCCAAGTCCTTCCTGGGGACTTTCCTGACACTGGGGATGCAGACAGACTCACTTGCTGAGACGTGAGAGGTTGCAAGGTTTAATGGAACCTTCTCCCAGCTGGAGACAACCACAGCCTGGTGCTCTACCAGAGCGCTGCCAGGTGCTTGACTCATACCCAACTTCTCAGGTTCAGCACCAATGAACTGCTTCACATTACCAGTGACAACGTCACTTTGACACGCCATGTCAGCATAATTTTTGTAGGTTACTGACAAAGTGTCTGCTGTGTGCTCGCCCTTATATGGTCCATATTTCTCACGAGGGTTAACCCTTGCAGCAGCCACCGCGCCCTCAGGTATAAGCTGTTCTGCCGTCCCTCCTGCTGGCACAGCAGAAACTTTGTCCACCTTATTTTTGTGCATGAAAGCCTCATCTATCATGGACATTAGATTTTTACCCCAACTATCCCAATCCGTTGTAGCTGTGCTCCATTCACTGGCGTTCCTCAGCCCTGATCCATCCGCCCAAGGAGACACATTAGAACAGATGGGTTTAGTTTCAGATTCATCACCCAAATTACGAATCATGGCAGACTTCGGTAACACATGTTTTAGCACCGCAGGTTGCAATACACCACAACCACCACCTTGCTCGGGCGGCGCTTCATAAGCCTCACACACCTTTGCATTTTTCACAGGTTGTGTTAACCCACCATTTAGCGGCACATTTTTAGTACTAGCAGCTTGCACTAACACATTACCATTACACGGTACAGTTCCACTCTGTCCCACCAGAGTGACATCGCAGTTGTCCATGGCAACCTCTGACTCCAATACATGAAGTTCCCTGGAGATTTCTGGGGACAACTGTGCTGTCTTACCACCAATTGCTACAGGCAATGACCCATTTGTGACAACAGCTTTTGCTCTGGAAGAACCTGGGGTTTTCCCAACAGCAGCAAACTTTTCATTAACAGTAATACTTATAGCATTTTTAGTTTTTGCAGGCTGTCCTAGCCCACTGCCAACTTGAGGCTGGCAGACATTAGACACAACACTTTTAGTCATCAACACAGGTTCTGTTTGGACTTTAACCCCTGCATTCCCACTGGGTATGAAAAAGTCATTCTCAAGCGCACATTCTGTGGCCCCACCAACTGGGGTCACTCTCACATCATCATGGACAGTCTCGTAGCCAGTTCTTTTATACCTGAAATCAGCAGTTCCAGGCATCATTTCATTAAAGATAGTCTTACCCACCACAGTAGTTGGGGTCTCCATCTTCATTTGAGTACGTTGTCTTAAGAACCAGTCCTCAGCCACACATTTACTGGCCAACTCCCCCTGGTGGCCATGGGATGAAATCACAGCAGGCATCTCCCACTGTTTAGCACCCCCTGCAGACACCACAGAAAACTCCTCCTTGTTGCCAGGGGTGACTGCAAACATATTTGCAAATGGACCTTGGCCCACAGGTAAAGAGTTCTGTTTAGCAACATTACCTCTAGGTGCACCCCAGAATATAGGGCAAGACAATATTTCGTGCCCCAGCTGGCCACATTCCAGGCATGGTACTGGATGACTTTTCCCTAGTGCGTTTCTCTCCTGATGATTCCTTCCAGGCATAACTTCCACTCTCGTTGCCATGGGAGATCGCAGTCTCCCAGCAGAGCTTTGCTGGCTCTCTCCAACATGCTGTATTGGCTCCTCCGGAAGCCACTTGTCACGACCCATGGGAGGCACACCCCTTGGTCCACAGACAGCCCGACTGGCCTCCTCTGTGTTGCTATGGGCAACCACTCTCTGTCCTGGCCTTTGATCAGCCTCTCTTCTGGCATATAACACAGGCTTCTCAGACCTTTGTTTTGCTAGGTAGCTTTGCACTGGAGCCAGGGACAAAAGGCACTTGGAGACTGCATGCCCCCACTCACTGCACCGCAAACAGCGCACTTGGTTCCATGTCTTGTCAGGGTTTCCCACCCTGCATCTGCTGGACCCTGTCTCAAGCTGTGTCACTTTCACACTTTTCACAACAGCTGCTGGTTTAACTGCAGCAGTGTTGCCAGGGACAACAACACCCCTCTCCCAGGCATGGACATTCGGCAGCTCTCTTTTTGTATGGAAGGTTGGCTTGCCTTCCACTTTAGCTTGGTCCAATCCTGCCAGGTGTCGCTTGCACCAATCCACTGCAGATTCAAATGCTGGTGGACTCTCCACACTAGCAGTCATCTGTGCATTCATTGCACCAGGGTTGCTAGGGACAACAGCAGCCCTCTTTTCCCTTGGAAAACTCTGTTTAGGCATGTATGGGGTTCGATCAGGCGGTAACAACCCCTCCAGCCACAGAGCTCTATCTATCATCTCAGCCATCCTTGCTTCTTTTAGGCGTTTTGTTCGCCCTATCCTTGCGGTCTTGCACACAGCAACTTGTAACAGTTCTTGGCGGAGAAAAGGAAAAAAAAAATCTGTTTGTTTCTCCTTTCACAGGTACACAACCTGCATGCAACAGTCCATCAAATAAACTTCTGCACAATGCAGTTTACCTGGCTGCCACACACAGATAGCAGTAGTTCACTGCAGAGAAAAAAAAATGACTTTTTGTTCACAGGTACACCACCTGCAACAAATTGGAGCACTGTCTCTTCAAGGCTAGTTACCTTTCGGTTGAAGGTTCTCCTCACCTGCACACACACAGATTATGCAGTCTCATGCACCAAAAACACAGTTCATATAACAGATGAACTTACTTGATTGTAGGGATCTCAGATTGTGCCCGCATTCTCCACCACTTGTGCACTCTCTGACTTCTCCAGTGCATCGGGAGGGTGGGGCCCAGAATGCTGGTCCTGATTCTACTATCAGGCCCACACACACCTGAACAATCACTGTGTATATTCCTGAAGGGTCAACAGTTGATAGTTGAACCAAAGAATGTCTCTCACGACAGCTCACAATGAAGAGGTTGATGAAAACTTGAGAGACGATGACTCAATGATGTTTAAACCTACATTAAATACACTGTTTTTAGCAGTATCACGCTATGTGCCTTCTTCTTTTCCTTTCACATTGTGCTATTGATTCGGTTTAAACATCATTGAGTCATCGTCTCTCAAGTTTTCATCAACCTCTTCATTGTGAGCTGTCGTGAGAGACATTCTTTGGTTCAACTATCAACTGTTGACCCTTCAGGAATATACATCAAAAGCCTATGTTGATCCTCTGGACATATGTTCAGTAGGGTCCACTAAGTCTGGTAAGCCTCCTTTATATTGGTTGTGGCTTTTTTTCTTCAATATTGATTTGGAAGTATTTGTAGTCCAATCATCTCAAAAAGATTTTTTTTTTTTGGATTATTGTGGAACACTATTGGACTTTAATTTTTGCAATTGCTTGTACGTGTTTTTGAGGACCATCCATCAAGGACTCTTTCATAAACTGTATTGTTATTCACATAGGGAAATATTTAGTTTTTCCTTGCACATTTGTTTATTTCACTCATTCATTTATTTGTTTGACACATACCCATTTAGCGCTGCAATTTTTTCTTTTTTTGTTCTATGCACCTTTTTTGGTCCACGGGTTTTGCAGCCGCTTTTTTGTATTTAGTAGCAGCGCAGAAACTTTTGTGTTTGTTTCTAGTCATAAATTAAAAGCTGTGTAAATTCCAGAAAATGTACCCTAGTTTGTAGACGCTATAACTTTTGCACAAACCAATAATTATACGCTTATTGACATTTTTTTTACTAAAGACATGTGGCTGAATACATTTTGGCCTAAATGTATGACTAAAATTGAGTTTATTCGATTTTCCTTATAACAAAAAGTAGAAAATATAATTTTTTTAAAAATTTTTGGTCTTTTTCCGTTTATATCGCAAAAAAATCGCAGAGGCAATCAAATACCATTAAAAAAAAGCTCTATTTGTGGGAAGAAAAGGACGCAAATTTCGTTTGGGTACAACATTGCATGTCCGCACAATTTCCAGTTAAAGCAGCGCAGTGCCAAATTATAAAATCACCTCTGGTCTTTATGCTGCGTATTGGTCCGGGGCTTAAGTGGTTAATGCCCTTTTAAGTGACCACCGTTAGTGAAATTTGGTCACACCTACTATTTGATGCTGCTTGGGGGGTGTGCATGTTGGGGGGAGGGGGGGTTGTTTTGGAAGGACATGGTTGAGTTTCTGCACCTGCTGTGTGCATATATCGAGGTAGTGGTTAAAAGCATCTATACTGTATGTTTTGGGGAAAGAAAGAGTGGTCTATGCAGGTATCTATATGTTTACTGGCATGCTTGGGGAATGCCAGTCCAGTATAGCTGTTTTGGGTGAAAAAAAACTATTATCTATTAGCCTTCTACTACCCTATGCAACAACACTAGACCTAAACCTAAACCTGTTCACCTAGGCACCAGTGAAGTCATGCAGAGTTCGGAAAAAACAGAGGATCCCAAATCTTTGGAGAATGTGCTCCTGCATGCCTAGGTGAATGGGCATGAGAATGAAGCTTTAAATAAGTAACTTTTAGATTGTATTGCTAATGTGTTTAGTTTAGATCAAGAGGTTTTGCATGGGTACTAAGAAATAGGTGATAGAGTCTCACTGATATTCTATCACTATCACTGATAGTTTTGAGTGGAAAAAAAAAGAGAGAAATATAATACACGTAAAAAGAAATATAATACATGTAAACATTGAGCTCATAATAGTACAGCATTTGTTCTATGGAATCTATTATTTTTCATCTTATGCTGGCCTTTCCTTTTCTTTCCAAAGCTATTTGGCTGACAGTAACTATCAGGAATAGAATGGCTGTTGTGTGTGTGAATTGCTGGTATAAGGAAGTTTCTTCCTGGGTCACCCAGCTGGCCTTAAGGTTTTGCCTATAGCGATGCATTTCAAAATTAATTAACATCTCATTTTTCCAGTCAACATTCTGTGTGTGCAACTTATTCAGAGTTTAGGGATATATTGTACTTAAAAGTCTGATAATAAACAAAGTTTTTATATATACTAAAATTCAGACTCGGGTAGCTATTTTAGCAATTGTTAGTATGTATATTATTCCTCATTTACAACTATTTACTAATACTTTAATACTGTAACTGTTGCAAGAATTTCTATTGTTGAATTGAAATGAAGGTAAAGTGTAGGAAATTTGAAAAAAAAGTGCAATTCCAGTCAAACTAAGTTTAAATCGACTCCCACACCCACCAAATATGATAGTGAATACATGTGGACAATAGCATCACCTGGGAGACCCCACATTTTTGTTTACCTATCTGTGGCCTGGGACATGTCATTCAGCACTTTCATGGTGACAGAATCAAATGTATCAGGTGGAGGAATATTTTTTCTTTTGATGGGCTTCATTCATCATGATTGACATTGATCTGCATAGCTAGTTCAAGTGATTGATGATGGATGTACAATGTACCCCTTACTCATTCATATGTGAGAGTTTTTAAAGGGGGCTTCCAAATTCTGGTTAACCCCTCCCACAGACCCCCACAACCACTGTGCCAGACTTGTGGGGAATAATCCCTTGTCCTTACTGGCACCTGAACTTTAATCATGTTCTGAAAATCTGCTTCGAACTGAACCCAGGTACATTTGGCTCATACCTAGTTTATAATATAAACAAATAACAAAAATCTCAGAATAGTACACCCCAAGATGGTCTAATATTTTCCTATATTTTTGGAAAAGAAGAAACATGTTGGTATTGAGGTGGTTAAAAAATTAATTAAGGTGTGCTTAGCCATTGAAGTCACCCACTAAAGCCAAGTCCAGTTATCAGGGAAAAAAAAAATCCCAGAGGATGGCTAGATGTCCACAATAAACCCAAAACACTTGAACCACCCTTAGAAACAATTTCACAACTATTGGTGACTAGTGACACTTAAAATCCACATCACTGGTGGTTAGTAGCACGTGAAACAATCCCACAACATCAGTGGTAAGTGTACCTGTAAATCCACCCAAAAACAATCCCATAATCATTGGTGGTCAGAGGCGTTTTAAAATTCCCTCAACTTTCCCCCATCATTGGTGAATGCTAGTACTTTGATTCACAGCCAAAGGATGTTCAGTAATATTAATGCTCAATGATTTCCCCAGCTTTGATTTTTTTGTTCCTCTGCTGCAGCTAGAGGAATTAATGAATGGATTCATTCTATGGAGCCGCTCTCACTGGCACTGTGTCTTTTTCTTGTGTTCTGCTGTGTCTAATCACAATGGATCACAGGGTTGTGTAAAAGCCTGGACAGGCACACAGTGCACATACAGTATATGAGGATCTATGGGTACATCCATCCACCACAGTAGGGGAGGTGAGCAGCCATTTAGTAACTTCGACTGGTCATAAATTGGTTATATTTAAGATAACAAGAAATAGTATGTAAAGAAATATAGAACACATTTTAGTTCCTCAGAGGAAGCATTTCAAAAACGTAAAATAGCAGTGTACTTGTATGATGTATAATTTTGGGCACAAAGCCCTGAAATAAAAACATGTAATCAATCAACACATTTTATATATCTCTACATGGATTTGTTATATTAAAAATTGAAGTATTAAACAGAATTCTCCTCCTATAAGTATGCAAAGAGTTAATGCCTCATTTTCTGCCCTCCATCAGACACTGTCAGGATGAGCTGAGAATCTAAAATCTTTAAAATTATATCTTTCTATCCCCTGGGAACAAAAAAAAAAACATCAAAATGATTTCTGCTGGTGTAGGAAAAAAGAGCAACAGGAGTTTAGACTGGGATGACAAGTAGCATTATTTGTTTCACCATGACTTTCTCTAAGATCTCAGAGATAAAAGGAAACATGCAGGAACACGAAAGTAAATTCACATGAAGGCTTGGATTTTCAGAGTGAGAGTGCTAAGACAGCTGTTCCATAAACGGAAGGAAATCTCCCCATAGGGAGCAAGTTAATTGAATGGGAAATTCTAAGAACTTTTTTAGCCTAAAAAAAGTTATAGCACAACAATGTCTTAGTATGTTTTAACCTTGATATAAATAAATTCGTATTGTGCAAAAACCGATTATAGTTGTGTTGACCCGAAAAATGGCAAGATATAGAGCCTACTTCTGAAACACTCCACTTCTGAAACACTCCTACTTCTGAAACAGTCTGAGAGATCCACAGCTCATCAGAGTGGGTCTGAAAGACATGATAGCTGGGTAACTACAGCAGGGTATTTTTCAGGTAACTGAAAAGATTTTTAGCTGGCATGCCTCGTACACACGGCCGAGATTCTCGTCGAAAAAAACATGTCGTTTTTTTCGACGAGATTCTTGGACAAGAAACTTGTCCCGGCCGAGTGTACACACGCTCGATTCAAAGAACCCGCGGTTCTTTGAATGGAGCGAACACGGTGACGTCATCGAAAACGACGAGCATGCACTCGTCACATTCGATGCCGTCGCCGCCATCTTTGTTCACCCTACCTATGCCTAGGAAGCTACCGCGCATGTGTCAAAGTCATTTCGAGCATGCGCGGGCTTCCCCGCGAAAAGGTAAGTGTACACACACACAATTTTCTCGTCGAGAAACAGGCTGACGAGAATCTCGACGAGAAAATAGAGAGCAGGTTCTCTATTTTCTCGTCGAGATTCTTGTCGCTTTTCTTGACGAGAAACCATACACACGAACGAATTTCTCGGCAAGAAATCTCTTTCAGCAAGTTTCTTGCTGGTTTTTGCCGAGAAACTCGTTCGTGTGTACGAGGCTGCACAGAAAAACTGCTGTAAGTTGAAGGGTATTTTACAGATTACATTTTATCAGCATGCCTCGGAATGGCCATTTAATTTTAAGGTAAATGAAAAATGCTAAATAACAATTTGTTATGATTTATCCCTCTCCTTGCAGTTTTATAAGTAATTGTATGTTGGTTTTGACAGCAAACACTTTGTTTTTGAACTCTGGGGTCCAAATAAAAATATACACTATATTAGCAAAAGTATTGGAACGCCTGCTTTTACACGCAAGTGAACTTTAATGGCATCCGAGCCTTAGCTCGTAAGGTTCAATATTGAGTTGGCCCAGCCTTTGCAGCTATAATAGCTTCTACTCTTCTGGGAAGGCTGTCCACAAGGTTTAGGAGTGTGTCTATGGGAATGTTTGACCATTCTTCCAGAAGCACATTTGTGAGATCAGACACTGATGTGGACGAGAAGTCCTGTCTCGCTGTCTTCACTTTAATTCATCCCAAATGTGTTCTATCAGGTTGAGGTCAGGACTGTGCAGGCCAGTCATGCTCCTCCACCCCAAATGCGTTCATCCATGTCTTTATGGACCTTGTTTGTGCACTGGTGCACAGTCATGTTGGAACAGGAAGGGGCCACCCCCCAACATTCATATTCCTTTCTGATGTGTCTCCGTGCATCTACCTTCATGCCCTCTGCTGATGAATTCCCCATAGTAAATGCCCCCCTTCGCCCCCATCTGATCCAAACCCACTATTAGGATGCCTTCCTTCATTTATATCCCCTATTGAATGTTGCTGCCCGCTTACTCCACAATGTTTTCAAATATATATACAGAACTAACAGTTTCTTTGGTATGCACTGAATGGTACTGCCAGTGATTTTCTTTTTCTGATAAAAAAAAAATTGTGCTGCTTGTAGGTATAACTGTATTTACAATAGGGTACTTCTGTGTCCAAAGTATGTAAGAAGGAAGCACCACCAGTGTATGACATAAAGGTTATGGCAATTGTTTTATTTTTCCGACTACATTTGTATTTTATTTACTAAATCCTGCATCTAAACTAGAGTATTTAGTGGAGGTGCAGGGCTGTAAAGAAGAATCACAAGACTTTCTAGAGTCCCGGTAACATACAACATGTCCTATTTAGATGTTTTCCAGAGCAAGCAGCTGTCTATACCTATTCTTTGTGTCAGTTCTGAATATTTTTTTTACATTTGTTCATGTGTAATGTAAACACACAATAGTATGCGCATTTATGCATGTTTTCATGTATTTCCTTTGATTTCAATGAAATATACATTTACCTTAAATATAGAAAATTAATGGGCCCAAAATAAACTTATATGCCTTTGGGATTATTGACCAACCTTCCTTTTGCTATTTTTATCTTTGTTTTTCCGTAGGATTACTTTACAGATAGTAAGAGAGTTCTTCACAGAGACACCCAGCAAAATTATAAACTTAAGTATGCGATAGAAAATGGCACACACACTACCCTTAAGTTCAGCCGAGCTCTTCAAACCTGTGACATGTATGATAAAAATATAACGGTAAGTTGCACTTTAGTCTCTAATATCCTGATGAAAATATTAAATGAATAGAATTACATTTTAGTGTTTAATGTCATGATAAAATATTAAATGGAAAGAATTACAGTTTATTTTTATATTATTTCAGGAAAGCACAATACGAATAATTTGGGCATACCATGATGATGACATTGAAGGCACTGGGCCAACCTACCATGGGTCAAATCGAGGTCAGAAGAGCTTACGCCTACTCAACCCAGAAAAAAATGTGATGTCTGTTGAAGCTCAGTCTTTCAGCTTTACGCATCAGAACGTAAGCTTCTGTCCTGTTCTGTTGATACCACACTTTCATCACCAATCACCAATAATTAATCATAACCTTTTGCAAAAACAATATTTTCTCAAATCTATCTCCAGTTAGGAGATGGCATTTTCAGTAAATCTTTCAGTTTTTTGTTAGAATTTCAGTCTGAGGATGTATTTACACATCTGTTTTGAAATGTGGTGTGGTGCATTAATATGCAGTGGTGGTGTGCAAAAAACTGTGTTCTGCTACAGGCACACATCCCCCCTAAACCTCTAACTCAGGGTGCTTGCTCCATGTGATCACTGGCCGCTCCATAAATTCTACCCACAAACTCTACAAGAAGATGTGAATCAATGTAATGTTTAAAAGCCTTGGTTGAGTTTATTGGGGAGCTGTACTGTCATGGGAAGCATTTACCAAAAAAACCTAAAAAAAATAAATAAAATACAACGATGCAGTTCTATGCATGGGAGAGGCAGTTATGCTGTTCAGTAGTAATAGGCCTGAATGATGAAAGTAGCAGTCACAACACATCTAAATTCTGTAGGAAAGTTTATTCTTAAACAAAAAAAAAGGTAGAGCCATCAATTACTTACCAAATGGCCAGGAAAAACTGTTTCATATTATCATATGTGAGTGCTTTTGCCAGTACTACACAGTTCAAAACCAAAACCCTAAAATTCAGAGACAAGGTCGTTTTTATCCAGAATTAAACATTTGGATGCACTGTTTTAGAGACAATAGCCACACATATTGAACATTGGCTGTACAGTGTGTAAGCATGTTGATTAGATTGCACTGTAGGAGTAAGAGACTAGACTGTCCTTAACATGAAAACAGTGTACTATTTCAGAAACAAGAGCCATAATAGTGTACACTTGCTGAAGAGTAGCTTAATTAGGCTGCAATGTAAGAGGGAGAGACATGGCAGTTTTTAACATAAAATTAAAAATGAGGGTATATTAATTCAGACAATAACCACACATATAATACAGTGGATAGAGAGTATGCAAGCAGCTTGATTAGGCTGAAATCTAAAAGGGGAACACGAGGCAGTTTTATCATAAAATAAAAGTTAGAGGGTATTATTTCAGAGACAATAGCCATAAATATTGCACATTTGCTGGAAAGTATAAAAGTCGTGTAATTAGGCTACAACATAAGAGGGAGAGATATGGCAGTTTTTATCATGAAATAAAAATGTGAAGCCCCGTACACACGATCGGTTTGACTGATGAAAACCGTCCGATGGATGGTTTTCATCAGACCAACCGATCGTGTACGGTACCCATCGGTCTTTTTTCCATCGGTTGTAAAAAATAGAACTTGTTTTAAAATTTTCCGATGGATAAAAAACCGATGGGAATTTCCAATCGTCTATGGGCAAGTCCATCGGTTAAAAAACCCACGCATGCTCAGAATCAAGTCGACGCATGCTCAGAAGCATTAAACTTAATTTTTCTCGGCTCATCGGAGTGTTTTACGTCACCGCGTTTGGAACGGTCGGTTTTTTGACTGATGGTGTGTGGCCAAGACTGATGAAAAACAGTTTCATCGGATTTCCGATGGACAAATCCATCGGATGAAAATCCATAGGTTATCCGATCGTGTGTACGGGGCTTTAGTGTTAAGTATTTCAGAGACAATACCCACACATATTGTACATTTGCTGAAGAGTGTGTAAGCAGATTGATTAGGCAGCAATTAAGAGGGGGAGACAAGGCAGGTTTTGTCATGTCACTGAACCTTTCCATATAGAGGTGAGTAGCCATTAGCCCTGGAGCTCACATTCACAAAAATATTGTGTCTGTTTACAACATTTTCTTTCAATAGCACACATTACAAAGAACAGAACAGCAGAAGTTTATAAAGAATTATATGACCTGCACTTTTTTCACATTGATGTGATGAGTATTTGCTATAGTTATGACTTTAACTGTTTTTTACAATCCTTGCGCTATTTTAGGAGGATATAAAGAATTGCTTGTCGGTAAATGCACTGGGTTATTGGGCAACTCAAATAGCTTAAGATGTTACTTTTTGGGGGTCGCAGAATGATGTTGACTCCACACAAGGTCATGCTGATGACAGTACCCATCAGATAAAGCATATCTAAGCCAAAACTTTTTTTCTTGTTTTGGATGGAGTGGAGAATGGAGAACTTCTGTCAAGTTTTTATTCTTATCATTTAGTAGAGATTTCCACTCACTTCCTGTTGCATTGTTTGGTCAGGAAATTAACCACTTCAATACTGGGCACATTTATCCCCTTCCTGCCCAGGCCAATTTTAAGCTTTCAGCACTGCCACTCTTTAAATGACAATTGCGCGGTTATGCAACACTGTACCCAAATATTTTTTTTTATAATTTTTTGAGACAGATAGAGCTTTCTTTTGGTGGTATTTAATCATCACTGTTTTTTTTTCTTTTATCTTTTGCAAAAAAACAAACACTGAACATTTTGAAAAAAAAAATAATCTTAGTTTCTATTAGAAAATTTAGCAAAAAAAGTACATTTTCTCCTTCACTGGTGTGCGCTGATGAGGCTGCACTGATGGGCACTGATAGGTTGCACTGATGAGGTGGCACTAATGGGCACTAATGAGATGGCACTGAAGGGCACTGGTGAGGTGGCACTAATATGCAGCACTGATGGGCGCTGATATGCAGCACTGATGAGCACTGATAGGCAGCACTAATGGACACTGATAGGCAGCACTTTTTGGCAATAATAGGCGGCATGGATAGGCAGCACTGATGGGCACTGATTGGTGGCACTGATGGGCTGCGCTGATGGGTGGCACTGATGAGCAGACACTGATTTTTAATTTTTATTTAAACAATAATGTAAATGTGTTATTAATATATTTTTAACACAAAGAGTTATTAAATCCTTTTGTGATATGAGTCATCCTGAAAACAGAAATTGAGAGTCAGTATACTTAGAAATGTTGGTAGGCTTCACGTATTCGTCTGTGAACTGGGACAACTGCATCAACAATTTGCACAAAAGCACCAAGTCTATAGCCATTAAAGAGACAGCGTTGAAGCTATTCACTAGATGGTACTATACCCCTATCAAACTTCACACTATTTTCCCTACCGTCCCCCCTTTGTGCTTCAGAGGATGCAACTCCACCGGTTCTTTTACACACATCTTTTGGAACTGTGAAAAAATCACTCACATCTGGAAACAGTTAGAAAATTTTGCCTCTAAAATTGCAGATAAGAACATCACCTTGACCTTACATAATTGCCTTCTATTCTCTCCCATTACAGGGCTCTCTACTCAAGGTATGAGACTAATTCATACGATATGTGTAACAGTCCACTGGTTAATTGCTTCCCATTGGAAATCCCCATCAGTCCCCTTAACACATCTCAAAACTAGAATCAATAATATTATTCTGATGGAAAAAATCTATCATACTGTTCGGAACACAAACCATGTCTATAAATAAAAATGGGACCCCTGGTTCGCACATAGCAATGAGTTCCTTAACCCAGTTCAACATGCCTCTCCTTAATCCATGGTTCAAATATATACACATATCACTGTAATTTTGTTTATAATGCCCGTCTTCCTTTTTACATTTACATATATGATGCAAATTGTATTTTCACGTTTCTACTTTATATTGTCCATATGTGTAACTGGCTCTATGGAATTGCTACTTTACTTTTGTCATGTCGGTTTTTGTACCACCTTTTAACCTTAATAAAAAACGTTTGTAAACAAAAAAAAAAAATGTTGTAGGAATGTCACATGTAAATTAAAACCCTTAACAAATGACTTTTTAATCAAGGCATCAGGCATCTCTGCCTAGAACTGATATTTAAAATCAGATAGGTTCTAGCATGTTACTCTCTGGCCAACTGCTTTGTGTCTTTCAGAACTCCTGTTTGTAGCCCTCCCAAACATTGCATTAACTAGTTTTTCTTTAAGCCAGGAAAGACATTTCTGTTCTCTCCTTTCCATTTTCTTAAAGAATTTCATAGAAGATTCAAAGCAGAAAGCATTTTTTTTTTTTTTGCACTAAAGCTAAATAAGGTCATATTGGCTGAGTAGGGACAAGAAACCGTAAACCCACCAGGACAATTTAATATTTGGAGCTCCAATGGTATATGTGCTATAACATGCTGATCTCAATCTACTTCTGAAAAAAAATGTTTTAGGCGGAAAGGCGGAAATAACTTAAATCTGTAATGGTGATCTTTTTGGTCTACATTTGAATTCAGTTTCATTAAATTTAAAAGAAAATACATTATACCCTGCTATGTGTATTATTTTTGTTAAAATATTTAAAGCAGAACTCCAGCCAAAAATAACAGCATAAAAATAACCAGCCCAAATAAAATATAAAAAACAGTTTTTACTGAAATATTCACCTTTAGTCCAGAGCTACCCCTAATGTTCTTCATCATCATTTAGTCCACTTACTCTGAACCCAAATCTTCTTGAACTTGCCTGTTAATGAACAGTAAAGGGAGAAGCATTGTAAGCACAGTAATGAGCACATCTCTCTGATCACCATCCTATTAGCACTCTCTTTGTTAGCAAAAATAAATGACTAGCTCCTTCTGCTGCTTCTTCCTTTCTCACCCCACTCCTACTATACAGGAATTATGGTAAAATTTAGATACTTACACTGCTTGTACTAAAATGAAAAAAAAAATCAACAAAAATTGTTATAAAAGTAAAAATTAATTTAATGGTGTAATAATATTGACAGAACTGCCTTCATTTCTATATGTCTAGAGTTCAACTTTAAGCTTCCTATTTCTTTTCAAGATAGGTTCCTATTCCATATAAAGACACAACTTATTGGTGCCAGATGTTTAAGATGCCAGTACTGGACAAGAAGCATCACATCATTAAGGTAGGTTTGTTGTATTTAATCTTAAATTGTAAAATGCAACTGCATTATCACTTTGAAACAAACCATTGTACTTGTGTATATTAAGGCAATTTTTGTTTTTAATTTTTGAAAAAGAGGAAAGGGTTACATTTTGTTCTCATTTTGGAGATTTCCCCTCACTATGTGTCCTAAAGAAGCAACAGGAACATAGAGGAAATCCCCCCAAAATGAGGAATCATCTTAGACAATTGCCATTTAAAAATGTATCTCTATTGGATGATTTGCCTCCACACCCTGCTTTGGTGACAACTGAAAGATTTTGGATCCCCCCACCTTTCTGTCTCAGTGACAATGGTCTCCAGGAAATAATAGCCTATTGGAATGAAACATTGATAGAAAATCTACCCCTTCCCCACTCTATCCAAAACTAAAAGATAGTTTTAAAAACACCTTACGTCAGCCTTTCCCAACCTTTTCAACACGGGAAACCTTAAAATAACTTTCCGGTCTCTGATAACCCCTGCTAAAAACTACTATATCTACAACTCATGATACATTAGTGTGATGATCAGTGGGAAGAATGTTCCTTACAATTGTGGTCATTGTGAATAATTACCCCCTTACAGATAGCTAAAAATATAAGTGGTGTCAGTGGGAGCCTATCTGAGAGGAAGGAAATGCTTATTGCTCAAGGATGCCCTAGCTACCTCTGGAGGAACCCTAGTTTAAAAACCCTATCTTAAAGTGGTTGTAAACCCCTACAGGTAAGCCTATAATAAGACTTACCTACAGCTACCCCGGATATCTCCTAAACCTGCACGGTTTAGGAGATATCCCCTGTATCAGCATGTGCCGACGTCATTGGCACATGCACACTGAAGCAATGGCACGTTTGTGCCATTGCTTCAGCTAGTGTGGCGTTTCCCCGCTGCTCCCATGCGCATGCACAGGAGTGACACCATCGCAGCTCTGGCCAATCACAGCGCCGGAGCTCGCGATACCCGGAAGTAACTCCGGGAGCAATGTCGCCGGCCGGATCGGTGGATGGGGACCGCTATGGGGGCTTCGATCTAAGGTGAGTATTTTATAATAAGCTAGTATGCTATGCATATTAGCTCATTATTTGGGTTGAGCGGACCGGAACTGTAAAGTTCGGGTCCGTACCGAACTTTTGTGTTTTTGGGTCCCGGACCCGAACCCGAACAATTGACTGTATGTTCGGGTTCGGGTCCGGTGTTTGGCGATGTAATGTCGCGTTTTTAAAAGCTGCAGGGCAGCCAATAAACTTTCGTTTTGGAATTTTCTGTATATTGTTTCCGTGTGTGTAAAGTATGCCTGTAAAGTCGCGCTTGTTTCCCGTGCTTAGAACTGTCCCTGCACAAAGTGTAATTTCTGAAGGAAAAAAAGTCATTTAAAACTCACTCGCGGCTATAATGAATTGTCGGCTCCTGGCAATACATAGAACAGTCATTGATAAAAGAAAAAAAAAAGCGTGGGGGTCCCCCCAAATTCAATTACCAGGCCCTTCAGGTCTGGTATGGATATTAAGGGGAACCCTGCCGCAAATTAAAAAAAAAAATGTGTGGAATTCCCCCAAATATCCATACCAGGCCCTTGAGGTCTGGTATGGATTTTAAGGGGAACTCCACCCCAAATTTTTTTTAAAAATGGCGTGGAGTTCCCCCAAAGATCCATACCAGACCCTTTATCCGAGCACGCAACCTGGCAGGCCGCAGGAAAAGAGGGGGGGACGAGGTAGCACCCCCCCTCCTGAACCATACCAGGCCACATGCCCTCAACATGGGGAGGATGTCCCCATGTTGATGGGGACAAGGGCCTCATCCCCACAACCCTTGCCCGGTGGTTGTGGGGGTCTGTGGGCAGGGGGCTTATAGGAATCTGGAAGACCCCTTTAACAAAGGGAACCCCCAGATCCCGCCCCCCCCTATGTGAATTGGTAAGGGGTACATTGTACCCCTACCATTTCACAAAGAAAGTGTAAAAAAAAACACAGACACCTTGGAAAAGTCCTTTATTAAAAATAAATAAAAAATAAATAAAAAAAAAACATTCCAGCGATGAAATCCAGTATCCCGTGGCGATCAGATGTCCAGCGCTGTCCACACAAGACGTCATTTGCTGAGCCTGAGCGGTCCTGATGGGGAACTTCCTCCGCAGTGTATTAAATTAATAGACCCGCCCCTTCTAAAGTTCCCCATCAGGTCCGCTCAGCCAATGACGTAGGTGTAAGGCTAAGCGGACCAGATGCAGAACATGAGAAGGGGCGGGTCTATTCATTTATTACACTGTGGAGGAAGTTCCCTATCAGGTCCGCCCCCTCGTATGTCAGACACCGCCTACGTCATTGGCTGAGCGGACCTGATGGGGAACTTCCTCGCAGTGTAATAAATGAATAGACCCGCCCCCTCTCACGTTCCGCATCTGGTCCGCTTAGCCTTACACCTACGTAATTGGCTGAGCGGACCTGATGGGGAACTTTAGAAGGGGCGGGTCTATTCATTTAATAAACTGCGGTGCAAGTTCCCCATCAGGTCCGCTCAGGCTCAGCCAATGACGTTTCGTGTGGACAGCGCTGGACATCAGATCGCCGCAGGACACTGGATTTCATCACTGGAATGGGTTTTTTATTTTTATTTTTATTTTTTTTAATAAAGGACTTTTCCAAGGTGTCTGTGTGGTTTTTTTACATTTTTTTTACACTTTCTTCATGAAATGGTAGGGGTACAATGTACCCCTTACCAATTCACATAGGGGGGGTCAGGATCTGGGGGTCCCCTTTGTTAAAAGGGTCTTCCAGATTCCAATAAGCCCCCTGCCCGCAGACCCCCACAACCACCGGGCAAGGGTTGTGGGGATGAGACCCTTGTCCCCATCAACATGGGGACATCCTCCCCATGTTGAGGGAATGTGGCCTGGTACGGTTCAGGAGGGGGGGGCGCTCTCTCGTCCCCCCCTCTTTTCCTGCAGCCTGCCATGTTGCGTGCTCGGATAAAGGGTCTGGTATGGATTTTTGGGAGAACTCCACACCATTTTTATTTTAATTTGGGGTAGAGTTCCCCTTAAAATCCATACCAGACCTGAAGGACCTGGTAATTGAATTTGGGGGGACCCCCACGCTTTTTTTTTATTTTTATCAATGACTTTTCTATGTATTGCCGGGAGCCGACAATTCATTATAGCCGCGAGTGAGTTTTAAATGACTTTTTTTCCTTCAGAAATGACACTTTGTGGAGGGACAGTTCTAAGCACGGGAAACATGCGCGAATAGTCCTCAGAAGTTCGGGTCCCCATTGACTTCAATGGGGTTCGGGTTTGGGGTCAAGTTCAGTTCCGAAGTTCGGCCGAACCCGTCGAACTCAAACATCCAGGTGTCCGCTCAACTCTACTCATTATGCCTTTGTCTTGAAGGTTTTTTTTTTGTTTTTGTTTTTTATTGTGGGTTTACAACCACCTTAAGTCCTAGCTTGCATGAAAATGTGACAATTTTCACTATCAATCAATGGGGGTTATTTACTAAAGGCAACTCCACTTTGCACTACAAGTGCAAATTGCACTTGATATTGCACTGAAAGTGCACTTGGAAGTGTAGTCACTGTAGATCCGAGGGGGACATGCAAGGAAAATAAATAAACAGCATTTTAGCTGGCACATGATTGGATGATAAAATCAGCAGAGCTTCCCCTCATTTCAGATCTACCCCTCAGATTTACAGTGACTGCACTTCCAAGTGCACTTTCAGTGCAATTTCAAGTGCACTTTGTAGTTTGCACTTGTAGTGCAAAGTGGATTTGCCTTTCGTAAATAACCCCCAATGTCTTCTTTTTTTTTTTCTAATAAATATAATTTATTACATAAAAATATAAGAAAAATAATTAACCTGGCTCACTGTTCACTTTGCTCTGCATGGTCAAAGTTACAGATTAACTTTAAAAGAAAAGAAATGTATGTATTTTGTAAATGTGTGTGAACATTCCATATAAATCTGCCACTCCTGATTGGCCAGCAGCCAGCATTGATTTTTAAATTTAAGAAGATAAAACAATAAATTAAAGATGTACCGGTATTCTCTTCATTTTTAAACAGTTCTAGAAAGATTAGATGGCGAGGATGAGCTTTGAGGGACTACAAGAATTATTATATGGTCCATAGGACAGCGAAAGTTGCTATAGGTCCCAACATTTATTTATTCTTCTGATTCAAGTAAAACCGATGCAGACCTATGCAATTCAAGGATTTTAAAATAAATTACTTTGCTGTGCTTTGATTATAAAGTGGGAAGTGCGGCAAAACTATACATAGGTTAATTTTAACATATTTCTATATTTAGCTGGCTGCAACAGAATGCTCTTACGCTCTTGCAGCTACTGTTTGTACGTAAAAGTCTGCAAGATCGATGTAGCGGTGCTTACAGTATGTGTTCTTGTTTTATTTTTTTTGCGATCCTGAATAGGGACGAGGCCAACATACCTGTGTTTGGTTTGCAAGAGGTCTGTCAGATAGCTCACAAGTTCAAATGTTATTCCAAACCCAACTGAAGTCAATGAGGGACAAAATCTTTAAAATGTATTCTTGTCATTTTCATGACTAATCAGCAAGGGATTATTAAACAAATGGCATGGTGGCTGGAAACTGCCAAGGAGGGCATATGCCAATGTAAACTTTTTTTTTTTATGTGGAGAGCAGCAATTTTAATAAGGCCTAAGATAAAACATTAAAAAAGTGCACTTCCCTTAAAAAAACTTGGGGATGCCTTATACCAGTCTGTGAAATGTTGCACCTGTACAATATATATAATGTACAACAGCAAAACTGACATACAAATTTGATAGTATCATTTTACATTTCTGGTAATTAATATTTTTCTGCCAGCTTTTTCTTTTGTAAAAAATGGCATGGGGACCTCCAAAATACACAGACAAGACCCCATAAGCTCTGATATTTATTTTGGGGGACCCTTGGGGGGTTCCCAGGCTAAAAATGTCACGTTTTCTACAGTAAATCCTACAGCAAAAAAATCATTGGAGTTTCCCCCTGAAAATGCATACTAGACCCTTATCTTAGGTGAAGATGTGGTATGGATTTGAAGGGAGACCCCCAAAAAAATTGGCATGAGGTCCCTTCAAAATCCATACAAGGACCCTTATCCTTGCATGCAGCCTGATTGGCAAGGAAAGGGGGGAGCAGATATACACCCCCCTTCTGAACAATAAAAGACTCTCAGCTAGGGTAGGGTACACTGCCAGGGAGACCTCTCGAACCTTGTACATTTAGCAGCTGTAGTAATACTGCATCTAATTGTATGACTTCCAGAAGCAGTCGATGGTTCGCTTTTGCTGGCAAGCTGACACCACATTTAGTTTGACCGAATCCTACTTCAATCTAAACACGATCATTTTTCCTGAACAAAAATACCACTTGTCCTGCTGCACAGACTTTTTTTTTTTTTCAGTCCTTCTTCATGTAACAGGAAACCCTTTACAAAGATGGCCACCCACTGTAGGGCTATAATATACCAATGTTTTTTGGTAGCAGAACAAAAACATGATGCCAAAGTCATGCAATATTACCAGAATTATATTTTAGTATTTTACTTGAGTCGTGTTAAGGTTGAATATATTTTTATTAATACATTTTTAAAACAAAATGGAAAGTACATGAATTCCAGAGTTAGATAATAAATAAAAATACAGTGTATCAAAAACAATACTTGCAAGGGATCCTTGATACGTGTTAAAAAGTGTAATCCAGTTTTACCAGAGTGATACCACATTACTAGTGTGATGCCACCATATCTGAGTTAATGATCCCTTGTTACCAGAACCAGTGAAGATGATCTAGGAGTCATGTTGCAGAGACAGAAAACTTGGGCAGGCACCTGCTTGGAATTACAGTCCTCCCTTGTCCCCTTTTATTATATATCAAAATTCCTTAGACCACCCTGGAAGTTCATTAAGAAGTGCAGTAGAAGGTTTTACTTATAACTATGCAAAATATACTACCCACTATTAATATCTTTTTGACCATTGCAGGCTAATGCTAAACTAAGGGGTATACATTACACATCTGGAATTACACAAAAAAAAAAAAAAAAAACACAGCAGAGGTAATTCTGTAATACTGAAGGGATGTACAGAGGTTCAATGGGTCAGTGAGTAGGAACCCCAGCTAGTAATCTGACCCTGGGCACTCCCCACTGAATTGCACTATGTGCTACTACTGTACTGGATACAAATTGTGCAAGCTGACTATGCTTACAGCCACTTGTGAATTATGTTCTATTAATTTGCAATCTATTTGGAGAAGAATGTAAAAGGTAATTGTCCAGTAGAAAATATGCTGTGTCCTAGGAAAACCTATTCATAGTAAAGAATGTTTCAGTTTTGTCATAGTCTGTGTCTGTGTATGTCCAAATGACAAATGGACTAAAGTTCAATAAGGGAGTTAATGATAGTGTGCAAAAGAGGCAAATTCTGACCTCCGGTACCTAATAAATGTCACTGAATGACAGCATACAATCCTGTATATAATCAGTGCTTTTATTCTAAGTCCCTTGCTTGTTGCCCTCCCTTTACATTGCATCATGCTCATGGAGACAGACAGCCAATTCATTATCCCTCTGTCAAACATACATTATGTATTCTGGTTACATGGTAAGTTATATTGTCATAACATACCACATATAAATTTTATTTCTCTTCTATTATATGTATAATTTATGTCCTAACAGGACATAAGACATTTTTTGCATGTTTCTTTCCCAACATTTGCAAATAAAGTAGATTATTCATGCCCAAGAACCAGCTATATATTTGGCTTTGTATCAGCTGCAACAGCTGCAGGCAAAATGGTTTTATCACCATTCATCAATCATGTGGACATAAGACTGTTTAGCAGTTCTCAGATGGAACTGGTAATGTCAGATCATCTAAACCGTATGCTATAAAAATAGGTGACCAACATAACTGATAAAAAGTCATTATGTAATTTACAGTCATGCTGTGGGCATGGGATGAGAGTTTTTCATCATCGTTATCTATTAAAACTAATTTCAAACGGGCAAACTGATAAGTGCTTTTTATATGCTAATCTTCCTAAATCTGTGGTTTTGTTTAAAAACAGACTGCATCCTATTGGCTAACTTGGAAATAGTCATCCGACAGTGTATTAACCTTACCTCTAAATTGAAGCCCAACTTTAGCCATTTTTTTTTTTATTGCAAGAGGAAGAGTTTGAGCCTCTTTCAAGACTCCCCCCTCCCCTGCCCGCATCATGTATATGTCCCAGCCAGAGGGCAACATGCACAATAAACCATTCACATGGAAAAATTATAATTTTCTCCCATGAGCTTAGATTGAGGCAGAACAAGAAGGTGTACATTCTGCCTCAGTGACCACACTTTGTTACTTTCAGGGAAGAGCAAGTTGACCTGGATTCTGTTTACAGAGAGTTTTGTGAACCCAGTGTGAAATCCACAAATGGCAAACTTAGTGCCAAACCCCAACATAGTCTATGGCATCTGAATATTTTCTTTTTTTTTCATAAGGCTAATGTATAAGCTTAAAATTAGTAACTTGACACTGCCATAGGGTAAACTGTATTTACCAATGCAAAAAAAAAATTCAGGATACCCTTCAAGGTTTTTTAACATAAAGGGCAACAGTAAAAATACATAAATCCTTTGAATAACATGATTCCTCAAACCTGCATGTGTACTTGTGCAGCAGTGCGATGTGTTCCTTTAAAACATACATTGGGGGTTATTTACGAAAGGCAAATCCATTTTGCACTACAAGTGCAAACTACAAGTGCAAAGTGCACTTGAAATTGCACTAAAAGTGCAATTGGAAGTGCAGTCACTGTAAATCTGAGGGGTAGATCTGAAATGAGGGGAAGTGCTGCTGATTTTATTATCCAATCATGTGCAAGCTAAAATGCTGTTTTTTATTTTCCTTGCATGTCCTCCTCGGATCTACAGTGACTGCACTTCCAAGTGCACTTTCAGTGCACTTTCAAGTGCACTTTGCACTTGTAGTTTGCACTTGTAGTGCAAAGTGGATTTGCCTTTCGTAAATAACCCCCATTGTGTGTTTATAAACAGCGGCCAGGGATCTGTCATTGACAGATCTCCTGCTGACTTCTGTTTGTAAACAAACCAGGGGATCTACCAGTTAGTAGTGGTAACAATACCGATGCCAAGTGACAGATCCCTGTTGGCTTTGGTTTGTAAACAAGCTGGAAGGGATCCTAGGTGACATCGTTGACCAGATAGGGTCATGACCCTATTTGGTCAATGACTTCACCAGCACATCCGGTCCCTTTGTTTACATATAGAACATCATTTGATGCGTGTGTTATCATGTCAGCATGTCTTCCTAATTGACATGGGTCTACATAGCTGGACAATGTGATTGAAGTTGGATTGACATCCTTGAGACCTGTTTATTTTTTTTATTTTTAACCACTTCCATACCGGACCAATTCTGGCACTCCTCTTCTAGATGTAAAAATCATAATTTTTTTGCTAGAAAATTACTCAAAACCCCCAAACATTATATATGTTTTTTTTTTAGCAGACATCCTAGGGAATAAAATGGCAGTCATTTCATTTATCTCGCACGGTATTTGCGCAATCATTTTTCATACGACTTTTTTGGGGAAAAAAATAAGTTTCATGAATTAAAAAATAACAAAACAGTAAAGTTAGCCCAATTTTTTTGTATAATCTGAAAGATGATGTTACGCCGAATAAATAGATACCCAACATGTCACGCTTTAAAATTGTGCACACTCATGGAATTGCGCCAAACTTCGGTACTTAAAAATCTCCATAGGAGACGCTTTATTTTTTTTTTACAGGTTACCAGTTTAGAGTTACAGAGGGGGTATAGTGCTAGAATTGTTGCTCGCGCTTTAACACAAATCCGGCGATACCTCACATGTGTGGTTTGAACAGTGTTTACATATGTGGGCGGGACTTATGTGTGTGTTCGCTTCTGAGTGCGAGCTACTGGGGACAGGGGCGATTTAATTTTTTATTTTTTTTTACTTTCTTTTTTCTTTTTTTTTTTGCACTTTCTTTTACTTTTTTTTTTTTTTGATCACTTTTATTCCTATTACAAGGAATGTAAACATCCCTTGTAATAGGAATCTATTGTGACAGGCCCTCTTTATGCAGAGATGTGGGTCAATAAGAACCCACATCTCTCTTCCAGGCTGGAAAGCATGAGATCGAGAAAAAAATTCACGATCTCATGCTGACAGCCGCGATCGTGGCTTTGTTTACATCCACGGTCCGGACGGGACATCATAACGTCGCGCCCGGTCCTCCGACGGTCATAGCGATGACTGGTGACCATCTGGTCACTGAAAATCTCTATGGTCATCATCCGGCGGTGGCCGATTCTTTCTCTGTGTCCCCAATGGCACGGGAGAGCCCAGAGAAACACCGGATGGCGGTGGGAGGGGGGACGTCCCCTCCCGTCGCCTGTAAGAACAATCAAGCAGCGGAACTGCCACTATGATTGTCCTAATTTGCACAGAATCGCCAGCTGAAAATAATGATACCTGAAGCCCTGTACACACAATCGGATTTCCTATGGTTTTTTAACCAATGGATTTTTCCATCGGAAAACCGATGAAGCTGACTTTCATCAGTCTTGCCTACACACCATCAGTCAAAAAACCGACCGTTCCAATTGCGGTGACGTAAAACACTCCGATAAGCCGAAAAAAATGAAGTTCAATGCTTCTGAGCATGCGTCGACTTGATTCTGAGCATGTGTGGGTTTTTTATCCGATGGAGTTCCCCACAGACGATAGTAATTTGCTATCGGTTTTTTAACCATTGGATAAATTTAAAACATGTTCTATTTTTAAACACCAATGGAAAAAAGACTGATGGGGCCCATACACGATCGGTTTGTCCGATGAAAAAAGTCCATCGGACTCATCATTCAGATATCCCCCCTGAAAGTCAAGGACGTCATATGACGTACTGCTGTAGGGAAGTGGTTAATAAAGGATTTTTTTTCAGGATGTGGTTGATTTAATTTACTGTTTATATATTTTCTTTTTTGCTTATTGATAAACACGGGCCTCAATATACTCTGTACCCATTTATGCAGGGGGAAGGGCTGGGTGCCTTGAAAATAATCCTTTTAATGTTGAAGGCATCTGATCTACTGTAGTATGGTTTAAGAGGGGATGCCCTTGCTCACTACTCTCCCCTTTCCTGGCCACCCTGGCTGCAAGCCTGGATAAAGGTATTGTCAGGACTGAGTTCACCTGCTGGTGGCACTGTGGTTCTCTGGACAGATGACTGCAGTTCCAGTGTCCACCAGCAGGTGTCTCCTAGAAGCCAGCGGGTTCTGATCAGCCACACCTGGCTCCAGCTGCCAGGTGGATATTTAAGGCTGCTCCTCCCTTTCCCCAGCATGCCACTATCCTGTCGATTGCCCCCTTGCTACCAGATCCTTGTGCCTCCTGTATCCCAAGCCATCCTGCACTCCTTTTGCCTTGCTCTTGCACCCAGTCGTGTTTCCCTTCCTTGCATCCCTGATACCTTTATTGTAGATATTGTATATAGATAGATAGTAGTTAGGTTTGTTAGTTTGTCTTTTGTGGTTTGTTTTTGCTGTGTTCACTGGTTGCTGTGTATGTTTATTGGGGTGTTCACTGTAAACAAATATCACTTTAATGATAAATGCATTGTTTGGTCTCAGTTTCCTTGTGTAGCTACATGTCTAGTCTCCCCTCATCCCTAACATAATAGTGACGCCCACTAACGACAAGATCTGCTACACTTGGGAACTGAGAGACAGTTACTTGAGTTTTTTTGCATTTGTCAGAATGCTTAAAGTGCAGGTTATTTGCAGTGGGGGATAAAGATTTGTGTCGTTCACTTTGGCAGGATCTCACTGAGGAGGAGCTGTTGGGAAGCAATCTGACAGCACATGCTTTAGCTGTTGAGGGCAGATTCACTCTTAGTAACGTGCAACCCTTGATTCAGGTCTATTCTGAGCTACTATTTCAGTGTATCTCTCAGGGCCATGATGTTTTCACTCCTCCATTTACTATACACCAGGCTGGATTTTTGGGATGGTTGCTGAAACATTGTGCAGGTTCTTTTTTCCAGCAGCATTCAGCCTATTCACAACAGGTGTTGTTGGATTGTATTGCTGCTGTGCACTCGTTATTTGAGCAATTTGAGAAAGGGAGAGACAAACTGACTTTAGTTCAACCTCTGCTACAAGCTTGGTCAGAGATCATATCCCCAGTGCTAGATGAGTCACATAAAGTCAGATCTGCTGCTAAAGATCAAGAATCTGTTACCCTTAGTAACCTCTGCTGCTACTGAATGTTCCTTACCTCTTTTAGATCAGTATCCGGCCACTAGTAATCACACTTCCTCCTGATTCCGGGGCTGCCGCCCAGCCGCACTATGCTGATTCTAGGGCTGCTGCCCAGCTGGACTATGTCAATACCCATGCCGCTGCCCAGCCTAATGTGCCTCTGCCTGCTGCCCAGTCTTCTAATCCGGTGCCTGCCTCTGAGGATCTGACCAGCACAAAACCCAGCCAATTTTGGGACCCCAGCGGCGGGGTTCTCACCAAGCCTTCGGACATTGGCAGTGGGGTACTCAGTGCTTGCAGACCCCGGTGGTAGGGCCCTATGGAGCGTCCAGAGGCCGCTCCTTAAGGGGGGAATCTGTCAGGACTGAGTTCACCTGCTGGTGGCACTGTGGTTCTCTGGGCCGATGGCTGCAGTTCCAGTGTCCACCCGCAGGTGTCTCCTAAAAGCCAGCAGGTTCTGATCAGCCACACCTGCTCCTCCCTTCCCCCCAGCACATCACTATCCTATCGATTGCCATGGAATTTTAATAGATGGGCATACAATTCCAAATACGTCAATCAAACTCTATCTCAATTATTTTGGTCCATAGATCCCATACCTGTGCACTATAGAAAACAATATTGTTAGGTACCCTACTTTGTGTGTAAAGCATTCTAGACCATGCTTAAATCCATGTCTAATTCATGACATTGCCTGTCTAATTTTTGTATTATTTTTTTGTTTGTAATTTTTTTTACCAGGTTTGGGTAAAGTTAGTTTCCCAATTTTTTATTCAGATAGTTGTTTTTCATCTACTGATGGAAACTAGTTTGTCTCTTGGCCCTGATCTCTGGAATTGCATGTGCCTGAAACCAAAAATGTTACAGGGAACTGAAGAGAAATAATCAAAAGGAACTGGAACTCGAAGTGTATAATGTACTGAGACTAATCACTGGCAGAACAGTAGATGTTGTTTGAAAAGACAAGCCATGACAGAAAAAGCTATTCTCAAAATCCAAATACAAAAACAATTAGAATTGGTTATTATTTTTGTAAGTATAAAAAATAAAAACAAAAATTGAAGTTATACAGACAAAGTGATACAATTTTGTCAGATTTTCTGGAATAACTCTTTTAAAATTCGTATATCATTTTTAGGGAAATGTGGAGATTTGTTTTCCTCCTGTCTTCTTTTTTTCTCAAGCTGTTGTGTCTCCTAAGAGAATTAACTTGAACGGAAATTTGTTTCCTGGAAGAAAAAGGTAACAACATGACAAAAAAATGAAAAGGGGGAAGCTGATTTTGGCAAAATAAAAGTAAGGATGACTCTTTATAGGAGGTGTGAGAGACAAAGTAATTTACTAAAGATCTTACAAGCCATCTAATTTGTGGCTCGGCTCACACTGCCGCAACTTGGGATCCGATTTGTGAGACTCCAAGTCGCATAAAATGTGAAATCCCATGTTAGTCAATGAGACCTGTCTTAATTAGCACCACTGAAGTCACTCCGACTTTAGAAAAGGTTCCTGTACTACTTCAAGGCGACTTCTATCCGACCTGTGCTCATAGACTTTAACGGAAGTCACTTCCAAGTCAGATCCTTATCTATATTGATGTGATTTGGATCCGACATTACGGAAAGATTACCCAGGCATTCAGGGCCAGACTGGGAATAAAATCCAGCCCTGGAAAAAAATTCATACCAGCCCCACAGCATTTTTATACCAGCGTAACAGCATAGCGTCATTATTTTCTTGTTCATGAAAGGGAAAACCATACATTTTAAAGCACATTTCAAGAGTGTATTATAAATAGATAAGACAGATATGAAATCACATAGGGCTTTATATATATATGAACGCAAATTCCAGTTAAAAGTGGTCAATCATCAAGTGCCCCCTTACATTATCGTATTCACTCCACTATTACATCAGTGACCCCCCTCAGGTGCACCGTGCCTAGCAGTGCTGTCACTGACCCCCTCTCAGGTGCGCCGTGCATGGCTCAGTCAGTCGGCTCCAGCTCGGTGGCTCTGATTTTATCCTATATAGTCTCCTCTCCACAGTCCACACACATCTGACTTCTCCCATGACCCCCATCCCGGCGGTGCTCCCACTCTTGACTCCTCTCCAGACTCCCTCAGAGACTGCAGACATGATACAGGAGATGGTCAGAGGCTGCAGACACAAGAGCTCAATGCAGCCTCACCAGTGCCCATCAAATACAGCCTCATCAGTGCCCATCAAATGCAGTCTCACTGTGCCCATCAATGCAGCTTCACTGTGCCCATCAATGCAGCCTTACTGTGCCCATCAATGCAGTCTCACTGTGCCCATCAATGCAGTCTCACTGTGCCCATCAATGCAGCCTCACTGTGCCCATCAATGCAGCCTCACTGTGCCCATCATTGCAGCCTTACTGTGCCCACCATTGCAGCCTCACTGTGCCCACCATTGCAGCCTCACTGTGCCCACCATTGCAGCCTCACTGTGCCCACCATTGCAGCCTCACTGTGCCCATAAATGCAGCCTCACTGTGCCCATAAATGCAGCCTCACTGTGCTCATGAATGCAGCCTCACTGTGCCCACCATTGCAGCCTCACTGTGCCAATCATTGCAGCCTCACTGTGCCCATCATTGCAGCCTCACTGTGCCCATAAATGCAGCATCACTGGGCCCTTAAATGCAGCCTCACTGTGCTCATCAAATGCAGCTTTACTATGTCCATGAATGCAGCCTCACTGTGCCCACCATTGCAGCCTCACTGTGCCCATCAATGCAGCATCACTGTGCCCATCAAATGCAGCTTTACTGTGCCCATGAATGCAGTCTCACTGTACCCACAAATTCAGCCTCACTGTGGCCATCATTGCAGTCTCTCCTATGCCCCATGTCCCAGTCTGCAGTCCCTGTCTGTGGGAAGGTGTGTTGTTGATGCTCGGTACGGTAACTTCTATGCCAGCAGGATATCCATGATCACCATCAGCAGGCAGGGTCTGTTCTAGTTTTGGATGGGGACAGTGCTCCTTCCAGAGGATCTGTTTGCTGTGAGATGGAGTGGTCCCTGGCCACCTGCACCTTCAGCCGTCCTCATTTTCTGCCCCCAGACAGCCTGTCCTCTGGTCCTGGGGAAGTGAGCGCGCACTGGGTGGGAGCTGGAGAGAAGGGGGAGCGGCAGGGCCGGACTGGGAATAAAATCCAGCCCTGGAAAAAATTTCATACCAGCCCCACAGCATTTTAATACCAGCGTAACAGCATAACGTCATTATTTTCTTGTTCATGAAAGGGAAAACCATACATTTTAAAGCACATTTGAAGAGTGTATTATATATAGATAAGACAGATATGAAATCACATAGGGCTTTATATATATATGAACGCAAATTCCAGTTAAAAGTGGTCAATCATCAAGTGCCCCCTTACATTATCGTATTCACTCCACTATTACATCAGTGACCCCCCTCAGGTGCACCGTGCCTAGCAGTGCTGTCACTGACCCCCTCTCAGGTGCGCCGTGCATGGCTCAGTCAGTCGGCTCCAGCTCGGTGGCTCTGATTTTATCCTATATAGTCTCCTCTCCACAGTCCACACACATCTGACTTCTCCCATGACCCCCATCCCGGCGGTGCTCCCACTCTTGACTCCTCTCCAGACTCCCTCAGAGACTGCAGACATGATACAGGAGATGGTCAGAGGCTGCAGACACAAGAGCTCAATGCAGCCTCACCAGTGCCCATCAAATGCAGCCTCATCAGTGCCCATTAAATGCAGCCTCACTGTGCCCATCAATGCAGCTTCACTGTGCCCATCAATGCAGCCTTACTGTGCCCATCAATGCAGCCTCACTGTGCCCATCAATGCAGCCTCACTGTGCCCATCAATGCTGCCTCACTGTGCCCATCAATGCAGCCTCACTGTGCCCATCAATGCAGCCTTACTGTGCCCACCATTGCAGCCTCACTGTGCCCACCATTGCAGCCTCACTGTGCCCACCATTGCAGCCTCACTGTGCCAATAAATGCAGCCTCACTGTGCCCATAAATGCAGCCTCACTGTGCCCATAAATGCAGCCTCACTGTGCCCATAAATGCAGCCTCACTGTGCTCATGAATGCAGCCTCACTGTGCCCATCATTGCAGCCTCACTGTGCCCATCATTGCAGCCTCACTGTGCCCATAAATGCAGCCTCACTGTGCCCATAAATGCAGCCTCACTGTGCTCATCAAATGCAGCTTTACTGTGTCCATGAATGCAGCCTCACTGTGCCCACCATTTCAGCCTCACTGTGCCCATCAATGCAGCATCACTGTGCCCATAAAATGCAGCTTTACTGTGCCCATGAATGCAGTCTCACTGTACCCACAAATTCAGCCTTACTGTGCCCATCATTGCAGTCTCTCCTATGCCCCATGTCCCAGTCTGCAGTCCCTGTCTGTGGGAAGGTGTGTTGTTGATGCTCGGTACGGTACCTTCTATGCCAGCAGGATATCCATGATCGCCATCAGCACGCAGGTTCTGTTCTAGTTTTGGATGGGGACAGTGCTCCTTCCAGAGGATCTGTTTGCTGTGAGATGGAGTGGTCCCTGGCCACCTGCACCTTCAGCCATCCTCATTTTCTGCCCCCAGACAGCCTGTCCTCTGGTCCTGGGGAAGTGAGAGCACTGGGTGGGAGCTGGAGAGAAGGGGGAGCAGAGAGCACTGGCGGGGTTGGAGAGCACATGGGTGGGGGCAAAGAGCAGGGGGAGTGGAGATCACAGGGGTGGGGAGCGGAGAGCGCTGGGGGGGGCTTGAGAGCATTGGGGGGAGACAAAAAGAACAGGGGTGAAGAGCATGGGAGGCTGAGAGGGGGGGCTGGAGAGTGTGGTGGGGGGGAGCACTGGGGGGGGGGGGAGAACAGGGGTGGAGAGCACGGGGGGGGGGGGAACAGGGGTGGAGAGAACTGTGGGGGGGCCTGGAGAGTGTGGTGGGGGGGAGCACTGGGGGGAAAGAACAGGGGTGGAGAGCACGGGGGGAAGAACAGGGGTGGAGAGAACTGTGGGGGGGCTGGAGAGTGTGGTGGGGGGGAGACCACTGGGGGGGAAGAACAGGGGTGAAGAGAACTGTGGGGGGGGGCTGGAGAGTGTGGGGGGGGGGAGAGCACTGGGGGGGGCAGCAAAAGTTGGATAGGAGGAGAAGCAGGGCGGCTACATATAGAGGAATTGAGCTTTCTATTGTCCTCCATAGAGCTGCGGAATGCTTGATTCTCCTCCTCTCCCTCCTGCAAGCATTCAGTGGCTGCATGGAGGACAGTAGAAAGCTCAATTCCTCTATATGCGGCCACCCTGCCGAATCCGATCCTCAACATTGGGCGGGCTGTACAGCGGGCATCTCCTCACAGCTGGCTGAGTCTGTGTGTGTGTTCGGCGGTGGGCTGCACTGTAACGCGGTGCCACCCCCCCTAGACCGGCTTGTGTGATAGGGTGAACACTGATTCTATCTACTATCACACGAGCCAGTCTAGGGGGGGCGGGACCGCGTTACAGTGCCTCCCGCCGCCGAACACACACACACTCAGCCAGCTCTGTAATGCACAGGAACAGGAGAGAGGGGACAGGGAGCACTGCAGCAACTGAAACCGGCCCCAGGACAAGCAGCCTACCGGGAAATCTCCCAATATCCCGGTAGGCCAGTCTGGCCCTGGGGAGCGGAGAGCACTGGCGGGGTTGGAGAGCACATGGGTGGGGGCAAAGAGCAGGGGGAGTGGAGATCACAGGGATGGGGAGCGGAGAGCGCTGGGGGGGCTTGAGAGCACTGGGGGGAGCCAAAAAGAACAGGGGTGGAGAGCATGGGAGGCTGAGAGGGGGGGCTGAAGAGCACTGAAGGGGCTAAGAGTGTGGGGGGTAAAGATCAATGGGGGGATCTTGAGAGCACTGGGGGGGCAGAAAGAACAGGGGTGGAGAGCACAGGGGCTGGAGAGCACTGGGGGGTACAAAGAGCAGGGGGGAGGGGAAAGCACTGGGGGGGAGTGGAGAGCACTGGGGGGTGGAGAGCAATGGAGGGAGCTTGAGAGCACCAGTGGGGGCCAGAAAAAACAAGGGTGGAAAGTACGGGGGGCTGGAGAGCACTATGGTGGGCGGAGAACACTGGCGGGGTTGGAGAGCATGTGGGTGGGGCAAAATGCAGGGGGGAGTGGAGAGTAGTACAGGGGTGGAGAGTGGAGAGTGCTGGGGGGGAGCTTGAGAGCAATGGAGGGGGAGCCAAAAAGAACAGGGGTGGAGAGCACGGGGGGGCTGGAGAGCAATGGGTGGAGCTTGAGAGCACTGGGGGGGGGCAGAAAGAACAGGGTTGGGGAGCACGGGGGACTGGAGAGCACTGTGGGGGGCGGAGAGCACTGGGGAGGGGGCTGGGAGTGATGGGGAGAGCTGGAGAGCACTGGGGGGAGAAAGAACAGGGGCGGAGAGCACTGGGGAGGGGAAAGAACAGGGGTGGAGAGCACTGGGGGGGGAGAACAGGGGTGGAGAGCACTGGGGGAGCTAAGAACAGGGGTGGAGAGCACTGGGGGGGGGGAAAGAACAGGGGTGGAGAGCACTGGGGGGGGAAAGAACAGGGGTGGAGAGCACTGGGGGGAGAACAGGGGTGGAGAGCACTAGGGGGGGGAAGAACAGGGGTGGAGAGCACTGGGGGTTGGAAAGAACAGGGGTGGAGAGCACTGGGGGGGAAGAACAAGGGTGGAGAGAACTGTGGGGGGGGCTGGAGAGTGTGGTGGGGGGAGCACTGGGGGGGAAAGAACAGGGGTGGAGAGCACTGGGGGGGGGAGAACAGGGGTGGAGAGAACTGTGGGGGGGGGGCTGGAGAGTGTGGTTGGGGGAGAGCACTGGGGGGGGGAGAACAGGGGTGGAGAGAACTGTGGGGGGGGCTGGAGAGTGTGGTGGGGGGGAGAGCACTGGGGGGGGGCAGCAAAAGAAGTTGGATAGGAGGAAAAGCAGGGCGGCTACATATAGAGGAATTGAGCTTTCTATTGTCCTCCATACAGCCGCGGAATGCTTGATTCTCCTCCTCTCCCTCCTGCAAGCATTCAGCGGCTGCATGGAGGACAGTAGAAAGCTCAATTCCTCTATATGCGGCCACCCTGCCGAATCCGATCCTCAACATTGGGCGGGCTTGAGAGCACCAGTGGGGGCCAGAAAAAACAAGGGTGGAAAGTACGGGGGGCTGGAGAGCACTATGGTGGGCGGAGAACACTGGCGGGGTTGGAGAGCATGTGGGTGGGGCAAAATGCAGGGGGGAGTGGAGAGTAGTACAGGGGTGGAGAGTGGAGAGTGCTGGGGGGGAGCTTGAGAGCAATGGAGGGGGAGCCAAAAAGAACAGGGGTGGAGAGCACGGGGGGGCTGGAGAGCAATGGGTGGAGCTTGAGAGCACTGGGGGGGGGCAGAAAGAACAGGGTTGGGGAGCACGGGGGACTGGAGAGCACTGTGGGGGGCGGAGAGCACTGGGGAGGGGGCTGGGAGTGATGGGGAGAGCTGGAGAGCACTGGGGGGAGAAAGAACAGGGGCGGAGAGCACTGGGGAGGGGAAAGAACAGGGGTGGAGAGCACTGGGGGGGGAGAACAGGGGTGGAGAGCACTGGGGGAGCTAAGAACAGGGGTGGAGAGCACTGGGGGGGGGGAAAGAACAGGGGTGGAGAGCACTGGGGGGGGAAAGAACAGGGGTGGAGAGCACTGGGGGGAGAACAGGGGTGGAGAGCACTAGGGGGGGGAAGAACAGGGGTGGAGAGCACTGGGGGTTGGAAAGAACAGGGGTGGAGAGCACTGGGGGGGAAGAACAAGGGTGGAGAGAACTGTGGGGGGGGCTGGAGAGTGTGGTGGGGGGAGCACTGGGGGGGAAAGAACAGGGGTGGAGAGCACTGGGGGGGGGAGAACAGGGGTGGAGAGAACTGTGGGGGGGGGGCTGGAGAGTGTGGTTGGGGGAGAGCACTGGGGGGGGGAGAACAGGGGTGGAGAGAACTGTGGGGGGGGCTGGAGAGTGTGGTGGGGGGGAGAGCACTGGGGGGGGGCAGCAAAAGAAGTTGGATAGGAGGAAAAGCAGGGCGGCTACATATAGAGGAATTGAGCTTTCTATTGTCCTCCATACAGCCGCGGAATGCTTGATTCTCCTCCTCTCCCTCCTGCAAGCATTCAGCGGCTGCATGGAGGACAGTAGAAAGCTCAATTCCTCTATATGCGGCCACCCTGCCGAATCCGATCCTCAACATTGGGCGGGCTGTACGGCGGGCATCTCCTTACAGCTGGCTGAGTTTGTGTGTGTTCGGCGGCGGGCGGCACTGTAACGCGGTCCCGCCCCCCCTAGACCGACTTGAGTGATAGGGTGAACACTGATTCTATCTACTATCACACGAGCCAGTCTAGGGGGGGCGGGACCGCGTTACAGTGCCGCCCGCCGCCGAACACACACACACTCAGCCAGCTCTGTAATGCACAGGAGCAGGAGAGAGGGGACAGGGAGCACTGCAGCAACTGAAACCGGCCCCAGGACAGGCAGCCTACCGGGAAATCTCCCGATATCCCGGTAGGCCAGTCCGGCCCTGCAGGCATTCCCTGAAATTCGCTTCAAAGTCATACTCAATTTGCTAGCAAATCGCCAGGAAGTCCCCTGACAAGGTCACACCGTAAGGCACGCAACTTTCAGGTCATGGCAGTGTAAACCGAGCCTTGAAGTGATACTAAAAACTCTGATTCAAAAGAAAGTCTGTTAAAATATTTACAGTATTCCTAAGTTAAAAAAAAAAGATTGTTTCTATGGTCCCAGCCTCCTCCAAATTTCCAAATTTTTGTGATCTGACTTACTGTTATGCCCTGTGTACACACAATCAGTTTTTCCGACAGGAAAACAGAGTTTTTTTTTCTACGGAAAATGGCTCAAACTTGTGTTGTATACACACGGTCACACAAATCTTGTTTTTTTCCACGTCGTAATTGCATACAGACGACCGCCATTCCCGATAGGAATTTTTTCTGTCACGAAAATAGAGAACCTGCTCTCAATCTTTTCTTGGCAGGAATTCTCACAAAAAAAGTGTGATGAAGCATACACGCGGTCGGAATAGCTGACAAAAAGCTCACATTGCATTTTTCTTGTCGGAAAAAACGATCGTGTGTACGAGGCATTAGAGGGTAGATATGTTCCCTCTCTATAGTTAGTCCTACTATGTGTAGGAATGTAGCCACTCTAATTTGCTTGCTTCTGAGATGTAGTATAAGCTATGGGCGTTTTAATGTGCATAGAGCAGTGTACTTGACAGCAACTAATGTGCACTGCTCATTCCAAACAAATGGAAGGGAAAGAAAAAAGGAGAGCTCTTGAAGCTCACATAGGACCTTAAAAACAAAACACAGTAAGAAACAGATTCATGAAAAATAGATTAAAGGGGCACTAAGGAATGGATTTGTATTGATCATTTTTGGAGAATAAGGATATTGTTTAGTGTAACTTTAAGTAGAGTTAAAAGACTGCAATCAGGGATCCCTTCCACAAATGACATTTGAATTCCATTGTAGAAACAATGGCACAAGTGTGTTCAGCTGTTATATTTGTAAAAGGTGGCTAATTTATGAGTCACAAATGTAGATAAAATTTCATGACTTTAAACATTTTACGAGTAAAAACTGGCAGATCCTATATCGGTGTCAATTTAAAATTATTGCCCCGCTGATATTTGAGAACACAATAGACCTAATTCACAAGACCTAAGGCGTTTAGTATTTTTATTTTCTTTCATTATTTATCATTTTTTAAAGTACATTATTTTAAAATCACAGTTTGTTTGTTTTTTTGCCACACACATCTGATTGGCATTTTGTATGTAACAGTCAAATCACAATCATCGTTGTTGTTTTTTTTTTTTCTCAAATGAATATGCTGAAAACACACTGCTCTGAAAATGCACAGCAATGCAAGCACATTCCTTTGTGATTCCTGATGTGAACCGGCCCTAATGCTAATGTAGAGTGAAAACAGCTGCTTTGGTATACATCCTGATTGTATGGCAGCTACAACTGGACAACACCTGCACCTATTTCTAAACAAAAGGAAAAAATGGCTTTATAATTACCTTTGATCACAGGCATTTAGATGACTATAGAATGTTTGCAGAGAATACATAAAATATATAAATGGCTTTTCAAATTATTTTAGGTGCATTGAAAACATTATGAATACATTCTGGTTCAAAGCTACAGTATTTCTTCAACTTTTTCAACGATAATTAGACTCACATATAAACAGGATGATTCAGGCAGCATTGTCTGTTTCCACTTACAGTTACTACCATAGACTGTTAATTAATACAATGTTTAGTGTGCTACCCCACAAATATGTGAACTGTATAACCAAAGGGATACTGTTTGTACTTTTGCTGGGATTCATACTAATTCCGAACTGATACACATGGAAATGTTTTACTCACTAACAAATCTTTATTCATTTGAATTTAAATGTTATAGTAGTCATCCAAGGACAAAGTCTACACATACTGTAGATATATGAAGATTCAGCTAAAACCAAAAACGATAATTTACACTGCACTGATAACCAGTTTTTAGCTATAACTTTTGTTGTTTATCAGTATATCAATTTCCCAATAGAACATAACTTTTCACAGTACACTCAGGGCCTCACTTTCTACATACCTTCCAACTTTACGAAATGGGAAAGAGATATATACCTTTAGCACACAGCTCGTAAGCAGATGACACATTGGGGTTGATTTACTAAAACTGTAGAGTGCAAAATCCATTGCAGCTCTGCACAGGAACCAATCAGCTTCCAGGTTTTAATGTCAAAGCTTAATTGAAAAGGCTGAAGTTAAAAGCTGATTGGCTACCATGCACAGCTGCATCGGATTTTGCACTCTCCAGTTTTAGTAAACCCACCCCATTTTGTACAACTCTTCTATTTGGATTTGGTTTCCGAATTGAGTATACTGTACTCTTTAATGGAAACTGGTTGGACTTTAGAAGAAGGGGTATACCCCAAACGCATGAATGATTGGGTATTCATAACGAAAGTACCTTCACCTAAAAATATATTTCCACTTTTTTTGCTGCCAAATTGGAATAACACCTGCTTTATGTTTTTTACAGGTTCCCATTCACATAGCAGAACTTAAAAAAATGCTATTCAATTAGTACTCGGAGTGATGTCAAAAAACATATATCATTTTCCCTAAGGACATCATCCCTTAGAAGTACAATCTCATCAACTGTCTATCTGCTGTCAACCTGATTACCAGGAGAAGAGAGAGACATGGATAGTGGTGCCTTTCAGGGAATTCCACACACTGCTTTAAAAACAACACCATTTTATTATTACAAGTATAAAACCATCATAAAAAGTAAAGAAAAAAAAATTATGCCATTTTTCCACCAACAGGTAACACATATCACAATACAGCTTGAAGGTTTTGTAATTCCACATCTTATGGTCCTAAGTAAGTGTCATGGATTTACGCGTTTCACCAAAGAGAGTTTGACAGCAGATAGACAGTTGACTAGATTATATCTAAAAAATTGCAACTTAACATTTAGATGCTTATTCTGGACCCTCCAGCAAGGACAAATCCTAAGTAGTTCTTGTTTATGAGGGGCTGGGCAAGCTGTGTTTGACATACAGTAAATAATCCCATCTGTACTGCGCAGGCAGCTCCTCACTATCAATTGTAACTAGTCTGTACACTGTTTGTCCTTGCAAAGGGTTAAAGGTGTGGAGGCTGGGCTTCTTGCAATGTAAGAGGACAGACTTAGGACAGGCTCACTCTAACATTGTTCAAAATCCTTGCAGTCAGCTATGACGCAAGTAAGCCATATTTAAAAAAATAGGCATGCTGTGTGAATGGGAACGCATAACAAACATATAGTGGGGTTTTTCCTCAAATTTGATTGCAAAAGTGGAAATATGCTTTAACCGCTTGCCGAACATCCCTCACAGTTATACTGCAGCAGGTTGGCATGGCTGCGCGAATAGCTGTAGCTGTGCGTCAGCCGCTTTAAGAGCCCTAGAGGGCGCGCACGACACGGGAGCCGATGTGCGCGGCCGGCGGCCCTGATGTCAGCCGGTGACCTGCGATTGCTCCTCAGAGAGCCAGAATGGGGATCTGTCAATGTAAACAGACAGATCCCCGTTCTGTCAGGGAAGTAGAGAGAGATCTGCTATTCCTAGTAATCAGGAAAAGTGATCTCTCTCTACTTCCTGACAGTCCACTCCCCCCACAGTTAGAAACACTTCCCTAGGACACACTTAACCCCTTGATCACCTCCTAGTTTTAATCCCTTCCCCGCCAGTTTCATCTATACAGTAATCAGTGGCTATTTTAAGTTCTGATCGAGGTATAAATGGTCCCAAAAAAGTGTCAAAAGTGTCCGATCTGTCCACCGCAATGTCGCAATCCCGCTAAAAATCACTGATCACTGCCATTACTAGTAAAAAAAATTATAATAATAAAAATGCCATAAATATATCTCCTATTTTGTAGACGCTATAACTTTTGGGTAAACCAATCAATATACGCTTATTGCATTTTTTTTTTACCAAAGATATATAGAGCAAAATACATAATGACCTAAACTGATGAAGAAATTTGTTTTTGTTTTTTTTTGTTGTTTTTTGGGCTATTTCTTATAGCAAAAAGTGAAAAATATTGAATTTTTTTCAAAATTGTCAGTGCTTTTTAGTTTATAGCACAAAAAATAAAAACCGCAGAGGTGATAAAATATCAACAAAAGAAAGCTCTATTTGTGGGAAAAAAAGAACGTCAATTTTGTTTGGGTACAACGTCGCACGACCACGCAATTGTCAGTTAAAGCGATGCAGTGTTGTATCACAAAAATGGCCTAGTCATTAAGGGGGGCTATCCTTACGGTCCTTAATTGGTTTTTCTTGTAACTTCTACATCAGGGGTGCCCAACCAGTTGCCTGGGGGACACACGTGGCCCGCGGAGCCCTCTGATGTGGCCCGCGACCTCCTGCTCTGGGATGGCTGGTTGGCAAGCCCAGATTGCAGGTCGCCGACCTGCCACCCCAGAGCATCAGTGTTTTGAATGAAGCCGGCGGTAGAGGAAGCAAGTGGCTTTTCAGAAAGTGCACCACATCTGCAGGATATAATAGACGTCTATGGAAAAGTGCAGCTAACCGTCAGGAAAACCTCAGAAATAAGGATGAGCTCTGTGTTCGAGTCGAACGCATGTTCGACTCGAACATCGGCTGTTCGGCGAAACCAGAACTTTGTGGGCCGTTCGCGCCAAATTCGTGTGACGCGAACGGCCCACAATATACTGCGCCATCGCAGTGCATTGAGGGCGCTGTGATTGGCCAAGCATGCACTGTGACCCCACATGCTTGGCCAATCACAGCGCCGGCAGCGAGGAGAGCCATAATTGGCCACAGGCAGGATGCCTGTGGCCAATTATAGCTCAGGGGGGTTTAGTACATGCCCCACACTATAAAAGGCCGCCAGCGTGGCGGCCTTGTGTAGTGTGTTGGCGTGCAGGGAGAGAGAAGGATAGGCAGGGACAGTGTCAGTGATATTGTTAGATAAACCTTGTGCATTTACAGTGTGTTGGCGTGCAGGGAAAGAAAAGGATAGGCAGGAACAGTGTCAGTGATATTCTTTGATAAACCTTGTGCATTTACAATGTGTTGGCGTGCAGGGAGAGAGAAGGATAGGCAGGGACAGTGTCAGTGATATTCTTTGATAAACCTTGTGCATTTACAGTGTGTGTTTTGCGTGCAGGGAGAGAGAAGGCTAGGCAGGGACAGTGTCATTGTTATTCTTTGCTAAACCTCCTGCACAGTATACACCTGAAGCTACCCCTTATTGCTCGTGGTGTTGTTCTGTTGTGTAACACAGACAGGCATCTGCAAGCAGTTACAGTGGGTGTAGGTGCCTCCTGCACAGTATACGCTACCCCTTATTGCTCGTGGTGTTGTTCTGTTGTGTAACACAGACAGGCATCTGCAAGTAGTTACAGTGGGTGTAGGTGCCTCCTGCACAGTATACGCTACCCCTTATTTCTCGTGGTGTTGTTCTGTTGTGTAACACAAACAGGCATCTGCAAACAGTTACAGTGGGTGTAGGTGCCTCCTGCACAGTATACGCTACCCCTTATTGCTCGTGGTGTTGTTCTGTTGTGTAACACAGACAGGCATCTGCAAGCAGTTACAGTGGGTGTAGGTGCCTACTGCACAGTATACGCTACCCCTTATTGCTCGTGGTGTTGTTCTGTTGTGTAACACAGACAGGCATCTGCAAGTAGTTACAGTGGGTGTAGGTGCCTCCTGCACAGTATACACCTGAAGCTACCCCGTATTGCTGGTTTTCCCATCTCCCTGCAGGCCATTAGAATATCTGGAAGGCCAACAAGGAGAGGCAGACAGTCACGAGCCAATAAAAGAGGGCAAGCAGGCTCTGTGTCTGGGGGCAACAGTGCTGCTCGTGGACGCGGTGCATTGTCATCAGCACGTGGCCATGGGACACGCTTGTCCTTATTTTCGGCAGCTGGACGCGTTGAGCCGCATCATGCCCGAAGACTTGGTAGAGTGGATGACCAAGCCCTCCTCATCCTCCTCATCCTCTCTCACCCAGGCTCAGGGTACTGGCAAAGCAGCTGCCAATGCGTCCTCTTCTCTCGTATCAATGTCATCATCAGTCACTCCTTCCCTAGACCCACCATGCCCTCCTGAGGAGTCCCCCGAACTGTTTGAGCACAGTGTTGGGTATATGCTCCAGGAGAATGCCCAGCGTTTTGAAGGGTCTGATGATGATACCCAGCTAGAGGAAGGCAGTAGCGTGAGCGCAGAGAGAGGGGATGCTCAAGAAGGACAGTAATCTGGCAGTCATGTTCCAGCAGCTGCAGCATACTGCCAGGTTTGCTCCAGTGATCAAGAGGGAGAGGATGATGAGGTCACTGACTCCACGTGGGTGCCTGATAGGAGGGAGGAGGAGGAGGATGAGGAGGAGGCACATCTCCAACGAGGCAGGATGCCCTCCGGGTGCCAGCGTAAGGGCAGCACACCGACTGAATCGCTCCGCCTGTGCAGGGCGCTGCCTCTGCGCATTAATCCAAAAGTTCTTTGGTGTGGGCCTTTTTTGAGTCGAGTGCATCAGATCGCACCGCTGCTATTTGCAACATATGTCTCAAGCGTATCTCACGTGGCCAAAACATCAGCCGATTGGGCACCACATGCTTGACCAGACATATGTTGACCTGCCATGCAGTTCGTTGGCAAGCGTACCTTAAAGACCTACACCTCTCCTTGCTCCTCATCAGCTGGGATCTCCAACCCCACTATACCTTCAGTCCTCTCTGAAACCTGCACTGAGATGAATGAAGGTGTAGAATTACTAGCAGTACACCGACGTCTGATTGTAGCAGGCAAATTTCCCTGCCCCAGCTGCTGGACCGTCGAAAGACATTCACTCCCAGCCATCCACATGCCCAGCGGTTGAATGCTAGCTTGGCTAAATTGCTAGCACTTCAACTGCTGCCTTTTCAGTTGGTAGACTCGGCCCCCTTCCGTGAGTTTGTGCAATGTGCGGTTCCTCAGTGGCAGGTTCCCAAACGCCACTTTTTCTCACGGAAGGCGATTCCGGCTCTCTACCGGCATGTGGAAGGCAATGTCCATGCCTCGCTGGACAGGGCGGTCAGCGGTAAGGTGCATATTACAGCTGACTCATGGTCCAGCAGGCATGGACAGGGACGTGACCTTTCTTTCACGGCCCATTGGGTCACTCTTTTGGCAGCTGGGAAGGATGCAGGACAATGTGCAGTATTGTTGGAGGTTGTTCCGCCGCCATGCCTCCAAAATGCTACTACTGGTTGTGACACACCTCTCTCCTCCACCCCCTCCTCTTCTTCCTCTATGGCCTCTTCCTGTGTTTTGTCCTCGGAACCAGCGGTGCTCCGTAGGCGTTCAAGGGGCTACGCAAGTATGCAGGCAAAAAGATGCCATGCCGTGCTTGCGCTGGTGTGTTTGGGGGACAGGAGCCACACTGGGGCAGAGGTTCTGTCAGCTCTGCAGGGGCAGGCCAAGAGGTGGTTGACGCCACGAAAGCTTAAGCTTAAGCCAGAAATGGTGGTTTGCGACAATGGCACCAACCTCCTCTCCGCCCTCCGACAGGGACAACTGACCCATGTGCCCTGTGTGGCTCACGTCCTTAACCTGGTGGTGCAGCGGTTCTTGGGCAGGTACCCGGGCTTACAGGATGTCCTGAGGCAGGCCAGGAAAGTCTGTGTGCATTTCCGCAGATCATATAATGCCAGTGCTTGGCTGGCTGAGCTGCAAAAGGAGTTGAACCTGCCCAAGAACCGCCTTATATGTGACATGCCCACCAGGTGGAACTCAACGTTGGCCATGCTGCAACGGCTGCACATGCAGCAGAGGGCCATCAATGAGTACCTGTGCGACTACGGCACCAGGACAGGGTCAGGGGAGCTCGTTTTTTTTCACCACGCCAGTGGGGCATGATCAGGGATGCATGCACTGTCTTGGCACCATTTGAGGAGGCCACGAGGATGGTGAGCAGTGACAGTGCATGCGTCAGTGACACTGTACCTCTTGTCCACCTGTTGGAGCATATGCTGCGTGGAATAATGGACAGGGCACTTTAGGCAGAACAGAGGCAGTAAGAGGAGGACTTCCTTGCCTCTCAGGGCCCCCTTTACCCAGACAGTGTTCCTTCTGTCCCACCCATCACACAGGAAGAGGAGGAGGAGGAGGAGGAGGATTGTGTCAGCATGGAGGTGGAGCCTGGAACTCAGCATCAAAAGCAGCAGTCTTTTAGGGATGATTTACAGTCTCAAGAAATCTGTGGACTTGTACGTGGCTGGGAGGAGGTGGCTCCGGATCATGTCGTCCTTAGTGACCCAGAGGACTCCGGACCGAATGCCTCAGCTAACCTACGCTGCATGGCCTCCCTGATCCTGCAAAGTCTGCGGAAGGATCCTCGTATTCTTCGGATCAAGGAGAGGGACCATTACTGGCTGGCCACTCTCCTTGATCCACGGTACAAGGGTAAGGTTGCGGAACTTATCTTGCCGTCGCAGAGGGAGCAGAGGATGAGACATCTCCGGGAGGCCTTGCAGAAAGGTCTGTGCAACACGTTCCCAGAGACAGGGAGGTTACAAACTCCTGGTCCTGGACAACAAGTTGCTTAGGCTTCGGTCAGTAGCAGAAGGAGCGGTGGAGAAGGTGGCCGTCTGACCGATGCGTTCAGACAATTTTTTAGTCCACAGCCCCAAGGTATGATCGGTTCCAGCAACCATCGCCAGCGTCTGATATACATGGTGCAGGAATACCTAGGGGCAAGGTCAGACTTGGACACCTTTCCCACCCAAAATCCTCTGGGTTACTGGGTCTTGAGGATGGATCACTGGCCAGAGCTTGCACAGTATGCAATTAAGCTACTGGCCGGTCCTGCATCCAGCGTTCTTTCGGAACGCACATTCAGTGCTGCTGGAGGCTTTGTCACCGATCACAGGGTGCGCCTGTCCACCGACTCGGTTGATTGACTGACCTTCATAAAGATGAATCAGTCTTGGATCACCACCAGCTACCAGGCACCTGAAGCTGATATAACAGAATAATTTATTTTGAAATGTCACATCCCTTCAAGACTGCCTATGCTGATGCTGAGTGACTGTCCTGTTATGTTGACTGACTATCCTCTTCCTCCTCAATGATCCTGATGATAGCTTGGAAGAACATTTTTGTTTCTGGGTGCCGCCACCAGTGGCTAAGGCCCAATTTTTCAGCCCCTGTTTAACAGGGGCATGTAATTACAATTTTTTATGCAATGCTTTGCAGCAGGGCTCATTCCTGCACTCCAACTAGAGTATCTTGGAGAGGTTGCAGTGTCATGGCACCAGCACCAGTGCCTAAGGCCCAATTTTTCAGCCCCTGTTCAACAGGGGCGTGTAATTACAATTTTTGATGCAATACTTTGCAATAGGGCTCATTGCTGTGCTCCAAGTACAGTATCTGTGAGGGGTTGCAGTGTTGTGGCACCAGCACCAGTGCCTAAGGCCCAATTTTTCAGCCCCTGTTTAACAGGGGCGTGTAATTACAATTTTTTATGCAATACTTTGCAACAGGGCTCATTGCTTTGCTCCAAGTACAGTATCTGTGAGGGGTTGCAGTGTTGTGGTACCAGTGCCTAAGGCCCAATTTTTCAGCCCCTGTTTAACAGGGGCGTGTAATTACAATTCTTGATCTAATAATTCACAGCAGGGCCCATTCCTGCGCCCACCAAGAGTAACTGTGAGGGCTTATAGTGTTGTGGCAACACCGTCCACCACCAAAGGCCCAATTTTTTTGCCCCTGTTCAACAGGGGCATGCAATTACAATTCTTGATCTAATAATTCACAGCAGGGCTCATTCATGCTCCCACCAAGAGTAACTGTGAGGGCTTACAGTGTTGTAGCACCAGCACCACCACCAAAGGCCCAATTTTTCCTACCACTGTTAAACAATGGCATGTAATTACAATTCCTGATATAATAGTTCACAGCAGGGCATTCCAGCGCCCACCAAGAGTAACTGTGAGGGCTCACAGTGTTGTGGCAACACCAACACCTAAGGGACAATTTCTGCAGAATATATACGGCAGGCCCCTACTTTCAAACATCCAACTTACAAACGACTCCTACTTGCAAACGGAAGGAGACAACAGGAAGTGAGAGGAAATCTACCCCAAGGAAGGGAAATTCTCTCCTGTAAGAGTTAATATGGGAAAAAGGTGTCTCCTCTCTACTGATGCTTTATCACCAATCCCTGTTTCAATAAAAAACCCACTTTTCCAAAAACATTTGTCATTGGGACGGAAAGTGAGGTGAAATGTTCTGAAGAGGTGCACAGACAGCAAAACAAATGTTACAGGGGTGATAACCCTTCCCTATGTTCTCCAAAAAGCTTAAAAATTTATTTTTTGGCTTCAGCTACACTTAAAAATGTACCTGTTCCAAATTACAAACAGATTCTACTTAAGAACAAACCTACAGTCCCTGTCTTGTTTGCACTGCCTGTATACTGCTGTCCAGAGTATATAGGGTTTTAGGTATAGGGTTTTACCTTGGGTGCAGGGTTCCCCTTAATATCCATACAATACCTAAAGGGGCTGGTAATGGGCTGGGATAGGGGGGGGAGGGGGTGATGGGGTAGCCATGCCATTTTTCTCAAAGATTTTCATCCATATTGCCAGGACAAGACATGACATTAAAGCCGCAAGCAGTTTTAAATGGCTTTTTTTCCTTTACAAATGTGATTTTGTGCAGGGACAGTTCTAAACATGGGAAACACATGCCACTTCACAGGCATACTTTAGACACCCCCCAGGTACGATATTTAAAGGAATATTTCACTTATTTTTTTCACTTTATGCATCATTAAAATGACTGCTCCATAAAAAACTGCAGTTTTTAAAACTTCTTTTTGCATTGATACATGCCCCCTGGGGCAGAACCCAGGTCTCCAAACCATTTTTAGGACAATAACATGCATATTAGCCGTTATAATTAGCACTTTACATTTCGAACGTTCGCGTCCATTGTATTTAATAGGGTTCTAACATTCGAGCGAACTTTCGGTCCGTTCGCAGGTTCTGGTGCAAACCGAACCGGGGGGTGTTCGGCTCATCCCTACTCAGGAACACTGCGCCGCACCCACAGTGTGGGTAGACCACAGACCAGTAGTGTAAAAGCAGTCTTAAGCCCCGTACACACGGTCGGACTTTTGCCCAACAAATTTCGTTTTAAGCAAGTTGGACCAACAATCCGACCGTGTGTACGCTCCATCGGACAAACTTTTTTTCGTTTGGTTTTGTTTTCATCGGACAAAAGTTGGGTCTGCAAACGGACAAACTTTTGCCCAACAAAAGTCCGATGTGTACAGAAAACCATCGGACTTTTGTCCGATGGACAAAACAACTAATGTTAAAATCAACCAACAATAGCAGAAGTTGACCAAAGGGTGGCGGTAAAGAGCAGAAAAGAGCAGAAAAACCATGTGATGTTGCAAAAAGTTTTTGGAAAGTTTGCAGAAAAGTCCTGTGGTGTGTATGCTATGGGTGTGCCCGGCCAACTCCATTCGTACAAAAATCCACGGAAAAGTCTGATGGAAGTCCGACCGTGTGTACCGTGTGTACGAGGCTTTAGGCCCCTTTCACACGATTGGTCCAACCCAATCGGACCCTCCATTCACCTCTATAGAGCCGCAAATATAAACAGACTTTTGTCCGTTTACACCGATCTGTTAAAAAAAAACAGAAGTGGATCCCTCCCCTTCCATCTGATTGGATCAGAGGGCCCATAGAATAAATTGGGCTGTGTCTGTTTTGCACATGCAGACTGGACACAGATCTGTCATCTGCCCACTCTGCTTATTGTTGGCTCACAACTGGTTACTAAGTCGCTTAAGTGGCCCTCGGCCTTCAAAGGGTTGGGCATCCCTGTTCTACATGTTACATGGTTTCTATTTAACTTCATAATTTTGTGTCATTAGCAAGTAGTGTATACAGGTGATGAACTACATTTGTTTGAACCAAAACTGGAGTGTTTAGAGTGTTAAACACTATAGGCATTTTTTAAGAAACAAAACAGAATGAGAATATTCAAGATGTCAACTTTGAGTGCCTAGTATGCAGGAGTAAATCACATTGAGGCAACTCTTTACAATGGTCACATGCATATGTGTATCTAGATTACACAGAAGGGCAAGCAAATTTCAGTTATAAACATAAATCTATGTACAATGTACATAGACTTTAAAGGAGAAGTATGGGTTTCCCGTTTTTGGGCGATTTATACTTACCTCGGTGGATGGAGCATAGGACCGATGCAACAGCTGTCCCCCGCCGTCTGTGCACTGAGAACCGAGCCACCGAGCCACCGAACATCGCCGCTGGCTCAGTTCTCACAGATCCCAGAGAGGAAAGAGGCTGACTGTCAGTCAGCCTCTTTCCTCTCTACTTCTCCACGCTCATTGGAGAGCTGAGCAGTGGAGGGGTGGGGAGAGGCTGTCTCAGCGGCTCGCTGAGACGCTGAGACTGCCATCAATCAGGGCAGCTGGCGGATCCCGACTTGGGAAGTCGCGATGACGCGCTGCCCCAACTGATGGCAGTGACGTCAGCGGAGAGTGGACTTCAGACCGCTCTCCACTGAAAACGGGTCACAAGAGTGATAAAACGAATTGCACTCCTGTGACCCAGAGGAAAAGCCCAGCCGAAAAAGCTCAGGCTGGACTTCTCCTTTAAAGAAGGGAAGTCATAACAAAGTATAATTAAAACTATGGGCACCATTAAAAATGTAGAACTTATTATTTAGGATGTCAGAAAAGGTAAGTTAACTTCCTACCCCATTGGTTAAAGGTGTTTACAGAGATGCTGTCATGTTAAAGACTCTTGTTTTAGATAGACTGCCACATATAGAGGCTTCTTGTTAAAGCAGACCTAGACCAAGACTCAGGGAAACATTTTATTTATACAGTGTGTGAGACAGCATTATTCAGTGCTGTGTGGATGCAAGGCAGCTACCATATTAGTGGAGGTACAAGCTATCAGACAGCTTTTTCTGCCTAGACTCCTGATTACATCATCAATATAATCCAGGGTAGGGGAATCCATCTTTACCCATCTTGTCCAGCTGTGGGTACAGGTTTCTTTAATTCCTTTGTCCATGGTCCAGTGGGCTCCCACAATCCACATGAATTTTGAACATGCCCAGGGGATTTCAGTTTCCCATCCTTGGGTGCACAGAGAGACTAAACCTAACAGCACATGTCTGAGCATGCTCGCTGACACCAGTTAGGGGGTTCTAACCTAATGTTCTTGTGTTGTGGTGCAGGCCACCGAATGAGAGCCTAAGGGCATGCAGTTACTGTGGTGGGCACAGGGGAGCTACAGTTCATTGAGAGAACCATGAATGCCAACATGTACTGTTACATACTGAAGCAGAGCATGATCCCCTCCCTTTGGACACTGGGCGCAGGGCTGTATTCCAACATGATAATGACCGTAAACACACCTCCAAGATGACCACTGCCTTGCTAAAGAAGCTGAGGGTAAAGGTGATTGACTGGCTACGCTTGTCTCCAGACCTAAATCCTATTTAGCATCTGTGGGTCATCCTCAAATGGAAGATGGAAGAGAGCAAGGTCTCTAATAGGGATGAGCTTCGAGTTCGACTCGAACATTGCCTGTTTGCACGTTTGCCGAACAGCGAACAATTTGGGGTGTTTGCGGCAAATTCGAAAAGCTGCGGAACACCCTGTAAAAGTCTATGGGAGAAATCTAAAGTGCTAATTTTAAAGGCTTATATGCAAGTTATTATCATAAAAAGTGTTTGGGAACCCGGATTCCTGCCCCAGGGGACATGTATCAATGCAAAAAAAAGTTTTAAAAACTGCAGTTTTTTCGGGAGCAGTGATTTTAATAATGCTTAAAGTGAAACAATAAAAGTGAAATATTCCTTTAAATTTCGTACCTGGGGGGGTGTATAGTATGCCTGTAAAGCAGCGCTTGTTTCCCTTGCTTAGAACTGTCCCTGCACAAAGTGTCATTTCTGAAGGGAAAAAAGTCATTTAAAAGCACTCGCGGTTATAATGAATTGTCGGCTCCCGGCAATACAGAGAAAAGTCATTGATTAAAAAAAAAAATGCGTGGGGGTCCCCCCAAATTCAATTACCAGGCCCTTCAGGTCTGGTATAGATATTAAGGGGAACTCCACGCCAAATTAAAAAAAAAATTACGTGGGGTTCCCCCCAAATATCCAAACCAGACCCTTTATCCGAGCACGCAACCTGGCAGGCTGCAGGAAAAGAGGGGGGATGAGAGAGCGCCCCCCCTCCTGAACCGTACCAGGCCACATGCCCTCAACATAGGGAGGATGCTTTGGGGGTCAGTGACCGGTCAAAGCACCATGTCCCCATGTTGATGGGGACAAGGGCCTCATCCCCACAACCCTTGCCTGGTGGTTTTGGGGGTATGCGGGCAGGGGGCTTATCGGAATCTGGAAGACCCCTTTAACAAAAGGGACCTCCAGATCCCGGCCCCCCCTATGTGAATTGGTAAGGGGTACATTGTACCCTTACCATTTCACAAAGAAAGTGTAAAAAATTGTAAAAAAACACACAGACACAGTTGGGAAAGTCCTTTATTAAAAAAAAAAAAAAAACCATTCCAGCGATGTAATCCAGGGTCCCGCGGTGATCCGATGTCCAGCGCTGCAGTCTCCACTCCATATGAAACGTCATTGGCTGAGTGGACCTGATGGGGAACTTCCTCCGCTGTGTAATAAATGAATAGACCCGCCCCTTCTCACGTTCCCCATCAGGTCCGCTCAGCCAATGACATAGGGGACAGGGTCACCTTCACTGGGTGTAACGCTGAGCGGACCTGATGGGGAACGTGAGAAGGGGTAGGTCTATTCATTTATTACACTGCGGAGGAAGTTCCCCATCAGGTCCGCTCAGCCAATGACGTAGGCGGGGTCTGAGGTACGAGGGGGTGGGGTCACCCGTCAGATCATAGGGGTAAGCCCCGGCTTTCCCCGCATGCAGGGAATAGCCAATGACATAGGCGGGATTCCGCCTACGTCATTGGCTATTCCCCGACAAGCGGGTAAAGCTGGGGTTTACCCCTATGTTCTGACGGGTGACCCCGCCCTCTCGTATATTTATTTAAAAATGTTTACACTTTCTTTGTGAAATGGTAGGGGTACAATGTACCCTTTACCAATTCACATGGGGGGTGCGGGATCTGGGGGTCCCCTTTGTTAAAGGGGTCTTCCAGATTCCGATAAGCCCCCCGCCCGCAGACCCCCACAACCACCAGGCAAGGTTTGTGGGGATGAGGCCCTTGTCCCCATCAACATGGGGACATGGTGCTTTGAGGGGTTACAGACCCCCAAAGCATCCTCCCCATGTTGAGGGCATGTGGCCTGGTACGGTTCAGGAGGGGGGAGGCACTCTCTCGTCCCCCCCTCTTTTTCTGCGGCCTGCCAGGTTGCGTGCTCAGATAAAGGGTCTGGTATGGATTTTTGGGGGGAACTCCAAGCCACTTTTTTTTTTAAATGTTTTAAATTTGGCGTGTAGTTTCCCTTAAAATCCACACGAGATCTGAATGCCTTTTTTTTGGAAAAAAAATGGTTTCATGAATTAAAAAATAACAAAACAGTAAAGTTAGGCCAATTGTTTGGGAAAATATGAAAGATGATGTTACGCCGAGTAAATAGATACCTAACATGTCACGCTTTAAAATTGCGCACACTCATGGAATGGCACTAAACTTCGGTACTTAAAAATCTCCATAGGCGACGCTTTAATTTTTTTTACAGGTTACCAGGTTAGAGTTACAGAGTAGGTCTAGTGCTAGAATTATTGCACGCGCTCTAACGCACGCGGCGATAGCTTACATATGTGGTTTGAACGGCGTTTACATATGTGGGCGGGACTTACGTGTGCGTTCACTTCTGATCGTGAGCTACCGGGGACAGGGGCGTTTTAATTTTTTTCTTTAATTATTTTTATTTTATTTTACTTATTTATTTATTTTAACACTTATTTAACTTTTTTTTTTTTTTTTTATCACTTTTATTCCTATTACAAGGAATGTAAACATCCCTTGTAATAGGAATGTGTGTGACAGGTCCTCTTTATTGAGAGATGCAGGGTCAATAAGACCCCACATCTCTCCTCCAGGCTGGAAAGCATGAGATCAGTGAAAATGTTTTCACTGATCTCATACTTACAAGCCACAATGGCGGCTTTGTTTACATCTGAGGACCCGGGCGTGACGTCATCACATCGCGCCCGGGCCTCTGACGATCATAGAGAAGACTAGTCATCTCTATACTCATCACGTGACCCACCACCGGCGCCGGACGATTCTCTCCGGGTCCCCGATGGCACGGGAGAGCCCGGAGAAGCACCGGATGGCGGCGGGAGGGGGGGATGTCCCTTCCCGCCGCCTATAAGAATGATCAAGTGACAGAACCGCCGCTATGATCATTCTTATGGTGCGCAGAATCACCGGCACAAGAAAAGGATATCTGAATGATGCCTCTAGCTGCAGGCATCATTCAGATATCCCCCCACAAAGCAGAGGACGTCATATGACGTCTACCCAGGATGGGAGATCCCATCTGTGGACGTCATATGACTATGGGCGGTAGGGAAGTGGTTAATATCCATACCAGACCTGAAGGGCCTGGTAATGGAATTTGGGGGGACCCCCACGCATTTATTTTTTTCAATGACTTTTCTCTGTATTGCTTTTAAATGACTTTTTTCCTTCAGAAATTACACTCTGTGCAGGGACAGTTCTAAGCATGAGAAACAAGCGCTGCTTTACAGGCATACTATACACCCCCCCCAGGTACGAAATTGAAAGAAATATTTCACTTTTATTGTTTCACTTTAAGCATTATTAAAATCACTGCTCCCGAAAAAAAGGCCGTTTTTAAAACAACTTTTTTTTGCATTGATACATGTCCCCTGGGGCAGGCCGCGGGTCCCCAAACCCTTTTTAGGACAATAACTTGCATATTAGCCTTGATAATTATCACTTTTGATTTTGAACGTTCGAGTCCATTGTATTTAATTGGGTTCTAAAGTTTGCGCAAACTTTAGGTCTGTTTGCAGGTTCTGGTGCGAACCGAACGGAGGGTGATGTCATCATGGAGGATTGGAAGAGGACTCCAGTGGCAACCTTTGAAGCTCTGGTGAACTCCATGCTCAAGAGGTTTAAGGCAGTGCTGGAAAATAATGGTGGCCACACAAAATAGTGACACTTTGGGCCCAATTTGGACATTTTTACTTAGGGGTTTACTCACTTTTGTTGCCAGCGGTTTAGACATTAATGACTGTGTGTTGAGTTATTTTGAGGGGACAGCAAATTTACATTGTTATACAAGCTGTACGCTCACTACTTTACATTGTAGCAAAATGTAATTTCTTCAGTGTTGTTACATGAGAAGATATTATAAAATATTTACAAAAATGTGAGGGGTGTACTCACTTTTGTGAGATATTGTATATATCTATAAATCTATATGTAGCGGCTGTCAAATTTAGAGGGAGTATCTGGGTCATAGATGGCCCAGATACATTGATTTTTTGGAATTTAATGGACACTTTGGAGTGTGGGAGGTATGAATGGTGTCATGTTCCCTGCGGTCCCTAGGTGGCGCTGTCACCTGGGATCAGGGTTGAACTGCCATTCTAGAGCCGTGCCCTTTGTGTCCTCTCGCGGCAGTAGTACGTCGGGGTGGGGAACCCGCTGTGCCTGCTCGGAGAGGATATAAGGGGGGCGGACATCTTGCGCACGAGGTCCATTCCCCAGGCACCTTCAGCCTGGGGGCTGCTGCGGTTCGTCTGTGCCCAGGCGCCCTTGGCCTGGGCTTGTGGAGTCGAGTTCCATCCCAGGCACCTTCAGCCTGGGGTGAGGTACTTTACCAGGAGGCCCGGGGCCCAGTACCTTCGACTGGGTCCCGCAAGGGCGAAGAACTCCTAAGGTGCCCCCGGTATTGTGTGCCTGAATCCTGGGCGTAAGGGACCGGAGACGTGACCTCCCCGAAGAGCCAGCGCAGCATTTGCTGGTGACGGTGGAGGCCTCTGGTGACCGTCCGGATGGATGTCTTCCTCTGACAGGGGTCGTTTGTTCTAAAGGAGGTATTTCATGTTCTCATGGTCTGTGGCAGAGACCCATCTTCATCAGGTCAGTGGCAGGCCTCATCCAAGGCCTGTGGCAGAGGCCTCATCGTTCACCCAGGTCAGTGGCAGGGACCAAACCCACGGTCAGTGGCAGCGACTGTGCGCTAAGCCTGTTTGCACTAAACGGAACAGGAGAGACTTTATTCATTGTGTTGTGCCTGGATCTACTCTTTCCTGCACCCTGTCTGTTCTTTCAAAGTTCAACCAACCTACCCATTGATCTAAGCAAATAAAACAGTGTTGGACTTTTATTGGTGTGGAACTCGTGTTACTGGAAGCTAAGTGTCCCTGTCAGTGACAGTGACAATCATCCTCCACAGGAGAAGCTGAGGCTCCGGCCTAAAACGCAGACCTGAAGGTAAACGGTTTAGCTCATATCTCTGCATACTACATCAGAGAGCCGAGCTGGTGGTGTGCATCTTTCCCCCTTCTCCCAGATACCCCTAGACGAGTAATACAGCCATAAACAGAGGGAAGAAGGTGGGGGAAGATCGCTACATATATCTATATTCAATAAACCTCAAGTTGCACATTAATGTTTGTTGGATCACTTGGCTGATATCTGTACATAACACTGATAATCAGGGACAGGGGAAGGTGGGATATGCCTCTTATGATATCAAAGTTCCGACAGCTACATACGAGGCTAAAAAAAGGGCAGGTACCTAGGCATATGGGCAGTAGTGCCCCTCTTCATACTTATGCTACAGATATTTTTATCTAAATTCTTTGTCACATTAACTGTGAATCCCTGTTGGACAGACAAACATGTTTAACTAATTTTAGGGGTACTTTAAATACATTAGCAGCCAATCTGACTATATGGGGGAGATTTACTAAAACTGGTGCACACAAAATCTGGTGCAGCTGTGCATAGTAATCGATCAGCTTATAGGTTTTATTGTCAAAGCTTAATTGAGCAAGCTGAAGTTAGAATCTGATTAGTTACTATGCAGATGTGCACTGGATTCTGTGTGCACCAATTTTAGTAAATCTCCCCCTTTGTCTTATCTTTCTTGTGGGTTTTTTGATATGTTTAAATTAATTACATTATTTTCCTAAAATGTAGGATCTGTTCGAACTGGTTATGAGGTTAACCATGCTGTATTTAAGTTTAAGTCTGTGCATTTGTTACAGATAATTTAGCAAATAAAGCATGACATTGCTACACAATACATGTGTTAATAAAGTATGTATTTCACCATTTTCCTTCCAAATATTTTAATGGGGCTAACATTTTTTTTCCTCAGTTTAGACCGATACGTATTCTTCTACATATTTTTGGTAAAAAAAAATCGCAATAAGCGTTTATTGATTGGTTTGCGCAAAAGTTATAGTGTCTACAAATAGGGGATAGTTTTATGGCATTTTTATTAATATTTTTTTTTTTTACTAGTAATGGCGGCGATCAGCGATTTTTATCATGACTGCGACATTATGGCGGACCCATCGGACACTTTTGACACCATTTTAGGACCATTGTCACTTTTTGCTATAAAAATGCAATGATTACTGTGAAAATGACACTGGCAGTGAAGGGGTTAACCTGTAGGTGGCGCTGAAGGGGTTAAGTGTTTCATAGGGAGTGATTACTAATGTGTGGGGGCGTGGCTTGGCGTGTGAAGTCACTGATCGTCGTTCCCTGTGATAGGGAACAGACGATCAGTGACAGGCTCACTAGGAAGCATGGGGAGAGGTTTGTTTACACTTACCTCTCCCCGTTCTTCAGCTCTGTGACCCGATCGAGGGACACCGGCGGCGATCGGGTCCGCGGGTCCCGCGGACGCGGTCACGGAGCTCAGGACCGGGTCACGAGCGCGGCGGCGCATGCGCGACCCACGGCTGGGCTTCTTAAAGAGGACGTACCTGTACGTGCTTGTGCCTAGCCGTGCCATTTTGCCGACGTATATCGGCGTGAGGCGGTCCTTAAGTGTTTAAATACAGAGAAATGTTGTAAAATTACACTAAGCTTTTATATGACTGTAATCATAATAATACGTCCTAATGTTGCATACTATTTGCATACAGCAAAAAGGGTTAAAATTATGTTTAAAAAATGTAATGCTTTTTCATGAATTTCTTTGTTAGAACATCAGTTGACTGGAAGACATTTGGAAGGCTTAGAGGAAAGACATCAATAGATTTCAAACAAAGATATATCTGTTTTCGGCAATTGATGTTGTTCTAAGCACAAGCTTTAAAGGATTTAGATCTTAGGCTTGGCAGTGTTCAATTGCTTTCCAAAAGTGGTCTATGGATAAATATGCACAGTTCACAAAGAGGGCATAGCTTTGCAGCAGCTATTGTGCCTATACATTTTTGGTATTTATTATTTTGATTCCTTAGTGTATATTCTGTGAGATTGGTTTATTGTTAGGCTATGAGCTAATTAGGTGTTAATGACTTCTTCTACCTGATAGTGGGTAGCCCAATATATAACAAATGTGGTCATCCTCAGTGATGGCAAAATTTAACAGGTATATGCCCCAACCATCCATGTTATCTGGGGACTAAGCGCAGTGCCAAATCCTTTCTCTCAGAATGCAATAGCAGGCATTGCAGATACGTTCATGTGTGCTAAATAGCTTGGATGGAGGAATCTATTCTAAAACATTTCAGTGTATGTCCAGCTTCATTCAGTAAACTGTCTTAAAGCTTCAAAAGTTAGCTGCTGCCCAAACAGAGGACTTAACCTGCTTTCTTCTTTTTTTTTTATATTTCAATTTTATAAAATTTTTCCATTTAGACACCTTTCACACTGGAACGGTATGCAGGCGCTATTGCACTAAAAATAGCGCCTGCAAACCGACACTAAACAGCGGCTGCTGTTTCTCCAGTGTGAAAGCCCGAGGGCTTTCACACTGGAGCGGTGCGCTAGCAGGACCGCTCCAAAAGTCCTGCTAGCCGCATCTTTGGAGCGGTGAGAGGAGCGTTGTGTTTACCGCTCTTCCACCGCTCCTTCCCATTGAAAGCAATGGGAAACCGCGGCTATACCGCCGGCAATGCGCCTCTGTAGAGGCGCATTGCCGGCGGTATTAACCCTTTTTCGGCCGCTAGCGGGGGTTAAAACCGCACCACTAGCGGCTGAATACCGCCGTAATTCCGACGGTAAAGTGCCGCTAAAAATATTGGCACTTTCCCGCCACCGCACCTCCCACCCCAGTGTGAGAGGGGCCTTACAAACAACACAAAATTCTATACAAAAAATTTATAAATAAATAAGCAAACCATTATACATGTACTTCCATTCATACTCCTATACATTGTATCTCAACTCTTGTTTATTGCTATATCAATTTAATTCTATACAATATATAAAACCAGCCAAGCCACACCCACAAAAAAAAGGGGGAAAGGTAGAAAAACAAAAAGGGGTAGGAAAGGCAGAGGACCTACATTCCATTACTATTTTACATGCTATTGTGTATCTAAATGGTGATCTACAGTGTTTTTACGTGTGTAATATTTTACGTGTATATGTATATCCATGTGTTCATCATAAAAAAGAAAGAGAAAAAACCTTTCTTGACTTGATAACACACAGTATATAAACACATATAGGCACCACTTCAAAAAAATTACCGCAATAACAGCAGTTACATGGACAATACAATAACTCAGAATAACACTTGCCTTTTAAGGGCAGGAATTAACTACTCATACTTCACAGACTAATAATACCAAAGTTAATAGAAAAGTGCCCTCATTACTGGCTGTAAGCCACTATAAATAAAAATATCTCTTTAATATGAGCCCGAAAATAATAATGATGACAAAAGTTCAATATAAACTGTATGTATTAAAAAAATCAGCAAGAGAGAGCTTGTGGGGAGCCAGTCCTCCTACCAGCGTACGACTACTAGCCCATCAGCATTAACTTGACATGGGTGAAATGTTTTGTAGTGCAGTGGAAAAGAACTGGGCAGAGTTTTTAACACTGCTTGGAATGTCATTGCAGCAGGGACAGAGTGCACAGGACGTTAGAAGCTCACTGAAATTCTGGCAGGGTCAACATGTATTTTTCTGTAATTGCAATGTTTTTAAAAGAGGTAAAACATAATGTGCATGTACTGCAGAGATATATCACATTTTGTTTTATTTTACCCAAACATGCACTAGAACATCCATACATTATGTGATGTGAAGTCCTACCTTAGCAATCTATTCAATTAATAACAAATTAGGGAGACCCTTGCACTTTACAGTTGTTGGTAAGTGTTTGTTGGATTGGGGAGTGAAGAGAAATAATTTAACATTGCTTAATTATTGTTGCTTATTAACCGCTTAGCGACCGGCCACCATAGATTTACTGCAGCAGGATTGCCGCTCTGCGCCAGATCACGTACCTGGTACGTGATCTGACACTTCCGGGTCTGGGGTGCAGATCGCTGTTCTGTGGAGAGGAATGTGCTGATCCTGTGTCCCTGTATTGATCCTGTGTTCCTAAGCAGGAACGTGAATCTTTACATTCCCCCAGCCAAAGCCCCCCCCCCCACACAGTTAGGGAGCACTCCCAGGGAACACATTTAACCCGTTGATTGCTCCTGATGTTAACCCCTTTCCCACCAGTGTCATTAGTACAGTAACAGTGCATATTTTTTTAGCACCAATCACTGTTTTAGTGTCACTGGTCCCAAAAAAGTGTCAAAAGTGTCAGTTAGGTGTCTGATTTGTCCACCGCAATATCACATTCCCGCTATAAGTTGCTGATCACTGCCATTACTAGTAAAAAAAATGAATAAAAAAATAAGATAGTTTGTAGACACTGTAACTTTTGCGCAAACCAATCAATATACATGTATTGGTATTTTTTTTTTTTACCAAAAGCAGAATACACGTTGGCCTAAGTTGTTAAAGAAATTTGATTTTTTTACACTTTTTATTAAGTGTGTTTTATAGCAGAATGTAAAAAATATTGTTTTTTTTTTCAAAATTGACAACCTTTTTTTGTATACAGTGTAAAAAATTAAATCCGCAAATACCACCAAAAGAAAGCTCTATTTGTTGGGAAAAAAGGACATACATTTTATTTGTGTACAGCATTGCACGCCTGCGCAATTTTCAGTTAAATTAACGCAGTGCCATGTCACAAAAAATGGTCTGGTCAAGGAAGGGGGAAAAGTACAATCTCAGTGCACACATTTGACGTGAAGCCACATTTCCTGGAGACACTTAAAATGCAAAGTCTCTGCTTAATTCTTAGCTTCTCTGTTTTTTAATTTTTGGCTCAGATTTAACATTCACATTAATGTGCCAAAAATAAATTTATACCAGCAACCACAATAATAACACTACAAAAGATCAAATTTAAATATGAAAAATCTTTGTGTAAATATTGTTGCTGGTCAAAGAAAACCTCTTGCCGACCAGCTGCCACAGTTATACTGCAGCAAGTTGGCTCGGCTGCGCAAATTGCCATAGGTCTACGTTGGGCTCATACACGGCGATTTGTGAGTGCATCCATTTGCCAGCGGGGGAGCCAATCAGCGGGTCCGGTGGACTCGATCGTTCCCCGCAGTGACAGAACGGGGATCTGTCATAGTAAACCAGGCAGACCTCCGTTCTGACAGAGGATGACACACAGATTCTGCTATGCACACAGATTCTGCTATGCAGGAAGATGCATCTGTGTGTTGTTCCAGGCAGCCCATCCCCCATACAGTTGGAAAACACAGTAAATGAACACATTTAACCCCTTGATTGCCCCTGATGTTAACCTCTTCCCTGCCAGTGCCATTAGTACAATGTCAGTGCATATTTTTAGCACTGATCATTGTAATAATTTCACTGGTTCCCAAAAAAGTGCCAAAAATGTCAGCTAGGTGTCCGATCTGTCCACCGCAATGTCGCAATCCCACTAAAAATCGCAAATCACCACCATTACTAGTAAAAAATAAAAAATAAATAAAAAATGCCATAAATCTATCCCCTATTTTGTAGACGCTATAACTTTTGTGCAAACCAATCCATATATACGCTTATTGTTTTGTTTTTACCAAAAATATGTAGCAGAATACAAATTGGCCTAAATGACTGAAGAAATTAGATATTTTAATTTTTTTTTATTGGGTGTGTTTTATAGCAAAATATAAAAAATACATATTTTTTTCAAACTTGTCGATCTTTTTTTGTTTATAGCGCAATAAAAAAAAAATGCAGAGGTGATCAAATACCACCAAAAGAAAGCTCTATTTGTGGGAAAAAAAGGACATCAATTTTGTTTGTGTACAGGGTCGCATGATCGCGCAATTGTCAGTTATAGCGACGCAGTTCAAACAATGGCCTGGTCAAGAATAGGGATGAGCTCGGTGTTCGAGTCGAACATAAGTTCGACTCGAACATCGGCTGTTCGACCGTTCGGCGAACATCGAACGATTTGGGCCGTTCGCACCAAATTCGAGTGACGCGAACGGCCCACAATACACTGCGCCATCGCAGTGCAATCTCGGCGCTGTGATTGGCCAAGCATGCACTGTGACCCTGCATGCTTGGCCAATCACAGCGCCGGCAGCTAGGAGAGCCATAATTGGCCACAGGCAGGTTGCCTGTGGCCAATTATAGCTCAGGGGGTTTAGCACACGCCCCACACTATAAAAGGCCGCCAGCGCGGCGGCCTTGTGTAGTGTGTTCCGGCGCAGGGAAAGAGTTACATAGGCAGGGACAGTGTCAGTGCTATTTGTACCTCAAACTTGTGTGTAGGGAGAGAGAAGGATAGGCAGGGAGAGTGTCAGTGTCATATTCTTTGATAAACCTTGTGTGCAGGGAGAGAGAAGGATAGGCAGGGGACAGTGTCAGTGTCACATTCTTTGCTAAACCTTGTGTGCAGGGAGAGAGAAGGATAGGCAGGGAGAGTGTCAGTGTCATATTCTTTGCTAAACCTTGTGTGCAGGGAGAGAGAAGGATAGGCAGGGGACAGTGTCAGTGTCACATTCTTTGCTAAACCTTGTGTGCAGGGAGAGAGAAGGATAGGCAGGGGACAGTGTCAGTGTCATATTCTTTGCTAAACCTTGTGTGCAGGGAGAGAGAAGGATAGGCAGGGAGAGTGTCAGTGTCATATACTTTGATAAACCTTGTGTGCAGGGAGAGAGAAGGATAGGCAGGGGACAGTGTCATTGTTGCTAAGCCTCCTGCACCTTATACACCTGAAGTTAGCCTGTATTGCTGCGTTTTCCTGGTGTGTTACACCAACAGGCATTTGCAGCACTTACAGCGGCCGGAGTGTGCCTCCTGATCATATTACACCTGAAGTTAGCCTGTATTGCTGCTTTTTCCTGGTGTGTTACACCAACAGGCATTTGCAGCACTTACAGCGGGCGGAGTGTGCCTCCTGATCATAGTACACCTGAAGTTAGCCTGTATTGCTGCTTTTTCCTGGTGTGTTACACCAACAGGCATTTGCAGCACTTACAGCGGGCGGAGTGTGCCTCCTGATCATATTACACCTGAAGTTACCCTGTATTGCTGCTTTTTCCTGGTGTGTTACACCAACAGGTATTTGCAGCACTTACAGCGGGCGGAGTGTGCCTCCTGATCATATTACACCTGAAGTTAGCCTGTATTGCTGCTTTTTCCTGGTGTGTTACACCAACAGGCATTTGCAGCACTTACAGCGGGCGGAGTGTGCCTCCTGATCATATTACACCTGAAGTTAGCCTGTATTGCTGCTTTTTCCTGGTGTGTTACACCAACAGGTATTTGCAGCACTTACAGCGGGCGGAGTGTGCCTCCTGATCATATTACACCTGAAGTTAGCCCGTATTGCTGCTTTTTCCTGGTGTGTTACACCAACAGGTATTTGCAGCACTTACAGCGGGCGGAGTGTGCCTCCTGATCATATTACACCTGAAGTTAGCCTGTATTGCTGCGTTTTCCTGGTGTGTTACACCAACAGGCATTTGCAGCACTTACAGCGGGCGGAGTGTGCCTCCTGATCATATTACACCTGAAGTTAGCCTGTATTGCTGCTTTTTCCTGGTGTGTTACACCAACAGGTATTTGCAGCACTTACAGCGGGCGGAGTGTGCCTCCTGATCATATTACACCTGAAGTTAGGCTGTATTGCTGCTTTTTCCTGGTGTGTTACACCAACAGGCATTTGCAGCACTTACAGCGGGCGGAGTGTGCCTCCTGATCATATTACACCTGAAGTTAGCCTGTATTGCTGCTTTTTCCTGGTGTGTTACACCAACAGGCATTTGCAGCACTTACATCGGACGGAGTGTGCCTCCTGATCATAGTACACCTGAAGTTAGCCTGTATTGCTGCTTTTTCCTGGTGTGTTACACCAACAGGCATTTGCAGCACTTACAGCGGGCGGAGTATGCCTCCTGATCATAGTACACCTGAAGTTAGCCTGTATTGCTGCGTTTTCCTGGTGTGTTACACCAACAGGCATTTGCAGCACCTACAGCAGGCGTAGTGTGATTCCTGCAAAATATACTCCTGAAGCTAGGCCTTATTGCTGGTTTTCCCATTTCCCTGCAGGCCATTAGAATGTCTGGAAGGCAAACAAGGAGAGGCAGACAGTCAGGAGCCAATAAAAGAGGGCAAGCAGGCTCTGTGTCTAGAGACAACAGTGCTGGTCGTGGATGCGGTGCATCGCCATCAGCACGTGGCCATGGGACACGCTTGTCCTTCTTTTCGGCAGCTGGACGTATTGAGCCGCATCATGCCGAAGACATGGTAGAGTGGATGACCAAGCCCTCCTCATCCTCCTCATCCTCTCTCACCCAGGCTCAGGGTACTGGCAAAGCAGCTGCCAAAGCGTCCTCTTCCCTGGTATCAATGTCATCATCAGTCACTCCTTCCCTAGACCAACCATGTCCTCCTGAGGAGTCCCCCGAACTGTTTGAGCACAGTGTTGGGTACATGCTCCAGGAGGATGCCCAGCATTTTGAAGGGTCTGATGATGATACCCAGCTAGAGGAAGGCAGTAGCGTGAGAGCAGAGAGAGGGGATGCTCAAGAAGGACACCAATCTGGCAGTCATGTTCCAGCAGCTGCAGCATACTGACAGATTGGCTCCAGTGATGAGGAGGGAGGGGATGATGAGGTCACTGACTCCGCGTGGGTGCCTAATAGGAGAGAGGAGGAGGAGGAGGAGGAGGATGAGGAGGAGGCACATCTCCAACGAGGCAGAATGCCCTCGGGGGGCCAGCGTAAGGGCAGCACACCGACGGAATCACACCGCAGAGCTCCGCCTGTGCAGGGCGCTGCCTCTGCCCGTTATTAAAAAAGTTCTTTGGTGTGGGCCCTTTTTGAGTCGAGTGCATCAGATCGCACAGCTGCTGTTTGCAACATATGTCTCAAGCGTATATCGCGTGGCCAAAACATCACCCGCTTGGGCACCACATGCTTGACCAGACATATGTTGACCTGCCATGCAGCTCGTTGGCAAGCCTACCTTAAAGACCCACACCAAAGAACAAAGCGGACCTCTCCTTGCACCGCATCAGCTGGGATCTCCAACCCCATTATACCTTCAGTCCTCTCTGAAACCTGCACTGAGAGGAATGAAGGTGTAGAATTAGGTGTGTCACAGCCAAGTACTTGCGGGCACTCTGCTAGCAGTACACCAACGTCCGATTCTAGCAGGCAAATTTCCCTGCCCCAGCTGCTGGACCGTCGAAAGAAGTTCACTCCCAGCCATCCACATACCCAGCGGTTGAATGCTAGCTTGGCTAAATTGCTAGCACTTCAACTGCTGCCTTTTCAGTTGGTAGACTCGGCCCCCTTCCGTGAGTTTGTGCAATGTGCGGTTCCTCAGTGGCAGGTTCCCAAACGCCACTTGTTCTCACGGAAGGCGATTCCGGCTCTCTACCGGCATGTGGAAGGCAATGTCTTGGCCTCGCTGGACAGGGCGGTCAGCGGTAAGGTGCATATTACCGCTGACTCATGGTCCAGCAGGCATGGACAGGGACGTTACCTTTCTTTCACGGCCCATTGGGTCACTCTTTTGGCAGCTGGGAAGGATGCAGGACAAGGTGCAGTAGTGTTGGAGGTTGTTCCACCGCCACGCCTCCAAAATGCTACTACTGGTTGTGACACACCTCTCTCCTCCACCCCCTCCTCTTCTTCTTCCTCCATGGCCTCTTCCTGTGCTTTGTCCTCGGAACCAGTGGTGCTCCGTAGGCGTTCAAGGGGCTACGCAAGTACGCAGGCAAAAATATGCCATGCCGTGCTTGCACTGGTGTGTTTGGGGGACAGGAGCCACACTGGGGCAGAGGTTCTGTCTGCTCTGCAGGGGCAGGCCGAGAGGTGGTTGACGCCACGCCAGCTTAAGCCAGGAATGGTAGTTTGCGACAATGGCACCAACCTCCTCTCCGCTCTCCGACAGGGACAACTGACCCATGTGCCCTGTGTGGCTCACATCCTTAACCTGGTGGTGCAGCGGTTCTTGGGCAGGTACCCGGGCTTACAGGATGTCCTGAGGCAGGCCAGGAAAGTCTGTGTGCATTTCCGCAGATCTTATAATGCCAGTGCTCACCTGGCTGAGCTGCAAAAGGAGTTGAACCTGCCCAAGAACCGCCTTATATGTGACATGCCCACCAGGTGGAACTCAACGTTGGCCATGCTGCAGCGGCTGTACACGCAGCAGAGGGCCATCAATGAGTACCTGTGCGACTACGGCACCAGGACAGGGTCAGGGGAGCTCGGGTTTTTTTCACCACGCCAGTGGGGCATGATCAGGGATGCATGCACTGTCCTGGCACCATTTGAGGAGGCCACGAGGATGGTGAGCAGTGACAGTGCATGCATCAGTGACACTGTACCTCTTGTCCACCTGTTGGAACATACGCTGCGTGGAATAATGGACAGGGCACTTGAGGCAGAACAGAGGCAGGAAGAGGAGGACTTCCTTGCCTCTCAAGGCCCCCTTTATCCAGACAGTGTTCCTTCTGTCCCACCCATCGCACAGGAAGAGGAGGAGGAGGAGGAGGATTGTGTCAGCATGGAGGTGGAGCCTGGCACTCAGCATCATCGGCAGCAGTCTTTTAGGGATGATTTACAGTCCCAAGAAACCCGTGGACTTGTACGTGGCTGGGAGGAGGTGGCTGCGGATCATGTCGTCCTTAGTGACCCAGAGGACTCCGGACCGAATGCCTCAGCTAACCTACGCTGCATGGCCTCCCTGATCCTGCAAAGTCTGCGGAAGGATCCTCGTATTCTTCGGATCAAGGAGAGGGACCATTACTGGCTGGCCACTCTCCTTGATTCACGGTACAAGGGTAAGGTTGCGGACCTTATCTTACCATCGCAGAGGGAGCAGAGGATGAGACAACTCCGGGATCCCTTGCAGAAAGGTCTGTGCAACGCGTTCCCAGAGACTGGGAGGTTACAAACTCCTGGTCCTGGACAACGAGTTGCTGAGGCTTTGGTCAGTCAAAGAAGGAGCGGTGGGGAAGGTGGCCGTCTGACCGATGCGTTCAGACAATTTTTTAGTCCGCAGCCCCAAGGTATGATCGGTTCCAGCAACCATCGCCAGCGTCTGATATACATGGTGCAGGAATACCTAGGGGCAAGGTCAGACTTGGACACCTTCCCCACCGAAAATCCTCTGGCTTACTGGGTCTTGAGGATGGATCACTGGCCAGAGCTTGCACAGTATGCAATTGAGCTACTGGCCTGTCCTGCATCCAGCGTTCTTTCAGAACGCACATTCAGTGCTGCTGGAGGATTTGTCACGGATCACAGGGTGAGCCTGTCCACCGACTCTGTTGATCGACTGACCTTCATAAAGATGAACCAGTCTTGGATCACCACCAGCTACCAAACACCTGAAGCTGATATAACAGACTAATTTATTTTCAAATGTCACATCCCTTCAAGACTGATGCAGATGCTGAGAGACTGTCCTGTTATGTTGACTGACTATCCTCCTCCTCAATGATCTGATTGATGATGATAGCTTGGAAGAACATTTTTGTTTCTGGGTGCCGCCACCAGTGGCTAAGGCCCAATTTTTCAGCCCCTGTTTAACAGGGGCATGTAATTACAATTTTTTATGCAATGCTTTGCAGAGGGCTCATTCCTGCACTCCAACTAGAGTATCTGGAAGAGGTTGCAGTGTCGTGGCACCAGCACCAGTGGCTAAGGCCCAATTTTTCAGCCCCTGTTTAACAGGGGCGTGTAATTACAATTTTTGATGCAATACTTTGCAACAGGGCTCATTGCTGTGCTCCAAGTACAGTATCTGTGAGGGGTTGCAGTGTTGTGGCACCAGTGCCTAAGGCCCAATTTTTCTGCCCCTGTTTAACAGGGGCATGTAATTACAATTCTTGATCTAATAATTCACAGCAGGGCCCATTCCTGCGCCCACCAAGAGTAACTGTGAGGCCTTACAGTGTTGTGTCAACACCACCACCACCACCACCAAAGTCCCAATTTTTCAGCCCTGTTCAACAGGGGCATGCAATTACAATTCTTGATCTAATAATTCACAGCAGGGCCCATTCCTGCGCCCACCAAGAGTAACTGTGAGGCCTTACAGTGTTGTGTCAACACCACCACCACCACCACCAAAGGCCCAATTTTTCAGCCCCTGTTCAACAGGGGCATGCAATTACAATTCTTGATCTAATAATTCACAGCAGGGCCCATTCATGCGCCCACCAAGAGTAACTGTGAGGGCTCACAGTGTTGTGGCAACACCAACATGTAAGGGGCAAATTTCAGCTGAGTATATACGGCAGGCCCCTACTTTCAAACATCCAACTTACAAACGACTCCTCCTTGCAAACGGAAGGATACAACAGGAAGTGAGAGGAAATCTACCCCTAGGAAGGCAAATTCTCTCCTGTAAGAGTTAATTTGGGAAAAAAAGTGTCTCCTCTCCACTGATGCTTTATCACCAATTCTTGTTTCAATAAAAACCCCAAGTTTTCAAAAAACATTTGTCATTAGGACGGAAAGTGAGGTGAACTGTTCTGAACAGGTGCACACTGCACAGACAGCAAAACAAATGTTACAGTGGTGATAACCCTTCCCTATGTTTTCCAAAAAGCTTAAAAATAGATTTTTTGGCTATAGCTACACTTAAACAATGTACCTGTTCAAAATTACAAACAGATTCTACATAAGAACAAACCTACAGTCCCTGTCTTGTATGCACCGCCTGTATACGGCTGTTCAGAGTATATAGGGCCTTTTTTATTTTGTGTGCGGGGTTCCCCTTAATATCCATACAAGACCCAAAGGGGCTGGTAATGGGCTGGGGTAGGGGGTGTTGGGGCTGATGGGGTAGCTATGCCATTTTTCTCAAAGATTTTCATCCATTATCGGGACCAGACATTACATTAAAGCCGCAAGCAGTTTTAAATGGCTTTTTTTCCTTTAGAAATTTAATTTTGTGCAGGGACAGTTCTAAACACGGGAAACACGTGGCACTTCACAGGCATACTTTAGACACCCCCCAGGTACGATATTTAAAGGAATATTTGACTTTTTTTTTTTCACTTTATGCATCATTAAAATGACTGCTCCCAAAAAACGGCCGTTTTTAAAACTTATTTTTGCATTGATACATGTCCCCTGGTGCAGAACCCGGGTTCCCAAACCCTTTTTAGGACAATAACATGCAAAATAGTCGTTATAATTAGCACTTTAGATTTCGAACGTTCGCATCCATTGTATTTAATAGGCTACTAAAGTTCGTGCGAACTTTCGGTTCGTTCGCGGGTTCTGGTGCGAACCGAACCCGGGGGTGTTCGGCTCATCACTAGTCAAGAAGTGGGTAAATCCTTCCGGGGCTGAAGTGTTTAACACATGTACACGTTCTCCTCTTTGTCGTATGGTGTTTTAGCGAGCTTTATGAGATACGTAACCTTTTTTGACCCCTGTTTTCTAGGTTGAACCACTAATACAAAAGGGTCACGAGAGTTTGGTACATCACATACTACTGTACGAATGTGAAAGAGATGCAAATGACAGTGTCCTTGAATATGGGCATGAATGCTACCACCCCAATATGCCTGATGTATTTCTTACATGTGAGACAGTACTATATGCTTGGGCTATCGGAGGAGAGGTAAGCTTTTATTTTCTGACCATCACTTTACTACAAGTGTACCAGATATATGACAAATCAGATAACAGGCTATAATTCTTCAAAACACACAATGATCTTTTCAGCACAAGATGTGGATCACATTTGTTTTTCTTCTACTTTTCTGTGAATATACAGTGTGATTACCATATATACTCGAGTATAAGCCGACCCGAATATAAGCCGAGACACCTAATTTTACCACAAAAATTGGGAAAACTTATTGACACGAGTATAAGCCTAGGGTGTCCATCTGCATGCCTCACTGTGCCTCACTTTGCCTCACTGTGTCCATGTGCATGCCTCACTGTGTCCATGCCTCACTGTGTCCATGCCTCACTGTGCCTTACTGTGGCCATGCCTCACTGTGCCCAAGCCTCACTGTGTCCATGTGCATGCCTCACTGTGTCCATGCCTCACTGTGTCCATGCCTCACTGTGCCCATGCCTCACTGTCACTGTGCCCATGCCTCACTGTGTCCATGCCTCACTGTACCCAATCTCCCTACCTGATCTCCGGCGCTGTGTGACTAGACTGACGTTTAACATGGGAGTCTATGGAAGGGGTGTCTGGGTTTGAAAAATCGGTGCTCCCCGGCCGTAGGTTCCCTGGACAAAAAACTTTGTACACTTGTAGATAAAGAGTGGGGCTACATGTGCGCCAAGTCTGGGGTCCAGGGGACCTAGGGCCGGCCCGTACCGGGTCCCCAAAATCACCTAAGAAATTACCGTTTAACATTGGAGTCTATGGAAGGGGTGCCCGGCTTTGAAAAATCAGTGCTCCCTGGCCGTAGGTCACTCGGACAATAAACTTTATACACTTGTAGAGAAATAGTGTGGCTACATGTGTGCTAAGTTTGGGGTCCAGGAGACCTACGGCTGGCCAGAATTCGGCACACAAATTTGAAGATGGACACAGACTCGAGTATAAGCCGAGGGGGCATTTTCAGCACAAAAAAATGTGCTGAAAAACTTGGCTTATACTCGAGTATTACATGCAATATTCTGTTCATTTTCCTTACAAAGTCATTCACTCATTTACCATTTCCTTTTAGATTGCTGTTGTTTTGTGTTTTTACTTTATTTTTGTTCTTGTATATTAAAACTGTTGCAGGGATTCACATATCCACCTAATGTTGGCTTGTCAATTGGGATGCCTGAGGACCCAACATATGTCTTAATGGAAATCCACTATGATAATCCATCTCAGCAAGAAGGTAAGGAGGCTTGTCCCTACTTAAAATGGACTGTAATCTCTAAGAGACGTATTTGTAAAGCAAAGAATCTGAACTCTGCCAAACATTCACTTCAGGTGAATGTTCTATCTGCATGTGCTTTAAATAATTGTGGTTAATTCACAGTCAGTGAATGTTTAGTGAAAGTCACATTCATTGCTCTATAAATGTGCTCCTCCCACTAACCCCGAACAGAGTTGCTGTGATTGCTGTTGATTAAAACTCAAATTAAACAGTTAACTTCATGACCTGAAACAAGTGCAGCGTTCACTGGTTTCATTTGCTGACTGAAATGCATACTTGAAGCTCTATTAAACCCAAAAGTAAAACATTTGTTATATTGCAGCTTAATAATTCTTAGATATGATGGCTGCATTGTTTGTTTTTTTGTTTTGTAGGCTTTCTTTCTTTCTTTCTTTCTTTTATTATCACCTTGTGATCCAGCCAGTAGGTCTGTTGTTTTTCATCAGAACAAACTGTCTTGTAGATGTAGAAGTTAGAAGATTGAGACAAACCATTTTAACATTGACAGGGGTGTTTACAATGATCCGCTTTTATATATTTTTATTTTTATATTTTTATAAACCTTTATCCCAAAAGCAAAATAAAACTGTTTGCTTTAATTAGTTAGCTTATCTAACTCTGCCCTCCCCCCCAGATTAACAAGGTTGCTGTCCAAAAGTGTCTCTGTGCTCCTTCATCCAGAGTGTTGGTACTTTAATGTGTTACTGGCCAGATCACTTGGTAAAAAAAGAGGGAAAAAAGACAAAAAAAGTAAACTAATGAAGCCACCACATCTAATGATTGGCAAGCTGCAGTATATTACATTTTTGGTTTCAGGTTTAACACCACTTTAGGTTTAAAGCAAACGTGTGGCCACATTTTGGTCCCAATGTTTAGTTTAGTAGTAAGTTATTTTCTGTGATTGAAAGAAATCTTTAATATTGTCTTCAATTAGCCCAGAGAAAGGTTAAGGACCCTTTCACACTGGGGCAGGAGGTGCGGTGGCGGTAAAGCATTTTTATTTTTAGCGGGACTTTACCGTTGCAATTGCAGTCGGTATTTGGCCGCTAGCGGTGCGGTTTTACCCCCGCTAGCGGCCAAAAAAGGGTTAATACCGCCCGCAATGCGCCTCTGCAGAAGTGCATTGCCGCTGGTATAGCCGCGGTGTCCCATTGCTTTCAATGGGCAGGAGCGGTGGAGGAGTGGTAAACACACTGCTCCTTCACCGCTCCAAAGAAGCGGCTAGCAGGACTTTTGGAGCGGTCCTGCTAGCGCACCGCTCCAGTGTGAAAGCCCTCGGGGCTTTCAAAGTGGAGAAAGAGCGGCCGCTGTTTCAGATCGGTTTGCAGGCGCTATTTTTAGCGCCTGCAAACTGCCCCAGTGTGAAAGGGGTCTAAGTCTGTTTGTTCTGTGGTGTGAAGGTCATTCTGCAGAAGAAATTATGAGAATAAGGCCTCGTACACACGGCCGAGATTCTCGTTGAAAAAAACATGTTGTTTTTTTCGACGAGATTCTTGGACAAGAAACTTGTCCCGGCCGAGTGTACACGCGCTCGTTTCAAAGAACCCGCGGTTCTTTGAAAGGAGTGTACACGGTGACGTCATCGACTACGTCGAGCATGCGCTCGTCACATTCGATGCCGTCGCCGCCATCTTGGTATACCCTACGTATGCCTAGGAAGCTACCGCGCATGCGTCAAATTCATTTCGAACATGCGCGGGCTTCCCGGCGGACAGGTAAGTGTACACACACTCACTTTTCTCGTCGAGAAACATGCCGACGAGAATCTCAACGAGAAAATAGAGAGCAGGTTCTCTATTTTCTCGTCGAGGTTTCTTGTCGGTTTTCTCGACGAGAAACCCGATAGCAGCGTACACACGACCGATTTACTCGGCAAGACCTCTCTGCCAGCAAGTTTCTTGCTGGTTCTTGCCGAGAAAATCGGTTGTGTGTACGAGGCCTAAGACATTACTCTCTGTGGCGAAGAGGAGATCCCCTAAGGTTGCCATATGATTGTGTGCCATATACTTATAGTGGGACTGTGATAGCAGGGTGGGAAATCTGACACAAACTGAAACTTGCTGGGAGGTAAACTAACTGACTATCTGATACTGACATCACCAGTGACACTAATACAGTGATCAGTGATAATACTATACAATTTGAACGGTACTAATGACACTGGCTGGGAAAGGGTTAACATCTCGGGGGATTAAAGAGGTTAAGTGTATGCCTAACAAGTGTTAGGGCTCTAAGCTGTGATTGGACACAGCCAATCAGCAGGTCTCATCCATAAATCATTGGCTGCAACCTGTTGACAAAACCCTGCTGTGTCCAATCACACCTGAGTCGTACGCCCTGAACCCAGTAGACACTGTTGACGTACAGGTACATGATTGTGCCTGTATGAGCTGCCCGCCTGCAGCAAAATGTGCTGTCGTTGCTGAAGGAGCTTCCATCTTCACCCGGTCTTCCTTCTGGGTTCGCGGGCTTTGCAATATGCATTGCCGAGTCAGCGATGACGTCGCTCCTATGCATGCCTACCACAAGTTTACAGCATGGCTCTGAAGGAATGTCACAGGTATGCCGCTCTTTCAGAGCGTATGCGCCAGTGACGTCACCGGCTACGTTTAAAATAAATATCTCCTAAACGGTGCACGTTTTAGGAGATACAGTATTTACTGCACCACTAGGTAAGCCTTATTATAGGTTTACCTATAGGTAAAAATCATACATGGAAGTTTACTCCCACTTTATGATCTAATCGAATGTAAGCAATTTTTTACCATGAAGTACAATCAACAGTTTCTTATCCATATGCTCACCATTTTACGAACTGTTTCGCCTTTGGCCTGCACCAGAGACCTAACAGGAAATTTGTGGAAATCCCCACCTAGCCAGTTGTCACCAGTACAGGGATCTCCATTGGAGGTTTATCTCCTTACTCCCTGTGTTGGTGAAAACTGTAAAATGGTCACCAGAACAAATAGAGAAGGTGATTCACCCCAACAGTAAAGTCTCGTACACGTGATCGGATATCCTATGGATTCTAATCCGATGGTTTTGTCCATCGGAAATCTGATGAAGCTGACTTCCATCAGTCTTGCCTACACACCATCAGTCAAAAAACCGACCGTTCCAAACGTGGTGACGTAAAACACTCCGATGAGCCGAGAAAAATTAAGTTCAATGCTTCTGAGCATGCGTCGACTTGATTCTGAGCATGCGTGGGTTTTTTATCCGATAGACTTGCCCATAGACGATCAGAGTTTTCGATCGTTTTTTTATCCATCGGAAAAATTTAAAACATGTTCTATTTTTTAAAACCGATGGAAAAAAGACCGATGGGTCCCATACACGATCGGTTTGTCTGATGAAAACAATCCATCGGACGGTTTTCATCGGTTAAACCGATCGTGTGTACAGGGCTTAACAGAGACTACATTAAACACCTGACAGAGGTTCTTCTAACACGTACCAATGCTATTAAAAATAAATAAATGAATATTCTGGTTTCAGATACATTAACATAATTGGGTTTTGACCAAGCTTTATGTAAAATAAGTATACAGTAAAACCTTGGATTGAGAGTAACTTGGTTTGAGCAGTGTTTTGCAAGACAAGCAATTTTTTGTTTTTTTTAACCACTTGACAACTGGGCACTTAAACCCCCTTCCTAACCAGGCGAATTTTCAGCTTTCGGTGCTCTCACATTTTGAATGACAATTACTCAGTCATACAACACTGTACCCATATGAAATTTTTGTCCTTTTTTTCACACAAATAGAGCTTTCTTTTGGTGGTATTTAATCACTGTTGGGTTTTTTATTTTTTGCGCTATAAGAGAAAAAAGACTGAAAATTTTGTAAAAAAATGAATTTTTCTTTGTTTCCGTTATAAAATTTTGCAAATTAGTATTTTTTCTTCATACATTTTGGCCAAAATTTATACTGCTACATATCTTTGGTAAAAATAAGTACAAATTGGTGGATATTTTTTGGTCTTTGTGAAAGTTATAGAGTCCACAAGCTATGGTGCCAATATCTGAAAATTGATCACACCTGAAGTACTGACGGCCTATCTCAATTCTTGAGACCCTAACATGCCAGAAAAGTACAAATACCCCCCAAATGACCCCTTTTTGGAAAGAAGACATTCCAAGGTATTTAGAAAGAGTCATTGTGAGTTTTTTGAAGTTGTCATTTTTTCCCACAATTCTTTGCAAAAATCAAGATTTTTTTTTCTTTTTTTTTTTTTCCACAAAATTGTCATATTAGCAGGTTATTTCTCACACACAGCATATGCATACCACAAATTACACCCCAAAACACATTCTGCTATTCCTCCCGAGTATGGCGATACCACATGTGTGAGACTTTTACACAGCGTGGCCACATACAGAGGCCCAACATGCAGGGAGCACCTTCAGGCGTTCTGGAGCACCCAGGCCAATTCTGACATTCCTCTCCTACATGTAAAAATCATCATTTATTTGCTATAAAATTACATAGAACCCCAAAACATTATATATGTTTTTTTAGCAAAGACCTTAAAGAATATAATGGTGGTCATTGCAACTTTTTATCTTGCACGGTATTTGCGCAGAAATTTTTCTAACGCGTTTTTTACGGAAAAAAACTGTTTTGTGCCTAAAAGAAAAAAAAAACAGTAAAGTTAGCCCAGTGTTTTTGCATAATGTGAAAGATGAAGTTACGCCGAGTAAATAGATACCTAACATGTCACCCTTCAAAATTTCACACGCTCGTGGAATGGCGCCAAACTTCGCTACTTAAAAATCCCCATAGGCAATGCTTTAAATATTTTTACTGGTTATATGTTTTGAGTTACAGAGGAGGTCTAGGGCCAAAATTATTGCTCTCGCTCTAACGTTCGCAACGATACCTCACATGTGTGGCTTGAACACCGTTTTCATATGTGGGCGGGGCTTACGTATGCGTTCACTTCTGCATGCGAGCTCGCGGGGGCAGGGGCGCTTTAAAAAAAATATATATATTTTATTGTTCATTTTACTTTATTTATTTTAGTTTGACATGTTTTTCCGCCCCAAATTTTTTTTTTTAGCACTTTTATTCCTATTACAAGGAATGTAAACATCCCTTGTAATAGGAATATGGCATGACAGGTCCTCTTTACAGTGAGATATGAGGTCAATAAGACCCCACATCTCACCTCTAGGCTGGGAAGCCTGAAAAAAAAAACAAAAAAAAAAAACAATCTTGGCTTTGATCGTAGCGGTGAGTCGGTAGAAGCACCGGAGGGCAGCGGGAGGGGGGGGCATCCCCTCTCACCTTCCGTAAGAGCGATCAAGCGGTGGAACAGCTGCTATGATTGTTCTTATGGTGTAGGGAATCGCCAGCTGAAAAAGCGAATATCTGAATGATGCCTGTAGCTGCTCCCATCATTCAGATATCTCCGCACAAAGTCAAGGACGTCATATGACGGCCGGCGGGCGGGCGGGAAGTGGTTATTGCAGAGTATTGCCAGGTATTGAGGAGTATTGCCGGGTATTGAGGAGTATTGACGAGTATTGCCGGGTATTGACGAGTATTGCGGGGTATTGAGGAGTATTGCGGGGTATTGAGGAGTATTGCGGGGTATTGTGGAGTATTGCAGGGTATTGTGGAGTATTGCAGGGTATTGTGGAGTATTGCAGGGTATTGTGGAGTATTGCCGGGTATTGTGGAGTATTGCCGGGTATTGTGGAGTATTGCCGGGTATTGTGGAGTATTTCCGGGTATTGTGGAGTATTGCGGAGTATTGCTGGGTATTGTGGAGTATTGCCGGGTATTGTGGAGTATTGCTGGGTATTGTGGAGTATTGCTGGGTATTGTGGAGTATTGCCGGGTATTGTGGAGTATTGCGGAGTATGGCAGGGTATGGGCAGGGTATTGCACAGTATGGGCAGGGTATTGCACAGGGTATTGCAGAGTATGGGCAGGGTATTGCACAGGGTGTATTGCAGAGTATTGCACAGGGTGTATTGCAGAGTATTGCACAGGGTGTATTGCAGAGTATTGGCAGGGTGTATTGCAGAGTATTGCACAGGGTATTGCAGAGTATTGGCAGGGTGTATTGCAGAGTATTGCACAGGGTATTGCAGAGTATTGGCAGGGTGTATTGCAGAGTATTGCACAGGGTATTGCAGAGTATTGGCAGGGTGTATTGCAGAGTATTGCACAGGGTATTGCAGAGTATTGCACAGGGTGTATTGCAGAGTATTGCACAGGGTGTATTGCAGAGTATTGCACAGGGTGTATTGCAGAGTATTGGCAGGGTATAGCACAGGGATGGCTGAGCAGGGATGGATGGATTGCTGGATCTGTGACTGCAATTGTCACAGATCCAGCCCACAGCTGACATGGGGGAGGGAGCGGACATGATCCGCTCCCTCCCCTCTCCTCTCACACTGTACCGATCGGTACAGAGAGGGGAGGGAGGAACCGGCGTCATCAAATGACGCCGGTCTGTTTACAAGTGATCGCTCCGTCATTTGACGGAGCGATCACGTGGTAAACGGCCGCGATTAGCGGCCATCTACCGTGATCCGTGATGCGCCGGGTCTTCCGGACCCGGCGGTCACGGACATATCCTGGAGCGCGCCCCTGGGGGCGCGCGGGAGCAAGATTCTGTGAGGACGTCCCTGGGACGTCCACTCAGGATAACTCGACCGCGCTGTGGACGTCTTTTGTACATGGCGCGGTCGGGAAGTGGTTAAACAACATTTAGCAACTCACATGGTTGATTAAAACAGGCACATCCAAGTATGCAGACATCCGGGGTAAAGCTGTCCACGTAGACTGTGCTCCGCACCGCCATCAATGTCATCCCTTCCATGCTGCGCTCCACGAGTGCTTCAAGCCTCGCTTTCAGATCGCTCTACTGCAGGGTAGTCTTCCCAGTCACGAATGCAGACTGACAGTGGTGAAAGCCAGCGTTGCGGAGGACGGTCTATGTGGACAGCTTTACACCGGATGCCTGCATACTTGGATGTGTCTTCTTTAATCATCAATCATGTGAGTTGCTAAATGTATCTTCATTAAATGTAACCATATGGCTACACTTAGAGGCGCCTCTCTTCTCTTTTATACTCTGTAGCTCCTGCTGGATTTTTCTTCTAATCCCCTTGTGGAGGCTGCCATTTGTGGATGGACATTTTATGGTTACACAACCTATTACATTGCTATATTCTTTTTATATGGACTATAAACTGAAGGACTTATGAATAAATAGTTGTGGAATAAATCATCTGAGTTTCCATTATTTCTTATGGGGGAAATTCGCTTTTATATATGTAGCACTTACCCCCATTTAAGGGACCTGCTGGTTTTGTTTTGGGTCATGCAAACTACCTCCATGGCTTCCGTTGTCAGGGTATAGAAAGTGTTTGGAAAAAAAGTCAATGTCCACACAAATGTAAAACCTAAACAGGGAGGCTTTATTTTCTCCTTTTGCTGTGGGAACTTGTAGAGAAAGTAGGAAACGAGAGAAGAATAGGGGAAGGTTCAGGCATGCAACACTAAAGGCACAATGTCACCACTCAAGCCTGAGTGGAAATTGCTCACCGGTATAGTTCAGTTTCCTTGGTCCTAGCAGCCGGGATGATGCACGGATCAACTTTATCTGAGAATTTAGGGATGCGATCAGGAATCCTCTGCCACAGGACTATCAAAATCCCGAATCTCCCAGCCAAGCAATAGAGAGAACCTTTATGCCAGATTGGCGTATTGCAGGGCTTGAAGGTGCCCGGGGCTGGAACACACGCACACACCCGTGCCATGCGGGCCACGAGTCGCACACACAGGAACGACGAACTCTGATCAATGGCGTCTGCCCCTTATGTACCCTCTCCCAGCATGCACAGCGGGTTAACCACGCCCACTGTACAGCTGCCGAGAGAGGACACCCAATGTGGTGTGATACCCCTGTATTCCAACCTGGGCCAGTGGTGGCAGTGCCACCTACAGGCAAACAGGGAATATAACTGCCAGGCAGTATCACACCCAGAGCAGAAGCAAATTTCAACACAATTATCCAGGTCTAAGCCCAACTACTGGCTCAGACTACCCCTAAATTTACACATAGCGTCCCAACCATTTGGGAAGGGCACTACATATATTATTATTATTATACATGATTTATATAGCGCCAACAGTTTACGCAGTACTTTACAATGTATAGGGGGGACAACACAATTACAGTACAGTTCAATACAAAAGGTACAGGAGGGCCCTGCTCGTAGAGCTTACATTCTAAAGTGAGGGGGTGGTGGTACAAAAGGTAATATACAAGTACTTTGGATTACAAGCATGTTTCCGGAACAAATTATGCTTGCAATCCAAGGTTTTACTGTATTTTCAATACATTACATTTTTAGGCCAGCTCCAGAGTTCTCTTGCTTACAGCTGTATTTGGTATTAACCACTTCCATACCGGGCCATTGTAAAATGACGCCGGCAGGAACCCTCTCTCCCTCCGGGTGGACGTCATATGGGTTTGAGGGGGGATATCTGAATGATGCCTGCAGCTAGAGGCATCATTCAGATATCCTTTTTTTCAGCCGGCGATCCTGCGCACCATAAGAATGATCATAGCGGCGGTTCCGCCGCTTGATCGTTCTTATAGGCGGCCATCCGGTGCTTCTCCGGGCTCTCCCGTGTCATCGGGGACCCGGAGAGAATCGTCCGGCGCCGGTGGTGGGTCACGTGACGAGCATAGAGATGACTGGTGACCAGATGGTCACCAGTCATCTCTCTGACCGTCGGAGGCCCGGGCCCGATGTGATGACGTCACACCCGGGTCTTTAAATGTAAACAAAGCCGCCATTGCGGCTGTAAGTATGAGATCAGTGAAAAAAAAATCACAATCTCATGCTTTCCAGCCTGGAGGAGAGATGTGGGGTCTTATTGACCCCACATCTCTCCATAAAGAGGACCTGTCACACACATTCCTATTACAAGGGATGTTTACATTCCTTGTAATAGGAATAAAAGTGATCGGCGTTTACATATGCGGGTGGGACTTACGTGTGTGTTCGCTTCTAAGCGCAAGCTATTGGGGACGGGCGTTTTAAAAAAAATAAACATTTTTTTTTTTTTTACTTTTTTTTTTACACTTTTTTTTTTTAAATGCCTGTCCCCAATAGCTTGCGCTTAGAAGTGAACACACACGTAAGTCCCGCCCACATATGTAAACGCCGTTCACTTTTATTCCTATTACAAGGAATGTAAACATCCCTTGTAATAGGAATGTGTGTGACAGGTCCTCTTTATGGAGAGATGTGGGGTCAATAAGGTATCGCGGCGTGTGTTAGAGCGCGTGCAACAATTCTAGCACTAGACCTCCTCTGTAACTCTAACCTGGTAACCTGTAAAAATTTTCAAAGCGTCGCCTATGGAGATTTTTAAGTACCGAAGTTTGGCACCATTCCATGACTGTGCGCAATTTTAAAGTGTGACATGTTAGGTATCTTTTTACTCGGCGTAACATAAGCTTTCATATTTTACAAAAAAATTGGGCTAACTTTACTGTTTTGTTATTTTTTTAATTCATGAAACCATTTTTTTCCCCAAAAAAAGGCGTTTGAAAACTTATTGCGCAAATACCGTGCAAGATAAAAAGTTGCAACGACCGTCATTTTATTCCCTAGGGTGTCTGCTAAAAAAAACATATATAATGTTTGGGAGTTCTGAGTAATTTTCTAGCAAAAGAATGATGATTTGTACATGTAGGAGAGAAGTGCCAGAATAGGCCCGGTATGGAAGTGGTATAAAGAGCCCTGTATGGAAAGGGTTAAAGACATCACTTGATTCCATTTTCACTAAGCAATTGTTGGAGCTTCTTTCTTCCTTTGAAATGTCTATATTATGCCACCAACATAAAACACAAAACTTTTGACACTTTCCTTGTGGTCACAAGGGATGAGGTTTAGGTTTGCCATTAACATGGGTTTGTGATAGATCCAGCTTGTCTCAAATTCTAGGTCCTGGTGAATTTATGCAAAAATGTATCTAACTGAATTCATTGCAACCCTAATGCAGTGCCTGCACTGTGAGTGTAGGTCACCAGGCTTATAAGAGACAATAATCAGGGCATTATTATGTTCAGCCCCCTCCCTATAAAAGAGAGGGTTTGTGGGCAGCAGTCACTGTAGACATGTTCAGTAAATTAGTGTGCATAAAAGCATCACATATTTATTCCCCCTTTTGCCATAGCTGCTGTTAAATGTAAACAATCCACTTTATTCAAAATTTCAGGCAGGTCTAAAGTGAAAAGCAGAGGTTCTGCACAAGGAGTTATTTTTATAGCAAGCAGGTTCTACAGAATAAAGTAGTGGTCAGGCTGAACTATCTAGAGGTAGGGCACATCTGAATTTCCTTTCTTAGTGTGACCATTACATACAGCCACAGGGGAGAGCTAGCACAGTAGTATGCACTGAAGCTTCTGACTTGCCCTGCAGCCAGTGTTCTGTTTGAGAAGGCCTTCTGCACAACAGGAGGTTATTATGTAGCGATGAATCTGCCTGTGCCTGACAGTGTGGACAGGGTCACTTTTCATTAAAATTAACCCGTTTTGGATTACAAATGGTTATAAAACCCCTACTATTAACCTACTACTATCATTTTTTTTTTTAATCCACTCCTCCCCCCTAAAGAATTAAACCTGCTACCATTACCTGCTCTTGCTGATTCTCATTGTCTGTTCCAGTGCTTTGGAATTGTAAAGGTGCCACACAATGTTTTTTTTCAGATGGACCTCAGCTTCTAAATTTCATTTTTTTTTCTGCAGTTTAAATCCTACATTTTCCCTTAAAGTGTGTGGTCTACTACAGTGCCCATGCATTGTAAAGGTGTCATACAATGTATCTGGATCTGGACATTCTGTGGTGTGACTCAAATTTGTAACATATTCCTCCAGCACTAAAAAATATGTACTATTACCACTTAGATAATACACATTTGTATAAAAAAAAAAACTTACTACATAACTCCCTCTTATATTGCGTCATAACCAAGCTGCTTACATTCTGTCCAGCCACTGAACAAAATTTGTGGCTGTTGTCTCACCCATAATACAATATTTTGATTGCATGATAAAACCTACATTGTTTATATTTGTTGCCTATTCAAGAGCTTGTCATTCAAATGCTAGCAATTTTTTACCAAACACATACCTGAATTCTATATTTGAAATATTTTGGGGATAATTTGGGATACAGGGCTGGGGGCTGTGGTTTTGAAATGTTTTTGCGCTCTGTTTTGACTTTTTATTAAAGTAGTTTTAAACCCAAAAGCAAACATTTATTATATTGCAGCTTACCATTTCTTAAGCCTCGTACACACAACCATTTTTCCCGGCAGGAAAACTGCCAGGAGAGCTTTTGGCCTGGAATCCTGGCCGTGTGTATGCTCCCTAGCAGTTTTCCGACAAGAAAACTGCCGGAAAAAAATAGAGAACCTGCTCTCTATTTTCCCAGCAGAGAGTTTCCTGTCAAGAAAACCATGCTTACCTGAAGGGGAAATAAAGCATGCATGCTCAATAACAATTTGACGCATGCGCGGTAGCATAGAACGTAATTTAGCTCTTTGTAGACTTTGATGTCACCGCGTTCTTGCCATTCAAAAGAACGGCGGGTCTTTTGTGTGGCCGTGTGTATACATGGCTTTTCAAGGCAAGCTTGGCAGGAATCCCATTGGGAAAAGTGACAGTTTTCAAACAGATAGGATTCCTGGCCATGTGTACGGGGCTTTAGATGTGATGCCTGCCTTCATTTTCTTTTTTAGGCTTTCTTTCTTTCTTTTATTTTTACCTGGTGATACAGCCAGTAAGTCTGTCGTTTTTCAACAGAACTAGCTCTCCAGCAAAATGTATAAGTTATAGAGATGAGACAAACCATTTAACACCAGCAGAGGTGCTTACAATGATCATCTTTTATTGATTTATTTATTCATGTAAAACCTTTTATCCCAAACAGAAAAAAAAAAACTGTTGCTGTAACTGCTTGTATAACTGCAGTGTTAGCTGGTGTTTGGCTTCAATTTGTGTATTTAAAGCTGCTAGTCCATCTAACACTCCCCTCCCCCCTCAGACTGACAATGCTTCTGTCCAAAAGTACCCCACATGCTCTTGCATCCACTCTAATACACTCAATACAGGAGGTGTGTTACTGGCAAGTCACCAGGTAGAAACAGGGAAAAAAGCTAAAAAAAGAAAACAAATTCAGCCACCACATCTAAGGATTGGCAAGCTGCAATATATTACTTGTTTGGCTTGGGGTTTAATACCACTTTAACCTTTTAAGACAATGCAGTGTGGTACTGCTAAAAAGGAAGTAAGCTTTCCTAAAGTTTTTAGTTCTGTTGTAGCCGCTACTTCCACTGATCAACCTTTTTCTCAAGATTGGGGGGCTGCTTCTATATTAATTCATCCAAAATATGTGACGCCGGTATATGGAGATACTGATGCTGTCCGTGAAAATCACACTGTTCTGTAACACCACATACAGCTTAAAGGCATGTCCAAAGAATGTAGTTCATGGGATTGGTGTTTTATCCATGTTGATATTGAAGTTGCATGACAGTGTCCAGTTTCCCATGCCCTTATTTGGTAAATTCTTTATTTAGTGTAAGTGTGAAAATAGTTTTACAAGTACAAAAAAGCCACATATTGTAGAATCACATATAGGAACAAAAACGTACACATCAACATGTAGAATATAGCAAATGATAAAAAATTTCTAAAATCACAAACAGCACCATGTGAATCATCCAAGAAATTGTCTCCAGCAGGGTTCCCTTTACCAAACTTAGGAAATGCACTTACTAAAAGTGCATGCCAACTTTTGGTAAGTGCATTTCCTAAGTGTGGTGAAGGGAACACTACTAGAGACAGTTTCTTGGAAAATTCACATGATGTTGTTTGTGATTTTGGACATTTTTGATAATTCACTAAATATTATTGGACTTGCTGGAATATTTGAGCATTATATATGTACTTATGATTGTCACTTTTTACACCTTGTTACTGGAATATTGGGGAATTTTTTTCACATTTTAGTATATTGTTTATTTCATTGTATTATATTTCAATCCATGCATATTTTTCTACTAAACACTATCCCCGTATATGTTGGGGATTATGATTATCCACAGTCTTCATATAATTTCACTTATTTGAGGGGGTTTCGTAATATAGCAGCTAAGTGGTATTTTGTGAGTTTCATTTATCAAGACATACAGTAGATTCTGGGTGTTTTTTGGGCCACTGCAGTTATACAAGCAGTTACAGCAACAGGTGTTAGCCAGGACACAAAGGGACCTCAATGGATTTTCTACTTTTAGGACAAGGGTGAGTATAAAAAAAGGAGTGGTGTAGAAGAATAATTAGAAGGGGAGACGTGCCAGGTGCAGTATTCAGGTTGCATCCACTAAGGTCAATTCATGGGGATTGGCTCAAAGAATATCCTTATATTTAGCTGAGAATTTAAATCATATGCAGTTAAACCATGTCTTATTAAACCTTTCACCTTGTTAAATTAGAGGCAGAGTGGGGTCTTCCATTATGCATTTTTTGACAATAGCTTGCCTATTGGCTTTGAAAATGGCCACCCCTCACCGCAAAGGGATGATTTGCAAATTTTCACCCCCCCCCGGGAATTTAACTTAGGCAGAATTTCTCTTTCCTAGTTGTCAGTCATCAAGAACAATCTGTAATTTTTTTCCAACAAACTATTCAATTAAAAGAAAACAATTCAGTTGCAAGGAGACATCTAAAGGACCCTCTCTAACATCATCAGTTTGTCTACTGGAATAGTTATGGACACTAACTGTGTGTGCACATAGCCTTCTATGATTTCAGCAATAGCCTCTGAAACCAGTAAGTGAAAATTAGTATTGTTTCCACAGTGAGCTATATCTAAAACTCCTAACCAAATTGGCTGCATTTTGATCAAATGTATTGTATATTTGTATTTGAGATTCTCCAGTACAGAAATTTGGGTAAAGTAGTTGTAAAGCTTTAAAACATGAAAAAGTCCACTGGCATCCAATTCAATTTCAATGCTTATGAGTTTATCAGTAATCCCATTAACAAAAGTCTTTGGTCTGAGTGAAGAAATACACAGGAGTGGTGACGACTGGCAGGATAACAAAGTACTAAATAAATAAGAAAAGAGTATATTAGAAAAGATGATTACTTGAATACGAATTGTACAGCATATTATGGGTATGTAGCAGTTAAAATAATAGGGATTCTTTACCATTGTAATGAAGTGGTGCTTGTCATAATAGGATAGCATATTATGAACCCATCACATGAATAGGTTGAAAGGTTGAAGTGAGACATTTTTAGATAATGAGTAACATAAACAAGTGTAAGTTGGAGCTTGTTCGGTACATCATACTTGAAGTCTTGTTCCTTAAAGGCATGTTAAGAAGGATTGCAAGAGATTTGTGTTTAGTGGGTAACCTAGAAGATCCATAATCAGGTATATGGTAACATAACCAAACTAACAAAGAGAAGAAAAGATAATAATAAAAAAAAAAAAACGGGTATTATCAAAATGCAAACATATTTATTAATAATATATATGGTCATCTAAAAAGCCCTCTAAAATGCCCCACAAAACGACCAGTTTTATAACAGTATAGGACACTCTCAACACACTAACACAAAAATGTCATCATTTAATTTCTTAATATTAATATAAATTGATGTCATTAGTATGTATGTATTTTTTTTGTGAACATAGTATTGTTGCTGAGGAAAAGGCCCTTTATATTGCTTAAGAAAGGATCTAGAAGACATGCTTGCTGCATCAAACTGTAGTTCAATAAGTAGCTAGTGATGACTGCAAACATAAATCTGAACTACATTGAAGTCAATGGGGGGCAAATCTTAACAATCAATTTTCAAAGCCTATAGGCAAGGGATTGTCAAACAAAGGTCACTGGGAACTGGGCCCTGCTCTGTTGGACATGTACCAATGCAACAAAAAAATATAAAAAAAATAATAATATATAAAATATATAAAAATATATAAAAAAGTAGGAGAGAAAGTCCTCTTTTTATGCAACTTCAAGGATGACATTGGAAACACCAATACTTTTTACATGCTGTCAATGACCAAATATGATCATGCCCATATTTGGTCAAAGATATCACTCGGAAGACTATTCCCCTTTGTTTATATCACCTGTCATCCACCAGGGCTGTCATTTGGTTGGAAAGCAATAGGAATACACATCCTGTATGTTACAGTTTTTTCCTTCAATGGGATGTCCAGCTTCGGGCATCTTGATTGACATAGATCTACATCGCTAGAGGATGTGATTGACATTGGATGTACATCATGGGATGTTTTGTGTTTTATTGTATTTAAGGACTTGTCAAAAACTGTGTAAAATCTGTATTTAAGGACTTGTCAAAAAATGTTTTTTTATACTATTTGTATTTTTGTTGTGAATGAGTAGGGGTGCTCTGTACCCCCTACTCCTTCATATGAGAGATGGTATCTGGGAGCCTGCTTATTATTAAAGGGTGCTTTCAGATTTATATAACCCCCCCCACCCGCAAACCCCCCTGGCAAGATACCCCCCATGTTGAGGACACCTGGCCTAGTATGGCTTAGGAGTGGGGGCCACATGCTCATCCCCCCTTTTCCTTGCCTGCGTGGCTGCATGCTTGGATAAGAGTCTTGTATGGATTTTTGGGGAGACTTCATGTTTTTTTATGTTACAAGGACTTTCACCTTAAAACCTAAACCAGGCTACTAGATCTGAAGGACCTGGTGGAACACATCTTTTTTTACTCTCCCCAGCTCCTTTGTTTACATGGCTGGGGATTCCCCAGATATTCCATTGGCCAAATGCTGTCACTGGTTGCTAAGGTCACAGCAGGTGCCGGCCCCTGCTGATTCCTTAACATCCAATGACAGGAAGAAGGAAGCTACCCTGTATAGTAGCAAGAGAATCCTCCTCCTATATTTGATGTTCACCTCCTGTCAAATGGGATGAAAGTCCACCATTTAGATGAATAACTGAACTAGCAAAGTTCAGTTTAAACATATGTAGCTCATTTGGGAGCTCATCCCTAATATCCACTATGCCACTCTCTAGTCAGATAATGTCATTGGTTACTAAGATGCTCTTATTAGACAGTGGGGTAGGCAGTGGACAGGGCTTGGTTTCAGGTCTATGGCTTAACTCCAAAATTGAAGCAGTTAGGCTCTACGGACAAAGAGCAATCAGGGATCTATGGTTCCAGAAGACAATATGTAGGCTAAGAAAGGTTATAGCATGTACTTTGTACTTTGTGGAATCTGCACTAACATTGCTTGCATTCCAAAAACATATTGTCAAATATGAACTCATTAACCACTTAACGACCGCCCACTGTAAATATACGTTGGCAGAATGGCACCGACAGGCAGAATCACGTATTTCTACGTGATCGCCTTTGTATAGTTGGGGGGTCCCATCGGACCCCCCTTCTTTACAGTGAGCGGTGGTTAATTGTTCAGGAGCGATCAGGGATGAGGGGACGGCCGTTCGATTCCGGCCACCCCCTCGCGATCGCTCCCGGCGAATGAGAGAGCTTCCTCTGCCTGTGTAATGTAAACACAGGCAGAGGAAGTGATGTCATCTCTCCTGCGGCGCTCACATATACCGAGCGCCGCACAAGAGAAGATGCCAGGTTAGTGCACAAAGCACTACACTGACACCAGGACACATAGGCACATAAATCGCCCCCCAGGCCCCCCAAGATCACCCCCCAGCCCCCAGTCACAGTGTCACTGATTGCAGTGACCATTTATTTACTGATCACTGCAATCAGTGACATTTGTGACTGTAAAAGTGTCACTAAAGTTAGTTTTAGGTCCAGTGTAGCCCCCTAACCCCCCCTAATAAAGGTTTAACCCCCTGATCGCCCCCCAGATAACCCTTTCACCCCCTATCACCACTGTCGCTAAGCGATAATTTTTCTGATCGCTGTCTTAGCGTCGGTGATGCCGATCGGTAGCCAGTAGTTTTTTTTAGGTTCGCCGCAGGTTTTTATAGCGTCAGGTACCCCCATATATTATCTAATAAAAGTTTAACCCCCTTGATCGCCCCCCAGGTAACCCTTTCACCCCCTATAACCACTGTCGCTAAGCGATCGTTTTTCTGATCGCTGTTTTATTGTCGGTGATGCCGATCGGTAGCCAGTAATTTTTTTTAGGTTCGCCGCAGGTTTTTATAGCGTCAGGTACCCCCATATATTATCTAATAAAGGTTTAACCCCCTTGATCGCCCCCAGGTAACCCTTTCACCCCCTATCACCACTGTCGCTAAGCAATCGTTTTTCTGATCGCTGCCTTAGTGTCGGTGATGCCGATCGGTAGCCAGTAATTTTTTTTAGGTTCGCCGCAGGTTTTTATAGCGTCAGGTACCCCATATATTATCTAATAAAGGTTTAACCCCCTTGATCGCCCCCCAGGTAACCCTTTCACCCCCTATCACCACTGTCGCTAAGCGATCATTTTTCTGATCGCTGTCTTAGTGTCGGTGATGCCGATCGGTAGCCAGTAATTTTTTTTAGGTTCACCGCAGGTTTTTATAGCATCAGGTACCCCCATATATTATCTAATAAAGGTTTAACCCCCTTGATCGCCCCCCAGGTAACCCTTTCACCCTCTATCACCACTGTCGCTAAGCAATCGTTTTTCTGATCGCTGTCTTAGTGTCGGTGATGCCGATCGGTAGCCAGTAATTTTTTTTAGGTTCCCCGTCAGGTTTTTATATAGCGTCAGGTACCCCCATATATTACCTAATAAAGGTTTTAACCCCCTAATTGCCCCTAGTTAACCCTTTCACCAGTGATCACCATATAAGTGTTACGGGTGACGCTGGTTAGTTAGTTTGCTTTTTATAGTGTCAGGGCACCCACCGTATATAACCCAATAAAGGTTTAACCCCCTGATCGCCCGGCGGGTGATATCAATTAGGTTTTAGCGTCCGAGAGGGTCTGTGTCACACCCCAGGCAGCGTCAGGTTAGTGCCAGTAATGCCAACACCCACGCGTGAAGCATACACCTCCCTTAGTGGTATAGTATCTGAACAGATCAATATCTGATCTGATCAGATCTATACTAGCGTCCCCAGCAGTTTAGGGTTCCCAAAAACGCAGTGTTAGCGGGATCAGCCCAGATACCTGCTAGCACCTGCGTTTTGACCTTCCATTCAGCCCAGGCCACCCAAGTGCAGTATCGATCGATCACTGTCACTTACAAAACACAACACACATAACTGCAGCGTTCGCAGAGACAGGCCTGATCCCTGCGACTCCAGTGCTGTAGGAGGTGATTTCACCACCACAGTTAAAAAAAAAAAAGCATATATGCCGAAGCATGGGGGCAGCAGGGGCGGAGGAGCAGAGGAGCGATTTTGCTCCTAATGCCGCGTACATATGGTCGAAATTCCGACGGAGGCTTGCCCGTGGAAAAGTCAGACCATGCGTGTGCGGCATAACTTTTTTGCTGGAGGATGCCCCCATGCTTCGGCATATATAAATGGTGCGTGTATGCCCATCATTAGAAGTGGGTGGATGAAGGGCGGTATTCTAATGGTGGGCATACCCACCGATCAATCTCTTTTTTCGTTCAGCCAACAGGCTGCATGAAAAAAAAAAGATTACAATACATGTCCAACAAGGATCAGCAACGTACTGGTATGTTGCTGGACTTTGAATGTTTATACCAGAATGATGCCTGCGGGTTTAGGTATCATCTTGGTATCATTCTTTTCAGCCAGCGGCTGGCTTTCATGTAAAAGCAATTCTAGTGGCTAATTAGCCTCTGGACTGCTTTTACAAGCAGTGGGAGGGAATGTCCCCCCCCGGATATAAAAAGCGCCATTGGGAAATTGGGAAAGCATTTTATCACACCGATCTTGGTGTGGTCAGATGCTTTGAGGGCAGAGGAAAGGTCTAGGGTCTAGAAGACCCCAGTTTTTTCAAAAAAAGAGTACCTGTCACTACCTATTGCTATCATAGGGGATATTTACATTCCCTGAAATAACAATAAAAATGATTAAAAAAAAATATATATATGGAAGGAACAGTTTAAAAATAAAATAAAAAAGCAAAATTAATAATAAAGAAAAAAGAAATAAAAGCACCCCTGTCCTGCCCTGCTCTTGCCCAATGGCGAACACAAGCGTCGGTCTGGCGTCATATGTAAACAGCAATTGCACCATGCATGTGAGGTATTACCGCGAAGGTCAGATCGAGGGCAGTAATTTTAGCAGTAGACCTCCTCTGTAAATCTAACGGGGTAACCTGTAAAGGCTTTTAAAGGCTTTTAAAAATGTATGTAGTTTGTCGCCAATGCGCGTTTGTGTGAAATTTTAAAGCATGTCGTGTTTGGTATCTATGTACTCGGCCTAAGATCATCTTTTTTATTTCATCAAACATTTGGGCAATATAGTGTGTTTTAGTGCATTAAAATTAAAAACAGTGTATTTTTTCCCCAAAAAATGCGTTTGAAAAATCGCTGCGCAAATACTGTGTAGAAAAAAAAATGCAACACCCACCATTTTAATCTGTAGGGTCTTTGATTTAAAAATATATATAATGTTTGGGGGTTCAACATAATTTTCTTGCAAAAAAAATATGTTTTCATGTAAACAAAAAGTGTCAAAAAGGGCTGTGTCTTCAAGTGGTTAGAAGAGTGGATGTAAGCTTCCTAATGTTGTGTATAAAATGCCAGAACCGTTCAAAACCCCCCCAAATGACCCCATTTTGGAAAGTAGACACCCCAAGCTATATACTGAGAGGCATGTCGAGTCCATGGAATATTTTATATGTTGACACAAGTTGCGGAAAAAAGAAAATGTATTTTTATTTTTTATTTTTTTGCACAAAGTTGTCACTAAATGATATATTGCTCAAACATGCCATGGGCATATGTGGAATTACACCCCAAAATACATTCTGTTGCTTCTCCTGAGTACGGGGATACCACATGTGTGAGACTTTTTGGGAGCCTAGCCACGTACGGGACCCCAAAAACCAAGCACTGCCTTCAGGCTTTCTAAGGGTGTAAATTTTTGATTTCACTTCTCACTGCCTATCACAGTTTCGGAGGCCATGGAATGCCCAGATGGCACAAACCCCCCCCCAAATGACCCCATTTTGGAAAGTAGACACCCCAAGCTATTTGCTGAGAGGTATTGTGAGTATTTTGCAGATCTCGCTTTTTGTCACAAAGTTTTGAAAATTGAAAAAATATATATATATATTTTCTTTCTTCATTTTCAAAAACAAATGAGAGCTGTAAAATACTCACCATGCCTCTCAGCAAATAGCTTGGGGTGTCTACTTTCCAAAATGGGGTCATTTGGGGGGGGTTTTGTGCTATTTTGGCATTTTATGGCCTTCAAAACTGTGATAGGTAGTGAGGAGTGAAATCAAAAATTTGTGCCTAGAAATCCTGAAGGCGGTGCTTGGTTTTCGGGGTCCCGTACGCGGCTAGGCTCCTAAAAAGTCCCACACATGTGGTATCCCAATACTCAGGAGAAGCAGCAAAATGTATTTTGGGGTGTAATTCCACATATAACCATGGCATGTGTGAGCAATATATCATTTAGTGACAACTTTTTGTATTTTTATTTTTTTTTGTCATTATTCAATCATTTGGGACAAAAAAAAAAAAATATTCAATGGGCTCAACAGGCCTCTCAGCAATTTCCTTGGGGTAGAAAGAAAAAAGCCCTAGGGCTAACGTTGCGCTGGAGAAGCAATTAAAATTAATAAAGTGATCAGTGATCCAAGGACAGCAGCTAGCATAAATAGCTAAATACTAAAACTATACAAAACATAAAAAACAAAGGTATGCAGCGCTGAAATAAGATCTCCAAAATGAAATTAGGAGAACATAAAATAGGTTGATAATCAACTAAATAGTTAAACACAAAATATAAAATAAATTATAAATAAGTGCAGTAGTGAACCACGAAAAATTATTAAATAAAAAAATGTTAACAATAAAAATAATGTTAATAACTAATCCGTGAAGAAATTCATAAACAAAGTCCATCAAAAATAAACAACAATCCAATGTGAAGTGAAGTGTTCCAAAGAAAAGAAGAAAGCTTGCTCCCAAACGTGAAGTAATGGATACAATGGTGACACCCGGGTGAGAAAGATATATATCCTGCTTACCAGATGCTCATGACTGCATCCAACAGTCTCACCCAGCATAGGGAAATTAGGCTTCCCCCACAGCCTTAAAATTCAATGGTGTAGATTCCTCGTCCAACCTTAAACTCAGGCATAAAAGAAGAATTCCATAGGGTAGTATGTCAAACCAGCTTAGTTTATTAAAAAGTATTGCACTTACAATGTCGAAGATCGTTGAAAGCAGTAATCACAATACAACGATATGGCAGTAACAGCTCCGGCGTTCGTCTGTGTCTCTCGTTGTTTTTTACATTTCCTTGGGGTGTCTACTTTCTAAAATAGGGTAATTTGGGGGGGGGGGGGGTTGTGCTATTTTGGCATTTTATGGCCTTCGAAACTGTGATAGGTAGTGAGGAGTGAAATCAAAAAGTTGCGCCCTTAGAAATCCTGAAGGCGGTGATTGGTTTTCGGGGGCCCGTACGCAGCTAGGCTCCTAAAAAGTCCCACACATGTGGTATCCCCGTACTCAGGAGAAGCAGCAAAATTTATTTTGGGGTGCAATTCCACATATAACCATGGCATGAGTGAGCAATATATCATTTAGTGACAACTTTTTGTAATTTTTTTTTTTTTTGTCATTATTCAATCACTTGAGACAAAAAAAAAAAAAATCAGTGGGCTCAACATGCCTCTCAGCAATTTCCTGGGGATGTCTACTTTCCAAAATGGAGTCATTTGGGGGGGGGGGTTTGTACTGCACTGCCATTTTAGCACCTCAAGAAATGAGATAGGCAGTCATAAATTAAAAGCTGTGTAAATTCCAGAAAATGTACCCTAGTTTGTAAACTCTATACCTTTTGCGCAAACCAATAAATATACGCTTATTGACATTTTTTTTACTAAAGACATGTGGCTGAATACATTTTGGCCTAAATGTATGACTAAAATTGAGTTTATTCGATTTTTCTTATAACAAAAAGTAGAAAATATCATTTTTTTTCAAAATTTTCGGTCTTTTTCCGTTTATATCGCAAAAAATAAAAATCGCAGAGGCAATCAAATACCATTAAAAGAAAGCTCTATTTGTGGGAAGAAAAGGACGCAAATTTCGTTTGGGTACAACATTGCATGTCCGCACAATTTACAGTTAAAGCAGCGCAGTGCAAAATTCTGAAAACAGCTCTGGTCCTTTAGCTACCAAATGGTCCGGGGCTTAAGTGGTTAAATTTCTGCAGGATATTGCATTTAAATAGTTAAACAATTATTTTGGCACTGATTGCATTTATTGATAAGATCAAACAGATTGCCCAGCTAGCCACTGTAGTAAAAGCAGTTATTTTATAGCAGAACACAAATATTCATGAACTTTTGGTCATGTTAAAAAGTCCTAGGCATTCAAATTAGGCACTTTGAACTTGGTTAATATGATTCCAGTTATGGCCCTGTTCTTAAAGAGACTGCATAATTGTTTTGTATATCTTTCTTTCGTATTATGGTCAGAGCAAAAAATGTAAATGTAACAAAATATTTTTAGTCAGGTAAATAGAACAACACTGATTACAAAAAAGTTGGAATGCTGTGTCAAATTTACATAAAAACGAAATGCAATGATTTGAAAATCTCATACACCCATATATTATTAAAAATAGAAAACATATCAAATGTTTCAAATGAGAAAATGTTCTATTTTAAGATAAAGGTAAGGTAATTTTAAATTTGATGGCAACAAAAAGACTGGTGAACTCAAGCTGAAATTTACACATACAAGTAAATGAGTCAGAACAATAACTTGTCCCTTATTAAACAGCTCTGTCTGACACCTCAGTCAGACATAGTAAGGTAAAAGGCATGTAGCTTCTGCTGTACTGTTTTGTTAGCTAACCTATAGTGCTTTGGGATGCTTTGTCATGTATTGTTTGTGAAACAAAGAATATATAAACATAGTAAGAACATAATTTCAAAATGAATACAATAACAGACTCCTAACCATTACAATTTTGCTTTAACCTCCTTAGCGGTAATCCCGAGTGTGGCTCAGGGTGAATTTTCCTTACCAAAAGAGGTAACCCCGAGCCACACTTGGGATCGCATCGCAGGATCAAGGCAAAGTTACTTACCTTGTCCCCAGGATCCTGCGATGTCTCCCCGCTGTGTGTGCGAGCCGTGTCTCCTCTGCTCGATTCACAGTGCCGAGCTCCGTTCCCTGCAAGCGTTGCGACGCACGGGGACGGAGCACGGCGCCAAATTCAAAAAGTTAAAAACACATTACACATACAGTACACTGTAATCTTACAGATTACATTACTGTATCAGAAAAAAGTGTGAGGATAACACTGCGCTGCCTGTGTGTGACTAGCAGCTGACACGGCTAATTGGATAATAGCTGTAAAAAGTGGTACATTACTGTATCAAATTAATTCACATCCCTTTTGTCCCTAGTGGTTTGTCCAGTACTCTGCATGCAGTTTTATATTATAAATACTGTTCTTTCTGCCTGGAAACTGGAGATTGTCCATAGCAACCAAAAAGTGTCCCTTTACGTCAAAAGCAGTTTTAGACCAGCTAGAAAACAGCGATAATAAATTAGAATCACTTGCAGAATTGTGCGATAGCGATTTGTGGGGAAATTTGTCATCAAACACTGAAAGTAATGACAGCGACAATTCTGCAACTGAGCAAAATTCAGTGTTTTTGATTTGATTACATTATTGAATAATTTTTATTATTATTATATTATTATTTGTTATAATTATTTATACATTTTTATTATTATATTATTATTTGTTATAATTATTTATAGTTATTTATTATATTATAATTTATGATTTTGTGTTTCAAACTTTATCATACCCAGGATGTCTACTAGACTCTTGTTTGGACAGATTTAAGTGTGTTATTCCTAAGATATACAGGCCTACAATATAAAACGCCAAATTTCCATGCAAAACATTGTACCGCTTTGAGCATCAAAAATCTGACATAATCATACCGCCAGGGAAGTTAAAGGGTAATAAAAAATAACTGGTCCTTCAATCTTGGGAAGCTTAATTTTCTATTGATATCCTTTATCATAAAGATTTCCATCAAAAATCCTGATACAGCTGCACCACATGAATTCAACATAATGTAAAATAAACAAATAAAGGGAGAATTTAGCGAGAGCTAGAAGATTGTGATTTTTATGTAATAGGCTCATTGTGAGGTGACCACATGGGGAAATATAAGAAATTCCTGCATTCTTCAATGTGTTAACAATCATCCAATACTAACATATTAACTTTGGGTAGATGTAGCCTTTAAATGAAAAATATAGCTTTGCTGGACAAGTTTTTTTTTTTTTTTTTTTTTTAATTAATAAATTGATACTTAGTATAATTTTCATTATCCTATAGTACTAAAAGGAGAGTGGCTGGAAACAAAGCCTACACTGGAAATAGTTACATGTACTGTAGATCCTATGCAGATCTGTTATTCTTCTTCAACTCTCACACTATGTCACTGTTGCACCAGGGGCACTCTCATGGATGTTGGATTTACCTTCCTCTCCTTGTAGCCCTGAATTTCTTACTGCAAAAGCAGTCTCAGGTTTCCAAGAGAGGAAAGTGATCCCCACACTGTAGCCACTCCTGAAATAAGGAGTATACAATGCCACAAAGAGTAAGTGAAGAGGATGCTGTGGAGCAGAGACACAACTGGTAACCTAAGCAAAGCTCTCATACTTTCACTGGTTCTGCGTGCGTCACATGGAACAGGCAGAAGAAGCACACTGTCTGGAAAGAAGAGAGGCAGAAATATGATCAACAAGTCATGTGCATTATGGACAAAAAGAAAACTGCGCTAATAAATAATAAATAAAAAATAAATAAAAAAATAGGCAGCAATAATATAAAACAGAAAAAATTGCGCCAAAAACAACAACCAGGGGCTGATCTGTGTGAAGCACCACGCAAGGCACAGATAATCAGCCAAGAACAGTATTGTAGAAAAAGTCCAAAGGTTGGCTAATGTGAGAAACCAAAGAACTAATCCAATCAATTCAGTCCTGTATGCAGCTATAGAACATCCAATGAGATAGTTTTCACTGATGATTAGTGACAAACAGCACCCGGTGATCACAGCGACAGACAGTGCCCTCCACCACATAAATTGGCAGCGCACCAGAGGTAAGCCCACGGATAACAGTCGGCTGTGACCCAGCCGCAGCCTTGGGTTGATATATCAGCAGGATGGCATACAGCACCGCAACACCTCTTCCCCCGATCCTCCCGATCATGGGTATTCAATAAGCAGGACCTTAGACACATGTACCACCAAGGTCCATACCACAACCAAGCATCAATACACAGACAATAGACCCGCCCCTTCTAAAGTTCCCCATTAGGTCTGCTCAGCCAATGACATAGGTGTAAGGCTGAGGACCTGATACGGAACGTGAGAAGGGGCGGGTCTATTCATTTATCATACTGCGGAGGAAGTTCCCATTGGCTGCAGGCTACGTCATTGGCTGAGCGGACCTGATGGGGAACTTTCGAAGGGGCGGGTCTATTAATTTATTACACCGCGGAGGAAGTTCCCCATCAGGTCCGCTCAGGCTCAGCCAATGACGTTTCGTGTGGACAGCGCTGGACATCGGATCACCGCGGGACACTGGATTTCATCGCTGGAATGTTTTTTTTATTTTTAACCACTTAGCAACCACCTGCCGACAAATAACGTCGACAAGGTGGTTGCTTAACTCTGGGAGGACGTTATATAACGTCCTCCCAGAATCGCGCTCCCGCGCGCCCCCTGGGGCGCGCACATGGGAAACTCCGTGACCGCCGGGTCCAGAGGACCCGGCGGATCACGAATCGCGGTAAATCGCAGCTGATAGCGGCCGTTTACCACGTGATCGCTCCGTCAAATGACGGAGCAATCACTTGTAAACAGACCGGCGTCATTTGATGACGCCGGTTCCTCCCTCCCCTCTCTGTACCGATCGGTACAGTGTGAGAGGGGAGGGGGAGGGAGCGGATGGCAGCAGCAGCACTGTGGGCTGGATCTGTGACAATTGCAGTCACAGATCCAGCCATCCATCCATCCCTGCTCAGCCATCCCTGTGCAATACCCTGCCAATACTCTGCAATACACCCTGCCAATACTCTGCAATACACCCTGCCAATACTCTGCAAAATACCCTGCCAATACCCTGGTGCAATACTCTGCAATACCCTGGTGCAATACTCTGCAATACCCTGGTGCAATACTCTGCAATACCCTGCGCAATACTCTGCAATACCCTGCGCAATACCCTGCAAAATACTCTGCAATACCCTGCGCAATACTCTGCAATACCCTGCAATACCCTGCGCAATACTCTGCAAAATACTCTGCAATACCCTGCGCAATACTCTGCAATACCCTGCACAATACTCTGCAATACCCTGTGCAATACCCTGCACAATACTCTGCAATACTCTGCAATACCCTGCACAATACTCTGCATCACCCTGCGCAATACTCTGCATCACCCTGCGCAATACTCTGCAAAATACTCTGCAAAATACTCTGCAATACCCTGCGCAATACTCTGCAATACCCTGCGCAATACTCTGCAATACCCTGCGCAATACTCTGCAATACCCTGCGCAATACACCCTGTGCAATACTCTGCAATACCCTGCGCAATACTCTGCAATACCCTGTGCAATACCCCCTGTGCAATACCCCATGCAATATCCTGCCATACTCCGCAATGCCCTGCCATACTCCGCAATGCCCTGCCATACTCCGCAATGCCCTGCCATACTCCGCAATGCCCTGCCATACTCCGCAATGCCCTGCCATACTCTGCAATAACCACTTCCCGCCCGCCGGCCGTCATATGACGTCCTTGACTTTGTACGGGGATATCTGAATGATGCTTGCAGCTACAGGCATCGTTCAGATATTAGCTTTTTCAGCCGGCGATTTCCTACACCATAACAACAATCATAGTGGCTATTCCACCGCTTGATCATTCTTACGGGAGGCGAGAGGGGATGTCCCCCCCCCGCCGCCCTCCGGTGCTCCTACCGACTCACCGCTACGATCAAAGCCAGGATTGTTGTTTTTTTTTTGTTTTTTTTTTCAGGCTTCCCAGCCTAGAGGTGAGATGTGGGGTCTTATTGACCCCATATCTCACTGTAAAGAGGACCTGTCATGCCATATTCCTATTACAAGGGATGTTTACGTTCCTTGTAATAGGTATAAAAGTGATCAAAAAAAAATTTGGGGCGGAAAAACATGTCAAACTAAAATAAATAAAGTAAAATGAACAATAAAAAAAAAAATTTTTTTAAAGCGCCCCTGTCCCCGTGAGCTTGCATACAGAAGCGAACGCATACGTAAGTCCCGCCCACATATGAAAACGGTTTTCAAACCACACATGTGAGGTATCTCTGCGAACGTTAGAGCGAGAGCAATAATTTTGGCCCTAGACCTCCTCTGTAACTCAAAACATGTAACCAGTAAAAATATTTAAAGCGTCGCCTATGGGGATTTTTAAGTAGCAAAGTTTGGCGCCATTCCACAAGCGTGTGCAATTTTTAAGGGTGACATGTTAGGTTTCTATTTACTCTGCGTAACTTCATCTTTCACATCATGCAAAAACATTGGGCTAACTTTACTGTTTTTGTTTTTTTTTAAGCACAAAACATTTTTTTTCCGTAAAAAACGCGTTAAAAAATCGCTGCGCAAATATCGTGCGAGATAAAAAGTTGCAACAACCACCATTATATTCTCTTAGGTCTTTGCTAAAAAAAAATATATAATGTTTTGGGGTTCTATGTAATTTTATAGCAAATAAATGATGATTTTTACATGTAGGAGAGAAATGTCAGAATTGGCCTGGGTGCTCCAGAACGCCTGAAGGTGCTCCCTGCATGTTGGGCCTCTGTATGTGGCCACGCTGTGTAAAAGTCTCACACATGTGGTATCGCCATACTCGGGAGTAATAGCAGAATGTGTTTTGGGGTGTAATTTGTGGAATGCATATGCTGTGTGTGAGAAATAACCTGCAAATATGACAATTTTGTGAAAAAAAAAAAAAGAGAAAAAAAAAATCTTGATTTTGCAAAGAATTGCGAGAAAAAATTACAACTTCAAAATACTCACAATGCCTCTTTCTGAATACCTTGGAATGTCTTCTTTCCAAAAAGGGGTCATTTGGGGGGTATCTGTACTTTTCTGGCATGTTGGGGTCTCAAGAAATGAGATAGGCCGTCAGTACTTCAGGTGTGATCAATTTTCAGATATTGGCACCATAGCTTGTGGACTCTATAACTTTCACAAAGACCAAATAATATGAACCAATTTGTACTTATTTTTACCAAAGATATGTAGCAGTATAAATTCTGGCCAAAATTTATGAAGAAAAAATAGTAATTTGCAAAATGTTATAACGGAAACGAAAAAAACCCAATTTTTTTACAGAATTTTCAGTCTTTTTTCTCTTATAGCGCAAAAAATAAAAAACCCAACAGTGATTAAATACCACCAAAAGAAATCTCTATTTGTGTGAAAAAAAGGACAAAAAATTCATATGGGTACAGTGTTGTATGACTGAGTAATTGTCATTCAAAATGTGAGAGCACCGAAAGCTGAAAATTGGTCTGGTTATTTAGGGCTCTTTCACACGGGGCGGATCCGTGAAGATCCGCCCCGTGAAGCTCCGCTTGCTCAGCGGGGATCGCTCCGTTGATCCCCGCTGAGCCGACGGATGACTGGGCGGTCCCCGCACACTGTGCAGGGACCGCCCTGTCAGAGCGCCGCTCTCCCCTATGGGGAATCGGATGACGACGGACCGTAGAGTCCGTTGTCATCCGATCCGCTCCGCAGACGGAAGGAAAAATAGGATTTTCCTCCGTCACACTTTTTCGGAGCGGAGCGGAGCGGATGTCAGCGGACATGTCTCCGCTGACATCCGTGCTTCCATAGGGGTGCATGGAGGATCCGTTTCAGGTCCGCCTAAAAAACTGACAGGCGGACCTGGACGGACCTCCGTGTGAAAGGGGCCTAAGGGGGTTTAAGTGCCCAGTGGTCAAGTGATTAATAAAGAACTTTTCCAACGGTGTCTGTGTGTTTTTTTTTACAATTTTTTACACTTTCTTTGTGAAATGGTAGGGGTACAATGTACACCATTACCAATTCACATGGGGGGCGGGATCTGGGGGTCCCCTTGGTAAAGGGGTCTTCCAGATTCCGATAAGCCCCCCGCCCGCAGACCTCCACAACCACCGGGCAAGGGTTGTGGGGATGAGGCCCTTGTCCCCATCAACATGGGGACATGGTGCTTTGAGGGGTCACAGACCCCCAAAGCATCCTCCCAATGTTGAGGGCATGTGGCCTGGTACGGTTCAGGAGGGGGGGCTGGTATGGATATTTGGGGGGAACCGCACACATTTTTTTCTATTTGTGGCAGGGTTCCCCTTAATATCCATATCAGATCTGAAGGGCATTTTTTTTTTTATCAATGACTTTTCTATGTATTGCCGGGAGCCGACAATTCATTATAGCCACGAGTGAGTTTTAAATTACTTTTTTTCCTTCAGAAATGACACTTGGTGCAGGGACAGTTCTAAGCATGGGAAACAAGCGCGACTTTACAGGCATACTTTACACACACGGAAACAATATACAGAAAATTCAGAAACGAAAGTTGATTGGCTGCCCTGCAGCTTTTAAAAATGTGCCATTACATCGCCGAACACCGGACCCGAACCCGAACATACAGTCAATTGTTTGGGTTCGGGTCCGGGACCCAAAAACCCAAAAGTTTGGTACGGACTCGAACTTTACATTTCGGGTCCACTCAACCCTAGTTATAATGCATCCCTCTCCAGCTACCTCACCCTCTGCTTAACCAGTAACTGCAAGCAGTATACTTTTGCTAATCTGCATAAAACCCTTATCATACAAACATGCAACAAGGATTGTCTAATATGAATGCCCAGGACTAATTCTGAGTGCCCTCCCACACTATCCCTTCTTTGCCTCTCTTCCCCTCTCCTCCTTCCTCACTTCTCCCCCCCCCTTTTTTTTTCTTTGTCTCCCTCTCTCATACTTTGACAGAACACACTCACCTCCTAGAATATCTTTTACCTGGGAGGATCACATTGGCCACAGTTGTTATTTTCCCTCTCTTGCCATATTTTTAATACACCCTCCCCTGCCTTTCAATACGCACTACCCCTTTTCCAGGAGTGAGAACTTTAATGTCCTCCCCTCCCCTTTCCCCATTCTTTAACACCTTCCTTCAATTTATCTATATCCTTTACTGTTCAGTTACCTAAGAAAGCACTACACATTTGATGCTTTGTTACCCAATATTTGTCTGCTACTCCTTTGTATCTGTCATGACACCCATCTGTAACTTTAAGATTTATGGTTTACATTGTACACTGAACACCTATTGTCACAATTTTGCTTCAAACCACGACTTTATACAGTGTGATTGGTAAATGGCTATTCCTTGTACGGAAATAATTTCTATTAATGTTTAAAAAAATAATAATCCAGACAGGCACTGTCTTTGCCAGGAAAGGAGAAAAGAAGTGTTAGGCTTGCCATACATGGTTTGAATCTCGTCTGGTTCCTGCTGAACCGTTAATGGGCAGGCTGAATGCACCAAGTTGATCAATTAACTTTGGTACAACCAGCCTGCCGGATTCTCTTGCAATTATCGCTAGCGGCTGCTATAGCCACTAGTGATAATCACTGTCTTTTCCCAGCGGGTTGGTTGAAGGAAAGAAATTTGCACTGTGTATGGCCTGCCTTAGCATTCTTCGACTTTCATGCCTGTCTTTGTGTGTGTAATTTGATATCCAATATTCACAGCTTAGTAAGAAACCAGCTACCTTTTATATTCACCAAATGCCAACTGTAAATGGTTAATATTTCATATTTACATGTAATGTGTTATAATTATTAAGTAAACTTTAGAATATGTAATTTGTAGTCCTGAACAATATAACAGCTAATTTACAAAGCAAAATATGATAAAGGAAGTGAAGGGAGGGGAATTGGGGATGGGAAAAGGGAAGGCAAGCTATTCCACTAATTCACAGGGATTCGGTGTGAAAGCCTGGTTTGGTCAATACACCTTAATAGGGTGTTGTTGCTGTAACCTTAATATACAATCAATAAAGGAGGGGTTTGCCTGGTTGAGGACTGTCCTCAACCAGGCAAACCCCTCCTTTCTTGATAATTTACAAAGCAAGTTGTAATTTCAGTGTTCACTGGATTGGATTATGTCCATTGCATACTAATATATGCAGTATAGTCCAACTGTTTTTGCATTATTTAACCGTGTCTTTTTCTTGTTTTGAAAGGTTTAATTGATAACTCAGGACTTAAACTCTATTATACTCCACACACAAGAAAATATGATGCTGGTGTTTTAGAGGCAGGCATTTGGGTTAGCCTATATCACATGGTCCCACCAGGTATGCCTGCATTCAGCTCCGAAGGACACTGCACTGTGGAATGTTTGGAAGAGGTGTGTTTAGCGACTGCCACATTATTAATCAAATTGTTTACCAGAATTTGTTTTAGCAATTAAATAATGGGTTAACTAAAGGTGCCCATAAATAGCTAAAATTGCCAAATTTAATCATAGCTGGCCTTTTTTGAGGGTGAAATGGGCTCCCTGCTTGTTCAGAGCCTTTTCAATATCAAATTTTCTATGTATTCCATCACAATGCAAATACATTTTTTTTATGTTCATGAATTAATGCTCAGTCTAGGTGCTGAACAGCTAGAGCTGTAAAAAATGGTTATAGATACAAATACATAAAAGAACAAGGTGCAAAAAAACATCTCTAAACTGAACTAAATCTACCCCTTAGCCAATCTGCACAACCCTGTTTTATGGGAACCTTATATAATTGTGCTGTCCTAGCAATTTCATTAGGATTACTGTACATGTTGAGTTTTCTGTGACAATGACTGTTTATTGACTGGGTTGGATTTTTTTTCAGCCAATACACTGGTTTTCCCAGACAACAGTGTTGGAAAGAATGCTGTAACACCAGACTCTCATGCACTTTAAGACATTAACAGTTAAAACTAGACATGTGCAATTCGTTTAGTTACGAATTCGTTATCCGTCAAAATTCGTTATATTCGTTGATTCGTAAACATACGAATGAACGAACGGTTCGATAACATTACAAACGAACAACGAATAATCTAAACGAACGAATATGGAAAACAAATAAAATACGAATTTAGTAAATTTGAAACAAACAAAAAACGAAAAAGTGAAAAACGAAAACATAAAAACAACGAAAACACAGAAAAAAGATAAAAAATAACGAAAATAAAAATGAACGAAAACGAGATATTACGAATATTCGAAAAACAAAACAACAAATAACGAACAAAGATCCATATTAACGAATATCAAAATGAACGGAAAAAAAATTACGAATCTTCGGAAAATGGAAATGAAAACAACGACAATTCGTAAAAACTTAAATTCTATTTCGTTAGTTCTGAATTAGTTCTGGACTTTGGCCAATGGCCAATAAGCTTGTCCCTTCCCCTGAAGAGGTTGTCTCTTCCCCCAATGAGCTTGTTTCTTATAGACATGTGCTATAATGTGTGTGTATGTGTGTTTTTCTGTGTTAGACTGCAGTGCATTCCATCCAGAGTCCAGATAGGGTGTGGTTGGGTAGGTTGCACTGTTCTGTTGGATTTTGTGAGTAAATTTTTTACTTGGGAGAGAGAAATTCTTTGTTTCTTAAGGATATTAGATTGAGATTCTAGAGTCTACATTCTAATTTATAATTTTATTTATGTAATATCTCTGACATATTGTATTTTTCTTCTTTGTCAGACTACATTCTAGACAGGTGGGTGGGTGGTGTTTGATTTGTGAGTCATTCAAAGAGATTGATATAGAAATTATAAATTTCTTACTATTTCTATTACTCCTAGGATTTTCTAAAGTTAGTTTTTTTCCCTTTTCTGGGACTGTGTTTTATTATATTGCTGTCTGTCTGCCCCTACCTATTTTTTTTTGTTGTGTTAGCCAGTGCCACTACTAGGCCAGCCCAGGCAGCATATACTACGTATTCATGGTAGGAGAAGTAGATTAGTATATATTTTTTTTGCATGGACCGGTAAAATAAGAATACTCCAGTCCTCAATCCCTCCACTCTCAGTCACACCAACACCAACTCTCACACAAACACACTCACTAACACCAACATTCTCACTTACAAGACTCACACGTCCATTCTCACTCCCAGACATTCTAATTGCAATAAAACCACCAAACCACACAAAAACAACTACAAAAACCACAATATCACTCTCTGCACTGCTCTCTGCTCCTCCCTCACCACACCACTTACACCCTCTCAAAATGGCGTACAGGGGCGGAGGCTATAGCCGCTTGTTGAAAACGAAACTAAAATACGAGATTGCGAATGGCCGCGATGTATTTACGGGAGTACGAATGCATTCGAAGCACGTGGACGTATTTTAGTTTCATTTTTAACACGCGGCTATAGCCGCGTGTTGAAAATAAAAATAACTAGTAACACGAGATTGCGAATGACCGCGCCGAGATGTATTTGCGAAAGTATAAAAAAATTACGAATCCATTCGAAGCACGGTAGTAGACACGAATCAAGGAAAACAAAACAATGTTACGAATCAACAGAAACGGCAGAGTAGTGTACAGAAAAACGAAAATTATTATCTAACAAAATTACGAATTACGAATCGTTCAGTATCAACGAAAATCGAACTGTTATGAAAGTACGAAAATAACTTAAACAGAAATACGAATCATTCAATATCAACAAAATTACGAATTTCAAATCAACGAAAATAACTTAGACAGAACTACGAATCATTCAGTATCAACGAAAATTAAACTGTTACGAACATACGAACGAGTCCGAATAGGAAAACTAGCGTCTTACGAAATTACGAATCTTTACGAACCTACGGAACGAGACGAAACGAAACGATAGGAAACTAATTTTTTGGTTGTGCACATGTCTAGTTAAAACAATGATGGATTCTTCTGAAGTTAATTAATTTTTACATGACTATGGTAAATTTTCCACTAAATATATAAAAGCATATTACAACTCATAAATATAACCACATTGTAGGCATAGTTTTCTAAAAGATTGTAGTCAATAACCCTCACAGAAACATTTCTAATTTAAAAAAAAAATTGTGTTTTGAACCAAAGAAACAAAACCTTTGTTTGAGGCCAAATCAAGAAGCTGGTAATTGTCTCCATTCCCCATGTACCAGATGTGTCAAAGATGTAATAAAAAATATATATATATTCTGACAGCAACAAATGTTTTTTCCTTTGACATTCAGTGTTCTTAGGAACATATTATCCATAACCACATTTATCAGGGAAATGTAAGCAAACCTTTTCTTGTAGGATATTAGGACATCTGTACAATAAAATAACGTTTTTTATTTTTTATTTTTGCTAGGCCCTGAACTATGAAAAGCCAGATGGTATCCATGTATTTGCTGTTCTTCTACATGCTCATCAAGCTGGTCACGTCCTCCGAACTCGCCATTTCAGGAAAGGAGTTGAGCAGAAGTTACTTGCTTATGACAATGAATTTGATTTCAATTTTCAAGAGTTCCAATATCTGGACGAAGAAAGAACCATCTTACCTGTATGTTTTTTTTTTTTTTTAAAAGGCATGCTTTCAGAATATAGGTTTCTTAACACTATATTAATAATAGCATTGTGCATCTTCTTTAGAAGAAAAACAGCCCAGTCTTCCAAATGAATATCAAACACAAATAAAGCCACATTTTGTGTTCTTTGACAACCACCATATCCCCGCACACAGGGATATATACAGATTCTGCACACATAGGTCCAGCAGACATTTTCAGTTTCTTATTGAATTCTATCATTTCAGCTTCAACTTATACAGCTGTACATTGGGGGTTATTTACTAAAGCGGGAGAGTGCAAAACCAGATGCAACTTTGCACAGAAACCAACCAGACTACCGCCAAAAAAAGTCTAGTCACCAGGTTGCATATGTTTTTGATTATATTTCTGACCTTCCTGTCCTCAGATTAAACACTTTGGGGTTGATTTACTAAAGGCAGTTGCTCCAGAGCTTAGTAAATGAGCAGAAGCTCTGTTGACTTCCATCAGCCAATCATGTGCAAGCAAAAATGCTTTTTTTTCTTGCACATAATTGGGTTCTCTTTGTGTAGTGAAGCTTTACCCCATTTACTAAGCTCTGGAGCACAGTCTACTTGCCTAAAGTAAATCAACCCCTTTGCTCCCATATATGTATTTCAATTGTATATTTAGCTATTTGCTTGTAACCATTCCTTAAAAATAGTGTGAACAATTAATCATGTTCCCAACAGCAGACCCCTTAAACAAGTCCTGAACATTTAACTTATCCAACTATAATGCTTATTTAACTCAGAAAATGAGCCCTTAAGACTTATCCTTATCCTCCAAAAGTGGACATCTAAAATGCATTCTTATCCCTAACACTGACTCTAGCATGAAACTCTCTGGTTAAAGAGTTTCAGTCCACCATGATTTGGCCCCATCCATGTTCAAAAATCTGGTGGGTACACAGATGGGCTTTGCCTGGACTATGGGAACCAGCAAACAGCAGAGACCTACAGCAGACCTGCACACATGCGGTGGGTTTCCCAGGCACGCAGAGGCACCCCAGACATTCGGGACCTCATACCTTTTGTCATCTTCCTGCATGTGTGGTAAAACCCCTCCCTACACATGCACAGACTTGCCACAGTTTTCTGGTGGTCCCAAAGCCCTGCACCACATCTGGGCACCTAGGTGAGAAAGACAAAAGTGCTGTGTGGCAGCATTACAAGTGAAAGGGGGCAGGAGTCAGATGCAAATTCGTCACTTAAATGGGTGAATGTTGGCTTAAACTAAAAGGGAATTTAAAGCAATGTGTAAGCACCTCTAAGTGCCTGCTTCCAAAAAAAAAAAAAAAATCAGCCACAGGTTCACTTTAAGCCTCTAGATCTACCTGTGAGAATATATTCAAAGTGTAACTAAACACAATGATTCATCTGTTTCCCAAAACAGTTACATTACACCCCATTCACACTATTAGATTTTCTGCAGATTTTTGTCTTCAGATTTACCAAAACCATATAATATGAGGTCAAACCTTAAGAGTTTCAAATTGTATGCAATCAGGCAGCCCTTGCACTACATGGTTTTGGTAAATCTGAAGACAAAAATCTGAAGAAAATCTAATAGCGTGTATGTGGCCTTAATATGATAGCTGTTACAATTACACTTACTAGTGTGTTTATGTTAGTCCCCAACTGAAATGTCAAGTCATTAAAAGGCTGTTGTCATAGCTGATCACATGTGCAGCACCATGGCAACTACAGATCAAACAAAGGCTAAGATGGCAGCTTAAATTATACTTATTTTTTAAGTTAGAGAGCCTTATCCCTATGTTAAAGCTTTGTGAATTACACCTATTATCTGAAGCTCAACTATGCTATATACAGGTGTTGGACAAAATTCTGAAAACAAGTATGGTAAAAGAACAAAATTGTTACCTAATATGGTTACCTTTGGCATCTGAGACGGCCTGAATTCTCCTGGGAATTGACAAATATAAGTCTTGGATGGCGGACAATGGTGAATAGTTAATAATACCACTCTTCATGTAAAAATCCAGGTCACAATCCTGCACAATGTCCTTTTGTCTCTTTCGGTCAGTTGACCATGTCGACCTCGCTTATGCTCATCAGATGACGTTTTCCTGGAAACTGGATATGCCGTCAAAACCTTTGATACTGTACCTCGCGACACCACAATTAAATTGGCAACTTCAGTCACAGAGGCACCAGCTGAGCGGGCACCAACAATTTATCCTCTTTGAAACTCAGTAAGCTCTGACATGACTCCGTATTACTAGCAGTGAATGACGAAAGTGAGGCTTCCCACCTGTTAGCTAGGTGTCTCATCACACAGCAGAAGCAAAAGAATGTTACATCACTTCTACATGTCACTTTTACATTTGCGAATCATGTAGTGTTTTCATATTTTTGTCGAACCCCTGTAAAATTTCTTACATAGATTTTTTTCAACTTGCGTCATTAGTCAAACATTGTATGGGTTATTACTCAATAATGATAAACAATAAGCAATAAACATTCATTTACAAACCTGCATGTATTCATACTAAAGAACTGCATTTCTAAAGTCAACCAATGAATCCGCTTTTTTTCTAGGGAGATAACATCATTACAGAATGCCAGTACAATACAAAGAGCCGATCCACAATGACATGGGTAAGAGAGAGAGAGTGATGCAATTAATACACATTGTTGCCTATAATGATATTTCATAGATAGAATTGACACATTTGACATAGGTACCATTATTTATTTTCAGAACAGCATTATTTATTTACTTAGACCTATTATATGGAACCTGATTCTGCCAGCTATAACCTTCTGTACATTTCACTACACTGATTTACCATTGGAAATAGCTATAATACAGTATATGCTTATTAATAACATAGCTGTGCTTTTGTTAGTAAAGTAAATACCATTTTTTTCCACAGTAGGCTCAATTTTACAAAGCTTTAACACCAGCCCAAAGCAATCTGATTTCAGCCATGTGCCTGTAATTTAAAATTCTGTTGGACTCAGGGGAGGCCCGGGCAGCAGGGGGATCGAATCTTGGACAGGGATTGTGAGATGTGGTGGGAGGGGCACTTATAAGAACTAATGCTGTTATGTGTCTCTCCCTGCAGCAGGTGAAGATGGCAGCAGGGGGAGGTGGAGAAGCCAGCTTTCAGCTGCTGTAGTGACAGACACATAACGGGATCATTTCCTATGAATGCCTCCCTGCCGCACCAATCACCCCCTCTCCTGCCCACATCCGATTCCCATGCTGCTTGGGCCCCTGGAGCCAGTAGCACATGGGGGTGATCAGGGTGTGCCTAGGCACACTGGCAGACCCCGTGCGCACGCCTATGGGGCTAACTAACACATTATTTTATAAAAATGTGCAACCGGTTGGAAATTTCAACACCAATCAATCCTACGTTCTTAATTTTTTTTAGGGTGGTCTAAGTGCAAGAGATGAGATGTGCCTTTCCTATTTAATTTACTATCCAAAGATTAATCTTGCTCGATGTGAAAGCATCCCTGAAATAAATGAGCAACTTCAGTTCATTGGTGTGAAAGAAATATACAGGCCAGTTACGTAAGTAAATACAGTTTTTGTAGCAGTTAAAGCTGATGTCAAATCCTATATTTTTTTATATTATTTGCAAAGTAAAATGTTCAATATATTTATTAATTGTTGTTTTTAATACCTGCCTGAAGTTTAGGATTTCAATCAAGGTACCAGGAAAATGCATACAGTAGATACCTGTATGTAATACCATTACCCGTTGACCATTCTAATATTATTATTGATTATTTTGCTCTGGCAGTAATTAAAATGCCTCACTTTAATAGTAATGATAGATTCTGAAGATGTTTTATTAGTGTATCCTAAAAAAAAAAAAATTGCACCCACAGGTCCTGGCCTTTAATAATTAAGAGCCCAAAACGATACAATAATCTAACCTTTACAGAAGCTATGAACACATTTCAGTGGTCTAGGAAGAAAGGAAATGCATTCAATGAACGAGTCAGGAAAATGCCAATAAATGTGAGGTGTTCTAAACATGAAAGTGGAGAATGGTCGGTAAGTACTCAAACCTTCTGCAAAACTAACTATACATGTGCAAATAATTTTCTTTTATTTTGCTTTCTGTACACACATTGTCTTTCACACTTCAAGGAACCAAAGCAATGGTAACAACTTTTTGGATGGTTAAAATACCTACTCCCCTGCCACATGCATTGTTTCCTCCCACTGGCTTGTATGTCCTGTAATAATGTAGGAGCTGGTGGTAGAAAACACTGTGTGCAGTGTAAGAAGAAGGTATCCCCACATCTAGAATTGTGGTATAACCTGCAGCTGCCTCTGAAGTGGCAGCATTTAAACTCATGATCTGTTAAAAAGGTAAGTATAGCGTTAACTGACCTTCTTTCTGGTCTTTCTGATAAGTAGACATCTACCCGAGCACTCCTGGGTGATTTTGGATACAATTTAGTTGGCGATGGTCTCCCACTATTTTAAGTGAAGATTGAATATAGAAGATTTGTTGAACATATACTAAGGACATTCTTTTTATTTGTTTTTTGGGTGTAAGAATTTAAGTAGTTATTTGCACTTTATGATGTCACAGATTACTTAGTACTCATGAATATGTTTTGCCAATTTACTATACTTACTCACTAGCGCCCCCTTACATATATAATCACTACGCACAGTATAGGACATCTACACTATTGGGGAGCAGTTTATATCCACATGTATTATTAAATATTTTCACTTTGTTTAACCACTTAAGCCCCGGACCATTTCGGGCCATTAGGACCAAGCCTGTTTTTGGGATTCGGCACTGCGCTGCTTTAACTGTAAATTGTGCGGACATGCAATGTTGTACCCAAATGAAATTTGCGTCCTTTTCTTCCCACAAATAGAGCTTTCTTTTAATGGTATTTGATTGCCTCTGCGATTTTTATTTTTTGCGATATAAATGGAAAAAGAACGAAAATTTTGAAAAAAAAAGATATTTTCTACTTTTTGTTATAAGAAAAATCGAATAAACTCAATTTTAGTCATACATTTAGGCCAAAATGTATTCAGCCACATGTCTTTAGTAAAAAAAATGTCAATAAGCGTATATTTATTGGTTTGCGCAAAAGTTATAGCGTTTACAAACTAGGGTACATTTTCTGAAATTTACACAGCTTTAAATTTATGACTGCCTATCTCATTTCTTGAGGTGCTAAAATGGCAGGGCAGTACAAAACCCCCCCAAATGACCCCATTTTGGAAAGTAGACACCCCAGGGAAATTGCTGAGAGGCATGTTGAGCTCATTGAATATTTTTTTTTTGTCCCAAGTGATTGAATAATGACAAAAAAAAAAAAAAAAATTACAAAAAGTTGTCACTAAATGATATATTGCTCACACATGCCATGGTTATATGTGGAATTGCACCCCAAAATACATTCTGCTGCTTCTCCTGAGTACGGGGATACCACATGTGTGGGACTTTTTAGGAGCCTAGCCACGTACGGGACCCCGGAAACCAAGCACCGCCTTCAGGATTTCTAAGGGCGCAAATTTTTGATTTCACTCCTCACTACCTATCACAGTTTCGAAGGCCATAAAATGCCAAGATGGCACAAACCCCCCCCCCCCAAATGACCCCATTTTGGAAAGTAGACACCCCAAGCTATTTACTGAGAGGCATGTTCAGTCCATGGAATATTTTATATTTTGCCACAAGTTGCGGGAATATGACAAACTTTTTTTTTTTTGCACAAAGTTGTCACTAAATGATATATTGCTCACACATGCCATGGGCATATGTGAAATTACACCCCAAAATACATTCTGCTGCCTCTCCTGAGTACGGGGATACCACATGTGTGGGACTTATTGGGAGCCTAGCCGCGTACGGGACCCCAAAAACCAAGCACCGCCTTCAAGGTTTCTAAGGGCATAAATTTTTGATTTCACTCCTCACTACCTATCACAGTTTTGAAGGCCATAAAATGCCAAGATGGCACAAAACCCCCCCCCAAATGACCCCATTTTGGAAAGTAGACACCCCAAGCTATTTGCTGAGAGGCATGTTGACCCCATTGAATATTTTTTTTTTTTGTCCCAAATGATTGAATAATGACAAAAAGAAAAAAAAAATGTACAAAAAGTTGTCACTAAATGATATATTGCTCACACATGCCATGGTTATATGTGGAATTGCACCCCAAAATACATTCTGCTGCTTTTCCTGAGTACGGGGATACCACATGTGTGGGACTTTTTGGGAGCCTAGCCGCGTACAGGGCCCCAAAAACCAAGCACTGCGAACGCTGCAGTTATGTGTGTTGTGTTTGGTAAGTGACAGTGATCGATCGATACTGCACTTGGGTGGGCTGGGCTGGGCTGGGCGGAGGGGCTAAACGCAGGCGCTAGCAGGTATCTGGGCTGATCCCGCTAACACTGCGTTTTTGGGAACCCTAAACCGCTGGGGATGCTAGTATAGATCTGATCAGATCTGATCAGATACTATACCACTAAGGGGGGTGTATGCTTTGCGCGTGGGTGTTAGCGTTACTGTCACTAACCTAACACTGCCTGGGGCGACGCAGACCCTCTCTGGCGCTAAAACCTAATTGATCTCACCCGCCGGGCGATCAGGGGGGTTAAACCTTTATTGGGTTATATACGGCGGGTGCCCTGATGCTATAAAAAGCAAACTAATCAACCAGCGTCACCCGTAACCTTTATATGGTGATCACTGGTGAAAGGGTTAACTAGGGGCAATCAGGGGGTTAAAATCTTTATTAGGTTAAATATGGGGGTACCTGACACTATATAAAAACCTGACGGGTAACCTAAATAACTAAATAACTTACTGGCTAACCAGTGACACCAGTGACGCTTATACGGCGATCACTGGTGAAAGGGTTAACTCTAGGGGCAATCAGGGGGTTAAAATAATATATGGGGTACCTGACACTAATAAAAACCTGCGGCGAACCTAAAAAAAAATAACTGCCTATCTAAAACACCAGCGACACGAATACAGCGATCGGAAAAACAATCGCTTAGTGACGCTGAAGTTAGGGGGTGAAAGGGTTACCTGGGGGGTGATCAAGGGGTTAAACCTTTATTAGGGGGGGTTAGGGGGCTACCCTGGACCTAAAGGGGCCTAATCCTAACTGCCCTGCAACTTTTTACAATCACAGATGACACTAAATGCAGTGATCAGTAAAATAAATGATCACTGCAATCAGTGACACTGTGATTGGGGGCTTTGGGGTGACCTGGGGGGTGATCTGGGGGTGACTGGGGGGTGATTTGTGTGCCTATGTGTACCTACGTGTCAGTGGACTGTTAGTGCACTAACCTGCTTCCTCTCTGCTCGGCGCCGGGAACGGAAAGACCGCGGCGAGGGAGATGACATCACTTCCTCCAGCCTTGTTTACATCACATGGCGGAGGAAGCATTTTCATTGGCCGGGAGCGATCGCGAGGGGGGGGCGGAATCGAGCGCCCCCCCCTCATGCCTGATCGCTCCTGAACACTTAACGGCCGCTCACTGCAGTGAAGGGGGGTCCGGATGGACCCCCCAACTGCACAAAGGCGATCACGTAGATCTACTTGATTCTGCCTGTCCGTGCCATTCTGCCGACGTAAATCGGCGGTGGGCGGTCGTTAAGTGGTTAAGCACATAAGCGTGAGGTACCCCCACCTTTTTTTTTTTAGCACAAGTTGTCATGGGCCATGGTGTCCTACACTAACAGTGTAATAATGTACAGTTCATGTGGATATCTTTTACTCTTGGTTTCGAGAGGAATGCACAGAACTGAAGAAGAGGCAAAGAGACCCTAAACATCATCTAACCATCCAGATGTGATTTTTAACCACTTCGCGCCCGGGCCATATGAAAAAGACGTCCACAAAGCGGTCGTCAATTGCTCATAGGACGTCTATGGACGTCCTTCCATTGACTTCCGCGATGCGCGCCACCGCGGGCGCGCATCGGGGAAAAGCTGTGTCCGCCGTGTCAGGCGGGTGCTGATGCGCGTGCCTGGCGGCGGCGATGTCCGCCAGGTACGAGCGATCGGCTGTCACAGAGCCAGGGACGTGGATATCTGTGTGTAAACACAGAGATCCACGTCCTGTCAGGGAGAGCAGACGGATGGTGTGTCCCTTGTACATAGGGACACCCATCAGTCACCTCCCCCAGTCAGTCCCCTCCCCCCACAGTAAGAACATCTAGCAGGGAACATATTAACCCCTTGATCGCCCCCTAGTGGTTAACCCCTTCCCTGCCAGTCACATTTATACAGTAATCAGTGCATTCTTATAGCACTGTTCGCTGTATAAATGTGAATGGTCCCAAAAATGTGTCAAAAGTGTCCGATGTGTCCGCCATAATGTCACAGTCACAAAAAAAAATCGCAGATCGACGCCATTACTAGTAAAAAAAAAAAAAAAATCATAATTCTATTCCCTATTTTGTAGGCGCTATAACGTTTGCGCAAACCAATCACTATACGCTTATTGCGTTTTTTTTTTTACCTAAAATATGTAGAATACGTATCGGCCTAAACTGAGGAAAAATTTTATTTTATTTTTTTAAATTGGTATATTAATTATAGCAAAATGAAAAAATATTGTGTTTTTTTCAAAATTGTCGCTCTATTTTTGTTTATAGCGCAAAAAATAAAAAACGCAGAAATGATCAAATACCACCAAAAGAACGCTCTATTTGTGGGAAAAAAGGACGTCAATTTTGTTTGGGAGCCACGTCGCACGACCGCGCAATTGTCATTCAAAGCGTGACAGTGCTGAAACCTGAAATTTCGCCTGGGCAGGAAGGGGGTTATGTGCCCAGTTGTCAAGTGGTTAAGCCCCCAGTATGGTAATCTAATCAAGTACTACATTGAATTTACCAAAATAAATAGCAAATTAAATGTAATAAAGGGCTGTAAACACTAAGCTTCAGGGAGAACTGATTGCCAGGTTTGCTTAGCAAAAGGAATTTCAAATACTAGAGGAATATGACTGCCTTTGCATTGGGCTTTAGTTCAGAAAGAATGAGTCACTTTTTCTGTGCTGGTTTCATGCTTGTCATGGCACTGAAATGTTGCCATGTGAAATTTGCTGGATCATGCCCCACACCACAACTGTTAGAAATTTTGATCTGATTACCTGTTGCAATTTTTCCAGTGCTTTGAATAATTTCTTCTGCCCTGTTCAGCCACCTCCCTGCCAGTTGTACTGTACAATATATGTGCTCAGGAAATTCACTGGCATATATCTGTTGTACACAGCACTAAAATAACTGACCGCTGCATAACAGCTGCATAACAATCATGCTAAATGAACGGAGGGTTGTATCATATACTGTATTTATTGGCATATAACACTGACTTTTTTACCCTGAAAATAGAGAGTAAACTGTGCCTGTGCGTGTTATACGCCTGTGCGTGTTATACGCGGATAAATACGGTAGTTAATTCCATATATATTTCCAAGTCTGTACAGCCCACCTGTACTTTGTGTTCCAGTGAAGTGACGTCTGGGGATATTTACAGGTTGGCTGGATTTGACATTGCCCTTGTTAACAAGCCCCAGATTCTCAAACAGTACCGTTGACATGTTCAGAATTCAGCAAGACCATATCATAAGGCTTTCAGTAATGTCCTCCAAAAAGTAATTTATGCATATTCTAAAATAGTAAAGTACAACAATATATATATATATATATATATATATATATATATATATATATATATATATATATATATATATATGCACACATACCCATAAATACATGAACATATTTGCATTATTTATTCATTCCTATATATTTAAGTATTTAGCATGCCCCACATTGGGTGCTAACATATATTAGAGTAGGACCCGACCCCAGACTATTTAACAGGGATGCATAATAATAATTAATGCAAATGTAATTTCTTTAAATTCAACTAATTTATTTAGTTTGATTGTTTTTGTTTGTTTTTACTAATAACTGGTACACATGATACACGCATCCCTGCTTTTATGTCTGCAAAACCTTTTATAGATTATGTCTAATAAAATCACATTAGAGAAAGGAAGGCAGAAGATGATCTATGAAGATATCAGAATTTGGATGCAAAAGCCCCTTCAGAGTCAATTAATAAATAGTGCCATACAGTTAATTATGCCATTCTGTCTGAACACTCAATGTGCATGCTGAATTACCAACCTGGTTTCTGGTATCTGCATTCTCCACCCGTATGCCTTATTGTTAGTTAGCATGATCACCTATCTCAGTGAAAGGCCAAGAAAAATAAATAAAGCTGATTTCCAAGTATGGATATTATTGTTTAGGTACATTGGTCCAATTTGGACCAATGTAAGTAAGCATATTCCATACCTGGCCAATCCCTGTGGAAGCTGGAAATCACTGTTGTAGACACCACTACTACAGTGATCTTCACTAGCTTATGGGTCCAGTGGCATTCAGAGAACACTTTGGGATGTAACCACCCCACCTCTCCACCCCATCCAATCAGAGAACACTTGCATTCATTTATAAAATGCAAAGTGTTCCTTGAATGGTGCCTGTGCTGAGTTAGTGATCTCCAGTGTTCCTAAAGAGGAGGACAGCCATCCGGCATAGGACCAGGAAGCTAACAGTGATCACTGTAGTGTGCAGTGCCTACTACAATGATTTCCAGCTTCCACAGGATTTGGTCAGGTATGTAAAATGCATATGTACATTGGTCAAAGTAGGAGTCGGACCAATGTAACTTAGCAAAAATAACCATACTTGGAATTCAGCTGGGGGGAGGGGCACAAATAGTACCAGGAATCAAGAAGGATGAACCAGCAGAAATCCATTTAATGGGTGACCCTGCTGGCCCCCTCCAGCCCAACATCCTTTGATTGAAAAGTCAAATTCAATTAAATTGTTAGCTGAACAGATGCTACATTCAGTTATATGCAGCTGTTGTACAAATATTTTGTACAGCTGCCACCAGTGGCTGTCAGAATACAATAGCCCAGCAGGGGGATTCATGCATCTGCATTGTGTATCATAGTTGGAGGTATATGTTAAATTTTTTGGTCAGCCCTGAATGAAAAAAAGACAGCTTTAGTCTATGTAGCGCCCACCCCATATAGGGGTGCTATATACCCAAATTTAGGGGCTGGTCTGAGATAGTAGTTGGGCTCAGACCATTCTCATTTATAGGTTGTGCTGCTTTATTTCTCCAGGTGGTATACTGGTGTGCAGTTCCCTGTGGCCTGTAGGTGGCACTGCCATAACGGGTCAGGGTTGAACCATCAGTACTAGTGCTTTGCCTTGGGGTGTCCTCTCTCGTCAGCGGTACAGTGGGCGTGGTTGGCCTGCTGTGCATGCTGGGAGAGGATAGATAAGGGGCAGACGCCGCCTGGGAGGGGTCTTCGGAGGAGGAGAGGAGTCGAAGTCCAAGTGCGTGGCGCATGGCCCTCCAGGCCATGGGGCCACGTGTGCATCGGTCCCAGGCACCTTTAGTCCTGGGGCTGCATCTTCAACACTGGGCCCAGCACCTTTAGCTGGAGCCCACTTCTGGGAAAAGGAATCCCAGGGTGTCCCTCGTGAGGGAGCCCGCTTCTAAGAAGAGGAGGCCGGGGGAGGACCTTTCTGACGGACCGGTGAGAGTTCACGGTGAAGGAAGGGGCCCGGTAACTTTCTGGAGGGATTCATCTATCCACCAAGGGCCTAGTAATGTGCTGCTGCTGGCACCTGTCCTTACATACCAAAAAGCTGAGAGGTTAGGGGCCTGATAGAGTCTGTGGCAGAGAGTCTCCCGATCGCATCTAGGAAAAGAACCTGATTAAACGTTCGAGCATCACTTCGGCTGCTAGGATCCACTTTGCAGGAGACTATCCGGGTGAGCTAAACCAACTCTGGGATAGAGTAGCGATTATGATATCTGCTTGTGCCTGGACTAATCTCCCAAACCTTGCTGTCCTGTCTCTTATCCACCCTTACCTATCTGCTGAACATTGAGAAAATAAACTCAATGTTGGAGTTTAAAGTGGTGTGGACATTGGAATTACTTGGGGGGAAAACAGAGACTTGTCCCTATATCCTAGGAGATGAGAACCAACTAATGGAAGAACCTAGCTGTGGGACCCAAATACATAACACCGCTTAACCTCCTCAACCAGGAGGGTATGGGCATATAGTACGGTGTGCCTTTTTTTCTACAAGTGAGCCAAAGGTAGGGAAAAGGGTCCGTGTGCTACATATCTATTTGTATTACAGTATATATTATATTATATTGCAATTCAGCTGTCTTTGACTTCACTAGTTTCTTTTTTTAGGGCTGTTTTGTTTTATTTTCACCTGTTGTTTCTGCCAGTAACACACTTCTGGTCCGAGGCTGACAACACTCACGTAATGCACAGTGAGGACACCATTGTTTGCTTTCCTGGTTTGGACTACAAAACCTTCCTCTCTCATCATCTCAATGGCAATTGAGAAGGTGTTATGTAGTTCAAATAGGATATTTGGAGAAGTTGATATAGTTGTTTCATATATCAGTTCCATGCACAATATACTAATGCAGTTGCTGTATCTAAACAGTTGTAAGCTGTAATATATACATTATAATTTTTTTCTTAATATTAGATACATTTTAAGAGATTGTTTTCAGAGTTGGGTTAAAGTGGTTCTAAAGGCAGAAGGTTTGTTTAAAATAATGCATTCTATGCAGTAGCCACCCTGGCGGTATGATTATGTCAGATTTTTGCGACTCAAAGTGGTACAATTGTTTTGCATAGAAATTTGGCGTTTTATATTGTAGGCTTGTAATTCTTAGTAATAACAAACTTAAATCTGTCCAAACAAGAGTCTAGTAGATATCCTGGGTCTGATAAAGTTTGAAACACTAAATCATAAATTATAATATAATAAATAACTATAAATAATCATAAAAAATAATAATATAATAATAAAATGTATTTCTCCACAATTCACTATCGCTCGATTCTGCAAGTGATTCTAATTTATTATCACTGTTTTCTAGCTGGTCTAAAACCACTTTTGACATAAAGGAACACTTTTTGGTTGCTATGGACAATCTCCAGTTTCCAGGCGGAAAGAACAGTATATATAATATAAAACTGCATGCAGAGCACTGGACAAAGCACTAGGGACAAAAGGGATGTCAAATTATTTCATACAGTTGTGTAATGTGTAAGATTAGTGTACTGTATGCGTTATGTTTTGTGTACTTTTTGAATTTGCGGAGGACATCGCAGGATCCTGGGGACAAGGTGAGTACACAGCACCAGGATCCTGCAATGCAATCCCGAGTGTGGCTCGTGGTTACTGCTAATGGTACTGAAATTTAACCTCGAGCCACACTTGGAAAAACCGCCAGGGAGGTTAAGTTAAAAAAACGTTTGTGTGCAGCAGCCCCCTCAGCTCCCCTAATACTTACCTGAGCCCCATCTAGATCCAGCGATGTTACATGAGAGCTTCGGGTTTCCAGAGCTCTCCCTCCTCATTGGCTGAGACAGCAGCAGGTACAATTGGCTCCCGTTGCTGTCAATCAAAGTTGATTTTCATTTCCTTTACAAGTGTGTTCGACTAAAAAAAGGAATGCAGTATTTAGGAAACTTGATTGACAAAACCTATGCTCACTTTTCCCCCATAAACCCAGGTGAACCCAGATAAAAAAAAAAAAAAATCTTTTCTGTAATCCCCATGAAAACTTCAAAACAAAAACTGGAACTGTGCAATTGAACTAAAAATATTTTTTTAATCTATGGGAAATGTTTGTTTTCTTACAGATTCACGGAATGCTCATATCACCACCCGAAGTGAAATCTTATACATTAGAAGAAAATGAATGTGTCTCCCCTTTGCCTTCACTATCATCTTGTTCAACGGCAACAACAGTCAGAAATCTGTTGATTGCGGCAAGCACACTGATACACAAAGTTTTATAAACTTGGAGTTTTTAGAAGGCATTATACTTTTACACAAATGTTATCATTAAGGTCCATGTATAATTGCACTATTAAAATTATGTTTTTTACACAAAGTAAAGTATTTTTTATCAAAATCTTTGATCTGGGTTTTACTATGTTATTTTGTTGGAGCTTTTCGTCTGGATTTCTTGGCACAAAGTAGGTGTAGTTTCATGGAAATCAAACAATAACTGGACAATGTTTGGGTACATAGGTGTAGGGATCATGTTCAAAGCATTCAGCCAACTTCAGACAGGTCAACAATGCAAAGAAAAAAAAAAACTCCACTTGTACCTCTCCACCCATTTTTCTATGTTAGATTTATTTTGCTTTTCTGTGTATTAAAGGGCTTTTTTTGCTAAGATGTACTATATATAGTACAGTAAAATATGCTTTGGGCTATAATGTGTCCTAGTTTTTCAGGACAATCTCCCTTTATTCCTCTAAGACTCACCATAGTTATGTAGTTCAGACTTAAATACATTAAAGTTCATAGGAGACATCTACAGGGGCTTAAGAAAGTTTTACTTTAGATGATATAATAATGGAATATCAAAACACAACAGATGAGCCCCAAATATATTATTCTAAAATCTATGTGACAAAGTGAGAGGCTGGCAAATCATTAATAGAAAGATGTCTTTTCGCACTGCATCGCCTTTGCAGCTTACTATGTGCTTTAAATTTCTGGAGCGCTCTGTACTTATCGTATATGAAAATGAAGGATATCCACTTAAGCAAAGTACAGTAGCCTCAGGGAATGCTTAAATGGCCTTTGGGAGGGAGGAAAAGAGATGTACATCTATTTGAAATCTAAGAGTAATATTATGAAGTGTGGTATCCTCATTTCTCCCCTCACAGAACTAGTGATTTTCCAAATGACCTAAATGACAAATACTCAAATAATAAAGTAGATGGAAAGCTTAAAAGATACATCGAATAATAGTGAGTTTCAGCGGGAAGCATCTATAGGTTACATCTCCAGTTAAAAAAAAAAAAATGGATTGAAGATAATAAAAATTGTAAAACTTTTCAGAAATATTTCTTAGACTTAGTCGGACACCAGTTGATTCAAACAGAGGCTGGCTCCTCAAAAATCACGCAGATCATCCCCCACAGTGTTGGTGCTATGTTTTTCTAAGAACCATTTAAGGAGAAAGTAGAGCAGTTTGTATCTATCTAGATCCATCTATCTATCAATTTTTTTTTTTTGTTATTTTTTTTTTCTTTTTACTCAGGTAATGTGTGATTGAAATCAAGGCAGATGGTGTGTTTTTTGTTATGTGATTTTTTTATATTGTATTAATTAAAAAAAAAAAATCTTAAATAAAACCCCCCAAACTCTCTTAGTTTCTCTTTTAGATAATTTTTTCCATCTTTTGTTTAATATTTCCATTGAATAGGAACAAGGCAGAACATGGTGATAACAGTGGTTTGGCATTTCACACATATATGCATTATTATTATTATTATTAATTATTATAAAGTATTTATATGCTGTGTTTCCCCGAAACTAAGACCTACCCCGAAAATAAGACCTAGTGTTATTTTCCAGGAGGGCTGCAATATAAAGCCTACCCCAAAAATAATCCCTAGCTTAAAATGCTTGTAAAATCCTATAACCCACTCTATTACAGTAGTATATAATGTACAATGTGTGTGTTTCTGTAATATAAATCTGGGGAAAAGAGCTCCGGCAGGTCACAGAAGCGCAGAACAGCGCTATAACGAAGGTATTTGGCACAATTATATTACATAAACACACACATTGTACATTATATACTACTGTAATAAAGTGGATTATAGGATTTTACAAGCATTTTAAAGTGGAGGTCCACCCTAAAAAAAAAATAGGCAAAAAGGCTGAAAAAATTAATAAAAATACATTTATATATACCAGAAAAGGCTGTTACTGGGCAGATCGTCCTAATCTGCCTCTTCCGAGGTTCTGAGATCTCCTCCTTGCGTTGCCTCCTGGGAAATGGAGGCACGCTGCCTTCTGGGAAATGGAGGCACGCTGCCTTCTGGGACACACAGGACTGTGTGCCCATTCACAAATAGCCACACGACTCGTGCATGCGCGAGCCAGGCGACTCGCGCATGCGCAGTAGGAAACGGGCAGTGAAGCCGCAAGGCTTCACTGCCTGTTTCCCTTAGTGAGGAATGTGGCGCCGGGACCCGGTCCGAGGGACGGATCTCCCTCGGGCGGCCGACATTGCGGGCAACCTGGACAGATAAGTGTGCTTATTAAAAGTCAGCAGCTACAGTGTTTGTAGCTGCTGACTTTAATTGTATTTATTTTTTACCGCCAGACCTCCACTTTAACTTAGTTCACACTGGGGATTCCTGTCAGGCAGGGGGAGAGAAGACAGCACATTACATGGTAAGACCTACCCCAAAAATAAGCCCTACTGTGTCTTTTGTTGCCAAAATTAATATAAGACCCAGGCTTATTTTCGGGGAAACACGGTAGCGCTGATAGTTTATGCAGCACTTTACAACATAAGAGCAGACAGTACAATTACAATACATTTTTTACAATAGGAATCTGAGAGCTCACAATCTAGGCATATCACCAACTTCTTTATAGGCAGTAACTGCACCATATTCAATTAACTTGGTTAGTAATTCATGTCTTGATCTAATTAATGTTTTGATCTGGTTTAATGTATAGCATATAAAATGTTATTAAACTTTTTATTTCCTTAAAGTGGAAGTAAACCCTCCTATCATTTTCAGGCAAGGAAGCTGCCATCTTGGCCTCTGTTTAATCTTCAACTGCCATGTTGCTGCACATGTGATCAGTTATGACACCAGCCATTGGATGGTTTGACAGTTTGGTTGAGAGCACAACCAATGTAACAGTTGGCATTCCCGGCATGCCGGGAATTTAACTGCTTTTTGAAACTGTTAAATCGATGGGTTAACTTCTGCTTTAAGACGTTTTTACCTATTAATCCAAATATAGATACTGTAGAGGAGTCTAAAAGGGGAGACAGACCTGGGGGAGAGATAGTTGGCTACCTTGGGGTATATATGAAAATTGAAGAGGAAGGGAGCAGAAGGTGGTTGGGGGAGGTTGATTCATTCATTTAAAGGGGGTAGGGACAGAGCAATTGTAAACAAGCCAGTAATTTGATTTGCCCATTTGTGCTCTCATTTCTCATTCTCAAGTTATACAATATCCAAATATTTCTTGGTTTGCTGGAATTGGACCCCATAGTACCAGGTTTTTGTGTATTCCTTACTCATGTCGGTGAGGGAGGCATTTAGATCCTCTATTGTCATAATGTCTGAATATCCACTCTGGCAAACCTACGTCCCATTGTTGATGGCTTTATTTCCCATTGCTCGGAGGACATTCAAAAGGTGGATCAATAAGGAATTCTTGTATTTATTTTAATTTTTGGTGGAATTCCTCTTATGGTGACATCTTCCTGTCAAAATTCTGTCTCATAACAATATTTAGTAAAATTCACATCATATCAATAAAGCCAGGATTCCCATATCTGCTTTTTTTCCCTTGACAACATTGCCATGTCTTTTCTCATATGGTAATATTTATTTTAACCCAAACAAACATTAATTGTATTTATGCCGTACATACTCTGCCTTCTTTCCGAACATTTGTTTAGACTCCCCATATATAGAAATGACTGTTATCGTTAGGCCTCATCAAAAATATACTTGCTTATTATGTCTGTATAACGGTAAATATTATATTTCACTTAAAAACTGACTGTTATCTTGTATTTGTGTCATAGTGTTTATGTGTTTTACATTACAATGATATAATTGTTTAATGTTGAATTTTTTGTTTTATCTCATCACTTTTTATCAGTATCCAAGATTTTAATTATTGGTTTTATAGGCAAAAAACAACCCTCTCAAGATAGTACTAAAGTTTTAACATTTAGACCAGAAATCTGAACTCTTCATCACCGATGAGTCATTTGATTTGCATCTTGTTAACTTGGTCTGCAGCAGTAAAGCTTTAGCGCACTTAAGCTTATATTTTTCCTTCCTTGGTTCCTCCTTTTCCAACCATCAAAATGCTAAATACATAAAAATAAAAAAAACATTATATTTATAGTATCTAGCTATTATGAACACTGTGACATCATCACTGGGTCTCCGTTCTTCTCTATGCAATGCAGGCAGATCATGCTTGGTGTGAGGGGATAGCAGGATCCTGTTCATAGCATCCTCAAAACATTCAAACAACCTACATCAGTACTTTAACCCTAATGCAAGCCGTTGGATGGCTCTTGGAAGGAGTTATACAAATATCAAAATGCCTTGATGTGTGGATGTCAGTTTTGAGTAGCGGGCATTCTTATATATGCTGTATTTGCATAAAGACTGCCCTGGGTAACACCCACATGTAATGCTTGCTTAGCCTCCATGGTTGAAAAACATGAAATATAATGAATGAAAGTAGTGGTCCGAACAGTAATGCTCATGGGCTAGCACAAAGGTATTTTGAATAAAAGAGACCACACAAAAATATAATCCAACACATATTTATTTTACTTGGATATTTATATGACCACGGTGTTATCCATAGGGGGTTAACATAAATCCTTTAACCACTTAAGCCCCGGACCATTTTGTAGCTAAAGGACCAGAGGTGATTTCAGAATTTTGCACTGCGCTGCTTTAACTGTAAATTGTGCGGACATGCAATGTTGTACCGAAACGAAATTTGCGTCCTTTTCTTCCCACAAATAGAGCTTTCTTTAAACGGTATTTGATTGCCTCTGCGATTTAAATTTTTTGCGATATAAACGGAAATAGACCGAAAATTTTGAAAAAAAATGATATTTCTACTTTTTGTTATAAGAAAAATCGAATAAACTCAATTTTAGTCATACATTTAGGCCAAAATGTATTCAGCCACATGTCTTTAGTAAAAAAAATGTCAATAAGCGTATATTTATTGGTTTGCGCAAAAGTTATAGCGTCTACAAACTAGGGTACATTTTCTGGAATTTACACAGCTTTTAATTTATGACTGCCTATCTCATTTCTTGAGGTGCTAAAATGACAGGGCAGTACAAAACCCCCCCAAATGAACCCATTTTGGAAAGTAGACACCCCAAGGAAATTGCTGAGAGGCCTGTTGAGCCCATTGAATATTTTTTTTTTTGTCCCAAGTGATTGAATAATGACAAAAAAAATAAAAAATTACAAAAAGTTGTCACTAAATGATATATTGCTCACACATGCCATGGTTATATGTGGAATTACACCCCAAAATAAATTTTGCTGCTTCTCCTGAGTACGGGAATACCACATGTGTGGGACTTTTTAGGAGCCTAGCCGCGTACGGTACCCCAAAAACCAAGCACCACCTTCAGGATTTCTAGGCACAAATTTTTGATTTCACTCCTCACTACCTATCACAGTTTTGAAGGCCATAAAAATGCCAAAATAGCACAAAACCCCCCCAAATGACCCCATTTTGGAAAGTAGACACCCCAAGCTATTTGCTGAGAGGCATGTTGAGTATTTTACAGCTCTCATTTGTTTTTGAAAATGAAGAAAGAAAATTTTTTTTTTTGTTTTTTTTTTTTAAATTTTCAAAACTTTGTGACAAAAAGCGAGATCTGCAAAATACTCACAATACCTCTCAGCAAATAGCTTGGGGTGTCTACTTTCCAAAATGGGGTCATTTGGGGGGGGGGTTTTGTGCCATCTGGGCATTCCATGGCCTCTGAAACTGTGATAGTCCCAAAAAGTCTCACACATATGGTATCCCCGTACTCAGGAGAAGCAGCAGAATGTATTTTGGGGTGTAATTCCACATATGCCCGTGGCATGTTTGAGCAATATATCATTTAGTGACAACTTTGTGCAAAAAAAAAAAAAAAAATTGTCTTTTTTCCGCAACTTGTGTCAACATATAAAATATTCCATGGACTCGACATGCCTCTCAGTATACAGCTTGGGGTGTCTACTTTCCAAAATGGGGTCATTTGGGGGGGTTTTGAACTGTTCTGGCATTTTATACACAACATTAGGAAGCTTACATCCACTCTTCTAACCACTTGAAGACACAGCCCTTTTTGACACTTTTTGTTTACATGAAAACATATTTTTTTTGCAAGAAAATTATGTTGAACCCCCAAACATTCTATATATTTTTAAAGCAAAGGCCCTACAGATTAAAATGGTGGGTGTTGCATTTTTTTTTTCTACACAGTATTTGCGCAGCGATTTTTCAAACACATTTTTTGGGGAAAAAATACACTTTTTTAAATTTTAATGCACTAAAACACAATATATTGCCCAAATGTTTGATGAAATAAAAAAGATGATCTTAGGCCGAGTACATAGATACCAAACACGACATGCTTTAAAATTTCGCACAAACGTGCATTGGCGACAAACTACATACAATTTTAAAAGCCTTTAAAAGCCTTTACAGGTTACCCCGTTGGATTTACAGAGGAGGTTTACTGCTAAAATTACTGCCCTCGATCTGACCTTCGCGGTGATTCCTCACATGCATAGTGCAATTGCTGTTTACATATGACGCCAGACAGACACTTGCGTTCGCGATTGGGCAAGAGCAGGGCAGGACAGGGGTGCTTTTTTTTATTTATTTTTTTTTATTATTAATTTTACTTTTTTTTTTTTTTTTAAATTGTTCCTTCCATATTTATTTATTTTTTTATCATTTTTATTGTTATCTCAGGGAATGTAAATATCCCCTATGATAGCAATAGGTAGTGACAGGTACTCTTTTTTGAAAAAACTGGGGTCTTCTAGACCCTAGATCTTTCCTCAAAGCATCTTACCACACCAAGATCGGTGTGATAAAATGCTTTCCCAATTTCCCAATGGCGCTTTTTATATCCGGGGGGGGGACATTCCCTCCCACTGCTTGTAAAAGCAGTCCAGAGGCTAATTAGCCACTAGGATTGCTTTTACATGAAAGCCGGCTGCTGGCTGAAAAGAATGATACCAAGATGATACCTAAACCCGCAGGCATCATTCTGGTATAAACATTCAAAGTCCAGCAACATACCAGTACGTTGCTGGTCCTTGTTGGACATGTATTGTAATCTTTTTTTTTCATGCAGCCAGTTGGCTGAACGAAAAAAGAGATTGATCGGTGGGTATGCCCACCATTAGAATACCGCCCTTCATCCACCCACTTCTAATGATGGGCATACATGCACCATTTATATATGCCGAAGCATGGGGGCATCTTCCCGCAAAAGTTATGCCGCACACACATGGTCGGACTTTTCCACGGGCAAGCCTCCGTCGGCATTTCGACCGTATGTACGCGGCATTAGGAGCAAAATCGCTCCTCCGCTCCTCCGCCCCTGCTGCCCCAATGCTTCGGCATATATGCTTTTTTTTTTAACTGTGGTGGTGAAATCACCTCCTACAGCACTGGAGTCGCAGGGATCAGGCCTGTCTCTGCGAACGCTGCAGTTATGTGTGTTGTGTTTTGTAAGTGACAGTGATCGATCGATACTGCACTTGGGTGGCCTGGGCTGGACGAAGGGGCAAAACGCAGGTGCTAGCAGGTATCTGGGCTGATCCCGCTAACACTGCATTTTTGGGAACCCTAAACTGCTGGGGACGCTAGTATAGATCTGATCAGATCAGATATTGATCTGATCAGATACTATACCACTAAGGGGGGTGTATGCTTCACGCGTGGGTGTTAGCGTTACTGGCACTAACCTGATGCTGCCTGGGGTGTGACGCAGACCCTCTCTGGCGCTAAAACCTAATTGATATCACCCGCCGGGCGATCAGGGGGTTAAACCTTTATTGGGTTATATATACGGCGGGTGCCCTGACACTATAAAAAGCAAACTAACTAACCAGCGTCACCCGTAACACTTATATGGTGATTACTGGTGAAAGGGTTAACTAGGGGCAATTAGGGGTTAAAACCTTTATTAGATAATATATGGGGGTACCTGATGCTATAAAAACCTGCGGCGAACCTAAAAAAAATTACTGGCTACCGATCTGCATCACCGACACTAAGACAGCGTTCAGAAAAACGATCGCTTAGCGCCAGTGGTGATAGGGGGTGAAAGGGTTACCTGGGGGGTGATCAAGGGGGTTAAACCTTTATTAGGTAATATATGGGGGTACCTGACGCTATAAAAACCTGCGGCGAACCTAAAAAAAATAACTGGCTACCTATCGGCATCACCGACAATAAGACAGCGATCAGAAAAACGATCGCTTAGCGACAGTGGTGATAGGGGGTGAAAGGGTTACCTGGGGGGTGATCAAGGGGTTAAACCTTTATTAGGTAATATATTGGGGTACCTGACGCTATAAAAACCTGCGGCGAACCTAAAAAAAATAACTGGCTACCGATCGGCATCACCGACAATAAGACAGCGATCAGAAAAACGATCGCTTAGCGACAGTGGTGATAGGGGGTGAAAGGGTTACCTGGGGGGCGATCAAGGGGGTTAAACCTTTATTAGGTAATATATGGGGGTACCTGATGCTATAAAAACCTGCGGCGAACCTAAAAAAATAACTGGCTACCTATCGGCATCACCGACAAAAAGACAGCGATCAGAAAAACGATCGCTTAGCGACAGTGGTGATAGGGGGTGAAAGGGTTACCTGGGGGGCGATCAAGGGGGTTAAACCTTTATTAGGTAATATATGGGGGTACCCGACGCTATAAAAACCTGTGGCGAACCTAAAAAAAATTACTGGCTACCGATCGGCATCACCGACGCTAAGACGGCGAACAGAAAAATGATCGCTTAGCGACAGTGGTGATAGGGGTGAAAGGGTTATCTGTGGGGCGATCAGGGGGTTAAACCTTTCTTAGGGGGGGTTAGGGGGCTACACTGGACCTAAAACTAAACTTTGGTGACAAGTTACAGTCACAAATGTCACTGATTGCAGTGATCAGTAAATAAATGGTCACTGCAATCAGTGACACTGTGGCTGGGGGCTGGGGGGTGATCTGGGGGTTGATCTGGGGGTGTCTGGGGGGCCTGGGGGGCGATTTATGTACCTATGTGTCCTGTTGTCAGTGTAGTGTTTTGTGCACTAACCTGGCATCTTCTCCTGTACGGCGCTCGGTATATGTGAGCGCCGCAGGAGAGATGACATCACTTCCTCTGCCAGTGTAAACATTACACAGGCAGGGGAAGCTCTCTCATTCGCCGAGGGCGATCGAGAGGGGGTGGCCGGAATCGAACGGCCGTCCCCTCATGCCTGATTGCTCCCGATCAGTTAACCACTGCTCACTGTAAAGAAGGGGGGTCCGATCGGACCCCCCAACTATACAAAGGCAGTCACGTAGATATACGTGATTCTGCCTGTCGGTGCCATTCTGCCGACGTATATTTACAGTGGGTGGTCGTTAAGTGGTTAAATAAAAATTAAATAAGCCATCATGGCCAAATTATATTATCAAAAATTTAACTGGTGTCCATCCAGTCCAAGCTGGACGACTACTCCCCCGTTTGGACAACAACATGACTTCTAAAAATAGGGAGGGAGGGCGGGCGCCGCTGCCTGGTCCGGAACGGTCTGAGGTAAACTGCTCCCCGCTCTTCTGATAGCTTCACCCGCGCGGGCTAGTCAGAGCTGAACTGGCCAATCAGCTGCTCGCCCCTGTCCACCAATCCCATGGCTGTTGCTACCCAGGGATTATGCCTCAAGCTCAAACAACCTGTGGGGATAAAACAAAGCAGGAGAACTGCAATCCTTTCCCCTTTGAGCTAACCCATGGTGGTCCAGCTTAATGCTGTGACCTTTCATGGGCTAGCACAAAGGTTTTTTGAATAAAAGAGACCACACAAAAATATAATCCAACACAATTTATTTTACTTGGATATTTATATGGCCACGGTGTTATCCATAGGGGGTTAACATAAATCCTTTAAATAAAAATTAAATAAGCCATCATGGCCAAATTATATTATCAAAAATTTTACTGGTGTCCATCCAGTCCAAGCTGGACGACTACTCCCCACCGGCCGGAGCCAGTAACATAGGTACTGGCTGAGGCCCCCCCACCACCGTGGCTGATACAATCAAATCTTGCAGACCCATATTGAAAATGTCCAGGCCTATAAGAGATAAGTGGACCATATCCTTCCTGAACAAACCTGGAACAAAACCTTCCAATTCCAAATGGCGAAAGGAAAGACCGCCAGATGAAATTAGAAAACTATGAATTGTTCTATTAAGTCTCCTCCGTATCCTATCCAAATAAAACAGGCCACCCTGAGGAGACCACAAAAGCCTCGGGATCATTTCCGAAATTGTCAAGGTCATGGATGGGAACATAAGTTTTATGAAACGAAGATCCCTCTTCATTTCACATAATAAATCCCATGTACCCATCTTCCCGATATCATTCCCTCCCGCATGAATGACCAAAATTTGGGGGGGGAGGCCAAATGCTGGCCAAATAGGATAATTGTTCCTTAAGATTCATCCAACGCAAACCCCTGACACCTGACCAAAAAACCTTAAAAGACTTAAGCCCCGTACACACAATCGGATAACCTATGGATTTTCGTCCGATGGATTTGTCCATTGGAATTCCGATGAAACTGTTTTTCATCAGTCTTGGCCACACACCATCAGTCAAAAAACCGACCGTTCCAAACGCGGTGACGTAAAACACTCCGATGAGCCGAGAAAAATGAAGTTTAATGCTTCTGAGCATGCGTCGACTTGATTCTGAGCATGCGTGGGTTTTTTAACCGATGGACTTGCCCATAGACGATCGGAAATTCCCATCGGTTTTTTATCCATCGGAAAATTTTAAAACAAGTTCTATTTTTTACAACCGATGGAAAAAAGACCGATGGGTACCATACACGATCGGTTGGTCTGATGAAAACCATCCATCGGACGGTTTTCATCAGTCAAACCGATCGTGTGTACGGGGCTTTAGAGTCCAGACCTAAATTGGAGGAGTAAGTTCTGGATTCAACATGTTTGGCCGCCCAAAACACGTAGGAGTGGCCCACTATCCAAACAATTGTCTTGAGGTGATCTGAAAAGAAAAATTACAAAATTAGAAGCTCAGGACGAACATACAACTTATATCTGTTACTACCCCAACGGCCTATACGTTTTAATTTTTCTTCTGAAAGACCCAATGAATCAGCTGTAGTGGCTGCCCCGATCCGAAATGAATGGGAAGAAAAGCGGAAACCAGAGAGGTTGAGGCGTTTTAAACAGGCAGCCAAAACAGCTGAGAATTGGAACCTAGTCAAAGACGATAAGTCCTTGTGAACAAAAAAGGAATCAACAGAAACAGGTCTAACTGACATATACATAGAAACTTGACGGACAGGACATATAGCCTCATTCGATGAGCTGGCTAAAGAGAACCATTGACCTTTACCAACCGGGGAAGATTTGGACCTACAAATGAAAAGGTGAAGGAAACCTCCTTCGATTATAACATGAGGAAACCTAAGAAAAGATAAACAACGTTTATTTGCAGCCGTAAATTCACCAATCCTGAGGGCTCCAAAGAAAGCTACTGAGAATGCCGCTCTAAAAAGTAGGGACTCAAAATCAGATGAACAAACCTCCTGAAGAATTCTAAGGAGATCGGCCAACAAGGAAACTGAAATTGGACGCCTATTGTCCAGAGAAATCCTAGAGTTCCTAAATCCCTTGAGGACTTAAGTAACTTAAAAGAAAGAGGTAAGAGCTGGTAGACCTGCAAATTTTAGAAAGAATGAGACCCCGGCTAAAATTTTGCTAACAGAAGAAGGGCTAAGATTTGACTGGATAAGGAAAGATAAGAACGCTAAAGCTACATAAGAGGTGACGTTCAAAGGATCCAAACTCAAATCTTGACAGAAAGAACACCATCTAGACCATGAAAGTTTATAATCCAACCACGTCTTATTTGACACTGAATTCCTGAGGTTACAGAGTATCAGTCCCAGATTAAGCCCCCAAAAAAATCTGGGCAAGGGGTCCCTTGTTGATCCGCCGCTGGCGCCAAATCCCGAAACTTCTTGAACTGCAAACTAGACAAAGCATCAGCAATGTTATTATGTATACCCGGTATGTGCTCTGCTTTCAGCCAAATGTTAAAACGCATACAGTGTAAAACCAGAAAACGCAATAATTTAATCACAGGTTCAGACTTTGAAGATAAAGTGTTGACCGCAAAAAGGACACCCTTGTTGTCAGTGTGTAGAAGGATCCTATGATTCATAAAGTCCTCCTTCAAAATTACAACTGAAACCAGGACCGGGAATAACTCCAAAAGGACCAAGTTCTGCAGAACGTCCTTCTGAAGCCATTCCTTGTGCCATTTGCCCGCACACCAGTGGCCCCTCAAAAAAGGCCCGGATGCCTATGGACCCGGACGCATCAGTAAAGAATTCCAACTGGGAGCTGTCAGCAAACTCTTGTTGCCATATCGTGGAACCATTAAAATTACCCAAAAAGGAATCCCAAATTTTTAGGTCTTCCCTGATCCCTTTAGAGATACGAATGTGAGCGTATGGGCTTTTTATACCCCCGATAGCAAGGGAAAATCTGTGTGAAAAAACCCTAGCCATAGGAATAATTCTAGCTGCAAATGCAAAAAGCCCCAAAAGAGATTGGGCTTCTTTCAGCAGAACCTTCCTCTTGGATAGGAAAACTGAGATCAAAGATCTCATCTTCTGGAGTTTTTGCTCCGGCAACCTGAATTCCATGTGTTCAGAATCAATCGTAATTCCCAAAAATTTGAGGGAGGTAGAGGGAAAAAACGTTTTTTTGGATGCCAGAGGCACACCAAAGTGCTTGCAAACATCAACGAATGCCTGCAAAGTTTCCAGGCATTCCGCTGAATCTACCGGTCCAATAAATAAAAAATCATCCAAATAATGAAGAATTGGCCCATGGGGTGATAATTCTGACAAAACCCAATGTAAAAAAGTGGAGAATGCTTCAAAATAAAAGCAAGATAATGAAAACCCCATGGGCATACATTTGTCAAAATAGAATTGTCCCATAAATTGAAAACCCAAGGAGTTAAAACCTTGGGGGTGGACTGGGAGTAAGCGAAAGGCTGACTTAATGTCAGCTTTAGCTAACAATGAACCTTGGCCGGACCGCCTTAACAGGACTAACGCCTCATCAAAAGACGAGTAGCACACCGGGGCTAAAACATCAGAGACCTCATCATTCAATGAAAATTTTGAGTGGTAAGAAAGATGGTGTATCATTCTGAAACAGCCCGGCTCCTTTTTAGGAACTATTCCCAACGGTGAAAGGCGAAAGTCCCGAAATGGCAGAACCGAAAAGGGGCCAGCAAACCTACCATCTGATAGTTCTTTCGATACCTTTTCTTGGACCACCTCCGCGTGTGTATAAGCGGATACCAAATTCTGTACCCGGGTACAACCCGGGCCTTTAAAAGAAGGGACCAAAAACCCTTCCTGGAAACCATCAATTAATAGAGCCGCCATCCTGCGATCTGGATAGCGTTCTAGCCATGGGCGCATTTTTGACAGATTCACCGGAGTCTGAGCTTTTTCCAGGAGTGCCCCTGGGCAATGACTGGAAAGAGGTTGCATTTGATTTGCAAAAACACCTAATAGCCGCGTGCGCCCCATTACAGTGGGAGCATTCATGTTTATATCTACAATTCATCAGGAATTTGCACTGATCTTCATTGAAGGCAAAGCAAAAACCTCTGCGAAAAGCATTTTGAGTGCTGGGTTGCAGTCTAGGAGTGAACTGCGGCTTAGTTGGTAACATTAGATTCAGCCACAAACCCACCTCCTTAGAACCCCAGTGTAATGAGGGATGGACTGCCAATTTTTGACGAAAATTCTCGTCGTATGTGAACCAAGCAGAACCTCCAAAGTGGCGAAATGCTTCAGCAACTATATCCAAGTGTTGAAACAAACCTGAGCATTTACCAGGGAAGCGTTCCCCCATAACTGCTGCATAGATGCAAAAGGCTTGCAACCAGTTCTGGGAGGTTCTAGGGATAGCCCTTCTCCTATCTTCCTCAGCCCTATCACCAGCCTGCCTATCAGACTTGGATAAGAATTCTTTGGAGGCCGGTAACAATGATAGTATATCAAGGAATTCTCCCCTCCAAATCTTGTCTTTAACTGATTTGGGTAAATGAAAACCCAGTGGTGATATCTCACATGGGAGGGGCTCTTTAAAAAAAGATTCACTCACCGTGCCCGCAGAGGGTCTAAGGAGCTGTGAGGGGTTAATAGACAATTGAGGGGTAACAACCCTAGAGCGGGTAAACATTTGTTCTTGGTCCTGTACCATAGGAACATTAAAATCCTGCCAAATGGCACCAACATCATTCATAAAATGCTTATTAGCCATGCTTTTATTAGCTTCATTAGAAGTGTTAAAACACATAATTTCAGCACCAGCCTTCTGTGCCCTCTGACATTCACCCACTGCATTACTCCACAGCTGAATGCCTTGCTCAGCACCAATAACTTGTGCCCCTAAAATTTCACTCGAATTTACAGTGTGTTTTGCACCAGCCACCTGTGCCCCTTGCAAACTTGCAATATTATCTGCACCATTAACATGTGCCCCTTTAAACTGTAGTAAAACATTAGACAAAGAATCAATTAGCACTGAAAATTTAGAACTGGGAGAAATGACAGACATCTCACCATCATGGACCACCTCTTTGTGCTCACTCGCCTCCTCAGGTATAGGGTGAGTAGCGCTGCACTCTGTGACAGGATATTGACTGCTCTCTCCTGACCTGTCAGCTGAGGAGAAGCCGCTGTCCTCTGACGCTTCTACTTCCTAGCAGGCTGCTGTCTTGTTCCACCCCCGCCCACAGACGAGCCTTCTTCTGTTTCAGGGGGAATATGGACAGGTGGAGCTGGACCGCTCTCCTCCTCCAGGCACCGCACTAGCCATTCCTCACCGCCTCTGCTCTCCGCCCTCTCCAACAGCTGACACAAGAGGGCCTCACGGCTGCTGGGAGAACGGCGCTTCATAGTGCAGGAGCTCTGCGCCGCTGCCTGGTCCGGAACGGTCTGAGGTAAACTGCTCCCCGCTCTTCTGATAGCTTCACCCGCGCGGGCTAGTCAGAGCTGAACTGGCCAATCAGCTGCTCGCCCCTGTCCACCAATCCCATGGCTGTTGCTACCCAGGGATTATGCCTCAAGCTCAAACAACCTGTGGGGATAAAACAAAGCAGGAGAACTGCAATCCTTTACCCTTTGAGCTAACCCATGGTCGTCCAGCTTAATGCTGTGACCTTTCAGGAGGAAAGGTTTCCAAAGTAAAGTCTTCTTTGCCGTGTGAAGTCACTTATACTCACCTGGGTCCCCGAACCAGGTTCCTTGCTGACACCGCTTCCTCCTGCAGGGACAGCTCACCTTCACTCCCATTGGTCTGACATCATCTTTCTTCAGAAACCTGTAAGCTGGTTGAAACTATGGTTAGTGAAATAGCTGTTGCCCCAGCCGGGAGGGTAACATTTAACCTGGTTTCCCACACTTTTTCTGAGCTCTGCCTCTCTTTTTGTGCTGTTCATAAAAGGGGGAGGGCTCTGCCCAGACAGGGACAGTTTGCTACATGGGAAAGAAGACACAGGCAAGCAACATAAACTGTAATCTCTAGATGCTTACAAAGAAGAGAGAAGGGGGAGCAGTTCCACCTCAGAGAGCAAGCATGCCTGTTGTCACATCCACCATATAGTGGGATTGCTGGGACCTGCAGTACTCCCTGACGATACCCGTTTGAGACCTGCCACTATGGACTCTGCCATGAATGGAATCTTATCCTGTGTAGGTATGCTGGGGCAGCCACAAGCCTAGTGTTAGGGATTGGGGAAGATAAGAGAAAGACTGTTACTGTTGTTATGTGGAATGGCCATGTTTTTCAGTAAAGCTTTTGAAACTTTGTGCTTGCCTGGTCTGAAGTTACTAAAGGGGTGTAATGCAAGTAACCAGCACACACATGTAGTTTCCAGCCTGGGTCAGAAAGAACATTGACAACAGCTCTGCAGGAGTAATGTGGTGCGGATTAAAGCAAGTGGTTATTTCCCTCTTACCTTAGTATTATCACCACTATCATGTAACACAATTTCATTGTCCTATACCCAATGAATGGGCACCTTTTTCCGTTTATAGGTACACATTTACATATAAGAACACTTATTATATATAACATTATATAAATATATACAAAAATAGGATACTTTCTTGCTGAATTTCTGCCTGCCCATACTCAATATATAAAACTAAAAACCCATTTTAACCACTTAAGCCCCGGACCATTTCGGCTAGTTAATGACCAGGCCACTTTTTGTGATTCGGCACTGCGTCGCTTTAACTGACAATTGCACGGTTGTGCGACGTGGCTCCCAAACAAAATTGATGTCCTTTTTTTGCCACAAATAGAGCTTTCTTTTGGTGGTATTTGATCACCTCTGCGTTTTTTTTTGCGCTATAAACAAAAATAGAGCGACAATTTTGAAAAAAATGCAATATTTTTTACTTTTTGCTATAATAAATATCCCCAAAAAATATATAAAAAAACATTTTTTTTCCTCAGTTTAGGCCGATACGTATTCTTCTACATATTTTTGGTAAAAAAAAAAAAAAATCGCAATCAGCGTTTATTGATTGGTTTGCGCAGAAGTTATAGCGTATACAAAATAGGGGATACTTTTATGGCATTTTTATAAGAATTTTTTTTTTTACTAGTAATGGCGGCGATCAGCGAGTTTTTCATGACTGCAACAATATGGTGGACACATCGGACACTTTTGACACATTTTTGGGACCATTGTCATTTTTACAGCGATCAGTGCTATAAAAATGCACCGGTTACTGTAAAAATGACACTGGCAGTGAAGGGGTTAACCACTAGGGGCGCTGAAGGGGTTATGTGTGCCTAAGGGAGTGATTACCACTGTGTGGGGGCGTGGCTACGAGTGACATGTCACTGATCTCCACTCTGATTACAGAGAGCGGAAATCAGTGACAGTGTCAGTAGGCGAGCGGGGAGATGTTGTGTTGTGTTTACACTAACATCTCCCCGCTCCATCCCTCCGTGAGATGATTGCGGGGATCCCCGCGGCGATCGAGTCCGCGGGACCCGCGGTCCGACTCACGGGGATGGCGGCAGGGTCACGAGCAGCACGTGACCACACGGCAGGCAGTTAAAGGGGACGTACAGGTACATGATTGTGCCTGTACGTGCCATTCTGCCGACGTATATATGCCGTGGCCGGTCGTTAAGTGGTTAAGCGCATCATACAATGCACTTTATAATATTGTTTCCAATGCTCTGCCGCAGGTGTCCGCCATCTTGTCCATGCATACCCCGTAGGGGCCATTCTCCAAATTGTGACTCCCTGCACGTCGCATTTGGCCTATTTGACGCTGCATCCTGGGGTGCCATCGGCATTTCTTTTAAGCCTTTTTAGTGGAAACGCTGGTCCAAGAGGGTTCCCTTTTTTATACACAGCCAACTGGCAACTATGTACTTTATTTATATAGCGGTACCCCCAGTTAAGAGGGTGGCTGGTATTGATTTCTTGGGCCCTGTAGTGCACCGCTGTCAACCCCTGGCAATCGGCTCTACCCTCCCGTGGCACAGCTAGTAAGGGGAGATAGGACTGCGTGACCAGCAACTCTGGGTGACACAGTCCTATGACAAACACACACAGAAAAATGGCTAAACTTCTGTATAAAGTAAAAGAAACAGACACCAATGTTCTTGACCCAGGTATTATTTACTGAGACTAAAGGGCAAGTAATAAACAAGAGTACAATGGGCAATAAATAAACGAGAGTATGAGACTATTTGCAGCTCCCTGCAATAAACAGTATTCACACAAACAGAATAGACAGGAATTGCTATGCAACTCTACCGATATCCCTTTTCAGCTACTTACCCTCGTGGGCAGACTGACACCCAGCAATGTCTACCTATGCAGTCAGGCCTGACTGAACTAAATGGAAGTTCTGTAAAGGAATCTTCGCTAGCAAAACTCGGTGGTGCACTTGATGAACAAAAATTTGTAATCCAACAGGGTAGTAGAAATACAGTATTTGTCTGTGAGCAAGTGCTCTCTCAACAACCGGACCAGTCCCAGTCCGTCTCCTCCGCCGATGCGTCTAGGCACATGGATCCATCGACATCTGGGTCTTTGGTCCTCCTGGTACAGTGCAGCAAGGATGAAAAGATGTCTCTCAGGTTCCGCTAGGCTGGCGGAGGGCTCTTTGGAAGAAAGTGCCCAGGCTTCAGGCCTGGGTTTTCAGCAGTCTCAGACAGAGTTCTTGCTTGCTAGGCGGGAGGTGTCCAAAGAGACAGAATAAACTCCGCCTCCCCTTTATAAAGTCCACCCCAGCAGTCCCCGCTCCGGGGCAATGCACCCTGGGTGCCTGAAAGTGTCCTGGGAAATGTAGTCTCTGGATAATAAAGGGGAATACCAAGCTACATATATATTTCTTGCCGTTTTGGAATATACCTGAGCAGGATTTAAAAAAGGCATTATGTAATCTCTTACAGCAAACCAAAAACCTCTGAAGAAGACCCCTAAGGGGTTGAAACGCGTCAACATTGTATATGCACAGATGCATGTAACATGTCAAGTTGTATAACAATTTTTGTTTTGCACTATTGTGTATGGATTTTTAGATTCTTCTTTTCATCAGAGTTTATATTATAATTGTCATGATTCACGCCACATGTTTACATCCAATAAAATCTTTTAAACATAACAATGCATATTATTTATAATCATTGAACTTTTGCTTGCCTAAAAACCCCATTGGGGGAACATTCCCATATCGTACATATCCGGGGTGAGCAGCACCATTTACTCTCAATATGTGTCTTTTCCATTTCACACTGTTGTTATCTGGAATGGCCATGTTTTTTATTAAAGCTTTTGAAACTTTGTGCTTGCCTGGTCTGAAGTTATTAAAGGGGTGTAATGTAAGTAACCAGCACACACATGTAGTTTCCAGCCTGGGTCAGAAAGAACATTGACAACAGCACTGCAGGAGTAATGTGGTGCGGATTAAAGCAAGTGGTTACCAAGGGTAACAAGGGTTTCTCTAGCAGCCTGTCATGAAGTGTGTACAGATGACAGGTGGGATAGCCTCTTGCAGGAGGAGTTGTTGTCGACACTCTCTCTGTGAGCGGTCAATCTCCTATAGCAACGGTAGTAGATCAGCGCCACAGAGTTCCTCGACCTGTGCACAGGTAAGGAAGAGAAAGAGTTAATGTAGAGCATGTATGGAGTCCGTGCTAGGTGCTCAGTGGGACACCATTCCATTACTGTTAGTGAGCTAGCGGAGATGTGCTGAACAGGTGGAGAGGACATAGGCTCAGTGTGTCCCTGTCCCTAAATGCAAAAGCGTCAGTATGGTGAACATGCACGGCACAAGTAAAGGTACCCCATGTGTAAGGCAAGTGACCCTGTTCAAGGTGCTTAGCACAGCCCAGAAGAACCCACCCCTGGGTAGGTCTTCCATGTGTCCCACGCTTGGCGCCCAATGAGGGTGGCAGCATGGAGGAAGTGTTACCTGCCTGTCCTACAAACCTAAGAGGACCCCTCCACTGGCCAAATAATGGGAATTATCCACATCACACAAGCAGTGATGTGGACACCAAGAAGAAGAAGAATAAGGACTGGATGATCACATGACAGCTGCTTCATGGATGTGAGAGAGGGTTTTGAGATTGTTGTTTTTTTTTTTCTGTAAAGCCAGCGGTCAGAGAGAGGAGGTTTTGAGGGATGTTCTGGGAGAGGGGTTACCTTCATCCTAGTGTTGGGCTTTAATATGTGCAGTTTGGAGGGAAAAAAAAAAGTGAAGAAATTATGGAAACCTTTAAATACATCAAGGGTGTAAAAAAGATTTAGGAGGGCAGTGTACTGAGTCAGTCAACTTAAACGATTTAATGCTTAATGATTTAAGCATGTCAGGTAACCATCAGAATAGGTGAGCAACAAACAGCAATCAGTATGGTTTGGGAGGGAAGCATACTGCATTTCCTTTTCTAGACACCCAGGATGCACACCAGGCCTGCAGTGAAGAAAAAAACAACACACCAAGTAGGTTCTGAAACAGATTTACTGACCTCTATCTGTCACCTTGAAAAAGAGGAACACTGCTCTTGAAACATTGTTTTAACATTTTTGCTGATATGGAACTTTAGTAACTTTAGTAAATCTGCTTCAGAATTTACTTGGTGTGCTGGTTCTCTCTTTATTGCTGTATTCTGTATAGTACCACTGTAAAGCCATGCACTTATCCTTCACTAGTAGTGATGAGCCGAACACCCCCGGGTTCGGTTCGCACCAGAACCCGCGAACGGACCGAAAGTTCGTACGAACATTAGAACCCTATTAAATACAATGGATGCGAACGTTCGAATTCTAAAGTGCTAATTATAACAACTATTATGCATGTTATTGTCCTAAAAAGGGTTTGGGAACCCGGGTTCTGCACCAGGGGACATGTATCAATGCAAAAAGAAGTTTTAAAAACGGTCGTTTTTCGGGAGCAGTCATTTTAATGATGCATAAAGTGAAAAAAAAAAAGTCAAATATTCCTTTAAATATCGTACCTGGGGGGTGTCTAAAGTATGCCTGTGAAGTGCCACGTGTTTCCCGTGTTTAGAACTGTCCCTGCACAAAATGACACTTCTAAAGGAAAAAAAAGCCATTTAAAACTGCTTGCGGCTTTAATGTAATGTCTGGTCCCGGTAATATGGATGAAAATCTTTAAGAAAAATGGCATAGCTACCCCATGACCCCCCCCCCCCTACCCCAGCCCATTACCAGCCCCTTTGGGTCTTTTATGGATATTAAGGGGAACCCCGCACATAAAATAAAAAAGGCCCTATATACTCTGAACAGCCGTATACAGGCGGTGCATACAAGACAGGGACTGTAGGTTTGTTCTTATGTAGAATGTGTTTGTAATTTTGAACAGGTACATTGTTGAAGTGTAGCTCCAGCCCAAAAATCTATTTTTAAACTTTTTGGAAAACATAGGTAAGGGTTATCACCCCTGTAACATTTGTTTTGCTGTCTGTGCCCCTGTTCAGAACATTTCACCTCACTTTCCGTCCCAATGACAACTGTTTTTGAAATGTGGTGTTTTTCTTGAAACAAGGATTGCTTATAAAGCATCAGTACAGAGGAGACACCTTTCTCCCATATTAATTCTTACAGGAGAGAATTTTCCTTCCAAGGGGTAGATTTCCTCTAACTTCCTGTTGTCTTCTTGCGTTTGCAAGTAGGAGTCGTTTGTAAGTTGGATGTTTGAAAGTAGGGACCTGCCGTATATACTCTGCAGAAATAGGCCCCTTAGTTGTTGGTGTTGGCACAACACTGTAAGCACTCACAGTTACTCTTGGTTGGTGCTGGAACGCCCTGCTGTCAACTATTATATCAGGAATTTTAATTACATATAATTGTTGAACAGTGGTAGTAAAAATTGGGGCTTTGATGGTGGTGCTGGTGCCACAACACTGTAAGCCCTGACAGTTACTCTTGGTGGGTGCAGCAATGGGCCCTGCTGTGAATTATTAGATCAAGAATTGTAATTACATGCCCCTTTTGAACAGGGGCTGAAAAATTAGGCCTTTCGTGGTGGTGGTGGTGGTGGCGTTGCCACAACACTGTAAGCCCTCAGACTTACTCTTGGTGGGTGCAGGAATGGGCCCTGCTGTGAATTATTAGATCAAGAATTGTAATTACATGCCCCTTTTGAACAGGGGCTGAAAAATTGGGCCTTTCGTGGTGGTGGTGGTGGTGGCGTTGCCACAACACTGTAAGCCCTCAGACTTACTCTTGGTGGGTGCAGGAATGGGCCCTGCTGTGAATTATTACATCAAGAATTGTAATTGCATGCCCCTGTTGAACAGGGGCTGAAAAATTGGGCCTTAGGCACTGGTGGCACAACACTACAACCCCTCACAGATACTGTACTTGAAGCACAGCAATGAGCCCTGTTGCAAAGTATTGCTTCAAAAATTGTAATGACACGCCCCTGTTAAACAGGGGCTGAAAAATTGGGCCTTAGGCACTGGTGGCACAACACTACAACCCCTCACAGATACTGTACTTGGAGCACAGCAATGAGCCCTGTTGCAAAGTATTGCTTCAAAAATTGTAATGACACGCCCCTGTTAAACAGGGGCTGAAAAATTGGGCCTTAGGCACTGGTGCCACAACACTCCAACCCCTCACAGATACTGTACTTGGAGCACAGCAATGAGCCCTATGGCAAATTATTGCTAAAAAAATTGTAAGTACACGCCCCTGTAAAACAGGGGCTGAAAAATTGGGCCTTAGCCACTGGTGGCGGCACCCATAAACAAAAATGATCTTCCAAGCTATCATCATCAATCGTATCATTGAGGACTCGGAGGAGGAGGATAGCCAGTCAACATAACAGCACAGGCACTCAGCATCAGCATCAGTCTTGAAGGGATGTGACATGTTAAAATCAATTAGTCTGTTATATCAGCATCAGGTGTGTGGTAGCTGGTGGTGATCCAAGACTGGTTCATCTTGATGAAAGTCAGTCGATCAACCGAGTCGGTGGACAGGCGCACCCTGTGATCCGTGACAAATCCTCCAGCAGCACTGAATGTGCGTTCCGAAAGAACGCTGGATGCAGGACAGGCCAGTAGCTCAATTGCATACTGTGCAAGCTCTGGCCAGTGATCCATCCTCAAGACCCAGTAAGCCAGAGGATTTTCGGTGGGGAAGGTGTCCAAGTCTGACCTTGCCCCTAGATATTCCTGCACCATGTTTATCAGACGCTGGCGATGGTTGCTGGAACCGATCATACTTTGGGGCTGCGGACTAAAGAATTGTCTGAACGCATCGGTCAGACGGCCACCTTCCCCACCGCTCCTTCTTTGACTGGCCGAAGCCTCAGCAACTCGTTGTCCAGGACCAGGAGTTTGTAACCTCCCAGTCTCTGGGAACGCGTTGCACAGACCTTTCTGCAAGGCCTCCCGGAGTTGTCTCATCCTCTGCTCCCTCTGCGACGGTAACATAAGGTCCGCAACCTTACCCTTGTACCGTGGATCAAGGAGAGTGGCCAGCCAGTAATGGTCCCTCTCCTTGATCCGAAGAATACGAGGATCCTTCCGCAGACTTTGCAGGATCAGGGAGGCCATGCAGCGTAGGTTTGCTGAGGCATTCGCTCCGGAGTCCTCTGGGTCACTAAGGACGACATGATCCGCAGTCACCTCCTCCCAGCCACGTACAAGTCCACTGGTTTCTTGGGACTGTAAATCATCCCTAAAAGACTGCTGCTGATGATGCTGAGTGCCAGCCTCCACCTCCATGCTGACACAATCCTCCTCCTCCTCCTCCTCCTCTTCCTCTTCCTGTGCGATGGGTGGGACAGAAGGAACACTGTCTGGGTAAAGGGGGCCTTGAGAGGCAAGGAAGTCCTCCTCTTCCTGCCTCTGTTCTGCCTCAAGTGCCCTGTCCATTATTCCACGCAGCGTGTGCTCCAACAGGTGGACAAGAGGTACAGTGTCACTGATGCATGCACTGTCACTGCTCACCATCCTCGTGGCCTCCTCAAATGGTGCCAGGACAGTGCATGCATCCCTGATCATGCCCCACTGGCGTGGAGAAAAAAAACCAAGCTCCCCTGACCCTGTCCTGGTGCCGTAGTCGCACAGGTACTCATTGATGGCCCTCTGCTGCGTGTGCAGCCGCTGCAGCATGGCCAACGTTGAGTTCCACCTGGTGGGCATGTCACATATAAGGCGGTTCTTGGGCAGGTTCAACTCCTTTTGCAGCTCAGCCAGGCGAGCACTGGCATTATAAGATCTGCGGAAATGCACACAGACTTTCCTGGCCTGCCTCAGGACATCCTGTAAGCCCGGGTACCTGCCCAAGAACCGCTGCACCACCAGGTTAAGGACGTGAGCCACACAGGGCACATGGGTCAGTTGTCCCTGTCGAAGGGCGGAGAGGAGGTTGGTGCCATTGTCGCAAACCACCATTCCTGGCTTAAGCTGGCGTGGCGTCAACCACCTCTCGGCCTGGCCCTGCAGAGCAGACAGGACCTCTGCCCCAGTGTGGCTTCTGTCCCCCAAACACACCAGCGCAAGCACGGCATGGCATCTTTTTGCCTGCGTACTTGCGTAGCCCCGTGAACGGCTACGGAGCACCGCTGGTTCATAGGACAAACCACAGGAAGAGGCCATGGAGGAAGAAGAAGAGGAGGGGGTGGAGGAGAGAGGTGTGTCACAACCAGTAGTAGCATTTTGGAGGCGTGGCGGTGGGACAACCTCCAACACTACTGCACCTTGTCCTGCATCCTTCCCAGCTGCCAAAAGAGTGACCCAATGGGCCGTGAAAGAAAGGTAACGTCCCTGTCCATGCCTGCTGGACCATGAGTCAGCGGTAATATGCACCTTACCGCTGACCGCCCTGTCCAGCGAGGCCAAGACATTGCCTTCCACATGCCGGTAGAGAGCCGGAATAGCCTTCCGTGAGAAAAAGTGGCGTTTGGGAACCTGCCACTGAGGAACCGCACATTGCACAAACTCACGGAAGGGGGCCGAGTCTACCAACTGAAAAGGCAGCAGTTGAAGCGCTAGCAATTTAGCCAAGCTAGCATTCAACCGCTGGGCATGTGGATGGCTGGGAGTGAACTTCTTTCGACGGTCCAGCAGCTGGGGCAGGGAAATTTGCCTGCTAGAATCGGACGTCGGTGTACTGCTAGCAGAGTGGCCGCAAGTACTTGGCTGTGACACACCTAATTCTACACCTTCATTCCTCTCAGTGCATGTTTCAGAGAGGACTGAAGTTATAGTGGGGTTGGAGATCCCAGCTGATGCGGTGCAAGGAGAGGTCCGCTTTGTTCTTTGGTGTGGGTCTTTGAGGTAGGCTTGCCAATGAGCTGCATGGCAGGTCAACATATGTCTGGTCAGGCATGTGGTACCCAAGCGGCTGATGTTTTGGCCACGCGATATACGCTTGAGACATATGTTGCAAACAGCAGCTGTGCGATCTGATGCACTAGCCTCAAAAAAGGCCCACACCAAGGAACTTTTTGAATGACGGGCAGAGGCAGCGCCCTGCACAGGCGGAGCTCTGCGGTGTGATTCCGTCGGTGTACTGCCCTTACGCTGGCCACCAAAGGGCATCCTGCCTCGTTGGAGATGTGCCTCCTCCTCATCCTCCTCCTCCTCTCTCCTATTAGGCACCCACGTGGAGTCAGTGACCTCATCATCCCCTCCCTCCTCATCACTGGAGCCAATCTGGCAGTATGCTGCAGCTGCTGGAACATGACTGCCAGATTGGTGTCCTTCTTGAGCATCCCCTCTGTCTGCTCTCACCCTACTGCCTTCCTGTAGCTGGGTTTCATCATCAGACCCTTTGAAACGCTGGGCATCCTCCTGGAGCATGTACCCAACACTGTGCTCAAACAGTTCGGGGGACTCCTCAGGAGGAGGACATGGTGGGTCTAGGGAAGGAGTGACTGATGATGAGTCTGACATTGATAACAGGGAAGAGGACGCTTTGGCAGCTGCTTTGTCAGTACCCTGAGCCTGGGTGAGAGAGGATGAGGAGGAGGAGGAGGGCTTGGTCATCCACTCTACAAAGTCTTCGGCATGATGTGGCTCAACATGTCCAGCTGCCGAAAAGAAGGACAAGCGTGTCCCATGGCCATGTGCTGATGACAATGCACCGCGTCCACGACCAGCACTGTTGCCCCCAGACACAGAGCCTGCTTGCCCTCTTTTATTGCCTCCTGACTGTCTGCCTCTCCTTGTTTGCCTTCCAGACATTCTAATAGATGGCCTGCAGGGAGATGGGAAAAAAAGCAATAAGGGCTACCTTCAGGTGTCCTTCTCTGTCCCTTTACTTAAGGATTTCTAAATATGGTTGAGGATGATTGCTTTTGCACAGAATAGCACAACGACAATTTCCCTGACTGTCCAAAAATCAAGGATTTCAAAGATGGTTGATGAGGAATGCTTTAGCACACTATAGCACAAGGAGAATTCCCCTCACTTTCCTTCTTTGTCCCTAGAAACAAGGACTCGCACAGTGAAAGAAACTGACACTCTCCCTACCTAGAGTTTTCTGTCCCTAGAAAAATTTTTTTTTTTAAGCACACTATAGCACAAGGAGAATTCACTCACTGTCCTTCCCTGTCCCTGGAAACAAGGACTTGCACAGTGAAAGAAACTGACACCCTCCCTACCTAGAGTTTTCTGTCCCTAGAAAAAATGTTTTTTTTAAGCACACTATAGCACAAGGAGAATTCACTCACTGTCCTTCCCTGTCCCTGGAAACAAGGACTTGCACAGTGAAAGAAACTGACACTCTCCCTACCTAGAGTTTTCTGTCCCTAGAAAAAATGTTTTTTTTTAAGCACACTATAGCACAAGGAGAATTCACTCACTGTCCTTCCCTGTCCCTGGAAACAAGGACTTGCACAGTGAAAGAAACTGACACTCTCCCTACCTAGAGTTTTCTGTCCCTAGAAAAAATGTTTTTTTTTAAGCACACTATAGCACAAGGAGAATTCACTCACTGTCCTTCCCTGTCCCTGGAAACAAGGACTTGCACAGTGAAAGAAACTGACACTCTCCCTACCTAGAGTTTTCTGTCCCTAGAAAAAATGTTTTTTTTAAGCACACTATAGCACAAGGAGAATTCACTCACTGTCCTTCCCTGTCCCTGGAAACAAGGACTTGCACAGTGAAAGAAACTGACACTCTCCCTACCTAGAGTTTTCTGTCCCTAGAAAAAATGTTTTTTTTAAGCACACTATAGCACAAGGAGAATTCACTCACTGTCCTTCCCTGTCCCTGGAAACAAGGACTTGCACAGTGAAAGAAACTGACACTCTCCCTACCTAGAGTTTTCTGTCCCTAGAAAAAATGTTTTTTTTAAGCACACTATAGCACAAGGAGAATTCACTCACTGTCCTTCCCTGTCCCTGGAAACAAGGACTTGCACAGTGAAAGAAACTGACACTCTCCCAACCTAGAGTTTTCTGTCCCTAGAAAAAATGTTTTTTTAAGCACACTATAGCACAAGGAGAATTCACTCACTGTCCTTCCCTGTCCCTGGAAACAAGGACTTGCACAGTGAAAGAAACTGACACTCTACCTACCTAGAGTTTTCTGTCCCTAGAAAAAATGTTTTTTTTAAGCACACTATAGCACAAGGAGAATTCACTCACTGTCCTTCCCTGTCCCTGGAAACAAGGACTTGCACAGTGAAAGAAACTGACACTCTCCCTACCTAGAGTTTTCTGTCCCTAGAAAAAAAGTTTTTTTTAAGCACACTATAGCACAAGGAGAATTCACTCACTGTCCTTCCCTGTCCCTGGAAACAAGGACTTGCACAGTGAAAGAAACTGACACTCTCCCTACCTAGAGTTTTCTGTCCCTAGAAAAAATGTTTTTTTTAAGCACACTATAGCACAAGGAGAATTCACTCACTGTCCTTCCCTGTCCCTGGAAACAAGGACTTGCACAGTGAAAGAAACTGACACTCTCCCTACCTAGAGTTTTCTGTCCCCAGAAAAAATGTTTTTTTTAAGCACACTATAGCACAAGGAGAATTCACTCACTGTCCTTCCCTGTCCCTGGAAACAAGGACTTGCACAGTGAAAGAAACTGACACTCTCCCTACCTAGAGTTTTCTGTCCCTAGAAAAAATGTTTTTTTTAAGCACACTATAGCACAAGGAGAATTCACTCACTGTCCTTCCCTGTCCCTGGAAACAAGGACTTGCACAGTGAAAGAAACTGACACTCTCCCTACCTAGAGTTTTCTGTCCCTAGAAAAAATGTTTTTTTAAGCACACTATAGCACAAGGAGAATTCACTCACTGTCCTTCCCTGTCCCTGGAAACAAGGACTTGCACAGTGAAAGAAACTGACACTCTCCCTACCTAGAGTTTTCTGTCCCTAGAAAAAATGTTTTTTTTAAGCACACTATAGCACAAGGAGAATTCACTCACTGTCCTTCCCTGTCCCTGGAAACAAGGACTTGCACAGTGAAAGAAACTGACACTCTCCCTACCTAGAGTTTTCTGTCCCTAGAAAAAATGTTTTTTTTAAGCACACTATAGCACAAGGAGAATTCACTCACTGTCCTTCCCTGTCCCTGGAAACAAGGACTTGCACAGTGAAAGAAACTGACACTCTCCCTACCTAGAGTTTTCTGTCCCTAGAAAAAATGTTTTTTTTAAGCACACTATAGCACAAGGAGAATTCACTCACTGTCCTTCCCTGTCCCTGGAAACAAGGACTTGCACAGTGAAAGAAACTGACACTCTCCCTACCTAGAGTTTTCTGTCCCTAGAAAAAATGTTTTTTTAAGCACACTATAGCACAAGGAGAATTCACTCACTGTCCTTCCCTGTCCCTGGAAACAAGGACTTGCACAGTGAAAGAAACTGACACTCTCCCTACCTAGAGTTTTCTGTCCCTAGAAAAAATGTTTTTTTTAAGCACACTATAGCACAAGGAGAATTCACTCACTGTCCTTCCCTGTCCCTGGAAACAAGGACTTGCACAGTGAAAGAAACTGACACTCTCCCTACCTAGAGTTTTCTGTCCCTAGAAAAAATGTTTTTTTTAAGCACACTATAGCACAAGGAGAATTCACTCACTGTCCTTCCCTGTCCCTGGAAACAAGGACTTGCACAGTGAAAGAAACTGACACTCTCCCTACCTAGAGTTTTCTGTCCCTAGAAAAAATGTTTTTTTTAAGCACACTATAGCACAAGGAGAATTCACTCGCTGTCCTTCCCTGTCCCTGGAAACAAGGACTTGCACAGTGAAAGAAACTGACACTCTCCCTACCTAGAGTTTTCTGTTCCTAGAAAAAATGTTTTTTTTAAGCACACTATAGCACAAGGAGAATTCACTCACTGTCCTTCCCTGTCCCTGGAAACAAGGACTTGCACAGTGAAAGAAACTGACACTCTCCCTACCTAGAGTTTTCTGTCCCTAGAAAAAATGTTTTTTTTAAGCACACTATAGCACAAGGAGAATTCACTCACTGTCCTTCCCTGTCCCTGGAAACAAGGACTTGCACAGTGAAAGAAACTGACACTCTCCCTACCTAGAGTTTTCTGTCCCTAGAAAAAATGTTTTTTTTAAGCACACTATAGCACAAGGAGAATTCACTCACTGTCCTTCCCTGTCCCTGGAAACAAGGACTTGCACAGTAAAAGAAACTGACACTCTCCCTACCTAGAGTTTTCTGTCCCTAGAAAAAATGTTTTTTTTAAGCACACTATAGCACAAGGAGAATTCACTCACTGTCCTTCCCTGTCCCTGGAAACAAGGACTTGCACAGTGAAAGAAACTGACACTCTACCTACCTAGAGTTTTCTGTCCCTAGAAAAAATGTTTTTTTTAAGCACACTATAGCACAAGGAGAATTCACTCACTGTCCTTCCCTGTCCCTGGAAACAAGGACTTGCACAGTGAAAGAAACTGACACTCTCCCTACCTAGAGTTTTCTGTCCCTAGAAAAAAAGTTTTTTTTAAGCACACTATAGCACAAGGAGAATTCACTCACTGTCCTTCCCTGTCCCTGGAAACAAGGACTTGCACAGTGAAAGAAACTGACACTCTCCCTACCTAGAGTTTTCTGTCCCTAGAAAAAATGTTTTTTTTAAGCACACTATAGCACAAGGAGAATTCACTCACTGTCCTTCCCTGTCCCTGGAAACAAGGACTTGCACAGTGAAAGAAACTGACACTCTCCCTACCTAGAGTTTTCTGTCCCCAGAAAAAATGTTTTTTTTAAGCACACTATAGCACAAGGAGAATTCACTCACTGTCCTTCCCTGTCCCTGGAAACAAGGACTTGCACAGTGAAAGAAACTGACACTCTCCCTACCTAGAGTTTTCTGTCCCTAGAAAAAATGTTTTTTTTAAGCACACTATAGCACAAGGAGAATTCACTCACTGTCCTTCCCTGTCCCTGGAAACAAGGACTTGCACAGTGAAAGAAACTGACACTCTCCCTACCTAGAGTTTTCTGTCCCTAGAAAAAATGTTTTTTTAAGCACACTATAGCACAAGGAGAATTCACTCACTGTCCTTCCCTGTCCCTGGAAACAAGGACTTGCACAGTGAAAGAAACTGACACTCTCCCTACCTAGAGTTTTCTGTCCCTAGAAAAAATGTTTTTTTTAAGCACACTATAGCACAAGGAGAATTCACTCACTGTCCTTCCCTGTCCCTGGAAACAAGGACTTGCACAGTGAAAGAAACTGACACTCTCCCTACCTAGAGTTTTCTGTCCCTAGAAAAAATGTTTTTTTTAAGCACACTATAGCACAAGGAGAATTCACTCACTGTCCTTCCCTGTCCCTGGAAACAAGGACTTGCACAGTGAAAGAAACTGACACTCTCCCTACCTAGAGTTTTCTGTCCCTAGAAAAAATGTTTTTTTTAAGCACACTATAGCACAAGGAGAATTCACTCACTGTCCTTCCCTGTCCCTGGAAACAAGGACTTGCACAGTGAAAGAAACTGACACTCTCCCTACCTAGAGTTTTCTGTCCCTAGAAAAAATGTTTTTTTAAGCACACTATAGCACAAGGAGAATTCACTCACTGTCCTTCCCTGTCCCTGGAAACAAGGACTTGCACAGTGAAAGAAACTGACACTCTCCCTACCTAGAGTTTTCTGTCCCTAGAAAAAATGTTTTTTTTAAGCACACTATAGCACAAGGAGAATTCACTCACTGTCCTTCCCTGTCCCTGGAAACAAGGACTTGCACAGTGAAAGAAACTGACACTCTCCCTACCTAGAGTTTTCTGTCCCTAGAAAAAATGTTTTTTTTAAGCACACTATAGCACAAGGAGAATTCACTCACTGTCCTTCCCTGTCCCTGGAAACAAGGACTTGCACAGTGAAAGAAACTGACACTCTCCCTACCTAGAGTTTTCTGTCCCTAGAAAAAATGTTTTTTTTAAGCACACTATAGCACAAGGAGAATTCACTCGCTGTCCTTCCCTGTCCCTGGAAACAAGGACTTGCACAGTGAAAGAAACTGACACTCTCCCTACCTAGAGTTTTCTGTTCCTAGAAAAAATGTTTTTTTTAAGCACACTATAGCACAAGGAGAATTCACTCACTGTCCTTCCCTGTCCCTGGAAACAAGGACTTGCACAGTGAAAGAAACTGACACTCTCCCTACCTAGAGTTTTCTGTCCCTAGAAAAAATGTTTTTTTTAAGCACACTATAGCACAAGGAGAATTCACTCACTGTCCTTCCCTGTCCCTGGAAACAAGGACTTGCACAGTGAAAGAAACTGACACTCTCCCTACCTAGAGTTTTCTGTCCCTAGAAAAAATGTTTTTTTTAAGCACACTATAGCACAAGGAGAATTCACTCACTGTCCTTCCCTGTCCCTGGAAACAAGGACTTGCACAGTAAAAGAAACTGACACTCTCCCTACCTAGAGTTTTCTGTCCCTAGAAAAAATGTTTTTTTTAAGCACACTATAGCACAAGGAGAATTCACTCACTGTCCTTCCCTGTCCCTGGAAACAAGGACTTGCACAGTGAAAGAAACTGACACTCTCCCTACCTAGAGTTTTCTGTCCCTAGAAAAAATGTTTTTTTTAAGCACACTATAGCACAAGGAGAATTCACTCACTGTCCTTCCCTGTCCCTGGAAACAAGGACTTGCACAGTAAAAGAAACTGACACTCTCCCTACCTAGAGTTTTCTGTCCCTAGAAAAAATGTTTTTTTTAAGCACACTATAGCACAAGGAGAATTCACTCACTGTCCTTCCCTGTCCCTGGAAACAAGGACTTGCACAGTGAAAGAAACTGACACTTTCCCTACCTAGAGTTTTCTGTCCCTAGAAAAAATGTTTTTTTTAAGCACACTATAGCACAAGGAGAATTCACTCACTGTCCTTCCCTGTCCCTGGAAACAAGGACTTGCACAGTGAAAGAAACTGACACTCTCCCTACCTAGAGTTTTCTGTCCCTAGAAAAAATGTTTTTTTTAAGCACACTATAGCACAAGGAGAATTCACTCACTGTCCTTCCCTGTCCCTGGAAACAAGGACTTGCACAGTGAAAGAAACTGACACTCTCCCTACCTAGAGTTTTCTGTCCCTAGAAAAAATGTTTTTTTTAAGCACACTATAGCACAAGGAGAATTCACTCACTGTCCTTCCCTGTCCCTGGAAACAAGGACTTGCACAGTGAAAGAAACTGACACTCTCCCTACCTAGAGTTTTCTGTCCCTAGAAAAAATGTTTTTTTTAAGCACACTATAGCACAAGGAGAATTCACTCACTGTCCTTCCCTGTCCCTGGAAACAAGGACTTGCACAGTGAAAGAAACTGACACTCTCCCTACCTAGAGTTTTCTGTCCCTAGAAAAAATGTTTTTTTTAAGCACACTATAGCACAAGGAGAATTCACTCACTGTCCTTCCCTGTCCCTGGAAACAAGGACTTGCACAGTGAAAGAAACTGACACTCTCCCTACCTAGAGTTTTCTGTCCCTAGAAAAAATGTTTTTTTTAAGCACACTATAGCACAAGGAGAATTCACTCACTGTCCTTCCCTGTCCCTGGAAACAAGGACTTGCACAGTGAAAGAAACTGACACTCTCCCTACCTAGAGTTTTCTGTCCCTAGAAAAAATGTTTTTTTTAAGCACACTATAGCACAAGGAGAATTCACTCACTGTCCTTCCTTGTCCCTGGAAACAAGGACTTGCACAGTGAAAGAAACTGACACTCTCCCTACCTAGAGTTTTCTGTCCCTAGAAAAAATGTTTTTTTTAAGCACACTATAGCACAAGGAGAATTCACTCACTGTCCTTCCCTGTCCCTGGAAACAAGGACTTGCACAGTGAAAGAAACTGACACTCTCCCTACCTAGAGTTTTCTGTCCCTAGAAAAAATGTTTTTTTTAAGCACACTATAGCACAAGGAGAATTCACTCACTGTCCTTCCCTGTCCCTGGAAACAAGGACTTGCACAGTGAAAGAAACTGACACTCTCCCTACCTAGAGTTTTCTGTCCCTAGAAAAAATGTTTTTTTTAAGCACACTATAGCACAAGGAGAATTCACTCACTGTCCTTCCCTGTCCCTGGAAACAAGGACTTGCACAGTGAAAGAAACTGACACTCTACCTACCTAGAGTTTTCTGTCCCTAGAAAAAATGTTTTTTTTTAAGCACACTATAGCACAAGGAGAATTCACTCACTGTCCTTCCCTGTCCCTGGAAACAAGGACTTGCACAGTGAAAGAAACTGACACTCTCCCTACCTAGAGTTTTCTGTCCCTAGAAAAAATGTTTTTTTTAAGCACACTATAGCACAAGGAGAATTCACTCACTGTCCTTCCCTGTCCCTGGAAACAAGGACTTGCACAGTGAAAGAAACTGACACTCTCCCTACCTAGAGTTTTCTGTCCCTAGAAAAAATGTTTTTTTTAAGCACACTATAGCACAAGGAGAATTCACTCACTGTCCTTCCCTGTCCCTGGAAACAAGGACTTGCACAGTGAAAGAAACTGACACTCTCCCTACCTAGAGTTTTCTGTCCCTAGAAAAAATGATTTTTTTAAGCACACTATAGCACAAGGAGAATTCACTCACTGTCCTTCCCTGTCCCTGGAAACAAGGACTTGCACAGTGAAAGAAACTGACACTCTCCCTACCTAGAGTTTTCTGTCCCTAGAAAAAATGTTTTTTTTAAGCACACTATAGCACAAGGAGAATTCACTCACTGTCCTTCCCTGTCCCTGGAAACAAGGACTTGCACAGTGAAAGAAACTGACACTCTCCCTACCTAGAGTTTTCTGTCCCTAGAAAAAATGTTTTTTTTAAGCACACTATAGCACAAGGAGAATTCACTCACTGTCCTTCCCTGTCCCTGGAAACAAGGACTTGCACAGTGAAAGAAACTGACACTCTCCCTACCTAGAGTTTTCTGTCCCTAGAAAAAATGTTTTTTTTTAAGCACACTATAGCACAAGGAGAATTCACTCACTGTCCTTCCCTGTCCCTGGAAACAAGGACTTGCACAGTGAAAGAAACTGACACTCTCCCTACCTAGAGTTTTCTGTCCCTAGAAAAAATGTTTTTTTTAAGCACACTATAGCACAAGGAGAATTCACTCACTGTCCTTCCCTGTCCCTGGAAACAAGGACTTGCACAGTGAAAGAAACTGACACTCTCCCTACCTAGAGTTTTCTGTCCCTAGAAAAAATGTTTTTTTTAAGCACACTATAGCACAAGGAGAATTCACTCACTGTCCTTCCCTGTCCCTGGAAACAAGGACTTGCACAGTGAAAGAAACTGACACTCTCCCTACCTAGAGTTTTCTGTCCCTAGAAAAAATGTTTTTTTTAAGCACACTATAGCACAAGGAGAATTCACTCACTGTCCTTCCCTGTCCCTGGAAACAAGGACTTGCACAGTGAAAGAAACTGACACTCTCCCTACCTAGAGTTTTCTGTCCCTAGAAAAAATGTTTTTTTTAAGCACACTATAGCACAAGGAGAATTCACTCACTGTCCTTCCCTGTCCCTGGAAACAAGGACTTGCACAGTGAAAGAAACTGACACTCTCCCTACCTAGAGTTTTCTGTCCCTAGAAAAAATGTTTTTTTTTAAGCACACTATAGCACAAGGAGAATTCACTCACTGTCCTTCCCTGTCCCTGGAAACAAGGACTTGCACGGTGAAAGAAACTGACACTCTCCCTACCTAGAGTTTTCTGTCCCTAGAAAAAATGTTTTTTTTTAAGCACACTATAGCACAAGGAGAATTCACTCACTGTCCTTCCCTGTCCCTGGAAACAAGGACTTGCACAGTGAAAGAAACTGACACTCTCCCTACCTAGAGTTTTCTGTCCCTAGAAAAAATGTTTTTTTTAAGCACACTATAGCACAAGGAGAATTCACTCACTGTCCTTCCCTGTCCCTGGAAACAAGGACTTGCACAGTGAAAGAAACTGACACTCTCCCTACCTAGAGTTTTCTGTTCCTAGAAAAAATGTTTTTTTTAAGCACACTATAGCACAAGGAGAATTCACTCACTGTCCTTCCCTGTCCCTGGAAACAAGGACTTGCACAGTGAAAGAAACTGACACTCTCCCTACCTAGAGTTTTCTGTCCCTAGAAAAAATGTTTTTTTTAAGCACACTATAGCACAAGGAGAATTCACTCACTGTCCTTCCCTGTCCCTGGAAACAAGGACTTGCACAGTGAAAGAAACTGACACTCTCCCTACCTAGAGTTTTCTGTCCCTAGAAAAAATGTTTTTTTTTAAGCACACTATAGCACAAGGAGAATTCACTCACTGTCCTTCCCTGTCCCTGGAAACAAGGACTTGCACAGTGAAAGAAACTGACACTCTCCCTACCTAGAGTTTTCTGTCCCTAGAAAAAATGTTTTTTTTAAGCACACTATAGCACAAGGAGAATTCACTCACTGTCCTTCCCTGTCCCTGGAAACAAGGACTTGCACAGTGAAAGAAACTGACACTCTCCCTACCTAGAGTTTTCTGTCCCTAGAAAAAATGTTTTTTTTAAGCACACTATAGCACAAGGAGAATTCACTCACTGTCCTTCCTTGTCCCTGGAAACAAGGACTTGCACAGTGAAAGAAACTGACACTCTCCCTACCTAGAGTTTTCTGTCCCTAGAAAAAATGTTTTTTTTAAGCACACTATAGCACAAGGAGAATTCACTCACTGTCCTTCCCTGTCCCTGGAAACAAGGACTTGCACAGTGAAAGAAACTGACACTCTCCCTACCTAGAGTTTTCTGTCCCTAGAAAAAATGTTTTTTTTAAGCACACTATAGCACAAGGAGAATTCACTCACTGTCCTTCCCTGTCCCTGGAAACAAGGACTTGCACAGTGAAAGAAACTGACACTCTCCCTACCTAGAGTTTTCTGTCCCTAGAAAAAAAATGTTTTTAAGCACACTATAGCACAAGGAGAATTCACTCACTGTCCTTCCCTGTCCCTGGAAACAAGGACTTGCACAGTGAAAGAAACTGACACTCTCCCTACCTAGAGTTTTCTGTCCCTAGAAAAAATGTTTTTTTTAAGCACACTATAGCACAAGCACAAAACACACTGACACTCTCCCTACCTATCCTTCTCTTTCCCTAAACTAAAGGAATCCAGGTTAAGCAAGAAAGAAATAAAAGTCACTGTCCCTGCCTATGCTGCTCTTTCCCTGCTCCGGAACACACTACACTAGGCCGCCGTGCTGGCGGCCTTTTATAGTGTGGGGCATGTACTAAACACCCTCAGCAATAAATGGCCACAGGCATCCTGCCTGTGGCCAATCATTGCTCTCCTCGCTGCCGGCGCTGTGATTGGCCAAGCATGCGGGGTCACAGTGCATGCTTGGCCAATCACAGCGCCTGGATGACACTGCGATGGCGTAGTGCATTGTGGGCCGTTCGCGTCACTCGAATTTGGCGCGAACGGCCCAAATCGTTCGATCTTCGTCGAACGATCGAACAGCCGATGTTCGAGTCGAACGTATGTTCGACTCGAACACGAAGCTCATCCCTATTCACTAGGGCTTTGAATGTCTGTGTGGTATGGTTTTATGACTTGCTTACTAGACCTGGTATACATTTTAGAGGAATTCCATGCCATTTGTTTTCCCTTTGGCCAATGATATCACCCAGAGGGTTTTTATTTATATTTGGGGGGTAAGTAGCAAGTGGCAATATGTACCCCATAGTTACTCCCATAAAGGGGAGGGCTGGAAATCCGGACCCTCCTTATCATAAAGGGGGCTTCCAGATTCTGAAACATCTCTTTTTTGGCACATGAAGTGCAAATTAGGCCTTTGTCTTCTCAACATGAGGACTATGTGCCTTGCACAATCATTGTCCTCCTTTTACTGGCCACCCAGGCTGCATGCCTGGACAAGGGTCAGGTTACTTTTAAGGAGGATACCACACCTTATTTTTTTAAGGAACAGTACACTTACAAAATGGCAAGGTCCCCCCCCTTAAGATTTTTACCTGACCCTGGGTGTCTGGGAAAGGGCTAGGAAAGGGCAGCAAATGTGTGTTTTTTTCACTCTTGTTTATATACATGGGGTTTGCCCTGGGACTTTTAATGAGGTGAATATGGTAAGCCAAAAAACCTATCATGATAGTAAAAAAGTAGATTTATTATAGTTTGTTGCACATATAAGACACAACAGCAATAAATACAAGCCGATAAAATATGCATACAATGTGAACATAGGTCAGTAAACAGTATATACCAATTACAAATAGTAATATAAATATAACAGTATATATAAATATACAAAGATTTTACCGAAGGGACCGCCATATATCCCCATGACCATGCCAGAGAAAGCGCCCCCCCTCCTGAACTGTACCAGGCCACATGCCCTCAACATGGGGAGGATGCTTTGGGGGTTTGTGACAAGGGACTCATCCCCACAACCCTTGCCCGGTGGTTGTGGGGGTCTGCGGCAGGGGGTTTTATCGGAATCTGGAAGACCCCTTTAACAAAGGAGACCCCCAGATCCCGCCCCCCCTATGTAAATTGATTGGTAAGGGGTACATTGTACCCCTACCATTTAACAAAGAAAGTGTAAAAAATTGTAAAAAAACACAGACACCGTTGGGAAAATTATTTTGTCCTTTGTTAAAGGGGTCTTCCAGATTCCAATAAGCCCCCCACCCGCAGACCCCCACAACCACCGGGCAAGGGTTGTGGGGATGAGGCCCTTGTCCCCATCAACATGGGGACATGGTGCTTTGAGGGATCACAGACCCCCAAAGCATCCTCCCGATGTTGAGGGCATGTGGCCTGGTACGGTTCAGGAGGGGGGGCGCTCTCTCGTCCCCCCCTCTTTTCCTGCGGCCTGCCAGGTTGCGTGCTCGGATAAAGGGTCTGGTATGGATATTTGGGGGGAACCCCACATCATTTTTTTTTATTTGACGCAGGGTTCCCCTTAATATCCATACCAGACCTGAAGGGCCTGGTAATTGAATTTGGAGGGACCCCCACGCATTTTTAAAATTTTTTTTATCAATTACTTTTTTCTGTATTGCCGGGAGCCGACAATTCATTATTCCCACGAGTTCTAAGCACGGGAAACAAGCGCTACTTTACAGGCATACTATACACCCCACCCAGGTACGAAATTTTAAGGAATATTTCACTTTTATTGTTTTACTCTAAGCATTTTTAAAATCACTGCTCCCAAAAAAACGTTAGTTTTTAAAACTTTTTTTTGCATTGATACATGTCCCCTGGGGCAGGACCCGGGTCCCCAAATACTTTTTATGACAATAACTTGCATATAAGCCTTTAAAATTAGCACTTTAGATTTCTCCCATAGACTTTTACAGGGTGTTCCGCGGCTTTTGGAATTTGCCGCGAACACCCCAAATTGTTCGCTGTTCGGCGAACGGGTGAACAGGCAATGTTCGAATCGAACTCGAAACTCATCCCTACTGTTGAATGTATAACATTCAGGTACGACTTTCATGCAACTTTTGAGGGTTAACAAACAAAAGGTCCACGCTACTCACAGGTGAGCCAGCTCCAACAGCATGATCTCATCACTGCAGGGTCGCAGTCGCAGCTGAAGTTGCAGCTGAAGCAATATTGAAAGGAAAATTAAGATGGCTGCACACCAAACTGAGATCCAAATGTCTTTATTCACATAAAACCATGAAGAATATGAAGAGCACTACATGTACAAGCAAGGGAGGAATGGCTTACATGTTTCGCACACAATAAAGCACAATTCATGTGCAAAACATGTAAGCCATTCTTTCCTTGCTTGTACATGTAGTGCTTTTCATGTTTTTCATGGTTTTATGCAAATAAAGGCATTTGGATCTCAGTTTGGTGTGCAACCATCTGGATTTTCCTTTAATTTTTGATGGTTTACATTGAAGTCTGTGGCCCTCAAGTTGCATGAAAGTCAGAACAAAGTAGTGCATTAACTACTTTGAAGTCGCTACAACTTTAAGTCGCACATATATGAATAGTTATCATTGGAAAGCATGGGGTACAACTTGTCATGCAACTTTGATGTCCAAAGTTATATGACAAGGTGCACAAGTGTGAATGGGGTGTAAATGACAGTTTTTTGTAAACAAAACATGTTACTTTAACCACTTCCATACCGGGCCATTGTAAAATGACGCCGGCAGGAACCCTCTCTCCCTCCAGGTGGGCGTCATATGACGTCCTGGGCTTTGTGGGGGGATATCTGAATGATGCCTGTAGCTAGAGGCATCATTCAGATATTCTTCTCTTCTGCCGGCGATTCTGCACACGATAAGAATGATCATAGTGGCGGTTCTGCCGCTTGATCATTCTTATAGGCGGCGGGAGGGGACATCCCCTCCCTCCCGCCGGCATCCGGTGCTTCTCCGGGCTGTCCCGTGCCATCAAACGCACACGTAAGTTCAAACCACATATGTGAGGAATCGCCGCGTGCGTCAGAGCGCGTGCAACAATTCTAGCACTAGACCTCCTCTAACTCTAACCTGGTAACCTGTAAAAAAATTCAAAGCGTCGCCTATGGAGATTTTTAAGTACCAAAGTTTGGCTCCATTCCATGAGTGTGCGCAATTTTAAAGCGTGACATGTTAGGTATCTATTTACTCGGCGTAACATAATCTTTCATATTTTACAAAAAAATTGGGCTAACTTTACTGTTTTGTTATTTTTTAATTCATGAAACCATTTTTTTTCCAAAAAAAAGGCGTTTGAAAAATTATTGCGCAAATACCGTGCAAGATAAAAAGTTGCAATGACCATCATTTTATTCCCTAGGGTGTCTGCTAAAAAAACATATATATATATAATGTTTGGGGGTTCTGAGTACTTTTCTAGCAAAAGAATGATGATTTGTACATGTAGGAGAGAAGTGCCAGAATAGGCCCGGTATGGAAGTGGTATAAAAATCCCTATATTGAAAGGGTTAAGGACTACATCCTACTGCTAACTTCAAATAAAGCGTTACTGTAGTTCCAAAGCAGGTTATTTAAAGGATTTGTGTATTTTTAACATTGCCCTTTAAGTAGCATTAAAATATTGTCCCTCTACAGATAATTTTTTTTGCATGGGTGCATGTCCCCCAAGCAGTGGCGAGTTTCCCGTTGTTTTTTTTGTTTTTTTTAACAGAAGCTTGAAATTTGGTCTTGGAAAAGGTCATGAAAAAATAACAAAATACAACTTCTATATACTTCAATGGAGTTCGCCGTTCAGGGTTTGCAAACTTCCTCCAGGGTTGGCCAAACATTCAGTGAGCAAAACTTTGCTGGTTTGCTTATCCCTATTCCAAGTTATTGAGGTACCATTTATTTTAGGTACAAAAGCAGGCAAAAAAAAATAATAATTTAAAATTAGCTTCCTTATAGAGCAAACTCTAATTTTAATGAACCTCTAATATGAAGTTTCAGTATTGATTGTACTGTAAATAATTAAATGCTCATGCATATTTGGTAAAATTGTCTTAGGACGGTTGTTCCCTCTAACTATGCAGCAAGCTTTAAATTTGTTATTAGTCATCATTGTTGTTAAAGCAGGCATGTCCAAAGTCCGGCCCGCGGCGACCTCTGTAAAAGAAAGTCCCGCTGCCATTGGACTACTGTTCTGTCCATCATAGAAGGCGGGACTTTCTATTAAAGAGGCAGCCGATAAAACAGGAGTTTCTTCTGTATGTCTGTCGGCACTCGTCCCGCCCCGTCCCTGTCTCCTCCAATGCTGCAGATAGGCATGAATCAGGCTGCAATGGTGAGTCTGCATTCATGTCAAGGGGGTGCTGCATTCAGGGCAAGGGGGGTGCTGCATTCAAGACAACGGGGTGCTGCATTCAGGGCAACAGGGGGGGGTGCTGCATTCAGGGCAACGGGAGGGTGCTGCATTCAGGGCAACGGGGGGGGGGGGGGTGCTGGGGTGCTGCATTCAGGGCAACGGGGGGTGCTGCATTCAGGGCACTTGTGAGGCTGCATTGATGGGAAGTGACCCTTATTTTGATTCACAATTCTTTATTTAAAATGTAAGATTTTATAAAGTGAAGGTGCGTGTTATACGCCGATAAATACGGTATATCCAAATAACACGCCCAAGCTCATCTCTTCACCACACACAGCCACAAAGGCAAGAGAATTCTTGTTGGACAGTGTATTAGTGCTCGGTCAAACACACTTAGACCAAATTTTAATGGTTCACAGAATGTCAGGCAAAATGGTCGGCCCTCACGCATGTTCATTTCATCAAATCTGGCCCTCCTTGAAAAATGTTTGGACACCCCTGTCATAAAGCATCCAGTATTTGTTACAGAATCTGCAAATGCCAATTATTTGGTAAGCTTTAAAAAACATGTGCATAATATTTTTTATTTATTTTGAACTCAGAAGTTAAATATGTTGTATAAAGAATGTGTACCTCAACCCTGGAATTAATCGCAAGTCATGTCCTTAAAAGTGAATTTATGTCAGTCATAATTTCTGCATACGTGGTGCCATAAGGTTTCTGCTATGACTTTAGGGCTAACTATCCTCCCTCCTTATCTAAAGCGTGCCTCAGTAGGAAATAAGTTCCGGGTCAGTACCTCAGAAAATATTGAAGTTGTTAGCATTAAAGTCAAACAAATAGAATTCTTAGAAGAAGTTTACCATGGTACCCTACAGTATGTATTTTTTCCAAACAGGTTTCTTTTGGGGTTAATTGAGCACCAACAGCTTGCAGCATAGTTCTTACATTCCATAAAGTATGAAGGTTTGTCTATTGTTCCTCCTGGAAGTAGGAGTGTGCTTAAAAAAATCTTCACTGGGCAATGTGTAATTGGCATTAAACTTTATAGTGACAAATTATACACAGCATTAGTTTCAACAATGTTTAGCGTTCCACATGACAGAGAGTTGGGCTGATTTTCTAAACATGCAGCCCTGAGAAAGTAAATGTTTCCTGAGCTCAGTAAATAAAGTAAAGCTGTGTTCATGCCAATCAACCAGTTTTTCTTTGATTTCCTTAGTTAATGATTGGGTATTCAAAGTGAACACAGCTTCACCTTATTTACTAGCATTCACAATGAGAACGTACACTTTGCTAAGTGAACAGGCTCTACTTCTACATTAACCACTTGACCTCCGGAAGATTTACCCCCTTCCTGACCAGGACAAATCAGACACTGACACTTTTGATACTTTTTGGGGACCAGTGACACTAATACAGAGATCAGTGCTAAAAAAATATGCACTGTCACTGTACTAATGACACTGGCTGGGAAGGGGTTAACATCAGGGGCAATCAATTGGTCAAATGTGTTCCTAGCCAGTGCTTGTGTACTGTGGGGAGGTGTTTTTACTAAGGGAAGGCAAAGATCTGTGTCCCTGCTTTGCAAGAACACAGGATCAATGCCTTCTCTCCTCACAGAACGGTAATCTGCGTTGTTTACATAGGCAGATATCCGTTCGCCCTGTGTCCTGAACAACCGACAGGTTCCGGCAGACATTGAGTCCGCGTTACCCACCGCTAGGCTCCTTTTGTGTTTGATCACAGCAGGAGCGCGTTGCCGGCAGTGTGCGCATGCCCCAGACCCAGAAGTGTCAGTTTACATACTAGGTACGTGATCTGGCACAGAGCGGCCACCCTCCCGCAGCATATGTACAGTGGGGGGGGGGGGGGGGTCCGCAAGTGCTTAAAAAATCAAACCTATTGTCTACCTATATTACTTGTTTATCTCCTTGACTAGGTGCTACAGATCTATAGTCATTTCTTATTAACTTTTTATTCCTGGCTTTTATATGCCTGCATGAAATTTCATTCCATTTGAGCTGTTACTCAGGCAGCAGCACTAATGTTAGATTTTTCAGTTTTGTTTTTCAAGTGTGCCAATGTATTGTAACTTATTCTGATTTGTTTTTTAAAGTTTTCAGTCATTGGTGTAATCATAAACAGCTTCTTAAAAAGCTTTAGGCTGTTATAAAGCAAAATCGGATGCAAAATAGGTACTCTGCTACCATCTAGTGGCTGTTTAATAATATTGAAATTGATAAGAAGCAATATACTGTATATATACAGTAAAACCTTGGTTTGAGAGTAAATTGGTTTGAGAGCGTTTTGCAAGACAAGCAAAATTTTTCAATAATTTTTGACTTGATATACAAGCGATGTCTTGATATAAGAGTAACGTCATGTCACAACTGAGTGTAAAAGAGAAGAGAGGTGCCTCCAAGAGTAGCAATATGGTTACATTTAATGAAGGTACAACATTTAGCAACTTACATGGTTGATGATTAAAAGAGACACATCTAAGTATGCAGGAATCCAGGTAAAGCTGTCCACATAGACAGACCTCCTCACTGCCATCGACGTCATCCTTTCCTCACATTGCTATTATCTTTTTATATGGGCTATAAACTAAAAGGACTTATTAATAAATGGTTGTGGAACGAATCATCTGAGTTTCCATTATTTCTTATGGGAAAATTTGCTTTGATATAATAGTGCTTTGGATTACAAGCATGTTTCTGGAACGAATTATGCTCGTAATCCAAGGTTTTACTGTACAAGTATTATAGACGCTTGTGGCAGGCAGGTACAGTGGCCTTGTAGTGGATACCATCAGAGGTAGAAGAGGATGTGCATTCATTTATAATATTACTACATCACAGTGGGGCCATTTTCCAATTTTGAAGCCCAGCACGATTAAGAAAGATACAGTATGCTGCCATTAGTCATCTCTGTGGATTTCTTACACCAGGCTCAGTAAATTCAATACATAGGGGCATGGGCGTCCTCTCCATAGGGCAAGGGGGGTCGTTTGCCACCCCCTGGAATCGAGAAGGTTTTGGTCAAATTGGCAGTGTTCTACACCCTCCGCCGCCCTTACACCCACTTCCAGCCCCGCACAGAGCTGCACCGCAGCACATGTACTCCCTCCTCCTCCCCCCGGGCCCACCAGACCTTCCCGTTAAGGCGGCTTGTGGTTTGGCAGCGCTGGCTGGGCGGGGCCTCGCGCTGCAACCCGATTGGCCCCGGCTCTTCTCGTTCTTCCGGGCACGGGCCGGCTCCGCCCCTGGCCCTTGGACTGTGCAGCATGCCCGGGGAGAGAAGAAAAAGAGCTGGGGGGAGATGGCGGAGGGTGTCTCGAGTCGGTGGTGGTAGTACCTCGGGGGCCTGGCCTTCTGCGGGGCGGCCTGCTGCACACACCCGCTGGACCTGCTGAAGGTGAGAACTAAGGAGAGCCGGGCTGTGTGTGCAGTATGGAGGGAGGAGGAGATGTCCTACAACACGTGTGTGTGTGTGTGTGTGAGTGTGTGAGAGACTGTAGAGACATGACGTCATAGGACATGTCATACATATGGTCAGTGTGGTCAGTGTGCAGTGTAGTGGTCAGTAGTCAGAGTGTGGTCAGTGTGCAGTGTAGTGGTCAGTAGTCAGTGTGTAGTGTAGTGGTCAGAGTGTAGTGTGTGTAGTGTCCAGAGGTACAGGGTGCTGCTGTGTAATGTAGAGAGGTACAGGGTGCTGTGTAATGTAAAGGGGTCCAGTGATGAAGGTTGCTGTGTAATGTAAAGGGGTCCAGTGATGCAGGGTGCTGTGTAATGTAAAGGGGTCCAGTGATGCAGGGTGCTGTGTAATGTAAAGGGGTCCAGTGATGCAGGGTGCTGTGTAATGTAAAGGGGTCCAGTGATGCAGGGTGCTGTGTAATGTAAAGGGGTGCAGGAAGCTGTGTAATGTAAAGGGGTCCAGAGCTGTGGGGTGCTGTGTAATGTAAAGGGGTCCAGCGGTGGAGAGGGGGTACACAGTAGTGACAAATAGATATTTAAAGATGCAGGGGGCACAGTGTGGTGTTTTTACATTTTAACGTGGGGTGGTTGCTTTTAACCCCCGCAAGCGGTCAAAGAAAGGGTAAAATGCGACTATCGCCGCTGCCGAAGCGCCACCCCCCCCCTGAAAAAATGTCAGTGGACGCCCATGCATAGGGGTTGATTTACTAAAACTTTAGAGTGCAAAATCTGGTGCCGCTCTCCATAGAAATGAATCAGCTTTCAGGTTTCTTGTCAAAGATTAATTAAACAAGCTGAAGTTAGAAGCCGATTGGCTACCATGCACAGCTGTACCAGATTTTGCACTCTCCAGTTTGAGTAAATCAACCCCATAGTGTAATGCTTCATCTTGCACAAATATTACAGAAGAGGACAGGCAATATTGTATGATGTTGTAGAACAGGGTGTTCTGCATCAAGGTCATATACAAAATCTGCTGCTTGAAAACCTGGCTATCCATGGGGGTGCCACCAGTGCCCTCTGTATTTTGGATCCTCACGGCTGGTTACCAAATTGGCCTAAGGAGCTATAAGCAACATGTATTTTCAGAAAAAAACTTTCAGCTTCTACTTCATAAGCCAGCATGAATGCACTAAGCATACCTCCTAACTTTCTGAGTTGGGAAACAGAGACACTCTTTAGCACAAAGAGTGTAGGTAAAGGACGCACCCACAGTTATGTGGCCCATAAGGAACTAAAAAGCAAATAATTGGCTAAACCCACAAGTTCTTTTTTCATCACTATTTTTCCTTTTTATTGGCTTTTTAAAACAATAATGTAATAATAAAAAGGTCTGTGTAAAAGGTTTATTGTTGTGCAACACTTCTGATGTTAAGCTTTGCATTACAACTAGGGATGAGCCGAACACCCCCCGGTTCGGTTCGCACCAGAACCTGCGAACGGACAGAAAGTTTGCACGAACATTAGAACCCTATTAAATACAATGGATGCGAACGTTCGAAATCTAAAGTGCTAATTATAACGACTAATATGCATGTTATTGTCCTAAATAGGGTTTGGGAACCCGGGTTCTGCCTCAGGGGACATGTTTCAATGCAAAAACAAAGTTTTAAAAACGGCCGTTTTTCGGGAGCAGTCATTTTAATGATGCATAAAGTGAAAAAAAAGTCAAATATTCCTTTAAATATCGTACCTTGGGGGTGTCTAACGTATGCCTGTGAAGTGGCATGTGTTTCCCGTGTTTAGAACTGTCCCTGCACAAAATTACATTTCTAAAGGAAAAAAAGCCATTTAAAACTGCTTGCGGCTTTAATGTCATGTCTGGTCCTGGTAATATGGATGAAAATCTGTGAGAAAAAATGGCATGGCTACCCCATCAGCCCAGCCCATTACCAGCCCCTTTGGGTCTTGTATGGATATTAAGAGGAACCCCGCACACAAAAAAAAAAAGGCCCTATATACTCTGAACAGCAGTATACAGGCGGTGTAAACAAGACAGGGACTGTAGGTTTGTTCTTAAGTAGAATCTGTTTGTAATTTTGAACACGTACATTGTTTAAGTGTAGCTCCAGCCAAAAAATCTATTTTTAAGCTTTTTGGAAAACATAGGGAAGGGTTATCACCCCTGTAACATTTGTTTTGCTGTCTGTGCTCCTGTTCAGAACATTTCACCTCACTTTCCGTCCCAATGACAACTGTTTTTGAAAAGTGGGTTTTTTATTGAAACAAGGATTGGTGATAAAGCATCAGTAGAGAGGAGACACCTTTTTCCCATATTAACTCTTACAGGAGAGAATTTGCCTTCCTAGGGGTAGATTTCCTCTCACTTCCTGTTGTCTCCTTCCGTTTGCAAGTAGGAGTCGTTTGTAAGTTGGATGTTTGAAAATAGGGGCCTGCCGTATATACTCTGCTGAAATTTGCCCCTTACATGTTGGTGTTGCCACAACACTGTGAGCCCTCACAGTTACTCTTGGTGGGCGCATGAATGGGCCCTGCTGTGAATTATTAGATCAAGAATTGTAAATACATGCCCCTGTTGAACAGGGGCTGAAAAATTGGGCCTTTGGTGGTGATGGTGGTGGTGGTGTTGTCACAACACTGTAAGCCCTCACAGTTACTCTTGGTGGGCGCATGAATGGGCCCTGCTGTGAATTATTAGATCAAGAATTGTAATAACATGCCCCTGTAGAACAGGGGCTGAAAAATTGGGCCTTAGCCACTGGTGCCACAACACTGCAACCCCTCACAGATACTCTAGTTGGAGTGCAGGAATGAGCCCTGCTGCAAAGCATTGCATCAAAAATTGTAATTACATGCCCCTGTTAAACAGGGGCTGAAAAATTGGGCCTTAGCCACTGGTGGCGGCACCCAGAAACAAAAATGTTCTTTCAAGCTATCATCATAAATCTGATCATTGAGGAGGAGGAGGATAGTCAGTCAACATAACAGGACAGTCTCTCAGCATCAGCATCAGTCTTGAAGGGATGTGACATTTGAAAATAAATTATTCTGTTATATCAGCTTCAGGTGCTTGGTAGCTGGTGGTGATCCAAGACTGGTTCATCTTTATGAAGGTCAGTCGATCAACCGAGACGGTGGACAGGTGCACCCTGTGATCCGTCCAGCAGCTGGGGCAGGGAAATTTGCCTGCTAGAATCAGACGTCGGTGTACTGCTAGCAGAGTGCCCGCAAGTACTTGGCTGTGACACACCTAATTCTACACCTTCATTCCTCTCAGTGGATGTTTCAGAGAGGACTGAAGGTATAGTGGGGTTGGAGATCCCAGCTGATGCAGTGCAAGGAGAGGTCCGCTTTGTTCTTTGGTGTGGGTCTTTAAGGTAGGCTTGCCAACGAGCTGCATGGCAGGTCAACATATGTCTGGTCAATCATGTGGTGCCCAAGCGGCTGATGTTTTGGCCACGCAAGATACGCTTGAGACATATGTTGCAAACAGCAGCGGTGTGATCTGATGCACTGGACTCAAAAAAGGCCCACACCAAAGAACTTTTGGAATAACGGGCAGAGGCAGCGCCCTGCACAGGTAGAGCTCTGCGGTGTGATTCAGTCGGTGTGCTGCCCTTACGCTGGCCCCCCCGAGGGCATCCTGCCTCGTTGGAGATGTGCCTCCTCCTCATCCTCCTCTCTCCTATCAGGCACCCACGTGGAGTCAGTGACCTCATCATCCCCTCCCTCCTCATCACTGGAGCCAATCTGGCAGTATGCTGCAGCTGCTGGAACATGACTGCCAGATTGCTGTCCTTCTTGAGCATCCCCTCTCTCTGCTCTCACGCTACTGCATCCTCGTGGAGCGTGTACCCAACACTGTGCTCAAACAGTTCGGGGGACTCCTCAGGAGGACATGGTGGGTCTAGGGAAGGAGTGACTAATGATGACATTGATACGAGGGAAGAGGACGCTTTGGCAGCTGCTTTGCCAGTACCCTGAGCCTGCGTGAGAGAGGATGAGGAGGATGAGGAGGGTTTGGTCATCCACTCTACCAAGTCTGCGGCATGATGCGGCTCAACACGTCCAGCTGCCGAAAATAAGAACAAGCGTGTCCCATGGCAGCACTGTTGTCTCTAGACACAGAGCCTGCTTGCCCTCTTTTATTGGCTCCTGACTGTCTGCCTCTCCTTTTTTGCCTTCCAGACATTCTAATGGCCTGCAGGGAGATGGGAAAACCAGCAATAAGGGGTAGCTTCAGGTGTATATTTTGCAGGAAGCACACTACGCCTGCTGTAAGTTCTGCAGATGCCTGTTAGTGTAACACAAAAGAAAAAAAACACGAGCAATAAGGGCTATCTTCAGGTGTATAATGTGCAGGAGGCACACTACGCCCGCTATAAGTGCTGCAGATGACTGCCTGTGTTACACAACAGGAAAAAACAGCAATAAGGGCTAGCTTCAGGTGTATAATGTGCAGGAGGCACACTACGCCCGCTGTAAGTGCTGCAGATGCCTGTTAGTGTAACACAAAAGAAAAAACCCACGAGCAATAAGGGCTAGCTTCAGGTGTATAATGTGCAGGAGGCACACTACGCCCGCTGTAAGTGCTGTAGATGACTGCCTGTGTTACACAACAGGAAAAAAACAGCACTAAGGCCTAGCTTCAGGTGTATAATGTGCAGGAGGCACACTACGCCCGCTGTAAGTGCTGCAGATGCCTGTTAGTGTAACACAACAGGAAAACACAGCAATAAGGGCTAGCTTCAGGTGTATACTGTGCAGGACGCTTAGCAAAAATTACACTGACACTGTCCCCTGCCTATCCTTCTCTCTCCCTGCACACAAGGTTTAGCAAAGAATATCACTGACACTCTCCCTGCCTATCCTTCTCTCTCCCTGCACACAAGGTTTAGCAAAGAATATCACTGACACTCTCCCTGCCTATCCTTCTCTCTCCCTGCACACAAGGTTTAGCAAAGAATATCACTGACACTCTCCCTGCCTATCCTTCTCTCTCCCTGCACACAAGTTTAAAGAACAAATGGCACTGACACTGTCCCTGCCTATGTAACTCTTTCCCTGCACGCCAGAACACACTACACAAGGCCGTCGCGCTGGCGGCCTTTTATATTGTGGGGCGTGTACTAAACCCCCTGAGCTATAATTGGCCACAGGCATTCTGCCTGTGGCCAATTATGGCTCTCCTCGCTGCCGGCGCTGTGATTGGCCAAGCATGCGGGGTCACAGTGCATGCTTGGCCAATCACAGCGCTGGGATTGCACTACGATGGCACAGTGTATTCTGGGCCGTTCGCATCACTTGAATTTGGCGCGAACGACCCAAAACGTTCGATCTTCGAACGATCGAACAGACGATGTTCGAGTCGAACGTATGTGCGACTCGAACGCGGAGCTCATCCCTAATTACAACTGACAACTGAAAAGTTGTGAGCTATGCATAGGCGTGCGCCCACCCTAATCCCCTTGTGTGGCACTGATTTTCCTTTTAGACCCCTGATATTTCACCAAAGCCCCCTAACTGTGCACAATATTACAAAAAATTGTAATAAATTTTTTATATATATATATATATATATATATATATATATAAAAAATATTATTATTTATATATATATATATATATATATATATATATATATAAAATTGTGTAGAATAATAAAAATAAGAACTACTAACACCATCGACTGCCCTACTGACACCAATCTCTGCTCTACTGACACCGTCCACTGCTCTAATAGCACCATCTGTATACTGTATATACACATTCGTATGTGTATGAGCTTTTGGGTGCACACCCTAATGCAATAGGCATTGCACACCTATGGAGATATGCACTAAGTAGCACAGCAATACCTGAAGCTGATTGATATATATATATTGAACAATTGATTTGGCAGACTTTTCTTACTGGGCGCATTGATACTTGAGGATTTGTGGAGGAAAGAGGGTGAAAAAGGGGAGGAGAACGGTGGGAGTAAGGATAACTGTAGATAGCAGATGACCTACTGTTTTTACTTTTTTTTTTTTTTGGTGCCAATTCCTTTCTATAATCACCGCTACAGACAATGGATAATTCCTGGCCATAAGGCTATGCTTCATGGTAATGGCAGTACTGGATTGTGATAGTGAAAATTAATTAATCTAAACTTCATGAACACATAAAATGTTTTTTGTTTTGTTTTGTTTTGTTTTTATTTGGGAGTGCCAGCATCTCAAAAATTGTCATAACTTTAATTCCATCAAAAATAAGATTTTAATTCCTGCATTACAAAAAAAAAAAAAAAGGCATAAAAGCAATTATTAATTTTATACAAAATAAATAATACAATCACAGATATATGGTGGCAATAAAGTGACATCAAACTCTCACCCTGAGTGTGAGAAGGAACAGCTATCCTGACAGAGAATTTGGGATTTTAGTAAAACCTAGCTGTGACTTTTCCACTTAACATGGTAATAAAGCCAAAACCAAAAATATATTATGTTGCAGCTAACCAACCAATCAATCAATTTTCCCAGGCTCATGCCGTGTACACACGACCGTTTTTCTCGTCGAAAAAAATTTAATTTTTTCCTTTTGACGAGAAAAACGATCGTCTGTGGGCATTTTGTAATTTTTCCCGACGGGAAAAACGGAATTAAAAACGACGAGAAAAATTAGAACATGCTCTAATTTTTCTCGTCGTTTTTCTAGACATTTTTTTCCGCTGCAGTTTTCCCATAGGGAAACACTGCCACGGAGCCCACAGACGGTCGTTTTTCTCGACAAGAGAAAAAATTACGTGAAAAACGACCGTGTGTGGGGAACAAGCCGTTCCCTCGTTTTTAATGTCATTATTCACGGCGGTTTTTTAACCGCTGTGAATAATGATCGTGTGTACGTGGCATCAGTTGTTTTCCAAAAAAGATGTTTAGGGAAAATCTTCCTATCGGCCACTGGAAAAAAATCATACCCATGTTCTGGAAATCCCCAACTATTTCTCAGTGAATGACATAAGCCGAAAGAAGGAGATGTTAGCAATAGACTCCAATTCATACGATAATTTCATAATCTTATGATACATGTGGATCCACTTTGCATCGTCTGATACCTTGACCACTTGCCGACCAGCTACCGTCATCATACTGCGGCAGGTTGTCTCATCTACACAAATCGCCGTAGCTGTAAGTCGGTCCCTTTAACAGCTAAAGGAGGCGCGTCGCCAGAGCCAATGCGCGTAGCCGGCGGCCGCGATATCCGCTGGCCACCCGCGATTGCTCCACAGAGAGCCAGAACGGCGATCTGTCAGTGTTAACAAATACATCCCCGTTCTGAGAGGGGAGTAGAGAGAGATCGTCTGTTCCTAGTGATCAGGAACAGCGTTCTCACTAGGGGACACTTAACCCCTTGGTCGCCCCCTAGTGTTAACCCCTTCCCTGCCAGTGCCATTTATACAGTAATCAGTGGCTATTTTTATATTTCCTCCTTCATGGTCCCCCCCCTGTGACTTCACCATTAATATCAACAACACAACCATTGGTCCCTCCACACATGCCAGGGTGCTGGGTGTAATCCTTGACTCTGACCTCTCCTTCAGCCCCCATATCCAATCAATGGCTAAATCCTGCCGCCTTAACCTCTGCAACATCTCCAGAATTCAACCCTTCCTGACTAATGACACCATAAAGCAACTTATTTACTCCTTGATTATTTCCTGCCTTGACTACTGCAACTCTCTCCTTAATGGCCTACCCTTAAGCAGGCTATCCCCTGCTTAAGGAGTAAATAAGTTGCTTCAGTCTATTATGAATTCTGCTGCTAGACTAATACACCTCACTAACCGATCCGTAACTGCTGCTCCTCTCTGCCAATCCCTTCACTGGCTTCCCCTACACCACCGTGTAAAATTCAAAATGCTAACCATAACATACAAGGCCATTCACAACATCGCCCCCATCTTGATCACCAACTTCATCTGCAGATATCGCCCCCAAATCGTCCCCTCCGCTCCTCCCAGGACCTCCTGCTCTCTAGCTCCCTTGTTACCTCCTCCCATGCTCACCTTCAGGACTTCTCCAGAGCCTCTCCATCCTCTGGAACTCCCTGCCCCGGTATGTCCGATCAGCCCCTACCCTGTCCACCTTTAGGAGATCCCTGAAAACTCATTTATTCAGGGAAGCCAATCCCACAACCACCTAAGAACTGTACCCGAGCCACCCCCATCAAATCATCCCCGCAGCCATTACCTTTTGTACCACAACCCCCTCCCTTTAGAATGCAAGCTCTACAAGCAGGGCCCTCCTGTACCATTTGTATTGAACTGTACTGTAATTGTGTTGTCCCCCCTATACATTGTAAAGTGCTGTGTAAACTGTTGGCGCTATATAAATCGTGTATATTAATAATAATAATAATAATAATAATATTTTTAACTCTGATCGCTGTATAAAATGTCACTGGGCCCAAAAAAGTGTCAAAAGTGTCCGATCTGTCTGCTGCAATCCTGCAAAAAATTGCTGATTTTTACTATTACTAGTAAAAAAAAAAAACATTTTAATAAAAATGGCATAAATACATCCCCTATTTTGTAGACGCTATAACTTTTGTGCAAACCAATCAATATACGCTTATTGCGATTTTTGTTTCCAAAAATAAGTAAAAGAATAAATATTGGCCTAAACTGATGAAGAAATTAGTCTACTTTTTTTTTGGGTGATATTTATTATAGCAAAAAGTTAAAACGTTTTTTACTCAAAGTTTTCGCAGTGCTGCACGACCGCGCAATTTTCAGTTAAAGCGGCACAGTGCCGTATAGCAAAAAAATGGCATGGTCATTAAGGGGGTAAATCCTTCCGGAGCTGAAGTGGTTAACATGGTCTCTGCTCAGGCACCTAGGCCACCTCCAACAATGTCCCCTATATGCAGCTGTTATTGTGGACAAATTTGTTGGTCTACTCTTCGGTGACCATAAATGGAATTCATCCTTTTATTCCTTCCTCCATCAAGTACCTATTAGCACCAATCATCCTTCTTTAGAAGCTAAACCCAGAATTATGTTTCTCCTGCTTTCCGTCTTTTTTTTCTATTCTACCTTAAGTCCAAAAAGAACAACTCTAAGTACAGAGAACAGGAGGTGTATCATCCTCCTCCCAAGCTTATATACTACTTATTCTCAAAATTAGACATGTGCGATTCGGTTCGTAACGAAATGGATTTTCGTACAAATTTGTTAGTATTCGTACATTCGGATCAATTCGAACATCCGAATAGCTGAAAGAACGAAAATTACGAATAAGCAAAAATAACGAACAGGCGAAAATACGAACTTACGAATGGACAAACTTACGAAAATACGAAACACTGAAACAGTAAAAGAACGAATGATTTGCATTCCGTATTTTCAATCCTTTGTCAGTTCGTAATTTTGTATGTTCGTATTTCATTTGTGTGTTCGTAATTTCGTTTCTTCCTATGTTCGAAATTTATTTTGTTCGTGTTCTCGAATCGTTCTTTTGAATGGACAGTGTAAGAAAGCATCTTAATATGTACGTTTGTAATGTCGTATGTTTGTATTTTCATTTGTATGTTCGTAAATTTGTTTTTTGTCTGTCCGAATGGGCAGTGTAGTGAGTGATGTATCTTACTTATTATCTTAGCCAATCAGCTTATCTCTTTTGTGTCTGAGTCACAATGCATTCCTGAATCTTTTTAGATTCAGTTGAGGAGGAGACTGAGTCAGGTCTCGTGACTGAGGGAGTGGACAGGGAGTAAGTACAGGACTTATTAGAAATTAAGCAAGGATTATCATTCTTTATTTCCTGCCATTGTAATTTTGTATGCTTTTGTGGGACAGTGTGTGCACTGTTTTGTTTTATAACTTGCAGTGCTGTCTGTGAGATATATTTTTTTTTTTGCAGTTGCATTTTTGAAGGTGTAATACACCATTTTTTATCTGTTTGTTTAAAAACAATAAATTATAATAATGGATACTTCTCCTCCTCTCCCATGAGTCCCCTCCTCCACTCCTCCACTCCTCTCCCCTAAGTCCCCTCCTCCACTCCTCCGCTCCCCTCCTCTCTCAGTCACACCAACAACAACTCTCATACCAACACACTCACCAACACCAACATTCTGAAGCCTCGTACACACGGCCGAGATTCTCGTTGAAAAAAACATGTCGTTCGAACCCGCGGTTCTTTGAATGGAGCGTACGCGGTGACGTCATCGACTACGACGAGCATGCGCTCGTCACATTCGATGCCGTCGCCGCCATCTTGGTATACCCTACCTATGCGTAGGAAGCTACCGCGCATGCGTCGAATTCATTTCGAACATGCGCGGGCTTCCGGGAGGACAGGTAAGTGTACACACACTCACTTTTCTCGTCGAGAAACATGCCGACGAGAATTTCGACGAGAAAATAGAGAGCAGGTTCTCTATTTTCTCGTCGAGATTACTTGTCGGTTTTCTTGACGAGAAACCATACACACGAACGAGTTTCTCGGCAAGACATCTCTGCCAGCAAGTTACTTGCTGGTTCTTGCCGAGAAACTCGGTCGTGTGTACGAGGCCTCACTCACAAGACTCACACGTCCATTCTCACTCCCAAACATTCTAATTGCAACAAAACCACACAAAAACAACTACAAAAACCACAATCTCTCTCTGCTCTCTGCTCCTCCCTCACCACACCACTGTACATCCTCTCAAAATGACATACAGGGGCGCAGGCTATAGCCGCGTGTTAAAAACAAAACAAAAATACAAGATTGCGAATCATTACAAATGACCGCAATGCATTTGAAACACGGTAGGAGGCTATAGTCGCGTGTTGAAAACGAAACTAAAATAAGAGATTGCGAATGACCACAGTGTATTTACGAAAGTACACATCCAAAGTACGGTAGTAGACACGAATCAACAAAAACAAAACAATGTTACGAATCAACGGAAAAGGAAATCTCACAAATGTAACAATTACTAAATTACGAGTAGTGTACCGAATAAACGAAAATTATTATCTAACAAAATTACGAATTTCGAATCAAAGAAAATTAGACAGAATTACGAATCATTTAGTATCAATGAAAATAAAACTGTTACAAAAATACAAACGAGTCTGAATATGAAAACTTTTACGAAAATCTTACGAAATTACGAATCTACGAAACGAGACGAAACAAAACTAAACAACATTTTTTTGTTGTGCACATGTCTACTCAAAATGTTATTTTGGGAAACACAGTCTGTACACCTGGAAATGACATTATTTCTTTATGTACTTTACTCGGACAATTCAATATTATTTGTACCCTTTATCCTGTTAAAAAAAAAACAACACACACATATTTGACTGTGTTTATATAAAAGCTGATCATTGTAAGCACCCTTGTCAGTTGTAAATGGTCTGGCTCAACAACATTTGCAGGAGAGCTTGTTCTGTTGAACAGAAACAGATTTACTGGCTGGATCACCAGCTGAAAATAAAGGAAAGACAGCTTAAAAAGAAAAGAAATGCAACCATCACACCTAAGAATAGGTAAGCTGCAATAAAAAATGTTTATTTTGGGGTTTAATAGCACTTTAAGCACTATTCTGTTTCTCTAAAATCTCACCTTAACACTGTTTCCAGAACAAATGCAACATTTTACACATTGTACATCTGTAAAATTGTATTTCGGTAAAATTCAATAAAAATTATTTACAAAAAAAAAAACTGTTTCCACATCCAAGTACAATAAATTGACAATGTTAAATTTGACCTGCTCTGTGCAACGACCTTGTTGGGTCCCATGAAAAGTTGTGTGCATCCGTAGACACATAAAATCTAGAAAGCCATGCCTCCACTCACATCTCCCAGGAGTTTGACTGATGGCAACAGGAGCCTATGACTCCAGTGCCCTCAGTTCTTGCAAAACCAGGAAGTGAGGGCAGCGACGCTGGAACCAGTGGCAGTGACATGAATCCAGGTAAATGTTTAGAGATGCCCCAGTTGAAGTCCCACATTGCTTTTAAACGTTTGTGATCACTTTATCCCATTTGTGTCCCGGTCACCCCCAGATTAGGTAACAATGAGAGTTTAGGGATCAGGGCTTAAGTATTTCACAGAGTTTAGGGTTCGGGATTAAGTAACACAAAAAGTATGGGGGTCAGGATTCAATAATGCATAGAGTTCAGGGGTCAGGATTTAGTAACACGCAGGGGTTGATTTACTAAAGGCAACTCCACTTTGCATTACAAGTGCACTGCAAGTGCACTGGAAGTGCAGTCGCTGTAGATCTGAGGGGAAGATCTGAAATGAGAGGAAGCTCTGCTGATTTTCTCATATAATCATGTGCAAGCTAAAATGCTGTTTTTTATTTTCCTTGCATGTCCCCCTCAGATCTACAGCGACTGCACTTCCAAGTGCACTTTCAGTGCAAAGTGGATTTGCCTTTAGTAAATAACCCCCACATAGTTCAATGGTCAGGATTCAGTAACACACAGAGTTCAGGGCTCAGAAGTCAGTCTCGCACAGAGCTCAGGGTTCAGGATTCAGTAACACACTGAGTTCAATGATCAGAGTTCATTTTTCAGCATTAAGTAACGCACAGAGTTCAAGGGTCAGGACTAAGCAACAGTGTTCAGGGCTCAGAATTCAATCATGCATAGAATTCAGTAACGTACAGAGTTCAGTGTTCAGGATTCAGTAACCCGCAGAGTTTAATGGCCAGGATTGAGTAACGCACCAAGTTCAAGGGTCAGGATTCAGTAAAGCATAGAGTTCAGAGGTCAAGATTAAGTAGCGCAAAGTTCAGTGGTTATGATTCAGTAATGCAGATTAAGAAAGTAACTCACAGATTGCACTTTGTGTCTGTGTCAGGAAAGGTTCCACCCGCTGGTAATACTATCTGGAATTTGGCGTGCAGTACTGATGTCCACCAGCAGGTGTCTCCTGGCAGTTTGGAACTGTCAGGAGAGCCTTTCCCTGCTGGTGTTATGTGATCTTTGGGCCGCAGTACTGGCGTCCACCAGCGGGTGGATCCTGGCAGTATGGAGCACATATCTCCTCCTGCAGTTAGGCTTCACCTGAACCTGATAGCAGGTAATGGTATAAAAACCTGGCAAGTTCATATACCTTGGCTTCGTCTTGTGCCCTGATCTGTTAGCCTTGATCCTGATCCTGAACATGTTTCCTGTTTCCTGTTTCCTGTAACCTGAACCTGATCCCAAACCTATTTGTACATGTTCCCGTCAGTCCTGTATCCCGGGATCCCTGCCCTGCTGTCTGATCCCTTCCACCCTCTCGCTGTCCATTGCTCCTTGACCCCCATCTGCTGATCTCCTATTATGACCCTGGCTTAGCTGAGACTACGATTCCGGTATTCACTTTTGGCTATATATATATATATATATATATATATATATTCGTCTGATTATTGTTATTTTGCGGTCTTGTCTAATATTGGTTTGTTGTGTGATATTGGAGGTGGTTGCGTTTACATATTATTCACGTTTCTTAAGAAATTATTACTTTCTTCCCCTATGTACGTCTGGTTCACTTTGTGCAGTACACACAGTTCTGATCACATCTGATTCATGATAGAAAGCCAAGGCCATCCCTGATCAGAAGTGGCTGCACAGGGGAGCCATTTTGATTCAGTTCGTTTGCAAACATGAATGCTGATGAGGTTATTTATTTTTCTCTGCTGGCATCTGAAAGTGGTGATTATTGCCGCCAGGCTTTGAAAGGATGGTCTAGTGATCAGTTGTTTGCAGCTATCCGCTTAGCTCACTCCCTGGTCGATCAGGGTTGTATACTGTTTGGGGAGGTGCAGCCTTTGATCAAGATCTATACTGAGCTGGCCCTGCACTGCATTCCAGAGGGACATGATGATTTTTCCCCTCCTTTTAATGTGAATCAGGTTGTATCTCTAGTATGGCCTTTTGAAGATGATCCCGCCGATTTTTGTGAGCATTACTCAGCCTGCCCCCCACAGCTGATTGCTGGGTGCATTGAGTCTGCTCAGTCTTTTGTTAGACAGGGAGATTTAAAACTACAGTTTGTACAACCAATACTCTGCAACATATCAGACCATGCTGAATCAGCCCCAGCCAAACAAACCACCTCTGCCATCAGACACCAGCCCAGCCTACCCAAATGTATGTTTCCCCATCACCCATGTCAACCTCAGTTGCAGCCCAGTATACGCTGCTGCCAACCAAATACTCATATCAGTCTCTGCTCCCTGTACCTATCCTGCATTCTACCCACCTGTCTCTTCTCAGCTGCCTACAAACCCACAATAACCTTCCCCAGCTACTGTTACCTCCTCTGTCATATCCCAATCCTCCTTTCCAGTCTGCTGCACCCCTTACCTACAGAGATTCAGTGGTTAAGCCCAAAAAATGAAAGTTCTTTCCAACAAAAACAATCCTGCCAGTATCCCAACCTGCCTCCACACCAATCAAACTGCTCCAGTCTGATGCCCCAGTGCCTGCAGTTCCTGTATGCCAACCTGAAGCGCCAGAGCCAGTGTTCCAGTCTGATGTCCCCGCTTTCCAGTCTGATGTGCCCGCCTTCCAGTCTGAAGTGCCTGCCTTCCAGTCTGAAGTGCCTGCCTTCCAGTCTGAAGTCCTGGTGCCTTCCTTCCAGTCTGATGCCCTGGTGCCTCCCTTCCAGTCTGACGCCCTGGTGCCTCCCTTCCAGTCTGACGCCCTGGTGCCTCCCTTCCATTCTGATGTGCCTGCCTTCCAGTCTGATGTGCCTGCCTTCCAGTCTGATGTGCCTTCCTTCCAGTCTGACGCCCTGGTGCCTTCCTTCAAGTCTGAAGTCCTGGTGCCTTCCTTCCAGTCTGACGCCCTGGTGCCTTCCTTCCAGTCTGACGCCCTGGTGCCTTCCTTCCAGTCTGACGTGCCTTCCTTCCAGTCTGATGTACCCACTTTCCAGTCTGATGTGCCCGCTTCCCAGCCTGATGTGCCCGCTTCCCAGCCTGATGTGCCCGCTTCCCAGCCTGATGTGCCCGCCTTCCAGACTGACGTCTCATGCCTGCCTTCCAGACTGATGTCTCTGTGCCTTCCTCCCAGCCTGAAGTCCCGGTGTCCCAGCTTGAAGATCCGGTGTCCCAGTCTGAAGATCCGGTGTCCCAGCCTGAAGATCCGGTGTCCCAGCCTGAAGATCCGGTGTCCCAGCCTAAAGATCCGGTGTCCCAGTCTGAAGATCCGGTGTCCCAGCCTGAAGATCCGGTGTCCCAGCCTGAAGATCCGGTGTCCCAGCCTGAAGATCCGGTGTCCCAGCCTGAAGACCTGGTGCCTGTGTCCCTGCCTGGGGTTTCGGTGCCCGTGTCTCTGCCCGGGGTTTCGGTGCCCGTCACCCAGTCTGCTAAACCGGTGCCCAATTCCCGGTCTGAGGTTCCGGTGCCCATTTCCCGGCCTGCGTAGCCTGCTGCCCAGCCCGAGGTGTTCCTGCCTGATGCCCAGCCCGAGGTGTTCCTGCCTGCTGCCCAGCCCGAGGTGTTCCTGCCTGCTGCCCAGCCCGAGGTGTTCCTGCCAGCTGCCCAGCCCGACGCCTCAGAGCCTGCTGCCCAGCTTGACGACCCGAAGCCCACTGTCTGCCCAGACATGCCCGCTGTCTGCCCAGACGTATCCGCTGCTTAGCCTGATGTGTCTGTTGCCCAGTTTGATGTGCCTGCTACCCAGCTTGATGTACGTATTGCCCAGCCCGATGTGTCTGTACCCACTGCTCAGCTCGAGCTGCACCTTGCCTGGCTTAAAGCCATGATGGACCTTCCTCATGCCCAACCTGATGTGACTTTGTCCGCTGCCCAGCTTGATGTCATGGACTTTCCCCAGCAATGGCTAGTTGGAGCGTCCGGAGGTCGCTCCTTTGAGGGGGGTACTGTCAGGAAAGGTTCCACCCGCTGGTAATACTATCTGGTATTTGGCATGCAGTACTGATGTCCACCAGCAGGTGTCTCCTGGCAGTTTGGAACTGTCAGGAGAGCTTTTCCCTGCTGGTGTTATGTGATCTTTGGGCCGCAGTACTGGCGTCCACCAGCTGGTGGATCCTGGCAGTATGGAGCAGATATCTCCTCCTGCAGTTAGGCGTCACCTGAACCTGATAGAAGGTAATGGTATAAAAACCTTGCAAGTTCATATATACCTTGCCTTGGCTTTGTCGTGTGCCCTGATCTGTTAGCCTTGATCCTGATCCTGAACCCGTTTCCTGTTTCCTGTTTCTTGTAACCTGAACATGAACCTGACTCTGATCCCAAACTTATTTGTACCTGTTCCTGTCAGTCCTGTATCCTGGGATTCCTGTCCTGCTGTCTGATCCCTTCCACCCTCTCCCTGTCCGTTGCTCCTTGTCCCCCATCTGCTGATCTCCTGTTATGACCCAGGCTTAGCTGAGACTACAATTCCGGTATTCCCTTCTGGCTATATATATATATATATATATATATATATATATATATATATATATATATATATACATCTGATTATTGTTATTTTGGGGTCTTGTCTAATATTGGTTTGTTGTGCACTGTGTGATATTGGAGGTGGTTACGTTTACATATTATTCACGTTTCTTAATAAATTATTACTTTCTTCACCTATATACGTCGGTTCACTTTGTACAGTACACACAGTTCTGATCACATCTGATTCATGGTAGTCTGGCATCCAACTTCCCCCTTTTGTTTCACGGTCACCCCAAGATTAGGTAGGATTAACTAACGCTCAGAGTTTAGGACTCAGAATGCAGTCACACACAGAGTTCAGGGCTTAGTATTCAATAAGGCACAGAGTTCAGTGGTCAGCAATGTGGCAATTACATCCCTCTCTGACCATTATCTTCTTCCTGGATGCTGTGTTTTTGGTCGCTTGATTGACCGCAGAGAATTACATCTTCCCATGCATGCTCACAGGAGTAACTCATTCCAGCACATCCAAAGTATGCAGTGAATGCACGCTGAGCTGCGCATTCACAGCTCAGTTTATATTCAGTAGAAAACTACAAGCAGACAGGTATATTTGCAATAATGCCAAAGAGATATTGCATGTCTCTTTGCAATAAAATGCTGCCTGCTTACAGTTTTCGAAAAGAGAGGATTAGTTCCAATTTAAGTAAATATACTTCAATTTGTAAATCCAAGGGGTGATAGTATATAAAAAGTGATATTAGGATTCTCAATATAATACTAACATAATTTAGTTAGATATGCTCAGGTTATGGAAATGCTTTCTTTGATATTAAATAAATTGCAATTTTGTTATCAAATATAGGATACATTTTAGCTCTATAGAAAATATATTTTCCATTTAACTGTTAAATATTATGGAATATGAGATTGTACTCTTAATAAAGGCTTGTTTGCTATGTTTGCACATATGTTTTGTTCATGAGACTCATTTCACTAAGCTTTATTACAATGATAAGTTTTTTTTTTCAAATCTAATGGGACTCGGTTGAAATAAACATCACTGTTTTGGAAATAATTATCCTTATCGTGGTGTGTCGGCTTTGTGAATTGAGCCTATGACATTCTCTTTCTGTACCATTAGAGGGTAGTGTGAGACTACTTTCTGAAACACATGCAGTCATGTCTAATATATTCAGGAAATATGTTATTCCATGGTAGAAAATGATTATGCTGTTGTATATTACAAGAAAAAATACATTGTTTTTACAATACGTATTCATTATATCATCAAGGGGAGGGGGGGGGGGATTTGGTATAAAAAAAATAAAATGTTGCATAATTCTGTGAAAAGAGAAAAAAATAGTCGAGAGTTATTTAAGGTAAAATCAGTAAGAAGGGTGAAAGTCAACTTTTAGCAAAGCAGTACCAGCAAGTCATCTATATATATATATATATATATATATATATATATATATATATATATATATATATATATACACACACACACACACACATTTACCAAAAGTATTGTGACGCCTGCCTTTACACGAACATGAACTTTAATGGCATCCCAATCTTAGTCCGTACGGTTCAATATTGAGTTGCCCCCCCCCCCTTTATAGCTATAACCGCTTCAACTCTACTGGGAAGGCTGTCCAAATCATTTACTGGAGGGGGTATTATGGTGTGTCTTTTTTTTTTCAGTTTTCAGAGTTCCAGTGAAGGGAACTCTTAAGGTGTCAGCATACCAAGACATTTTAGACAATTTCATGCTCCCAGCTTTGTGGGAACAGTTTGGGGATGGCCCCTTTCCTGTTCCAACATGACTGTGCATCAGTGCACAAAGCAAGGTCCATAAAGACAAGGTGCCCTGACCTCAACCGGATAGAACACCTTTGGGATTAATTAGAGCCGAGACTATGAGCCAGTACATAAGCTGGTCAGGGCAGCACACAATCAGCCAAAAAACAGATCCTTCAGGTGCAAAGCAGACAACGGAGATTACCCAAACTCCAACGTAAAAAACGAAAAAGTCCAATCTGCAGCACCTTGTAGATTTCTTAAGAGAGTTGAAAACTCATAAGATTACAACAGTTTCAGATCTGTTGTTGGGTACCTTCATCAGGTATAACAGGCATGTATTTGTATATGTATATATATATCGTAGATGTGGAGTGGAGAAAACTGCTTTTGCAGCTTTCTCCAGGTTTTGGTATACCTGGATGGGCTCTGTAGTTTGGAGATTCCATAGTGTCTTGGGTGGGATGGGATCTCCAAACCTGTGTCCAGGTTTTGTGGAGGGCCATCAGGGTGTGTGCTCAGGTGCACACAGCCCTTATAATGAAGGTATAGGAATAACTCTGGGCTCCCAGTTGGAGACTGATCCAAGCAAAGGAGACCGGAGATCTCCAGGAGTCAGAGAAGCTGCATGTGGCAGCCAAAACCTGTGTGTCTGCAAGAGACAGTAAACGGCCTGAGGACTGAGGCTAGAGTAGCTGTGCGCTTCAGTGTGAAGTCGTCCACACCAGAGGAGCTGGATGCAGTAGCGTGAAGCTGTCCACACTGAAGAACCTGTGGTCTGTGTGACCAGTGAAAAGAGCAGATGTATTGCTAAAGAGAGAGCCAGGTGGGCTAGCATTTTCACTTTATGCATTTTTACTTGAGAAGAACCAATGTGTGGGAAACATTATATGTTAGACTTTTGCTTTTTTTTTCCGTTTTTTAATAAACATGGGCTGCCAGGCCCTTAAATATAGTTCCTGACTACCGTGAATCACTGGAAAACGCATCTACCACTAGAGTTAAACACCCTCAGTATCACAATATGTACATACTGTATAGCTATATTGAAATAAGCTGTGGGACTTTGCTTTAAAAAGTTACGTCTCTCATGCAGGCAGTTGGTTTCCTTTATCCACATATCCAAAAAGAGTAGATTACCGTACAACATTGTGAGATTTTGAGCTTTTCAGCCTGATAGAACTATGTCAGCTTCTCATGTGTGACCCTTTAAAACGACAAGTGTGGTTCTTATGAATTCCATTGCTACAGAGGGTGTTAGGCTGGGGTGCATAAACAAATTCTATGACCTGAATGAACAGTCAATGCTTTATGTAAGCTCCCTGCATTGCCAGCAGTTGGCATGGGTTACATCAAGGCATGAATTCTAAGAAAGGCCTGATTTTGAATAGTAAATTCCACAAGGAAATGTGGATTTCTTGCTGTGTTACACTCTGGTGGCCACTGGCTTTGCTTTAGCTTGGATAGTTCACGATTTGGTAAGCCACTGAATTGAAGTAATAAATCAACAGATTTAGTCATTGGTCATGGAGCTGTTTACGTAGGAAACTGTGTGATATCATAGACAAGAGGGAGACAGCCTAAAAGTAGGAACCAGAAAATGTGGAAGTCACACAGATTAACAGAAAAGATATTCAGAGCAAGGTACAAAAGCACAACCATCATGAAATGTTATTCTACGCAGCGAATCGAACATAATTTGTCTCACCTTATCAAGGCAATACTTGCTTATGCTTCAAATATTTTTAAGAACAGCCTTATCCTCAAGTTAAAAATTTCTTTAGTGGCTGCCTATTTCCCCTATATTTTTTTTTCTCAACTTGGAACTCCTGGAGAGAGCTATGAGGTTTCACCCTGCCAATAAATGGGTCAAAGTCATGGATACCCACCATAAAATAATGCTTTCTGTAGATGACATACTAAGGATGATTTACTAAAACTGGTGAACTCAGAATCTGGTGCAGCTGTGGATGGTAGTCAATCCGCTTCTAACGTCAGCTTGTTCAGTTACAGTGATTCTAAAGGCAGGTTTTTTATGTTAATGCATTCTATGCATTAAGATAAAAAAATCATCTGTGTGCAGCAACCCCCCTCAGCCCCCCTAATACTTACTTGATCCATCAATGTTGCACGAGAGCCTCAACTGTTCGGGACTCTACGTCTTCATTGTTTGAGACAGCAGCGGTGCAACACTGGCTCCCGCTGCTGTCAATCAAAGCCAATAAGGAGAGAGAGGGGGCGAGGCCGATACACGGCTCTGTATCTAAATGGACACAGAGCAGTGGCTCGGGTGCCATCAGAGCAAGCTGAATGCTGTGGGAGCACTCGGCAGGAGGGAGGGGCCAGGCGTGCTGGCAAGGGACCCGATAAGAGGATCTGGGCTGCTCTGTGCAAAACCACTGCACAGAGCAGGTAGGTATGACATGTTTGTTAATTTTAAACAAAAAAAAAAAACAAGACTTTAATGTCACTTTAAGCTTTGACAAAAAAAAACTGGAAGCTAATGGTTTCTTTGCAGAGCTGCAACAGATTTTGCACACTCCAGTTTTAGCAAACAATCATCTTTGTCACATCTTTTTGCCATTTGTTTCTCTAACCAATTCATACTCTTGTTTGTCTGTGTTTGCAGAACTCTCAGGTCTCTGAGTAAATATGACTAAATCTATGGCTTTGAACATTTCCCTGGAGGGAGGCATAGACTTTTCTTTTTCGTACATCACGGGACACAGAGCGACTTAGTCATTACTAATGGGTTATATAGATTACCTTCAGGTGTTGGCACTGGCCAATTCCAAACCGGAAGTACCCTCCCCTATATAAGCCCCTCCCATCCGGGAGCACCTCAGTTTTTTGCCAGTGTCTAAGGTGTTGGCCAAAGAGTAACATGTGTTTTCACTGGGCTTGCGTACAGGTTCTTTTGGGCCTTAGTAAGCTGTTCCGGATCCCACCAAAAAAGCTTCATAGCTAAACGGTCGGTACCCGGGCCTTGCAGCAGAAGAGCAAGGTTTTGCCTGTAATGCCTCTCTTAGGAGGGCTGGACCCTGGGATCCAGAGCTCTGGTCATACCCACGACCAAGATGTTGTCTGTGCAGGGTGCTATACAGGTCCAGGGGAGTGGAATCCTTGGGAACCCGGTCCCTGAAGGTTTAATTACAATGCCTGCCGTGATAGGTGAAGTTTGGACTTCTGTGGACCAAACAAAGTCCTGCAGCGGGGATCAGGTAAGTGAGGGCCCCCAGGAACTTGGTTCTATTGGGGGACCCCCAAGCCTAATTTGTCTTTCTGTCTGTTACCTAACGGTATTCCCGCTAAATATCTGTGTTTGCCTGTAACTACTGAAAATGTAAAATTTTAATAGTAGTCAAGAAAAAAAAAAAAAAAAGGGACCGCGGTACCTGTGTTAAACCACTAGAGGCCGCTGTAGTCCATTTTTCTTGTCATGTGGATCTTTGGTTTTCTCAAGTCAAAAGATCCAGGCAGTTGGTAAGTTTCTCTGTGGGAATCCACTTCCTCTGCCCTGTTGCTGCGCTCATCCACTGCACTGCACGCGCCTCCTATGAAAAAAAAGGGGCGGGCGGGTGGATGACGCTCGATGTGCGCCGCAGCGCTTCTGCGCATGTGCAGGCGTCCCAGCATGGTTAAAAGACACAGTACAAGTGTCAGCTGGATGCAAACAGAGCTAGCAACAAACAGTGGCACACAGAGGCGGTTGATGCAGGCATCCCCATAGGAAGGCACTTTAGTGGACACCAGCTGGTATATAGCAGCAACTGTGTTAGACTATTACCAGCAAAAATTGGTGTATGACGACGGGAATACCTCAGCTTTGTGCTTAAAGGATATGTCGTCCAGACGCTCCGGAAATAGGTCTTCCAGGAAGCCAAAGGGGTCTCCATCGGGCTCTGAGGATATTGGGCATGATTGTACTGCACCAATCTCCCCTGAGAATTCAGAGGTCAGTAGCCGTAGAAACCCCGCAGGAATGCCTGGTGCTGCGGCTGTCCCCAGTCCACCTGCTCCTGTATATATAACAGAGGAGGTTTTATCCTCAACTCTGGGAGGATTGGAAGAGAGATTAACAGCATTGATCGCTGCTTCCCTGTCACAGGAAAAGCGCGTCCGATCTCCGTCTCCTCCTTCAGAGTGCCTGTTAGTGGAGGAACAGCCCCACACAGAGATCGACCTACCTGAAGGGGATCAGGATGAGGTTGATTCAGTTATGGAGGAATCAACAGTGGAAGGACCTTTCTCAGCATCTCAGGCTGAAAGATTATGGGTTCAGTCTCTGACTAACATGGTCCGATCAGCATTTAAAATGCCTCTGGCGGAACCACCATCCACTACAGTTTCCTCGCTGGGGTCGCTAAAAGCTCCCCAGGCTGTCTGTTCCTTCCCAATCCACCCTTTATTAGAAGGGCTTATTTACCAGGATTGGGAGCATCCTGATAAAATATTTGCTCCCCCCAAGAGATTTCCGGTGATCTATCCCATGGAGGATAAGTTCATAAAAAAATGGAGGGTCCCTACAGTGGACGCAGCCATCTCTTCTGTTAACAAATCACTGACATGTCCAGTAGATAATGTTCCAATGTTCAAAGACCCAATAGATAAAAAATTGGAGTCTTTACTAAAATCTGCTTTCTCTACAGCAAGCATGGTGACACAACCTGCGGTAGCAGCGATTGGAGTCTGCCAAGCAGTGAAAGATCAGTTGAAACAAGTCTTAAGGGACTTACCAGATCAGCAGGCTCTTGCCCTAGCTGACCTGCCTAGAGCCTTGTGTTTTGCGGTGGACGCCATAAAGGATACAATCCAACAGGCCTCCCGCTTTACGCTGTCTATAGTACATATGCGTAGGCTTCTGTGGCTCAAAAACTGGTCTGCTGAAGCTCCCTGTAAAAAACTGCTGGTTAGCTTCCCATTTCATGGAGAACGCTTATTTGGAGAAGATCTGGACAAATATATCCAGAAAATTTCTGCCGGTAAAAGTTCACTCTTACCGGTTAAGAACAAGGGTAGAAGTCCTTCTTTTAAGAGGCCTACTTCTCCAGTCCCGGGCACATCGGCTGTGAAGCAGTTCCGACGGCCTCCACGGTCAAATTCAGGGGGCAGAAATCAGGGACAATCACAGGGTAACAAGAAGCCCTGGATCAAGAGAGGTACAAAACCTCCCCCCAAGGCATGAAGCGTTGCCCCCACTCAATCGGGTAGGGGGAAGACTTCAGTTGTTCACAGAGACCTGGCGGGACACCATCAGAGACAGATGGGTGCTCTCCGCAGTAAGTCTGGGATACAAGCTGGAGTTAAAAGGCACTCCTCCTGCCCAATTTATGAGGTCAAACGTGCCAAGAGATCCCCAGAAGAGAGGATCCCTCCTTCTGGCACTAGAACAACTATTGCTCCAAGGTGTAATCATGAAGGTTCCCCTGGAAGAAAGCGGATTCGGGTTTTACTCGAACCTTTTCACAGTCCCCAAACCAAATGGGGACGTGAGGCCCATATTAAATCTAAAAGGGCTAAACAAGTTCCTAAATATCAGGACTTTTCGGATGGAGTCGATCCGATCGGTGGCCACCGCCCTACAAGGGCAGGAATGGTTAGCCTCGATCGACATAAAGGATGCTTATCTGCATATTCCCATCTTTCCGGCCCACCAGAAATTTCTACGCTTTGCAGTAGAAGGGCGCCATTTTCAGTTCAGAGCCTTACCTTTCGGTCTGGCCACAGCACCACGAGTGTTCACAAAAATTCTGGCCCCATTATTGGCCAATCTAAGAACACAGGGTGTAACGATAATGGCATATCTAGACGACCTGCTACTAATAGACCACTCAGTGGAAAAGCTGGAAGTAGCTATTCACAAGACAATCAAGTATCTGGAATATCACGGTTGGATTATCAACTGGGACAAGTCAGCTCTAAGACCAGTCAAAAGTCTGGAATACTTAGGGCTAAGGCTGGATTCAAATCAGAGAAAGATTTTCTTACCTCCAGAGAAGGTGTCGTCTTTAAAAGATTTGACCCACTTAGTGGGTACAAAAAGAAAACCATCCATACGCCTCTGCATGAGGCTGCTGGGAAAAATGGTGGCTTCATTCGAAGCGGTACCCTACGGTCAATTCCATTCAAGGAATTTGCAAAGGGCCATACTGTCAGCCTGGAACAAAAAAGTTCAGGCTTTAGACTTACCAATGTCCCTGTCCCCTTCCGTTCGCAAGAGCCTCCATTGGTGGTTGGTGCCCCAGAATCTGGAAAAAGGGAAACCCTTCAGTCCGGTTTCTTGGAAGGTAGTCACTACAGATGCCAGCCTCATAGGCTGGGGGGCAGTACTGGAGCAATGGTCTCTCCAGGGCAAGTGGTCAGAAGCAGAAAAGGCCCTGCCCATCAATCTCTTAGAGATACGAGCAGCCCGGTATGCCCTAGTAGCATGGACATCCAAACTCCAAGGGTCCCCTGTCAGAATTCAATCAGACAATGCCACAGCAGTGGCATATATCAATCACCAGGGTGGCACCAGGAGTCGTGCAGCCCAGAGGGAAGCAAATTGCATCCTGGAGTGGGCAGAAAAATATGTCCCAGCCATATCCGCGGTTTTCATCCCAGGAGTGGAAAATTGGAGAGCGGACTTTTTAAGTCGCCAACAATTATGCCCGGGGGAATGGTCTCTTCACCCCGAGGTTTTCCAGGCAATATGCCAGCGGTGGGGAACACCGGATGTAGATCTGCTAGCATCCAGATTCAACGCAAAGGTGGACAGATTTGTGTCTCGCACAAGGGATCCTCTAGCTTGCGGCTCGGATGCCCTAGTGTTCCCTTGGGATCAGTTCAAGCTGATATATGCATTCCCACCACCACAATTGTTACCGCGATTACTCCGCAGAATCAGGGTAGAAAAGAAACCAGTGATTCTGGTGGCTCCAGCGTGGCCCCGAAGGGCATGGTACGCGGAGATTGTAAAAATGTCAGTGAGGAGTCCTTGGACCCTCCCACATCGTCCGGACCTGCTGTCGCAGGGACCGATATACCACCCTTCCTTACCAGCCCTAGGTTTGACGGCCTGGCTATTGAAGCCCACATTCTGAAAAAGAGAGGGCTCTCTAATTCTGTGGTATCTACCATGATCAATGCCAGGAAGCCGGTATCCAGGCAGATCTATTATAGGATCTGGAAAGCGTACATTACGTGGTGTGAGGCCAAGAAATGGCATCCACGTAAGTACGTGATAGGGAGGATTTTGGACTTCCTACAGTGGGCTGTAGATAGGAAGCTGGCCTTGAGTACTATCAAGGGTCAGATTTCGGCCTTGTCAATATTTTTTCAAAGGCCCTTGGCTTCGCATTCACTAGTCAAAGCCTTTATACAAGGAGTGATGCGTATTAGCCCTCCGGTTAGTATTCCCATATGTCCTTGGGACTTAAACCTGGTTCTGTCAGTTCTACAGAAACAACCGTTTGAACCATTGCAACACATTTCCTTGGTTCTTCTCACCAGGAAATTGATTTTCTTAGTAGCCGTTTGTTCGGCTAAAAGAGTATCGGAATTAGCCGCCTTGTCCTGTAAGGAGCCATATCTGGTTGTCCATAAGGACAGAGTAGTATTACGTCCTCATCCAGCCTTTCTTCCTAAGGTGGTATCGAGGTTTCATTTGAACCAAGATGTGGTTCTTCCTTCTTTTTTCTCCAAACCTAGCTCGGTAGAGGAAAAGTTATTACATTCCTTGGATGTAGTAAGAGCAGTTAAAGCTTATCTAAAAGCCACTGCTCAGATTCGCAGAACGGATACTTTGTTTATTCTGCCGGAAGGCCCTAAAAAGGGTCAGGCAGCATCAAAATCCACTTTAGCCAAGTGGATTCGACAGGTCATAATACAAGCCTATGGCTTGAGAAAGAGACTGCCTCCATTCAAAGTTAGGGCGCACTCCACAAGAGCAGTTGGAACTTCATGGGCAGTGCATCACCAGGCCTCCCTGGCTCAAGTATGTAAGGCCGCAACATGGTCTTCGGTACACACGTTTACTAGATTCTACCAGGTAGACGTTAGAAGTCAGGAGGATGTCGCCTTTGGGCGCAGTGTGTTGCAGGCCGCAAAAGATCCTCATGCCTGATGGCGCCCAGCTTATGTATCCCTCCCCTCATTTGGCATTGCTTTGGGACGTCCCATTAGTAATGACTAAGTCGCTCTGTGTCCCGTGATGTACGAAAAAGAAAAAGGGATTTTTATAACAGCTTACCTGTAAAATCCTTTTCTTGGAGTACATCACGGGACACAGAGCTCCCACCCCTCTTTTTGGGACACTTATTGCTTGGCTACAAAACTGAGGTGCTCCCGGATGGGAGGGGCTTATATAGGGGAGGGTACTTCCGGTTTGGAATTGGCCAGTGCCAACACCTGAAGGTAATCTATATAACCCATTAGTAATGACTAAGTCGCTCTGTGTCCCGTGATGTACTCCAAGAAAAGGATTTTACAGGTAAGCTGTTATAAAAATCCCTTTTTTCTATAGTCCAAAACCAACTGACACTTTGGTGGGATCTCGAAGCTTCTCCACTTGGGGAAGGATTGGCAGATTTCAGCTGCAAAAATATAATTGTAGAAATTAGAAATGGTTTCTAAACCATTTTTGAGTATATGACATTACAAAGTCTTGAAATTCATCTAGGGCAAGATATGGCCAAAAACAGTGACTATGATACGCCACTGACAGAATCTTCTGGGGGATTTGGTGTGCCTAACCTGCCAAAATATAATATTGCAGAGAAAATAGCTCCAACCTTATCACTTCTAGGGCTCATGAATTTCCCTTATGGACCCATCTGAACATTGGGGGATGTGTTTCTATTCGAATTTACAAAATGACAACTTGCTTTGGCTCCCTTAACACCATTGTCCTGTTATCCAGCAACTGACATTATGTCAGTCTTTGGACAGATGGGATGTGGTTACATTTTCCTATAGTCCAATGTCTCTGCACTTACCACTGAGCGGTATATTACATTTTCACGCAATTAGTCATACACAGCTGTATGATATTGGCCACATCATGCTCTTAAATATGGTTATATTATATATGTAGCACTACCCCCGTAGGAGCTGCTGGTTATTTTTGGTCCTGCCGTTACCCCACACTTCACCGTCCCAGAACTTTGAGTCTAAATCGGGCAATGTGCCCACAGATGCATGCACCAGTCACTTCTTTTTTTCCAATGCTTTTTAATTAAACACAACTTGCAGCAGTAGAGGGATGGAGGGTTAGGGGAATTCAGATACCTTGTGCAGATCACTGAGGAACTTGAGATCCTGGAGACAAGTACACTGTCAACAGATCTCGCTCACCCGGATAGGCCTCTCTCACCGGCCTAGCAGCCGGAATGATGCACGGACAAAAGTCTCTGCCACAGACTTGATAGTTATAAACTGTTGAACAATCCTCTGCCACAGGATTTGGTAATCGGTAATTGACGAAGCGAACACAGCTACACAGTACCAAAGTCCTTTAAGCCATCCGGCAGTACTGTGAGGTAGATTGGTTGGGATGCATCCTCCAATTGAGTCACCAGGCTCTTCTTGAGATACCAGCCTTCTGCTCGGCCCTCTCCAAGAAGAGTCCTCCCCTGGATCTTCCAATTGCTCGGCTTCTTCCCGGAGGCAAGACAGCACAGGACAATCCCTGAACCAGTAGGCCCCAGACAAACTTCCGGGCCTACTTGCAGTAACGTAGCCTCGGGCCAGCAGGCCCGAGGAGTCGTCACATACCTTAGGCCAGGCGGGCCATGAGGTCAGAGCGAGAGAAAAATGGCGTCTGCCCCTCAAGTATCCTCTCCCAGAATGCACAGCAGTAAAACACTCCCACTGGGCTGTTTCTGGGGAAGGGACACCCAATACACTTCAGCCTGTTGTATTTCCAACACTGGCCAGTGGTGACAACGACACCTACCGGTGACAGTGGGAAATGCTCCCAACACAGCCAAAGCTGGAACAGAGGCTAATTTAGCCATAAACATTACATTCTGAACTATGTACAATTCAGGTGACCCACTAAATTTACATGATAGCACCTGGTCAACAGGAGCAGGGCTCAACATATATATATATTTTTACTTTAGAGGATATTAAAACTTTCCACTTAAAGCAATCAAAGAAGCTTCCAGATGCACAAAGAAAAAAGCTCTCAGACCCAGGGCCGTTTTGGTTTTTACAGTTTAGACATTTTCTACATTCCCTTATACTGGCCAAAATTGATATCACATATTGGATCACTTCCTTTGAGAATAACCTGACTGAATGATCCCCAGCCTACAGGCCCCATCTATTCCCTATACAAAGACCTCAACATTTTGCTTTAAGCCTCCATACATGTGTAAATGGGAACAGTGGTAGCTTCCTTGAGCAGCCAGATTAGGACATGATCTGGAAGCTAGTAGCTAGTAGTTCATTCAATGTGATAGCTGGATGAAATACTGCTGAGAGGGTACTTAACACCAAAAATGATTAAGCCTGTGGGACGGTGAAACACGTCAACAGGTGGCTTGAGATGAGAGAAGCTGAAGCCATTTTTCTACACATAGTGGTTGTTCTGATACTCATTTTTGGCAGGCTGGACAATCCTGTTGGATGCTGGCACTCAGCAGCATTGAAGCCATGGGGTGGATGCTTGTTTGTGCTTTAAGCGGCATTCTTCATTATTTTCTCTTTTGGCTCTATGTTCTGAATCTGGAAGGAAAACCACAAAGCCCAACGACTGTGGATTTGTGTCTATAATTTGATCAGATCTATACCTCATTGTAGCTTAAAGCAGTATTCAACCCAAATGCAAACATTATACTGCAGCTTACAAATGTTTAGATGTGGTGGTTGCATTTTTCTATTTTTTTTCTATTTTTTTAGGCTTTCTTTTCTTTATTTTCACCTTGTTTCTGCCAGTAAGTCTGTTGTTTTTCAACACAACAAGATGTCATGCAGATGTAGCAGTTGGAGGTTGATACAAACCAGTTAACACTGACAGTGGTACTTACATTGGTCAGCTTTTATTCATTTAGGTAAAGCCTTTATCCTGAAAGGAACAAAATCGTTGCTTTAACCACATAAGGACCGCCGCACGACGATATATGTTGACAGAATGGCATGGCTGGGCACAAGGGCGTACAGGTACGTCCTCTTTAAGATCCCAGCCGACGGTTGCACGTGCGCTGCCGCAGGCGCGCCTCCGCCAGCGCGATTGCGACCCGGTCCGAAGCTCCATGACCGCGCCCGCGGGACCCGATCGCCGCCGGTGTCCCGCGATCGGGTCACAGAGCTGAAGAACGGGGAGAGGTAAGTGTAAACAAACCTTTCCCCGTTCTTCCTAGTGGCATGTCAGTGATCGTCTGTTCCCTGTCATAGGGAATGACGATCAGTGACGTCACACGCCAAGCCCCACTCCCCTACAGTAAGAATCACTCACTAGGGCACACTTAACCCCTAAAGCGCCACCTAGAGGTTAACCCCTTCACTGCCAGTGTAATTTTCACAGTAATCAGTGCATATTTATAGCACTGATCGCTGTAAAAATGACAATGGTCCCAAAAATGTGTCAAAAGTGTCCGATGTGGGGGGGGCGGAGCCGGCAAGCAAGGAGAATGGCCGCTTGAGACCACAGCTCCCGGCCACTCGAACATACCGGAGCTTATTATAGCGATACAGGGCACCCAGACACGGCGGTTTCAGGCTTTAGCAGAGCAGGGACACCAACAGAGCATGGGGAGACGGAGAAGAGAAAGATCCGCGCCAGGTAAAATGACGGATTTCTTCTCACTATCAGACCGCTGCAGCAGGCAAAATGGCGCTGGTAGCGTGCAGGGCTCTGCACACACACAAGGCCTGAAACATACTAGAATTCAGACGGCGGGCGCTTCTCCCCTACCTCACCCTGATCAGACCCTACCGAGGTCACAGTCTTCATCCACAGCTAACAGCCCGGCTAAAGCCAAACAAAAGCTGTCTATGCATGCATCTGGGACAATGGCTGAAGGGGAGGGAGGAATGCGGATTGATGATACACTAGAATTTCAGGACGCCATAGCTGCTTTCCCCACAAACAACCAGCCTGTGATGGATTCCACGCTAAGGGACATGTTGGTGTCCCTTAGAGGTGCTATACACACTGACATGCTTCAGCTTGTGAACCAATGCAAAGCAGAAGTGACTGAGGTCAGGGACAGGGTGGCTCACATAGAGGATAAGATGGGGGATTTCTCTGAAACTTTTAATGCAATAGTGGATGCACACAATGACCATGAAGAGGACATTGTCTGGCTCAAATCAAAGGTAGCTGATCTCGAAGATCGTTCCAGAAGGAATAATATTAAAATTAGAGGCATCCCTGAGTCAGTGAAAAACTCGGACTTGAAGGCTTTCCTTGCTAACATACTGAGAGAAGCCCTCCCTGACCTCCCCCTGGAGGAAATTATTATCGATAGAATACACAGACTGCCTAAACCTAAACATATCCCTGAAAAGCTGCCCAGGGACACTATTGCTAGGATCCACTACTATACAGTAAAAGAAAAACTGATGTTGGTGACAAGGCGGGCTGCCAATCTTCCTGAGTGCATGCAAGGGTTATCCTTCTTTGCAGATCTATCTGCACACACAATGCAAAGGAGAAGAAATCTCATGACCATAACCAAACCTCTTAGGAACCACCAGATTCCATATCGCTGGAATTACCCTGCTAATCTACTGATCACTAAGGATGAAAAGGAATTTCTGGTGAGAACCTTGGAGGAGGGTATCAAATTGCTGGAGAGATGGAAGATCCTCCCCGATGAGACAGATGATGGTCGACAACCGCATGCCTCCTAGCATACACGCACTAACCAATTGGAAGGCACTCAACGTATCTTGCCCTATTATTATTACTATAATAGTTTAATTCAATATGCTCCGGATGTTCTACCGGCATAAAATCTCAGCTTCTTTACACCCCAAAGTTAGCAGGTTTACCCCTGCCCAGATTTCAATAGAAATCGTACGTTTTTAAAGCGTGCTTCACTTGGCGCAAATTGTTTCTTTCTAAATCCGTTTGACCAGTTTTGTTCTTTTGTTCAGTTTCTTTCCTTTCATTTCCCACCAAGCGGCTGACTTGTATCACCAAAGGATAACTACAACTCCAGATCCTTGAACATCAACGACACCTGAAGTAGGGGACTGCAATTCTACTGCCAAGAACCAACTCACCGACATCTCCTACTACAGGTACAAGTCTACACTTCTTACACGGGTAAAGAAACTCCCTTTAAGGAACTGTTAATCTCACTGCTCCACAAACTTTGACACAGTACTCCCTTCTCCACAAACCCAACCTATCAAACAATGGCATTTAAAATCACCTCACTGAATGTAAAGGGTCTAAACAGCCCACAAAAGAGACACATGCTATGGAAAGAAGCACATGCCCAGAACTGTGATGTGTTTTGCATCCAGGAAACCCACTTCAAGGCGCATAACCATCCTAACTTATCTCACAACCTATACCCTCACACGTTTGTAGCTTGTGCCCCTACCAAGAAGAGGGGGGTGGCGATCTTGGTGAAGAACACAGTGACGTTTAAGCTGATATCCAATCAATGTGATGAGGGAGGGAGATATATTGTACTTACATGTGAGATTAATGGCAGTACGTACACCATTGTAAATATTTATGCCCCGAATAGTAGGCAGCTACATTTCCTGAATAGAATCTGGAAGAAAATTAAGAAAAACAGCTCAGGACATGTTATCCTCTGCGGGGATATGAACTCAATATCTGACCTCCATTTAGATGTGTCTAATGCTACTGCCAGGAAAAGTATCAGACATACATTATCAAACTTTCTCAGCTCAAACAACCTCTATGACACTTGGAGGTGCCAGCATTCTAGTGAGAAGGATTTTACCTATTTTTCCCCAGTCCACCTGTCATACTCGAGGATTGATATGTTTCTGACGGACAAATTTTTGTTACAAAAAATCTCACATACAGATATTGGTCATATCACATGGTCTGACCATGCCCCCGTATCTATCACAGTGGGAAGCCGGGGGATTACAACCCGGGCTAACAGATGGAAAAATGACGTCCATCTATTCTCGGACCCATTAATTATTAAGGACATTGAGAATTCACTAGTAGAATTTTTTGCAAATAACGATGTCAATGAGATAGACCCATTTACTCTGTGGAATTCCCATAAAGCATTTATAAGAGGTTTGCTAATGAAACATAGTGCTTTGCTAAGGAAAAAGAGGGGGCAGCACATGAACTCCATCCTAGAAACCATCACGAGATTGGAAACTCAAAACAAATCCTCCCCCACCATGGACACTAGCACTAAATTAGCGGCGGCTAGGGATGACCTGAGATCCTTCCCCCTTACACAACATGTACGAGCCACTCACAGATTTAGGTCCAATTTTTACACTCATGGAAATAAAGCAGGCAAATTACTAGCAAATCAAATCAAAGAAAAAGTGCTGAAACAAAAAATTCCACATTTACTCCATCCCAAAAGCGGTTCTAAATTGACCAACCCTAAAGACATAGCGGATGCATTCAGTAGCTATTATGGTAGCTTATACAACCTACAGGAAGATTCAGAGATAGCCCAACCCAACCCTGAAGTAATAAAATACTTTTTAGAAGACATATCTCTTCCTCAGGTATCAGAGGAAGATCTGAACTTCCTTAATTCCCCAATTTCTATTTTAGAACTCACAAGTACTATATCAAGCCTCCCAAACAATAAATCACCTGGCCCTGATGGGTACTCTTCGGAATACTATAAAAAGTTTGTTGATATACTGTCTCCCGTAATGTTACGAGTTTTTCATGCTGCTGCCTCCTCTGCCTCATTTCCTCCAGAAATGTTACAAGCTACGGTGGTTACATTGCCTAAACCAGGAAAGGAGCCGGATAGAGCACAGAATTTCAGGCCTATTTCACTTTTAAATGTTGACTTAAAGGTCTACGCAAAAACTTTGGCCAATAGACTTGCGAAATTGCTCCCCAAATTGATTAAACCTGACCAGGTTGGCTTTGTGGCGGGTAGGCAAGCTACAGATGCCACAAGACGAATTATAAATTTAGTGCATTCCTCTAATACCGCTAAGAACCCCTCGGTCCTCCTGTCGTTGGACGCAGAAAAGGCCTTTGACAGGATCCACTGGGGCTTTCTGTCAACAGTACTTGGGAGGTTTGGATTATCAGGGTATATCTGCACCGCCATTTCTGCTTTGTATTCCAATCCCTCAGCCATGGTGTTTACAGAGGGCATATTCTCAGAGCAGTTCTCCATCACGAATGGCACAAGACAGGGGTGCCCTTTATCACCCCTGATCTTTGCTCTCGTGATGGAGCCTCTGGCCGAAAAAATTAGAACTGATCCCCAAATTAAAGGTATCCGATTAGGTGAAGAGGAACATACGATAACATTATTCGCAGATGATGTGATTCTGTCACTCTCCAATCCGGCTCAGTCCCTAACGGCGGTACATGAGATACTAGAGAAGTTCAACGAGGTGTCTTACTATAAAGTGAATGCTACCAAATCCAGCATACTTAACTTGGGGGTTGACAATAAGACAATATCTCTCATTCAAAAAAAGCTACCTTATCCCTGGGCTAAAACTACGATCCAATACCTAGGCATTGCACTGACCCAATCGATTTCCCAACTATATAGCTACAACTTCGAACCCCTGATAAACAAATTTACACAGGAGATGCTTAGATTTAAGAAATTTTACCTAACCTGGTCGGGAAGACTGGCAGCATATAAAATGATTTTACTTCCCAAGTTGTTATACTATTTCAGAGCCCTCCCACTTCAAATACCTAACTCATTCTATGTGGCTATGCAAAAGGCCTTATCTCATTTTTTATGGGAAGGGATAAGAGCTAGATGCTCTCATAACTTACTTATGAAACACAAAACAGTGGGGGGAATGGGGGTACCCAATATTAAGGACTACCATATGGCAGCAATTTTGGACCAAGCTAAAGAGTGGTTTCATACCTCAGATCCCATACATTGGTGTAGAGCAGAACAAACTCAGATAGGACACGGGGAGATTCATAATCTCTTGCTGATCACACCCTCGGATAAAACATCACCATGTAAGATACTCCCGACGGTAGCAGCCACACTGACAGCATGGGAATATTTCTTGGCAAATAAGAATCCTTATATTGCTCATAAATAGGTGCCAATCCCAGTGACAGCACTTTCATTCCTAACTCCGAATCTAGATATACGACACTGGGGGAGATATGGTATTGTTAATATCTCAGATATGTACACCCAAGATCGTCTCAAAACTTTCTCAGAGCTCCGTGCTACCACGTCTATCCCTGAGAGAGATTTTATGGAGTATGCAAGAATTACTAGCATCATTAAAGCTATAAAAAGGCAACATTTAGACATCCCAGAAACCATTTATGAACTATGGCACTCATTTCCCACACCCAAAAAAGGTATCACGATAGTATACAACATAATGCAAAGTAAACTACATTTTGTGACCCCGAAACAATTCTCAAAATGGGAATCAGACTTAAATATACCCATATCCAAGATGCAGTGGATACGAGCAATAAAGGCGAACTACTCTCACACTAAATGTTCTAACTATAGGGAAATAGCACAGAAGATGCAACTGAGATGGTACAGAACCCCATATATCATGGCTAAATTCCAAGGCCACTCATCCAACCTTTGTTGGAGGGAATGCGGTCATGTGGGCACCTTGGCTCACGTTCTTTGGTTCTGTGTATCTTTGCATAGCTTCTGGGCAGCAATAGCTCGAATAATGGCTAAACTGACAGGAATACTTAATAAATTAAGAGTGGAACAAGCTATACTGAGTGTTGATATGGATATCTACCCCAAGCCTTACAGATCACTTGTGATGCATATTTTATATGCTGCCAGACTAGCACTAACCCGCAAATGGAAATCAACAGAACCCCCTCGGTTCGGGGAAGTATTAAAATTAGTTGATGACTCCTATTCTTACGAAAAATCAATTGCAGTTAAAGAGGGGAAGATGAAGGAATTTACGAGTAATTGGCATCTATGGGGAAAGTACAGACATACTAAACAATAAGCTGGGCGTATGTGATGGAATATCTGCAAATCAGCAATACATAGGTATCAGTGGCTGGGAGGGAAGGAGGAGAAAGGAGAAGGGGGGAGAATAAAGGTCAATAGCTTCTATTTGTTCGTTGAGAGAGGAAACTCTCCAGTTTATCTTTGGTGGTACAGAATAAGGGCTGATTTCGAGTACATGATCGTATGGTTACTTTGTACAATTATATACGGAAAAAGTACTGTTTTGTGAATTACAAAGATGTATGTTATTATTTCTATGAGTAAGTACTCTACAGCTCTGTATTGTTAATTTCTTATAATCCAATAAAAATTAATTACGAAAAAAAAAAAAAGTGTCCGATGTGTCCGCATAATGTGGCGGTAAGAATTGCTGATCACCGCCATTACTAGTAAAAAATTTTTTTTAATAAAAATGCCATACAACTACCCCCTATTTTGTAGACGCTATAACTTTTGCGCAAACCAATCAATAAACGCTTATTGCAAAAAAAAATTACCAAAAATATGTAGAAGAATACGTATCGGCCTAAACTGAGGAAAAAAAATGTTTTTTTATATATTTTTTGGGGATATTTATTATAGCAAAAAGTACCAAAAGAAAGCTCTATTTGTGGGAAAAAAAGGACGTCAATTTTGTTTGGGAGCCACGTCGCACGACCGCGCAATTGTCAGTTAAAGCGATGCAATGCCGAATCACAAAAAGGGGCCTGGTCCTGTAGCTACAAAATGGTCCGGGGCTTAAGTGGTTAACTGCTTATAAAGTGTTATTTAGAATTTAGCTTAAATTTGTTGGCGTATTTAAATCTCCTAATGGATCTGACACTCCCCTTCTACCAGAGTGACAATGCTGCTTATCCAGAGTGTAGGCACTCTAATACAGGCAATATGTTACTGGTCAGATCACCGGGATGAAAACAGGGAAAAATGGCTAAAAAAGAAAACGATTGCAGCCACCACATCTAATGATTGGTAAACTGCAATATATTACATTTTTGGGGTTTAATACCACTTTAACATTCAACCCCTGGAAGGCTTTAATGAAACGGAAGACCATGTCTCACATAACACAAAGGCATATTGGTCCACCATACTGTTCTAGAATTTAGACAGATGATTGGCGGTGACCCATTCTATCCTTAGGGGAGGTTAAACAATGCATCATGGGAATCATAATTAATGAGAAAGTTATGGCCATCTAAATGATGCTCTTACCAAATTCCTTAAAACCATTCCATTAAGTGGAATATCTCTGACTTAGTGGGTTTGACCACGTATTGCTACATCTCTGAGGTTGTCCTCCGCTTTACTCCCTTGTCCCCTTCTTCCTCCCTTTTATGTGATCTTTCTTCTATTTTTTTCTTTATTTTTATTTTTTCCATATTTTCCATTTATCCTGGGAAAAATACAGGGCCTCTGGCTTTCAGAGTTTGCTTCTCAGTAGATGTTTGATTTTAATAATATCTAGTGTTTACCCATCACCATATTTACTTCATTTACTTTATCACTGAAATTAGAACTTGCATATATCAAGCTGTAATTTTGATATGACTCTGTTCCATACAAAGCTGTTGATTTTTATTGCACTTTGTCTGTATTGTCTTTATTAATATATAAAAAAAAAAAAAAAACGAATTAAATGTTGGAAAAAGGACATCATCATATACATTAGTCTCCAAATAGCATGGGAAGTTGAAATGTGTCTGCACTGCAGTACACTAAAATAAACAGTAGATGGTGAAAAAGTGTACCTATGGTAAGAGCTACAGAGCAGGAAAAATAATGGCATGGAATCTAGCTGACAGAATGGAGGATAAGCAGCTGTCTATCCTGTCAGCAGGTGAGTGAGGGCTGCCAGTTCCTATCAGTGACTTCACTGTTCTCTAGCTCCACTGGAATCCATCATTGTCATCAGGGACATTGCTATGATTGTGAAGAACCTGGGGCACACTCGGGGAGAGAAAAGCTGTGGTGAATGTGCACATGGCTTAAATAAATATAGTTAAACTAAGCCTGAGCCTACTTATCATATACAGTATACTGCATACATGTGCTACAGTGTTTGTACACACAAAGAAAGTCTTCACTGTGTCCCAAGAGTTAGTCCCACAGATACACAAACCTTACGATAAAATAAAATTACAATTTTATATATATATATATATATATATATATATATATATATATATATAGCGCCCTCCTCACTCCCCTCTTTATCTTCAGCTCGTCTTTTCTCTTGTCTAGGGGTACCTTAGAGGGGAAGGGAGTGGGGACACCACGCCTGGCCTTCACCACAGGTGTCAGTGTGGTGTAAGCAAAGTTCTTTTATCTTCGGGTCAGTGCTGTGCACCTGGAGCCTCCACCGAGAGTTACCTTGAACAATGTCTGTCAGGAAATGAGCCCCACACCATTAAAGTTCAAGACTCCTTTATTCTTCTCGAATGAACACAATCAGTTGAACTCCCTTGTAGAAACAGAATAGGAAAGGAGGTGTGGATGCGAATATTCCCAGACACAATGTGTTCTCCACTTTCCTCCCTGAAAGTGGGTTGCGGTCTCAGAGCGAGGGGGGATTTCCCTCCAGGCGGTCTCCGAGAGGCTCACCCGTCACTGGCAATCTGCTGCACCAGGTCTTCAAGTGAGGAGCTCCCCCCCGGTCCATTATGCCTTACGGATTCGGGTACCCACTCCCGGGGTTCCCTAGGATCTCCTTAACTCGCGGAACTCAGTGTTGGGCACTGAGCTCCAGACCTCCATCCAAGTACCTTACCCCAGGCCAAAGGTGCCTGGGATGGAACATGGCCTCCGGCTGTCCTCTAGGCCTAGGCCCGCCTAGAGGACCAACACGAACCACCGCCCACAGGCTGAAGGTGCCTAGGACTCGACCCCGTGACAAAGATGGCCGGCCCCTTCATACCCTCTCCCGGCAAGCACGGCGGGTTCCCCACCCCAGCATACCGCTGCCGAGGGAGGACAAAAAGAAGGCACGACACACCGCAATGATTCAACTCCAGCCCAGGGCGACAGCGCCACCTGCTGGGCTGCAGGGAATTACACATCACTGATGTCTCTGCCAAGTTCAAATTACACCGGGGAAAGTACATACCCGCTACATATATATGTAGCGGGTATGTACTTTTCAGAGTGTTTAAATCTGGTGAAGACATCAGTGATGACCAGTTCCCTGCAGCCCAGCAGGTGGCGCTGTCACTTCGGGCTGGGGTTGAACCGTCACTGCAGTGCCGTACCCTTTGTGACCTCTCGCAGCGGTTGTACGGCGGGGCGGGGAACCCGCTGTGCTTGCTGGGAGAGGGCATAAAGGGGGCGGACATCTTCGCCACGAGGTTCGAGTCCCAGGCACCTTCAGCCTGAGGGCTGCTGTTTGCGGTCGGTGTCCAGGCGGCCTAGGCCTGGACACTTGGAGTTCGTGTTCCATCCCAGGCACCTTCAGTCTGGGGTGAGGTACTCGGCTGGAGGCCTGGGGCCCAGTACCTTCCGCTGGGTCCCGCCGGGGAGGGACTGTCCTAGGGTGCCCCGGGTATTGGGCACCCGAATCCAGAGGCGTAAGGGACCGGAGGAGGGATTCATCTGAAGACCTGGTGCAGCATATTGCCAGTGACGGGTGAACCTCTGGAGACCGCCCGGAGGGATGTCTTTCTCGAACAGGGGCCAAGTTCATGGAGGAAGGTGGTTCATGTTCAATGACCGGTGGCAGCAGTCCAACTAGTCAATTCAGGTCAGTGGCAGAGACCTGCTATTAGGCCTGTGGCAGGGGCCTTAATGGTTCACCCAGTCAGTGGCAGCAGCCAATCTCACGGTCGGTGGCAGAGACCGTGCGCCAGGCCTATTCGCTTGCAAAGGAATAGGAGAGTTCATTTGTGCCTGGGCCTACTCATATCCACACCCCTGTCTGTCTGTTACTGAAAGTTCAACTGTTATGTTCACTCTGCGATGGAGAAATAAACGAGTGTTGGACTCTTAATTGGTGTGGGGCTCTGTTACTGGCAGACACATCTCCACGGAACAACTGGAAGCTTCGTATGCAGTGAGCAGACCCGGAGGTAATTTAAGTGACTTTGCTCAACCCTCATACACATACGAGGGGAGAGCTTGGCGTAGTGTTCCTGCACTCTCCTCTCCCAGGTACCCCTAGACCACACCAGCCAATAACCAGGAGAAACGGAGAGGCAGGCCTCGTACACACGGCCGAGATTCTCGTTGAAAAAAACATGTCGTTTTTTTTGACGAGATTCTTGGACAAGAAACTTGTCCCGGCCGAGTGTACACACGCTCGTTTCAAAGAACCCGCGGTTCTTTGAAAGCAGCGTACGCGGTGACGTCATCGACTACGTCGAGCATGCGCTCGTCACATTCGATGCCGTCGCCGCCATCTTGGTATACCCTACGTATGCCTAGGAAGCTACCGCGCATGCGTCGAATTCATTTCGAACATGCGCGGGCTTCCGGGAGGACAGGTAAGTGTACACACACTCACTTTTCTCGTCGAGAAACATGCCAACGAGAATCTCGACGAGAAAATAGAGAGCAGGTTCTCTATTTTCTCGTTGAGGTTTCTTGTCGGTTTTCTCGACGAGAAACCCGATAGCAGCGTACACATGACCGATTTACTCGGCAAGACCTCTCTGCCAGCAAGTTTCTTGCTGGTTCTTGCCGAGAAAATCAGTCGTGTGTACGAGGCCGGAGAGTGAGGCTCCGCTACACGTGGGGGCTCCAGGTCCGGGATGTGTTTGTGCTACAATGGAGCTGGAGTTGTTGGAATTTGAATGTGTCTGCCGGAAGAGTTCCGAGTAGGTCAGCCATATAGGCACACCCTCCCTGCTCAGTTCGTGGGCGTGACCCAGGGAAGGAGAAAACCCGCGAACTGGGGCGCAAGAGGGGAGGAGTCCAATCGTGTGAAGGACTACACGTGGGGACTTTGGTGCCAACAATGCAGTGTGCAATGGATCAGCAGAGAGTCGCCATGTTCAGTAACGCATCGTGGGTTCCACTTCATCCTACTACCACGAGTCTGACTACTACTGCTGCTCCGGTGATGGATACGGGGATTCGGCTAAAGCCCCGGGGACGATTCGCCTTGTACTCATGCATGGACGTTGAGGCCCTGGGTTTGATTTGTCCCGGCTGTTCGGGACTGGTGTGTCAGCTGAAGCAGTTCGGGCGCTGCGAGGCCTGCGGAGAATTCCTATTTGAGGTGGAACCACCTATCGAGAAACCCAGAACCATCCACCTCAACCGCGCAACAGGCAACACCACTCAGGAAGGAGGAATCGCTGCTTTGACAGCCATCCCTTTGCGCACTGCAGCGACCGCAGGGGAGGTCGCAATTACAGAGATACGGGAGAAATCCGAGGATGCTGACTCAGTCACCACTGTTTCCCCAGCGTCCACTGCCAAAGAGGAAGCCTGGCTTGGTTGCCCCGTCCAGCGGTCGCGGTGAATCACCCTGTTCGCCTACGCCCGCCCCAGGTGGATCCGGTCGGAAGAGTCCCGGACATCCCTTCTCAACTTTAGGCCGAGGTAAGCCGGGTGGAGAGACTTGGTGTTGGGGCAGAGGTGTCGGGGATTCACGGCCCTGTGTGCCCGCGGGGGGTAGCAATTCAGCCTCTACTACAGGCTACCAGCTCGCGGAGGAGTGTGACACCTCCGACCTAGAGTCGCTCTCCGATCCGGGAGACGACGTCATCATAGATGAACTTTTTGCTAAGAAGGGCTGGGACAAGATGCCTCTCTCCTCGTCCCGCAGAGTCAGGGATCCACCCATGTCTAATTTAAGTGACTTTGCTCAACCCTCATACACATACGAGGGGAGAGCTTGGTGTAGTGTTCCTGCACTCTCCTCTCCCAGGTACCCCTAGACCACACCAGCCAATAACCAGGAGAAACGGAGAGGGAGAGGGAGGCTCCGCTACATATATTTATATAATTTTTTAATTATATTTTATCGTAAGGTTTGTGTATCTGTGGGACTAACTCTTGGGACACAGTGAAGACTTTCTTTGTGTGTACAAACACTGTAGCACATGTATGCAGTATACTGTATATGATAAGTAGGCTCAGGCTTAGTTTAACTATACTTATTTAAGCCATGTGCACATTCATTTATAGATACTTATGTGAGAAACAAAGGGGTCTATTTAATAAAGGCAAATAGACTGTGCCACTGCAGTTGCTCCAGATCTTAGTAAATGAGGGAGAGCTCTGCTGATTTCCATCATCCAATCATGTGCAAGCAAAAATGCATTCCCCCACCCCCATGAATGGTTTTGGGTATTCTTTTTAAAGTGAAGCTTTACCTCATTTACTCCAGAACAACTGCATCTGCAAAGTGCACAGTCTATTTGCATTTAGTGAATCTACCCCATAGAGCTAACACGTCGTCTGAGCTAAACTGCATTTTTTTCAATAGAGCATTGTAAAACCAGCCTTAATGGGTTGTATAGGGCAGATACTATGACTGGATGTAATTGCTGATCCACATGTCATTAGTGTCATTAAACTGACTGTATAGTAAAAGTCTGTATAGCACATCAAAATTTTCAATGACATCAGCACACATACAGGGACAGCTTTTTTTTTTTTTGAAAAAGCAGATAGTTTGTTTCCCCCTCTGGGGCTAAGTGCATTCTAATGCCGCGTACACACGACCGTTTTTCATGACGAGAAAAATGCAATTTTTTAGATTGGTCGTGAAAAACGGTCGTGTGTATGCTCCATAGCATTTTTCGCGAGGAGAAAACTGCTCGAAAAAAATAGAACCTGCTCTATTTTTTCTTGTCGTTTTTCACGTCATTCTTTTTCACGTTGTGAAAAACGGTCGTGTGTACGCTTTTACAAGGGGAAAAAAAATGAGCATGCTCAGAATCAAGTATGAGACGGGAGTGCTCATTCTGGTAAAACTAGCGTTCAGAATGGAGATAGCACATTCGTCACGCTGTAACGGACTGAAGAGCATGAGGTTAAAAAGCGCGAATCGTCTCACACCAAACTTTACCAACGCGAGGATCAGCAAATGCAGCCCAAAGGGTGGCGCCATTCGAATGGAACTTCCTCTTTATAGTGCCGTCGTACGTGTTGTACATCACCGCGCTTTGCTCATGCGTTTTTTTTTCATGAACGTGTGTATGCAAGGCAGGCTTGAGAGGAATCACGACGAGAAAAACGTTGCTTTTTTGCATGACATGAATAACGGTCGTGTGTATGCGGCATAAGATTCTGAAAGAAGCTGGAATTAATTAACTGGTATGGCAGTGCCTTTACTACAAGATTACTGGTCAGCTGAAAATTAGTTAGCAAACTGAGGATTGTTTGTCATGTCTAGCTAAATATTCCATGATAGATAACTAGTGGTTTACAGGTAGGAGTAGGCCAATGCTGCCGGTTGCGGTAAAGCTAATTATCCATAACAAGTGAACTGCTGTTTTTCAACTTATTTTGGTGGTTTATTTCTTTCTCTTCATTGCCATGGAAGAAATCAATGAAGAATGAAGAACAGTGATGATGATGCTGTTGTAGTTGGAATAGAAAACTGAGAAGGATCGACTTTGCCTTAGTGCTTCTCACACCTGTATATCTGATGTGATATATCCATAAAATGTAGCACACCCGCAGGCAGGCCTCACCCCTTGCCCTATTTAGGACCCTTCATTCTATGGGGGGGGGATTGATGAGCACATGATCTTGGCCCAAGGGACATGGTACACAAGCCCCCCCTTTACTGCTAGCCTACACCTTCTTGCACAGCTCCTTTTATCCTATATATGGTAGCAAACGTTATACAATCAACTCTGGGTAAGTGGTTTATACTGAATATACTCATGTGCACACATTATTTTGGGACACGAGCTGAATCCCTGTATGAGGGCTTCTTAAGGACTGTGGGGAGTTTCCCTGCTACTGCTAATAACCATGTGTGGTATTAAGGACTTTAGTAGATATATTTCTCAAACTGGGGAGTAGGGTTGTAGTTTGTAACTGTAAAGAGTCCCGCAATTAGACTATTCTTTTGCCCTATTATTTTTATATTTTTTATCTTATCAGATACACCCATTATTAGGATATTTTCTATGATGTTTTTACAGACATCCATTAGTGATTGTGAATGGGAGCTTTGAATCCTCAGAAAGTGTCTGTTGGACTACCCCATATTACCAGAGGGTGGCGGTGGCTGACTGTAGCAAGACTATATTATGACTCCATTTATATGTTTTTGTAATACCTCCCAACTTTTGAACTTCAGAATGAGGGACACTGGAAGAGTAAAAAGACCTGGGGCACGCTAGGTTGCAGTAAACTGTAAGCGTTGTCAAGCAATTATCAGTGGGAGGGGCTTAAGTGATGTGGTTAAACAAAACCCATGCTTCCTTGTACCTATAAAATATGCTTTGATTGCTTTGTCTGAGCCTAACTTAAAGAAGTTAATTAAAATAGTCAGACTGCATAGCAGAGGTATGGACATAATAATACAGAAGATGGTCGGAAACTGCAAACATGCTACAAGAGATGGTCAGAAACTGCAGATATCATACAAGAGGTGGTCAGAGACTGCAGATATGATACACGAGGCATAATACAGGAGATGGTCAGAGACTGCAGACATGGTCCAAGAGATTGTCAGAGACTGCAGACATGCTCCAACAGACTGTCAGAGACTGCAGATATGATACAAGAGGTGGTTAGAGACTGCGGAAATGACACAGGAGATGGTCAGAGACTGCAGACATGCTCCAAGAGACTGTCAGACTGCAGACATGAGACAGAAAATGGTCAGAGACTGCAGATATGAGACAGAAAATGGTCAGACTGCAGACATGATACAGAAAATGGTCAGGGACTATGAACATGCTACAGGGGTTGTTGGAGACTGGGGGCATGATTCAGCAGTCAATCATAGACTGGAGACATAGTACATAACATATTACAGATAAGTGTCTGAAGGGAACCAATGGGCCGTGGGCCACATGTGGCCCCAGGCACTAAGCACTGCATTATACATTTGGAGGGAAGTGCACATGCTTTTTCCAAAATCCCAAGAGCTAGTGTAATGTACCTTAGGTGTGAGCCTGACGTGCGGAGAGGGCCCTCCCGTACAACTCCGGTTTGAAGACCACTGGAGTGGGGACAGTGGTGGTAAGAGCACGGTGAGGTAAGGGTGCCTGTCTGATCCTCACTGCTTTGTAGTGGTGGAGCCGAGTGGAGACTGGAACGGATGTAGGTCAGCAGGTGCAGGTTGCAGAGCAGAGAATGCAGGTCAGCGGGTGCAGCTTGCAGAGCAGAGGATGCAGGTTAGCAGGTGCCGGTTTGTAGAGCAGTGGATGCAGGTCAGCAGGTGCAGATTTGCATTGCAAAGGATGCAGGTCAGCGTGTGCAGCTCGCAGAGCAGAGGATGCAGGTCAGCTGGTGCAGGTTTGCAGAGTCAGACAAGCCGGGTCATACACATCAAGGTAAACATCATAAGTGGCAGGCAGAGAGTAGTCAAAGTCCAGGCTGAGTCTTGGCAACAGGCAGACTGGCAGATAACTGAGCAGGGTCAAACGAGCCGAGGTCAGGACTGGAGACAGAAGCGTGGTCGGGAAGCCGGGTCAAACACAGGAACAGGATACAGGCACAGAATCAGGAACTCAGGGAACAGAAGCAGGTGAAACCGCAAGGGGCAACATCTCTGGAACGTCTTTTATAGGAAGTTCAATAGAGGAGCAAGGGGTTCAGGGTTCAACAGCAATCAAGACACCAAGCAGAGTAGTCTAATGGATCAGATAGGTTATCCAGCAGATCAGGCAGGGAACTGTCCAGCATCCCAGATAGCTCAGTGGGAAGAGTCAATGCTAGACACAGAAGAGGTCCCAGGTTCAAGCCCAGTACGTCCCTGACAGCTAGCTCTCTTCTCCAGCTCTGGCAACACTGCCAGGATGCTTGCTATGAGAAATGAAATACAATCTATTGCTGAGATCGGGGAAATGCAAGGGCCAGTCTTCACTAGGGTGACCACATTTCCAAACTGCCATTCAGGAACACCCCCCTTCCCAAAAAAAAGATGGGGGGGTTTGGGGGAATGTAGTCTTGGGGTTGATGGGGAATTCGACAGCGGGGGATGATTTTCAGGCAAATGACTGGTGTTGTACTACATCGTAATATATAATGAAATAGTTCAACTCACCATAATGCAGAATCAGTGGGAACCTGAGCTTGTCACTTGCCACCAGATGCAGCATGTCACTTGCCACCGTTGCCTGACGCCATATGCAGTGTGCCATTTTTCACCCATAGCCTGCTATCAGATGCAGTGTGCCACTTGCCACCCATAGCCTGCCACCAGGTGCAGTGTGCCACTTTTCACTCATAGCCTGCCACCAGATGCAGTGTTCCACTTTCCACCCGTAGACTGCCACCAGTCAAGACACATCAGAGCCCCGGGAAAGTTAACGCCCCTCCGGCCGCTTACTTTTGATGTCACTCCTCCCACATGGGGCCGGGGTGGTGTCACATCTTCAGCTCTGAGGGGTTCATGCTGGGACCTGTAGTCCTTCACTATTTTGTGGGGGGGATTATATCTTCAGTTCTGAGGGGTTCATGCTGCAACCTCTAGTCCTTCACTTTTGGGGGGGTCACATCCCCTAAAAGTGAAGGACTATAAGTCCCAGCATGAACCCTGCCCTGATATCTAGGGATGTGTCCTCCTTCCATTCCTCTGAGGATGTAATCTTATCTGTCAGTGTCCTCTTCTTCTTGCCAGCATACTTATCTGCCAACCCTTATCTGCCTACCATCCTCTCTGAACTGAGAGGCTTGCTAGCTCCTGGCTGACACACACACACACTCTGCGCTGCTGTGAAGTGCTATCAGTTCAGCACAGAATGCTGGCTGCTGGGCGAAAGCTGAATGAGGATTTTAACACCGATCTCTCATGTTGGTGAGTGCTTTGAATTGTACTAGCCTTTCTACAAAACTCAGCTCTCCTTTTGTGTACTGCAGTCACTGTCATGTTTCTTCTGCATGCTGCTGGCTGGACTCGAGAGGATGCAGGGAGGAGGTGGGTGGAGCTAAGCAGTAGGCACAGAGAAGGAGGAAGTTAAATCCTCCACTGTGAGTGCTGGGGCCTCTGTTTCTCTCCGCCTCGTGACGTCATTGGTTGCTAGACGCCAGGCGGACAACGGCTAGCAACCATTTTAGGCACTGAGCCAGCGGCAGTGGTTAACACTATATAAAAGTGGTCTCACCAGCTAGGGGTCCACGACAGGCTGACAGTGATTGACAGCGGCAATGTGAGGGCTATTTTAGGGGGCATCAAATTGGCCCAGGACCAGGGGGCAATTCTGGGCACTAAGCCAGCGGCAGTGGTTAACACTATATAAAAGGGGTCTCACCAGCCAGGGGTCTACCACAGGCTGACAGTGAGTGACAGCGGCGATGTGAGGGCTATTTTAGGGAGCATCACATTGGTCCAGGGCCAGGGGGCAATTCTGGGACACGGTATTGTCCCGGAATGAGAGCTGCCAATTGCGTGGACTGTCCCGCCGAATCAGGGACGGTTGGGATGTATGGTTTTTGTACTCACTCTTAGGTAGGTGGCAACAAAATATTGAGCCATTATACTTTCTGATGGATTGAGATTGTAATCTATATTTATAATATCTCTTACTTAGTGTGCAGCTGGAATATACGTTTTCCTGTAACTCAAACTGCGTCGAAGATACAGCAAGTCTCATATGCCCCACTGCAGTGGGGTTGATGAGCATCATCACCAAGAGGAGCATTACTTTGCTTTCTGTCTTTTTCTTTGTCTTGCATAGTGGCACACATGTAAATGTCTATGTTCTCCTATTTTAACCTGTTTTAATAAATATTTTGATACCTTTTTATTCGATTGGTACCGTTAAAATCCTTCCTATTTAGCTTTTTAGTTTTTTGTGTAGTTCCCAAAAAATGTCTGGACAACCAAGGTTGGGGTCAATCATTTCCACTTAAAAAAAAACCTTGTCTAAATTCCTGCAGGTTATCTTTTTCCATTTTCTTTATTTATTTATTTTAAATCAGATTTTATTTTAAATTTTTATGAACACATAAATGTACACAAAAAGATAAACAAGGCATATACATCAGACCAAATAAAGACAGCTTAGGAGGAAAAAGTAACAGCAGGGTTTGGTTCCAAAAGAGGGACAGTCCTTTCAATTGAGGGACAGTTGGGAGGTACGCCTTCACGGGTAAGCACTACAAATAAAAATGAAGATATTACAGTGCTGAGTGCAAAACAACCTCCAAAAGCAGGATATCAGGGACTATTGATAGCAATAAGCAGCAGGGAGAAGTATATTATGTAAATTATACTGGAAAACTAAAAGTATTAATGAATAAGATGATTAAAAAGAAAACATAGTGAATAGCATCTTAGCCAGAGCCTTTATCCTTTCAGATCGCTTTATTGTAACAAGTCCAGTGGAAAATGGCATTCTTCAAGTTTCCAGAAACATTCAAGACAACATTTTTTTCTTAATTCTGGAATGCTGGCTCCTGGGCTGTGTTTTATTCCGTGAGCCTTTTATTTTCCACTGTTTAGGCTAGTAACCCACTAATGTTCAAACTCCTGGGAAAAGTCTGCTGGAAAGCATTTTCTTTCTACAATGTGATACGTTACAACAAAAACACTGACACAGTAAATCTGAGATGAAGGAATTAGGGCATTACCTGATTCCATCTGATAAAAGGAATATAAAGCTGGTATTACAGCTCGAAAATGTTCTCAGTGCATACATTCCATCAAGGAGTTCAGAGTTCACTAAGGATATGAGACACCCTAACTAAATAGAATAATGATTTGGAAAGTCCAGATGATGGTATCTGAGTTATTAAATATGACATTGGCCACACCCTTGCACCGTGTACTTACTGTATTGCTGTTGTACAGCGTTTGGGCCAAATATAGACTACTTTTTCCTTGTCAAAATATTTTATTGATTGGATCAACAAGTAAATACAAGCAGTTGTAATAAATAATACAACAGTAAACAAACCATGTTTAACATAAATGGTAGAATTTTAAGGTCCACTAAGTAGCTACTGTTAGGTAGGTTATTTGACCATTACAGAAAAGAAAAGTAAATTAGTTAATATAACTAAGAATAATTAACTACAATTGAAATAATGCTACCATAGAGAGTATTAGCTTGGACCAGAGCTGTTAAACTTTGTTAAATAGAATAATACTTCATTACTGTTCAGTAGTGATGAGCCGAACACCCCCGGGTTCGGTTCGCACCAGAACCCGCGAACGGACCGAAAGTTCGCACGAACATTAGAACCCTATTAAATACAATGGATGCGAACGTTCGGATTCTAAAGTGCTAATTATGATGACTATTATCCATGTTATTGTCCGAAACAGAGTTTGGGAACCCGGGTTCTGCACCAGGGGACATGTATCAATGCAAAAAGAAGTTTTAAAAACGGACGTTTTCCGGGAGCAGACATTTTAATTATGCATAAAGTGAAAAAAAAAAAGTCAAATATTCCTTTAAATATTGTACCTGGGGGGTGTCTAAAGTATGCCTGTGAAGTGCCACGTGTTTCCCGTGTTTAGAACTGTCCCTGCACAAAATAACATTTCTAAAGGAAAAAAAGCCTTTTAAAACTGCTTGCGGCTTTAATGCAATGTCTGGTCCCGGTAATATGGATGAAAATCTTTAGGAAAAATGGCATAGCTACCCCATCAACCCCCCCCCCCCCACCCCAGCCCATTACCAGCCCCTTTGGGTCTTGTATGGATATTAAGGGGAACCCCGCACACAAAATAAAAAAGGACCTATATACTCTGAACAGCCGTATACAGGCGGTGCATACAAGACAGGGACTGTAGGTTTGTTCTTATGTAGAATCTGTTTGTAATTTTGAACAGCTGCATTGTTTAAGTGTAGCTCCATGCCAAATTCCTTTTTTTTAGCTTTTTGTAAAACATAGGGAACGGTTATCACCCCTGTCACATTTTTTTTGCTGTCTGTGCCCCTGTTCAGAACATTTCACCTCACTTTGCGTCCCAATGACAACTGTTTTTGAAATGTGGTGTTTTTATTGAAACAAGGATTGGTGATAAAGCATCAGTAGAGAGGAAACACCTTTCTCCCATATTAATTCTTAAAGGAGAGAATTTTCCTTCCAAGGGGTAGATTTCCTCTCACTTCCTGTTGTCTTCTTCCGTTTGCAAGTAGTAGTAGTTTGTAAGTTGGATGTTTGAAAGTAGGGACCTGCCGTATATACTCTGCAGAAATTGGCCCCTTAGGTGTTGGTGTTGGCACAACACTGAAAGCACTCACAGTTATTCTTGGTGGGTGCTGGAACGCCCTGCTGTCAACTATTATATCAGGAATTGTAATAACATATAATTGTTGATCAGTGGTAGTAAAAATTGGCCCTTTGATGGTGGTGCTGGTGCCACAACACTGTAAGGCCTGACAGTTACTCTTGGTGGGCGCAGCAATGGGCCCTGCTGTGAATTATTAGATCAATAATTATAATTGCATGCCCCTGTTGAATAGGGGCTGAAAAATTGGGCCTTTGGTGGTGGCGGTGGTGGTGGTGGTGATGGTGGTGCTGGTGCCACAACACTGTAAGGCCTGACAGTTACTCTTGGTGGGCGCAGCAATGGGCCCTGCTGTGAATTATTCGAACAATAATTATAATTGCATGCCCCTGTTGAACAGGGGCTGAAAAATTGGGCCTTTGGTGGTGGTGGTGATGGTGGTGCTGGTGCCACAACACTGTAAGGCCTGACAGTTACTCTTGGTGGGCGCAGCAATGGGCCCTGCTGTGAATTATTAGATCAATAATTATAATTGCATGCCCCTGTTGAACAGGGGCTGAAAAATTGGGCCTTTGGTGGTGGTGGTGGTGGTGATGGTGGTGCTGGTGCCACAACACTGTAAGGCCTGACAGTTACTCTTGGTGGGCGCAGCAATGGGCCCTGCTGTGAATTATTAGATCAATAATTATAATTGCATGCCCCTGTTGAACAGGGGCTGAAAAATTGGGCCTTAGGCACTGGTGGCACAACACTGCAACCCCTCACAGATACTGTACTTGGAGCACAGCAATGAGGCCTGTTGCAAAGTATTGCATCAAAAATTTTAATTACACGCCCCTGTTAAACAGGGGCTGAAAAATTGGGCCTTAGCCACTGGTGGTGTCACCCATAAACCAAAATGATCTTCCAAGCTATCATCATTAATCGTATCATTGAGGAGGAGGAGGAGGATAGCCAGTCAACATAACAGCACAGGCACTCAGCATCAGCATCAGTCTTGAAGGGATGTGACATTTTAAAATCAATTAGTCTGTTATATCAGCATCTGGTGTGTGGTAGCTGGTGGTGATCCAAGACTGGTTCATCTTGATGAAAGTCAGTCGATCAACCGAGTCGGTGGACAGGCGCACCCTGTGATCCGTGACAAATCCTCCAGCAGCACTGAATGTGCGTTCTGAAAGAACGCTGGATGCAGGACAGGCCAGTAGCTCAATTGCATACTGTGCAAGCTCTGGCCAGTGATCCATCCTCAAGACCCAGTAAGCCAGAGGATTTTCGGTGGGGAAGGTGTCCAAGTCTGACCTTGCCCCTAGGTATTCCTGGACCATGTATATCAGACGCTGGCGATGGTTGCTGGAACCGATCATACTTTGGGGCTGCGGACTAAAGAATTGTCTGAACGCATCGGTCAGACGGCCACCTTCCCCACCGCTCCTTCTTTGACTGCCCGAAGCCTCAGCAACTCGTTGTCCAGGACCAGGAGTTTGTAACCTCCCAGTCTCTGGGAACGCGTTGCACAGACCTTTCTGCAAGGCCTCTCGGAGTTGTCTCATCCTCTGCTCCCTCTTCGACGGTACGATAAGGTCCGCAACCTTACCCTTGTACCGTGGATCAAGGAGAGTGGCCAGCCAGTAATGGTCCCTCTCCTTGATCCGAAGAATACGAGGATCCTTCCGCAGACTTTGCAGGATTAGGGAGGCCATGCAGCGTAGGTTAGCTGAGGCATTCAGTCCGGAGTCCTCTGGGTCACTAAGGACGACATGATCCGCAGCCACCTCCTCCCAGCCACGTACAAGTCCACTGGTTTCTTGGGACTGTAAATCATCCCTAAAAGACTGCTGCTGATGATGCTGAGTGCCAGCCTCCACCTCCATGCTGACACAATCCTCCTCCTTCTCCTCCTCTTCCTGTGCGATGGGTGGGACAGAAGGAACACTGTCTGGGTAAAGGGGGCCTTGAGAGGCAAGGAAGTCCTCCTCTTCCTGCCTCTGTTCTGCCTCAAGTGCCCTGTCCATTATTCCACGCAGCGTGTGCTCCAACAGGTGGACAAGAGGTACAGTGTCACTGATGCATGCACTGTCACTGCTCACCATCCTCGTGGCCTCCTCAAATGGTGCCAGGACAGTGCATGCATCCCTGATCATGCCCCACTGGCGTGGTGAAAAAAACCCGAGCTCCCCTGACCCTGTCCTGGTGCCGTAGTCGCACAGGTACTCATTGATGGCCCTCTGCTGCGTGTGCAGCCGATGCAGCATGGCCAACGTTGAGTTCCACCTGGTGGGCATGTCACATATAAGGCGGTTCTTGGGCAGGTTCAACTCCTTTTGCAGCTCAGCCAGGCGAGCACTGGCATTATAAGATCTGCGGAAATGCACACAGGCTTTCCTGGCCTGCCTCAGGACATCCTGTAAGCCCAGGTACCTGCCCAAGAACCGCTGCACCACCAGGTTAAGGACGTGAGCCATACAGGGCACATGGGTCAGTTGTCCCTGTCGGAGGGCGGAGAGGAGGTTGGTGCCATTGTTGCAAACCACTATTCCTGGCTTAAGCTGGCGTGGCGTCAACCACCTCTCGGCCTGCCCCTGCAGAGCAGACAGGACCTCTGCCCCAGTGTGGCTCCTGTCCCCCAACACACCAGCGCAAGCACGGCATGGCATCTTTTTGCCTGCGTACTTGCGTAGCCCCTTGAACGCCTACGGAGCACCGCTGGTTCCGAGGACAAACCACAGGAAGAGGCCATGGAGGAAGAAGAAGAGGAGGGGGTGGAGGAGAGAGGTGTGTCACAACCAGTAGTAGCATTTTGGAGGCGTGGCGGTGGAACAACCTCCAACACTACTGCACCTTGTCCTGCATCCTTCCCAGCTGCCAAAAGAGTGACCCAATGGGCCGTGAAAGAAAGGTAACGTCCCTGTCCATGCCTGCTGGACCATGAGTCAGCGGTAATATGCACCTTACCGCTGACCGCCCTGTCCAGCGAGGCCAAGACATTGCCTTCCACATGCCTGTAGAGAGCCGGAATCGCCTTCCGTGTGAAAAAGTGGCGTTTGGGAACCTGCCACTGAGGAACCGCACATTGCACAAACTCACGGAAGGGGGCCGAGTCTACCAACTGAAAAGGCAGCAGTTGAAGCGCTAGCAATTTAGCCAAGCTAGCATTCAACCGCTGGGCATGTGGATGGCTGGGAGTGAACTTCTTTCGACGGTCCAGCAGCTGGGGCAGGGAAATTTGCCTGCTAGAATCGGACGTTGGTGTACTGCTAGCAGAGTGCCCGCAAGTACTTGCCTGTGACACACCTAATTCTACACCTTCATTCCTCTCAGAGCAGGTTTCAGAGAGGAGTGAAGGTATAGTGGGGTTGGAGATCCCAGCTGATGCGGTGCAAGAAGAGGTCAGCTTTGTTCTTTGGTGTGGGTCTTTAACCACTTGACCACTGGGCACTTAAACCCCCTTAATAACCAGACCAATTTTCAGCTTTCGGTGCTCTCACATTTTGAATGACAATTACTCAGTCATACAACACTGTACCCATATGAAATTTTTGTCCTTTTTTTCACACAAATAGAGCTTTCTTTTGGTGGTATTTAATCACTGTTGGGTTTTTTATTTTTTGCGCTATAAGAGAAAAAAGACTGAAAATTTTGTAAAAAAATGATTTTTTTTTCGTTTCTGTTATAAAATTTTGCAAATTACTATTTTTTCTTCATAAATTTTGGCCAAAATTTATACTGCTACATATCTTTGGTAAAAATAAGTACAAATTGGTGTATATTATTTGGTCTTTGTGAAAGTTATAGAGTCCACAAGCTATGGTGCCAATATCTGAAAATTGATCACACCTGAAGTACTGACGACCTATCTCAATTCTTGAGACCCTAACATGCCAGAAAAGTACAAATACCCCCCAAATGACCCCTTTTTGGAAAGAAGACATTCCAAGGTATTCAGAAAGAGGCATTGTGAGTTTTTTGAAGTTGTCATTTTTTCCCACAATTCTTTGCAAAATCAAGATTTTTTTTTTCTCTTTTTTTTTTTCACAAAATTGTCATATTAGCAGGTTATTTCTCACACACAGCATATGCATTCCACAAATTACACCCCAAAACACATTCTGCTATTACTCCCGAGTATGGCGATACCACATGTGTGAGACTTTTACACAGCGTGGCCACATACAGAGGCCCAACATGCAGGGAGCACCTTCAGGCGTTCTGGAGCACCAAGGCCAATTCTGACATTTCTCTCCTACATGTAAAAATCATCATTTATTTGCTAGAAAATTACATAGAACCCCAAAACATTATATATGTTTTTTTAGCAAAGACCTTAGAGAATATAATGGTGGTTGTTGCAACTTTTTATCTCGCACGATATTTGCGCAGCAATTTTTTTAACGCGTTTTTTACGGAAAAAAAATGTTTTGTGCTTAAAAAAAAAAAAAACAGTAAAGTTAGCCCAATGTTTTTGCATAATGTGAAAGATGAAGTTACGCCGAGTAAATAGATACCTAACATGTCGCCCTTAAAAATTGCACACACTCGTGGAATGGCGCCAAACTTCGCTACTTAAAAAATCCCCATAGGCGACGCTTTAAATATTTTTACTGGTTACATGTTTTGAGTTACAGAGGAGGTCTAGGGCCAAAATGATTGCTCTCGCTCTAACGTTCGCAGAGATACCTCACATGTGTGGTTTGAAAACCGTTTTCATATGTGGGCGGGACTTACGTATGCGTTCGCTTCTGTATGCGAGCTCACGGGGACAGGGGCGCTTTAAAAAAAAAAAAAAAAAATTATTCTTCATTTTACTTTATTTATTTTAGTTTGACATGTTTTTCCGCCCTAAACATTTTTTTGATCACTTTTATACCTATTACAAGGAACGTAAACATCCCTTGTAATAGGAATATGGCATGACAGGTCCTCTTTACAGTGAGATATGGGGGGGGGGGGGGGTGTCAATAAGACCCCACATCTCACCTCTAGGCTGGGAAGCCTGAAAAAAATACAAAAAAAAAAAAACAACAATCCTGGCTTTGATCGTAGCGGTGAGTCGGTAGAAGCACCGGAGGGCGGCGGGGGGGGGGGGGGGACATCCCCTCTCGCCTCCCGTAAGAATGATCAAGCGGTGGAACAGCCGCTATGATTGTTCTTATGGTGTAGGGAATCGCCGGCTGAAAAAGCTAATATCTGAATGATGCCTGTAGCTGCTCCCATCATTCAGATATCCCCGCACAAAGTCAAGGACGTCATATGACGGCCGGAGGGCGGGAAGTGGTTATTGCAGAGTATTGCCGGGCATTGCGGAGTATTGCCGGGCATTGCGGAGTATTGCCGGGCATTGCGGAGTATTGCCGGGCATTGCGGAGTATTGCAGGGCATTGCGGAGTATTGCGGACTATGGCAGGGTATTGCGGTGTATGGCAGGGTATTGCGGTGTATGGCAGGGTATTGCACGGGTATTGCACAGGGTATTGTGGAGGGTATTGCACAGGGTATTGTGGAGGGTATTGCAGAGTATTGTGGAGGGTATTGCAGAGTATTGTGGAGGGTATTGCAGAGTATTGTGCAGGGTATTGCAGAGTATTGTGCAGGGTATTGCAGAGTATTGTGCAGGGTATTGCAGAGTATTGTGCAGAGTATTGCGCAGGGTATTGCAGAGTATTTTGCAGGGTATTGCAGAGTATTTTGCAGGGTATTGCAGAGTATTGTGCAGGGTATTGCAGAGTATTGCACCAGGGTATTGCAGAGTATTGCACCAGGGTATTGCAGAGTATTGCACCAGGGTATTGCAGAGTATTGCACCAGGGTATTGCAGAGTATTTCGCAGGGTATTGCAGAGTATTTCGCAGGGTATTGCAGAGTATTTCGCAGGGTATTGCAGAGTATTGCACCAGGGTATTGCAGAGTATTGCACCAGGGTATTGCAGAGTATTGCACCAGGGTATTGCAGAGTATTGCACCAGGGTATTTTGCAGAGTATTGGCAGGGTGTATTGCAGAGTATTGGCAGGGTATAGCACAGGGATGGCTGAGCAGGGATGGATGGATGGCTGGATCTGTGACTGCAATTGTCACAGATCCAGCCCACAGTGCTGCTGCTGCCATCCGCTCCCTCCCCCTCCCCTCTCACACTGTACCGATCGGTACAGAGAGGGGAGGGAGGAACCGGCGTCATCAAATGACGCCGGTCTGTTTACAAGTGATTGCTCCGTCATTGGACGGAGCGATCACGTGGTAAACGGCCGCTATCAGCGGCGATTTACCGCGATTCGTGATCCGCCGGGTCCTCTGGACCCGGCGGTCACGGAGTTTCCCGTGTGCGCGCCCCAGGGGGCGCGCGGGAGCGCGATTCTGGGAGGACGTTATATAACGTCCTCCCAGAGTTAAGCAACCACCTTGTCGACGTTATTTGTCGGCAGGTGGTTGTTAAGTGGTTAAGGTAGGCTTACCAACGAGCTGCATGGCAGGTCAACATATGTCTGATCAAGCATGTGGTGCCCAAGCGGCTGATGTTTTGGCCACGCGATATACGCTTGAGACATATGTTGCAAACAGCAGCTGTGCGATCTGATGCACTCGCCTCAAAAAAGGCCCACACCAAAGAACTTTTGGAATGACGGGCAGAGGCAGCGCCCTGCACAGGCGGAGCTCTGCGGTGTGATTCCGTCGGTGTGCTGCCCATACGCTGGCCACTCAAGGGCATCCTGCCTCGTTGGAGATGTGCCTCCTCCTCATCCTCCTCCTCCTCCTCCTCCTCTCTCCTATTAGGCACCCACGTGGAGTCAGTGACCTCATCATCCCCTCCCTCCTCATCACTGGAGCCAATCTGGCAGTATGCTGCAGCTGCTGGAGCATGACTGCCAGATTGGTGTCCTTCTTGAGCATCCCCTCTCTCTGCTCTCACGCTGCTGCCTTCCTGTAGCTGGGTATCATCATCAGATCCTTCGAAATGCTGGGCATCCTCCTGGAGCATGTACCCAACACTGTGCTCAAACAGTTCGGGGGACTCCTCAGGAGGAGGACATGGTGGGTCTAGGGAAGGATTGACTAATGAAGATAATGATACCAGAGAAGAGGACGCTTTGGCAGCTGCTTTGCCAGTACCCTGAGCCTGGGTGAGAGAGGATGAGGAGGATGAGGTGGGCTTGGTCATCCACTCTACCAAGTCTTCGGCATGATGTGGCTCAACATGTCCAGCTGCCGAAAAGAAGGACAAGCGTGTCCCATGGCCATGTGCTGATGACAATGCACCGCGTCCACGACCAGCACTGTTGCCCCCAGACACAGAGCCTGCTTGCCCTCTTTTTTTGCCTCCTGACTGTCTGCCTCTCCTTGTTTGCCTTCCAGACATTTTAATGGATGGCCTGCAGGGAGATGGGAAAAAGAGCAATAAGGGCTACCTTCAGGTGTATACTGTGCAGGAGGCTTAGCAACAATGACACTGATACTGTCCCCTGCCTATCCTTCTCTGTCCCTAAACACAAGGATTGAAAATATGGTTCAGCAAAATTGGTTTAGAACAGAATAGCACACTGACACTTTCCCTCACTGTCCTACTCTGTCCCTCCCTACAAACAAGATTTAGCACAGAATAGCACACTGATAATTTCCACGAGTGTCCTTCTCTGTCCCTAAACTCAAGGATTGAAAATATGGAACAGCAAAATTGGTTTAGAACAGAATAGCACACTGACACTTTCCCTCACTGTCCTACTCTGTCCCTCCCTAGTCCCTACAAACAAGATTTAGCACAGAATAGCACACTGATAATTTCCACGAGTGTCCTTCTCTGTCCCTAAACTCAAGGATTTGAAATATGGAACAGCAAAATTGGTTTAGAACAGAATAGCACACTGTCAGTTTCACTCACTGTACCTCTCTGTCCCTAAACTCAAGGATTGAAAATATGGTTCAGCAAAATTGGTTTAGAACAGAATAGCACACTGACACTTTCCCTCACTGTCCTACTCTGTCCCTCCCTACAAACAAGATTTAGCACAGAATAGCACACTGATAATTTCCACGAGTGTCCTTCTCTGTCCCTAAACTCAAGGATTTGAAATATGGAACAGCAAAATTGGTTTAGAACAGAATAGCACACTGACATTTTCCCTCACTGTCCTACTCTGTCCCTCCCTACAAACAAGATTTAGCACAGAATAGCACACTGATAATTTCCACGAGTGTCCTTCTCTGTCCCTAAACTCAAGGATTTTAAATATGGAACAGCAAAATTGGTTTAGAACAGAATAGCACACTGTCAGTTTCACTCACTGTACCTCTCTGTCCCTAAACTCAAGGATTGAAAATATGGTTCAGCAAAATTGGTTTAGAACAGAATAGCACACTGACACTTTCCCTCACTGTCCTACTCTGTCCCTCCCTACAAACAAGATTTAGCACAGAATAGCACACTGATAATTTCCACGAGTGTCCTTCTCTGTCCCTAAACTCAAGGATTGAAAATATGGAACAGCAAAATTGGTTTAGAACAGAATAGCACACTGACACTTTCCCTCACTGTCCTACTCTGTCCCTCCCTACAAACAAGCTTTAGCACAGAATAGCACACTGACACTTTCCCTCACTGTACCTCTCTGTCCCTAAACTCAAGGATTGAAAATATGGTTCAGCAAGATTGGTTTAGAACAGAATAGCACACTGACACTTTCCCTCACTGTACCTCTCTGTCCCTACAAACAAGGATTAGCACAGAATAGCACACTGACACTTTCCCTCACTGTACCTCTCTGTCCCTACAAACAAGGTTTAGCACAGAATAACACACTGTCACTGACACTCTCCCTACCTATCCTTATTTGTCCCTAAACACAAGGAATCCAGGATTAGTAAAGGAAAAAAATGACACTGTCCCTGCCTATGCTTCTCTTTCCCTGCTCCGGAACACACTACACAAGGCCGCCGCGCTGGCGGCCTTTTATAGTGTGGGGCGTGTACTAAACCCCCTCAGCAATTATTGGCCACAGGCATCCTGCCTGTGGCCAATCATTGCTCTCCTCGCTGCCGGCGCTGTGCTTGGCCAAGCATGCGGGGTCACAGTGCATGCTTGGCCAATCACAGCGCCTGGATGACACTGCGATGGCGTAGTGCATTGTGGGCCGTTCGCGTCACTCGAATTTGGCGCGAACGGCCCAAATCGTTCGATCTTCGTCGAACGATCGAACAGCCGATGTTCGAGTCGAACGTATGTTCGACTCGAACACGAAGCTCATCCCTACTGTTCAGTAAAAGAATAAAACATAGAGCCGAAGAGAAAAATATATATATATAAAAGAAAAGAACACACAGAAAAAGGGAGACACAAGAAAGGGAAGAATATAATAGTGAGGAGAATAGAGAAGAAATACTATAGACTACTTCTATATATCACCCCTTCATTTTGTTATATATAACATAGTAATAATAAATAGAGCAAAGTGCAATTACTACATACAGGGCTGGACTTCCAAAATAAGAGCTCTTTCGCAATCAAGGCTACACACTTATGCCAGGGTTATCTCCTTTACAAATAAGATTTTTAGCAGAGATCCATCTGTAACAACACTTTTCTGGGGGTGGATCCCTTTAAAACTACCTGCGCCTGAGTCTGGCAAGCTTTTGCACTAATTTTGGCACCGGTAATAACACGTGCATCCGTTTCAGGTTGTTTTTACTACTGTCACTTTAAGATCCCATGGCTGTATGGCTTTGACAGATTCCTAAAAAATCACCTCCCGTTTACAGATTAGGAAACTGATGTTAATTAGGGCTAACTCTGAGCTGATGTCCAAAGAGATGCTGATGCTCAGAGAGGGGCAATTTGTGCTGGGAAGGTTTTATGAATGAAACAACTTCCCACACAGGGCTTGTGGTTGCTAGGATGCTGGCGGCTGCTGGCTTCCAAACAACCAATGACTTTTCCTTGGGCTTATCTAGCTGCCAGCCAGGAGATTACCCAGGATAAAGGAGATGGAGAAGGGCTTGGGATGCTAGATGACATCATTATTTGGGCAATGATAGAACACACAGGAGGCGGATGGAAAATATGTTTCCTAGTTTCTCATCAGGTTTCACCCACACCACTATAAAACTCCTTGGCCATGTGCACAATTCCAAGGAGGTAGCTCAGTAATGCCATACCTCCCAACATTTTGAGATGGGAATGAGGGACACCTACTAGCAAACATAGGTAGGCATAGGACACGCCTCCTGCCACACACCCTTAAAAGGACAATTAACCAAAAAAAAAGGTTAATTAAATCCACAAAGGCTTTATTTACCACTACTATTCCTTTATATTGGCTTTTAAAATCTACAAATGCAACAATTTAGAAGTTTGGTGAAAGGTTTAGCACTGGGAAACACTTTTTGAAAGATAAAAAGTGCATTTTATATACAACTATATAGAGCAGACCAAAATGAGGGACAACTGAGGAGGAATGAGGGACAGAGGGACTTTGCTCCAAGTCAGGGACAGTCCCTCGAAATCAGGGACAGTTGGGAGCTATGAGTAATGCTGAACTGCACTGAAGCAGGAGTGTCCTGTATGGACACTCCTGCTCCAGTACAGCCACCTCCTAAGACAGATTTATGTACTTTTTCCGGGCAGGTACATAAATCTTTCTCAAACACTGCCAATTTTGGTGGAGACTGAGCTGCAAGAGAATTCTAAAAAGTGTCAACGACACTTATTATTCCCCTCTTTCTTGTTTTACTGAATCCAACCTAGCAAAGAATATTATGACAATGTGTAAATAAGCTCATATGAAATAAATGTATTTTTGCTGCTGCTGCTGCTGCTGCTGCGGATAAAATGTGTGACTCCTTGTTTCACCTATAGTTGCAAGCCTACTGAGCCTTGAAGTAGAACTATAGGCAAACTTTTTTTTTTTTTTCATTTTGGATAGAGTATGGGAGGGTTATGAATGCTGTCAGATTTTTTTTGCACCATGTGTGTTCGATTGCCGAGATTTCCCTTCACTTCCTGTCCCGTAGCTAAACAGGAAGTTTTGCAAATTAGGGGAATTCCTTAGGGACCCCTAGTTCACCAGAACCCAAAATTTTATTTTACTTTCACTTTTAATGATGATGGTAAACAGGGGCACAGTCAACAATAAAAACTGACAGGGGTTGTAAACCCTGTCCACTTTATCCAAAACTTAGACATTTTTTGCCTATAGTTATACTTTAGAGTTTAAGTTTTGTTTATTTTTATTTTTTTGGATATAGGTTCAGTAACATTACCAACTTCTCATGAATTGTTTCCCATATTCCCTGCAGTAATGAAAGGTCCTTTCATAGAATGCAACATATTCTGTGAATTGGGGAGAGGCAGATGAATGACTGGATCCCCTTCCCTATTCATAGAATATGTTGTATTCTGAGAAAAACATCTAAAAAGTATAGCAGTGGTTTATTTACATGTGTTCTTAATTTCTTGAGCTGTCCACCCAAAAAAGGGCAAAACCAAACCAAATAGAATATACAGTGCCTTGAAAAAGAATTCACCCCGCTTGAAATTTTCCAAATTTTGTCATGTTACAACCAAAAACGTAAATGTATTTTATTGGGATTTTATGTGATAGACCAACACAAAGTGGCACATAATTGTGAAGTGGAAGGAAAATGATAAATGTTTTTTTTTTTTTTTTTTGTTATTCAGCCTCCCCAATACTTTGTAGAACCACCTTTCGCTGCAATTACAGCTGCAAGTCTTTTTGGGTATATCTCTACCAGCTTTGCACAGCTAGAGAGTAACATTTTTGCCCATTCTTCTTTGCAAAATAGCTCAAGCTCTGTCAGATTGGATGTACAGTGGGTGACCGCGAGATTGTATTTCCAGCGCGATCCCATTGCGCTGGAAATCGGCACTGCAAGGCTGTATTTCTCGCGTTCGCCACCCTCACGAGATGCAGCGTATCCATAGGAATCTATAGAAAAAAAAAATGAGCGACAGAGCTCGGCGCTGGCTCACGCGATGGGGCTCGCAGAGGGTGAATATTGCCGATGCAGACCCGGTTTTAGACACAGTCTCGCGGTCACCTACTGTAGAGCGTCTGTGAACAGCAATTTTCAAATCTTGCCACAGATTCTCAATTTGATTTACATCTGGACTTTGACTGGGCCATTCGAACACATGAATATGTTTTGATCTAAATCATTCCATTGTAGTTTTGGCTGTATGTTTAGGGTCGGTGTCCTGCTGGAAGGTGAACCTCCGCCCCAGTCTCAAGTCTTTTGCAGACTCTTAACAGGTTTTCTTCTAAGATTGCCCTGTATTTGGCTCCATCCATCTTCCCATCAACTCTGACCAGCTTCCCTGTCCCTGCTGAAGAAAAGCATCCCCACAACATGATGCTGCCACTACCATTTTTCGGTGTAGCGTTTTGCTTTTAGGCCAAAAAGTAAATATTTGGTCTCATCTGACCAGAGCACCTTCTTCCACATGTTTTCTGTGTCCCCCACATGGCTTCTTGCAAGCTGCAAATGGGACTTCTTATGGATTTCATTCAACAATGACTTTCTTCTTGCCACTCTTCCATAAAGGCCAGATTTGTGGAGTGCCCGACTAATCGTTGTCCTGTGGACAGATTCTCCCACCTGAGCTGTGGATCTCTGCAGCTCCTCTAGAGCTACCATGGGCCTCTTGGCTGCTTCTCTGATGAATGCTCTCCTTGCCTGGCCTGTCAGTTTAGGTGGATAGCCATGTCTTGGTAGATTTTCAGTTGTGCCATACTCTTTCCATTCTTGAATGATGGATTGAACAGTGCTCTGTAAGATGTTTAAAGCTTGGAATATTTTTTATAATCTAACCCTGCTTTAAACTTCTCCACAACTTTATCTCTGACCTGTCTGGTGTGTTCCTTGGCCTTTATGATGCTGTTCGTTCACTAAGATTCTCTAACAAACCTCTGAGGGCTTCATAGAACAGCTGTATTTATACTTAGATTAAATTACACACAGGTAGACTTTTAGTTGGGGGGATCAGAGTAAAGGGAGCTGAATACAAATGCATGCCACACTTTTCACATAACTATTTGTAAAAAAAAAAAAAAATTATCATTTTCCGTCCACTTCACAATTATGTGCCACTTTCTGTTGGCTATCACCTAAAATCCCAACAAAATACATTTGCGGTTTTAGTTGTAACATGAAAAAATGTGGAAAATTTCAAAGGGGTGTGAATACTTTTTCAACTGTAAGAGAAGGGATTTAAAGTGGTTCTAATGCCTCATGTTTTTTTTACCTTAATGCATTCTATGTATTAAGGTAAAAAACCTTCTGTGTCACAGACTTGCCCCGTCACTCCCATTAAAAAAAAAAAACCTGAATATCAATTTGTAGACATACAAGTGTTCTGCCATGTCTTTGTTCATCACTACAAAAAAAGGGGGGTGGGAAGCAAGCTTGTTATAGAATTGTTTCAAAGGAAGACTATCTACTCCCTGCCTCCTTTTTAAACCCCTGGGCCTTCCAAGGACCATCCCAAATAATATTCCCCACCAGAGATCCAAGCCTAATGGAGGCTACTGTATGTGTGAGGTCCCCTTCCCACTGTTTCCAGTTGGCAAGCCTTCTTGCGGCCCCCAATAAAAGGAGATGCATTCAGTGAAAACATTGAGTGAAGGACTTTTTGTGAATGGAAGAGAGGACAAAAAGTAGCGGGCGGCCATCTTTAATTTACTGAAATTGAGCCGAGGGAGTTTACCCACGCAGGGCTGAAAGTTTTGAGCTGTGAAGAGGACCTTTCATCTCTGCAGGGAACACTTCTGCACTAAGGAGCAATCTGCAGAACATGTGATACACTTTATTAGAAGTAAGTAATGTTATTAAACCTACAATATGCAGTGGGTACGGAAAGTATTCAGACCCCCTTAGAATTTTTTTTTGTAACCTTGGCCAGGTCTGTGCCTTGCCACAATTCTGTCTCTGAGCTCTTCAGGCAGTTCCTTTGACCTCATGATTCTCATTTGCTCTGACATGCACTGTGAGCTGTAAGGTCTTATATAGACAGGTGTGTGGCTTTCCTAATCAAGTCCAATCAGTATAATCAAACACAGCTGGACTCAAATGAAGGTGTAGAACCATCTCAAGGATGATCAGAAGAAATGGACAGCACCGGAGTAAAATATGTGTCACAGCAAAGGGTCTGAATACTTGGGACCATGTGATATTTTAGTTTTTTAATAAATCTGCAAAAATTTTAACAATTCTGTGTTTTTCTGTCAATATGGGGTGCTGTGTGTACATTAATGAGGAAAAAATTAACTTAAATGATTTTAGCAAATGGCTGCAATATAACAAAGAGTGAAAATTTTAAGGGGGTCTGAATACTTTCCGTACCCACTGTATCTCCCAAAAAAATAACAAAACTTCAGCTTTAAGGAAAATTCAACTAATAGAAATCTATGATTTCACATCCTTTTGTGCATATGTTGTACATGACTATACTGGGGCATAGTTGGCAACATTGTAAAAAAAAAATTAGGGACACTTTTTTGCATGTAGGCGGAGCCTTGCTATAATTAGGGGTCGTGACATTCGTTTGTAGGCGTGGCATGGCAAAACAGTAAAATGTGGCACATTATTTCTATCATTACATTGTAATATAGAATGAAATCATTCAACTCGCCATAATGCAGAATCAGTGGAAGTCCTGAGCCTGTCACCTGCCACGTTGCCTGCCACCAGACGCCATCAGGTGCCTTCCCAGCAGAGTCTATCCTTGCATCAGGTGCTTCCCCTGCAGAGTCCGTCCTTGCATCAGGTGCCTCCCCAGCAGAGTCCGTCCTTGCATCAGGTGCCTCCCCAGAAAAGTCCGTCCTTGCATCAGGTGCCCCCAGCAGAGTCCGTCCTTGCATCAGGTGCCCCCAGCATAGTCCGTCCTTGCATCAGGTGCCCCCAGCAGCAGTGGCGTAGCGTGGGTTGTCAACACATGGTGCAAGGCAAGAAATTTGTGCCCCCTAACCTACGGACTTTTAGCACTCCCTGAGTCCCTTCCCTTCCTACAATAATACTTACCAGCCTGATTCCTACACTGACCACTGCACTGTCCTACCTATCCGCTACACTGACCTACATGATTCCTAGACTGACCATTACACTTACCTACCTGTCCACTGCACTGACCTACCTGATTCCTATACTGACCAGCACATTGATCTACCTGTCCACTACAACACCCACTACACTGATTACTACACCACCTACTACACTACACTGTTCACTACAACACCCACTACACTAATTGCCACTACACTACACTGATTACTACACCACTCACTACACTGATTACTACAACACACACTACACTACACTGATTACTACAACACGCGCACTACATTACACTACACTGATTACTACAACACGCACTACACTACACTGATTACTACAACACGCACTACACTACACTGATTACTACAACACGCACTGCACTACACTGATTACTACAACATGCACTACACTACACTGATTACTACAACACGCACTACACTGATTACTACAACACGCACTGCACTACACTGATTACTACAACATGCACTACACTACACTGATTACTACAACACACACTACACTACACTGATTACTACAACACGCACTACACTACACTGATTACTACAACACGCACTACACTACACTGATTACTACAACACGCACTGCACTACACTGATTACTACAACATGCACTACACTACACTGATTACTACAACATGCACTACACTGATTACTACAACACGCACTGCACTACACTGATTACTACAACATGCACTACACTACACTGATTACTACAACACGCACTACACTGGTTACTACAACACGCACTGCACTACACTGATTAATACACTACACCGATTACCACACCACCCACTAGACTACACTGATTACCACAACACGCACTAGACTACACTGATTACTACAACACGCACTACACTGATTACTACAACACGCACTGCACTACACTGATTACTACAACACACACTGCACTACACTGATTACTACAACATGCACTACACTGATTACCACACACTACACTATACTGATTACCACAACACACACTACACTACACTGACTACTACAACACACACTACACTGATTACTACAACACGCACTACACTGATTACACACCACCCACTACACTACACTACACTAAACTGATTACTACAACACGCACTACCCTACACTGATTACTACAACACGCACTACACTGATTACTACACTACACTACACTACACTGATTATTACACTACACTACAATAGTAGATGGTACCTGCGGTGCGTGAGGATGTGCTGGGGGTCTAAGGGGTCTGCCAAACGGAGCGAGCCAGGACCATCACAGTGTCCCCAGCCAGCGGAGCCCCGGTCCTTCCATCTGTGTCCCCGCTCGTCGGACACACGGGGGTGGAGGGTTGTTGGCGGCGGCGGGTGCAGGAGGCTGATCACTTCCTTGTGTTCAGTGGAGAGAGGGGAGGGGTCGCCAATCCCTGCAGCCAATAGGCTTCAGTGTACAATAGAATTTTCTATTTGTACACTGAAGAGAGAAGCCGATTGGCAGCCCCAGTCTCCTCTGCACTGAACACAAGGGGAAACAACACTCACGGCGGCGGCGGAGGCCATTTTTGTGTAGATGCTGCTGTTTTTAGCCCAAAACTTACCTGATTTTCCCGGGACAAAAGCAAAATCCCGGGAAAATAATCGTGACAAGCTTAAATCGGGACGAGGGTCCCAAAATCGGGATTGTCCTGGGAAAATCTAGACTGTTGGCAACTATGCTAGGGAGCATGTAATGGTGCCAGCTGCACAATGTGCGTATATGCTTATACACTTACTATGCAGAGCAGCTGCAGTGAGTTTTTGGAAAAGGTGCAGGTATAGTTTAGTGCAGTTGTAGCCCAAATTTGGCTCCACGGAATTCAATGGAAAGGCATCAAAAGTTTGCGTAAAACGCATGTAAAATGCACATATATTTGTTTTTAGTGCAGTGTTTTGTGTATAAAAAATCGAATCACGTTCTCCTCCAAAAAACACATGAAGCATATGTCAAAAACATGTCAAAACGCACTACAAAATCTCACTGAAAATCAGATCATGCTGCAGATGTATTATTGTGAACCTAGGCTAAATGCAGTAAAGGCAGAACTCTAGATCTGTATATTTGTTTCAGGCCTGTAATTTTGAGTACTAAAACCAATGGATTAGTTTGACAGCTAGGTAACTTGCATCTTTAGAAGGAAATATTGTTAAGAGTTTTTTTTAAGAGTATTTTAGAAATAAATAGCAAATTATAACTTGTTAGTGCCTCTTTAACATTTTCAGTAGAGCCTGAAACAGTTCAGCTTGCAATTTTTTCCAAACTTATCAAATGCGTACAGAAAAGTAGTAAGCACATGACTGATGATGTCATTATGTACTCAAAGAGGATTATATTTGTAGTAAATCTCCTAATGATCTTAACAACCAAATCGGATTATTGCGTTTGTAACTTTTGCGTATACAACGTTTTTTTCAAATATATAAAAATGTAGAAATAATTAGAAAGCCTCACCTTTAGCAGCAAACTGGAGTATTTATTGGATTTATGATTAAAACATACTGGTTGATGGAACCTCATTTTATTTGGAAGTTTATTTTATATTTCATAGCAGTTGCTGAGACAATTATATGCCCTTAAAGTAGTGGTGCCCAATCATTTGAGGAGCGAAGGCCACTTTAGCAACTTGGTAACCGGTCGCAGGCCACAATGAGCGGAGCAGGCAGATGACAGCTCCGTATCCATTTCACATATGCAGACCAGACATGGACACAGCCCGATCCATCTAGACAGAAGGGGACGGATCCCCTTTTGCTTTTTAAATGGATCGGATTGCTGATAGTCCGTTTACATCTGCCGCTCCATAGAAGTAAATGGAGGGTCCAACTGGGTTCCGCCTGAAAAACGGACAGGTGAACCTGATCGGACCAATCCTGTGAAAGGGGCCTAAGGCTGCTTTCACAATGATGTACTGTGGTTTACCTTCACCTCAACTGACCTCAATCTTCAATTCTTCCTCAAGATTCCTGCAGGTATCGCTGGCTGCTACTGTCCCCCAGGTGGGTATGGCTGGTGGCTGCTCCTGGCTGTCCTCCAGGACTGGTACTGCTGGTGGGTACTGCTGGCTGGTACTGCAAGTGGGTACTTCTCACTGGTACTGCTGGTGGGTACTGCTTGCTGGTACTGCTGACAGGTACTGCTTGCGGGTACTGCTGGTTGGTACTGCTGGCGGGTACTGCTGGTGGGCACTGCTGGCTGGTACAGCTGGTGGGAACTGCTGATGAGTACTGCTAATTGGTACTGCTGGTTAGTACTGCTAGCGGGTACTGTTGGTAGGTACTGCTGGTGGGTACTGTTGGTGGGTACTGCAGGCGGGTACTGCAGGTGAGTACTGTTGGTGGGTACTGCTGGCGTGTACTGCTGGCCTGTACTGCTGGCGGTACTGTTGGTGGATACTGCTGGCTGGTACTGTTGGTGGGTACTGATGGTGGGTACTGCTGGCTGGTACTGTTGATTAGGGATGAGCCGAACACCCCCGGGTTCGGTTCGCACCAGAACCTTCGAACGGACCGAAAGTTCGCGCGAATTTTCGAACCCTATTCGTTATAATGGACGCGAACGTTCGAAATCAAAATTGCTAATTACAACGGCCAATATGCATGTTAATGTTATAAAACAGGTTTGGGGACCCGGGTCCTGCCCCAGGGGACATATATCAATGCAAAAAGAAATTTTAAAAACTAAAGTTTTTTCGGGAGCAGTCATTTTAATGATGCATAAAGTGAAAAAAAAAAAAGTGAAATTTTCCTTTAAATATGGTACCTGGGGGGTGTCTAAAGTATGCCTGTGAAGTGGCATGTGTTTCCCGTGTTTAGAACTGTCCTTGCACAAAATGACATTTGTAAAGGAAAAAAAGAAGCCATTTAAAACCACTTGCGGCTTTAATGTCATGTCTTGTCCTGGCCGCCATATGGCTGAAAATCCTTGAGAAAAATGGCATGGCTACCCCATCACCCCCCCCCCCCACCCCAGCCCCTTTGGGTCTTGTATGGATACTAAGGGGGACCCCGCACCCAAAATAAAACCCTATACCTACAACCCTATATACTCTGAACAGCAGTATATAGGTGGTGCAAACAAGACATGGACTGTAGGTTTGTTCTTAAGTAGAATCTGAACAGGTACATTATGAAGTGTAGCTACATCCCAAAAAAATCAATTTTTAAGCTTTTTGGAGAACATAGGGAGGGGTTATCACCCCTGTAACATTTGCTGTCTTTGCACATCTGTTCAGAACATGTCACCTCACTTTCCGTCCCAATGACAAATGTTTTTGGAAAAGTGGGGTTTTAATTGAAACAAGGATTGGTGATAAAGCATCAGTAGAGAGGAGATACCTTTTTCCCAAATTAAATCTAACAGGATAGAATTTTCCTTCCTAGGGGTAGATTTCCTCTCACTTCCTGTTTTCTCTTGCCGTTTGCAAGTAGGAGTCGTTTGTAAGTTGGATGTTTGAAAGTAGGGGCCTGCCGTATATACTCTGCAGAAATTTGCCCTATTAGATGTTGGTGTAGCCACAAGACTGGTGGGCACAGGAATGGGCCCTGCTGTGAGTTAATAGATCAAGATTTGTACTTGCATGCACCTGTTGAACCGGGCAGAAAAATTGGGCCTTTGGTGGTGGTGGTGGTGGTGGTGGACGGTGTTGCCACAAGACTGTAAGCCCTCACAGTTACTCTTGGTGGGTGCAGGAATGGGCCCTGCTGTGAGTTATTAGATCAAGATTTGTAATTGCATGCACCTGTTGAACAGGGCAGAAAAATTGGGCCTTTGGTGGTGGTGGTGGTGGTGGACGGTGTTGCCACAAGACTGTAGGCCCTCATAGTTACTCTTGGTGGGCGCAGGAATGGGCCCTGCTGTGAACTATTAGATCAAGATTTGTAATTACACGCCCCTGTTAAACAGGGGCTGAAAAATTGTGCCTTAGGCATTGGTGCTGGTGCCACAACACTGCAACCCCTCACAGATACTGTACTTGGAGCACAGCAGTCACACCTGTTGCGAAGCATCTTTTTAAAAAATTGTAATTACACGCCCCTGTTATACAGGGGCTGAAAAATTGTGCCTTAGGCACTGGTGCTGGTGCCACAACACTGCAACCCCTCACAGATACTGTACTCTGAGCACAGCAATGAGACCTGTTGCAAAGCATTGCCTAAAAATTGTAATTACACGCCCCAACAGGGGCTGAAAAATTGTGCCTTAGGCACTGGTGCTGGTGCCACAACACTGCAACCCCTCACAGATACTGTACTCTGAGCACAGCAGTCACACCTGTTGCGAAGCATCTTTTTAAAAAATTGTAATTACACGCCCCTGTTATACAGGGGCTGAAAAATTGTGCCTTAGGCACTGGTGTGGTGGCATGGATCATTGAGGAGGAGGAAGAGGATAGTCAGTGAACATAACAGGACAGTCACTCAGCATCAGCATAGGCAGTCTTGAAGGGATGTGACATTATAAATTATTCCGTTATATCCGCTTCAGGTGTCTGGTAGCTGGTGGTGATCCAAGACTGATTCATTTTTATGAAGGTCAGTCGATCAACCGAGCCGGTGGACAGGCGCACCCTATGATCGGTGACAAATCCTCCAGCAGCATTGAATGTGCGTTCGGAAAGAACGCTGGATGCAGGACAGGCCAGTAGCTCAATTGCATACTGTGCAAGCTCTGGCCAGTGATCCATCCTCAGGACCCAGTAAGCCAGAGGATTTTCGGTGGGAAAGGTGTCCAAGTCTGACCTTGCCCCTAGGTATTCCTGCACCATGTATATCAGACGCTGGCGATGGTTGCTGGAACCGATCATACCTTGGGGCTGCGGACTAAAAAATTGTCTGAACGCATCGGTCAGACGTCCACCTTCCCCACCGCTCCTTCTGCTACTGACCGAAGCCTCAGCAACTCGTCGTCCAGGACCAGGAGTTTGTAACCTCCCAGTTTCTGGGAACGCGTTGCACAGACCTTTCTGCAAGGCCTCCCTGAGATGTCTCATCCTCTGCTCCCTCTGCGACGGCAAGATAAGGTCCGCAACCTTACCCTTGTACCGTGGATCAAGGAGAGTGGCCAGCCAGTAATGGTCACTCTCCTTGATCCGAAGAACACGAGGATCCTTCCGCAGGCTTTGCAGGATCAGGGAGGCCATGCAGCGTAGGTTAGCTGAGGCATTCGGTCCGGAGTCTTCTGGGTCACTGAGGATGACATGATCGCCAGCCACCTCCTCCCAGCCACGTACAAGTCCACTGGTTTGTTGGGACTGTACATCATCCCTAAAAGACTGCTGCTGCTGATGCTGAGTGCCAGGCTCCACCTCCATGCTCACACAATCCTCCTCCTCCTCCTCCTCCTCCTCTTCCTGTGTGATGGGTGGGACAGAAGGAACATTGTCTGGATAAAGGGGGCCTTGAGAGACAAGGAAGTCCTCCTCTTCCTGCCTCTGTTCTGCCTCAAGTGCCCTGTCCATTATCCCACGCAGCGTATGCTCCAACAGGTGGACAAGAGGTACAGTGTCACTGATGCATGCACTGTCACTGCTCACCATCCTCGTGGCCTCCTCAAATGGTGAGAGGACAGTGCATGCATCCCTGATCATGCTCCACTGGCGTGGGGAAAAAAAGCCAAGCTCCCCTGACCCTGTCCTGGTGCCGTAGTCACAAAGGTACTCATTGATGGCCCTCTGCTGCGTGTGCAGTCGCTGCAGCATGGCCAACGTTGAGTTCCACCTGGTGGGCATGTCACATATTAGGCGGTTCTTGGGCAGGTTCAGCTCCTTTTGCAGCTCAGTCAGCCGAGCACTGGCATTATAAGATCGGCGGAAATGCACACAGACTTTCCTGGCCTGCCTCAGGACATCCTGTAAGCCTGGGAACCTGCCCAAGAAACGCTGCACCACCAGGTTGAGGACGTGAGCCATACAGGGCACATGGGTGAGCTGCCCCTGTCGCAGGGCGGAGAGGAGGTTGGTGCCATTATCAGAAACGACCATTCCTGGCTTAAGCTGGCGTGGCGTCAACCACCTCTCGGCCTGCCCCTGCAGAGCTGCCAGAACCTCTGGCCCAGTGTGGCTCCTGTCCCCCAAACACACCAGCGCAAGCACGGCATGGCATCTTTTTGCCTGCGTACTCGCGTAGCCCCTTGTACGCCTACGGAGCACCGCTGGTTCCGAGGACAGAGCACTCGAAGAGGACATGGAGGAAGAAGAAGAGGAGGGGGTGGAGGAGAGAGGTGTGTCACAACCAGTAGTAGCATTTTGGAGGCGTGGTGGCGGAACAACCTCCAACACTACTGCACCTTGTCCTGCATCCCTCCCAGCTACCAATAGAGTGACCCAATGGGCCGTGAAAGAAAGATAACGTCCCTGTCCATGCCTGCTGGACCATGAGTCAGCGGTAATATGCACCTTACCGCTGACCGCCCTGTCCAGTGAGGCATGGACATTGCCTTCCACATGCCAGTAGAGAGACGGAATCGCCTTCCGTGAGAAAAAGTGGCGTTTGGGAACCTGCCACTGAGGAACCGCACATTGAACAAACTCACGGAAGGGGGCCGAGTCTATCAACTGAAAAGGCAGCAGTTGAAGTGCTAGCAATTTAGCCAAGCTAGCATTCAACCGCTGGGCATGTGGATGGCTGGGAGTATACTTCTTTCGACGGTCCAGCAGCTGGGGCAGGGAAATTTGCCTGCTACAATCGGACGTCGGTGTACTGCAAGTACTTGATTGTGACACACCTAATTCTACACCTTCAGTCCTCTCAGAGCAGCTTTCAGAGAGGACTGAAGATATAGTGGGGATGGAGATCCCAGCTGATGAGGAGCAAGGAGAGGTCCGCTTTGTTCTTTGGTGTGGGTCTTTTATGTGTGCTTGCCAACGAGCTGCATGGCAGGTCGACATATGTCTGCTCATGCTTGTGGTGCCCAAGCGGCTGATGTTTTGGCCACGCGAGATACGCTTGAGACAAATATTGCAAATAGCAGTGGTGCGATCTGATGCACTCGTCTCAAAAAAGGCCCACACCAAAGAACTTTTGTGATAACGTGCAGAGGCAGCGCCCTGCACAGGCGGAGCTCTGCGGTGTGGTACAGTTGCTGTGCTGGCCTCTAGCTGGCCTCCAGGGGGCATCCTGCCTCGTTGGACATGTGACGCTGCATCCTCCTCCTCCTCCTCCTCCTCTCTCCCTTCAGGCACCCACGTGGAGTCAGTGACCTCATCATCCCCTCCCTCTTCACCACTAGAGCAAACCTGGCAGTAAGCTGCAGCTGGTGGAACACTACTGCCAGATTGCTGTCCTTCAGCATCCCCTCTCTCTGCGCGCACACTACTGACTTCCTCAAGCTGGGTATCATCATCCGAGCCTTCGAATCGTTGGGCATCCTCCTGGAGCATGTACCCAACACTGTGCTCAAACAGTTCGGGGGACTCCTCAGGAGGACATGGTGGGTCTAGGGAAGGGGTGGCTGATGATGCCATTGAGTACGCGTTGGCAGCTGCTCTGCCAGTACCCTGAGCCTGGGTGAGAGAGGATGAGGAGGATGAGGAGGGCTTGGTCATCCATTCTACCAAGCCTTCGGCATGATGCGGCTCCACATGTCCAGCTGCCGAAAACAAAGACAAGCGTGTCCCATGGCCACATGCTGATGACGATGCACGACCACGTCCACGGCCAGCACTGTTGTCTCTAGAAACAGAGCCTGCCTGCCCTGTGTTCTTGCCTCGGCACGCTCTGCCTCTCCTTGGCGGTCTTCCAGCCATTGTAGTCGGTAGTGTATATAGTATAAAAAATAGAACTCCTATGTGTGCTCACAACACACTGTAGGTCCTATGGGTGCTGACACTAACACACTATAGGTACTATGTGTGCTGCTGACAAGAAAATATAGGAGCTCTGTTTGCTGCCACTAACACACTAGAAGTCCTATGGGTGCTGCTGAGAAGAAAATATAGGAGCTCTGTGTGATGCCACTAACACACTAGAAGTCCTATGGGTGCTGCTGAGAAGAAAATATAGGAGCTCTGTTTGCTGTCACTAACACACTAGAAGTCCTATGGGTGCTGCTGAGAAGAAAATATAGGAGCTCTGTGTGATGCCACTAACACACTAGAAGTCCTATGGGTGCTGCTGAGAAGAAAATATAGGAGCTCTGTTTGCTGCCACTAACACACTAGAAGTCCTATGGGTGCTGCTGAGAAGAAAATATAGGAGCTCTGTGTGATGCCACTAACACACTAGAAGTCCTATGGGTGCTGCTGAGAAGAAAATATAGGAGCTCTGTTTGCTGCCACTAACACACTAGAAGTCCTATGGGTGCTGCTGAGAAGAAAATATAGGAGCTCTGTTTGCTGCCACTAACACACTAGAAGTCCTATGGGTGCTGCTGAGAAGAAAATATAGGAGCTCTGTTTGCTGCCACTAACACACTAGAAGTCCTATGGGTGCTGCTGAGAAGAAAATATAGGAGCTCTGTTTGCTGCCACTAACACACTAGAAGTCCTATGGGTGCTGCTGAGAAGAAAATATAGGAGCTCTGTGTGATGCCACTAACACACTAGAAGTCCTATGGGTGCTGCTGAGAAGAAAATATAGGAGCTCTGTTTGCTGCCACTAACACACTAGAAGTCCTATGGGTGCTGCTGAGAAGAAAATATAGGAGCTCTGTTTGCTGCCACTAACACACTAGAAGTCCTATGGGTGCTGCTGAGAAGAAAATATAGGAGCTCTGTTTGCTGCCACTAACACACTAGAAGTCCTATGGGTGCTGCTGAGAAGAAAATATAGGAGCTCTGTGTGATGCCACTAACACACTAGAAGTCCTATGGGTGCTGCTGAGAAGAAAATATAGGAGCTCTGTTTGCTGCCACTAACACACTAGAAGTCCTATGGGTGCTGCTGAGAAGAAAATATAGGAGCTCTGTTTGCTGCCACTAACACACTAGAAGTCCTATGGGTGCTGCTGAGAAGAAAATATAGGAGCTCTGTTTGCTGCCACTAACACACTAGAAGTCCTATGGGTGCTGCTGAGAAGAAAATATAGGAGCTCTGTTTGCTGCCACTAACACACTAGAAGTCCTATGGGTGCTGTTGGGGTGCAATGCTGTGCTAACAGCACTGCGGTTGGTACTACTGCAATACTGTACTAACAGTAAGCACGCACCAGACTAATCCCCAGCAGCAGCTAATAACACACTAACTGTGCAATCAGCAGCAATGAACGATCCATGACTTAGGTAGCAATGGTTTAGCAAAGAAATAGCCAATGGTTTAGCAAAGAAGAGCAAATCTTTCAGTATCAAGCAAAGACAGAATCAGCAGACTAATCTCTCCTAAAGCCGGAACTCATGTGACCGGGGCCGATGGCGTGGCGGCCTTTTAAATGGTGGGGCGTGTACTAAAGCCCCTGAGCTGTAATTGGCTACAGGCGTCCTGCCTGTAGCCAATTATTGCTCTCCGAGTTTCGGGCGCTGTGATTGGCCAAGCATGCGGGGTCACAGTGCATGCTTGGCCAATCATCAGCCAGCAATGCACTGCGCCGGCCGCGCCGGCCGCAATGCATTGCGGGGCCGCTCGCATCACACGAATGTGATGCGAACGGCCCAAATAGTTCTGGGCTCGACGAGCGAGCGAACGCCCGATGCTCGATTCGAACATGGGTTCGAATCGAGCACCGGGCCCATCCCTACTGTTGATGGTTATTGCTGGCTGGTTCACGATATACCATCCTCGAGCATCAGTGTGACAGGAGTCAGCGCTGGAGGAAGCATGCGGCTGCAGTAGAGAGCAGAGCTGATGCTTCCTGTATCGTTCCTGTCACAGGCAGAGTACATTTGGTATCACTCAGCCTGTGATAGGAGCCCGCGCTATACAGGAAGCATCGGCACTGTTTCCTCTAGCGCCGGAACACTAATGCACAAGAATGGCGAGTCAGGAACCTGCGATCTGGGCTTGCCAACCCGCCATCCCAGAGCAGGAGGTGGCGGGCCACATCAGAGACCCGCGGCTCGCGGGCCAGCGGTTGGGCACCCCTGCCTTAAAGTATATAGAAAGGCAAAAGGTTTGCATTTTCAAAAGTGTAGGGAGGGTTAAACTCTTTGCCAGGTTTTACTTTTTAATAGGAAAAAGGTTTTTTGGTTTTACAAAGGTACATAAAGTTATAGAAAAGCAATCCAAGGTACATATGCCCGAAACATGCAAGACAGTATACCATACAGTCAAGTACAGATATCAGGGCACAGAAACCCCACAATCAGTATCTGTATTAGTCAGATACCATATAGTGGTATTTTGGGGTGCCAGCCATGTAAAATTGACAACCATACTACCACATACAGCTACTTTGTATCATGGTTTGTTGCAGCGGATCATTAGCCCTGTGGAAGTCCTATAGCTGTGCATAGTCATATTGTACGTTCAAGTTATTGTTAGTTTTGTGGAAAACATAAGCAAAAGAGGTCAGGGTGGGACAGCAATAAGAAAGGATAGAAGTGGTAAGGAAGGGGAGGGGGAATACTGGGTAAAGGGCATTGGACAGGGGTAACACAGATCCTAGCCATCACTTCTGGCATATACACTCAAGAAATAATTTTACAAAAGCACAACAAGAAGACAATCCATATGTCGATGTTTGCAGATTACCTGGTTGCTAGGTCTTCCAAGATCAGTTTTGATCAGATGCTTTCACATGCTGATAATGGCTTGTTTACATGAGAACGAAACAGGAAACTACAAAACCCTTGTCACTTCTGGTTTCTAAACTCACAGAGAGGGAGTTCCTCTTTCTCTGTTCACTGCAAAGGATGATGCCAGTTGGAGCAGTCCCAGGCTCACCAATGGAATGGGAGAGCCTGGGAAAGGCAGCAGTGAAAGAGGGGTGAACCCCTTTCTGCTGCCTGTAAAAGTGATCTAGCAGGTATATAGCCACTCAAATCACTTCTACAGCAAAGACAATCACCGGCTGAAAATTTTGCAGCAGCAGGCATTATCCAGGTATAACTATGTCATTGTGAGGACATCCTATGGGCAGGAAGTGATTAATTAAATTAGAATAATTAAACAATAGGGGACTTTAGAGTTATGAGATTCAGTAACTGAAAAGTCACTTATTGTTTACACATTGTTTAGCCAAATAACTGTCTGGTGTCTGATAAAGATACAAGTATTGAGAGAAAACTGGCTGTTTTAGGATTAGTTAACTTTTGGGTGGGTGCTGCAGCCATTTTATTTTGTATATTGTCTGTTATAGTAAGCATGTTTTGGAGCAGGAGTAGGTAACCCTACCTTAACAACATGGAAGAAATTAAATACCAAATCAAAATAATGGTATTCACTTTCATTCGCATTGTAGGAGTTAAGTAATGCAGAGTTCATAGGTCAGTAGTAAGTAACACAGAGTTCAGAGGTCTGAAGTATGTAACACTGAATGCAAAGGTCCAGGAGTAAGCAATGCAGATTTTTAGAGGTTAGTAGTATGCAATATAGATTGCAGGGGTCAGGAGTAATGCAGAGTTCAGAAGTCAGTAGTATGTAATGCAGAGTACATACAGTATCTCACAAAAGTGAGTACACTCCTCACATTTTTGTAAATATTTTATTATATCTTTTCATGTGACAACACTGTAGAAGTGACACTTTGCTACAATGTAAATTAGTGAGCGTACAGCTTGTATAACAGTGTAAATTTGCTACCCCCTCAAAATAACTCAACACACAGCCATGAGGCCTCATGCACACTGGACGTTTTTGGACGTTTTTACAGCAGCTGTTTTTGGCAGTAGACGTTTTTTTCTAGTTAATAAACTCTCCATGTTATCCTATGTGTCCATGCACACATAGGCTGTTACTAGTGAGTTCTGAGAGATTTTCAGCTGTAAAAACGCTCTAACGCTGATAAACGCTGATAAACGCTCAAAAACGTCACTCACCAGCTTTTTTTTTTTAAGTTTTTGATCCATTGAAAAAAAAAAAAAGATTTTTTTTCCTTCAACAAAAAACACAAAAAAACGCTAACGCGGGAAAATGCAAAAAAACGCTAAACGCTAAAAACGCAAAAAAAAACGCTATTGAAAAAACGTTGAAAAAAGTTGAAAAACTCACTGCAAAGCTACTGGCATTTTTATAACGTTATTTTAACATCCAGTGTGCATGAGGCCTGGAAGTCTAAACCTCTGCAACAAAAAGTGAGTACACCCCTAAGTGAAAATGTCCAAATTGGGCCCAATTAGCCATTTTTCCTCCCTGGTGTCATGTGACTCGTTAGTGTTACAAGGTCTCAGGTGTGAATGGGGAGCAGGTGTGTTAAATTTGGATTTATCTCTCTCACACTGGTCACTAGGGATGAGCTCCGGCGTGTTCGCATTGAACACGTGCAGAGCCCGCCAGGAAGTGGGCACCGCGCTGCGCTAATCACAGCCAGGGAGACATTTCCCGATCTCTGCAGCCGAGCATCGGGAAATGTCTCCCCCGCCTGTCATTAGCGCAGCGCCGACTTCCTGGCGGGCTCTGCACGTGTTCAATGCGAACACGCCGGAGCTCATCCCTACTGGTCACTGGAAGTTCAACATGGCACTTCATGGCAAAGAACTTTCTGAGGACTTGAAAAAAAAGAATTGTTGTTCTAAATAAAGATGGCCTAGGCTATAAGAAGATTGCCAAGACCCTGAGCTGCAGCACGGTGGCCAAGACCATACAGCAGTTTAACAGGACAGTTTCCACTCAGAACAGGCCTTGCCATGGTCGACTAAAGAAGTTGAGTGCATGTGCTCATCGTCATATACAGAGGTTGTCTTTCGGAAATAGATGTATGAGTGCCGCCAGCATTGCTGCAGAGGTTGAAGGGGTGGGGGGTCAGCCTGTCAGTGCTCAGACCATACGCTGCACACTGCATCAAATTGGTCTGCATGGCTGTTGTCCCAAAAGGAAGCCTCTTCTAAAGATGATGGACAAGAAAGCCTGCAAACAGTTTGCTGAAGACAAGCAGACTAAGGACTTTATTGATTACTGGAACCATGTCCTGTGGTCTGATGAGACCAAGATAAACGTATTTGGTTCAGATGGTGTCAAGCATGTGTGGCGGCAACCAGGTGAGGAGTACAGAGACAAGTGTATCTTGCCTACAGTAAAGCATGATGGTGGGAGTGCCATTGTCTGGAGCTGCATGAGTGCAGTCGGCACTGCGGAGCTACAGTTCATTGAGGGAACCACGAATGCCAACATGTACTGTGACATACTGAAGCAGAGTATGATCCCCTCCCTTTGGAGACTTGGCCGCAGGGCTGTATTCCAACATGATAACGACCCCAAACACACCTCCAAGATGACCACTGCCTTGGTAAAGAAGCTGAGGGTAAAGGTGATGGACTGGCCAAGCATGTCTCCTGACCTAAACCCTATTGAACATCTGTGGGGCATCCTCAAACAGAAGGTGGAAGAGCCCAAGGTCTCTAACATTCACCAGCACTGTGATGTCATCATAGAGGATTGGAAGAGGACTTGAGTGGCAACCTGTGAAGCTCTGGTGAACTCCGTGCCCAAGAGGGTTAAGGCAGTGCTGGAAAATAAATGATGGCCACACAAAATATTGACAATTTGGGCCCAATTTGGAGATTTTCACTTAGGGGGTGTACTCACTTTTGTTGCTAGCGGTTTAGACATTAATGGCTGTGTTATACAAGCTTTACACTCACTACTTTACATTGTAGCAAAGTGTAATTTCTTCAGTGTTGTCACATAAAAAGATATAACAAAATATTTACAAAAATGTGAGGGGTGTACTCATTTTTCTGAGATACTGTAGGTCAGTAGTAAGTAACAAAAAGTGTTAACCTGTGTGATAGAGTATTCCAGTCAGAAATGTACCTTATGTCAGCACAAGCCCAAGCATGGCCATACACAACATTTCTTACCTTTTTAGATGTTTCTCAGGACAAGGTGCCATGGCTGACTGCAAGGTTTTTGAACAACATTCAAGTAAGTCTGCCCCAGGTCTGTACTCATTAACATACAATTAGCTCAGCCCCTACACCATTAACCATGTGTTAGTACAGACAGTTAAAATATATAGTCACAGCTGATCATGAAGATCTAATTGCACAGTACATAAAACAAGTAGAAAAGGCGCAATGCACATGTACCTCAGTATGTCAGTTCAGTATGGTACCAAATAGTCCAGGAACAAGGATAAAAGAGATGTATAGATTAGTACTTATACTCTCAGGTGCATATGTAGTAATGGGTCAGTCAGGGCAGCCGCCGATAAGACCAGAAGCAGGTTTCCAGTAATCTAAAATAAAACAAGGAAAGGGCGCCTCTGAGAAAGTATCAATAAAGCATTTAATAAACAGCAATATTCACTCACATGTGGAAATGAAGAGTTGCATTCACGATTCACAGCTGGGCTGAAGAGTTGGGGTGGGACTGCAGGTCACAGCAAGTCCGTCTGGGCTGGCACCACAACTAGTCCTGGGCTGGAAAGGGTGGGATGGCAGAGCACAGCAAGTGTCCTTCAGGGACCCAGTTTGTTCATACCACAGTCAGAAGAGAGAGTCCATCCGGCGTTTGTATGGGTTCCAACAGGTAAAAGTAGGTGGATGAGAGGGGCGAGATGTCAGGGCTGGATGGCTGGCCGCGCTGTGGCTTGTAAAGTTTGTCTGGCTTCCGAGATGTGATAGGGAGACACGGCCGTGTGATCACCAGCCAGAACAAGGCTTGGACAGCACAGCACGGCGCCAGGCTATGACATCATCGGCATGCAACGCGTTTCAGAGCAGGCTCGCTATTGGTGGGGGAACAGCAGCACTCCTTTCTCAAGCATAGACCCTATGCTTGAGAAAGGAGTGACGCTGTTCCCCCACCAATAGCGAGCCTGCTCTGAAACGCGTTGCATGCCGATGACATCATAGCCTGGCGCCCTGCTTTGTTGTGCTGTCCAAGCCTCATTCTGGCTGCTGATCACACGGCCGTGTCTCCCCATCACTTCCCGAAAGCCAGAAGAACTTTACAAGCCACAGCGCGGCCAGCCATCCAGCCCTGATGTCTCAACCCTCTCATCCACCTACTTTTACCTGTTGGAACCCATACCAACGCCGGATGGACTCTCTCTTCTGACTGTGGCATGAACAAACTGGGTCCCTGAAGGACACTTGCTGTGCTCTGCCATCCCACGCTTTCCTGCCCAGGACTAGTTGTGGTGCCAGCCCAGACGGACTTGCTGCGACCTGCAGTCCCACCCCAACTCTTCAGCCCAGCTGTGAATCGTGAATGCAACTCTTCATTTCCACATGTGAGTGAATATTCTGTTTATTAAATGCTTTATTGATACTTTCTCAGAGGCGCCCCTCTCCTTGCTTTACTTGCACAGTACAGATAGGGTTAACTATGGTGAAAACGGCTGCCCTGCCCCTTCACAAACAAAGAGAACTACCTAGCATTTTTTCTTGCTGGAGGGTCCAAAATAAAGTGTCTAAAAAGGTAACTTGCATTTTTTTTATATTATTATATAAAGTAGGTGTTTTCCCAATTTGGTTGCAAACGTGGAAGTACATTTTATGTGTTTACCCAGTGGGAACATACATTTTCTCCATTGAGCTACTGTGTTGTGTTTAATGTGGGTGAGTGACCACACTTTTGTTTTGTATGCACACCTTATGAGACTCTTGCTGTGTGTCTGATCCTTTCTACTTTGGCAAGTTAGTAAGCACTAAGCACATTAAGGTTTAATGTCTAGTATAGTTCTGTATTAAAAAGTAATTAAAAATTGTTTTTCATGTGCATAGTTTTATAATGAAGGAAAGTTACAAAGTTATTAACTATTGTTTTTTTGAAGGTCTTTGGATATTATTAATATACTGAACCCATATTAAATCATGATTTTAAAGTAGAATTAAAGTGATTGCAAAGGCGTATTTTTATTTAAAATATAAAAAGATGTTTTATTTTCCAGCTCTGTGTACTGGTATTGCACAGAGTCTCCCCAAATCTCCTCTTCTGGAGTCCCCCACCAGCATTCTTGGCTCCTCCACCTCTGCATGCACCACCATACCAAGCCACTTGCTTTGGGGGCAGACTTCCAAGCTGGGCTGCGTGCATCTATACACACACACACAGTGCAGCTTCTTTCACACTCCAAAGACATGCTGATAGGTTAATTGACTCCTGTCTAAATTGTCCCTAATATGTGTATGTCTGAATGTGAGTTAGACCCCTTTCACACTGGGGCAGTTTGCAGGTGCTATTGCGCTAAAAATAGCGCCTGCAAACCGACCTGAAACAGCGGCTGCTGTTTCTCCAGTGTGAAACACTGAAGAAATTACACTTTGCTAAAATGTAAAGTAGTGAGTGTACAGCTTGTATAACAGTGTAAATTTTCTGCCCCCTCAGAATAACTCAACACACAGCCATTAGTGTCTAAACCGCCGGCAACAAAAGTTGGTACAGTGAAAATGTCAAAATTGGCCCCAAAGTGTCAATAATTTGTGTGGCCACCATTATTTTCCAGCACTGCCTTAACCCTCTTGGTCATGGTCGTTATCACGTTGGAATACTGGCCTGCAGCCCAGTCACCGAAGGGAGGGGGATCATGCTCTGCTTCAGTATGTCAAAGTACATGTTGGCATTCATGGTTCCCTCAATGAACTGTGATGGCAGCACTCATGCAACCCCAGACCATGACACCCCCACCATCATGCTTCACTGTAGGCAAGACACACTTGTCTTTGTACTCCTCACCTGGTTGCCGCCACACACGCTTGACACCATATGAACCAAATACGTTTATCTTGGTCTCATCAGACCACAGGACATGTTTTTAGTAATTAGGGATGAGCTTCGAGTTCGAGTCGAACCCATGTTCGACTTGAACATCGGCTGTTCGCTGAATTTCGAACATTATGGGCCGTTCGCGCCAAATTCGAGTGGCGAGTCACGGCCCATAATTCACTGCGGCATCGCAGTGCATTGCTGGCTGATGATTGGCCAAGCATGCACTATGACTCGCATGCTTTGGCCAATCACAGCGCGGAAAAAACGGAGAGCCATAATTGGCCAAAGTTAGGGTGGCTTTGGCCAATTATGTCTCAGGGGGTTTAGTACACGCTCCACACTATATAAGGCCGCCGGCGTGGCAGCCTTGTGTAGTGTGTTGCGGTGGTTAAAGAGAGGTTTAAGAGGGAGAGAGACAGTGTCATTTATTTTGAGTTAGATAGAGCAGGCAGGCAAGTCAGTTAGCTGCAGTTACAGTGTGTAGAGGATATATATGCATCCTAGGTGTTGTATATATATTTGTACTGTATTCAGTTTAGCTAGATCCGTTCCTGTTATTCTCTATACTGACAGGCAGGCAGGTGATTGTGCTAGCTGCAGTGTTTTACTTAGTGTCCTTTGCACAGCGTGTACCTGAATACAATTGGTGGTGTTCTCATACCAATACCACAGGCAGGGAGCTGCATTAATTTCACTTAGTGTACTTCTGTCCTTTGCACAGAGTTCACCTAAAGGTACCTCAATACAATTAGTGGTGTTCTCATACTAAAACCACAGGCAGGGATCTGCTTTATTTTCACTTTGTATACTGTGTCCTTTGCACAGCGTTCATCTAAAGGTACCTGAATACAATTGGTGGTGTTCTCATACCAATACCACAGGCAGGGATCTGCTTTATTTTTACTTAGTGTACTGTGTCCTTTGCACAGCCTTCACCTAAAGGTACCTGAATAAAATTGGTGGTGTTCTCATACCAATACCACAGGCAGGGATCTGCTTTCTTTTCACTTAGTGTATTTCTGTCCTTTGCACAGCGTTCACCTAAAGGTACCTCAATACAATTAGTGGTGTTTTCATACTAAAACCACAGGCAGGGATCTGCTTTATTTTTACTTAGTGTACTGTGTCCTTTGCACAGCGTTCACCTGAAGGTACCTGAATACAATTGGTGGTGTTCTCATACCAATGCCACATTAAGGGAGCTGCTGTATTTTCAGTTAGTGTACTGTGTCCTCTGCACAGTGTGCACCTAAAACTAACTGAAGACAATTGCTGCTTTTCTCATACTAATACCACAGCAGGCAGTTGATTGTGCTAGCTGCAGTATAATCACTATAGATCTATATATATATATATATATACATCCCACCTTTGTGCAGCTACATCTCACTGCAGGTCATTAGTATGTTTGGAAGGCAAACAAGGAGAGGCAAAAAACAGTCACGAGCCAATAAAAGAGGGCAAGCAGGCTCTGTGTCTAGAGGCAACAGTGCTGGTCGTGGACACGGTGCAACCTCATCAGCACGGGGCCGTGGGACACGCTTGTCCTTCTTTTCGGCAACTGGCCATGTTGAGCCGCAACATGCCAAAGACTTGGTAGAGTGGATGACCAAGCCGTCCTCATCCTCCTCATCCTCTCTCACCCAGGCTCATGGTACTTTGTTTGGCAAAGCAGCTGCCAAAGCGGCCTCTTCCCTCGGCTCAATGGCATCAGTCACTCCTTCCCTAGCCCCACCATGTCCTCCTGAGGAGTCCCCCGTACTGTTTGACCACAGTGTTGGGTATATGTTCCAGGAGGATGCCCAGCATTTTGAAGGCCTTCAAGATGGTACCCAGCTAGAGGAAGGCAGTAGCCCAGAGAGAGGGGGTGCCCAACAAGGACAGCAATCTGGCAGTCATGTTCCCCCAGCTGCAACATACTGCCAGATTTTCTCCAGTGATGAGGAGGGAGGGGATGATGAGGTCAATGACTCCACGTGGGTTCCTGATAGGAGAGAGGAGGAGGAGGCACATCTCCAACAAGGCAGGATGCCCTCCAGAGGCCAGCTTAAGGGCAGCCAACCGATTGCATCACACCGCAGTGTTCCGCATGTTCAGGGCGCTGCCGTCTCTGCGCGTTATTTCAAAAGTTCTTTGGTGTGGGCCTTTTTTCAGACGTGTGCAGCAGATCGCACCATTGCTATTTGCAACATACTGTATGTCTGAAGCGTATCTCGCGTGGCTAAAACATGAGCCGCTTGGACACCACATGCTTGACCAGACATATGTCGACCTGCCATGCAGTCCGTTGGCAAGCATACAAAAAAGACCCACACCAAAGAACAAAGCGGACCTCTCCTTGCTCCTCATCAGCTGGGATCTCCAACCCCACTATACCTTCAGTCATCTCTGAAACCTGCACTGAGAGGAATGAAGGTGTAGAATTAAGTGTGTCACTTGCGGACAATCTGCTATCGGTACACCGACGTCAGATTGTACCAGGTAAATTTCCCTGCCCCAGCTGCTGCACCCCCAAAAGAAGTTCACTCCCAGCCATCCACATGCCCAGCGGTTGAATGCTAGCTTGGCTAAATTGCTAGCACTTCAACTGCTGCCTTTTCAGTTGGTAGACTATGCCCCCTTCCATGAGTTTGTGGAATGTGCGGTTCCTCAGTGGCAGGTCCCCAAACGCCACTTTTTCTCACGGAAGGCGATTCTGGCTCTCTATTGGCATGTGGAAGGCAATGTCTTGGCCTCGCTGGACAGGGCGGTCAGCGGTAAGATGCATATTACCGCTGACTTATGGTCCAGCAGGCATGGACAGGGACGTTACCTATCTTTCATGGCGCATTGGGTGACTCTGCTGGCAGCTGGGAAGGATGCAGGACAAGGTGCAGTAGTGTTGGAGGTTGTCCCGCCACCACGCCTCCAAAATGCTACTACTGGTGATTCTGACACACCTCTCTCCTCCACCCCCTCCTCTTCTTCTTCCTCCATGGCCTCTTCCTGTGCTTTTTCCTCGGAACCAGCAGTGCTCCGTAGGCGTTCACCGGGCTACTTAAGTACGCAGGCAAAAAGATGCCATGCGGTGCTTGAGCTGGTGTGCTTGGGGGACAGGAGCCACACTGGGAAAGAGATTCTGCCAGCTCTGCAGGTGCAGGCTCAGAGGTGGTTGACGCCACGCCAGCTTAAGCCAGGAATGGTGGCTTCCGACAATGGCACCCACCTCCTCTCTGCCCTCTGACAGGGACAACTGACCCATGTGCCCTGTTTGGCTCACGTCCTTAACTTGGTGGTGCATCGGTTCTTGGGCAGGTACCCAGGCTTACAGGAGGTCCTGAAGCAGGCCAGAAAACTCTGTGGGCATTTCCGCCGGTCATATAATGCCAGTGCTCGGCTGGCTGACCTGCAAAAGGAATACAACCTGCCCAAGAACCGCCTAATCTGTGGCATGCCCACCAGGTGGAACTCTACGTTGGCCATGCTGCAGCGGCTGCACACGCAGCAGAGGGCCATCAATGAGTATCTGTTGCAATATGGCACCAGGACAGGGTCAGGGGAGCTTGGATTTTTTCCCCACGCCAGTGGGCCATTATCAGGGATGCATGCACTGTCCTGGCACCATTTGAGGAGGCCACAAGGATGGTGAGCAGTGACAGTGCATGCATCAGTGACACTGTCCCTCTTGTGCACCTGTTGAAGCACACGCTGCGTGGAATAATGGACAGGGCACTTGAGGCAGAACAGAGGGAAGAAGAGGAGGACTTTCTTACCTCTCAAGGCCCCCTTTATCCAGACAGTGTTCCTGCTGGCCCGCCTATCACACAGGAAGAGCGCGAGGAGGAGGAGGAGGAGGATTGTGTCAGCATGGAGGTGGAGCCTAGGTCAGCATCAGCATCAGCAGCAGTCTTCAAGGTATGAATTACAGTTCCAAGACACCCATGGACTTGTACATGGCTGGGAGGAGGTAGCTGCGGATCATATTGTCCTCAGTGACCCAGAGGACTCTGGACCGAATGCCTCAGCAAACCTACGCTGTACGACCTCCCTGATCCTGCAAAGCCTGCGGAAGGATCCTCGTATTCGTGCTATCAAGGAGAGGGATCATTACTGGCTGGCAACCCTCCTTGATCCATGGTACATGGGTAAGGTTGCGGACCTTATCTTGCCGTCGCAGAGGGAGCAGAGGATGAAGCATCTTCGGCAGGCCTTGCAGAAAGGTCTGTGCAACGCGTTCCCAGAGACTGGGAGGTTACAAATTCCTGGTCCTGGACAACGTGTTGCTGAGGCTTTGGTCAGTCAAAGAAGGAGCGGTGGAGAAGGTGGCCGTCTGACCGATGCGTTGAGACAATTTTTTAGTCCGCATCCCCAAGGTATGATCAGTTCCAGCAACCATTGCCAGCGTCTGTTTTACATGGTGCAGGAATACCTAGGGGCAAGATCAGACTTGGACACCTTTCCCACCGAAAATCCTCTGGGTTACTGGGTCTTGAGGATGGATCACTGGCCTGTCCTGCATCCAGCATTCTTTTGGAACGCACATTCAGTGCTGCTGGAGGCTTTGTAACAAATCACAGGGTGCGCCTGTCCACCGACTCGGTCGATCGTCTGACTTTCATAAAAATGAATCAGTCTTAGATCACCACCAGCTACCAAGCACCTGATGCTGATGTAACAGAATAATTTTCTTTGAAATGTCAGATCCCTATGCTGATGTAGAGTGACTATCCTGTCATGCTGAGTGACTATTCTCTTCCTCCTCAATGATCATGCTGATAGCATGTAAGAAAATGTTTGTTTCTGGGCACCGCCACCAGTGGGAAAGGCCCAATTTTTCAGCCCCTGTTTAACAGGGGCGTGTAATTACAATTTTTAATGCAATACTTTGCAGCAGGGTTCATTCCTGCGCTCCAACTAGAGTATCTGTGAGGGGTTGCAATGTTGTGGCACCAGAACCAGTGCCTAAGGCACAATTTTGATGCCCCTGTTCAACAGGGGCATGTAATTACAATTCTCGATCTAATAATTAACAGCGGGGCCTATTCCTGCGCCTACCAAGAATAACTGTGAGGGCTTACAGTTTTGTGGCAACACCACCACCACCAAAGGCCCAATTTTTCTGCCCCTGTTCAACAGAGGCATGTAATTACAATTCTTGATCTAATATTTCACAGCTGGGCCCATTCCGGCGCCCATCAAGAGTAACTGTGAGGACTTACAGTGTTGTGGCACCAACACCACCACCAAAGGCCAAATTTTTCCTACCACTGTTCAACAATGGCATGTAATTACAATTCTTGGTATAATAGTTCACAGCAAGGCGTTCCAGCGCCCACAAAGAGTAACTGTGAGGGCTTACAGTGTTGTGGCAACACCAACACCTAAGGGCTAAATTTCTGCAGAGTATATACGGCAGGCCCCTACTTTCAAACATCCAACTTACAAACGACTCCTACTTGCAAACGGAAGGAGACAACAGGAAGTGAGAGGAAATCTAACCGTAGGAAGGGAAATTCTCTCCTGTAAGAGTTAATATGGGAAAAAGTTGTCTCCTCTCCACTGATGCTTTATCACCAATCCTTGTTTCAATAAAAAAAAAAAAAATTTTCAAAAAACATTTGTCATTGGGACGGAAAGTGAGGTGAAATGTTCCGAACAGGGGCACAGACAGCAAATAAAAATGTTACACGGAGGGATAACCCTTCCCTATGTTTTCCAAAAAGCTTAAAAATAGATTTTTTTGGCTGGAGCTACACTTAAACAATGTACCTGTTCCAAATTACAAACAGATTCTGCTTAAGAACAAACCTACAGTCTCTGTCTTGTTTGCACCGCCTGTATACTGCTGTTCAGAGTATATAGGGCCTTTTTTAATTTGGGTGCAGGGTTCCCCTTAATATCGATACAAGACCCAAAGGTGCTGGTAATGGGCTGGGGGGGGTACCCATGCCATTTTTCTCAATGATTTTCATCCATAAAGCCGCAAGCAGTTTTAAATTACTTTTTTTTCCTTTAGAAATGTCATTTTGTGCAGGGACAGTTCTAAACACGGGAACCACGTGCCACTTCTCAGGCATACTATAGACACCCTCAGGTACGATATTTAAAGGAATATTTCACATTTTTTTTCACTTTAAGCATCATTAAAATCATTGCTCCCGAAAAAACTGCAGTTTTTAAAACTTTTTTTGCATTGATACATGTCCCCTGGGGCAAGACCCGGGTCCCCAAACCCTTTTTAGGGCGATAACTTACATATTAGCCTTCATAATTAGCACTTTTGATTTCGAACGTTCGAGTCCCATAGTATTTAATAGGGTTCTAAAGTTCACGCAAACTTTCAGTCTGTTCGCCGGTTCTGGTGCGAACCGAACCGGGAGGTGTTCGGCTCATCCCTACCAGTAATCCATGTCCTTAGTCTGTTTGACTTCAGCAAACTGTTTGCAGGCTTTCTTGGGCATCGTCTTTAGAAGAGGCTTCCTTCTGGAACGACAGCCATGCAGACCAATTTGATGCAGCGTGCAGCATATGGTCTGAGCACTGACAGGCTAACCCCCCACTCCTTCAACCTCTGCAGCAATGCTGGCAGCACTCATACATCTATTTCCCAAAGACAATCTCTGGATATGACGCTGAGCATGTGCACTCAACTTCTTTGGTCGACCACGGCGAGGCCTGTTCTAAGTGCAACCTGTCCTGTTAAACCGCTGTATGGTCTTGGCCACCATGCTGCAGCTCAGTTTCAGAGTCTTGGCAATCTTCTTATAGCCTAGGCCATCTTTATGTAGAGCAACATTTATTTTTTTCAGATCCTCAGAGTTCTTTGCCATGAGGTGCCATATTGAACTTCCAGTGACCAGTATGAGAGAGTGAGAGCGATAACACCAAATTTAACACACCTTCTCCCCATTCACACCTGATACCTTGTAACACTAATGAGTCACAACACCGGGGAGGGAAAATTGCTAATTAGGCCCAATTTGGACATTTTCACTTAGGGGTGTACCCACTTTTGTTGCCAGCGGTTTAGACATCAATGGCTGTGTGTTGAGTTATTTTGAGGGGACAGCAAATTTACACTGTTATACAAGCTGTACATCACTACATGAAAAGATATAATAAAATATTTACAAAAATGTGAGGGGTGTACTCACTTTTGTGAGATACTGTAGGTACCTGTAATAAATAAATAAATATTGGGCATTGTGTCCTAAAGGAAGCTCTATCCAGGCATATTATGGTTTGTTGATGCATAAGCGTATCTTGCATGGTTACACAGCATTTCTCTATGGTAATGAAGACAGTGAGCATTAAAGCGTAGTTCCACCCAAAAATGTAACTTCCGCTTTAAGTGCTGGTGAGCCCCTGACATGCTACATTTGCTATGTAATTTTTTATTGGGGGGGGGGAGCGGGTACCCTGTTTTTAGAGGCACCCAGCTCCCACTTCCTCTATGCAATCACCTCTCCCCCCTCCCTCTATGCAATCTTCTGGGACATGTCACAGGTCCCAGAAGATTGCCCAGCCATTCACAGCACACATGCACAGTGCGTGCCCGGCTGTGAAGCCACAGCCTTGTGCCCACAGTTAGAATGCTGGTGCCGCAGAGAGGAGGGGCTTCCTGCACCTGCATCGCTAGACCATGGGACAGGTGAGTATCTGATTATTAAAAGTCAGCAGCTACACTTTTTGTAGCTGCTGACTTTTAAATGGGTGTAACTCTGCTTTAATGTATCAAGCCCAATCAAGCCCAACCAAAAGAAAAGCATTTTTACTGTTACATACCTTGGTAGGAGACTGTTAATCAGAAGTCAATCTCTCATGCATTAACCCTAAATCAGGATAATGCCTCGTACACACGATCAGTTTTCCTGACAGGAAAACCGTGTTTTTTTTTCAGCAGGAAAACTTCTGAAATTTGTCTTGCATACACACGGTCACACTAATCTTGGACGAAATTCCGACCGTCAAGAACGCAGTGACGTACACCGCGTACGATGAGCCGAGATCAATGAAGTTCAATAAGCAGTTCGGCTCTTCTGCTTGATTCTGAGCATGCACGGTTATTTTCACATCGTAATTGCATACAGACGACCACGATTTGCGATAGGATTTTTTCCTGTCATGAAAATTGAGATCCTGCTCTCAATCTTTTCTTGGCAGGAAAACTGACAGAAAAAGTGTGATTGAGCATACACATGTAGCGGGGTATCGTTTTACCCGCAAGACTACATTTCCCAGCACGCTTTGCGGCACCCAGGGTGCCATTCCCCACGCAAGGACTGCTGGGGTGGACTTTAAAAGGGGAGAGGTGGGGCTCGTTCTCTCTCTCTGAACGCCGCCCTCCTTGCAAGAGGATCCCCTGCACTCACCTGCCGTGCGCGCTTTTGTTCCAGAGAGCCTTCCGTTCCGCTGGGGAGTCTGTGAGGCATCCAATCCACCTGAGGTGCCATCATCTTCTGAAGGACCGAGGACTCGATGCATCGTGGGCATTGTGACGCCACTCACAGTAGCGGAGGAACCGGACAGGAATCGGTCCGGTCTGGGTGAGAGAGCGCCAGCTCAGAACCATATAAGAATAACTTTGTGCCTATTAACTTTGCCCAGGCCCATTATTGAACAATACTTTGGAGAGACTGTTTGTGCTGAACTGAGTTTGTCAGTCTCTCCAGCTTTGCCTGGTTGGCGAATATCTGTTACCCCTTTTATTGGATTACAAATTGGTTTCTCCATGTGCACCACCGACAGTTGCTAGCGAAGATTCTCCAGCAAACTATACCCTAAGTAATAGTCAGGCCTGACTGGGTAGTATAGAACATTGCAGGGCGCCATTTTATACTCACGAGGGAGGATTGCAGCAGCGGGGGTTGTTGTGTTATTGCATTATTGTCTGTCATACCCTTTTAATGTGCACACCTATATTGCAGGGATCTGCATAGAATATTGTATACAAATTACTCTGTTATCTTTCTACCTTCAGTAAAGAATTATAGTTAGACAATTTGGTGGTGAGTGTCAATTACTGTGCTGGTATACAAAGGGGGTTGTATTGTATAATAGTGTATAGAGATAATACAGTTATACCATCCTCCCTTTTCCTAACTGTGTCAGAGAGAAGTCAGAGCCGATTGCCAGGGGTTGGTAGCGGTGCATTACAGGGCCCAAACAAACAAGCAGCCCTCTTAAGCTGAGGGTATCGCTACACATGGGGGCTCGGTCCGGGACCCGTGTATATTGCACGCTGCGATCAAGGCGGCCTGAAGTACCAGCATGGACTCGCAGGTAGTAATAGAATGGTGCGCAGAGGAGGGCGTGGATCCACTCCGGGCGGTAGTTATTGAACTCCCGGGAGAGATTCGGGAGAAAGAAGAGATAAAGCAACTAATAATGTCAATGTCCCCAAAATGGAAAGCATGGCCGGTAGGTGTGAAGACAAATGCTGCGGGGACATATGCACTAATAGAGTGGACAAGAGGAGTCCCAGAAGAATTCAAAGGGCAAAGTATAAAAGACATAGATGACAGAACGTATCGCTTAGTGCATACTGGGGCTGTGAAGAAAGTGTCCCCATGGACCTCCCCACAGTTATCTCCGTCACTCTTCTCCAAAATGGGAGGCAGTAGCGAAACAAAAGCACCAGAGTCACCCCTGACTGCCATAGGTTCTGAACTGTTGACTGCTTTGGGGGACTTTATCGTTAAATGACAAAAAAATAACACAGTGCATGTAGAAGCTGGGTACCGGAAACTTCGGGTGTTTTCAGGAACACAACCTGTGCAACCCGGGGAGGAAGATTTCGGTACTTGGATCGAGCAGGCAATGCAGGCAGAAGAAGGTTGGGAAGTTCCAGAAGCGCAGAAGAAGCAGCGCATCAGTGAGAGCTTGAAAGGCCCTGCTGCTGAGGCGGGGAAAAACCTTAGGTGCAGCAATACTGTGTGTACAGCAATGGATTATTTGTCTATGTTGCAGGAAGAGTTTGGCCAGCTGGAGAAGGTGTCAGACTTGGTGTATAAATTTGAACCTTCCAACAGCCAAAGGAGAAGTTGTCCGAGTATGTCCGGAGACTGAATAGAATGCTGTGCCAGATTGTACTGAGAAAAGGGAAGCAACCACAGGTCATAGACGCTACCAGGATGAAACAGATCCTAAGAGGAGCCTTACGGTCGGACCCAGTCTGGCTCCACCTGAAGACCTCTGACGGAGTCATGGCCCTGAACTACACAGACCTTGTGCGGATCATAAGGGACGAGGAGGCCCTGATGAAGGATCAAGAGGGGTTTGAGAGAACCACCCCACCTGTTTCGGTAGGAGTCAGAACAACAGTAGTCACAGAACGTGACCCAGAAGTAGAAACCTTGAAGTCTCAAATGGCCCAAGTACTGGACTTATTGACCTCTTTATTGGCCAAGAACTCTGGAATCAAGGCGAAAGAAGAGATCCGGAAGGAACCAGACCTATTCCAGCATCCCCAAAGATCAGGAAGGAAATCATCTGCTTCAATTGTGGAGGAATTGGTCACCCTGAAAGAGTGTGTACCAGCCCAAGGAAGAACCGAGGCACTCAATACCAGCCGGCGGAAAACTTCAGATGGCCCCGGTGAAGGAGTCAGCTGGGCACCCGCTACCTACAGAAAGCTCCAAGAAAATCCAGAGACAAGCAGAGAAAAATCAGAAGGGCAATAATGCCCCTCCCAAAAACTCCCATACTGTCTGTCGGGAGTTGCAATTTGACAACCAGAAAAAGATCAATGCATACCAGGTTCAAAAAGGGTTGAGGTCTAGAGAAAAATGGAAAAAGAAAAAAAAACATTGGAAAAATCAAGGAGTCCCAGGGAGAAAATACCTCCTAGGAAGTTCCCGGATAAATTGGTTGGACCCTCCCCCCTAGTCTTCGTTCAAGTAGAAGGAGTCTACGCAAAGGCACTCTTAGACACAGGAGCCCAAGTGACTCTCTTATACAGAGACTTTTATCATAAGCATTTAAGTCACGTACCTTTGCAGAAGCTGGAAGACCTGAAGATAGGGGGGATTGGCACTCACAGTTTCCCCTACGATGGCTATGTTTCGATCAGGCTGGCCTTTGACCCCTCGGTGACCAGGAAGGCTGAAGCTTTCGACACTTTGGTGGTGGTGTGCCCTGGCCCACCAGGAGCCAACATGATGTCCATGTTGATAGGGACCAACACTAATCTGGTCAGGAGACTGCTGACCCCGTTGGTGCAAGAACGGAGTTCTCCCAGACAGAAGATTCACCCCATGCTGCAACAGGTCTACCAGAAGATGATCCTGGAGCAAAAGGCCCCGGAAGAGGGGGTGGGAAGAGTCTGGAGACTGTCTAGAAGAGAGAGGATACTACAGCCTGGTGAGGTGATCTGTCTTCAGGCTACAGTAAAGCACTCCTGGGAGCAGCCGGGTTCCTTTGTGGTCGTGGAACCAGACCCCTTCAACACCCACCAAGGATTGGAAGTACTCCTTGAAGTGGTCCCGTTGAGGGCACTGAAGAAAGCCAAGGGACAGATTTCAGTGAGTGTTAGAAATGTCACAAATTCTCCTGTGAAGATCCCAGCCCGGGTGCTACTGGGCAAGGTGAACCCTGCTACCCCAGTGACCCTGTCTGAATTGAAGTCAAAAGATCAAAAGATGGAGAAGCCACCTTGGAAGAGCTCTGCCTTGAAGATACAGCCTTGCCACAGAAATGGAAGGAGAGAGCCAAGGCTCAGCTGACACGGTGGAGGAGAATATTCTCTGAAGATGAGTTTGATGTGGGGTGTGCGAGAAGTGCCACCCATAAAATCCGTCTTCAAGAAGACAAGCCCTTTCGGGAGAGGGTCCGAAGAGTTCCGCTGGATGATCTGGAAGATTTGCGGTAGCAGTTGGCAGAGCTAAAGAGGACAGGGGTCATTAAAGAGTCCAGAAGTCCATATGCCTCCCCCATTGTGGTGGTAAGGAAGAAAAACGGGTTGCTGAGTTGAGTTGAGTTGAGTTGAGAGGTATCTTAATATAGCGCGGTCTTACCCCGAAGGGTCCCGACGCACATAGCAGAGTTTCTGGGAGAAGAGGACCCAGGAACCAGAAGCAGCACAGAGTGGCAGAAAGGGTGGAAGGGAGAGGCTATGCAGGCAAGGCTTGCGTGAAAAGCCAAGTCTTCAGTAACCCGTGGAAGACCGGAATAGTAGGGGCCTCCTGGAGCTCGACAGGGAGGCTATTCCACAAAACGGCACCCTGGTGGGAGAAGGCTGAGACTCTGAATAGACTATAGGACTCTTAACCGGAGGACCATTCCTGATCAGTATACTACCCCCAGGATAGAAGATGCTTTGCAGAGTGTGTCTGGGGCCAAGTGGTTCAGCGTCATGGACCTGAAGAGTGGGTATTATCAAATCCCCATGCACCCTGAAGATAAGGAGAAGACGGCCTTCATCACCCCAGTGGGATTCTATGAATTTAATAGGATGCCCCAAGGCCTGTCAGGAGCCCCTGCTACCTTCCAGAGGTTGATGGAGAAGACCGTTGGGGACATGAATCTGATCAAAGTCCTGGTGTATCTAGACGACATCATTGTCTTTGGGAAGACTCTGAAAGAGCATGAAGAAAGATTGGAGAAGGTCCTGAAACGACTAAGTGAGGAGGGACTTAAACTTCTATCAATCCTCGGTCCACTATCTGGGGCACATAGTATCTGCTGAGGGAGTGTCTACAGACCCTGATAAACTGGAGGCAGTCACCTTCTGGCCCAGACCAACTACAGTGACTGAGCTCAGGTCCTTCTTAGGTTTCTGTTCCTACTACCGTAGATTTGTGGAAGGATTTGCAAAAATTGCCAGACCCCTAAATGAGCTACTGAAGACAGAAGGAGAAGAGGATGATACTGGTCCCAGGAAGTCTGGAGAGTCTGTGGAAGACCAGTGGACAGGGGAGTGTGAGGAAGCCTTCCAGATGTTAAAGAAGAGTCTTACCACTGCACCAGTCCTGGCCTATGCTGATCCAAAGAAGCCTTATGAACTGCATGTAGATGCCAGCCATGATGGCCTAGGAGGGGTGCTATACCAAGAGTATGAAGGGCAGTTGCGCCCAGTTGCCTACGTTAGCAGAAGTTTGGCACCCGCTGAAAAGAACTACCCCACCCAAAAGTTGGAGTTCCTGGCCCTAAAGTGGGCAGTCGTGGATAAACTCAGAGATTACCTGTATGGAGCTGACTTCACAGTAAAGACTGACAATAATCCACTCACCTATCTCTTCACCACGGCCAAGCTGGATGCCACTGGTCACTGTTGGTTGGCCGCCTTAGCCGGGTTCATCTTCAGCCTGAAGTACAGGCCCGGAGCTGGAAACCCTGATGCGGACACACTGTCCAGAAGAGGCCATGCATCCACCCACCATCCAGAAGATTGGACCCAGGTAACCCCAGATGGGGTACGGGCCCTGTGTCAAGGAGTAAAACTTCAAGCTAGTGGTGGGTCGAGGGCTGAAGAGATCGGTGTTTCTGCCGTGGGGGTGCCTAAGTGTTACTGCAATGTGACCCAAGTCGGAGAGGATGAGCTACCCAAATTGTCCAAGAAGGACTTAAGGAGAGACCAGCTGGAAGACCCTTGAGGAAGATTAGCACTGGAGACATTGGAAGACCAGGATCCAGACAGACTTCTCAAGGACTCCTCAAGGGTGGCCCGGTTGGTCCACAAGGAATGGGACAAGTTGCAGGTGCATCAAGGGGTGGTCTACCGAAGGGGCCCCTCTGATGACCTGGAAGATAAGTGGCAGCTATTTCTGCCGGAAAAGTACAGAAGAACCGTCTTAACTGCCTTACATGATGATCATGGCCACTTGGGGGCTGAACGAACATTCCAACTTGTAAGGGATTGGTTCTATTGGCCTTGTATGCGGGCTGAAGTGGAAGAATACTGCCACTCCTGTGCACGCTGTATCCAGAGGAAAACATTGCCACGTCAAGCTGCCCCAATGGGCCATCTGCAGAGTCAAGGACCCTTGGACTTGGTGTGCATTGACTTTCTCTGTCTCGAACCTGACTTAAGTGGACAAGGAAATGTTCTGGTGATAACCGACCATTTCACCCGTTATGCCCAAGCTTTTCCAGCCAAAGACCAGAAGGCCTCCACTGTAGCTAAGATCTTAGTAGAGAAATACTTTGTGCACTATGGACTGCCACAACGCTTGCACTCTGACCAAGGGAGAGACTTTGAGAGTCGATTGATCAAGAAACTGTTGGACTCTTTGGGTATCAAGAAAACCTGCACCACCCCTTATCACACTCAGGGTGACGCTCAGCCGGAGAGGTTCAACAGGACTCTATTAAATATGTTAGGGACTCTAAGTAGTGAGCAGAAGCAGCATTGGAGCAAGTATATAGCGGCCATCGTGCACGCCTACAACAGTACCACTAGCGATGCCACAGGGTACTCTCCATATCGCCTTATGTTTGGCAGGGAAGAAAGACTGTCTGTGGATCTGGCATTCGGCATATCCACTGATCGCACTTCAGCCACCTCACACAAGGGCTATGTAGACAGACTGAGGAAGAGTTTGAAGCTGGCTTTTGAACAGGCTCAAGTGGCCTCAGAACAAAGAGGAGCTCGGAACAAGAGGAACTTTGACCTCAAGGTTCGAATCCAGGATCTCCAGCCAGGAGACCGGGTGCTGCTGCGCAACCTAGGAGTTCCAGGGAAGCATAAGTTAGCAGACAGGCGGAGACCTGAACCATATGTGATCTGTAAGAAGTTACCAGATCTGCCGGTGTATCAGCTAAAACCAGAAGGGAAGATAGGGCCACTGAAGACATGGCACAGAAACCATTTACTTCCACTTTCGGAAGCGGTTCGGATACCATCTATGGAAGATTCCCCTGGACCGTCCTCAAGCTTGGAGACACCTAGGCCATACACTCGGTCTCAGGTCTCCCAGTCTGGAGAAATGGATGTCTCGGATCAGAGTTTGGAAGAAGAAGAGCTTGGATGGTTGTGGCCTCCTCAGACCCCAGAACCCCCGTCTATAGATCTTCCACCCTCTGAAGGTACTGTGGATAGTACACTGAATGTGGAAGCCACTGAGTTTGTTCCGTCTAGTCCTCTTGTTGAAGAATGGGAAGATGCCACATGGTCACCTTCCGCTGAGCATCAAGAATACTCCCTACATCTTCCTACGTCTGATCCGGATGTACCAGAAGCTTTGGAGCCCAATGCACCCACTTTACAAGAAGATACAGTGAGGGAAGAAATGGCCACCCCAAGGGAACAAAGAGCCAAGAGAATCATTCGTCCTCCTCGGAAGTTAACCTATACCCAGATGGGGAAAAGTTCTGAGGATACAGTAACCACTGCTCGTAGGACATTGCCAATACCTGATCCTTCTACTGTGCATTTGGTGGAAGGCAACCCCAGCTCACTCTCTGGCACAGTTAGACAGGTCAGCCCCTTTGATGTAACCAGTGGGCAGGACAAACTCCCTTCCCCGTTCTGGTGGGAGTTTCCTCTGCCGACTTCTCTAGCTGCCCTTAATGAGTTTGTGTTTTCCTACTGTTGATGTTGTCTTTGAGGGACCAAAGATTTCAAGTGGGGGAGTGTGTAGCGGGGTATCGTTTTACCCACAAGACTACATTTCCCAGCACGCTTTGTGGCACCCAGGGTGCCATTCCCCACGCAAGAACTGCTAGGGTGGACATTAAAAGGGGAAATGTGGGGCTCGTTCACTCTCTCTGAACGCCGCCCTCCTTGCAAGAGGATCCCCTGCACTCACCTGCTGCGTGCGCTAGGCCTGAAGCCTGGGCCTCGCGCTTTTGTTCCAGAGAGCCTTCCGTTCCGCTGGGGAGTCTGTGAGGCATCCGATCCACCTGAGGTGCCATCATCTTCTGAAGGACCGAGGACTCGATGCATCGTGGACATTGTGACGCCACTCACAGTAGCGAAGAAACGGACAGGAATCGGTCCGGTCTGGGTGAGAGAGCGCCAGCTCAGAACCATATAAGAATAACTTTGTGCCTATTAACTTTGCCCAGGCCCATTATTGAACACAGTTATACTTTGGAGAGACTGTTTGTGCTGAACTGAGTTTGTCAGTCTCTCCAGTCTCTGGTTTCTCCATGTGCACCACCGACAGTTGCTAGCGAAGATTCTCCAGAAAACGATACCCTAAGTTATAGTCAGGCCTGACTGGGTAGTATAGAACATTGTAGGGCGCCATTTTATGCTCACGAGGGAGGATTGCAGCAGCAGGGGTTGTTGTGTTATTGCATTATTGACTGTCATACCCTTTTAATGTGCACACCTATATTGCAGGGATCTGCATAGAATATTGTATACAAATTACTCTGTTATCTTTCTACCTTCAGTAAAGAATTATAGTTAGACAATTTGGTGGTGAGTAGGGATGAGCTTTGAGTTCGAGTCGAACTCATGTTCGACTCGAACATTGCCTGTTCGCCCGTTCGCCGAACAGCGAACAAATTGGGGTGTTCGCGGCTAATTCGAAAAATCTATGGGAGAAATCTAAAGTGCTAATTATAAAGGCTTATATGCAAGTTATTGTCCTAAAAAGTGTTTGGGGACCGGGGTCCTGCCCCAGGGGACATGTATCAATGCAAAAAGAAGTTTTAAAAACGGCCGTTTTTTCGGGAGCAGTGATTTTAATAATGCTTAAAATGAAAAAATAAAAGTGAAATATTCCTTTAAATTTCATACCTGGGGGGTGTGTATGATATGCATGTAAAGTGACGCATGTTTCCCGTGCTTAGAACTGTCCCTGCAAAAAATGTCATTTCTGAAAGAAAAAAAGTCTTTTAAAACTGACTCGCGGCTATTAATGAATTGTCGGCTCACGGCAATACATACAAAAGTCATTGATAAAAAAAAAAAAAAAAAAAAGCGTGGGGGTTCCCCAGAATTCAATTACCAGGCCCTTCAGGTCTGGAATGGATATTAAGGGGAACCCCGCCGCAAATTTAAAAAAAAATTGACGTGGGGTTCCCCCAAATATCCATTCCAGGCCCTTCAGATCTGGCATGGATTTTAAGGGGAACTCCACCCCAAATTTTAAAAAAATGGCGTGGAGTCCCCCTAAAAATCCATACCAGACCCCTTATCCGAGCACGCAACCTGGCCGGCCGCAGGGGAAAAGGGGGGGGACGAGAGAGCGGCCCCCCCTCCCTCCTGAACCGTACCAAGCCACATGCCCTCAACATGGGGAGGATGTCCCCATGTTGATGGGGACAAGGGCCTCATCCCCACAACCCTTGCCAGGTGGTTGTGGGGGTCTGCGGGCGGGGGGCTTATTGGAATCTGGAAGACCCCTTTAACAAAGGGGACCCCCAGATCCCGGCCCCCCCCTTATGTGAATTGGTAAGGGGTACATTGTACCCCTACCATTTCACGAAGAAAGCGTAAAAAAATGTTTAAAAAAAACACACAAACACCTTGAAAAAGTCCTTTATTTAAAATAATTTAAAAAAAAAAACATTCCAGCGCTGAAATCCAGTATCCCGCGGCGATCCCGATGTCCAGCGCTGTCCTTCATTGGTTGTGCCTGAGCGGACCTGATGGGGAACTCCCTCTCAGTATTTTAAATGTATAGACCCGCCCCTTCTAAAGTTCCCCATCAGGTCCGCTCCCTCGGTATGTCGGACCCGCCTACGTCATTGGCTTGAGCGGGGAACTTCCTTCACTGTGTAATTTAAATTGACATAGTGAAGGAAGTTCCCCGCTCAAGCCAATGACGTAGGCGGGTCTGACATACCGAGGGGGCGGACCTGATGGGGAACTGCTCTCACTTTGGCAATACATGTATAGACCCGCCCCTTCTCATGTTCCGCATCTGGTCCGCTGAGCGGACCTGATGGGGAACTTTAGAAGGGGCGGGTCTATACATTTAAAATACTGAGAGGGAGTTCCCCATCAGGTCCGCTCAGGCACAACCAATAAAGGACAGCGCTGGACATCGGGATCGCCGCGGGACACTGGATTTCACCGCTGGAATGTTTTTTTTTTTTTTTTTAAATAAAGGACTTTTTCAAGGTGTTTGTGTGTTTTTTTTAAACTTTTTTTACGCTTTCTTCGTGAAATGGTAGGGGTACAATGTACCCCTTACCAATTCACATGGGGGGGCCGGGATCTGGGGGTCCCCTTTGTTAAAGGGGTCTTCCAGATTCCGATAAGCCCCCCGCCCGCAGACCCCCACAACCACCGGGCAAGGGTTGTGGGGATGAGGCCCTTGTCCCCATCAACATGGGGACATCCTCCCCATGTTGAGGGCATGTGGCTTGGTACGGTTCAGGAGGGAGGGGGGGCCGCTCTCTCGTCCCCCCTTTTCCCCTGCGGCCGGCCAGGTTGCGTGCTCGGATAAGGGGTCTGGTATGGATTTTTAGGGGGACTCCACGCCATTTTTTTAAAATTTGGGGTGGAGTTCCCCTTAAAATCCATGCCAGATCTGAAGGGCCTGGAATGGTTATTTGGGGGAACCCCACGTCAAATTTATTTTTAATTTGCGGCGGGGTTCCCCTTAATATCCATTCCAGACCTGAAGGGCCTGGTAATTGAATTCTGGGGAACCCCCACGCTTTTTTTTTTATCAATGACTTTTGTATGTATTGCCGGGAGCCGACAATTCATTAATAGCCGCGAGTCAGTTTTAAAATACTTTTTTTCTTTCAAAAATGACATTTTTTGCAGGGACAGTTCTAAGCACGGGAAACATGCGCCACTTCACATGCATATCATACACACCCCCCAGGTATGAAATTTAAAGGAATATTTCACTTTTATTTTTTCATTTTAAGCATTATTAAAATCACTGCTCCCGAAAAAACGGCCGTTTTTAAAACTTCTTTTTGCATTGATACATGTCCCCTGGGGCAGGACCCGGGTCCCCAAACACTTTTTAGGACAATAACTTGCATATTAGCCTTTATAATTAACACTTTAGATTTCGAACGTTCGAGTCCATTGTATTTGTAGCGATACCCTCAGCTTAAGCGGGCCGCAGAATTGATTTGGGCCCTGAGTGCAGCTCCGCCAACCCCCCGGCAATCGGCTCTACCCACTCTGGCACAGCTAGTCTAAGGAATACACACATATATCCTTATACTTTAAGAGAGAGATTCAAACATAGAACAGTGATAAAGGGATAACGGATTTTACTTCTTGTTATGCAAAGAAAACACACAGCAATGACAATATGATTTCTAACTTGTATGCAGAGCCCTGCAATGACAGTCACATTACACCATAAGAATGAAGGGGGGTAAAGGAACGCCACGTGGGGCGACCGTTAACTAGGTACCCTGTGGCACAACAGCTAAATGTATACCTAACGGATCAGGCCTGATCCCTTACTCTAAAACTTAGTCCTGTAAGAATGATGGATTCTTCACCGGCTTGCTGTAGAGGTGGTGCACATAAGAATAATAAACACTTTGTAATCCAACAGGGAGAATCTGAACAACTGACAGTACTTCACTAGAGATCCTCTGGATCAGTCCTGCTGTGGATCTCCAGTGAGAGTCTTAAAGTGAGGTGGTAGGCCTCGGCAGTCTATAGGCACAGTACTATAAACAGGTTATTGGATGAGCTTTCGCTCAGCTCACCCTCCGGACGCGACCCGTCCGGGACTTCCACCGGCTGTGTCGTCACTCACACACAGCGGTTGCTGCAATCGGGTCCCCGATCCAATCTAGGCTGCAGGCGGGAGATGTTGGATGCCACCCAGGCTTGCAGAGGGTGGAAGGCTCTTTGGTTCGCTGTAAGAAGTCCCCAGGCTTCAGGCCCTCACACAGCACAGCTCCACACAGGTGGATCAGTCTCAGCTGTCCCGTGTCCAAAGAGAAAGAGCTAGGCCTCGCCCCCTCCTTATATTCCTTCCCCCATGAGTCTCTGGGGCATAACTCAAAACATCCTGGGACCCAGTGGGGTTCTGGGAACAGTAGTTCTGTCCTCTCCTTCTATTAAGAAAAAACGTCTCTCTCTTCCTTCCTCCCGACTCCCCTCTCTCTGGAATTTCCTGTCTCTAATTAAAGGGGAACACCCCGCTACATATTTAATAGGGTTCTAAAGTTTACACGAACATTTTGTCTGTTCGCAGGTTCTGGTGCGAACCGAACAGGGGGGTGTTCGGCTCATCCCTGGTGGTGAGTGTCAATTACTGTACTGGTATACAAAGGGGGTTGTACTGTATAATTGTGTATAGAGATAATACAGTTATACCATCCTCCCTTTTCCTAACTGTGTCAGAGGTGCATTACAGGGCCCAAACAAACAAGCAGCCCTCTTAAGCTGAGGGTATCGCTACACACACGGTCGGTTTTCCTGACAAAATCCTCACATTGCACTTTTCCTGTCAGGAAAACTGATCGTGTGTATGAGGCATTACTCTGAAGATTGGGCAAAGTATCTCAGGAAGCAAAGAATAGACTGAGAACCTGGGAAAGACTAACAACATTAGGTATGCTATAGGAATAGTAGAGTCTAGAAACAAGCCTTCCAGTCTAGGGTAGACTAGCAAAGCCCAAATGCAAACTAGGTAAACAATGAAGGATTAAACAATTGCACTTACTATGACACACTTTTATTACCATAGTTTAATTTTTCCCTGTTTCTGCAACTGTTTAAAGGCCCCAGGTGGGGGTATAGTTTGTCCCAACCCTGTCATGTCACTTTAACTGGATAGTTTGGTCTGTCCTATTTGTGCACATCTTTGAACATTAATATTGCTTTCCAGACCATAGGCGTGCGCACAGGGGGTGCCAGGTGTGCCCAGTCACACCCTAATCATCCTGTACAGCACAGGAGGGTGCTTTAGGATGATTGGGGAAGGGGTTGGTAAATATGTGATTTACTGGCCCCTTCCCTTTCTGAGTGAACACAGTGAGTGATCGGTAGTGTGTGTTTGAGCTTTGGAGTGCACACCCTAATCCAATAGGCTGTGCACACCTATGTTCCAGACCATTAGTTTACTAAAGCAAACAGATTGTTCACTTTGCACTTCAAATGGAAATTTCCCCCAGAGCTTATTGAATAAGATGAAGCTATGCTGGCTTTCATTGTCCAATTATGTGCAAGACCGTTTGTCCTATTCAACTCTAAAGCCCTGTACACGCGGTCTGACTTTTTGCCAACAAACTTCATTTTGAGCAAGTTTGACAAAAAATCCGACCGTGTGTACACTCCATCGGACAAACTTTTGGGGTTTTCATCGGACAAAAGTTGGCTGGCGTGACGTCACGACTCAGAGGCCGGGAGCATGAGATTGAAGACAAGATGCTGCCGACCTGTAGCCAGAGCCAGTCTGCACTGTCTGCAAGTGAGTGATCACTTAACTGCCTTAACAACAGTGCCTTAGCTGTCTTAGCTGTGTGAACTGCTGAAGTGGTTAACACTTGGAGGGGAGGGGAGGGTAGGGGGGTTAATTCAGTTACAATGGTAATTGTAATATGCAGCATTGAGGGGGTTAATGTAGTCACTGACGCATTAGTGACCAATGGTAATTATTTAACCCCTTTGTGCTGCATTAGTGGCAGTGGCACCATCAGTGTTAATTAACCCCTTTTTTATGCTGCAACATGAAGGGGTTGAAAAAAACACTGCTACTAATGCAGCACAAAGGGGTTAATTAATTACCATTGGTCACTAATGCGTGAGTACATTAACCCCCTCCATGCTGCATATTACAATTACCAATCATCATTATCATCATGAGCCACAGCACCTGTATTGTGTGATTATCATGATGATAATGATTATATATATAGCGCTTACCACCCTCTCCTCCTCGTCTTTCAGCTCCTCGCAGGAGGAAAGGGCACACCCAGCTCTATATGCCCGTACCCTCCTATGTGAGGAGGTTGAGTGGTGTTGTGATGGGTTTCCGCAGCCAGATAATCCCTCTGAATGGTTCTTATCTCTGTAGCTAATAAAGACAAGTCTCTATTTCCCCCAATGACTTCAATGTCCACACCCGCTGTAACTCCAACGTAGAGTTTATATCTTTTAAACGACAGTCTCTGATAGGAAAGGTTGGAGAAAGAACAGGACAGCATAAGATGTGGGAGAGGTCCAGGCACAAACGTACTACACTTCACTGCTCGGCTTCTCAAGCAGACTTAGTCCATTTGGCTAGTCTCCCTAGATAGGGACTAGCAGCCAAAATGGTACTCGAACTGTTCACCCAATCACTATTCAACTTGCACACCGGTCTCTGCCACAGACCTGGTGAACCTGGTCTCTGCCACAGACCTGGTGAACTTGGTTTCCTTAAAGCTTGGCCTCTTTGTAAGGAGAAGACATCCCTCCAGAGAGTTTCCGGGCCCCTTCCTTCACTGTGACTTCTCACCAGTCCCTCGGAACGGTCCTCCCCCGGCCTCCTCGTCTAAGATGCGGGTCCCCTCGCAAGGCGGCACCCTGAGATTCCTCGATCCTTGATGGGTCCCAGCCGAAGATGCTGGGCTCAAGGCCTTTAGTTGCAGCCCCAGGACTAAAGGTGCCTGGGACTGATTCACCGACCTCTGCCCCTGGGCCAAAGGTGCCCAGGGTGGACAGGAACACACACTCCTTGGGAGTAGGACTCCCGACGACAATGAACGACGAACAGGCAGCATCTGCCCCTTTTATATCCTCTCCCAGCATACACAGCAGGCCGACCACTCCCACTGCATGCTTGCCGAGAGGGGACACACAAGGCAAAGCACTGTATCAGCAGTTCAACCCTGGCCCACCATGGCAGCGCCACCTGCAGGCCACAGGGAACAGTACACGATACTCTTCCTGCAGACAAAATGGTTGATAATATCCTAATAATTTAGGTGTTTGAGCATAACTACCACTCAAACACTACCCCCAAATTAAGGACCCCGCTACATATAGAATGACAGTAAAATTCATCTTTAGGCCTCATTCACACAGGGCGTGCTGCAGACATGCATCTAACATGTGGGCTGTCTTTTACTGGCTTGGGGATGAATAAAGTGTTGCACATATCCCTGTGTTGGCATCCCATTTATTTCTACTAACACACACAGCTATTGTGTCCCAATATGTTCAGGGACCCGCACCAGCATGTCATATTGGGACATAGCGGCTGTGTCGGCATGGGGATGCATGTAACACTTTAAAACAGTGTCACTGTTTTAAACAAGGTTAGGACTGTATGATATGTTAAATAAATATATGTTAATACAAATACTGTATGTTCTGTAAGCAACACCTTATTTTCTGGCAGTGCCCCTCCCGAGCCTAGACTCTGGATCCGCCCCTGGTATAGATTCACATAATGGATGAAGCAGAGAGTTCCTTGTAACTGCGGGTCCACAGGTACAGCTTTCTCTCCATCAAGGAGAACATTGAGCAGCAGAGTAGTGACATCCCCAATTCTCATTCCAAGTCTTGTGAGACTAGTGGTCAGAAACACAGGGGCTGATTTACAAAACGTTTGCGCCATGAATATCGGCGCATCTGCACGTGCAATGGCTGTATTGGTATTTACAAAACATTAGCGCTGGTAGCGCAGCCCTATTTCCCATTTACTATAGTGTTGTCGGCGGACGGGAGGAGGCGCTCAGTGCGCCACTATGGACCTGGCGCACAGCATGTTAAAATCTAAATATAAAGAAGCTGGAAGTGAGAATATAATGGGGGTGATGTGGGGTGATGTGAGGAAGTGTAGTGACACCTGCCCAAATAACTAATATGCCCAAAATAGAGTGAGAAAGTAACTTTTTCAAAACCAGCCCGCTGCGCCGGCAAGTACGATTCGAGCTGCGGGAGTTTTTTTTAGCTCAGCGCAGCAATTTTCCTTGTTTTCTCCAAGACACTGCGCCGGCAAAATCTTAGTCCTCCCCATGTTGAGGGCATGTGGCCTGGTACGGTTCAGGAGGGAGGGGGGCCGCTCTCTCGTCCCCCCCCCCTCTTTTCCTGCGGCCTGCCAGGTTGCGTGCTCGGATAAGGGTCTGGTGTGGATTTTTGGGACTCCACGCCATTTTTTTTTTAATTTGGGGTAGAGTTCCCCTTAAAACCCATACCAGATCTGAAGGGCCTGGTATGGATATTTGGGGGAAACGCACGCATTTTTTTTTTTTATTTGCGGCAGATTTCCCCTTAATATCCATTCCATTAGGTAATGGAATTTGGGGGGACCCCCACGCTTTTTTTTTTTTTGTTATCAAAGACTTTCAATGACTTTTATCTGTATTGACAGGAACCAGCAATTCATTACAGCCGCGAGTACTTTTAACCACTTCAATACCATGCACTTATACAGCTTTCTGCCCAAGCCAATTTTGAGCTTTCAGCGCTGTCGCAATTTGAATGACAATTGCGCTGTCGCAATTTGAATGACAATTGCGCGGTCATGCTACACTGTACCCAAACACATTTTTTATAATTTTGTTCTCACAAATAGAGCTTTCTTTCGGTGGTATTTGATCGCCTCTGCGATTTTTATTTTTTGCACAACAAATAAAAAACGAGCAAACATTTTGAAAAAAACAAAGTTTTTCTTTGTTTCTGTAAATTTTTTTTGTAAATAAGTACCTTTTCTACTTCAATGATGGGCACTGATAAGGCGACACTGATGGGCACCGATGAGGTGGCACCAATGAGGTGGCACTGATGAGGTGGCACTGATGATGGGCACTGATAGGCGGCACTGATGGGCACTGATATGTGGCACTGGAATTGGCACTCATAGGCGGCACTGATTGGCACTCATAGGCGGCACTGATTGGCACTCATAGGCGGCACTGATGGGCACTTATAGGCGGCACTGATAGGTGGCACGGACGGGCACTGATAGGTGGGCACTTATGGGCACAGATGGGCACGGATGGGCACTGATAGGTGGCACTGATGGACACTAGTAGGTGGCACTGATGGACACTGATGCCCAGCAATGCAAGCCAACACACATTTGTGGGCAGTGATTGGCATATTTTTTTTTTTTTTTTTTTGATTTTACTACATGTGGATGGCCATGGGGGCCATCCACATGCTTGGGGCTTCCCTGTGTGTCAACGGCTCTTCCTGTTTACATTGTGATCAGCTGTGATTGGACACGGCTGATCACGTGGTAAAAAGCCTCCGCCGGAGGCTTTTTACCGAGATCAGTGTAGCGGTGGGTTAGACTGACCCACCGCTCCACCGATCGCCATGATGCGCGCCCGCCCCGGGCGCGCGGCGGCTGTTATCCCGCAGGACGTCATATGACGTCCAGTGTGGATAACAGAACCACTTCCCGGACGTCAATCTGCTATTGACGGGGCGGGAAGTGGTTAAATGACTATTATTTTACTTTAGAAATGTCATTTTGCTCTCGAACTGTTATAAACATGGAAAACATGCGCTACTTTACAGGCATACTATAGACACCCCCCCAGGTATGATATATAGGGCCAGTTCACACCGGATGCAGTGCAGTGCGTTTTTTTGATGCATGAAAAATGCAAAGAAAGTTGATCACATTAATGCCAATGGCATAGTTCACATTACTGCAGTCCGTTCCAGTGCGTTTCAGAAAGGCAAAAAAAATTGGTCATGGTGCATTTTTTAGGTACAGAACTGTACTGGACCACAGTAAAATACATCAAAAATGTAACAGAACGTACCAAAAACACACTGGAATGCACCGGAACGCACCTAAATGCACTAAAGACGCACTGCAACACACTTGTCCTAAGTGAAAAGAGGGGGAAAAAAACACTGGACTGCATCAAAAACGCATCAAAAATGCACTGAAACGTGTCAAACGTGTCAAAAACGCGCATGCAGAAAAGCACCTGGAACGCATCCAGATTGCGTTTCTATGGTGTGAACTAGGGCTAGTTCACACCATAGAAACGCAATCTGGATGCGTTCCAGGTACTTTTCTGCATGCGCGTTTTTGATGCGTTCCAGTGCATTTTTGGTAAGTTTTTTATGCAGTCCAGTGCTTTTTTTTTCACCCCTCTTTTTTATTAACCATAGATAAGGACAAGTGTGTTCCAGTGCGTTTTTGGTGCATTTAGGTGTGTTCCTGTGCGTTTCAGTGCGTTTTGCTGCGTTCCAGTACAGTCCAGTGCAGGTAAAATGCAGCATGTTCTACTTTTTTTGTGGAACTGGAACGCACTGGAACAAACACTGCCATTTAGAACCATATAACCAACTTCCCATGCATTTTTTATGCATAAAAAACGCAATGGACTGCATGTGGTGTGAAATGGCCCTTAAGCAATTTGGCATATTTAAAGGCACTTCTCCTTGTTTTGTTTTTGGTGTTGTCCAAATTGGTGACATTGATATATGTCCCTTAGGGTGGGACCTGGGCCCCCATTTTAAGGCCAATAACTTGAAGTGTGTGTGCGTGTGTGTGTCAAAATGTACATTTTGGTGTCCTTATCGAGTTTGTAACACATGTATTTTATTTGTTATGTCTTTGCAAAACAGGATGTTTGGTTTAATTTGTGGATTGTATTTTTTTGTGTGGGGGAAATGTTCCCCTGAAATAACTTTTATGTTGTTAATGTTTGTCCACTTTGATTTAATTGTCTGTGCTGCATTACTTTGCCAAATCTTTAAAGATGTTGTGAGTCTGTAACTGTTTCAAATTGACCCTGTTTTTTTATTTTTTTATTTTTAATATTCTTTGTTTTGTTGACCAATAAAATTTGATGCAAAGTTTTGAGGTTTGTTTTGCGTTTTCTTTGCAACAAAATGTGACAGCTGATTGGCATGTCAAAACGACAGGTGTGATGTGTCTACCCTGGTGCCTTCATGCTAGCATATGCATGTATTGTATTGTGTGCTGCCATGGAAAATCACCAGGAAATGAAAAATACAGAGCGGTAAGTATTAAATTTTCCTTTTTTACTGCAGTGGTTCTCAGCCTCAGTCCTCAAGTACCCCCAACAGGACATGTTTTGTGAATTTATCTTATGGAGAATTGCTGTCCAAAATACCAAACCATTGACTGTGATTTAAAGCACATGTGCAAGATGAAAGAAAACCTGCAAACATGGCCTGTTGGGGGTACTTGAGAAGCACGGATTTAGAGCACTGCACCTAAAAATAGCTCAAGGCAATACAATTCTAATTGGGCATTTTGAGGGAAACCAAGTAAGTGTTAGAACCCCTGCTTGTGATTATTTTTTTGTAGGTTGGGCTTTGTGTCCCCTTTTAGTAAAATTGGCTTCACTTCCTGTCACACAGCTAAACAGGAAGTGAAGGTAAAACCCTGCCAATGTCTTTTCTTGGGGACACACAGATCAATCTAACTAGTGTCCCCATTAAGCAAATTGCACTCTAGCACTTTGTTGTGTACACCCCAAATCATTGGGTAGTTTGGGGTTCAGTAAAGACAAATCCACTCTGCAGTAAAAGTGCAGCTGCTGAAAATCTGAGGGATCACTGGTGATTGTAACATCCAATCATGTAAAAGCAAAGATGGTGTTTTTTTGGTTTGCTTGCATGTCCCCCTCGGATATCCAGCAAGTGCACTTGTAGTGCAAAGTAGATTTGCCTTTAGTAAATAAACCCCAAAGTCCAAAATACCTAATAATTTGGGGTGTACCCCGCAAAATGCTGGAGTGCAATGTACATAATGGGGAAAGTATTTAGATTGACCTGTGTGTCCCCAAGAAAAGACATTGGTAGGGATTTCCCCTCACTTCCTGTGTGGCTATGTGACAGGAAGTGAATTATTTGGAAGGATAAAGTGGCCAAATTTGGGAGTTGCCTTCACCCTATCAGGGGTGCAGACATCCCCAAAAACTGTCCAGACTTGTAATCCCTCTGCACTCTATCCCCAAGCAAAAATAAGAAAGGATTTCATTTAGTTTAACCACTTGCTTACTGGGCACATATACCCCCTTCCTGCCCAGGCGAAATTTCAGCTTTCAGCACTGTCACGCTTTGAATGACAATTGCGCGGTCGTGCGACGTGGCTCCCAAACAAAATTGACGTCCTTTTTTTCGCACAAATAGAGCTTTCTTTTGGTGGTATTTGATCACCTTGGCGGTTTTTATTTTTTGCGCTATAAACAAAAATAGAGCGACAATTTTGAAAAAAAGCAATATTTCTTACACTTTGCTATAATAAATATCCCAATTTTTTATTTATTTTTTATATTTTTTTCCTCAGTTTAGTCCGATACGTATTCTTCTACATATTTTTGGTAAAAAAAATTCGCAATCAGCGTTTATTGATTGGTTTGCGCAAAAGTTATAGCGTTTACAAAATAGGGGGTAGTTTTATGGCATTTTTATAAAAAAAAAATTTTTTATTAGTAATGGCGGCGATCAGTGATTTTTTTTGTGACTGCGACATTATGGCGGACACATCGGACACTTTTGACACTAATTTGGGACCATTCACATTTATACAGCGAACAGTGCTATAAATATGCACTGATTACTGTATAAATGTGACTGGCAGGGAAGGGGTTAACACTAGGGGGCGAGGAAGGGGTTAAATGTGTTCCCTATTAGTGATTTTTACTGTGAGGGGAGGGGACTGACTGGGGGAGGTGACCGATCTGTGTCCCTATGTACAAGGGACACAGCATCGGTCCCCTCTCCCTGACAGGACATGGATCTCTGTGTTTACACACAGAGATCCATGTCCTTGTCTCTGTAACCGCCGATCGCGGGTGCCTGGCGGACATCGCGGCCGCCAGGCACGCGCATCGGCATTGCAGTGAAGCGCCAAACACATGCGCGCGCCGCCGGCGGCGCTCGCGCGCCCCCCAGTGGCCAAATAGAGGAGGCCGTATAATAACGGCCTCCCGGCATTTGACAACCACCTTGCGGCCGTATATTCTCGTACGGCGGGCGCGAGGTGGTTAACTTTGCAAAGACACATTCCTAAGTTGAACTGTGATGCATGCCAATGGCCCATTTAGACCCTCTTTAATCACTTGAGATCAGCGCTATAACTGATCGACGGCCACAGCATGGTCCTCAATTGCCGGGAGTCCGTCAATAAACGTCCTCCCCTTCGCGCACGCGCTGTGGTCACCGAGTCACTGAGACTCGGGTGATGACAGATCCAAGTAAGGATCAACAGGGGGGCCGGACACCTGAATAGTGGGCGGCAGCGGCGACAATAGATATATTCATGCAATGCATGAATATATCTACTGTTGACTGACGGGTGCAGGAGAGAGGGGGCGGTGCTCATGCGCCCACTTTGGACGCACCGCCACTGGTATGTATCAACCTTTCTGTGGTACGAGAGGCCTCATGTATGGGTGCAAATGTAAACAATTAGCCATAGTTAATTTAAGTTGACTTAGAAGCTAACTTAGAAGCTAAATTATCGTTTTTGCGCAGTTGTGCTACTTTGTCAAAAGATGAGAATAATGCCGCGTACACACGATCATTATTCACGGCGGTTAAAAAACCGCCGTGAATAATGTCATTTAAAACGGGGGAACAGCTTTTTCCCCACACACGGTCGTTTTTCACGTCATTTTTTCTCTTGACGAGAAAAACGACCGTCTGTGGGCTCCGCGGCAGTGTTTCCCTATGGGAAACACTGCCGCGGAAAACATGTAAAAAAAAACGACGAGAAAAATTAAAACATGTTCTAATTTTTCTCGTCATTTTTAATGCCGTTTTTCTCGTCGAAAAAAACGACAGAAAGCCCACAGACTATCGTTTTTCTCGTCGAATGGGAAAAATGTCGTTTTTTTAGACGAGAAAAACGCCCGTGTGTACGCGGCATAAGTGTACAAAATTGCCTGGAAGGGGACATCCTCGGAAACAATCAGGGGAGATAGTTGGATAGATAGCATGAAACTTGTTTGGAGTCAAATACCATCTAGTGAATAGTTTCTTGGCCGTTTCTTTCTTTATTTCTATTTCTTATAGTATAGGCATAACTTTTTTTTCATTTTGGATACAGTAAGGAAGGGTTATATGCCCCGTCAGGTTTTTGTGCCATCTGTGTCCCACTGGGGAGGTTTACCCTTTCTTCCTGCCCCATAGCCAATACAGGAAGTGAGAAAAAATCCTTGCAAATTAAGGGAATCCCTTGGGGCCCCCCAGGGCACCAGAACTAGTGTCTCAATAGGAAGATTTCCCTTCTGTCACTTTTCTGGGGACAACCCGAAATTTGGTATTTTTTTTGCGTTCACTTTTAAAGAAAATAGTAAACATGACAAATAAACCCCCCCCCCCCCCCGAAAAAACGGGGTAAAATAAGTCCCTGCAAGAGAAAGGCATAATGAGCTAGTATGCATAGCATACTAGCTCATTATGTGGCACTTACCTGAAATCGAAGCCCCAAAGTCCTCCTTGTTCCCCTCCGCTGCCGCCATGTCCCCTCGGAGCTTCTTCTTGGTATCGGTGCTCTGGCGCTGTGATTGGCCGGAGCAGCGATGACGACACTCCCGTGCATGCGCGCTGGACGGCACGATCCCGCGCATGCACGCGGGACCGGCATAATCCTGGCATGTCCCATTCATTATGCCGGGATGCTCAGTGTGCCTGTGCGGTTGTCTACGGCGTGCATGCGCTGTAGACATTGGTTCAGTGTTTTCTGCAAATATCTCCTTAACCGTGTAGGTTAAGGAGATATTTCTTGCACCTACAGGTAAGCCTTAATCTAGGCTTACCTGTAGGTGCAAGTTGTCGAAGTGGGTTTACAACCACTTTAACCACTTGCCGACCGACTCATGCTGATATACTTCAGCAAAATGGCACTGCTGAGCAAATCGCCGTACCCATACGCCAGCTCCTTTTAAAAGCTGTAACAGACACGTGGTGGCTGCACAGCGGGGGACCCGATGCGCATGGCGGACTGGTGCAATCGCTGCCGGCCACCCCCAATTGCAGGCACGAGAGCCAGAACGGGGATTTGTGTGTGTAAACACACAAATCCCTGTTCTGACAGGAGAGGAGAGACAGATTGTCTGTTCCTACTAAGTAATCTGGCTCCTCCTCTAGTCAGTCCCATCCCCTCACAGTTAGAAACACACATAAGGAACACATTTAACCCCTTGATCGCCCCCTAATGTTAACCCCTTCCCTGCTAGTGACATTTACACAGTAAGCAGTGCATTTTTATGGCACTGATCGCTGTATAAATGTCAGTTGTCCCAAAAAAAGTGTCAAAAGTGTCCAATCTGTCCGTTTCAATTTTGCAGTCCCGATTAAAATTCGCTGATCTCTGCTATTACTAGTAAAAAATAAAGACATAAAAATGCCATAAATCTATTCCTAATCATTTTACGCTTATTGCAATTTGTTTACCATGATATGTAGAAGAATACATATCAGCCTAAACTGATGAAGAAATGTGTTTTTTTTTGTTTTTCGTTTTAAATTAGGGATATTTATTATAGCAAAAAGTAAAAAATATAGTTTATTTTTTTCAAAATTGTCTGTCTTTTTTTGTTTATAGAGAAAAAAATAAAGACTGCAGAGATGATCAAATACCACCAAATGAAATCTCTATATGTGGTAAAAAAAAGGACTTCAATTTCATTTGGGTACAATGTCGCACGACCGCGCAATTGTCAGTTAAAAAGATGAAGTGCCGTATCGCAAAAAAATTGCCTGGTCAGGAAGGGGGTAAATCCTTCCGGGGCTGAAGTGGTTAATGTATAATCCTATATGGTGTACCATCTTATAATCAAACATCAGAATTGCCTTGCAATTGAATAATATTAACCATTATTAAGACAATGTAAAATGGCACCAGTTAAAATAGTCATTAGCTGGACTGGATAAAGCAAAAAAAATCACAATGATGTCTTAAATCACTGTTGGGAAATCAAAACACATTCCTTTATCCATCCAGTAACACATAATATTTTGGGAACTGCAGACAGTTTGCAAACCATTTGGATTTAGCCCAGATTCATTTTAGCTGCATGCCTGTGGTTAAAAGGAGCACATTGCTTCCCATATTCTCACACATAGCATTTTGTGGTTCTTGTTTGTCCATTTACAAATAGAAAATATCTTAAAGCACATATTTTAAACATATTATACAGGGTCAAACCTGTGTATATATACAGTTGTGCTCAAACGTTTGCATACCCTGAGAGAAATTGTGAAATTTTGGCATTAAAATTGAAAATATGACTGATCATGTCAAAAACTGTCTTTTATTTAAGGATAGCAATCACATGAAGCCATTTATTATCACATAGTTTTTGAATCCTTTTTAAAACATAATGATAACAGAAATCACCCAAATGGCCCTGATAAAAAGTTTACATACCCTGGAATGTTTGGCCTTGGTACAGACACAGAAGGTGGCACACACAGAGTAAAATGACAATTAAAGGTTTAATTTCCCACATTTGTGGCTTTTTAAATCGCAATCAGTGTCTGTGTATAAATAGTCAATGAGTTTGTTAGCTCTCACATGGATACACTAAGCAGGCTAGACACTGAGCCATGAGGAGGTACAAAAGAACAGTCAAAAGACCTGCGTAACAAGGTAATGAAACTTTACAAAGATGGAAAAGGATATAAAATGATATCCAAAACCTTGAATATGCCAGTCAGTACTGTTTAATCATGTATTAGGAAGTGTAAAATTAGGGGCTCTTTTGATACCAAGCCAAGGTCAGGTAGACTGAGTGAAAATAGCCACAAATTGTAAGCATGTAAGCATCTTGTTAGTCAAAATGTAAGAGGGAGAGATAATGCAGGTTTTATCTTGAAATATAAATTAGAGTGTATTTTTTCTGAGAGACATCAGCCACAAATGTAAAATGGCTGGATAGTATCTAAACACCTGGGTTAGGCCACAAAATAACAGGGGAGATGAGAGAGGTTTTATCTTGAAATAAATATTAGAGTGTATTATTTGAAAGACATTAGCCACAAATATTGTTCATTGGTTAGACAAAATATAAGCAGCTTGGCTAAGCCACTATATGAAAGGGAGAGATGATCCATTTTATATTATATATTTTTATATTGAAATAAGAAATAGTGTAATTTTTAGGAGACATGAACCAAAAATATTGAACAGTTTCTGGAGAGCATGTACACAGCTTGGTAAAGTCATATTATATGAGGGAGAGATGAGACAGGTATTATATTGAAATAAACATTAGTGTGTATTATCCGCAAGACAATATCTACAAATATTGTACAGTCATTGGACAGTATTTAGGTAGTTTGGTTAGGCTGCAATAAATATGGGAGAAAGTATTGTAGTGTATTATTTGGGATAAGCTGCCTGTCACTGTCAGGGTGAATTTTTTCATCTTCATGGAGTTGGGCCTTAAAGTGCATCTAATCCCAAGAGCAAAAACATATTCGTCAGATGTAGTATCTGCATTAGCTTTCCTTCTTTAGGCTATTTTCCTTTGCTTTTACCTAATTATCCTGACAGTAACACACTTCCTGTTCCAAAGTGTTAGTTAGAGTGAGAAGTGTTTTGTAGTCCACAGAGATAGCAGGAAACAATGCTAACTGGTATGGATGCAGCTTAGGTAGAGAGCATTGGTAGATGTCAGCTCGCTGGCTTTTTGGCAGGGTCATCACTTAATAAACAGAGCACTTTTAATTGTGTATTTAAGACTGATAGGGAGCAAATAAAATAGGTTCATTGCTAGGTCTTACATACATTTTATTTCCGTCCTTACATATTTCCTGCCTGACATCTGCTTTCTCTAGATTTGGGTATCCCAGGGGATATAATCCTTTGAAATCCATCCTAAATACTGAGATAATATATTAACTGCAGTTCATAAACAAGGACAGAGGTTTTTCTAAACTTTGATAATTGTTAAACCATTTTCGGCCTTGTTGAACTGACTACTGTCTGATATATTGCCTGGGGTGTTGTGACTTTCAAAACATTTGTACTGGAATGGACATTTGTACTAGAATGGAGAGCTCATCTGACTTATTGTGTAGCGGCCCCATTGGATTTTAGTAAAAAAACAAGAGGAGAGCTTTTGACGGGTGCAGTACTTTTATTATTTTGCCTCAAAGGTGTGCAGTAGGGTTGAACACCACAGAGGTTAATCCGTTTAACTCCTTAAACACCTTAGGCACCTTAACCACTTCCCGACCGCCGCACGCCTATATACGTCGGCTGTTTGAAGAGGGATATCTTTGTTATGGCAGCAGCTAGCTGCCATAACCCAGGTATCCTCTTCTTCAGCGGGCAGTCCGGTTTCCGATAATAGTAGTCTCTGCAGCAGATTCACTGCGAGATTACTCCCGCCGCTCTCCCATGCCCTCCGCCGCTTACCGGAGCCGTCTGTTTTTTTTTATTGCATTTTAGTGTGAATATGAGATCTGAGGTCTTTTTAACCCCAGATCTCATATTTAATAGGTCCTGTCAGGCTTTTTTTCTATTACAAGGGATGTTTACATTCCTTGTAATAGGAATAAAAGTGACACAATTTTTTTTTTTTAAAAAGAACAGTGTAAAAATAAAAATAAAAGGTAAAATAAATAAGAAAAAAAAAATATAAACGTGCCCCGTCCCACCGAGCTCGCGTGCTGAAGCAAATGCATACATGAGTAGCGCCCGCATATGAAAACGGTGTTCAAACCACACATGTGAGGTATCACCACGATCGGTAGAGCGAGAGCAATAATTCTTGCCCTGACCTCCTCTGTAACTCAAAACATGCAACCTGCAGAATTTTAAACATCGCCTATGGAGATTTTTAAGGGTAAATGTTTGTCGCCATTCCACAAGTGGGCGCAATTTTGAAGCGTGACATGTTGGGTATCAATTTACTTTTTTTTTTTTAAATTGGGCCAACTTTACTGTTTACTGTTGTCTTATTTTTTAATTCAAAAAAGTGTATTTTTCCCAAAAAAGTGCGCTTGTAAGACCGCTGCGCAAATACGGTGTGACATAAAGTATTGCAACGACCGCAGTATTATTCTCTAGGGTGTTAGAAAAAAAAAAGTATAATTTTTGAGGGTTTTAAGTAATTTTTCTAGCAAAAAAAAAAACGATTTTTAACTTGGAAACAACAAATCTCAGAAAGAGGCTCGGTCCTTAAGTGGTTAAGCACTGTGAAAACTGTAAAATGACATACAATACATTAGTTTGCAGAGATCACCAAAAGGGGGTTACAACAGAATTACAAATGTTAAATTACAAAGTGGGGATCCTTTACCTACATACATATCTAAATTAGCATTAAACATCTAAGGAAACATGACTATATGTTCAAAGATTTGGATTGTCTACTCTACACCATCTTTTAACTAACAGCATGGGCACAATTTATGCCTAAAAAGATATATACTTTTATAGACAATACACCTTTACTGCATACCTTGCTCCGCTTGCCAAGGGTGCAACTTTAAACTTTAGAATACTTCAAAAAACAATCGCCTTCCCACGAGGTACTCCTGGCTTGCTTGCCTCTGAATGCCGAATCAATGAGAACCCCCTTTCTTCAAAACTAGAGGAAGGAGGAAGTGTCTGATGATTAAAACATTCCCCAGGTAAACAAGAGGAAGGCATAAAGGTTACACCTATCAGTCAGTGCTGAAAAAAGATTTAAAGTGACAAGTAGACATGTGCACACTGAAATATTTTGTTACGGAATTTCGGTTTCGTCCGAAAAGTTCATTTATTTAGTTACTCCCGAAATTCGTTTTTACTTATTTCTTTTGGTTAAAAAATGCATTCGTCCGAAAATCCAAATGAATTAAGGTCGAATCTGTCAATTGAAGGATTATGGTGTCTGTAAAATGTTCTAATAAGATTCGACGAAACAGCTAAACTGTACGACGCCGCGATCGTACATTTCCGATCGAATACTCGCCCACAAGCTATAGTAAAATTCTAGTGTTATATGACTAGTAATAATTATATTTATTAATTATTATTATTACTAGTCAACCAACATTAGAATTCTTCTATAGCCTATGGGCGGAGTATTTGACCCTAAATGTCCGCTCGCGGCGATCATATGTTTTTAGCTGCTTTGTCGAATCTTCATGTCTCTATAATGTTGAATCTTTTCTCTCTATGTCGAATAATCTTGGACAAATAGAGTTAGGTTAGGCACATTCGACCGCAGATTTGATAGACACAGATCGCTACTGTCACCGTCATGTCGAATTTTCTATCTATATCGAACTGTTGTCGCAACAAAAATAAAGCATTTTTTTATGTCGGATCTTTCGGATTTCAGATTCTGCGCAATCGTTATCGTTTGTTAAAACGAACGCAAAAATCCCCGATATTCGGACAAAAATGCATTCGGACGAAAACGAATGCACATGTCTAGAGACAAGCGGACAGTTACACATTGCAATGTTCTCTATTAGAAGCTTGGTTCATGTTTCCTGGAAGTGGAAGTCAGAAGGATGCTGACAAGTATAACAATATCCACAAAAGTTGCTTTGATTAATAGAGGAGGAGACAAAGCTTACAAATTGTAATATTTCTAATCATAGCATTAGTTATCTGCTCTATGGCACAGGCTTTGCAAGGGGGTGCGACATTTTAAAAGGTCTACCAATATACTTCAAAAAGAATGACAGGCTGGTGACTAGGACATTTTTCAAAGAAGTAGATAAAAATGGATACATTTCCATCAGGAGTTGCCACCATCTGGGATGGATAAAGGCCATACCGAAAGGTCAATTCACTCATATCAGAAGAAATTGTGACCTGGATGAGGACTATTGGACTCAATAAGATGTTCTAATGAAACACTTCCTAGAAAAGGGATACAGCCACTCTGACTTGGAGAAGATCACGTTGGATGTATCCAATGTGAACAAAGAAAATCTCATACACCGGACCGAGGAGAAGAAAAATAAGTTTGAAATGGCCTTTGTCACTGGATTCAATTTAGACTATAAAAAGGTTGAGAAGTCCCTTAAAATATTCTGGCCTATTTTGTTGAAGGATACCACCCTTAACAAAATCTTGCCCCGGAAACCATCCTTTATTTATAGAAGAGCCCCAGGCCTCAGGAAAATGATAGCTAAAAATGTGGTTGATCTACTAAAGAAGAGATAAAAAACATTTTTGGACACCACAGGCTTTTACAGATGTGGAAGGTGCAAATCATGAACCACCGCAGACAAAACAAGAAAAACTAAGGTATTCAGAGGAAGTAATGGGAAAGAATATAAAATTGAAAAATTAGTGTCGTGACACACAAGATATGTGGTGTATCTCCTCACATGCCCGTGTGGGCTGGTATATATGGGGAGGACCGCCAGATGTCTTTACAAAAGAATAAATGAGCATGTCACAAATATCACCAATGGTTTTAGAAAGCACAGTGTGTCTTATCATTTTAGGACCCACCATCAGCAAAATCCAGGACTTCTAAATTTCTATGGTATAGATAAAGTGGTACCCCATTGAAGGGGAGGGGATATGAGAGTTTGTGTGTCCCAGGCCGAGACGCGGTGGATTTTTGAATTAGGATGTCTCATGCCTGCTGGATTGAATATCGATATAGATTTGAACTGTTTTATAACTGATTTTTAATTCTATGCTTTTTAATTGAATTTATTTAATGTTTGGTTAAATATCCATATTGAGAAGGAGGATAAATCCATTATTTTAGTAAAAGTATGCATTGTTCATGACTCCGTTTATCTGGCCATAGCCCCAAATGAATTTATGCCATTGGGATTGTGATTGATGGCACTCATGTATATCTTGTGGTTGTATGGTTGTTATCAGTCACAAACTACACTATGGTGTTCAGCCAGTAGATGGAGTTGTGAGTATGATATATGTTGAATAGGGGATTTTGTGTGGTTTTGCCTTTGCTGGTATCATATGGTCAAAAGACCATAGTTTTTATTCTATCGTGGTCTAAATCAATGTCACCAAAGAATTTATACAAAATTAAGGTTCTAACCATAGTAAAAATATTTTAATCATGCATATTAACATAGTGGTTTAGCTAGTTTTTAAATAATAATATTGTTTCATGTGTTTAGTATGTTGTTTATATAAGCAGCCATTCGATTGATGTTAAATATCGTGGCTGTGGGGGAAGGCGGAGACTTTTCCTGTTTGCTCTAGATATCTCCTTTATCCCTGATTGGTCACGACTGTAGATATAATGTTGTTGGTTAGAGTATGGGCTTCGATATCATGGAGGTGGCACCATTTTTCTGGTGATGCTGTTAACCAATGGCATGGCTTTTGATTCTATTTAGGCTCCAGTATCATGGCGGCGGCGCCATTTTCCTGATGACGCGCGCACAAGCGTGAAATGCATAGAGAGACTGGTGCACAGCACGCCTGATACAGGAGCATTTTGTCCCATTAAACCAGCTGAGACGCATGCCGCAAGCTCTGTATCACTCGCCAGTGACAGGATCGGCCCCTGCCTTCCCTCAAGCTGCACCTCTACCCTGTTGTACCTGGCACATGATTTTAACCCTGTAACTGATTTTACAAATAAATAAGACAGTATTACACTATCTCTCCTTGTGGCTCAATACACTGGAGCCTTAAGCTTTGCAGATTGCAGCAATATTAAAGGGGGCTTTAAACGGTTTACATCCAAGCTTTTGAAGAGCAGTGTTTCACGTTTTGGATTGATGTGGTGTTCGGTCAAGGATTGATCACAGCCTGTGAGAGGCTTGCAAGAGGAAGGATCCAGAGCCAAGATTCTCCTATATGCCTGGTGGTCATTTATGGCCTTGGAAATCTGGTGAGCACATTTGTATGGCACCTCGGGTGAAGCACTTTGATTATGCACGTTGCACTTTGTAGGAGGCATGGTGTTGGATGTTAGAAGACCTGAATCAAGCAGTGTTTCACTTCATTATACCATATTACAGACTGTGTTTATTAATCTGCAGCCATTGTGGACTTTTGAAAACATATAATTTTTGACACTTATGAAATTCCTTTTAACCTGTTGCGCCCTTTCACTTTTATTCATTTTTTATTAGTACCACTAATTTTGGAGCTGCATTGGTTATTTATATTCATCACACATTGGCGCCGGTTCCTATTCATTTAACACTATCTTTTTTTGCACATTGCAATTAGGTGGCTGCCTTTAATTATTAATTATTAATAGTTCTTTGGTCACACGTGTCACATAATGGATATCTTTAGCTTTTTAACTAATAGACATCTTAATTTAGCAGATATTTTTCAAGAGCACACCGATAACTATGTTAATTTAGATCAGGCTTTTAGCCAATTGAAACATGATATGGAAAAACAGATCAGATCCTGGTGGGACATCATCACTTTAGAATTATATATTAAGGAATATATCACACCAAGGAGCCTTGGATGGGATATAGGTCCTAATGATGGACTTGAAGACCTAAAGCTGATGCTTGAATGGTATGATTACTTCAACAAATGTGAAAAGAAGCTTATGGAGATGATTGTTTGCAGAAGAAACATTAAACTTAACCTTCTGCAAGCAAGAAGCTCCCAGGCAAAAGAAAATCTAGAGCCCCATTTAGAATCCCAAGAATACAAAGAAAAATCTGCCAATCTAGAAAAACAACTTATAAAATATGACAATGAAATTAAAAAGAAAAAAAGTGAAGAAACATCAAAGAGATATTAAAGATTATAAAGAGGGTAATTTGTATAGGTGGCAGGAGGACATGGTGAAAACTGTTTCCCGTGAATCCTCAATGGAACAAGAAACACCAAATATCGGTCACGACCTAAGAGATAGACAAACTTCCAGATCCAACGTACCTGTTACTAATGATAGACAAGAACGTGGTAAAAACCAGGGGTCCTCCTCCTCCTTTAGGAAGGGAACCTCTGATACCAGGGACTGACCCCTCTAATTATAGCATCACCACAGAGAATAGATTTCTGCCCTTGAGAGATCCTACTCCAAAAAGACCTGAACCTTATGATTATGGTTCTGGTAGCGGGTCTAGCTATCAGAATGATAATGCTGAATATTATGAGGATAGACCATACTACAAGGAATCACCCCCACCCCCACCTCAGTATTACAGACCATACGAGCCTCCACATAGGAGACCATATAGAGGAAGACCCTTCAAATGGGGCAATCGAGGTAGAGGTTTTCCGAGACCTCCTGCCCCTCCTTATGCCTACGATAACCACTATTACCAACAGTCGGGGGAATAGAGGGATTGGAAGGAACCATACAAAGCACCATACACACCTCACAAATCCCAAATAGAAGAACGAAAAGAGGCTGTAGAGGAGGCAGACAAAAAAAGAAAAAGGGCCAGTTAGAGTCCGGCATCTTTAATCTGGCAGGAGAGGACTTCACTGAGGAGGCGTTAAACACTCTCCAGGAAGGTTTGAAGTTTGCTCCTGGCAGATTTTTGAACAAATTTGACACCATGATAGATATTGAAAAGTTTTCTAGGACATTAAACATTAAAAAATTATTTTTAGAAGCAAAATCTAAAGACACACAACCCACGGAAACCATATACGAACATAGTGGTTTAAAAAATAAATCCACTTTTAACCCAAAACCTTACAGCCACAAATATATAGATGTTTTTAAAAACATGGTCCAGGGGGATATAAAACAAATTGAAAGTGACAGAAAAAGAAAAAAAAAAGTTTGGGAAGCAATTAGAAAACTGGAGAAGAAAAAAGAAATAGTAATCAGACCCGCCGACAAAGGTGGTGGTCTAGTAGTACTTAAGAAAAGTGAATATAGAGAAGAGATCAACAAAATTTTGAATGATAGAGACACATATGTGAAAATGCCGGGCTACCCCACTCTCAAATTTAAAAATAAACTGGGAGAATGGCTTAAGAAAGGCAGAAAAAAAAATATATTGGACAAAAAAGAGGCTAGGTATCTGGCTATAAGAGCGCCTAAAATACCAGTCCTGTATATACTCCCGAAAATGCATAAAAACAAAACCTCCTCACCAGGGACACCGATTATTAGCGGTATAAATTCCCTTTACTCCAGGATTGGGGAATATCTGGATGCATTTCTCCAGCCAAGGGCTCAGCGTATCTGGGGGATGGTAAGCAATTGAAGAGTTTGTTGAAAGGTGTCCGTGTGGAGGGGCAGACTTTTCTGGTCACGGCTGATGTGGAGTCCCTCTACACGAACATCAGACAGAAAGATGCACTTGATGTGGTAAAATGGGCTCTACATAAGTACACTAAGATGAAACAGAGTTAAATTGGTTTTCTAGTTGAAGGTTTAAAGATGGCCATGTCCAACAATTTATTCTGGTATGGAGGTGATTTCTATAACCAAATAAAGGGTGTAGCCATGGGGGCAAAGTATGCCCCCAGTGTGGCCAACATCTTTTTGAATAAGTGGGAGAGCAAAGACATCTTCACAGATGAATGGCCACAGTTATCATTGTACCAAAGGTACATTGATGACCTGTTTTTTTTTATGGGAGGGAAAGGTGGAGGAGCTCCAGATGTTCATGACCCATTTAAACAGTTATGATACCAAGCTTACTAGCAAATATAGTGTTACAGAAATCCAAAATCTAGATTTAGAAATCTTCAACCTTGTGGTTGTATGGTTGTTATTTGTCACAAACTGCACTATGGTGTTCAGCCACTAGATGGAGTTGTGAGTATGATATATGTTGAATAGGGGATTTTGTGTGGTTTTGCCTTTGCTGGTATCATATGGTCAAAAGACCATAGTTTTTATTCTATCTTGGTCTAAATCAATGTTACCAATGGATTTATACAAAATTAAGGTTCTAACCATAGTAAAAATATTTTAATCATGCATATTAACATAGTGGTTTAGCTAGTTTTTAAATAATAATATTGTTTCATGTGTTTAGTATGTTGTTTATATAAGCAGCCATTAGTTTGATGTTAAATATCGCGGCTGTGGGGGAAGGCGGAGACTTTTCCTATTTGCTCTAGATATCTCCTTTATCCCTGATTGGTCACGGCTGCAGATATAATTGTAGCAAAACTCTGAAACTGAGAAATGGTTTTGATCACTTCAAAGGTGACAGCAAAGATTCATTCCAGGAAATGTAGAGACAGAATGTCTACTGATGTCTGAATAAGTAAATTGGGTTAATTGGGGGTCTGAGGTAGCGTTCTATTCATCTATTGTCAGTGTGTTAATGACCACCTATTATCTGCTACGGGATGTAATTACACTCCTAGTAATGTGTCTGGCACGGTTTCATTGTTATGGGTAAATATGCGGAGACCAACGTCTCACACATCTTGGTTGTTAGAAATAGTTACAGGTAATTAAATCACTGTCATCTGTTACTTGTTGAAGGAAATGCCCCTGGAAAATGAGTTAAGAAACCCCTTGCATGGAGAATGATATAAAAAAGCCAGCTGTGGCAAAATAAAGGGTTGATTTACTCCCAGAACTGTGTGTCGTCCAGTTACTGGGGGGGTAACAGGTTGCCTTGGATAAGTCAGTACTTCCTCAGCTTCAAGGATTTCCCAGCGGACGTTGGAGTATCCGCAACACTGGTTGGCAGCGGTGGGATTAAAGCCTTGCAGCAAGAGGAAGCAGCGTTCATGCAAATTCGGTTACACGAATGGAAGTGTGAATGGAGACAAACTATGCTGGATTAAAACGAGCGACGTTAAAGGATTTGCTGGAAGCAAGAGGGAAGAGCGCCAGCACTAAAACCAAAGCAGAGCTGATTGCAGAACTGACCGAGGGAGATCGGGCACACAGTATTGCTACAGAAGCCATGGAGACCGAGTTTAACCAAGAAGTGAAACGCAGGCTAGCGTTTTATGGAGAAAACCCCTCCACCGAGCTGGTACAGGCAACGTTAGCCCAAGTGGATGCCTTTATCACGGCGAGAGAAGAAAGGGAGACCCAACTCCGGCTGGCGGAACAGCATGCCTCTGAGAGACTGCTAACGACTACACCGGTGTAAGGTACCTGTGATAGGTAGTGTCCGAAGTGGAACTTGTGTGCTGAGGATTCAGGCGAAAACGTAGTCAGGCAGATTAGGTTGGCAACAGATCAGGCAAAATGGTACACGATCGAAATCCAGAGAGTGGTCAGGCAGGCAAAGGTCATACACGAGCTGGCAGTGAAGTACAATATCAGCAGGCTGGAGAGTAGTCAGGAATTCAGGCAGAAGTTCAACACGAAAATCAGGATCAAAAAGCAGTCACAACACCCAGGGAGCTATTCCACACAAACGGGCGCTGAGAGATAGCATCACTTCCTTTTTAAGGGCTGCTTTGATTCAAAATTGTCCACAGCTGGCAGCAGGTGGGGCTAGTGAGTCCAAGGTAATGTTTAACACTGAGAGGACATTTCCAAAAGTCCAGATCTGCTCAGTAGCGCAACAGGTAAGGCTGCAGCTTTGGGACCAGGAAGATCCCGGTTCAAATACACCCAGGTACATGATAACCGGCACCAGAGACAAAACTAAAAGTACCCCATGATGCCTTTAAAAAGTATGAAAGCAGAGGAAGAGATCGATAGCTTCCTGCAAGATTTTGAACGGCAATGCAAGCTGTACCAGGTACCCCAGACAGACTGGGTACAGATCTTAGCTGGTAAGCTGTCAGGCCGTGCAGCAGAAGCCTACAGACCCGTGCCAGAGGAGGAAATCGCAAGCTATAGCCGGATAAAGGAAGTTATTTTGGCAAGGTATGCCATCACCCCAGAAGCATACAGGAGACGCTTCCGGGACACAAAGAAACAGGAGAAGGACTCCAACACCGAATGGGCTTGCCGAATGCAGAGGGCAGCCCTAGCTTGGCTACAAGCCAGTCAGGCAACCACAGCAGACGCGATCACCCAGCTGATTTTACTGGAGCAATTCTTTAATGGACTAAACCCAGAGGTACAGGAGTGGGTAAGGGATCGCAAACCTACCACTCTCTCGGAAGCGGCCAGGCAAGCTGATGAATATCAAGATGCCCGCCGGCCATCACAGACTAGCTTCCGACCAAGCACCAGACCACTGAACCATAACCCAGGGCCCCCAGCTACACAACGACCCGGGCTAATCCCTAACTCCCCTGCAAATCGATACCTCGGGCGCAAGGGAGTGCAGTGCTATTCATGCAAGCAATTTGGGCACTATCAGAGAGACTGCACTCAGAACCAGGACCAAGCTGCATGGATTCGACCAGGGCCACCCCCTCCAGCACGGGCTGCCGCTCATTGCTATCACACGGAAGCGGCCCCGGTCAACCGAGGAGCAGGAGAATTGGAGGAACACTGGAGTATCCTACACGAGGCTGACCCAGTACAGGCGGCTACCGACAACAGGCAACACCATCACCAGTCAGTACAGCTGAACGGGAAGACTGCTCAAGGTCTACGAGATTCCGGCGCCACCCTCACACTGGTCAAACGTCACCTGGTTCCAGAGGCCGACCACACCGGGAGTTCCGTAGTTGTGCGGGTTGCAGGGGGAGCAGTACACAGGCTACCCACGGCAAGAGTACACCTGAACTGGGGTGCCGGCTCCGGATTAATTAAGGTGGGGTTGATCCAGGAACTTCCCGCTGATGTCCTGCTGGGGAACGATCTTGGCCAGTTGACTTCTGCTTTTGCATCAGCCCTGGTTACCAACGAGATCTACCCCGTTACCACCCGGTCCCAGGCCCACACCACGGAAAACAGAGCATCCTCTGAGGCTCGGATGCTTCAATGTTTGGATTGGGCGCGGTATTGAGCCAGGTTGGAGCAGATGGCGGAGAACACCCCGTAGTTTACTTGAGCAGGAAGCTTCTCCCCAGGGAAGTGAGCTACGCCGCCATAGAAAAAGAATGCCTGGCTGTGGTGTGGGCCCTAAAGAAGCTTCAGCCCTACTTGTACGGACAACAGTTCACCCTACTCACAGACCACAACCCGTTGGTATGGCTAAATCGAGTGGCAGGGGACAATGCCCGGTTGTTGCGCTGGAGTCTGGCATTACAACCGTATGACTTTACTATCCACTACCGCCCCGGGAAACAAAACGGCAATGCTGACGGATTATCGCGGCAAACTGAACTGGAAAAGTGATCCGTGAGTACTCCCCGGACATCCCCAAGCCGATCCGTTAAGGATCAGACTGTGTATGCCGGCTTGTGGGTAAGGGGGAGCAGTGTAGCAAAATACTGAAACTGAGAAATGGTTTTGATCACTTCAAAGGTGACAGCAAAGATTCATTCCAGGAAATGTAGAGACAGAATGTCTACTGATGTCTGAATAAGTAAATTGGGTTAATTGGGGGTCTGAGGTAGCGTTCTATTCATCTATTGTCAGTGTGTTAATGACCACCTATTATCTGCTACGGGATGTAATCACACTCCTAGTAATGTGTCTGGCACGGTTTCATTGTTATGGGTAAATATGCGGAGACCAACGTCTCACACATCTTGGTTGTTAGAAATAGTTACAGGTAATTAAATCACTGTCATCTGTTACTTGTTGAAGGGAATGCCCCTGGAAAATGAGTTAAGAAACCCCTTGCATGGAGAATGATATAAAAAAGCCAGCTGTGGCAAAATAAAGGGTTGATTTACTCCCAGAACTGTGTGTCGTCCAGTTACTGGGGGGGTAACAGGTTGCCTTGGATAAGTCAGTACTTCCTCAGCTTCAAGGATTTCCCAGCGGACGTTGGAGTATCCGCAACAATAATGTTGTTGGTTACAGTATGGGCTTCGATATCGTGGCGGCAGCGCCATATTTCTGGTGATGCTGTTAACCAATGGCATGGCTTTTGATTCTATTTGGCTCCAGTATCATGGCGGCGGCGCCATTTTCCTGATGACGCTTGCACGAGCCTGAAATGCATAGAGAGACTGGTGCGCAGCACGCCTGATACAGGAGCATTCTGTCCCATTGGACCAGCTGAGACGTACGCTGCAAGCTTTGAATCACTCGCCAGTGACAGGATCGGCCCCTGCCTTCCCTCAAGCTGCACCTCTACCCTGCTGTACCTGGCACATGATTTTAACCCTGTAAGTGATTTTACAAATAAATAAGACGGTATTACACTATCTCTGCTTCCTTGTGGCTCAATACGCTGGAGCATTAAACTTTGCAGATTGCAGCAATATTAAAGGGGGCTTTAAACGGTTTACATCCAGCTTTTGAAGAGCAGTGTTTCACGTTTTGGATTGATGTGGTGTTCGGTCAAGGATTGATCACAGCCTGTGAGAGGCTTGCAAGAGGAAGGATCCGGATCTAAGATTCTCCTATATGCCTGCTGGTCATTTATGGCCTTGGAAATCTGGTGAGCACATTTGTATGGCACTTCGGGTGAAGCACTTTGATTATGCACGTTGCACTTTGCAGGAGGCACGGTGTTGGATGTTAGAAGACCCGAATCAAGCAGTGTTTCACTTCATTATACCATATTACAGATTGTGTTTATTAATCTGCAACCATTATGGACTTTTGAATACATATAATTTTTGACACTTATGAAATTTCTTTTAACCTGTTGCGCCCTTTCACTTTTATTCATACTATGTAAGTTGAAGGGTTCTATACGACAGCCCCTACTTCACTAAAGGACACAGTACATACAGTATACACAATATAAATACAGGACATAGGTACCAGCAATAATAACCACAGTGCATGGTGGGGGACGCAGACATCCAACACACTCAAAAGGGCATTGGATGCGATAAATGTGCTGGAGGCTATAAGAGAATGAAAATATGATGACTGGATGGCAGGAGAAGTAAGTATACTGGGCCTTTTCTTTTTATATAAGCTGAAATAGATGCAACGCGGTAGCATGCAGCCAAGATAACCAAGGAGTGGCTACGGGAAGGGCTGCTGAAGTGTATCCCAGGTCCTTCTCCTACTAGTTGCCGCAGCCAGGCAAACAGCAACTTTCATTCCTCAGTCTCATACAACAGTCTAGGTGTTGCCTTTTTAAACCTTTCACTGCCGTCATATACATCCCCTCTCCTCTCCTTGTTGTGACCTGGAAAGGGGCGTCAGTTCCGGGTCAGCCCTTCAGTGTCCCCAGCTAGCTTACCCGGGAAAGGATGTTTTGCAATGTGATCTGCATTGCAAAACAGTCAGTGGAGACCAAAGGATAAATGTAAGGTCTTTTAGACCCTGCATGGCTCATTAAAGAGAACCTGTCACGTAAAAAACATCACATAGGGGACTTATTGTCCCTTATGTAATGGAAAAAAAAGGTTACGTAAAAAAAAAAGGTTTTCTTTCCTTTTTTTGCAAAAAAATAAAGTTACACCAAAGCACATAAACAAAAGGGACCCCCACATATATTCACATACGAATGTAAATGCATGCGTCGGGGGGCGCCTATGCGTGAAAACGTTGATTGCAATTCTACAAACATTACCCCTATAATGACAATGTGAAAGAAGTTTGTTTGAAATCTTTGCAAATTTATATAAAAAAAAATCACATGTACATAAGTATTCATAGCCTTTGCAATGACGCTCAAAATTAAGTTTAGGCGCATCTTGTTTCCACTGATCATCCTTGAGATGTTTCTACAACTAGATTGGAGTCCACCTGTGGTAAATTCAGTTGATTGGACCTGATTTGGAAAGGCAAACACCTGTCTATATAAGTTCCCATAGTTAACAGTGCATGTCAAAGCACAAAGCAAGCCTTGTGCTTCTGTAGACCTCCGAGACAGGATTGTATCGAGGCACAGATCTGTACAGAAAAATGTCTGCAGCATTGAAGGTCCCATTGAGCACAGTGGCCTCCATCATTCGTAAATGAAAGAAGTTTGGAACCACCAGGACTCTTCCTAGAGCAGGAAGGTGACCAATAACCCAATGGACACTCTGACAGAGCTCCTCCATTTCTCTGTGGAGAGAGCAGGACCTTCCAGAAGAACAACCATCTCTGCAGCACTCCACCAATCAGGCATGTAAAGTGCTGCATTAATAGTTGGTGCTATATAAATCCTGCATAATAATAATAATAGAGTGGCCAGACAGAAGCCACTCCTTACTAAAAGGCACATAACAACCTGATAAAACAAAAATTGAACTCTTTGACCTGAATGGCAAGCGCCGTGTCTGGAGGAAGCCAGGCACCACCCATTACCTGGCCAATACCATCCCTACAGTGAAGAATGGTGGTGGCAGCATCATGTTGTGGGGATGTTTTTCAGAGACAGGAACTGGAAGACTAGTCAGGATCGAGGGAAAGATGAATGCAGCAATGTACAGAGACCTCCTTGATGAAAAATGGCTTTGCACCAACACTTGACTTCTCATCCAACCTGATGGAGATTGGGAGGTCCTGCAAAAAAGTATGGGATAAACTGCTTCAACAAAGTATTGAGTAAAGGCTGTGAATACTTATGTACATGTGTTTTTTTTATTTATTTTTTTATAAATTTGCAAAGATTTCAAACAAACTTTTTTCACATTGTCATTATGGGGTATTTGTAGGATTTTGAGGAAAATAATGAATTTAATCCATTTTGGAATAAGGCTGTAACAGAACAAAATGTGGAAAACGTGAAGCACTGTATACTTTTTGGATGCACTGTACAGTCTATATACAGTCTCCTTCACTTGCCTCCTGCACACAATTGCTTGCTCCAGCTGAATCACTGTAGAGTAATCTGACAGGCTCCCAGACAGATTGTAGCATAGCCCTTTACAGGCAGGAACTAGTAGCCCCTTGTTGTGCTGCATAAATATAGTGAAACAGCTTGTTACATTCTCCTCTGTGGCCACTGATCCCAGCATTACCTCTTCAGGCACTTCCAACCAACCTGGCTGCAGCTGCCTCTTTCACTAGCCCTCCATGCTAACTCTCACACCAGTCCTCCCGACTGACTCTTCACCAACTCACCCAGCTGACTCTCAGATCTCTCAAGGAAGGATGAAGACTTAAAGTATAACTAAAGGCAAAACTTTTTTAGTTTTGGATAAAGTGGAGGTGGAGTAGAACACCTGTCAGTTTTTATTGCTGTCTGTGTCTCCGTTAAGAAGCTTCAACCTCTCTAATTGTCCTGTTTACCATTATCATTGAAAGTAAAAGTAAAAGAAAATACCAAATTTTAGGTTGTCCCCAGAAAAGTAATAGAGGGGAAATCTTCCAATGAGAACCCTAGTTTTGGTGACCTGGGGGTCCACATAGAAATTCCTTAATTTTCAGGGATTTCCTCTCACTTCCTGTTTTGGCTATGGGACAATAAGTGAAGGGAAATCTCTGCAATGGGGCTCAGGTAGGAATTTGGGGGGGGGGGGGGGCAGGGAAGGAGCTGCACTTAAAAGGTTTTTTACTTTAATGCAGAGAATGCATTATAGTAAAATACAAATGCAAAGCTTTTTCCCTTGGTTTTCAGCTGGTAATCTGACCAGTAACACACCTCCTGTACCTGAGCTCCAGTCCAAGGCTAGACACCTCCCCCACTCAGATTAGAGAGTACCCCTGAGGGCCACTGACAGCCTCCTCAGCACTGCATATCCATCTTCAATGCATCTGGCCCTGCTGGCATGGCCCATGACTTTTTACAGAGTGGTTCCAGCCCCCTGCCCTTACCTTCGAGGATTGGCTGCGGCTCCATAAATCTTCAAGGCAGCTCCTCCTAACCTACACCCACTAATTCTAGAAGATTCTCCAACCTTCTTGACTAGGGGGAGGCACCAAAGAGCTGCCAGTATGAGTCACCCAGCCCTGAACTCAACTGAACCCTAAACCAGATTCTGTAGCTCAGGCTTAGGCCTGAGCTAAACAATTCCTATTCTACTTCTAGCACACACTGGAGGGTACTACATGTGGAAGATGCTGGAGTTTTAAAGGAGGGGAGAGATGAACTGAGGAGGGGTGAAAGTGAGATGTGGACGAAGGATGCAGAGATAAGTAGCTGTGGAAGGCTTAACTCTGCACTCTGTGTGTAGCTCACCCATGAACTCTGCACTCTGTATGCAGTGCACCCCTGAACTATATTTCTGTAGCACACCCCCAAACTCTGCACTCTGTGTGTAACCCCCCCAACTCTGCACTCTGTACATAGTGCACTCCTGGTATTTAATGCCTCTACAAGACCCTCCCACTGTTAGTAAAATTTAACCACACCCACTATTTGATGTGACTTTGAGGGTGTGTGTGGGAGAGGGGTTTTAGGGGGGACATTTTCACTTAGGGGTGTACTCATTTTTGTTGCCAGCGGTTTAGACATTAATGGCTGTGTGTTGAGTTATTTTGAGAGGACAGCAAATTTACACTGTTATACAAGCTGTACACTCACTACTTTACATTGTAGCAAATTGTCATTTCTTCAGTGTGGTCACATGAAAAAATAAAATAAAATATTTACAAAAATGTGAGGGATGTACTCACTTTTGTGAGATACTGTGTGTGTGTGTATGTATATGTGTATATATTGTAACATGGGGGACCACTTGCTCTCATGGTAGATGCATTTGTCAGTGATTAAAGCCATTTAGGAACTATATTTTAGGGCATGGTACCCATTTTTATTAAAAAGGCAAATAAAATTTCGTAACATAAAGGTTTCCCACGCTGGGGTTCTTCTCCAGCAAATACACACAACAGAAAATGGCACTGCTTCCGGTATGGGGGAGGGGGCGCTTATTCTAATTTTGACTGTCCTATCATCCTGGACCTCAAACCTTCCTCACTGTGCTATATGTTTTCTGCTGCACCATTGGCATGGTTATATCCTCTTAGTCCTCTCCATAAAATTATCAGAAATTTGTGCTTAAATTAGAACTATAGGCAACACTTTTTTTTTCCATTTAGATAGAGTAAGGGAGGCTGTCAGCCCCTGTCAGTTTATTTTTCACCATCCCTGTCCCATTGTAGAGAATTCCCTTCACTTCCTGCCCCATAGCCAAACAGGAAGTCAGAGGAAATCTATAAAAATTAAGGGAATCCATTGCCCCCCTCCCCTTTTCCAGACCCTCAGAACTAGTGTCCCCACTCGAAAATTTCAGGTCGGGTCTTAAACGGAAAGGGGCATGGCCTTGACAGAAAGGGTGGGCCATATTAAAATTAGGGGGTGCACGAGTTTAGTCAGGCCTAGGGCAGCACAAAACCTAAATACACTACTGATATATATATATATATATATATATATATATACACGGTATATATATATATATTCCTCAATAAACACAAAGGTTGTAAATCATCTTTTTGTACACCAAATGTCTTTAGAAACCCAGATATTACCTTTTAAAATTGGCAGTGACATCATCACTGTGCTGCAGAAAACCTGTGCAAAAAGCAGAGCTGTGGGAGAGACCCAGTATGCTCCACCCACTACAGATTGTCTGCAGAGAACTACAGGAGGGGGCAGATACAAGGCCAGTCACCCTGCACAAGGAAAGAGAGCAGCAGTGACAGGTCTTTATTACAGAAAACACTGCATAGAGGTAACATTTCACACTGGATTACTGCAGTAAGAAGTAAGAATACACATGCCTCTTGTATTTAGACGTTATCTGTTTATCCTGGAGTTCAGCTTTAAAGCAATCACAGGCTTTCTAAGCTGTAGTAGATCATTCTCCATATTTTAACGGTAAAAGTTTAAACTTTGTTTTTGTTTAAATGGGGGGTGTATTTTTCCTATGGAAATCAATGGTATAAACTTAAAAAGTCTCTGAAATATTTATTACCTCAAGCAGCGTTTGAAGTTGATTATTGTACATCGGGTTACTAGAGTTAAAACAACATTGGGTGGAACATCTTGTGCATTAATTATTTTTCCGTTCATTTTTGTCTCCGCATCTTCCTCCTATACAGTCTTTAAATCGTATACAGTGTCCTTTTTCAGCTTTACTCACAAACCTCTCCAGATGTCAAGTCTTGAACTGAGATTCACTTACTTGGTAAAAACAGGATGTATTAATAAAAGCCTAATGAAATGCTCATTGCCCAGCGTACACAAACCTCCTGAAGAGAAACACTGACCCTTCTGTTATATAATGCCGGTTTACCACCTGGTGTTAGAAGAGTTAACATTCAGTTTATATTGGCTCACCGATGAAGTTGTTTCTTTTTTTATTATAGGAAATGGTGCTGGGCATTCCTTTGAAGCAACTCAATATAAGTTCCCTGTGTACAGTTCTTACTGGAACATGTAAATGCAGAAGGCTTTGCAGTAGAGGGCACACCCCCCTTCATTCCTTTTTACATTTGAAGTTAGCCGCCTTAGGAATGTAAACTTGTATTTGGAGCAAACCCTCAGGTTAAGGATTACGGTAAACCACTCTAAGGAATTCCAGCATGCCCACCGGAATTTATACAGCGGTAGGGTCTATGAATAGAAAGTTTGTACAACCTATGAATATGGATAAAATATTTCACTCACAGTTGGATTATGGCACGCAATTTGAAAACACATAGTTCTGCAAATGATATTTAAGAATAAACATATAGGTAGCCTTGGTAAATATAAGAATGAGAGATACATATTGGAAAGGCAAAAACAAGTCTCATTCCTACTTTTCTTTTTTTATCGCTCTTTGGATCTGCAAAAAGGTGATTTATTTTTGTGTTTGACAAGTTTTTTTTTTTTTTTTGCAGTGGTTCATTCAGGATCTCTTTCGGAGCCCCCAGGGACATTTTGCAATGTACAAGTAACAACTGTTATAAAGATGAACTACATCTAGAATGCAATTGGTATAGAGACAGTTATTTTTAACTGTCTTGGGTTTGAATATCCTAGTTAAAGTTTGTGTAAAGCCAAGCTTTCCTTTTATATTTTGGATAGAGTAGTTCTTTCAGGTTTTTATCAATGTCTGTCTCCCCATTGGGGAGGTTCACACACTCCATGGAGTCTATTTATAAAAACAAGTTGCTGTGCCTCACGTATTAGTAGAGCTGTCATGAATAATCCTTGTTTTCTATCTAAAACAGTTATTTCCTATGGTCGTCAGTGCCATAATGCAGTATTTGCCTAAAACACCTCAATCAGGAAAATACTGTATTATGGCCACTAGATGAGGCTGACGATCATAGGAAAAATGTAATAAACAGATAGTGGGGATCACTTGTGATAGCAGTGCAAAGCCCCCCGTACCCACTGGATTGCTGGGCTGTGGAGCCGGGATCTGCCCACATGCCTGGACTGTCACCCAGCTCAGCCTCTCAGTGAGCTACTGAGATCCTAAAGCCCTGTACACACGATCGGATTTCCTATGGTTTTTTTACCGATGGATTTTTCCATTGGAAAACCGATGAAGCTGACTTTCATCAGTCTTGCCTACACACCATCAGTCAAAAAACCGACTGTTCCAAACGCGGTGACGTAAAACACTCCGATGAGCCGAGAAAAATTAAGTTCAATGCTTCTGAGCATGGGTCGACTTGATTCTGAGCATGCGTGGGTTTTTTATCCGATGGAGTTCTCCACAGACGATAGTAATTTGCTATTGGTTTTTTAACCATCGGATAAATTTAAAACATGTTCTATTTTTAAACACCGGTGGAAAAAAGACCGATGGGGCCCATACACGATCGGTTTGTCCGACGAAAAAAGTCCATCGGACTGTTTTCATCTATAAAACCTATCGTGTGTACAGGGCTTTAGACGGCGGCTCTCTCCCTCCTCCACAGCCCAGCGCTCCAGTGGGTATGGGGGGGGGGGGCAGAGCAGAGAGCTGCTGACTGTAAATCTATACATATACCCAGAGAAGTCACAATCGTCAGGTGATACACAGAGATCAAACAACGTCTCCTATATAAGTTGTATCTGTCTATCTGCAGTCTTCTCTTCTTCACATCTGTTCAAAGTGCTGAATTTATAAGCTTGTCTGAGAGTTCAGGAACAAAAAAGGGGGCACAGATCTGAAGTTACACTCTGCAGACAGTGGCTGCTGGTGCAAACAACCCCCCAGGTCCACACTCACTGCTCCATGGTCCCCCTGCACCCACCCCTCCACAGCACGGTCCCCCCACACTCAGCCCCTCCGCGGCTTCCTCAGCTTCTCCTCCCGGCCAACCCAATCAGGCTCCTGTTCTGACTGGCTGGGAGGAGAAGCCGGAAGACAATAGCAAACATTGATTCACTATTGTGACAAATGGGTGCGTTCAGGGCACAGTGCTCTGCACCCCGAGCCCAACCTTTTTTAAGCCAATTAGAGCCTCAGGCTCTAATCATATGCTTGGAAAAAAAAAACTCATACAAACGTATGAGTCTAGTACCCTGCATGCAGACTGGGGGGGGGCAGCACCCTTAATGGACCGGCCACTCCTGTCTGCAGAGTTCAGTGAGGGGTGGTCTGAGAGCTGATTTGAGGGAAGTGACACGCCCCCTTCACGCAACTCATAGGGACAGAGCTGAGGCTGTCAATCTCCTGGAGGTCCCTCCCCTGTCACCATTTGTCTCTTGGTGTCAGGAAAAATTGTCAGAAGTGATTCAAGCTGATAGCAGAGGAACAAAGCAGCAGACAGAAATGGCACTTAGTGCTTTCATTTAGGACAAGTACACACTATATAGGGATATGCTTTGTTCACATTTCATGTCTGAGGTTTACAATCACTTTAAGGTAAAAAAAAAAAAAACCTTATGACTTTAGAACTACTTTAAAAGACCTGGTGTGCTCATGACCAGTGTTGCTGAAAGTGAGAGAACATTTGAGAAATTACAAATTTTACTGGGTCAGGAATACAGGGTAAATCATCTAATGGGGGCACTTCAGTGGATTTCCCTTGCTTTGGAGAGATTTCCACTTACTTCCTGTTGTCTCCAGAAAGGATATGAAGGAAAATCTCACCAATGAGATAGCAAAAATGTCGGGAGTTCTAACCATTTCCTAGTCTATCCCAAACGACTAAAAAAGCTTTTGCTGCAGGGACATTTGCATTCACCAGCCAGGAAGCTGCGCATGGGAAGTACTTGGACATTCCAACATGACAATGATCCAAAACACAAGGCCAAGTCGACCTGTCATTGGCTACAGCAGAATAAAGTGAAGGTTCTGGAGTGTCCATCTCTGTCTCCTGACCTCAATATCATTGAGCCACTCTGGGGAGATCTCAAACATGCAGTTCATGCAAGACAGCCCAAGAATTTACAAGAAATGGAGTCTTTTTGCCAATAGGAATGCACAGCTTTACCATCTGAGAAGTTAAAGAGCCTCATCCACAAATACCACAAAAGACTTCAAGCTGTCATTTATGTTAAAGGGGGAAATACACGGTAATAAGAATCGGGGTATGTAAACTTTTGATCAGGGTCATTTGGGTAGTTTCTGTTGCCATTAGGATTTAAAAAGCGTAAACACAGTTGACTGATAATAAATGGCTTCAGCCAAACACTAACCATGATTGAAAGAAAAGTTTTTGTGTTATCATTCAAATTCTCATAAAAATGACCTAGAAATCATAAATTCTGACAGGGTATGAAAATGTTTTCTGCTACATTTCTTTTGGTAAAAATAACCCACATCAGTGTATAATGTTTACTCTGTGTGAAAGTTATAGGGTCTACAAACTATGGTATATATTTTTTTAAATTGATCAGTCCTGATGTATTGATTGCCAATCTCATCTCACGAGGCCCTAAAATGCCAGGGAAGTACAAATACCCCCCAAATTACCCCTTTTTGGAAAATAGACAGTCCAATGTATTTAGTAAGATGCATGGTGAGCTTTTTGAATTTTTTTTTGTCTATTTTTTTTAGAAAATTATGAAATTAAATATAATTAGTCTTTTTTTTTTTTTTTTACACAAAGTTGTCCTTTTAACTGGTTATTTCCCACACATAGTATTGGCATATTTATAATTACCCCCCAAAACACATCTAATATGTCTTCTGAGTATGATGATACTCCCTGTGTGAGATATTTTTCATAGCCTAGATGCATAGAGGGGTCCAAGATTCAAGAAGCACTTTTGGGCTTTTCAAAGAGCATAAATTATGCATCTAATTTCCTGACTACCTAACACATTTTTGGAGGCCCTGGCGCACCAGGACAGTGGAAACACCCACAAAATGACCCCATTTTACAAAACTCCACTCCAAGGTATTTTCTGAAAGGCACAGTGAAGCCCCATACACACTATCAGTTTTTCTGCAGGTTTTTGTCTTCAGGTTTACCAAAACCATGTAGTGCAAGGGCCTGCCTGATTGCATACGAATTGAAACTCTTATGCCCCGTACACACGATCGTTTTTAATGTCATTTTTTAAACCGACGTTTTTCTCCTCGTTTTTTTTCATGTTTCCTCTCAAGCCTGCCTTGCGTACACACTATCATTAAAAAAAAAACGATCAAGCAAAGCGCAGTGACGTTCAACACGTACGACGGCACTATAAAGGGGAAGTTCCGTTCGAATGGCGCCACCCTTCATGTTAGTAAAGTTTGTTGAGCGACGATTCGCGCTTTTCAGTCCGTTACTGTGTAATGAATGTGCTATCTCCATTACGAACGCTAGTTTTACCAGAACGAGCGCTCCCGTCTCATACTTGATTCTGAGCATGCGCATTTTTTTTCACATCGTGAAAGCATACACACTATCGTTTTTCACGTCGTTAAAAAAAACGACATGAAAAACGACGTGAAAAAAGAGAGCATGTCCGGAATTTTTAATGGCCGTTTTTCACGTCGTTAAAAATGCTCTGGAGCCTACACACGATCATTTTTAATGGCCATTTTTTAAAATGGCATTTTTAACGGCATGAAAAACGATCGTGTGTATGGGGCATTAAGGTTTGACCTCATATTAGATGGTTTTGGTAAACCTGAAGACAAAAACCTGCAGAAAAACCTGCAGAAAAACTGATAGTGTGTATGGGGCTTAAGTCTTTTGAAAATTTATTTTTTTTGCCAAAAGTTTTTGGAAAATTCAGGAAAGGAAATTAAAATGTATTTTTTTACTCAAAGGATATTTATAACACACATCTTAGAAATTCTTAGAATTACACTAAACACTATGACTAAACACTAGATATACGGTGAAACGCATCAGCTGTCCAAGTTTTTGTTTGCTGTGGCTTGTAGTGCTGTCCTAATTTTAATAAAGGCAACTCTTGTTCAGAGTGCGGCTGTCCAGAAATACATCCTTGCTATTCCGGAATTCCGCTCAAGCTGTCTTGCATACACACGATCACACTAAAATCCGACCGTCAAGAACACGGTGACGTAAAACACTACGGCGAGCCGGGAAAATGAAGGTCTATGCTTCCGAGCATGGGTCAAATTGTTTCCAAGCATGCGTGGTTTTTAGTCTGTCGGAATAGCATCCAGACGAACGGAAATTCCAATAGAATTTTTTTTCATCGGAAAAAAAGAGAACATGTTCTCTATCTAATTCCGTCTGAATTTCCGACGGAAAAAGTCCGATGGGCATACACACGGTCGGAATATCCGATGAAAAAATTCTGTCTGACTTTTTCCATCGGAAATTCCGAGCGTGTGTACGAAAGTGCAGATAAGACTATAGCCTGAGAGCATAAAAGTGCATAAAAGTGCAGATAAGACTACAGAATCACAGTATATATAAAATAATATACAAAGTGGTTGGAGGGAAGCTTCAGAATGGCAAAGATGTGTAGCGCCCCCTCACTCCCCTCTTTTTCACACACTCGTCTGTCTCTTGTCTAGGGGTACCTTAGAGGGGAGGGAGCGGGAACACCACGCCTGGCCTCCACCACAGGTGTCAGTGCGGTATAAGCAACGTTCTTGTTTTACCTTCGGGTCAGTGCTGTGCACCTGGATCCTCCATCACAGAGTCACCTTGAACAATGTCTGTCAGGAAATGAGCCCCACACCATTAAAGTCCAACACTCCTTTATTCTCATCCGAATGAACACAATCAGTTGAACTCCCTTGGTTAACAGAACAGGAAAGGAGATGTGGATGCGAATAGGCCCAGACACAATGCGTTCTCCACTTTCTTCCCTGAAAGTGGGATGCGGTCTCCGAGCGAGGGGGAATTTCCTTCCAGGCGGTCTCCGACGAGAGACTCACCCGTCACTCCCGGGGTTCCCTAGGATCTCCTTCCCACGCGGAACTCAGTGTTGGGCACTGAGCTCCAGACCTCCATCCGAGTACCTCACCCCAGGCCAAAGGTGCCTGTGATGGAACACGACCTCCGGCTGTCCTCTAGGCCTAGGCCGCCTAGAGGACCGACACGAACCACCGCCCACAGGCTGAAGGTGCCTGGGACTCCGACCCCGTGACAAAGATGGCTGGCCCCTTTATACCCTTTCCCAGCAAGCACGGCGGGTTCCCCGCTCCACCATGCCACTGCCGAGAGAGGACAAAAAGGAGGCACAGCACACAGCAATGATTCAACCCCAGCCCAGGGCAACAGCGCCACCCGCTGGGCTGCAGGGAGTTACACATCACTGATGTCTCTGCCAAGTTCAAAATTACACCCGGGAAAGTACATACCCGCTACACTCTCCCCCTGGTGGTTTGACACTGGTCCCCAGTGTCTGGAGTAAACCATGCCCTCAATGGCTGACATAATCCAATCCAGAAACCGACTAACAATTGTACAAAAATAAACTTTTGAATAGAACTACCCAACTGAAGCAATTGTGTCTGAGCCCTGAAACAAAAAGGGAACAAAGAAACAACAGCATTTAACCATAACTTTGAATCACATGGTCACATTATACTTTTCCCACCCATCCTGACTAAGATCCACCCCACTCTCAGTGATCTTGATGGGATGCTCTCCTGCAGAGGGAAAGGAAAGAGAATTAACACACATAACCCTGACACATGTATTCGTGTGAGGGGAAAAGAAACTTCTCCGGGAAGAAATCCCCTTTCTCCAAAGAGTGAATGCGTGAAAAGTGTTTAACGTTGCGCAACACTGCCACCTGGTGACAGCATCGCGGTAACTGCACTCATGGAACTTTTCCTCTTTTCTTTGGGCCCTATCTACCCCAAAGTCCATAATCTCTTGCGGGAAAAGTGAAGAACAAAACAGGAACAGTTCTTCATTCCTCTGGGCACAAAAGCAACGGTCCCAGAAAGTTCAGCAGCATAACAAACTGAGTCTTTTCTCTCCTACAGGTAAAAGCGGGGATGCGGCAGAACAAGTGGCTTCAAGTGTTGATCCATAGTCTCCAGATGATACTCCACATCTTCTCCCTCCTTGCACCGGATCAACACCTTGTCTGCATGGATGTGCCGTCCCAACATCCATTCTGCCTTGCAGTCCTTAAAACCTTGAGAGGCCTTGGGAGAGCATGCCAGGTACCTGCGGGCGTGCGGAACCTGAAGGTGGGTCCACACAAAGTCATTGTACCAGCGCTCCCGGCACACTTCCACCTCATAAAGTAGTTCCTTCGACAAGTACGGATACTCCCATCCGTATTCTGCAGCAACCTTCTGGCCAAATAGGCGTTGTAGTCTCGCCAAAGGAGGCATTGTAGCTTTGTCCCCTTCGCCAGGCAAAACTATTGAGTCCGGGTGGCGAGGGACCTTGACGACATCTGGTCTGGGCATAGGTGCCCGTAGTAGCAGTCTCTTTTCCACGGCCTTCGGTACAGATGGCACTGGATATATAGGGGCAGACTGGGGATGGGACCTCTCTTCAGGCGCTGGTGCCTCCACCCGGGGTGTACTTTCCCCTGTAGACATGGGTGGATCTCTGGTCCTCTGAGATGAAGCGAGAGGTACTTTGTCCCAGCCCTTTTCGGCAAACAGCTCGTCTATTGCCACGTCGTCTCCCATGTCCGAGAGCGACTCCAGGTCGGAGGTGTCACACTCCTCCGCGGGTATGTAGCCGGTTGTAGAAACGGAGCCACCACCTCCCGCGGACTTACTGGGCCATGACTTCCCGACACCTCCGCCCACACACCAAATCTCTCCACCTGGCTTACCTCGGCCTTTACTTGAAGCGGGACGTAGGGAACTCTCATCGACGGATCTATCCGGGCCGGGCATAAGCGGGCGAGACGGTCCACCACAACCGCTGGTCGAGGCTACCATACCGGTCTTTCTCTTTGGTGGTGGACGCTGCGAGACAGTGGTGACCGAGTCAGCATCCTCGGATTTCTCCCGTTGAATTTTTACGACCTCCTCTGCGGTGGTTGCAGTGTGCGCAGGGATTGCTGTCAAAGCTGTGATTTCTCCTCTCTGAGTGGTGTTGCCCGCAGCACGGCCGGGGTAAATGGTTCTCGGCCTCTCGACCGCTGGATCCACTTCAAACAGGAACTCCCCACAGGCCTCACATCGCCCGAATGGCTTCAGTTGGCACACCAGTCCCGAACAGCCGGGACAAATCACACCCAGGGCCTCAACGTCCATGCACGAATACAGGGCGAATCAACCCCTTGGCTTTAGTCGAATCCCCGTATCTGTTACCGGAGCAACAGCAGTCAATGTCGTGGTGGAAGGGTGAACTGGAATCCATGAGGTATGTCCAAACATGGCGACCTGTTGCTGATCCATCGCACACTGCAAAGTTTTTGCGCCAACGTCCCACGTGTAGTCCTTCACATGTATTGGACTCCTCCCCTTTGCTCCAGTTTGCGGGCTTTTCTTCTTTTCTGTTTCTTAGTCACGCCCACGAACTAAGCGGTGGGGGTGTGCCTGGTGGCGCAGT